>JAXCHO010000152.1:1281250-2562500 GCA_036630365.1 Acanthiza pusilla | reverse complement strand
CACTGTCTGGCAGCAGAATGAACCCAGGCCTGCAACCAGGTCAGGAAAAAATCTAGAAATATAGACTAAAAGCTGATTTTTTGCAATTAGTTTTGGGTCTGAAAATTGAACATGTAAGAGGAAAGGATGAAGTACCGGATGAAGTACCGGGATCTGTTTCTTTAGATGACGTGTTTTTCTATGTGACATTTCTTTAGTCAGCTTACCTCACTTTCCTGACATCCAAGTGACTAATAGGTAATTTGTTTAATTGGATGACTGTGCGCAGAATATTTTTCTTTGACAGAGATAATATGCACGTATTTCTGCCTGGCAGATCCTACAACAGAGTCTTTGATCCTGCTGTTTTTCAAGTCACTAGTAAAATGTCTGTTGAATTCTGGGCAGGGGATCTGTACATAGTACAGATTTTCCATGAAGTTCCTCTCTATCTGTTTTACTTCAACAGCTTTTCCTCCTCACTTTTTGCCAAATTGCCTTTCTCTGCCCGCCCCCACCCATGAAGCTAAGCTGTGTAAAGCAGCACAATACCTGCCTCTAAATTGTGATCTCACTGAGATAAATATTAAGACCTTCCTCAGTGGAACTGTGTTGTAATTCTCAATCCCCCTCCATTACACCACTCAGAAATTGCAATTTTTGCCTTTTCAAAGCTCTTTCCCTACGCTTCCTCAACCTCACCTCTCCCTCACCTACAATTCCTTCTTAAAAGCACAGAACTGCTTCAAGTGGAAACTATGTATCTTTAATTAACTGCCATTTTCATTTATCTTCTGAGTAGCTTCCTCATTCCTCTCCAGCTGCACTACTGCAATTTAAAGATTAGTAATTGTAAATCATCCATCACATGCAAAGTGAAGTGTCCCTAACTGTTAACAAGAACACAGTGGTCACAGCCTGTTATTTTTTTCTGAGTGAAGAACCAAAGCCAGTGTGCCAAGACAGAAAGTGATGTTTCTCTCCCTTATGGTTTCAGTGGCCTGAGCAGCAATATGCTGTTTATAGTCCTATTTTCACGCTGGGATGGGCAGGGCAGGTCCTCTCCATCCAGGACCTGCCCCTCCACCTCCTGTCCTGCCTGTCCCTGGAGGCCCAACTTTTCCTGGGACATCTGGCTCACACTGTGCCCTGACAATATCCAAGCTGACATTTTTGCTTGCTTTTTCTTCAGTTTCAAGTGCAACAGTCTAAAATCATTCATCCAGTTAAACAAATTGTCCATTGGGCATTTTTGCAGCAAGGATACAAAAGCAGAATCAGCAAATACATGTCACAGGGCAAAGTATGTCACTGGAAGAATTGAATTTTTTCCCAGCATCTCATCCTCCCTTTTGTCCCTCTTCTGTCTTTTCTTTGGCTCTTGCAATTCAAAATCATCTTTGTTCTAGATAAATCACAGCGGAAACTCCTAGAGAAGCAACATTACCTTAATGTTGCAAGTGCTGGAAGAAAACGGTAATAGATTTTCCATTTCTTCACATGCCAGTAAATCTTTTTTAGATCTATTGTGACACTTATTTGAATGGTGGCCATGCACACTGTACCCACCTGAGTCCATCATCCCAACTGTCTGCTGAGCAGCTGGTGATGGGCAACCAAGACACTTCACTGAAATGACTCAGCCAGTGAAAGTTGGAGTCCATTCAGTCAAAGATGCATAAAGGACCATTTCAACACTCATGATTGAGGGTGTCATTACAGTTTATACAAAGAATAAGAAGCCTTTCTGTGAAAATATTCCGTTGTTTAATTCATTGCGTGGGATTTATTATATATAACCTTCATCCAGAATGTGCTAGTGGAAGTTTTACGATATTGCAGGTAATGGCTATATTAGGCACAACTCAGGATGGCAGAAATTCAACACTGTCACTCTGGTGTCACTCTGGTCATTCAGCTTTCTGATTTCAAGCATGCAACCACGACCTTACCTTGGCACACATCCTTCCCATCATCAGACACCGCTGAGCTCCCTGGGCGTGCAAGTGAAGCACAGCCACAAAAAACACCTTTTGCACTTCCTAACTGTTTTAATTCAGTTATCAAGAAACTAGATGATGGTCTTCTTCACCATGAGTCTTTCTGCACAGACACAGCCAGTATTTGTTAACTCTCAGCAGCTTCTCAGCCTCACGCAGGTTGCAAAGCCTGGACCCTTACATGTTTGCCGGGCACCAAAGGCACATTTGTTCTGCAATACTGTTGAAGTGAGTGATGAGAAAGCCTTGCTAGAGCAGAGCTAGTCAAGAAAGTGTTCAACTACTGCCACTGCTGCTTTTACTTCAGACTCTAAAAGGTTATGCTTCCCTTTGGTCTGGCATTATAATGAATTATTCTAATCAGCAGACTATTCATTTTGCTTAAAGCAGTTATATCTTAACAGAGGCAGTTATTTTAATTAGTGAGGGAGAGCTATCTTAAAGCACATAATGTAAAAAGAAATGACATTATAAATGTAAAGAGCAGTTAGTAAAGAGCAACAGAATATGAGATATGGATGAAAAAAAACCCAGCCCATGCACAGAAGGAACAAATAATGCAAACTGCGCCAAGTAAGGTTCAAACTTTGTCCTCATTTTTATAACTATAATGGGATAGCTCAGTGTATGGAAGGAGCCTTTTATGGTTCCTGCTCTAGATCTTACAAAATGAGGCCACTTTTTTTGCTAGTGTTTTTTATAGTTGCAATACAGAATAAAGTATCACAATAAATGTTCAGGTTAAACCTCCTGTATTGGTTTTGGAGAATGCATGTACATAATTATTACATAGTTGATTGTACCACAGTTATGACAATAATAGCTTAGTAGCAGACATTTCCTTTTGCTTCCAGCCGGGTACACATCTGCTACATTCTTTAATGTTTTCTCTTCTACTTACTTACTTACTTTGCTCTTGTGTGGCAAAAACAGACTACAGAACATAAAGCCAAAAAAAGCATTTTCTTCTCAGGAGAACCCTTGAACATTCAGAGGGTAAACAGAAGCATTGCCAAAGACATATTTTTGTTGTGCCACAGAGCTGTGTTTTCTGTTAAGGCAACTTTGGGGCTGCAGTCAATGAGAGTAAAGCGACAAAAGATGTAGCACTGCTGAGTCAGGAAGGATCACTCTTTTTAAGAAACCATTACTGAATCACAGCTGTTCCAGGAGACAATATTCCATCTTTATATATGGCATGTTTCCATGGCTCCTGGCTCACTGGAGTCATTAAGCTGCCGTAGCACATTTCACAGGAGACTGGTCGTCATCCCCTGTCCTGATCTAAATCCAGAAGGCAGCCAGAGAACACAGGGCAGAGGACAATGCTGTGGGTATTTCTCCATGCTGCCTGATCAGGAGGAGGCAGTGGGACCTTCCACAGGCAGTTTGAAGCCTCCTCAAGTCACAAATATTCGTTCTTGGGGGGAAATTTAACTCCCCTGTCCTCTGCTGGAGAAGCAGCACAGTAAAGCACAAACAGTCCAGGAGTTTCCTGGAAAGCACTAATGACAATTTCCTGACACATGTAGCAGAGACTTCTGCAAGGAATGGAGTGCTGTTTGACTTTATATGAACACAGAGTGAAGGACTTTTGGAAGTGTGAAAGTTGGGGGTAGCCTTGCCTGCAGTGACCATGAGATTGTGGAGCTCAGCATCAGGCAAGGAGGAGGCAGGACAGCAAGTGAGATTGCAGCACATATTTCAGGAGAGCTAAATGGAGGCCTTCTTGGAAGAATCCCATGGGAACAGGCTCTGCATGGAAGAGTTGTTCAAGAAAGGTGGATGATATTCAAGGATCACTTCCTCCAGGGAAAGAACAATGCACACTGCTGAACAAAAAATTGAGGTAAGAGGGCAAGAATCCTGCTTGGATGAACAAGGAAGTCCTGTCACTATTCAGGCATAAGCAGGAAGTGCGCAGGAGATGAAAGTTATGGAACAGGTAACAGAGTTTGTGATTGATCATTAAGGAGTGCCAATGACAAATCAAGAGATTCAGGACTGCTTCAAGCTTTGGAGCATGTAGTGAGTGAGAGCACTTCACTCTTCCGGCTTCCAAGTTGAACTTCTCTAAAACATCAACAAAAAGAATCCCAAACAAGCACCAACAAAATCTTTCCCCCTACCCCCAAAAAAACCCAAATCACAAAACCCTCACCAAATCAAGCACTCAACAACAAAACACACAAACACCCCCAAAAACAACCCAGAAACCCCAGAAACTCTCAGTCCCATAGTGCTATCCATCTGATTCACCTGCAGGTTTCAGAAGTGTCTCAAATCGCTTTCCACACTCACAAACTCTCAGAACTACTGCATCTATTTCCCCTCTGAGGGAAAGGCTAAAGCCACACGCCTCAGCAGTGTCAGCTACCACACGGATTTCTGTTCATAAACCTGACAGTGCTCGGGGGATAGCAGGCTGTACACAGCAGCTGCTACCTGACTCTCCCCATCTGTCTTAATGATTCCCTACCCCGAACCTGTCAGGACCCAACTGCACAGCATCTGCTCTGGGCTCCCAAAAAGGAGCAAAGCTGAACCCCCTTCCAAGTGGCCTTTCTTCTTAAAGGACATCGCCAGGCATTGCTGTTATTTCTTCCCTTTCCTCCAAGGCACCCATGGTTTCACATTTGATGCAAAATAAAGCTGTTTTTTTCATCACGTGAGACTGTCACAAGGTGATGGGCAGTGACACACATACAGCTCCTGGATGATCTCGCCCAGCGGTGTGTGTGGAGGATGACTGAAATGGGGATGAAAGGACCTTTGCTGCTGAAACTCTGCCTTCCACCTTCTATGTAATTATGGTCTCCCCTGTGAGCTCTTCTCCCTGACGGAAAACTGCAGTTTTCCACCAGGGAAAACCGCAGCCGTCCTCCCCTCCAGGCTCATAAAGCTCTTACTCATTTTCACAAAGGCCTGAACAGCAGCAAGTCTTTTCTCAAGGACCATCAAGGTCAAAGTTAGACTCTTTCTCTGGGCAGCTTTTCCCTCCACATGGCACAGACCAAACACACATAACATTAAATGTGGTTACGTATCTTAAAGGCTGGCAGCTTTGCTTATTTCTAAGCTGCGCAAGCAGCCCCTGAAAGAAAATCAGCAGCAGTTGTGAGGTCCCAGGCGAACAATCGCACACATCTCTCTTACTCAATAAAACATTCTACAGAAAAAAGAGATTTGTTGCTTTTTAAGATTATATGATTTACACACATGAAGTCTAGCCCTCTTGTCTCTTCATCACACTGTTTTAAGGAAAAAAATCAATATTGTACAACACTTCCAAGATTTTATAGGTTTGTTGGGGAAGCAGTGCCTACAGCTTCCTTGGTTACTGTGAAGCGGCAATTTCACTTTACAGAGCTAATCTTGCTATTCTTGCATCTTTTATCATTTACGTATAAGCAAAACTGGTTGAGTGTGAGAAATTTGTGGAACTGTCTTGTGCCACTCTTAAAAGCAGCTACTGTTAACGCAGTTGCAAATAAAATTTTTCTGTCTTAATTTATAAGACAACAAAAATCTATTGCCAGAAACAAGAGACTATATGGGTCTAAGAGCAGACTTTGTTTCTACTGTCCAGAATATGTAGAATTAATTTTTTAAAATGTTAAGCCTCCACGAATATATGCCAAAAGGAAAAAGCAAGTATGACAAATTTGAACATGAAATTTCGTCTGGTTTTTAATATTTATGCTAGACATTATGAAAAACTAGAAAACGGTCATGACAAAAAATGTTTAGTTTATAGTAGATAAACAGGAAAAGTAATTCAATCTAGATAAATCATGACAATATTGGGTACTTATGTAATTATTATTATGAATGTGCTTCTGAATATTCACCTAGGGATTATTTCCTTTTGGCTGAAGTATGTATATGTTAAGATGATTTCGTACCTTTTCAGCCTTACCTGGAGGAGCACCAAGATCAGTTTCTCCTTTCCTTCCAGGAACAGAATTTGTACCACTAGATGGCTGCCTAAAGCAATCCTCTATAGAAAGGACGTTGTGCATGGTGTCTGCTTGGAAACGCCTTCAAAATACTTCTGCTAAATCCATTCTGTGAATCTGAACCCACCATGGTTTAAATAATCACGCCAACATCTTGAAACTATTACATGCATTTTGACTTACATAAAGGAGTCAAAACTATAGCTGTTTCTAAAATCCTCAGCACAGTAGTTGAATTATTTTGAAAGGGAAACACTGTCAGCACTTTCTGAACACACCTAAATGATTTAAGAAAGAAAAGCTAAAGGAAAAAAACCAGTATACGAAAACATATATTTTTTTTAAAGCTGCAATAATGCCTGTAATTGAAATATCTAAGGAGATGTGTCACAAAACGTGTGTGACTTGAATTCTCCAGGGAACACTTGCAGTTTCCTAGCAATTAACTTAGCAGTTACTGTTTTATATGATTCAGAACTAATGCAAATCTCCTAATAATGCAACAAATCTGACATTTTGCCAGTGTGCAGTTTTTCACCATTTTAGACTTATTTTAATTTCCATAGAAGATTATAAATAATTATATCCACTGGAAACTCTAATACACGATCCATTTCAGGAGGGAAATGGAGATACGGTGTCCTACACTATTTCAGTATTTACATTTATCTTTAGCTCAATAGGAGATTTTGATTACTGTGTGATTATTATAGTTCAAATGAGTGGTTCATGGAAGGAGGCAGGCAGTTGAATGTCTGACAGTAAATGAATTCAGATTGTTCTCAAAAGCGTACATCTGAGAGCAGCTGCAGGTGGTTTTGCTTCAAACTACAAATATAACTGAAGCAGTGAAGCACCAAGAACAATCCTTAGGACTGGACATTCATAATTAGGAGAGGGTGAATATGATTATGAGCTGAAAACTTGCTACATTTATTATACCTGTTATTGTATACTTTGTGACCACTGAAGCATATATTTACAAATAATGAGACCACAGAATTATACAGAGATGTAATCAACTGTGTAAACATCGGGGAACAGATCATAAGTGACTAATATGGATCTTGCAACAGCTAAGAATATTTTTAGTACAATGTTAGACAGGAGGAGCTGTACTTAGTAATGGAAGAAAATCAGAACTTTTACCATCTTTACAGTGAGTTTTATACACTAAGAACTAAACAACGGAATTTCAAACTAGGAAACGCTCACAAAAAGCCATGCTACTGTACAGCATGCACACAAGCATAATGACAAATTAAGCAAAATCATTTGGGACAAACTCCCCATATATATTGACAAATCATCCTCTTGAATAGTGAGAATAGGAAACAGAATAGAAAAGAAAGCGCTTGTTTATTCAAACTAGTTATTCCTTACAAGAAATTTACTCTGCAAAATTAGTTCAGTTTATAATTGTTCTAAGTGAACGCTTTGTAAAAGAGAAAGTTTATAGAGTCAAGCTGATAACAGATCAGAGATCAGAACTCAGAAATCTCCAGGCCTCTGTCTACAGCAGTATTGCCACATGTTTTATCTATCTGAATGCTACTCTAATTTTAGTATGCAAAATCCATTGATCATGAACCATTATATATTTTTACAAGATAAGAATTTACATCAGGCATAAGATATTTTAGAGTCAAATTTCCAATGAATATATACATGCATTTTGGCTTACTTTAAATAGATGGATAGGTTTTAAAGAACTTTGAAAGTAATTTTCCTTGTCACTTTTCTGCAGTATTCCTTGACGCATATGAGAACTCAGAGGAAAGACAAAGACACCAAAGCTTCCCAAGTAATTTTGCACCAGACTGCAGAGTATTACTTTACAAATAATCAGCTACTCCCCCTTTTGCCTATCTCATTCAAAGCAATATGATTTGATGAAATATTAGAGTTATGAGAATATACGAGGAACATACTTTAGGGGAATTAGGCAAAGAGCCATCCCCTCAAAAGTCAGCAAAATAATGCAAATGCTGGACTCCCTGATATCTACCATGCTTTGGAGTGAAAGGTGAGTCACACAGGAAAGCCCCATTAGCTGAGAAAGAGATGGAAAATAGGATATTCTGCTACACAGGGTGCAACAGGAGCTTGTCTGAGTGCTTTTTCAGGGTGGAATTCCTGCTGGAGCAGTCAGCAGACCTTGGACCAAAGGCTGTGTCAGGGAGACAGGCAGATTTGAGCTAAATCACAGCTGCAAGGCCTGGAGCAGGTGCTGTACCTCTGTGTGAGCTTCATGACTGAAGTACAAATGGAAGAGGAAAAGCAGGACACACGAATCTCCTCCGGGCACCCCTGGAAGGGGCATATTGAAATTAAAAAAAAGGAATGACCTTTCTACACACCAGCTAGTGCAAGCGCAAAGGGTGCTAGCACAGCAGGTGTAAAACTGGATAATGAGCAGTGCCACCCCAAACATTTGTCACCAGGCAGAGTTCCTCTACCTGCCCTCCCAAAGTCCTTCTCCTGGCAATGTAGATCAGAGCTTTAGAAGAAAGAAAACCCATGAAAACAGAATTTTCAAGCCAGTTTTATGCATTTAGGTGCAGGTGACTGTAAGGTCTAGGAGCTGAGGATATGTATTAAAGTCCTGCCTGTAGTATCTGATGCACAGAATGAAAACAATTGCTTCATGAAATAATAAGGCAATAGTAATTGCAGGGTAACAGATTGCAAGAGCATATTAAAGAGCTGCCTAAAAAGAAACCATATGAGAATAGTCAATTATAAAATATGTTAGAATTGACAAAGATTGGGCATTTGTGGAGAAAGGAAATTGGTTAAAGAAATTTTGGCATTTTCTATAGGCCACCAGAAAAAGGATGTGTTTTTTTTTCTTATCTTTTGGCTACGAATTCATAAGGACTCTGAAGGTACAGAGTGGAGTCTATCATCACAGGTATGCACCTCCTTCTCTCTCTCCCTCTCTCCATAAGCATGCATGTGTGCAACCACAAGCCTCAAACTAAATACTTAAACATGCAATGGTAAGATATGTGCAGCTATTTACATAAGCACCACAGCCTGCAAATTTCCAACGCGAGTTTAGGTAGTGCATGTTTGGGAAGTTGAAGCATCCACAAAGCAGGGTGACTTTCAAACTGGAGTAGTTACAATGAAATTCCCTTTTTGCTGCTGAATGTACAGACCTTTTTAGTTCATTGTGAGCTCTACCTTGCCAATTTGCCATTGTTCATGACAAAAATAGAAATACAGCCTCACACAGGATAGACTCCAATTTCTCTCCTCTTGGTTCCTTGGATTAGGAGATTCTTTGTGTGCATGCATCCGTTTTTGAAGTCCAGTTTTATCTGAGGATGAAACACCCTTCCCTCCTCATCCAAAAACCTTAACACCTAAGCCACCCATCAACTCCAGTGTTGAAATTCCAGCCCCCCAGAGGTGTGTTGAACTCACACACTGTAAGTTGCTAATTTTTCCCCACACAGAATACAGTGCATGACCTCTTTATTCTCACATCACTGCCTTTAAAATGGGAAGATATGTAAATTTTTGACTGTTCTTGAACAAATTCATTCTTATCATGCTGAAAAGGGAATGCAAAATTTAACGTTTTCTTTTGCTACTAAGACTTTTAAAAATATGCCTGTAAGGGAACTTTCCTTGAAGAATGAAAGAAGGGATCTTACATTCATATAATTTTTTTTTAAATACAGATTGTGAATTTTACTTGGCTAATGCAAAATAAGATACACTTCTGCATAAACTTGTGTATGACAGTCAGACAGAAGTGAATATTTGTGGTGCTGACTTTGATTGCCTATACTGTTAAATTGTGTGTCTGTCCTCTGTAAGATAATATTTTTCAAAAAATAACTGCAAAGTAAACTTATCTTCCTCCTTCAGAATGTGCTTTAAAATCTCCCTTTGTTGCAGTGCCTACAAGGAGCTTGACAACAGTTGTTAGGATGCTGATGATCTGAGACTACCAACTGTCAGGCTGACTGGTGTTGTCAAAGTGTTCCTCATTCCATCAGTCTGTCTTTTTCCATCTGTTGCATCTCACTTCCTATAGCACTCCCTAAGAGCAGGGATGGATTCTGTATTTTCTTATATACAGCACTGAGGACAATCAAACCTACTAAAGAAAAGCAGGAAAAGAAGGGAAAAAATATATTGTCAGATAAAATCCAAGAAATCTTCGTGGGATAGAAAAAAAAATTCACAAGTCAACAGAGAGACAGGGATATTTTCACTCTTCATATAGCAGAGAAAAAGAACCACCTGGC
Source organism: Acanthiza pusilla (assembly GCA_036630365.1). Classification (NCBI taxonomy): domain Eukaryota; kingdom Metazoa; phylum Chordata; class Aves; order Passeriformes; family Acanthizidae; genus Acanthiza; species Acanthiza pusilla. The sequence goes on along the minus strand of JAXCHO010000152.1, from coordinate 2,552,297 downwards.
TGATTTTTTTTTTTTTTTTTGGTGACGCATTTGGAACAGTTACATAAAGAGAAACCTCTTTTTGTGCCACCTGTTTGAGGGTGTTTGAGGCCAGCATGACCCCTGGCAATATCTTCATTATCCATCAACAGAGAAGGGTGACCAAGCCACAGTCTGGGACAAGCGACTATTAATCTGCTGGGAAGAAAGCCCTGACAAGTGAAGTGCTGCACCTTAACTGCCTTGTTTGCAATCTCTCGTACAGGAGTGGGAGGCTGAAGCTGACATTCTGGTGCAGAAACATTGCTTGAATTTGCAATGCAGAAACGTGTTTCATGTGATGCTGAAGGATCCATCCTTATTAGATCTTCCTTCTCACCGAGGGGAAATGGATTAGTGACATGTGACTGAGATAATATTGCTTCTACAAATAGCTTTGCAACTGCCCTCTGTGAAAACATTTTGCCTCCTCTGATCCAAGTTCATGCTGCAAGCAGCTCAGTTCAGATCCTGGCACTGCTGAGGCCAGGCTGCCAGTCTTTCCGAAGGCAAAAGAGCACCATGTGCAGAAACATGAAAGTTTTCCTACTGACCTTTCTGCAGAGAAAAAAACATCCTAGTGCTGCACCTTGGCTGTCAGATCCATTGTAACTTGAGCAGTTACTTATTAAACCCATCAAATAAAGGTGGAAATGAGGAACACATTTGCATAGCACATCATACTCCATTAATGTGAACATTATTTAAAAATGACGTCAATGACAATTTGCTAATGCTTTTGTTAAGAGTTAAGCCCTACCTTCAAAGGTTTGGTTTTTAAATTCTACTTATCTGAAACCATTTATTCATGGGTGTATGATATTGACTTTGACTCTTCGCTTGTTTCAGCGTTATTAGTACTGTAAGGAACCTTTTTAGGTTAGTGTTTCTTTAGATGTCAATTCACATTTGTTTTTCAAAGGATAGGGCTGCTTTTTATTGCTTGACATAAGAGCGTGATTTTTCCTGTTGTTAGACAACTGATGTGAAGCAATTACTTTCTGATTGGGTAACTGGATTTTTTGTCTATGAATCATTATGGCAGAACTAGAGGAATTTTTTTAGCAGCTGAGCAACATGTGTGTGTTTGTGCTTTCATTTAGATGTGAGAAATGAGGAATATAAGGTGCTTTGTAGACATCTGAAACAGTGGCAGTGAGGCCAGTGTTTGAGGCAGTGTAAATTATTAATTATTAGTCAGTGGGGTCTGACCCTCTGCCTTACAAGCTGTAGGCAGACCTGGCTACTGCAACAATCATTCACAAGCAAATTTCCCATCCTACTTTGCCATAGTATATGGTATTTTAGGACTCCACAATACTCAGAAAGATAATTATAAAATTCTCAAGATAAATGAAATTGCATTGTGTTTTGACCTCAGCAGCAAAACTCCATGCACCCCTCACTCACTCCCCCACCAGCAGGATCAGGGAGAAATAAAAAGAGTAAGAGCTACAAAGCTTGTGAGTTGAGATACAGATAGTTTAATAGAGGAAGCAGAGGGTGTACACACAAGCAAAGCAGAACAAGGAATGAATTCACTGCTTCCCATGGCTGGGCAGGTGTTCAGCCCTCCCCACGGCTCGATCACACCAGTGGTGACTTGGGAGGACAAACCCCATCAGTTCAAACATCTGCCCCTTCCTCCTTCTTCCCCCACTTCACACACTGACCATGATGCTATATGGTCTGGAATATTCCTTTGGTCAGTTTGGGGCCACCTGTCCCAGCTGTGTCACCTCCCAGCCTCCCAGGCTCACGAGCGTGGCCGTGTGAAAAGCAGCAAAGGCCTTGGCTCTGTGCAATCCCCACTCAACAATAACAAAAACATCTTTGTAATATGAATTCTATGTTCAGAATAAATCCAAAACACAACCCTGCATCTGCCACTGTGAATAAAACAAAATCAACCCCAGCTAAAACCAGTACAAATTGTTAACTCCTAACCCATTTCCCCTATAAATAATATTTTCAAATATCTATATAATTTTGGGGTTTGACTCCTGTTTTTTCAAGAAGTGATAATCTGACTAAAACACAAAATAAAGGTGCAATTTTATGATAAAATATAGCTAAATTTACAAAGCTAGTAAATAAATTTCTGCACGGTTATTACTATGTCAAAACACTTGATTTGATTTTGTGACAAAAGACCATTTGAATTTCACAGTTTTGGGAACCAATTATTTAACTGTGTCTGTCTTGAAAGATGGTGTGCTTATACTAATTCAATTTATGTCGTGAGTCAAGAAAAGAGGGTAGAAGGCCAGTTTGGCTGTACAGGGAACTCCTTGTGGAACCTGAGGAAAAAGAAATTGTATGACCTCAGGAAGTGAGGCCAGGCTTCATGGGAAGATGACAGAGCTGTTCATATACGCACTCTCAACTTGAATAAAATAATGGCAGTTACCAAAATAGCAAAGTCAGCAGAAGCAATTTCTGAAATTAAGAAATAACAGCTCAACTATTTCATAGTTTAAAATGAAGTTTTTATGGGTGGGATCCAGCTATAATAACTCAGTGATGAGAAGGCTGAGGAAACAATATTTATAAGGGCATCCAGAGAAAACCAGGAAACATCCAAAATAACCATTCATAAACAGGGTAAACACTGATTCACAGAGAGTGCAAATAACTCTTTTGCAGACATATCATTGGAAGAAAACCAAAACAAATGCTCTAAGAAAAATTACTTAAGTGTAAGGAAAGAAATTAAACAACAACAAGCTGGAAATGCAAGAAATATATTATACATACCATAGTATAAAGTTTTTCCCAATTACTTCATCAAAAATTTTGAGGTATATATACCCAGACACTAATTATATGTGAATGGAATATTTTACCTCCCAAAGACTCAAAAACCAAACCAGATCCTCTTTCGCAATACACCTCCTTTACAGCATCCAGGTGGCTAAATGTGGCCGCAAAATCAACTTCTAGAACTACCCTGAAACAGAAGAATATTTGCAACGCTATTGAGGCATTCTGAGGGTTTATTGTCACCTTGGTACATGGGATGTAATTTGTGAAGGAAGGAATGTGTGGTATGTTGCTGCAAGAGACAGCCTCGGACCATCAGCTGCAAAAATGACTTTCTCTTACTGCTGCAGGTGACTGAACAGGTTTTGCTAGTTTCCCAGGAACACAAGAGTCTTTACTGCACATTTCTAGACTAAAAATGTGTGGGTATTTCAGGTGAATGCCTTTGGTTGGAGTTACAGATAGAAATCAGAGGAAAAAAAAGGGAAAAAAAAATCTTAGTAACAATGCTTTACTATAGGATCAGAATAAATGAAAAACTAGTCCATACTTGGAAAGAGCACATAATAATTCATGAGAGGACATTACAAGATACTGCTATAAAACTTTGGCTTCCCTAGAGCTACAGGAAAGACAAATACTTTCAAATACTGTCAAAATACTTTCCTCGGACAAAGCATAAAGTCTGATTCTTAGTATGAAAATCCTTTTGCATACTAAGTCTCACTCCAAAAATCTTTCTTCTGCAACCAGCTGGGCTTGCTCGAGGGCTGCTGGATAGTTTGGAATCAGAAAAAGGTGACAGGGCCACAAACAGAGGTGAAAGGCAATATTCACATTGAAAATATCGATACTTACACTACACTATTCAACATGATTTTGCTCTGCTCACTGAAAGGATGCTTTTAAAACCAGTAGTGAAGCTCTGTTTTCAAACTTCTAAGAACCGTAAGTATGGAGGTATTTAGAAGAATTCCCCAATTACAGTACAAAAGTCTGGTTAAGAAGCAACAGGTTAATTATCACAATTCATTAGCATCACAATTTCATTGGAAAACTAGGAAATGACAACAGTATCACAAAGATTTATAAGCAAAATTAACAAGACAGGCTGGCAACACTTGCTTTTTATAGAAGTTTTAAAGATTTTATTATTTCAAACATAATGCCCATATAGGATGCATTAACAGCGTCAGAACATTTAGGATGCTTCACTTTACCTGTACTTAAATATTACACTATTGTTCACTATGACGGGAGAGCTCTATTTTGGCAATAAATCAACATGATCGCAGTGAGGCAGTTTAAGCTTGTTAGCTGAATGAACATTAAATTCACTCCGATTGTTGCTTTGGTTTCCTGTGTGAAGTCAGAGTGGTTTGACATTGGAGAACTGAACCACTGAAGCACAAGATGCTGCCTGAAGAGATGGTCCATACCATGGACGCCTGTTGGGCAGCTGGAGCATCCACTATACCAGGTGGCTGAAAATATTGCAGCTGCACTCAGGTACTGTACCAAACCCTTCTGAGGCAGTAATTTCACTTGCCCTATTGAAAGTGTGAGAGCGTGAAACCACAACGTAAAAGAAAAGTCTCATTCTCAAATGTCAGTATTCCTCAGTATTCTTCAGTATTCCTCAGTATTCTTCAGTATTCCTCAGATATTCCTTGTTGCTGCAGCTTCTTGGTGCTGGAGGGCTGGTGGCTATCGCAAGGTGGTAAACTGGTGGAACTGCTGTTTCCATGAGAGCCATCCCTTGGTATATAAGACACAATTGTTTTTCCCTCTTAACATTTGACAGTCCCAAGAAAAGGTTTCAGAATGAATGAATTCAGGTTGTGTTATCCATCCCATGGAAACAGGAAACAACAATCTGATACATAAATCAACATCTACTTCCACTATAATTTTTTTAAGCCAGAATTTATATTACCTTTTTCAATTGTGGGTCACTATGCCCTGAATTGACCTACTGAGATCGTATCCATCTTACACTGATTTTGCGGTACCTAGTGAGCAACTGAGCTAACTACCACTTCTACTTCAGATGCAATGAAATTCCAGGAGAATACAAGGAATTTGGATCGTTTCTAAACAAAATTAAGATTGTGCTATGTTTCACAGAATGACATTCAAAAGGAGGTGCTGTAGAGCTAAGGAGAGGGAAGAATCATCTGGTCATAGATGGTACTGACTTGCAGCAATGCTAAATTTGTGTTCCAGGCAATTTGGTGCCATATTTAAATTTATATTCTATCCAAAAATTGCATCCTTTTTATCTGGAGTAACAGGGTTAGACTGACAAGGTTAGAAAACAATTTTAATAAAGAACAGACAACCCTCACCCCCCCAAACAACAAAACAACAAACCCTCCCCCCAAAACAACCAAAAAACCTACACAAAAAACCAACAGCAACCCCCCCCAACCAATCAAACAAAGAAACCCACAAAACCCCCACTAAAACCCAAAAATATTGTAGAATTGTTGCTTCCCTTTAATGATTCATGGGAACCTGACCAATATACTAAAAATAGATCTTCCACTACAAAGAAAAAATTATTTTTCTCATCTAAAATTTTGGGGTTTGTAGTCTAGATAACATAATCTCAGTCTGTACCAAGTTTCAGTCACGTAGTTTTCCTAGAGTGCCGTGGAAATTCTTGGCTATTTCAAGTTGGCAATTATTTAGAGGCGAAGAACAGCAAGAAAAGGGAGAAAAAATAACTTTCTGCATGAAAGACACTTAACATGGCACTACTGAAATTAATAACAAAGAGTATGTGTTTTTTTGTGAGCAAGTTAAATAAAGGTTTATTATTTCACTTTTATTCTTACCAGAGAAGTGGTACTTTTTAATTTACAAAGACACATTTTGGAGATAGCCCATTTAGCCTTAAAAATGTAGATTAATCATCATTGACATGACAGAGGCCGTCAATAAATTCTTAGAGATTTTTATTACTTTGAACTTTCAAAAACAAACCTCTTCACAAAGAAGCAAGTAAACAAGCTGAAGGATATATCTTTAATGAAAAATACTTAAAAGGCTATATGGCTTTATAGCTTAGATTTCTCACATCCTTTAAGCAGTACTCTCACAGAAACTCAGGATTCAGGAAACAGACCAGCTTTTCCAAAGTGAAGGTTCACGTTGTTCATTCTTCCTATGAGTTTTCCATGTCCTACTTTTCTACAGCACAACGCACATCTCATAATATGGACCATAGCACTCACCCTTTTTTGGCTGCTTTCCCTTAGGTGGCTTACTGCTAGACTGGATTTTCACAGCTACCTTTTAAATGGGAAAATTAATCTTAATATCTATAAATAAGCTTTCTGCATCTGACAAAATGAACAAGTAAAACACGAGTAGTGCTTCTGTTGTATGTCTACTTTCGGATCAACTAATAGAGCTGGCAGATAGTCAAGGTTTTTCCTTGGATGGACAATTAGTTCAAACAAATTGCAAGTTAATAGAAAGGCACTCCAAGGCTTTAGCATTTGTTGTCTTTCTAGGCACTTGGTGTGGTGATGTCAGCAAAGACATATTCACCCATGAACAGGCAACCAATTTTGTATCAGATTTTTGTGTGGAAAGGTACATACTGAGGAATGGAGAGGAAATAGGATTTAAAAATAGAGGAAATTCTGTACAGAAGAGAGTTACTGCTGGAGCAATTCCTGTTTAGCGCCACTAAGCATTTCAAATCTGTCGCAAAGTTCACTATTGCACTTAACTCACGTGACTTTATGAGAAGATCTGGTCAAAGACGAGGATTCAAACAAAAACAACTCCTTCATTGTCTGTAAAATTTCTGACTGTCTAGACAGAAGTGTTATGATGACTTCTAAAGCCAAGAAAAAAAGCCTCCTTTATTTCAGACATTTTTCTTTCAGCTGTCTAAGAGAAAAGACTATGTTAATAGCTGATCTACCAACACTGGCTGCCTGGATGTACACTTTCTGTGAGAGTTTGCAATCTCTTGAGGGTAATTTATACAGAAGGCTTGCCAGAAATCCCTATGACTATCTTCTTTGTATTTACATCATTATGAGTTATTATTCTTATATCTTTGCTCCCTCTAGCAGTCAAGTGGTACACCATACAGATGTTTAAGCACCACCTGTCTTTCTAGGTTCAGTGTTTGTTATTTACTGCAGGCTTCCAAAGTACAAAGCAACATAGGCATAATTATAGAAAAATACCTATTAAATGTCAAACTTCTTTGACAGGTACAATAAAAAATAAGATAAACGTGTTTAGGTTGTGAGACAAAGAGAGGAAAGCATTTTCATTGACATAGGAAGTGCTGAAAGAGTGGAAATGGTAGGGTAAGTATTCATACTCTCCACCTTCCTTCTCCTTCTGTCTTTTTTATGCTTCTTTATTCCTCTGCTCAGCCTCTCATATCTGTTTATCTATGTAGAACTGTGTTATATATCTTCAAATGCTATTGCAACCACACATTTGCCTGGGGGGAGCCACAAGGGACGGTGTTGTGGTTTAGGAATGGTATTCCCAAAATCAGTACACCCACTCAAGCAACGCCCCTCGTTCACCTCCTCTCTGTGCCACTGGAAGCACAAAAGGCAAAGACAAGGTTGAGATAAGAGCAATTTACTGGAAACAGCAGTGAGATAAGAAAAATAGGAACAGAAACAATATTAACAACAAAAGGTATAAGACACAGACATTATTCACATGGAAAACTCCTGACAGTAAATACCACACGGCTTTGCACACTATGTTTTTCCCAGCCAATAGGAACATTCTTCTCATTTGAAAGCGAGGGAGATTCCCCAGATTGGTCTTTGCTTGAGGCAGGACTAATCCAAACTGTCTTCCCTAACACATTTCTCAGATGCACCACAGGGACTTTATCCCCTTCTACAGTCCATGGACGTTTTGATTGGGAAGGGTCAGCTCAATTGATGTTAACAAACAAGGTGGCTTTTCTAAATGTAGATCCTAATGTTTGAAGGTTCCACCACCCATAGCTTTCAATGTGGTTTTCAACAGTCCATTGTATTTCAACAGTCCATTCAATTTTCCCAAAGGCTGGTGTGTGATAGGGAATAAGATAAACCCTGTATCATATTTAATCCTGGGCTTTCTGGTCCAGGTGTCTATGAGGTTATTCTTGAAATGAGTCCTGTTGTCTGACTCAGCTCTCTTGGGGGTGCCATGTCTTCTCAGGACTGGCCTTTCAAGGCCCAGGATGGAATTCCAGGCGGTGCTGTGAGGTGCAGGTTGTGTCTCCAGCTGTCCACGGTTTTTTCCCCCATTGTCAGCACACAGTGCTTTCCTTGGCAGTGCGTGATGGGATCAATCAACCAGGACTCCTCACATTTACATTTAGACCATCATCCCCCATACCACAGAGGCTACACCCCCTTGGCCTGCTTAATCGCAGCACATATTTCACAGTTATGGATAACCTGGGAGATGTTGCCCATGGTTAAGCCCACCTGTCGATCATGAGCCCATCAAATGTTTTATCTCTTCCCTGATGATCTGAGACCTCATGGGCTCACTGCGTGAGAAATAGGTCACCCTTATGCTGCCAGTCCCGATCCACCTGAGACACGTTAATCCTTGCAGCCTGATCTACGTGTCCATCGCTGCAACGTCATTCCGTAGCCCTGTTCTTGGGGACACGTGCATCTATATGGGTAGATATGGATACAGACCTTCACAGCCACATTCTCTACCCAGGCAGAGTTTTCTTGCCACAGTTCAGCAGCCCAGGTGGGTTTCCCTCTGTGCTGCCAATTGGCCTTCTTCCATCGTTCCAGCCACCCCCAGAGAGTGTTTGACACCATGCACGAGTCACTGTGGAGGCAGAGTGCAGCCATTGCTCTCATTCAGCTATATTCAAAACCAGATGGATGGCTTTCAGCTCTGCAGCCTGACTCTGTCCACCTTTTCCCTTGGTAGCTTCTGTGACTCTCTGTGTGGGACTCCACATGGCAGCTTTTCTTTTTTGATGTAAGCCTTACAATAAAGGTGGGAAATTTCAGTGAAGAGAGAGTATTGTTTTTCATTTTCTGGTAGCTGGTTATATGGTGGGGCTCCTCAGTGCTTGTAACCTTTTCCTCCTCCTCCTCTGATGCTGATAATATGAAATTTTCACCTTCAGGCCAGTTTGTGGTGCCTTCCAAGATCCCTGGCTGACTGGGATTTCCTATCCTGGCTTGCTGTGTGGTTAGAGTGCTCCACTTACTCCATGTGGCACCAGTGGCATGGATGTGTAGAGGGCACTTTCCCTTTGGACGTCCAGCCCAGCACTGGCAGCTGGGGTGCCAGGGTGAGCTGAGCTTTGGTGCCAATCACTTCCAAGGCAGCTTGAACCCTGTCACAAGGTGCCAGGATCTCTTTTTCAGCTGGGGTGTTATTGGCCTCTGTATGCCCGAATCCAGAACCCCAGGGGTCATCCTCAGGTCTCCTTTTTTCCATCAGCTCCATGAAGGACCACAGAGCGTATTTTTCACATCTTGTCCTGTCCTGACTGGCCTAAGGGATATTGCATGAACAACCTCTTGTTTAATTTATTTTAAAGTTTGTTGTTTTTCAAGACACCTCTTAAAATCATTCTTCTTCCAGGTCACTTGGGATGGGGTTTACAATTAGCCTGTAATCTGCAATAAGCACCCTCTGAGTCTAAGGAACCCATTAGAAAAATTATCATAATTTTTAAACTTTTGGAAAGTAGGCATCTCTTGTACGTCTTCCATAGCTCAGGTTATTTTATCTTTAAGAAACAGCAGTGATTCTGTTTCAAAAATTTGTCACTTGAATGTATTGCAGTTCCCACATTTTTCAGTGTATTTTCAAATCAGGGCAGCAGGAAAAGAGAGGTTTTGGTGTGAAACTGTTAGGCTTACCCAAAAGGCATAGTTGTATAACAGGAATAAGTCAGTTAAACCTTTGATAGGGGCAGAGTGAGTCTTTACCTCAGAACTGAGCACTCCAAAACCTGAAGAGTTTTTATAGTAATGTATCATGTTTTATTTCAACAGATATTACAAAAGGTATTTTTTTAGACTACAGAAAATATTATAAATATAAAAAAGGATTTTAAAGTGTCTTCCTCCTACCACTATATCTTTGCAAGGCACCTACTTTTTTCAAGATTTTTTTTTTCTCAGTCTCTGCTCACTGACTGTAAATTGTAACTCAGGTTACTGACAATCTTACAGTTTCTTCAGGTCCCTTGGAAGCATCTCTGTTTTAACATTAGAGAACATTCATACTGGGTCATGCCCAAAGCATGTATTTTTCACTTGCCTAAAGTAGATAGACTTAGGAAAAAAAAATGCAAGGCTAGGGAAGCATGTGGTATTTACCCTGTATGCACCCGAAGCTCCAGTCACACGTAATACTGGGACTTCCAGAAATAACTTGTCTATATTCAGCAACTCTCAGTTGGTTTTTCTGCTGTGCATTTGAACTCTTGAACCCCATTGTAAACTGCCAGCATTTACAGCTTCCTGAAAGAAAGGAATTCTTCAGGTTAACCATAACTATGAAGATCTGTGTCCTTTGTTTTGTTTCCCATAAACTGCAAGCTCTATTTAGTATCTTCTGTAAGAATAGAATTTTGGAAGAGAAAGTGGAAACTTGACTGTGCCCTGTTGTTCCTCACTTGCTCTTTCAAAGTTTATAGCCCTGGCGCACTTTGTTGATCCTCGTAAAGACATTATTCTAAACCTTTGCTCATTCTTGGTAATATTTGCTGATCTTTTTCAATTCTGTTACACACTTCCTAAGGACACTACATAGAAGATGGAGTGAACCATAGATTTTCACTGTAACTTACATTCCGTTCTAGTTTGTTTCTTCTCTCAAGTAATTTTTGACATTATTTTTGCTTTTTTTGCCCTGCTGATTCGGCACTAAGCTGAGCTTATAATAGTTCTGTGAAAATACCAAGGTCTCACACGAGCAGTAAGGGTTTGCTCAGATAATGTTACATATGAAATTCAGGCTGGTTTTATCTGCATGCATCAGTTCCCCATTACCCATGATAAATTTCATCTACCTTTTTGTCTTATAAAATCCACATGATTCTCTTAAGTTTGTCCTCACATATAATTACAAATCAGTTTGTCATTGTTTTGCTTTTCTAGGACTGAAGTAGACAAGTCCAGGGATGCTTACAGGTCTTAACTGTCTTTGTTGATCTAACTTAGGATAATGTTTTGTGTGCCCAGGCTGACTTTATTAGCCAGATATCCTTTCTTCATTTCTTAATTAGAAAGAGTCAAACTAACCAAAATGTTTCCATAGATACAGGACAGAATTTCTTCTTACAAAGAATTCTTCTTACCTTTTTCCCTACATATTTGACTCCATGTACATTACTTTTGTCCTTCATCCAATATGGATATCAGGGCATCTACAGCTCAGCTGTAGAGTCTGTATTCCCTTCAATCTCTCCCATAACTCTTCCATAAACTGCCAGCACTTCAGCTTCCTTCCCTTCCTTTAGTATGAAAGTAATTTAGCATGAGACTGCATGCTACAATCATCACGCACTTCCTCTCACCCCACCCCGACTTCTCTGGGTGCCTGTAAATCTATTGAGTAATGTTCATGTTCTTCAGTGAAAATTGTTAGCGTTTACCTTGGCCATGTACCTCTCCAGATCAGTCATGCAGCATCAGGCTGTCCAAGCAATATTCATATTTGTGTGCCTGTTGGCAGCACCTTGCCCTCTGGAAGCTTCTCCTCCCCTCAGGCATGCTCAGGTGCTCACTGGGAGTGAGGAATCATCTCCCTGGCCAGAAGCATCCACCTGCTCTAATGACACCGAGCTTGGCCTTGCAAACTGTTTGCATAAAATAAATGAGAAGCAAAAGGTTTGCTGCCCAGTTACACGCAGCATTTGCTGTTCTTAATCATCCAAGACAGCTCTTTGGGAAGGAATACAATAGAACATGTAAGTCATGTGAGGCTCACCTGATTGCTTTTGTGTCTGCCTAACCATCTGAACAAAGAGAAACAAGAACAGTATCCAATTCTGTCTGAGACATTTCTCTCTTAGGTTTTTAGGTTGTCTTTTCACTCTTCGAGTACAGTCTGCTATTGGCAGTGTGCTGTACCTTCCAGGCCTTTGGAAATAGTCTCAGGTGTTCGAATGACACCTGATGTTTCTGTGCACAAGTCTGAATCAAAATGACATAGGTATTAAGAGGACGTGTGTGGTTTTGCTGCCATCCAAAACAGCCCTTACTGGTTAGGACAACAAAACAGAAATGTGCTTAGTAAATTTACAGATAATACCTATACCTCCTTTTACTGGAGGGATTAAATGTTTTCTGGAGGACAGGCTAAAATTCAGGATGCTACTTAATTACTTCAGTCTGGGGATGAGACAGAAAAAAAAGGATCTTTTTTCCACAGGGAAAAGTGAAATCTTTCACAACTGCACAAATACAGAATATAGAATATTTTAGGCAGTGATTTGTGGGAATGAGCTATGAGATATCCTGTGTGATATATGGTGAAGGAATTTCCAAGAGATGTGCCATGAGTTCTGTGGTTAAGGGACCCGATGCCCTGCTGCTGGAGTGACCGCTGGTCACTGAGAGGCGGCTGACCCTGAGTGCTGTGGTCGCACAGGTGGGAGAGGGCGTGGTACCGGTGTTCCATGGCTCTGTTCCACTCCTGTGCAAGTCCCACAGTTTCGTAATGCCTCCCTGTGTCACTCTCAATATCCCACATTTATGTGTGCAGTGGCTGTCCACTCACCACTTATGACATCAGTAACGGTGTATTTATTTGACTATAGTCTCGCCTCCACTTCTCCCAAAAGTATGAATGATATTTGTAATCCTCCATGGCAGAGGACAAGACTACAGCCACCTTGCAGACCAAATCAATGGCCTTGATCTTCTTTCCTCCCTAAAGTAGGGGCACTTTTTTGGTAAGATTTGCACCTATGACTGCATCAGAGAAAACCCAGGAACCCAGGAACAGTCGTACACAGTGCAATCTAACAAGATTTGGAAATCTAACAACACTCTATAATCTGTTTCTTCAATAAATTTCACTTTTTGTGAATCTGTGATTGAGAAAGTTCTTACTGAAATCAAACAGACTTGTAGAGTTAAACTGGTTAGCCACACTGCTGGTGAGTCTGGGGCTCTGAGTGCGACCAGACTTGCAGTGTGACCCTCAATATTGGTGCATCTGAGATCTTATTGAACTCAAGCAGTTTCACAGTGCTGAACTTGTCATAATCGGAGACTAAGCCAAGCTGCACCTAACCCCCTGATCCCTGAGGACCAGCAGGAACGACAGAGGTTCTTATTCTGCCAATTTCCTAAACCTTTAAAGCAATATTGCTCCAATGTAAAGATTATGAGGATACGATGTCCTCCTGATAAAGAAGATGCAAGGTGTACGCTGGAAGGCGGAATCAAAAACAGCGATATTAATAATGTTAGGCAGCCTTTTGCTCTGTTGTAAATGCTAGGTCTTAGCTAAATGCTGTACTTTGGCTCGAGTGCCACACTTCCAGAAAAGAAGTGAGCTGAAGAGAGTCCAGAGGAAACAAGAAGCAGGATATTAGGTCTAAAGGAAGATTGAGTGAATTAGGGTTGTTTAGCCTAGAAGGGAAGACCTCTAGAAAAACAGTTGTAACAATATTCAGATTCATAAGAGGCTATTGCAAAAAGGAAGGGGATTTTTTTTTTAAATCTCTTCCTGTCAGTGCTGCATAAGACAAACACAATAATTTTAAATTGCAACAAGGCAGATTCACATCAGACATTATGAAACTTTTTAGCAATAAGGATGGTGAAAGACTGGAGATGACTGCCTAAGGAAGTTTAGAGAGAAATTCAAGAAGGATTTTTCAGAGGGATAGAATAAATTACCTCTTAGGATCTCTTGAAATTTTCAAGTTCCTCATTTTACATTCCTAAAGACAATGAGTTCTGCTAGGGATGAACATAAGATACCATTTTCTCAGTCACATAGAGCTTTAGAGAATGCGTTTTTTATTCATGTTTTGAATTTCTAGGTCAAGACTATGCCTCCAATTGTCCCAATGAAAAATAGTAAATAAATAACCCTTATTTCTGGTGCCAGTCAAAAGGTCTTTTTGTTTCTTTTGACTTGCTTGCTCCAAAATTTTTCCTGTGTTCACCTTATGATAATAAATGGTAAAAAATTTCTCCATTTGTTTTCCTATGTGATTCACCTTATTTGGTGACTTCATTATTGTTGGTTTTGTAAAGAAAACATTGTCAATGAAAAAGAAAGGCACCTATATCCAAATTAAATGGTATATCTGTTCCTGTGTTACTCAGGTCTGGATTTTTCTGTGCACCTTAATTTGTACCTGCAGGACATTCAATATAACAAAAATAAAAATAACACTGCTGAAGAAAAATAAGTGAGTACAACCTTCTGCTTCTTCATTGCAGCATTTTACTTTTTCAGTTTTTCATCCCAATGACTTTAATTTTAAGATTCCCTGTAAAGACTGAAAAGGTGAATACCTTCCATCCACAGGTTTTGTTGGTTTGTCAGCACACAAACAGTATGATGTCTAATTTAGACCTCAGCAGGAACTGGAAGGTGTTCTACAACAGCTGCACTTGCTGCCTTGTAGGTTCATGTGCTTCTTTCCTATGTCAGCAGCATGAAGGAAACCTCTGACTGCCGATTCATCAGTCTTCTATCAGCATGTTGAAATATTATGTCTATACACTGAAAACACTAGAATAATTTCTCTGAAAAGAAACTTATTTGTACTCTGTTGATGGATCTATTTCTGTATAATTTCTGTATTATTTTAGGATTTAAAACCAAGGTATTTTCTTAACAGTGCAGGAAGAGCTTTAGATAGGAAACAATGAAGTGGAAAAATGCCTAGAAGAAGAGAGGAAGAGCACTTTAGAGAAATTAGGAAAATATGAGAAAAATGTTGCAAGAAAACTGAATTTTATGAGTTTCTTTTCAAAAATAAAGATGAGGATCTCATAAATCAAGAGCAGTCAGCCATTAATATTTTGATAGCTAGCAGATATCATCATTCTAATGCCTCTGTTCAATTTGATTCTGATATTTTCAGTGTATGTGAAAACACAGCAAACCTCAGCAGTGCCTGGTTGTGCTTTCTTTGCAAACCTATAGCAAGAGACTTGTAGTGTGAGACCACTGGCCTTGAGGAGGCCAGCACAGATGCCCACCATTTCCTTTCATATTTCAAATCACAGATCCTTTTGGCACAAAATCATGTTTTTGTCATGCTCTCCAGAAATCTATGCTCCAAAACAACTCTTAAAGTTATGGGCAGCCCCAACAGAGGTGAAATAATCCAGAAATTTATATAATATTCCTCTGAGAATCCTGAGGAACTACTGTCATGGCCCTGTGGAAAGTTTAAATCACCCCTCAATTGTGCTCTAGATCTTGGCTGTAAAGTTCTTATTCACTTTGTCTCTGCCTGTGTGGGAAGACAATTCTTAGTCCTTGTGACTCTTGAAACTTCCAATTCCAGCATCCTCAAATGCCAAATAAAAGCCTCCATACATCACCTTCCATTTGGTTCAACATCAGAGGAGTCATTAAGATTTTCCTCACCTGCTCTCAGAACCATGAATCAAGAGAGTTCGCGTATCTTCCGTGTTTATTTTGGACTTGTTAAGGTTTGTGTACCTTGGCCTCATTTGGATTCTAAGCTAAGCTTGGCAAGAGAGTTCATTTAGAGGTCTGCAGCATCAGTTATTATCTAATCACAAAAGATGTTGATGCAATCAGCACTTTTTTTTTTGCTACTCTTTTCAGAAGAATAGTCAATATATCTGTTGCAACAAGGGATCCTGCCAGAGTGCATTTTTCCTTGTTTTCCTGTACTATAATTAGTGTTTCTTTCAGTTAACTTTTGACTTATGATCACACAGTGTATTTCATTTCATCATTTATAAATAGGAGTAGTTGTTATTCATTACTAAACAATTAAACATTAATTAGTTGTAAATCTTTTATGAGAAGCATTTAAGAGATATGTCATACAAAAAGCAGAAATGTCAGTTAATCCCTGTCTTTATTACAAGGAATCTAAGAATGAAACTCACTATAATATCCATCAAGTAGTTTAGAAATGAATTCAAACATTAGTAGTTTTTCAAAGGCTGACATTCTTAGCTATCTGTTATAGTGAACTAGAGATGTAAGGTTCTCCAGATCCATTCAGTTTCTCAGTGACAGCAAGTGGCCTCATTTCCTGGAGCTGAATGCCACTGCAAATTTTGTATGTGATCACACACTTTCATTACTTGATGATCTAGGTCTTCCAGCATGGGGCCTCTGAGATAAATGAAGTAGCTCATACTTTCCCAAGCACACATATTTCAGGTGACTAAGTGCAATGTTACCCTGGTCCTGTGAAGACATTCATATCCAGGTAGTTGGAAAACTATTTTCACAGGTCTTTGCAGCCTAAGGTGTTCTCAAAGGCTGTTAGGAAAGCCGAGGAACGACTGTAAACCACACAAGGTGCAGCAACTTTGCAGCATTCCCTGTGTTCCTGCCACCATCTGTTTCCTTTTTCTGCAGCACAGCACGACTCTGGCAGGAGTCGGTCTGTGTCACACACCAAGGCCAGCGGCTGTCCCGAGCTCTGTCTTGAGGCACAGAGGGAAAATCTTCTGTGGCCAGGATGAACACAAAGGACTTCATGCTGACTGATTCAATTATTATAACACCAATCCCTCTGTGAAAATCCCAGCAGGGTGTGTTTTTTAGTGCTATGAAACACAGTTAACACATTCCCCTTGTCCTTTCCAATCCTGCAATTTTCCTTCCTCACAGCCTCGGCCACCAGAATGATAATAAAACATTTTCTGTGGGGTGGGAGAAAGGAAACTTTTACACTACAATGCCACCACCACAGTGACACGGACAGTGGCATTTGATCTGGTGTTAGAGGAAAGCTCACATCCTCTGGCAGGGGTTGTCCTTGTTATTATCAAACATAATTACATCAAAACAATCAACCCTTTAGAAAAGTCTCCCTGTCAATCAGCAATTCTCCTCTGTTATGCATAGCAGAAGTGCCTCTTAACAGTTCTGAGTGCTTCACCTTGGTGCTGCTGCTGCACTGATACACCTTATCATCTCTGCTCTCAGGAATGAAGGGGAAATATTTGTTTGCCAGGCTCTGAATCTCAATGCTGAGAAGGTTTTTTTTCTTATGGATTCAATTCTGATTCACTCTATAAATTATAGATTGAGCACCTGAGGTTTAAAGCACTTTTGAAAACTCAGTATTATAATATTAGTGGTTTTAAGTTCTGGCAGAGTATGCACTTTTGAAATCTTGTTTATTAACATCAAAGCTAACTTTGAAATGTCAAATGCCCTACTAGAAATTCAAGATATTCATTGAATTTTACAAATGCCACCAGTGATTCTTTTACTTCTGAGCAGGCTGCAATTTTCTTAGTGAGGTATCAGTTTTGAAGGATCATTTAGCTTCAGTATTATTTACGAGGACTTATAAACCCCCTAGCAAAGGAAAAATTTCCGTATTTCTTGCTGCTGTACTGCTTCTTTATTTCCTCTCATTATTTGGGAAAACAAGCAGGCAGAAATACTTTAACTGTCTCAGTTAAAGAGGTGTAAAGGTGTTCTGTGGATGCTGTTATGCTCTGCCTGTTTTCTTGACTACATACCCAGACAGATCTACAGCTCTGGACCTTTCCCTTCATGGTGAATATCTATGGATGTGCTGTTCTACTGCTGCTGCAAGTAGACCTCATCATCTCAGTAAACCTCAGCAGACCTCATCATCTCAGTAAATCTACTTGGACAATATGAAGAAGCCAAAAAATCTGAAACTTTATTTCTGTAGAGTTAAAATGGAAAGACCTTTTACCTTTTAAATATTTCTCAGAGGCCTACTTTTCCTCCTGTTTTCTCAGCTCTAACATGGCTGGAACAGCTAATCTGCTCCTGTTTCAGACTTAAATGAAAACGAGCTGACCCAAAACAAGCCATGCAGCCCTTTGGTTACTGCACTTGCTGGGAAAAGAGGTCATTACATCTCCTGAAGGGACTGTTGAACTTTAATCCCTGCCACTTTAATCCCCACTTTAATCCTAACTTTAACCACCATGATACTGCTGGTTCAGAAGTCTCTCCAGTGTTGACTAAAAATTATGTCCCAAGTCCAAGAAAGTTTTCAAGCAAACGCTTTTCACAAACTCCATTTGTGAAGTGTTGAGGACCTAGCGACTCTTTTTCTGTGGGGGAAAATCCACTCAGGAAAATCTCTCAGTCATTGAGAACTTCCATGTATTCATAGCAGGTCACACAAAAACAAATGTGCTGCTGAGCAAAACTGCTTCCCTGCCTCCCTCACTAGCTAAATTGCTCTGGATATGCTGGAGACGGCTGCTATGGAGTGATCTGTTATTTGTAGTAATTATATGAATTTAAAAATCAACAGGAATTACACATTCACTGCAGCTCAGATTCATAGGAGAGCTCTTGATGGAGCCAGAGCGTTGGTAGACTCAGAGCCCCAAACGAGCGGAGCGAGGCAATACACTTGGAAATGAAGCATATTAACAACTTGCAGTGGTAGAGCAAAGCTAAATCAAAAACCATCAAACAATAATAGCATAAAGAGCGCAGACACAGGCTCAGCATTTCTGCCCACACGACTTTCTGTTCCACAGAAAGGCAGTGTCATCTGGCGGTGCCAGGTTGGAGATTATCTGCTGTGAAACACCATATCTTTTATGTGCTCTCTGGCATTTCTCTTTCGCTCACTGCAAGTCACAGCGACTCAAATCCATTTGTTTTTACTGTCCTTGCTTCCCCAGCTTTAGTACCATTCAGTGCCCTATCTCTGTTAACTACTGGCCTCTAACACAAATACAAACATGAATTTGTCCTACCACAGTTCACCACGCTCTTACTTTTTCCCAATAAGGTTCAAAATCTCAGTTGAAATACTGCATTTTGGGAAATAGGTAATTCAGTATTTTGTCTGGTGAACCTGTGGTCACTTACATGAGATCTTAACAGGCTTGCATCGACCTCCAACCTCATTTTAAGCCAAGCTTCTGTTCTACCATCAGTGCTTTAAGTCTTTAAGTCTTCTTTGTTCTGCAGCAAAGACGTCTTTCTGCAGCTGCCAGCAAGGAAAACAAAGGTTTTGCTTAAATCAGAGTAAAGAATACAGTCTCTAAAAATCTTCCCTTTAAATAGTAAAAATTATTCTAAATGATAAAGCTTTTTGAAACCCCCTGCAGGGATTACAGCACTGACTTGTAGAGCTGTTCACAAAAGAGCCCATTATTATTTTGAAGAAGAGTTGGAAGGTTTAATGAAATATCTAACTCTTCTTTATTTTCAAATTTACTCTGGAAAGTCTTGATTTTCTTTTTGTTTTTAGAAAAATCAGTCAGTTCCATGAAAAGCTTTTTAAGGAAAAAAAAGAACATGTTTTTGGGGAAAGATACTTGTTTTTACTTGGTGCACACCATCCAGTCCTTCTATTGTTGGCATATAGTTTTTGTTCCCAACTGTAGATTAACATCTGCTGCACTTGCAAGGTAGCCATTTTCATGTATAACCACAAAA
The DNA here is from genome assembly GCA_036630365.1 of Acanthiza pusilla. Classification (NCBI taxonomy): domain Eukaryota; kingdom Metazoa; phylum Chordata; class Aves; order Passeriformes; family Acanthizidae; genus Acanthiza; species Acanthiza pusilla. The sequence continues at coordinate 2,532,902 of JAXCHO010000152.1, read as the reverse complement.
TTATCCCTCTTACATCTTTGAAAGTAGATTTAATGTCCATAAAACTCATAGAATTATTTAAATAGATGTTATGTATAATGTATGTCATGTACAATACAAGATATATGATATGAATATAAATAAAAGTAACAAGTCTACAAGGTATTTCTACTTAAAATAAACATTTATTTTAATATATTAGCTATTAAAACTATGTTTTGTACATATATATTTATATATATGTTCCATTATTGTTTTGTTGGCAGTTGAAGAACTGATCTAAGACTGTCTAAAATCATGCTTTAAAACACTTTATCCATATAAAGGCCATCACATAGTCATTTTGGTCCTGGTAAGTAACTCATTGTTTTTTTAAGCACTTGGAATGTCTTCAGCCTGACAGGCTCAATATAAAACCAAATTCAATTCAATTTAATTTTTAATATATCTGTATAAATCCCTGTGAGGTCCTATTATAATTCTTTTCTCCAGCATAAATTCTTCCTCCTCCTTAATAAAGTTTGCAGCTGTGTTACAAAGTCACAGATTCTAAATACTGTCTCATGGTACAGTTTTAAAGTCTCTTGGGTGAGTGATTGTTCTTCTCTCCCAGCTGCAACACTGACATTATAAACACTGACATTTCAGTGATAGATGAATCTGCACAGATCAAAACACAAATATGGGGCATTTCCAGTTAGCCTGCCAAATCCCAATAAAAGAGATTTTCTGTATCTGGAGGCATACTTATGGATTAGTTTCTTGTGGAGCAGTGTAAAAGGAATTTCACACAGAGGAAGACTTACAGATTGCTGAAAACTTACGTTTGTTTCCCTTTTCCATGCTTTTAACTATTTTCCTGTCTCCAATATGCTTACTAATTATCTAATAAATATGTTGTTTAAGTGCAAGATTTCTTCAGTGGGGTTTTTATGCTGGATAAGTGGCATTTTATTTGCTAAGGAGCCCTTACTCCACTGCAGTGTGAACTCAAACTAAATGAGAGTTGGCACATTCATTCCGGGAATGCTGTTAATCTATCTTTGTACATAAATACAAACATTCACTTGAAAAGCTTAGTGTTTTAAGGTCTTTAAAATGAAAAGTGTCAATCATTATGACATACCATTAGAAGAATTTTGCTTTTATTTATAGCATACTTTGAAACAAATCATCTGCAGGTGTAAATATGTCAGGGCAGTCAATGGAGCCGTACGGATTTACAGTCCCTGATGATCTGTCCCTATGATTTGAAATCACTTCTAGGGAAGAATAACTAGAATGCCTCAGTTACAAAGTAAGGGAATGGATTCTGTACTAGTGACAACTGGCTGATACTTGTCAAATTCATATGGACTCTACAAAAAGGTAAGAACACCTATACATAATAAATGACTCTGTTGGGAAAAAAAAAAAAAAAAACCAGAAAAAAAACTACCTGACTTTACGCGGGATGTAATAGGGAAGGATTTTATTCTGCATTTAAAAAAAAATTATTTGTGTTTGGGTAATATTGCAAAGGGACTGTTAAAAGACTAAAGCAGCGATCTTACTATATATTTTTTAAATACATTGGAAGTGCCGAGTATGCCAGGAGGGTCCACAACAGCTTTGTGAGAAGTCAGATTATTCTGATAAGATATAGACTGCTGAATTATTTTCCAAATCTCTTTTCAATATTGAGTGTTTTAAGAAACAGCCCATGCTTGTTTTACTCTCTTTCATCACTGATAAGAAAAATCTCTGTTTAGAGTTAGGTCATAAACACAGGAAAAATTTCCTGATTTTATCTGCAACATACAAATTCATAAGGTGTGTTGCCTGGAGTAGACAACTAACAAAAGGTAATTTTCATGAAGTTCAAAAACTTCTAATCAGTGCCTGAACTTGAAAAGATTTCTGTTTTATGTGAAAGTTTTAAATATCTTTTAAGATGGTATTCAATAATTTAGTCTCTTCCACTTCAACTTCATAAAACATTAAGCAACAGAGTTGTACTGTCTTACTGGAACTATGATAGCATTATAAGTGTCAAAAGAAATGTTTTTATAGATGCAAAATATTATCTATCATGCACATCTGACCCTGTATCATTCACACACAGTAAGCTGGAGAAAAATAGCTGCAACCAGGTGGTTGTATTACTTATTCCAGTTAGTTACCTAACTTATTCCAGCAGAGAGTTTATCCTTCAGTTTAAAGGGTGAGATTTCTCTTACAGGAATTGCTTCAGACCAAGCATTCAAAGCAGAAATGGCAAAGCTAATGTAATTTGTCAGAATCTAGACTACAGTATTTGAGATAAAAGTGCTGATAATCAGCACTATGGATTGTAGTATGTAATCAATATTTATGTCTTATGTTAATAATGAAAATCAAAATGTGACTACATAAGAAATAGGGACACAGGAGCAAAAAGGAATGGATTAAATGTGAAATTGTTAGAGGAAAGCAAACATTTAAGAAGACTTTTTTTTCGGGAGGATAGCCATGATGGTAAATCATAGTTAATCTGTCATCATTTTCACTTTTTATTTCTATTACTAATAGGATAAATGCACCAAAAATTTTTATCATAGTGTCAGTTTTACGCCACAAATCTCATTTATCCATTGTAAATTAGTCTTTTATCTCTGACTGAGTAACAAAATACTAATTCTCCAAGTGAGCAAAGCAATACGAGACAGGGACAGAGGGAAGAAGCTGAGATCCTCACTCAGAAGACACTGCAAAGAGTAATGATTGGCGCAAAAGGAGTTGCACAGGGATACAGCTAAAGTGAAGAGATATTTTTACTTATTTCAATTTAAGATACCATTTTTGTGCTGCTGTTTGATCTACACTCCTTTTATTGTGGCACCAGCCACAATCCCATCTCCGAGGCTTTAGTACAAGGTGGGTCTCAGATAAGCATATGAAAGACATCGATGTTTAGGTTAATGATTTATGTCACAGACACTTTGGAGTCAGAACACAGTGGTTATATTTACACCCAATAACAAGACAACCTTTAGATACCTTTTTTTACCCCAGTGCACAAAATGAAGTGCAGTGGTGTGTGTATCTACCCAATTCACCTGCAAGGGATTACAAATCAATAGAAATCATAAACTGGGATTGATGCCTGTGCTGTGGATCAGTGCCCAGGGTGCTGTCCACCTGCAGCTCTGTGTCCACAGGTGTGAGTTACCTGGGCTCTGCACCATATGGCCTCTTGCAAAGCTGATTCCTGGAAGACATTCTTGGGGAAAGAAATGTTAGAAATCTAATTTGATTTCAGATCCCAAAGGTAGTCATAGTTCACTATAGATGGCTTTCTCCATTGGAGATGCGCTTTGCAACAAATTACTACTGCCTTTCGTATTTGGTGTCCAGATTCACAAGTTGTTTCACATTCTCCTTCAGTACGATGTAAAAGAGACATTAAAAACAGGGCTATAAATACTATGCCAAAATAAAACAAAATGTTCACAGCTAAACTAATTCTAACAATTTCTTTTTCAAGTAGAAAATTCTGTCTTTAAATGGGGAATCCTAAATTTCTTTTCTACCTGTCTAAAACCCAGAAATTGCTTGGAACTAACAAAGGTAGACAGTGGTGGTTATTTGGTTTTTTCTTCCTTTGACATCATACAAACAAAGCCCAGGCTAGTGTATGTTCTCCTAAACTTTCTTTTCTTTACAAACAAGCAAGATTGCTTCAATAACATATAAAATAGCAACCAGTCCATGTACAAATATATTTCAAGCCTTAAAATTTGTATCTCACTGAAAAAAAGACACTGAGGTGGTGGAACAGGTCCAGAGAAGGGAACGGAGCCTGGGAAGGGTCTGGAACACAAGTCCTGATGAGGAGCAGCTGAGGGAGTTCCTGCAGAAAAGGAGGCTCAGGGGTGACTTTATTGCTCTCTATACCTCCCTGAGAGGAGGATGGAGTGAGGTGGGGATCAGTCTCTTCTTCCAAGTAATAAATGATAGGAAAAGAGCAAAAGGCCTCAAGCTTCACCAGGGGAAGTTTACGCTGGATATTAGGCAAAATTTCTTCACAGAAAAGTTGTCAAGCCCAGAAACAGGCTGCCCAGGGAAGCGGGAGAGTCACTGTCCCTGGAGGTACAGAAAAGATGTGTGGATGCAGTGCTCAGGGACACGGTTTAGTGGTAGAGTTGGCAGTGTCGGATTTATGGTTGGATTCAATAGTGCTAAAGCTCGTTTTGAACATAAATTATTTTATGATTCTATGATCTGATGATTTTACCTTAATATCTAAAAATAGGAAAATATTGAACTGCTGAGACAGTTTTGGATAAATTAACGGCAAATGTAAACTCCACAGAGCCTCTATATTTATATTTAGCATTTTGACCGCAAGGAAGTTATGAGATATATAAATCTGTCTTACGTGCATCAGAGGGGGATTGTCTTCCTGACTGAGGATCAAATGGCATGTTTGATTGAAAATTGGTTTATTTTTCCCCATCATAAATATTGACTTTGTCTTCTCCTTGTTCCACATTAATGTATTCCATCAATAAATAATGATATGCATCTCAACAGAAGTCAACATCTACTTATTACAATAGTTTTCCTGGTACCATAATAATCAAGAAGACTTTTTAGTCAGGATGAAAACAAGATGATTATGGCTCTTCATAGGGCAATAAAAAGTTCTTTTTATTTCCCATTCTACTTTACACTGACTGCTGGTGGGAGATTTTCTGGTATAAAGAATGCATTAAAAAGGGACAAATCCTTTTCACAGTCCTTTGTTCAAAACTTATCAGAGCTGCGTTGTGCCACCATGTAAGTATCCACTGTACAAAGGTGAAGTAAGCGGAAAAGAAGACAAAAATATTGGCCTCAGTTCCTTTCAACACATAATAGCAGAGAATTTATTCATTTATGGAACACAGTATATAGTTTTCATCACTTTATTCATGTTGCTATATGTGTATATAGATAGGAACAAAGCCACTCTAAATAAACAAAATTTGGTTGTATAATTCAGTGATCACGTGGAGGAAGGAAGGAGGATCATGAGGAGGAAGCAAGAGCCTGAGGAAAGCTCAGATTGATATTTCAGGTTCCTATTAAGCAACAATAGATGCAGTTTGGTTACACTATTTTTAGACTGTAATCTGAGCTTTGAGCTATACATGCTACCAACCACTGGAAAATAAACTGGAATGAAAAATGTCACCTCACAGCAGAGAGGTGGAATGGCATAAAAAAGACACAGGCAGTTAGCTGGCATGCTTAAATAATTTTATTTGCAGCATCATATAATTTAAGAGACTGGGTCTCCTGCAGAATACACAGAGTAATGCTACTGGTGTGGAAAACCAAACACTGTAGACCATATTACAACAGAAAGGCCTAATGAGACAAATACAATAAATAAGTTAAAGAAAATCTCTTCCCACTGAATCAGATAGAGATGGAAAGAAAGATAAAATTAATACGGTGATTCTCTTACTTTAAATGGTATTCAGGAGATATATTTTGTCTTCTTTTACTTTTTCAGTATTCAGAAACGAATCCTTTGTTTTGGTATTTTATCGATATGATAAAATACCAGCTGATTACTTTCTGTAGCACTTAGGACCCTTCTGGCCCTCCAGATCAGACCCTCATTTTAAGAGAATAACTCCAGATCAGATTTTTAGGACACAGTAATTTCTGTCTCTGGTGTGACAGTGCTGTTTCATTTCAAATCTAAGTATGTTTTTGGGCATACATACAGTGTAATTGCAAGAGGGCCTTAGTCCTTTTTGATATTTTGTTCAAATAATCTTCCAATTGCAACAGGAAGAGATCTAGGCTCCGTGGAAAACTCTGTTCCGTATTTCAGTTGCTGGGAAGTCTGCAAGTGTCACTGTCATTTTGGTATCTAAAAAAAACCACCCCCAAAAAAGAAAAAACTCAACAACAACAAACCCCTCAATAACAATATTTTTTAATTTAACAGAGAAAAAAGGGACACAAAGAGAACCACTCTTATTCATACAAATGGTTGGTTTAACACACACTGAACAAATGGATGCATAAATTGGCTATGATAAATGCTTGTGCTATATGTGGTTATTTATTATGTGTTCCATTACATAAATTGGTTGCAGAATTATAACAAATGCTCTTTATTAATCTTACCTTCCCTGTGGCTGGAGAATGACTTCAGGCAATTATCTTCAGTGTGGAACTCAATTCCATTATTGTTGACAGGCAGAAGAGGCCAGGCAGCTTCCTAATCCTGCACAAACAGCTCAAATCCTCCTGCTTCTGCTTTTTGGCATCCTGCATCTCATCTTGCCTTTCTGTGCTGGTACGTTGTGCCACAGCATCTCTTTCTGGTCCTACTGCCTCGAGTTCAGAAACTTTTGGGAAAGCAGATTCAAGCTAAAAGCAATCAGAAATAAAAAAGAACATGGCAGTCTTTATTTTTACTATATATAAATAATAAGACAAAAGAAATTTGGCTTGGTTTCAGCAGTTTCTCCACATGTTGAGTGTGGCTGAATTTTCAGCTGTATTTTGCATCACCATTTCACTCTAAATTTCCCTGTGAAAATCCTTTACTAGAAGAAATCTGGACTGAAGGAGTGGAGTGCAATGTGCTGAAAAATAAAGCTGTCAAAATTTCCATTACTAATTTCATTGGTTAGATAAGAACTAAGGTAAGACCAAAATGCTATTCTAAATTATTAGAATGTGTAAATGATGTGGTTGAAGATTTAATGGCCCTGCTTCTAGCCTGTGCCAAGTTCACTGAGTGTGATTCCACTGACATGAATGAAAGAATTTCTGATTTATGCTTTGTGAGAAGAAGGTATGGGCCTGCAATTTTAGTTTGCTCTAGAAAGGTGAGACTGTCACAAATCCTCAACGCCCAATTCTCAATTCACAGGCATAAAGCATACAAGACTCCTGGGCTACTCCTCCCCTTTTCTCTGAAGAGTTTATTAGAACAAGTTCCATGACCACTCTTGTCAGGCCACAAGAAGCACCACTTTCCTGCTGTCCTCCTTCACAACAATATTTTACTATTTGTGTCAGGTGAGTGACTATGAAATCAGATTAATTTTACGATTACAGGAGGGGAGAAGAAGAAATGGCTTAGGAAGATCTGTTTTCTTTGTGAAGAAAAGTGTAACTGAAAACTGACGCACCCTTGGTACAGTTTTTTAAATGTTATTTAACTCAGGGGTGAGATGTGGCCTCCTGCATGTTCCGAGAGTGTCTTGATTCCCAGATAGACTCTTCTGGCTCTTGCATTTGACAACGTGCAGGCAGACCTTTTCTATCACCCATGCGGGTGCATTGCACAGACACACTCACACACCCCAGAGCCTTTGATAAGCTCAGCGTTACCAGGAACAAAGAACTTCAGAGGGCCCAGACACTTGGTTATTCCAGGGATTTATTCCTTGAAGGGATCCAGCAGTATAGGAGTCACTCTGTGTGACTGCAGATATCGGGGTCCAGGTCCAATACGGTTAGGGAGGAGGCGGGAAAATAGAATGACAACCAAGGGGAAGGAGGGAGGGGTGGAGTGTGTGATACAAGAACCAGTGAGGGGAAGGGAAGGGTGGAGTCAGGGACCAGTCAAGTCCAATCAATGTGAGAAGATTAACATAACCGTAGGGAGAGACCATTTAGCCAACACTCAGAGGTTATTTCACACCTCAGAGTTGTCCCACCAGCTGCTGTGGAAACCTGTTGGCTTCTCCGAGATGGTTTCAGCCACCACAACAGCTATTTCCAATGCAGCTGTTGTTTCTTTTGAGCTGTGCAGCTTTGCATTGTGCAACTCTGTGCCAACCCCTGTGCTGCCTAAGGCAGAGAGGTTCTGCCACCACCTGCTTCCAGATGCCAGCCTGAGAGACACAGCACAAGGACACCGCGAGGCATCGCTCACACCTGTGCTGGAAACATGGTTAAGGGCTCCGTGACCAAAGTGCCAACAGCTGGAGATCGAGGTTCTGTGCAGGGGGAATGCCTGTGGTGACAACCAGCCATGTTGCCTCCTCAATGAAAGCAAAAGGATGAGTTTCAGTGCAGTAAGGATGCGAGGGCAGCAGTGCTTGGTACTTTTACCAAGCTGACAACCAGCTTGTTTGACTAAATTTTGAAATAAAATATCCTTTGACACAGAAATAATGTGGGAAAAGCAATTAGGCCCACACGCTGTCTTAGAGCTAAGTAAAATTTTACTTTCAGGAGATACAAAATCCCAGTATAGGATTATAAAATTCAACAGATGGCTCATACATTCTTTTGCTTATATGTATTTTTATTTATGTTTGAATATTGTACTTTATGGCACCTTTTTCTCCCTGGAGTTGTAGAAGGTGTCCATGCTCATGGGTAGGAGATCTTTAGAGTCACTTCTATCTAAATCATTCTATGATTCTATGGTTTATATTATAGAAAGATAAGAAAAGGGGAAACTATAGAGACCTTAATGCTACAGCATTTGATCTTTTAGTAGAGAGTCTTGTGTATGACCCTATTACTCTTTTTCTAACCTTTTCCTCATAAGTGTAATTGAAAATTCAAAATTAAACATATCCAGCAGTGCATTGTTTTGAAATTAACTGGATTTTGTTCAGAAGGATAATGCCACATGGCTTTTGGCCTCTCAGCTTAAAGAACAGCAGCCCTCAAACTCACTGTTAACACTTGGTAGTGCCACTGCATTCTCACACTTTTGCTGCGATGTGACAGTGCAGGAACTTCAACGGCCAAGTAACCATGAATATTTCCGAACATTCTACAATATCAGCATATCTGCCTGTTCCAGGAGTCTGCAGTTAATACCCTCAAATACTGAGTAAATTACCAGAGTTACCTTATGGTTGCTTCTCCAGACATACAGAATGGCGTTTGTATTTTATGTAGTCATAAAAGATCAGTAAGTGCAAAAATGTCAGTAAGTGGAGGGAACTGAGAAGATTCCAGAAGCTTTTTTCACAGATTAAAAGCAATGAGAAATTTATATGAAACTTAACCTGAGAAGTAGAAGAGACTGAAATGGAAATGGTGCAAATATATGGGCAGTATCTCTGGAAAGAGGCCCTTTCAGTTCTGTGTTCCGTCCATGCATTCTGCTTCTCTGCCTCTCCCACAGTCTCATTTCAGGTACTTTTTTTTTGGACTACAGAAGTTTCCAAAAGGGTCTTCCTTTGGACCATCCCCATTCCACAGGACAATCACCATTGCCTCTCCATTATACATGGCATCATTGGAAAACTAATAGTAGGAGTGCTAAAGAGGTGGAATGACAGGGAAAAAGTACATAATTTCATGTAGCCTTCTGCCATGATGAATCATTCAAAATTCACTACTTAAGAAAGGAATATCAACAAAACACCAATGCTGAACTACAGCAGAGTTAGCCTTACAGGAGAATGGCCAAAAGAACAAAAAATGTTCATTCTAGGTGAGATAAGTCTGAGAAACCTGTTAGTTTGTTCAGATAAGGAGATGATAAAATAGGTAACTTTACTAAAGAATTTTCCTTCAGTTTCTCTTTTCTTCATTCCATTATTACAACTAATGCCTTAGTCTTTACTACAGACTGTGTAATTTGTTTTTATTAAATAATATATATAACAAATTGCCTCATCTCAATAAATTCCAGGGTGCAAACCAAGAAATAAATATAAATTTTATAAAAACAAATTTGAAAGTTGTGTCCATGATCGCATGACATGGTTACCTTGAGGCAAGCTGGTATTTGAGTTTTGAGCACAACACTTATTTCACAAAGACCACCTGGACTTGCATTCACCATGTAAGAGGCAGAAGGTGGATCATGACACTCAGGGGAAACAATTTCTACCCAACTGGGCTCACTGCCATGCTCAGGCCAGTGGTAGTGCCTGTCTAGATGCTTTGATTTGAATGGATGCTGCATTGAGCTTAAAATTATTAGGTTTTAATATTCATGATGCATTGAGGGGAGAAAATCAAAGTCCAGCAGCTGTTAGATGTCCAACACATGCAGATGGATCCAGTGTGGTACTGAAGAAAGCTACAGAGCCATGTGTACAGCCTCTGACTCCTCCATGGAGCTCCTTCAGCACTGATTTTGACAAGGCTTTGAAAGGTAATATCAGTTCCAATTCACATAATTAAACCCAGCAATTCTGGAAAGAGGGAGATGACCACAGGAGCATAGAGGCAACCAGTGTGAAATAAAAACCTGTCTGGTTCCTCTAAAAACCTGCCCCCAGGCAACAGACTATTACAAGGCCACTTCCTTATATAAGACACACAAATCAGAAATTTGTATGATCAGAAATGCAAAGCAAGAAATCGGAGCCATGTCTGGCAACTGTGAAATCTGGGAAATAGTAAAATGTGCATCTTTGCTTAAACAGATGCATTTATCGCTTATTTTTTAGCAGCTCATCGCTACTGGCTCACCTTTCATCAAATATCTCTGTTGTTTACCCAACATATGTAATTTTCCCTTACTTTTCTGTTGTCAGTTGATTCTTTTTTTAAAAGGGTCCCTTTTGTGTGTGTAGTCTGGATTCAACAGGGGTTTACATATATTGATCTTCATCCCACACAGGCTTAACTCCACCAGGGGTCTTCAGGCAGAGAATAGTGGGTGCCTGCACGAGGAAGCTGTTTCCCTCAAGGTAAATTAACAAGAACTGAGATTACCCCTGTAATGGTTTGCCATTAGACCACATCTTTCAAATGCATTGTATTTTTCAAAATGCTGCAGCTGATTCTCCCTTTCTAATAAAGAAAATTCTGACATTTATTCTGACTTTGTGCTCCCTTCTTCCTTTGAGATTTCCTACCTTAGAAAAAGAGGACACTTTATCTACTGCCTGCTCTGTGAAGAACACAGTCACTGCAACCAAAGCTGTCTGTCCCTTCTTCATGTAGGTTAGTCCCCCTAATCTGGAGGCTGGAGGCTGAATGCTGGCACAGGTTACTCCAGCCCTCCTGAGCTGGAAGTGGTACATTCCCAACGAAGAATTATGTCAGCTTTATGCTCTCCATGCTCTCCCAGAAAATACATCTGGGAAAGCAGTTTGTTTCTCAGTCCTGCACTGTTATTCTTGGTATTTTATAGTTTGCTTTTATAAAATGCATTTACAGACCTTGTTATGTACAAATAATGAATTCTCTGATATGCACTATTTCTGCCATGAGGGAAGCAGGTACTGCTCTCAGGATTACTGGTATATCTTTCCAGTTTTCTAGAATGAGGTTTTAGTTCATAATAACCCCACTTTGTCAATATTACCCTAGAACCTGGACTTGCACTTTAAATGGAACACTTTATCCTGCAGTGAAATGATATTATACTCATACCCAGGCAATTTCAGGGATATTTGGTGAGCCATACTCCATGCTTTTAGTGGGATCACATAAAAGGATAAGTCTGCTGTATAAACCTTTTCTGCGTGCTTCTCAGTGCAGCTCTATATATTATATTCCTGAAGTGTTCATAGAAAAGAGAAAGCACATTTCCAGGCCTTAAGAAAATGACACTTGTTCTTTTTAAACAATCAGTTTTGTAGCAAGTTTTAAGAGAAATTCAGCTTTAACATCAGAGCAAAAAATTAAAATCAACTTTACAGAGGATTGTACTGGTATTTTTACTTTTAGAATGCATTTCATTTTCTTTTTTCTATGATATCAAAGTACAGGGGAAGGATTAAGAAGGTAAAGACAGCAAAAATTTATGAAATACAAAACCTGAGGAAGACATAGAATTACTTCTGTTGCAGACAACAGAACATAAGGGAGAAAAAAGGAAAATAAACTCAGGATTTTCAAAATTCTGTAACAGAACCCCTTCATGTTAACATTGCTACAAAAAAAATTATTTTTCATTAGGAACACTTTCTGGTTTGTTATTTTTGATCAGCTCTTTTTAAATACATAAATGTTACAGGAAGGAAGTTGTAAATATATTTTTTAGTTTCAGTCTAATATATGATTAAAATTTACTCAAGCACCATTCCAAACCAAAAGCAAATTACCTCTGAAGTTATATTCTTTTTCATCCAACTTCACTGTTTTAAGCATTAGGTCTTTCCAATTTACTTGAGGTATTTCCAAGTTATCTACTGCTGTGGTGTTTAAGTGCCAATATCTAATGTTTCCTTTTACTGTAAATTGATTCTTTGTACCTAGTCAAATGTGTGAACTTTCCTACTGTGCATCTAAATACACTGAGAAATTGTGTGAGGGCTCATGAGTGTCACAAGCAGCAAAAAAGTCTCAATCACTCTCAAAATGTAAGGGGTTAGGAAGAAAATTCGTGACTTCATTTTTGCTCTTCAGTCTCTACCTGAAAATTAGACGGGAACTGTTGCTCAGCCCTGAAAAAATCTACACTGCCCAGGTGAAACAAGAAAAGGCATGTTTTGGTTAGCTTAAGCCTTGTGCTCATTTTCCCCCATTTTTCCCCATTCTGTCTTCTCCTCATAAAAGCATTTTTTATTGCATTTTGACAAATGCTGGGTGTTGGGAGGAAGTTGTTTATTTGTGTTCACCTTTGAAGGAGGCCGGTCCTTACTTTCATTACCTCTTATTAGGACTGACTTTGAAGTACTACCAGTACTGGGAGAGTTTAGTTACTTGAAGCTAAGACAAGAGTCTGCAATCTTCTGTCATGGATAATCACTTCTTCTTCTCAGGGAGGACAACATTTAGATTAATATGAAATTATAATCTGTAATTAATTAAAATTAAACCTTTTACCCACTGTTATCATCTGAAGCATGGTGGCAATTCTTAATTTTCAGGACTGATAGAGGCTTTTTTTTTTTTTTTTAATTTGTTTGCTACTGAATATAGAGTTAAGTGATAAATATGGCTGGTTTATTTTGCTCGGTGGTCTTTGAGCACCTGATTAATACAAAACATCTTTGTTGTCTATAGTTTTGCTAAGCAATGTTTTAGAACGAGGAACTCTTAAAATAGGTGGCTGCTGGCTAAGCTCTGTTGAGGTTCAGCCACCACAGGCAAGAATATTCTCTATACAAGAAAAACAGTGTTACGGTCACAATGAATATGTTTGACATGACAAGCAGTCTGAGGTCTTCACAACATAGATTTTACATATATATATGTATGTATATGCTTGTACTATTGCTACTACTTTTTTCTGAAAGAAATAATTTTCTAAAATAAAAAGACAACTTATTTTTCCTACACTAGAACTTCAGCAACCTGAAGGATACACCAGGCTTTTTCTCAGGTTTCCCTCCTAGCAATTCAACATTTGGTCCTCCATGCTGCAAACTCACACCTCTTAAGACTCAATAGCAATAATTACTTCTGCTCATCCTTGACACTCTGTGCTAGCAACAGATGGGAGAAACTAAGCAAGAGGGAATTTAACACTGAGCTGAGGAGAATGCACCATTGTTTAGTACAAATGGATTAGTTAGAGGTAGCAATAACTGAGTGTAAAACTGGCTCATTTTTATGGGATGCTTGACGTGATACAAAATCATTTGCTGAAATGTTAACAATGATCAAAATAATAACCTTTGCCTACTAAGAAACTCTCAAGTTTTGAAAATTATAAAACAGAATAAAACCGGAAGTATTTAAAGCTCTGTGTCATTCCAGGAAAGTCACCATTCTGTGTCTGGATGAAGCAGAAAGGAATGGATTGGATATAACTTTGTTGGGTATAAGAGTTCGCCTTTTTTTCCAGGGTCTGTAGTGAGGTGAACTTGAAATTTTGCCTGAATATCCATAACTATTGCATACTGGAGAAAATAATTCAGTAGCCTTCAGAAACTTTCAACCACTCGAGGTATTAAATCTCCAGAGAGTGAACTAGAATAGAGCATGAAGGTTGAAAGAAACAGTGGAAGGTGTCAATGATGCTTTTTGGGACTCAGGTCTCCTGTGAGACAGCAGGGTGGTTTACAGCCAGCTGAACAGGTCAGCTCAGGTTGCTTCTCTTGTGTTGACACAGCAAGAAGTCAGGTTTATGGGTTAGGATTTACTGATGGATAAATAGAACAAAAACATGCTTTGACCCTAAGAGGTTTACAGCTTTAATCCTATGCATGGCCTGATGTGAATCTGTACACCAGAAAACTTTCCGTGGCTGTGCCTAGTGTCATCAGTGACCCCAGTAAAAGTGTGCGTATTTCTGTACACAACTCCTTTTTTAATTAAAGAATAAAGAATTTTTGCACTAATTTTGTGATCTTAGGTGTGCTTCTGGATGTGTAAATGTCTGCATATGAATGCATATCTGCATGCACATATATCCATGAGATGTTCTGCATTTGCACAGTAACACATCTCTGATTAAAATCTTTTTCCTCACTGAAGCTTAAAAAAAGAATTTACACCACTCTGTTACAATTTATCTTAATTAATATCTGTCCTCTCTGCAGCAAATAATTTGACCACATTGTTATTCTCTTATTTCTCTAAATATGTTATTGTTAGACTCAGTAACAGAAAAAAATAAAAACATTTGGAATCAGATAATATTTTAAACAATATAGAATATATACCTGGAAAAACAGAAAGACAGATTTCTGACTTCTCACCTGCATGGAACGTGTTAGCTATGCAGTCAGCTTTAAGTAAATATTAATTCAAATTTTCCACCCCAAAGAAATATTACCTGACAGATGCTACATATCTCTAAACAAGGGAGTAGTTCATTTACATGGTAACATCAAAATTAAAAAAAAAAACTCAGTAGTAATTTTCATATGCAATACTCAATATCAACTTTGATTAAAATTGATCTTCGTTTAAATTATTTAAATAAGGTAGTTCTACTTTGATCATGAGAGCTCATTTTCTGAGTGAAGGCTTCGTTCAAGTCTTGATGCCCTAATTAAATATGATGGCCTGAATTAACATTCATCTACTTACTATATCTGTCACTTCTTAACCAAAAATATATCACACCTCAAACCACACTGACCTCTCACCCCGAGAGCCGGGAAGTCTCTCAGGAGTTCAGAAAGAGAGTTCAACAGTTCAGCTACAATTTATTTGTGCTTAAAGCCTGCAATATTTGCATGAAAAGCATCAGCAATACCAGAACAGGGACTGCAGTGTTTAATTTTAAAACTTTAAGTGCAAGTGCACATGTACTTCTGCAGCAGATTTGAGTTCAAGGAGTGTCTGCTTAGTACATTACGCTGGCAGTCAGTTTTCCTGGAAAACCTCTTCAGGAGTTTAGCTGGAACTTGGCTGTCACATCCCACTGAAGCTTGTGCCACTGAATCCTGAGTGGTTAACAGACACTGGGAAAGATTGCCATCTTTTTTACTCCTTGGCTCTTAGTGCTCACTGAGTAACACCTGGCCCCAGCAATGAAATGAAAATAAGCCACAGCAGTAATGGTACAGACAAAAGGCTCAGGCAAGGTGCTCAGGAGACATGCAAAAAGTCATAGGAGAATACCAAGTTAGAGTACCAAGTATACTTAGTTCTGAAAATATCTGATTTTGAACTACTTGAAATAAAATAATTTTCATGTAATACAGTAGATTAGCAACCTGTAATAAAAAGATAATTAAAAACCAAGGCAACTGCACTCTCCACAGAAACACGAGTTATAAAACAACATGGTAAAACATTATTTAAGCCTTTCTAGTGATTGATTTTTGAATGTGTTATACAGCTACAGGCATGGAGACAAATATGTTTGAGCAGTGAGTTCACAAGACCACCCTGGCAGAAGATGTGAAGTTCCCATTGTCAGCACTTGTGCGGTAACTGTTGTCTAATAAACTTTGTATTGCCTTCTCCAACAGCTTCACTTAAGCAGGGTGTGAAAATGCAAACTTGGCAAAAGAAGACACGAATTTCAAATAGTTTTAAAGTCCCAAGTCTGGAAGCAGGGGAAGAAGGGGAATACTTGTCTTGCTAATAGATCATGAAAAAGAAAGATGGAGAAATACTTATGCCTGATCTTGAACCTCTTTCTCAGATAATGAGTATTCTTTAATTCCATGAGCTAACGAAGAGAATTCTGTTCTCTGAAGGAAAGCTGGAAGGGTGTTAAATGCCTTTTTTCAGCAGTGAGGGTGGAGGAATAACTGTCATTCTGTGAAAAAATTGGGGTTTGTTTTCACTGAAAAATAAACACAGAAACAAAATGCCCTATAGCTAATATCTAAACAATTAATTAAAAGAAAAAATTAAAGGCATCCATTTTGTATTTGTTGTACAAAGTCTCATCATAAACAATGAATCATCAGCTTTTTATTTTTAATAACCACCACCATGAGATTTTTCTCCTGTTGAAATTACTCAAGAAAAGAATTGAAAGTATTTGTAGGTTTTAGCTTTATGTGAAACAATCAGGATGAAATGGTTCAAATACCATCCATCATATAAACTGTAGCTTTAACTTATCTGAAAAATAAATACAGAAGTGTAACATTTTTCTACACACATTGACCCTGAATACGTGAGGGCCCAAAGACTGAGGCATTAATTCCATAGCTTAAAGCTGGCTGTACATTCTACCTGATCTCCAGAAGCCTTTGGCTTGTGAGACTCTAAATTCTTCTATAGACAGCAGAACAGTGGTAATGATGGCAAATCATGTCCATTCAGAAAAACACCTGGGAGAAACACCAAATAAGAAACATTCTTAATTTAGAGATAAAAAATGTAGAATGTGTAATATTATTGTCTGTAAATAGACACTGAAGATCTGCCACAGATCCAGCTCTATTTCACCCCTGAAAAAAGCTGGATAAAACTGCACACCATTTATGTTATACAACCAGTATTTCATACCAGTATATTAACACTAATTTTACAAATCGGATTGACAAGGTGACTTTAATTTGTTGTCAGTTGTTTTAGCAATTATTCATCATCTCTTATTAACACTAGATATGAAAGCTACTGATGCAGCAACACTTTAAAAATGTATTAGCAAAAAAGGAATTTTACTATGTTCTTATGAAAGCTTGATAATTTAATGCAATAGGCTCATCCAGAACAAATTTGGCAGAGGATATTGGAATTTTCCCAGCCTTGATACCATGCAGAGATTCATGAAACCTAAGAGTGAAAAAAGATATAGTACCTAATTAGAAGACATTACAGTAGACATATTGTGTATGAATTGCGTGTCATCTCTGATGTTTGGGAGCCTGGATGTGCTCTACCATGGCTGTATTTATAGGTTTCATTTACTTCGCTGGCATTCACCCAGTAAGAGCGGTATTCGATTTAAGAGATTTCTTACAGACAAGAACAGCTTTATCTTCAAAGTTAGACTCCAGAACCTGCCCATAAAAAGCATGGGATTCAGCCAGTCAGGCAATGCATCCTTTTCAACCAATGCTACCCTGTTCTGGAGTTTGTACCCTGAGAAAACACAGACCCAAGAAAGTCTGTGTTGCTACAACTTCATACCACAGTACACCATCCTTTTGTTGATCCCAGATGTGTGATTCTCTCAGGTGTTAATGCCACCCATATGAAATCAAGCCCTTTCTGTATGGTAATGATTTTGAGTGTTGGAATTAATTTTTGATTTGTACATTCAAGATGAATTTATGGTTTACATCTAAAGTAAACCACTTATGTCTTCCTGTGTAATTTTATTACATTTTGTCCCTCGGTTAAAATTGCACATTAAGGATATTTTGCTTTACTGAGCTTTTGTTTTTTCCTTAGAGTATAGAGAATGGCTGCTGATTTATAATATTTTTTTCTGTAGGCTTTCTACAGAACTTCTAAAAATGGGAGGATGTTTTCCCCCTTAATTGCTATAAAGTTACAAGCTGAAATACTGAGTATATTCACATATTTGGAGCACCTAGAGGTCTGAATATTTTGGCTACTGAGATTTGAAGGGAAGAAGTAATTTGAATCACATACTCATTTGTTAAGAGAATTAAAAGAAGAAAATATGTAAGAATTCATGCATGACTGGGAGAAACTAAAGAGTAATCTGTGAGAAGAATTGTCAAGAGGATTAAAAAGAAGAATATGGCGTCAAATGCCCCTCGTGGAGGTTGCTGAGAGAAACCAAGCAGGCCAAGTATGGTGGAGAAGAAGGGCAGTTTATTTACAGTAAAAGCTTTTCATACTCTAACAGACTCCAACAACTACTGGTTAGTGAAAAATCCACCTCCCAAGCTCATTGGTCACAACCCAATGACACCCAGTGCCAAACACAGAGATTAGAAAAGTGAAAGAATGCAACTTATCTATGTTCTCCGTGAGAAAGAACAGAAGGATTCTAAAACAGTGCAACCACAATTCCCCCTATTTGTTTTATAAAAAGAAAAGCAAAACAAAGGTATTGCTTGCAGTTCCCATTTGCTCCCTAAGAAGGGAAGATGAACTCAGCATGAGGGATCTGCTTGGCAGTGGCCAGCCACCAAGGAGATCCCGAGATAAATACCGATAAGGGGTCTGCCAGTAGTGGCCAGCCACTGACAGGGCCCAAACCAGCCACTGATTAGAGATGGACAGGGAAACTTCCAAGCAATGCCATAAATGACATATCTATTAAACTTAGTTCTACTGAAGGTTCTTAAGTTTCTAACTCCACAATAAGATGAAATTCAGTCTCTGCTTGTTGAAGGACCATCTGCCTGATGGTCAGTGTCTTGATCATTGTTTTGAGGTTGCTGGTTCTGCTTCTGAAGTCGCAGATCAGGACGAATGCATCTCGCAGGCAGCCACTGCAGTCCAGTATCTGTGGAAACGCAAGCATACCCACGGCCCCAAGTAATAAGCTCATGGGGGCCTTCCCAGGTGTTAGTAAGTAGGTTTCAAATCCAAACCTTCGCCCGGGGCAAGTGCGACTCGCTTGACTGCAATGAGAGAAAATGGTTCAAAATGACAGGATTATTCGAATTTGGTGGTACAGTGAGATGATTGATTGTATACAAAGCTTTTTCCAGTCGGCTCTGTGGAGACTCCCCATGCATTCCCCCTTTTTGTTTTTCCAGAACACGCTTCAGAGTACCATGCGCACGTTCCACAATCGCCTGACCAGTTGGGGAGTGTGGAATATCAAAGTTATGATCCACACCCCATAGATGTAAGAGCTGCTGTGTTTTCTGGGAGGCGTAGGCAGGGCCGTTGTCGGTTTTCACCACAGATGGCATGCCCAGGACCGAGAAGGCCAATCTCCAATGGGCAATGACATCACGGCCCTTTTCTCCAGTGTGAGCAGTTGCCCACATGGCCGAGGAGAAGGTGTCAATAGACACGTGCATATACTTAAATCGGCCAAATTCAGGGATGTGTGTCACATCCGTCTGCCAAAGCTGCAAGGCCCTTAGGCCTCTGGGGTTTACCCCTGATGGCAGAGGTGCAGCGAGTCCGTGGCAATCAGCACAAGTGCTGACAATGTCATGAGCCTTGGTTGGCGTCAGTTGGAACTGCTTTTGCAGAGTATGTGCACTCTGGTGGAAGAAATCATGGGAAGCTTTGGCTTGTGCAATTTTGTCAGGCTGAGGCGCCATCCATGCAGGACTGGCTAGCATATCAGCCCTGGCATTGCCTTCAGTTATAAAACCTGGCAATTTGGTGTGGCTCCGAATGTGCAAAATGTAATATGGGTGTTTTTGAGCCTGAATTGCATTCCACAAAGCTTGTAATAATGAAAACAGAGCCTCATTATTGACTTCCTTCAGAAGTGAACAATCTAAACGTTTGGTTATATCTGCTACATAAGCAGAATCTGTGACCAAATTCAAAGGCACCTGAGAGAACCGCTGAAAGGCCAAGGCGACTGCCCTTAGTTCAACCAGTTGGGCAGAGCCTGACTCATGGCCTTCCAGAACCTGCCACTCAGATCCCTCCTTCCAGGTAACAATGGCTTTTCCCGTTTTCCCAGAACCGTCCGTAAAAACGGTGGGACCTTGCACAGGCACCCGACTGTTCTTTGGTCGCAAGGCAAGATTAGTAAGCGTTGCCAATTGTAATAATTTGTGACTGGGCAGGTGATAAGCAATCTGCCCTGAAAAGTTCTGCAGTGCACTTTGCAAAGGAGCGCTGTTAGCAAAGCTCCATTCAAAGATGTCTCTTGTGATTGGGACAATGATGGTGGCTGGATCCGCAGCCATCAACTGCAGACACCGATGACGGCATTTAATTATCAAACACGCCATCAATTCGAACAGTGTGGGTGCCATCTTTTTTGGCTGATGGGGCAAAAAGACCCATTCCAAAACGTGCAGAGGATCGGCCCATTGCTTGTTCCATTGGCCGATGATATCTGTGGGATAAAGATCTGGAGTGGTAATAAAAATAGTGACATCAACAGAGGGATCTATTCGATAGACCTGACGAGCAGAAACAGCATGTTGCACCTCATTCAGCACTCGTCACACCTCCGGGGTCAACTTTCGAGGCGAATTCAGATCAGGGTCCCCCCTCAAAATCTTAAAAAGAGGGTCAAGCTGCGAGGCGGGTAGTCCCAAATAAGGACGTAACCAATTAATAACACCAAGCAACTTCTGGGCATCATTCAAAGTTTTGATAGTGTCTGAAAATTGCACCTCTTGATGTTGTACAGTCTGATCCAAAATTTTGACCCCCAAATACTTCCAAGGAGGCTCTCGTTGAACCTTGTCTGGGGCCACTTGCAACCCATAGGAATGCAGGGCAGCAAGCAGTCGAGGCTGTAATCTCTGCAACTCATCCTGGGTGGATGCTGCCACCAGGATATCATCCATATAATGGTAGCAGAGCGCCTTAGGAAACGGCTCGCGGACACCAGACAAAGCCCGAGCGACATACCATTGACAGATCGTGGGGCTATTTTCCATACCCTGAGGTAACACCTTCCATTGAAATCTCCTCATAGGCTCAGCATTATTAATCGCTGGCACTGTGAAGGCAAATTTTGGTCTGTCGTTGGGGTGCAAAAGGATCGTAAAAAAACAATCCTTCAAATCAATGATCAGGATCACCCACTCTGCGGGAATCATCACAGGTGAGGGCATTCCAGGCTGCAAGGCCTCCATACTTTCCATCATTGCATTAACTTTCCAAAGATCGTGCAGCAGCCTCCACTTCCCTGACTTTTTCTTAACTACGAAGACGGGAGTATTCCAGGGACTAGTGGAAGGCTCAATGTGCCCCTGCTGCAATTGCTCCTGAACCAACTGACGAAGGGCGAATAATTTCTCTCTGGGCAGGGGCCACTGTGGTACCCATACAGGTCCATCAGTCAGCCATCGCAAGGACAGCGTGAGGCATGGCTCGCCCTCACGCACAGTGACCCTTATTAAAAATCTGTCCCAATCCGAACTCCCCATGCCACCAACACATCCCTCCCCCAAAGGTTAAGTGGGGCCAAAGTAACATAGGGCCGAATCACAGCCGTGTGACCCTCTGGGTCTCGCACCAACACAGGCTGTCCACTTAAGCAGCTCTGTGTGGCACCCCCTAGCCCCGCAATAGCTGACCCCACAGGGGCCAGGGGCCACGAGGAAGGCCACGAAGAGGAGGAGGGAATCGTTACGTTGGCACCAGCGTCGAGCAAACCTCGAAGTCGAACTCGACGTGGGCGGGCTCTCGGCAGGATCAGAGTGCAGGTCAGCTGTGGTCTCTGATTAGAGATGTCCGCGGCCCAGCAGACTCGCGGAAGGTCTGGAAGCCCAGTGTCGTCATCACCGCAGACTTGCTGCTCAGCTCTGGGAACAGGAGACTCAAAAGGCACTAAATTAGCAATGACAGTTTTCTCAGGAATCGTGATAGGAGGGCTCGGTGTGGAAACCATAGCATGAAGCTGGCCCACAGAATCCCCATCTATAACATCTGGATGAACAAAGACCCCCTGGTGGGTGACCTCAGGCCTCCCCACCAGGAGAGCACCATACCCTGGGGTCAGGGGTCCGGGCACATCCAGGGGGACACTGTGAAGGCTACCAGAGTCTAGGACGACTGTCCTGGCTGTGTAGACGTCAACTTGGGTTGGCCCGTGGGCTTCGTCTCCACGCTGGCCACAGGGGCCAGAGCTGGCGACGGTGGCCCGGGCTGACTCTGGGGCACCACACTGACTGGGTAAGCCAGTGTTTGCAGCCCGTTGTGGGGGAAGGTCTGGGATGGAGGGCAACTCCCCCGTTTTGCGCTCCCCTTCCCGTTTCCCGGCAATGGTCGGCCATCTACATGGAAGCTGGCCGTGCAGCACTTCACAGAATGCCCTGATCTACCACACCTGCTACACTGAGAAACCGCACCCCCTGCATTCCCCTTCTTCTGCGACTTAGAGCATCGCTGCCTGTTCCCAGGCTTGGACTGCTTGCGCCCACCGCCAGGATTAGCCTGAGCAGGTGGCACAAACGCAGCCAAAGCAGGCTTCTGTGGGCTCAGCGGTATCACCTGGGAGCAAGCAGCAGCCATCTCAGCAGCGGTGACATCACCTTGCAGCGTCTGTATGATTCTCTTGCAGTCGTTGTTGGCATTGTCCCTTGCCAGCTGTTTGCACAACACATCTCTCACAGTCTCATCTTCCACCTGTTTTTCCAAAGCAGCTGCTAAACGTTCAATGAAGTTGAGGAACGGATCAGACTCGCCCTGTCGTATCATAGTGTACGATTCCACTTGGTCTGCCATGTTGAATGTCTTAAGAAGGGCACTGAAGCCGATTTTCTGGGCCTGCTCCAACACTTCAGGATCCCACCTGGACTGCATGTCAGGATTATCGTAGGGCTTAAGCCCCATCAAGGCTTCCACCCCAGCCCCCTGCCTAGGGCTGTTAGGAGGGAGGCGGGAATTCTCCTCTGCTGCCCTCTGGGCAGCTTGCCTCCAGTTCCTCTCAAAAACAGCAAGCTGCATAGGGTGAAGCAGAACCTGAACCAAGTGCCTAACATCATAAAGCGCGAGCAGATCACTGTTGACTGCTCGGAGAAGCAGCATGACCTCAGGAGATCCAAGCCCATATTTGGCTACTTTGGTCTGCAGATCTTGGACCACCTTCCAAGCTATGGCGGTCTGTTTGGCCTGTGTTCGGGGCCGGCTTAAACACCAGAAAAGCTTGAATATCCCCTTGCAAGGCAGGAGCAGCAGCAGCTCCAGCCGGGACCACAGCCCCAGCCGTTGAAGGCACCACGGCTGTCATGTCAGCGTCCAAGGTGTCTGGCAGAGGCTGGGGCATCCCCATTCGGGCTAACAGGTCCCAATCTCCCACCTGCAAAGCTTCGTATTTGACACAGTCCCAATATTTCCTCGAGTTCCGTGTCCTCAGAGTGGGACATCCGGGAATTGGCCACTGATGGGCTTGCAACAGCCTCCTTCTCCTCCTCCGCGTCAACTCTCTCTTTTTCCCACGGCCAGAGCCACCGTCCAAATCAGCATCGGAGTCTTCCATGCGGGCATCATCCCCCGCCCCATCACAAAGGACGGAGGACCAGTGAGCACGGGCATGGGCCGGGGACAGAAGACTTGCACCGAGGGCAGGCTAGGAGGAGCGGAGGAGCGAGGAAAAGCAGCAACACTCGCAGGACCAGAAAAAGGCACAGAGCGCCTGGATCCCGCAGGGTCTGCAGCTGCAGGAACAGAAGTTTGACCATCCGAGGAATGCCAGTCCGTCAGAGAAGTAGGCCCGGAGCCAGAGGATTGGCCACCGAGCCCACTCTGACAAGTCA
This sequence comes from Acanthiza pusilla, assembly GCA_036630365.1. Lineage (NCBI taxonomy): Eukaryota > Metazoa > Chordata > Aves > Passeriformes > Acanthizidae > Acanthiza > Acanthiza pusilla. Next base: position 2,509,326 of record JAXCHO010000152.1, on the reverse strand, counting down.
CATGGAGCAATTCCGAGAGAGTCCCCGAGACCCCCTCAAAGCTTCGCAAGAGACGATCAAATAGCACTGGGAAAACGTCCAGTTTCTCCAACAGCCGCTCCAGCGAGGCCGGGAGGGGGTCAACCCTCTGAAAAATACGGTCCAGAACCGAAGCCGGGCATGAAGGGGTTAAAGACGGAACTTCAGACCGCAGCCCTGCCGCGGGAACATGGGAGCTGCCCTGCAGGAGCCAAGCCGGGTCCAGCCCCGCCCCCGCCAGCGTCCCGGAGCTGGGGCTGCTGCCGAGATCGAAGAGGGGCGGCCCTGCCGGCCCAGGGGGAGAGGGCAAGCCAGCATGGAGCAGGGGGGCCAGTCCTTGCTCAACACAGGCTGGGCGGGAAGCAGAGTCAACAAAATGCAGGAGCCGCGCAGCTGCTGCTGGCGCGGCTGGCTCCGGCGGCCCCGGCGGCCGCCCGGCGGCGGCGCGCGGGGTCTCCGCCGGCCCCTCCTCCGTCTGACAAGCGGCCGAAGCCGTGGGGACAACTCCCGCAGCCGCCAGCTGACTCGGCCGGGCGGCCAACGTGGACAAGCACGGAGTGGGACACGGGCCGGTCACCGGCGGCTCCGCAGGCGGCATAGCTCCTGGCGCGGCGTTGGGGGGTGGGCGGCAGCCGCAGCCGGCGCCCACATGGCGCAAGGGGGCCGGGCAGCTGCCGCCGGCGCGCGCCGGGTGACGTCATCATCCGAAAACGCAGAACCCGGACTGGAATGGCGCGCGCCACGCCCACGCGCTCCCGGAGACGCGGGCAGCGAACCCGGGCCGGGCCCGGGAACCGGAATGGCTGCACCAAGACCCACTGCCTTCTCCCGGGCCCGGAACTCAGCGAGTCCCTCCGCAGGCGAAGGATACTTCTGAAATTCGCAGTCCGTCAAGGAGAGGTACCTCCGAGCCCTCACAGGGGGCGTGGCCGGCTCAGCAATCACGGAAGTGCGCGAGGGGGCCGAGGGGGCCAAGGAAACCAGGGAAGCGGCACCTCCAAACCCCGTGGTGTCATCCTGTAAAAAATCCAGGACTCGCCTCCACACGGGGCAGAAGCGTAGAACCCATTTGTCCCCGTAAGAAAATTCCTCCCACAGCGCCCCACCCAGGCGGAGCCACGCCCTGAAATTGGGCAGTTCGCGCGAAAGACGAAAGTTTCCCTTATCTTGAAACCACGATAATAATTCATCGAACAGAGCGTCTGCAACCCTAGCTCGAACGGGGCCCCAGACATCCTGGCCAGGGTCCAGGGCCGGGCCCAACGCCTCAGCCGCAGCCAACATGGTCCCCAAACCCGGGCGGGCGGGAGGGGAAAAAGGAGGGCGGGGGGGACTAGACCTACCCCAAAAACAGACACACGTCGACGTCACCAACTATGGCGTCGAATGCCCCTCGTGGAGGTTGCTGAGAGAAACCAAGCAGGCCAAGTATGGTGGAGAAGAAGGGCAGTTTATTTACAGTAAAAGCTTTTCATACTCTAACAGACTCCAACAACTACTGGTTAGTGAAAAATCCACCTCCCAAGCTCATTGGTCACAACCCAATGACACCCAGTGCCAAACACAGAGATTAGAAAAGTGAAAGAATGCAACTTATCTATGTTCTCCGTGAGAAAGAACAGAAGGATTCTAAAACAGTGCAACCACAGAAGAAGCTACTAGCTAACCTGTTTGGTTTAGAATTAAAAACTTTGCAGCAAAAATTTGATACCTCCCAGATGGGACCCATCATTTCTCCACACAGCATATTAACATTTTATATTTACAGTGTACTTCTCAGAAATGAAAGTCAAGATCAGTAACAATGGAGTTTATTTCAGGAAAGGTTGCCTTGTGGAAATATCAGAATAGCTCTGAAATTATTTCCTGAGACAAAGTGTTTGGAAACATGATGTTATGAGTTCTTATGCCATGTGTATAGAAATGAACTCATATCATAGTGGTATCTCCACTTCTCAGGGGCAGTGGAAACTTCTAAAGAGGAGCATTAGATGATGATTAGAACATCATTAAAATGCACCAGCTCTTTTCCAGTTTTAGTTCCTACCTAAATGTGTATGTGGCTGTTAATCCTTTATTAGTCTTTCTGCATCAGTAATTATATGAAGAAGGAGAAAGGTTTTTTTGCTGTAGGGTCTCTTTTCCCTTCTATGGCCATGTTTATCTGTGAGAAAATGGAACAATAAAATGACTTTTTATGACTCAGTGTCCTAGGTTCAATATACTACTTGTGAAAGTGACAAGCAATCTTCCTTGAGATTAAGGCATGAAATGCCAACCCAGGGTTTACAAGATTCCTCCATAAATTCAGTTTCCATTGCCTGTTCAGTTTTTGACATCTTTTCAAAGAGCTGCGGGATGATAAAGGCAGAACCAGAAGCTCACAAGCAACTTTCTGAACAGCATTGAGAAGTGAATAACATTAGTTGACTTCAGATGAATATCTTATTCCTGTAATTTCACTGGGGTTCTAATTTAATTTCAAACCTGAACTCTTAATCTTAAAATAGATCTTTGGGGTGAATTTGGAATTAGCCTGTTTAAAGACCTAGACTTCCACTGAACACCAGTGTGGATTTATTAGCTTTGTTCAGGGAGAAACCATAATGTTTTATGTAACAGTACTTCTTTTTTCTGGGACAATGGTCCTTAACTGAATTAGTCAAAGGTACTAAGGCTGATGAAAAATGAAATCACAGCATCAAATGCATATACCAACAGAAATGTAGAGTCTTGCCCAGAGAGAGGGAGACAGTGAATGTAAAAATTGATGGCTGGATTATACCTGTTTTTATCACCAGTCAATGTGGTTGCAGAGAGGAGCAGAAGATTCATAAGCTTCTTGTAAAAAGGACTGTTACTATTCCTATTAAAACTCTTCTAGCATTCACTGGGTAATCAACACAGCAGCAGGAATGGATTTTAAAGGAGACCATCCCTTCTCCCTGGTAGCCTGAAGAGCTGCCTGGAGAGTGAAGCAGACTGTGCAGTATTGCTCTGCACTTTGCGCAGTGGGCATTCTTTTAGTACAAAAGGGTGCTTACAAGAAAGATGGGAACAAGACCTGCCATAACAAGGAGTAATGGCTCTAAGTTACATGTGGGTAGATTCAGACTAGATATAAGGAAGACATTTTTTCACAGTGAGGTGAAACATTGGCACAGGATGCCCAGAGAGCTCGCAGATGCCCCATACCTGGAAGCATTCAAGGTCAGACAGGATGGGGACTCCGAGCAATCTGATCTAGTTGAAGTTGATGACCTTTAAAGGTCTCTTCAACCCAAACCACTCCACAGACACCTAACAAGATACAATATTTCTCTGAAATGTCTTGGTGCAGTGAGGCATCGTATTGCCCTTTACTATTAAATATTACTCAATCCATCTCTGAGTTTGGATACTTAGGAGTCAACGTATTATTGCTTTACTTCATGCATTGCTATCAGGAAAACATGGTCATATTTTAAAATATGTCCACATTTTGTATATGGCAAGATGTGAATTTTGTGAGTGACAGTGTGTAACTACATTAGTGTGAATTTTGTCGTGAAATTACCAATAAGCTTCCATGCAGAGATGTGTTCTTCCTTGAGATACTAAATTGGATGTGTTTCAAATAATTTCTTTGAGGATGTACATATGCTAAAACAGTATCTAGTTTGGAGAGCCTCTTGTCATTGAGCCAATAAGCAAACACTGCCTATTTCCAGACGAAATAGGTGAGATTTCAAGGTGAGAGTCCATTAATTCAAAGTTATGTCAATCTGTAAATGCTTTCTTTTCACACCACTCAGCTAGGAATGCTAGGAATTTATAATCCATTTGATTCGTGTCTTTTCTCTCTTCTCTCTCATATCGGTAAATGGTTCATTCAGATTAAACTAAACATATTTCAAATAAAGCTTTAAAAACTGAGTTAACATTTAGTCAACGTATAGAAGGCTAGTGATACTCTGACATTGAAAGAATGCAGGGCAAGGTGAGGCCCACTAAATATTTTCATGCAATGAGTCGTTTTAGATTTGGTGAGGAGAAAGTGGCAGTGCAATAAGCATGGGGTGAGGTAGGAAAGCATCTGTCACTGTAGCCTGGTGCAAAGAGTAACAGAGTCTCTGTTCTCCTGTTCCGGGGAAAATCTCTCTGTTTTATAACAAAATCTTGAATAAATAACATTTACTCATTGTGTAACAAATCCCGGCAATCCCCAGGCAAAGAGCAGAGGTTCAGGAATCTTCTCTTTTTCCACTGAGTCCCATGATTCATATATTCCTTTCTGCTGAGTGCTTTGGCTTTATGAGAGTCATCCAGCCCTGAGACTAGTGTTCAAAATATAGCAAAGATTCAGAGATTTGGAGGTAAATTCCTTCCTTACCCTCCTGCATGACAGAGAGACAGTCTTCCTACCTGAGGGCTTGAGCTAGATTATTACAGTAAAATCAAAAGAACACAGCCTCCTCTTTCAGCTGGGAAAGTGATGATGGCTGCTCCATTTGATGCCCAGAACTCTGTGTGTAATAGATTGTCCTGAATGTATTTACCAGACAAGGTGCTTTTAGAGATCCTGGTGTTTCCTTGTTCTTTTCCCAGAGAGAGATGGGGTCCCCTAATCAGCGGAACCGTTCTGAGGCCATCCTAAAGTAGGGACAATGTTTGATTTGGTGTATCTTGGGACAGGAGAATGAGATTGCTCAAAACCAAGCCATTTCAATTCAGAATTTTAGCAAGTGGTTGAATTGATGTGAAATTCCTGGTGATTGGGTAGCTGCTACTCATCAACAGATATCTGTCCGTAGCGTGTTAAAAATAATAATAATAGGACCAGAGAGCATGACATAAAAAACAGACATTAAAATGGTGTTCAAGTCACCTATTATTTTGCCTGGCACAATACTGAAAGGTTCAGCTTTTGTTTTAGGCAGCCTAAAACTTTGATAAAACAAGTTATCCTACATGATATGCATTTTATAACAGCAATATGATTTAATTAAAGTGTCTTGAGATGACTATTCAGACCCCATGAAGAATGGGAACAATGTAGGTGTAGCCCAGATGTTGCAGTATTAAGCAGGTAAATTTACACTCATCATTACTCTTTATTTTTGTGTAGCCTCAACAAGCAGTAAGCACAGAATGTATGAACGCCGGAATGAAAATATATAAACATAAAATAGAAATAAAAAGCAAACGTACCAAAATTTAGGAGTCATAACCATGTGACAAATAAAAATTCATCTAATGGTCAACATTTCTTGTTGCTGCAAGGTGTTTATCTATATCTATGTAACAAGCAAGCAGAAGAATCACGTATTTCTTTCCTACACTTGGAAATTTCTCTTTAAAGTGTAAATATTCACCAGAACTATATTGAATTTTCTAGATGTGCAGTGCTCAAGATGTTCCTTCTCTCTCAGATAACTGCACTGGGATGCTTAGATGCTTTCATGACTCACCAAACCAAAGCAGCACATAAAAAGTTACCAGTGGGGCAAAATCATTATCTACAAAGTTTACACCAAAGAGATGTTTTAGTTTCTGTAGCCAACAGGCAAGTGGTTTTTAGTCAGCTCGGATGTGGTGAACCTGGCTCCTGCCAGCAAATGAAACACAGTGGAACTGCCCCAGCTTACAGGCTATGATTAATCTTGAACTCTGACAAAAATATGATTGTTTCCATGAAAGCAGGCTAAGGTTGTTCACCTTTTGTAGAAAAGATGTGTATTTTTTACTGATTAAATGCAGAGAGAGTAACTTTATTGATCTGAGAGAGTTTACCTTTACGAACACTGTGACTTCATCTCTACAACTGAACCGACTGCTCAGGAAATTATTTCCATTTTTGCCTTCCAGCAGAATGATGCTATTGAGTTAAAGGAAAGCTTCCTGATTTTCCTAGAGAAATCATTCCTTTTGGGAATGATCTGCCTGCAAGTCTCTCAACAGCAGTTATCAGAGTGGGTATTGCTTGTGCTTAGGCTTTTTATTCAGAATCTTACTTCTGTAGCCATATCCGCTGAAGTCCAGATACACTGAAGGACACGAGGCTTTATGTTTGTTCCACTCCAACTGATCCATGAAGAGAAGTAAGAATTAGCTGAATTAGGACAGTGGGCATACAGATGTGGATGGCAAGCTCTCATTCCATGATAAGCTTTGAGGAGTAGATTTGGTATACTAAAGAGAGTATAATCTTGAAATTTAAAGATGTTTGTCTTTACAGCTCCTATAAGAAAGTTCTGATTCCTGGCCATTTATATATTTGCATTTCAGTGTGTTTCACCACATTAAAACTAACAAAACTTCTTCTCTTAGAAGATAGTTAGAATTCATGTGGCAATAAAAATCTGAATAGTTTCCAGCATGATGCACAAATTATGGTTTTAAATAAAAACAAAAATTGATATCTTAATACCAAGAACTTCCTGTTGTGTTGTTGGTGCTAATCCCTAGGAGATATAGCCAGCTGCCAGGATTGTGCTCAGAAAGATGGGTAAACAAAGTGAAAAGTGATAGGGAGCATGGACTGAAATTATTTTAGTGGTGTCTCTGCCATTAATGCAATCGTGACTCAGCCTTTGTGAAAAGGTAAGTTTACAATCAACTCTTTGTAGAATTTGTTTATCTGAATTATATGATTCCTATCACAGATGATATGAGTTGTGCTCGTCACTAAATCTGTTGTCTGCCCAATACTGATACAGCCAGAATTTATTGGGAAAACAGCTCTATAGCCAAGCTGCTAAGTAAGTAATGCTGCTTTGCAATGGGAAAAACATTCATATACAGTTATCCAGACATACTCCCTATTTCTAGTCCCGTATATCAAACCAGTTTGTTTAGAAGAAACAAGGAGAGGGCATTTGGACCATTACGTGGGACAATATCAGAATTCTCCCTCTGAGAACCACAGATTTCTGTTTTAGATGATTTTCAGGAGTTAAGTACATTTACACTCTTAAAACTCATCACCTGTGGGTAAAAGGATCCCTCTCATTATGAAGAACCAACACAAAAGCTTCATAGTGTCAGGCTTCATTTGGTGAAAATGTAAAATTTTTGTTGTGCTTTGGGGTGAATTGCAGTAAGATATGGTAGCTTGTCAATATACAGACATACAATATTTTATTTAAACAAAAAAATAAAAAGGATTGCTTGTAGGGCCCTCAGGCTTTTGTTTTTCTTAGCAGTTTTTTAAAATGTACAGAAGAAAGTTATCAGCAAGGAACTGCTGCTTGCTTGGGTGTCCTGTCAACTGTTTGTCTTGAGTCATTGTACAGCTGAGAGTTAATAAGCATGCTGAGACACATTGCTTATTTTAATAAAGTAAGTTATGTTGAGGAAGATAAGGGAGATTATGTGATGTTACCTCCTGCAAGAAAGATCATAAGCCTCAGGAAAGGAAACTTTAGCATAACTCGCCTGATACTTGGAAAACACTCAATAAAGGACTATATTCTGCAAAAACAACGTTTTTGTTTTGAGTAAGCTTCCTGCACTTCGCAGTAACATTTTCTCCTTGTGCTCCCCTATGGTGCAATTGTTGGCTCTAGAGTTGTCATTTTCTATAGAGTAAATTACATTACACTCCTTTTTTAGCTTTTTAATGGAAAGTGAAAATTTCAAATTGATTGAGGTGTAAAGTGACCTCCTACAAAAAGGAGTCATTTCCTTATTCAGCGTATAATCATTAAAGGGAAGTGCAAGCCCTGGCAGTGCAGCATTGAACCTATTATTTCCCTGTCCTGGGATACCATTTCAGCTAATAATCTATAAACATGCTTTTCAATCCAGTCCTTGTATTTACCTCGACCGAAAAGCTATTACTCTTCACTTGCCTTCTATCATATTTTCACAAGATAACAAAATTCAATATGATTATCATAACGCACATGTGTACTTCAGATGCTATCATTACACTTGTGCTTTGTTTTAGTGTAATTAGATACATCTTAACTAGCTTGGTAATAAATTTGTTTTCATCTTTCCTTTAAAAGGATTGCTCTTTTGCCTTACAGTGCCTTTTTTATACACTGTAAACAATTTATGTTTCTAAACTACCAAGTTTTAGTTTTCAGAGGTTTGGCTTCTAAGTTGTTACAGGCTTTGACCCTTGACTGATTCATTTTTCTTGGTTATTTCTCTCATCATTGCTGACTGTTGATATTTGTGGGACCAGGGGCCACATCTTAACATCAAGCGTTGTGACAAGACATCCGTTGAAACTGACTCTTAATTCAGACATGACCGATCATACATTTAATTTTGCTTTTGCAACTTTTGTTGGTAGCATTAGTGATTTTAGCAGTCAGAACAGCTTTTCTGTAAGGCTGATGCTCTCAATTGCGATGCAGTGACAGCTGAATTCTGGGCTGTTTGTGTAGCTGAGTGGAAAAGGTAAGCACAATTCTAACAAGATTATTATATAAGCTGTGCGGTGCAGTGGACACACTGAAGGGTGGAGATGTCACCCAGAGGGACCTTGACCAGCCTGAGTGAACCTCATGAAGTTCAACAGGGTCAAGTGAAAGGTCCTGCACCTGGGTCGGTTTTGTTGAGGTTTAGGTTTGCAGTTGGACTTGATCATAAGGGTCTTTTCCAAGCTAGATGAGTCTGTGATTCTCTGATTGCATTTGTCTCTTTTGTCTGTATTTGCACAGTTGCTTTGACAGAGTTTTTTAAAATTCTTTTTCCCCTTTCATACTTTTTCTGTTCAATTTGGAGAGTTACTTCTCAAGCTCTACACCAGCCATTAGTTCTAAAATCTCTTTAGGTTTTGGCAAAACTACTGTGAGCTGAGTGTTCACAGCAAATTCTGTATTCACTTTCCAAATCATTTACATACCATATATTTATTTGTTGCAATGCCTGAAAAGCTCCAGGTTGATCTGTCTGTGTATTTTGGCAATGTATACCAAATGACTGGTTTACAGTCAACCAGACTCTCATTAGAGTATAGTTTTGAAGCTTTCAAAGTGGTACAAATATTACAAAAATCCAAATGTCAAAGTACTGCCAGAGTTTGCAATTACCATTATCCTTTTTCACTAATAAAATCACACTCTCACTTCAAAGTTGTCTTGTTTGTTCAGACCTTTTGCTATTTCCTTAGTTCGCCATGAGAAAACTAGAAATATTTAGTTTGTAATTTGTGTCTTAAATTCACATATACGTATTTAGAGGCAGGAAACTGGCAGTTAGTCCACAAGCTATTACTTGGGTTTGAATTGGGATTTTTGTTTAGATTTCACAAGCTGGCAGAAGATAACTCATCTGACTCCTTTCTCAGTGCTAAAGCATAAAACAGAACGAGTCAAAACAACTACAGTGCTCCTTTTTATCCTCTCTGCTATACAAAATAATTTCTGGTCATTAGTAAGATCTTCTTCCTTCCTCCTAAGAAAGTTGTTCTTAGCTCAGTCTTTCAAAGGATGGGCCCTTATCCAGACCCTTGTATTTTTGTCACTAAAATTTCTATCCCATTTTGCTGTTCTCCGACTGATTCACCCCAAGCAGGCCCAGAGACACTTCAGAGACAAAGTCAGAGCAGTGGGTATTTGCTTTATTCGGCGTGCCGGGTGTGGGGGATTCACTCCTCCAAACACTCACACCCCAGCACTTCCAACACACAATATTATGGGTAACATTCATGAATATTCATCACATTCCCTGGGATAGGAGTGGTTGTACAAATCATTTCTTGGCAATCAATAATATCATCAGCGTGTGTGCCACGCATGTGCTGTGTGTCCTGGTGGTCTTTGGGGGTCTTTCTGTGATGAAGATCTGGTAGTCTTCATCACAGTGCACTTTTCACCTTTCTCTCCAGAGCATGCATAGTCAGTCCTTGGTGGGTGATTCAGCAGTTTCTGTGCTGGCTTCAAGCAGAATCTTGTCCCTCTTACCTTGACAGGATAAAGGGAATCCTGTTTTCCTAGGTTTTAGAATTCACATATTCTGTCTCTCAGTAGTTAACCTGAGTTACCTATTGACCAACCCTTTCTCACTACAAAAGAAAACAGCAACAGAGCTGAAACAGCAGCATCCAGCAAGCACGTGCTTGGGCTAGAAGGAAATTCAGTCATGAGCAGCACTGCATGCCCTAGAAGGCTGTGATACAGAGAATCAGGAGCTACACCAGCACAGGAGGGCAGCTGAGGTCACAATCTCCAACTTAACCATAGCTCACCTGCAAGCACCCCAAACTGACTCTCAAACTTGAGGTGTGGGGATCTGTAGAAAGTCCTTTCATGCCAGGCACCTGTGTCAGAAGCAGGATGTGACCAGCTACTGCTGGAGAAAGAGTTTCTTAAACTGCCTCTCAGCTGACTCCAACTGTGAGTGCCGTTCCTTCTGCTTCCCTCCCTTTCAGCACAAATTCAGACTCCTTAACATCAAAAGAGCAGTGTTTTGTGCTAAACTGGAGTGCAACAGCTTTGTTGCTGTTGATCACAGCCCCTGAGCAGCGCACAGGACTGAGTTCTTCCCTCTGGCTCAGACCAAAACACTGAGACTTTGAGCTGAGCTGTTCATTTCTTCACAGAGACCGAAAGGAAGAGGAGCACTCACATCCCATCGGGTCTGAGGGATGACACCTTCTGTGCCTCTTTCCTGGCAGGAGAGACAGAGAGCCACCACTCCCACCTGGGATGTGGCAGGTGAGAAGCTATGTTTGCCAGCTTCAGCCCATATCCATTCGTGATGGAATACATGGATGACCTTAAGTCGCTGGCTAAAATGGATTTTTTTCAACACTATTGCAAAAGGATAAAAAAGGAGGAGCACTTATGCAATCAGGTCACTGCTCTTAGGTGGGAGGTGTCTGATCCTGCTTCTCACATTGAAGACACAAGTGTTATCTAGTTAATCTGAAAAGGAGTAGAAATGCTCACACCAGCTCTAATTAACCCGTCTGGAGATTTACATCTACAAAACAAGAGTTCTTGCATCATTTCCTTTACCTTGAAATGGCAGGAATGAGAAGATCATCTTTGGGACATACACACAACCCTGATAACTACAGTAATCTGTGTAATGTGCTGTCAAATACTGCAGTACTCTGCTCCTGACTGTTCTCTGATGCTGAGGTGCTGAAATTCACAGTTTAAGAACCTACAGAACCTCACAATTGGCTGATGAGATCAGGCAGATATGCTGTGGATATATGAAAATATTTGTATTTCAGTATTTTACAGTATTTCAGTCAAAATAATATTTGACAGTGTAGCATCAGAATATTTTCTTATTCCATCTTATCTGATTTTAAGACACCACAAACTTTTCTCCTAAATCCTGCCCTCCTGTGGTCAGATGAAGATCCTAGTAACAGAATTAATATTTTTCTTCTTTTACCCTTGCTCAAATTTGATATCAGTCTCTTTACCTTTGTATGTGAAGAGTTCCCAGGGCTGAAGAGGGCGTGGCCAGTGGCTGTAAGCTGAATTAAATAGAGATAGACATTGCCCACACAATGCATTACACTGAAAGGGCAAAAATTCAGAAAGAACAGCAGTTTCAGCTTCCACTCCTACAGCTAGTCATGGAGACATTATCTTGAAATTCTTATTATTTCTATCTCCTAGAACATAAGGGCATTTGGATGCAAAGTTTACTGCTATCAGAAATACTTAAGAACTGTATTTGCAACAGGATGAAGCCAAACCATAGAAGCTTTTGTAGTCATATTTTTCTAGTGGGGAAATTACTTTGATGGCAAACTCCAGTGACAGCTGGTGGGGTCTGCTGCACATGTTAATTAATAAAATCATGATGACTAGGCAAATAAAGGATTAATGTATATCTTCATGCTGCCACTTAAATGCTAGGCTAGTAGTGTCTGCTGACAAGGGAATATACACTCTGGGCTGACTCAAGCAATTACTGCAGTCCCCATTCTGTGGATGCACTCGCTGCAAGTGTGACAATCACAGCTTCAGAGATGGAACACAAATTGGGGTCCCCAGGGGCTGAAGAGGCCACGGAGCACACTGAGCAAAAGAGAAGTGTCTGACACCACAGCAGAACTATTAGGAGTTACACTAGGTTTTTCTTAGCAGGACTCAGTCTCACACAGGAGAGTTTTCATACCTGAAGCTTTTAATGAGCGTTTTATCCTGAGCGGGCTCTGGCTAAATGATCATTATGGCTTTAGATTGCGAATCATAATAATAAAAAATATTTTGTCAGGTTCATGCACTTTTTTCCTTTCAGTCAAATCATTAAACCTGAATTTATGCAAAGTGGGGAAAAATAATAGACCTAATGTAATCATAAAGTCTGCCTGCTGGACCTCTCCCCTACTTTGCATCTCGAACATGTAGAAAAAGTCCTATGAAATGCATTTGGAAAAAGCCATGGAGCCCTTAGAATTTTTTAGTAATACATTTTGCAGAACGCATAGTCAATGTCTGATGCTCTTTCCCTTAATTACAGTTTATGGTATATTAGTCATTTTCAAGCAAAAATAGCCATACATAGAAAATGAGAATTCATTCTGAAACTCTTTTGTAGGCAAATTTTAAATCAGACTTACAGCTGGCCAATCACTTTCCACTAACAGATAAATGTGCAATTTCTAGCTCAAATCATGTGATAAAATACAACAAACTCAGCCTAATATTCCTTAATTAAGGATGTTAAATTACTGGCATGCTTTTCTCATCTGGTGTGGTTATTTGAACAGAGTGGAAGAATTACCTTACCAAGCTGCCAAAATAGCAAACAACATAAAATGAAAATTCCTGAAAATGTATGAGCAGCATTTACATATTTGTCTTTTGGCTGTATTATCAGAAATTTATTTTCAGGAAGAGGCTGCACCCTGCATTAGTGGATTTTTAGATTTCATTACATAACAAAATCTCTCCACTAATACATAAAAAGCTAATTCCCTAATGAGTTCTATGGATAATAGCTAGTTAGATGGTTTCCCGACAGACCCAAATGAGGTGTTAATAGCCAGGAGATTATCTCTTCTAGCCTTACACAAAACAAAGGGCAAACCCAGCAGCAGGATTAACACATGGCCCAAGCAATAAGGGAGCTGAATGATTTAAAAAAGGATTATCATTAGGAAGGAGCAGATAACGAAATCCAAAGGGTATCCCAATCTGGATAAAGAGATAATAAAAGTGATAGTTAGAGATATTGTGGAAGGACTTCAGTCTATTGCTGTTCTAATTATTTTCTCATACCTAGAGATAACTGAGGATTTCTGAGCTGCTGCAAAAGAGAAAAAAACCCAAGCCTTACACATTTGTTGGGATTTCAACCATCAGATAGCATGACTGGAGCATGTCTCAGAGATGACACAGTTTCTGTGGGTGCTCAGGTTGCTGCCAGTCACCTGTGTCAGCCTCCGAACTGTGACTGCCTAGCACTAATAACTCAGCCGAGCATCTGGAGAGAGCTTGTGCCACATCTCCTTAGGATGAAGCACCACTTTATGTTAAAACACTATCCTGTTAATGACAGTGCTTCAGGAACATCTGCACAAAGCGTCTCAGATGTCTGACCCTGCAGGTGGAGAGAACAGGTGGAGGCAATATTTTCAGAGTTCTACCAAGATATACTGTTCTTGCTTTAGAGTCAGAGCCATGAGTGAGATGGTTTTCTGCTATTTTCAAACCATAACGTGGTACCATTCAACATGCATGTGTGAATACAATGCACATTTATAATGAAAAAAAGAATTATTAAATCCTTGTGAGGACAATTTACATCTATTTACTTGTATTACTAACTTCTACTTCATTAAAAATTGAAAATTCTTATTACTGAGCTAGTCAGATACATACTTATACAAATGATTACAGGGGACACAACTATTCCTTGATGAAATATTAATCATAGCTGGCATATCGTATAAAACCAAAATCGATAGGACTTCATAATGTAAATTAAGGACGAGATTAAAGTCCTCTTTATAAGATATATATATATTTTTTTAAAAAAGGTAATTCTGGAGGATTCACTTACATTAAAACTATCAGAGTCAAACACAGAAAATGCACTGATTAGACATCCTTACTGCCAGTCAGCTATTAATCAAAATTACCAGTCTCTGGCCTGAAAGAAAAAGCCGCAATATTTGTATTTCCACAAAGGTATAAAGGTTCCTCCACACTTAATGTAAGGGAATTACCAAGTGCTTCTTCTGGCCCTTTCAAATCTCCCACTTCATTTGATTATCTCCCCTTCATACCTGGAGGACATTCCCTGCTGTTAAAATTAGAATCTGAAGTGTTCTGAGAAGCGGAGCCAATGCCTAGCAATTGCACCTTGAAGGATGGTGTGTTTGCTTATTTTGTGAAATACAATTTAATTATGAGCAATGCTTCGTGCACTTTAGTTAATGGATTTTATGAGTCCTCAATGACCTTTCTGGGTCTTGCCTGACTTGTGTAGTTTCTACGGGTCACTGCTACATATTGGGGGAAAAAAGTGATTCAGCAAACGATGCTGTTCCAACTGATCTATATTAACTTTCTGATCACATATGAGAAAAGAAGGGCATTTTTCCCTGAGATCCCACTGCCCTTGGTGCTGTCTAGGTAGACTAACACAGATCCTGCAAAGGAGAACACGGCTCACATAAGCAGCAGGAGCAGACTGGGCTGAGTGGCTGTGATGACAAAATGATGAACCACACACACCACGGGCTCTGATGCCAACTGCTTTAATTCCGTGGATCTACTTAATGAGATTTTTCATGCATAAAGTTAATTTTTGCCCTATTCTGTCAGCTTCCAGCACTAAAGGATTTACTTACAATTTTGTCAGATTTTATTTACATTTGCAATAAAGGGGATCAGAATCTTAATGAATGCCTTCATTGATAATGACGGGATCTCGCTGGCCACCTGGGAACGGTCACAGCCCGGCAGCTGTGTCTGCCAGCGTTCCTAATGTCTAGGTTCGCTGCAGTTAGAGACGGATCTCCTGGCCGGGGGCTGTACCGTCCCAGAATGCAGCCACGCCGCGTGAGCCGGAGTGCTGTAGAGAGAGAGGGTTCTCCCGCCCGGACTAGAAGCAGACACGGAGTCTTTTGGTGGTAGGCAGCTTCCGTCTAGGGCGAAAGACCTCGACCCAGACGGGCATCAGACTTTTATTCAGAGGGTAACAACCAATAATGGAACCGCGCAGGGGAGGACCAGGGAGGGACAAGGGACTCGGACCACTCGGGAACGAGGAAGGGAGGAGAGAGGGAGATACGAATACCATTATGAACTGAGGGACAGGGGGGGAACCTTGACCCCTCTCTGGGGCAGTCCACTTTCTACTCTGCTCCAGGGGGGTCTTATTCTCTAGGCCTCCAGAGGTTCCTCAGGGGGGAAGGAACTCTCTGGGCTTGAACCAACGCTACAACGGGAAGCACAAAAGAACTAAGACAACTGATGAGTCCACTTTTAGTTGAGTTTAGAAATCATGCATGAGATACCACCAAAATAGATAAATGGAAATCCATCCAACCAAATAAGTCATATTTCCAAGATAAGGGTTTTGAATGCCATCCAGTCAGCCCCAGCAACATGAAAACGAAACTGTTAACAACCAGCTTCATTAATTCATTGTGCTCAAAAACTACCTTGCTCATTCTCTGAAACCAACACTTTTGACTTCAATGTGGCAATGGCAGATGGCAGTACTGGGTGGTTAAGCCACTTTCTCACAAAGCTTGTCCCTTTTCAGTCTAAAAGAGACGTAAATGGAACCACTGCTGCTGCAAGCAACTTGCTGCAAAGTGTATCCCTCTCCACACTGCAGCCACCCAACTTTTCCCTGTTTCCAGCCCAAAGGAACCTCCAATGATGGGCCATGACTTTTTCATGTAAATCATAAATAGTGAAAGAATAGAGGGGCAGGATAGAATGTGCTCGTCAACATTAGGAAAAAATAATAATGAAGGTTTTTGAGTCTTGTTAATTGACATATAGTCAGAAAAATAGCTTTCCTCTCGATCAAAAAAATCCACGAAGCATTATACATCTACTGAGGTGTAAGACATCCTAAAGACTGGTAAAGAAAGCAAACTTACATATTTCATAATATTGAGTGGCCTACAGCTCAAATGCCTTCCTGGAGTTATAAAACTCAATGGAACTGGAGAAAATAAACAGCAGAACAGGCTCAGCAGAGCACCCAGCAGCAAAATGATGCTGTGCCCCTTAACATGTGTCCCTAACACAGCAAACACATCTGTGTTGCCTTGGTCAACACAATTAGTGATGTGGGGGAGCACAGGTTCTGTGAAAGAAAATGACCACAGGCCATGAAATACAGCTGCTCCTAGAGACCTTTCCCATGATTCCTGTGCCTTTGGCTGGGGACAATCTGTCATATCATCTTCTGTGGCAGCCTTATGATTTATTAGTTTGCCTTCTTGCCCTCAAAGATCTCCTGGTTTTTAAAAGTAACTGGTAGGAAAAAAAGCCCTGAACACATTTGGTATTCTTCCAGATAAGGGCGCCAAAGGACTTTGATCAACTAAATTAATCTTTATTTATTTCAGGCAAAGGAAAAACACCCACTTTGGTTGAAAGCCAGATGTCATAACTAGAAAGTTTGTTTTAGGATCAGTGGATACAATCTGAGGTGTTTCAGATTAAGTACAGGCACATTTTAGTTTTGATTTTTCCCCTTTTCCTTCCTAGTTGCCATTTTAGTATAATTACTGAGGGAATATGTGAAAAATTGAAAGCATAAAATGATCCAAATACTTTGAATTAGGAACAGGGAGTGGAGGAGGGGCAGGATGAAATTCCGTGTAATTCCACCCACACAGCACTGATGTTTCCTCTGCCTCCTCATCTTTGTGGTGGTGATGGAAGGTGCCTATGTGAAAGAATATTCAAAGAACAATTGAGTACCCTGAGTACTGCTGTTCACCCTCTTATTCTCACTCAGGACCCATTGAGTGCCTGCAGATTTATTCCTGTTGCTCTTACTAGAAGGAGGTGAATTCATTTATGAATAAATTTCCCCAGAACTGAGAGGCTCTAATATCCAAAAGCATGTACAACACCTGCTTTAAAAGGCACATTTGGAGAAAATTACAGCAAATTATTTCAAAAAGTAGCAGATTATTTAAATAGATGGGATTTTCTGTTCTTATCTTTGAAGTTAGAATCAAAAGAGTGGAAATGAACATTCTCACAAGAATCCTATTTCTGTGCAAGTATGTTCAACAGCAAATCCCCAGGAAACAGGATTACTTGATAAACAGATTCACATGGAATGGTAATTAGGTTTTTGAAGGATCCTAAGGGGATACCTGCTCATCTTTAGGGTTATGCTCTTTCATGGTGCAAGCTAATTCAAATTGTATTGGATTAGTTCAATGATGATGGAAGGATCTAATATCTGCATAAAGAAAGTGCTGTTTTTAAACACCGAGTTCAAGGAGTTAGCACATTACTGACAGCCAAAACGCAGGGGAAAAAACCCCAAAACTCCAAATGTTTACTGGACACAGTCTTGGGCTCTCACGATGTCAAAATTTATAAGGAAACTTAAAAAATTAGGGTTGGAATAGTTGTGTTTGTCATGAGGGAAAAATCCTGTCCTGAAGAACTGTTTCAGCTGCATGAAACATTCCATGGGGCTGCCAGGTAATAAACACTAATCTGCTGTGCATTCAGAATAAAACCTGATCATCTGGAGAACAGAATTTTCTGCCCCAGTGTCTAAGAAGAAACATGTCCAGACCGCAGTATGATATAAAGTTTATTCTTTGATCTCTTTCAGCTATTTCACCTCAAACAAGAAGCCAGATCTTGGCCAACAGAACTTTGATCTGTATAAACCACTGGTCAGAGCTGTCTAACCAAACTCGTCTCTCAATGACAGATACACCATCAAATGTATTGCCTTCCGTGATATGACTCCAGGGCCTTGAGGAGGCTGATGTGATTTGCAGAAAGGATAAAGGAGAACCATGAAAACAGATAACACCACAGTGACAATGTTTCCAGCTCTGCCCTGGGGAATTTTCTTTGTGTGTGATTCTAACACTGATTGATAAGGTTTCCTTAAATAAGACCACCAAAACAGAAATGTGGGGTTTCTGAATGTTATTGTGAATATCTTACAAATACAGTGATATCTATTCAGTATATACAAGAGACATAGGTCAGACATAGGTCATAAATACATTTTTAGAAAGTAATTTGGAGATAAGACACAATTATATCATCTTCTAACAGTAAAATGGATAAATTAGAATGACATTACCTCCTGGAGAACCATACTCTTTTGAAAGATACATCAAAATTTTCCTTGACTGCTTTGCTGCATTTGTGCCCCCATTGTCCTTCTTCAAAGAGTCGTTTTTGTGGGCATAGTCTTTCATTCTCATTGGAATTCTCATTTCTAGCAAGGTTATGAGACCTGAAGAAATCTTACACTCTTCCGTAACATGCATATATGGAAACATAGTTAAAAGAATAATGAATGTTTTCTCTTTTCTGTGTTGGCAATGCCTGTGGCAGCAGCCTGAATACATCTTAATTTTATTGACATTTTACACCCCAGAAGTGAAATGATTCAGTGCAAAAATCACAGTCCTGACTTCATCAGAGCCTAAGAACTTCATGCAGCCATGAAAGCTGATAGAATCTCATTTTATTTGGACCAGGCACAAGTCACACACAGAAACCTCTTGCTCAGTTGTTCGAGACACACAGAAATATACTCTGCTTGTAAAGTTGTTATTGTAAGATAGCAAACATCTTGGCAAACCTTTGGGAATATCCTCAGGCACAAAGCCAGCTGTGTAACCTTCAGCCCTCACTTACATGAAGTGCTGTGTTCTAAATATTAGATCCCCAGAGATGGACAGAAATTTCTTTTTGGAAATTTCAATGTAATTGTCAATAGACTAATCCACACTATTGGAGAGCTCATGCTGATCAGCATCAAAGCCAGCTAAAATGTAGAAAGAGATGAAGAACTGGGATTTTGAGGCATTTTTCTATGTTTGTGTTTGTGAACATATACAGAAGATATGTGCCAGAATCCTGAAATCAGATTTAAAGAAAATCAGGTGCAAAACACCCATTGACGTGAACCCACATTAATATAAGTTTTGATAGTTACACATACAGAGAGGTATATTCCTAAGAATATGCACATTTAATAACCTTTTCTAGGTAAAGAAAATTAATACAGAAAAGTTATTCTAAAATTGAGGTGCTTTCAAAGTTAAGCTTTTTCATATATGTAATTTAAATATTGATAGACCACTATCTCCCATGTGTAGAAAAACCCTTAGTTCAGTAGTAACTATTTCTATCTGCATAATGCTGATCTACAGCAGAGATATTACAGTCTAGTGATGATATCAAGCATCAGGAAAGCAGGACTCTGAAGTCAATGTTGAGGTGGGAAAACAGCTTTCCCTGATACCCACAGCCGATGATTAAAATTCCCAGATTACCTCTACCACAGAGGTTTTCAAATTTTCTCACAGTTATCTAAACAGTGTTACAGCTTATCTGTGGCAGGCTTTTACAAAACAGTAAGCAGACGAGATGACTGTGCACACTTTCTTCAGTCTCTAATACTGCAGGTGGCGAGCAAGAAACTGATGTACAGACATCAAAGAGCAGCCTAAGGTGAGCCAGAAGGAAAGCTGATGCACTGGGCTCAGTGGAGCTGAGTCCTGGAGCAATCAAAGCTAATGAAGAGCTTTTCCAGCTGCAAAGACCTTGCTGGAATAACTGAATTAAATTAGTGAAGGTGAAGCCAGGCTGTGCAGGGAAGACAATGGAGAATTTTACCCCCAGAAATATTAGCTACTGGATTTCACCCTAATAAACAAATCAGTTGCATACTACAGTTACTATAAAAGTAAAAATAAGGATTTCAGGGCACTTTATAGCACTGGGATACATGATGTTGGAAAGAAATTTGAGTTGTCAAGACCCTGGGTCTTAACACACACCATGACTTGGTGGACTAGTGTGAGTCTGAAATGCACTCTCAAGGAATTAAATTGTTATTTTTTCCCCATGATGTTGCATTTTTACATTTTCTTACTAATCAGTATGCACATATAAATTTATAGAAAAACATCTAGGAATTTTAATTATATGTAGAATAAACACACTACATTTTCTAACTTCTATTGCGTGTGTAAGAATGTGACACTCCAGTCATGATTGGTGCATATGTAATAGAAGTCTCATGCCTCCCTAGCCAGCAACAGAGCAGCTTATTTCAACTTGTGCATGATGTATTGCCACTGTACCATCCTTCACATCTTTAGGAAGGCTACCAATAAAAATGCTATATTTTTCAGATTGAAAGACTGTACTAGTATAGGAAAGTGAGATGTTAGAATGCATGTATGACCAATGAAGAAATTGCTTTAATACCTAAAGCTTCATTATCTTGCTGACGGGTGTATGGCAGAAATATTATCACAGAGAGAGAGAGAGATGATCCTAAAAGTAAACCTTTGAAATAAGCCTAAACATTCCATTCATGAAGACAGTGACTAAGATGAAGATGGATTTAAGCATTTTTGTAAGAAACTTAATTATATATTACACCCGAATGTGTAACTTCTGCCACATGAAAATTCAATGCCCTTGTTATTACACTGGTCCTTGCACTTGCTGGCTGCATCTTATAAAGAAATCAAGAGACAGGAATTCATTTTTTATCATCAAATGTGTGTCTCCAATCAGATCTTGCTTTCTCACCTCAAGCAAGAAGGCTGACAGGGTCAGAGGATGATATATATGAGTATAGTGAGAGCATAGTCAATATTCCAGGAAGTAGAAAAGATAAGAGAAAACTGCAAAGGTCATAAATCTAAGAAAATATAAATGAATCTGAGAATGACTACATTGTATTTCTCCTGAATTATCACAACAATGCCACTAAATAACAGCCCACAGGTACAGAATAAATACTGACTACATTCAGTTGTTTGTAGCATTATAAATTATAAGTAATTTTCTGATTCTAGCAGTAGTACAGTAGTACTTCAGATGAATACTGAGGAGTGTGAGGGCAAACCTTGGTCTACAGAGATGTCCATCACTAGATAGTCATTGTTATAGCAAATCAAGCAAAACATGTTTCTGATTAAAAAGCCTGAAAGCCTAAACCATGTGAATTATATCAGAACTGCTTTCCTCATCTCCTCTAGTTTGTCTCACCTACAATCTGAAAATAAATTAAGACTAAAATATGCGAACTTGAAAGCAGAAATGTCGGGGGTGAAAAGCAACAAACATCTAGCTTAGACTACAAGAATAAAAAAAGAGAAAAGGAGGGGAAAACTGATAGAAATAAGTAGGAGTCAGGAATTCTAACATAATTCTGAAATTTGGAAAATGGAAGCACACACAGACACAAAGGGAACATATTTTTCTAAAAACACAGCCCGAAGTCATGTATGCTTAATGTTTCCTTTCAATTTAGCAATTTGGATTTATACAGCTAAAACTTTTAAACATACTGGAGCAAAAGAGAAAAGGTAACTATCATGACCTTAATGACTCACACCACCTTTCTGCCTGCCCAAAAAGAGATGATTTTCCAGAAATTGCATGGGAAGGTTTAAATAAAAATAGGGAGTTGTTAAAAAAAACATAAAATATTTCATTTACACTTAGCCAGAGAGGGCACACTTTATAAAAAACCTGAACAACCAAGAGGTAAGAATGAGGTGGTCTGAAACAAATAGTCAAAAATATGTTTTTAAAAATGGTCTTTTGCTTTATGGATTTTCTACTATGAAGAGGGAGCAAGGCACTTCAAGCCGACGGCTGAGTTTTCATTCCCCCACTGACAGCAGAATATGAGTGACAAAGTGAACTGCCAGAAAATTTGATCAGAATGGAAGTGCTGCCTTTAAGCACATAATTCCAGTGCTGCTGTGGCCATAGGTAATGTGTACAGGAGGGGAGAAGTGGAGGGTTTCTGAGAATGTCAAATCCTGTAGGAGAAAACACAAACCTGTTTACAGCAGCCATGAACTGGAATCCAAGGACTTGGGAGTCCAGCTCACAGCAGCTATCAGGAATTACACGATGTGTTGATATAAAACTGTTGGAAGACAGAGGTTACTGATCCTCCTGTTATGCATTTGTACAATGGGTGCACACTGCCCCTCCAAATGGAGTGCTAAATATCAGAGGCTTTCTAGTCTTTTTCCTTCTTACTACTGGGTAAGTTTGAAAAGCTTATTTTGCTCAAACTTCCACATGCTAGTTTTGTGAAAATGTATTTTTAGCAGGAGCACAGCCTTCCCAATTGAAACCACAAGCATTCTCTCCCCACCCCAGCACTGTCTTGCTCTCTGCTGAATATTCCATGTAGAGTTAGTTTTCTGCAGCTTGCTTTCTTGTGAAGTGAGAATGCAACAAAAAAAGGTAGCTGCTTCATCGTGATTCTATGTTTAAGACATACTATTGAACAAAAGAGCGAAACAGGTCGAATGCTATCTACCTCACACTAATCTTAGCCCGTTTTCAAATATCTAACTGAAAAACCCACCTAATGCAGTCATAATAAACAGCAAGGCTCAGTACAGTTTCATATTGGTTTCGATTACTACAAACCATACTTGCAGGCATGAAGTTATGAAGTCCCTAAAGAGAGGACATGGAAATTTAAAAACACAAACAGATTTCAGCAAATGGTCTCTGCTTACCAGTGAAACAAATTGATGCACTCACTCAATACATTTCCCAGAGAATTACAGGTTCTAAAAACTGCCTCTGGTGAGTGCTGCCCAGGTGAATGCAGCTGGCAATACATTTTTTTAGGATCGGTTTCTCCAGATGGGAGTGGATTAGCTGAGGCACTAAACTGAAACTCACATACTTTCACACCAACACGAGAGGAATTTGAATACAGAATTGCAGATTTTGTCTCAGCATCAAAGAATATAATTTCAGTTCTTCCCTGGGGAAATACAGAAAAATATATTTGTGCTGAATTTGCCTTCCCTTACATAGATCAGTCCACCATATTTCTTAAAGAAAGAAAACAGAGATAGCAGAGTGAGCTATCTTGGATTATCATTCTAAATGTAGTTCAGACTTTTCCTACTTACTTTTTCTTATTTAAATAACACATTAGCCATAGCCAATAGCTAAGGTTCCTCTCCTAGATTATACGCTCTAAATTTCTTCCCCTCACAAAATGCTTTTTTGCTTTCTAAATAGCAACCATGATTCATTAATTTCCAGGCCAGAGTTTCCAGCAATAGAGAAAATGGCTTTGAAGAATTCCAGATTCTGGTAGTCAAAGGCCAAGAAGGGAAACCTTGCTGTCCATCCTTTCTGAAAAATGTAGCAGAAAACAATGCATGAAATTTAAAAGACAGCAAACTATGAGTGTCTGAAGGATGGTCATCCCATGAAAAAATCATAGTAATAAACCATAGTTTATAAACCTAATAAAAGTTTTAAATTTTCATATGTTTCATTGACTGCAGTGGTTTAGGGAAACATACCGGTTAACTGCATTTTTGCCAAAGCACACCGTATTTTGGTGCTATTGCCCTCACTGTCAAAATTGCATGGGACTTATCAGTTGATACAAAAGACAATTTCCATATCCCAAGTTATTCTTCTACTCCAACATTTCTATTTGTCCTGGGGTAAAATAAATGGCTTGCACAAGCAAAAGAGCTTTGTCATGCACTCATGGCTACATTTCAGGGTCATAACCAGCCCTGCAGACAGCACCTTGACTTTCGCTGCAGTGACTGTCTCAGCTTTGAGTTTCTGCTGCAGAAGAAACCACCAATTCCATCTTGAAGTGCCAGCAGCAGATGCAGACAGGAGCAGAGCTCATCCTTTGCTACTTCAAACACTGAGAAATATTTGTGAGGAATGCATCTGCAAAGATTTGGATGCTTGGCTCTACAGAGAAATTTATCTTCACAAAACTTACTTACAACAGAGGCTCTAACTTTGGGGAAAACCCCCACCATCCTAATAGTTGACAGGCCACAGAGCCTGGAAAAAACCATTGAGAAATGCAGGAGATGATCAGAGTGGTTTTCAGATTCAAGATCTTTGTGACCAGTGACAAATAGCTGATGGAGGAGAGCATTAATTAGGTATTAGCAATGAAATTCTCTGTTGGTTTTGAGAATATATGGAATGCAGCAGTAAGGGCTGCTGCAGAACTTTTAGTGTGCTCTTTATCATTGTCTTTAGAGTCCTGCAAAGGTTCACACCCTTCGAAATCTCAGCAGCAGTTCTTCTTCTTACATGTATCTCTTCTTACAACAAATCAGCCCAATGTTTCAATTACACCCAGCATCAAAGCACTCCAAAATGCTTTCTTGTTTTTAATCCACTAAAGGATTTTGGGATGGTTGCAGCAAGATCTGAAATTCTAACTGTATATTTTCAAACTCAGTACATATCACTGTGGGTAGCAAAAGACAAGAAGGAAGTGTGAGGTATACCAAAATATGTTTCAAATTTTTGCCTGACCTTGGTCTGTGTGAATTTTATAACAAGCAAAAGTTCCCTACATCCATTTTTCTAACAATTTTGAACAGCCAAGGAATATGACAAAAGCTGTGGTTAATGTCCGATGAGTTCAGACTACTGAAAAGCTCATAATATCTTCTTTTCAACATGGAAGAAATTTATGCCAGAGGTAGCAGTGACAGTAAGGTACTTGTAGCTGGCTTTTTTTTGTGCTTGTCTATTTTTATGGCTTTGATCACAGAAATAAAATTTAAAAGTCTACTAGAGGATTTGGACAGCAGTGGTTTAAAACAACAATTAAATGAGCTGGCATATTTATGAGACACTCAGTGGTATCTTGTTGAATATAAGTTAACATTAGCATTCATGCATACAAAAAATCTATAGAGGATAACATTAGACTTTCAAATAATGCAGTGATTTTTTATATCTAATGTCAAGTTTGAATGGGTATTTCTTTTAACTGTCTCAATTGCATTAATAATGTAAGTTGCAATCTAACTGGGGGTTTCTGTTAGAACAGGACAATATTGTTTATGTAAAAATAATTAATTTAAAACCTCTATGTCCAGAATCTCAATGACTGTCCACATACACTTAGTATGGTGTAAATGTTCTCAGTTGCTTGAAAATATTTGCTTGCATATGTAACACCCCTCTAATATAAGGAAATTAGTTATATTGTATTTAAACTACCCTTCTAGCATCAAAACTTCTTTTTTGAAACAGACTCACTTTTCAGAAAAGCTTTCATTACCCCTCCACAGAAACGAAAAAATCCATGAATGACTGACTTTTGTAAACTTTGCTTAATAATGGAATACCTATTAAATTAATCCAAAGTGAAAACAGAAACTCCAGATTACAATATACAAGTCAGTTTTATGTAAGCAAAAATGAATTAAATAATCTCAACTGCTTCTGATGTTCTGATGAAATCCTCCATCCTCATGTGCTTAATGTTCTGGGTGCTCCTAAGAAGAGGGCGGCTATCATTGCCATATTTTTTCATGTTTTTCTTCAGACTTCCACAAATAAGTTTGCCTCTGGTGGTTTTCTCTGGGGTAGATCTTCACCGTGGATAGTGTGGGGCTGTCACTCTCTGAAATCTTCCTGAAACTACTTAGAGAAGTAACAGTGCATTTGGGTGAGTGCAGGCACTAAAGGCACATTCTTAGAGCGCAATGGAGTCTAACATAGAGAGACCTTAGTAATTCACTGTGAAAAACAAGGTAATCAGCCCTAAATCAATCCTGTTTAGGCCAGCTCAGGATCTTAGCCCTGCATATCACTGCTCAGGGCTAGCACATCACGAGGCCACCAACTTATTTTGTACAAGTGCTGGACTTGTGGTGGCTGTGATTCTGAGTTACCTGCTCACTAAATCTAAGTTAAACACCTGTGAAAATTTGAGTTTGCAATTACAATCAATGCTGTTACATGTTTTACTTATTCGGCATGTGCAGAACTGAAGAGAGGCTCAACAAGATGTAGAGTCCAATTATAAGTGTGTTTGACCAGACTTAGGAGCAGTCTGAAAAATCCATCAACAGGACAAACTCTTCAGTAGTACGATAGGTCTTTCCCACAGTGAAAATGCGGCCTGAAAAAGTGTAGATCAGAAATACGTAAGTGCAGTTACATCTTACAGAAAAGAGTGTGCAGTGTCATAAACCAAAGGCTTGCTGCTCTAGTCTCTGCAGTCATACTGCATACTCTAGCAGTCGTGAAAATTTGCCAAGAGTTATCTCTAGTATAATACAATCTGCCAGTTGACTCAAGTTAGATTTTAAGAAAAGATTGGGAGAAAACTGGATCTTTTGTCTTGAGGATACATGCTTTACACCACAAGCTCTCATATCAGGTCTCCAGGGGTAATGTAAACTCTCTATAGGGATATGAATTTAAATGTTTTAAATTTATTTTTTGTTGAAGCCTCTAAAACCAAGAGCAATATAAGGTAGGAGAAATAGGTATCATCAGAAAAAGTTAGACCTCATTCTTTAACAAAAGAAACATACAATGAATGTAATAATATTCATTTGACCAGTTATTGCATGGAAAATTTCCATCACAGTCTATATGGCCGTAAGCTGCAGACTCATGTGCCACACGCAGATATGCCTGCACACAATATCTGCATCCATCAAACCCATAAGCAGCGAACAAAAAAGAGGACTTCTGGCTAAGGAGCTGGTTGGGGATTACATTGTAAGGATTTATATTCCTTTCCTTACCATAAATTCAGATGTGTTAAAACTCAATTAATACTCATGGACCCAACAGAGCAGAGAAAGAGAGTCAAAGGACCACAGATGAGTGTGGCACACAGGGGCTCAGGACAGGGCAGAGCTGTGCTGGGCTATGCTGCATCCAGCTGTGTATCTTTTCCACTGGGGTGGATGCTCAAAGAAGCTCAGACGGATCTGCATCTGACCTCACCTCTGCAGTGAACGTGAGGCCATTATCTTCAATGACACAGGTGTGTCCCTACCATACCACCAATCTCAAAAGAGATTTGTTCTCATAACAGAATCACAAGACACTACAGCACATGGGACAAACTTTAAGACACTGACCAAGTTATAGGCTTTGTCTTTTCCTACATAAGCATCTCTCTCAGTTAAAAAAATTGTACTTAAAATACTTCTTTTATTTATCAGTATTCTCTTCTTTCTGCTTATATGTACAGCTTTTAATAGAAGGTAATAACAGCTGAAATCTCTACAGTGCTTGCTGCCTATTATTAAAAGAAGTTGAAGAATTTTTTGTAACAGAAGTAAACAAGAACTGACAAGAATTAGTTCATATGACACTTTCTCACTAAGAAATGCTGGATTTTTTATAGATACACTTACTATGATTTTAAAATATAGTAATACAATTTTACTTTTTAAAATAACCCTTCTCAATATTGCAACAATGTAACAGTTATTAAGCAACATAACATTACATTACTGATAATAAAATTTTATCCATTACTTTTAATGTCATATGTAGGAGGAATTACAAACAACATGACATATTTAAAAAAAAAAATTGAAAAATGCTAATCTAGGCAATCCCAAGTTGTTACTAATGGAAGCTCTTACATAAATATATTATCATAGAAAGATGCCACGAGATACAAAGCAGGATGACACCATGGCATTGTGCTCACACAGCCCAGCACACTCGTGCTGACACACACCTGCTTGAAGATGACATTTGCCAGACAAATGCAAATCTTCTCTCCACCAGATTGCTTCAAAACAACCCTCTCTCCTGTTTCTACCACTCCTTTGTAAATGCCTACCAACCCATATGACCTGGGAAAATGAAGTGCTGTGCTCAAGTACCTGCTCAGATAACATTGCCCTCAACAAAAAAGTGTGTCAGAAAAACAGTAATGTACTTCAAGAGCAAGAGAGAAACTTTATGTCCTTTAGCGCTGTGAAGTATAAAATACACAGGCAGATTGAAGAGGTAGTAAGTACATTGCTTAGGCAGGCTCCCTGCTCTTCCTCAGGACAGCAACATGGCAGGAGTACCCCCTCTGAATCTGTGTGCCAGTGACAGCAAGAAGGGTGTTCATTAAACCTGCTTGCGTGACAGGGGAGGTTTAGATTGTGTATTAGGAAAAATTTCGTCACCAAAATGGTTGTCAGGCACTGGAACAGCCTGTCCAGGGAAGCAGTTTAGTCATTGTCCTTGGGTGTATTTAAAAGACCCATAGATGTAGTGCTTAGGGACATGGTTTAGTGATGGATTTGGAAACACGGGGCTAACAGTGGGACTCAACTTTAGGGTCTTTTCCAGCTAGGATTCAGTGTTTCTGTAATGACAGCAGGCAACAGTTTCCCAGCACAACTCAGCATAGCCTGTTTTTACTTCCAAGTCCTTTAAAGAAGAAGAAAGGTGAATTTGTGTGATGCAGCATCTGATCCTGAATTTTTGAATGTCGGAAAAAAGTACTGAGAAAGTCAGGAAATACTTCTGTAAGGCCTGGACATCATATCACTTATATCACTGGAATTCCTCTCAGAGTGAAGATACAAGGGCAGATAAACAGTGATAGAACAGTAATTTCACTCATTGTGCAAGAATCTTAAAAAAACCCACCCCCCCAACCAAAAACCACAACAACAACAACCAAAACAACCAAAACCCACCACCACCACCACAACAACAAAAGTTTGGGTAATTAAATACCACCTCATACTTTATGAAAAAGCATAAACACCCTAATTTGGAATATATTGTCTCAGCACCCATTAGTTAGTTAAAACATTTGACAACCTAAAACTATTGTTCACACCATGTGGAGTTCTCCATTTTCATGTAAGTATGAACAAAGCAAGTTACCATATGAATCTTTGGAATATCAAAGTGAAATTGGACTTAAATCCCCTGCCAGTACATCTGGAAATAGTTATAATGACAACAGAGTTAAATGTTGTAACAAGTCCATATTAATAAAACTTTCACAGAGACCAGAGAACTAAGAAGCAGACTGGTGGTTCAACAACTCCTTCCAGCATAAGCAACAATCAAAATACTGGATATTAAAATTAAGTTAAATATTATCCAAACAAACTGAATTTAACAGTTTTTCAAATAAAATAAGTTACATATATTAAACACATGGAATGGAATTTTCAACTATTGGAATAAAAATATCACCAAAAATGTATTTTTAAAAAAGCTTAATTAACTCTGCTAACTGTGAACAATTACTAACACGTTACTAACCCGAAGGAGAGAAACTTCAAAAGTTTCTATTTCAGATCTTCAGAGTTGAGTAATTTTCTAAGGACTTGCCCTACTAAAGTGTTCAGTGAATTGTGTCTATAGTTTTTAATAAAAAGGAAACTCCTTTGATAACAGAAAAATATGATGATTTTGAGGTCACACATCTTACATGAAAGAGGAAGATCAGAGCAAGACTGTCTTGGATATTGCTTGCTGTTTCACCTCTCTCTGTTCTGTACACTCCAGTCCAGTTCTAATGTCCTTTCAGAGGACTTAGGAAATACAAATAACACTATTTGATGTTTTTCTTCAAGTGTCTGTTATCTGAAACACTCTGGGAACTCCCAGGATGTCCCTGAAACACCATGCTAAGCATTTGCTTGGGAAGAGCCTTTTTTCTTAAGAACTGAGACATGACTTTCTATTTAGGGAAGTGAACAGTGCTGTGAATGAGCCTCTGAGAAATCAGAAGCTGTGGTCTGAAGCTGTGTGCTTTCCCCTGCTGCTGTCTTTCTTCGTACTGTGCAAATTTCTTTGCTGTGACTGTGTGTGTGCTTTTCAATAGAGCCCATGGAACCTGCAGTAACTGATTTTCATTGCCAAGTACCAACTAAAAACAGGATATTGACACTGGTAACCATGCCTCCATCTACTAAATAATGTCAAATGCACCTAACGTCACTAAAAGCAAGAAACTTACCATAGCAGGAGAGCAAGTAAATACAAAACAGTATTTTTGTTTGACGTAGAAAAGATAGAGGATTTTCTATTAATTTTCTGTGTATTTGACATTTTTGTGCTTTTCCTTCCTTCTTTCCACGTGAGAAATATAAGTAGCTCTTCCAGTGTACAAAGAGAACAAACAAAATTCCCAAGACTTGTGACAAAGCCTTGTAAATTACCTTTTATCCTGTAAAACTTTATTTGTAGCTTACAGAAGGAGCTCAGAACCTGAGCAGGATGAGACATTTTACCTTGGCAGGGGAAAGGTATATCCTCAGAGCTTACTGATATTAAAACATGCAGTAGCAGTTTAAAATAATTTAACCATGTCTCTGATTTTGTTTTCTTCCCATTACAAAATCAAAGAATTGCTAGCATATCCTTAAACAATTATTTGCAAAAAGATTTAAGCTCAGTTTTCAAGAGATAAGCAATTGAGAAGTGATAACCAATCCTTGGCATCTTTTGCCTCTCATCTTTGTTCTCCAATAGAAAAAAGATGCTCTTTGTAAAGAGTTTTTTCCCTCCTACCAGCCCTCAGTGGTATCCAGGGAAAACAGTAAATTAAAGGTTGTTCCTGTGAATTATTGAGCATTTCCAACCTGGCTGAGGCAAAGGAGATTTATGTTATGAAACCATGGCTCTTTGCAGCTTGTCTTTACTGTATATATTGTCTGACACAATAAGATATGTCTCTCATGCTTTCTCTCTCTGTTATATAGCCTACAAAGGTCAGAAGAGCTAAATCCAAACATAATGGCACGGCGAAATGTCTCTATAGCTGAGTGACTACTAGCTGACTATAATAGCATCAGTTTAATAACACAAAATAAAATTACTCAGGCCATATAACCAACCTACTATGTTTCAACATGAAGCAAAGAAATAAGCTTCAAATTAGATTCTGTTTACTCTATGAGAACTCTAGTTTCATTTTGGATGAGGTAAAGCAGTCAGCCTTTGTTTATCACCTACATTGTAGCCCTAGAAGGAGAATGTTTGGCTCCAATGTAATTCCAACAGCAAAATTTTCTCTATCAAGCCAAGTGCTAAATCCTGATATGGATTGTATCATTGTGCTAGATCACACATAAAGAGAGTAATTAAACTATGAGATTACTCAGGCCTTAGTATATAGTCATTATGCACTACCTAAAAATTCATTTTGACAAGGATTTTTGTCTTTCCACAAAGTTCGAAAGATTATTTTTTCTTTTTTAAGAGCATGAAGCTAGAACAATGCTGTCAATGTCAGAAGAGACGACACAAATTGATATGTGCCAGGAGAGAGTCTTGGGGCTGTCTCCCTCCATGCTGAGTGTCTTAGTGTCAGTCATAGAATCATAGAACAGCCTGGATTAGAAGAAACGTGAAAGATTCAGTTCCAGCATCTCTGCTGTGGGCAGGGACACCTTTCACTAGCCCAGGTTGCTCAGAGATCCTTCCAGCCCAGCCACGAACACTGCAGCAGATGGTGCAGCCATAGCTTCTCTGGGCAACCTGTCCCAGAGCCTCACCACTCTCACAGAAAATAATTTCTTCTTAGTATCTGATCAAGACTTACTCTCTCTGTCAATTTGAAGCCATTTCCTCTTCCCTGTCACTCTGTGCTCTTGTGAAAAGTCCCTCTTCATCTTTCTTGTGAGCTCCCCTCAGGGATTGGAAGGCCACAGTTAGGTAACCCTAAGAGCCTTCTCTTCTCCAGGCTAAGCAATCCCAATTCTCTCAGCCTTTCCCCATAGCAGGGGTGCTCCATCCCTCTGATCACCTTGGTGCCTCCTCTGGGCTCTCTCCAGCAGCTCCATGTCCTTCCTGTACTGTACCCCGGCGCTGGGGCAGCTCTGCAGGTGGGGTCTGACAGATTGGGGCAGAGGGGCAGAATCCCCTCCCTGCCCTGCTGCCCACAGGGCTTTGGATGCAGCCCAGGGCACACTTGGCTCTCTGGGCTGGCAGTGCCCATGGCTGGCTTGTGTCCAGCTCTCACCCACAGCACCCCCAGGCGCTTCTGGGCAGGGCTGCTCTCCATCTGCTCATCCCCAGCCTGGGCTGGCACTGGGCTTTGCCCTGACCCAGGTGCAGCACCAGCGCCTGGTCTTGTCAAACCTCATGAGATTCCCAGGGGCCTCTTCTCGAGCTTGTCCAGGTCCCTCTGGATGGTACCCTGCCGTTCCACTTCGTTATCTTGTTTATCTGAATATTTGCATCCTTGGTGAAATTGTAAATCACTGTGTTGGAATGGCAACATGGCTTTCCTCAGATGTCAGTGACGACAGACGTTCTGAGGATATCAGAGTTAAACCTCAGCTTTATGCTAGGCTGTGTCACAGGCACTGATTTCTTGTTTAGAGAACCTGAAATCTGTTAGCTGAAATGTACTACAAGATGCATAAATGATGCATTGAAGCTATCGGGGATCTCTTAGGTAATCTCAGATGTGCTAATTAAAACAGAAGAGGTGCATAGGATATTTCAAAAGGATTTGGAATCTTGGGCACAACATGAAGTTAATAGGGCTGTAATCCTTCTGGTGTCCAAGCAGCACACACAGCACAGATCTCCAAGCAACCAAAACTCTGAAGTATAGCTGTGTTGGAGGTGGCAGGGAGAGAAATGTTATCAAAATCTTCTATTTTTTTCTCCTAGAAATAATTTTCAATATCAACTCTAAAACAGGGTGTGGGGGACTAAACTCACAAAGATGTTTTAATAGCACACAAAAGACCTTTTCTTCTTTTGTTGCCTGCTACCGCTCACAGCCTACATGCACACCTGATTTAATGGTACTGTAAAGGTTGAATTGTTACATGCTTCACAAATAACACACTAAACTACAGTTCTGGGGGAGAAATAGCCTAAAACACGCAATTGCTTTTAGAAGAAATCCTTAACCTCTACAGTGAAAGAAGTATCAAATGGAGACAAAGACAGATTTTGTGTCCTAAAAATGTATTCACCCTGTTAAATACTTAGACTAGGAATTTGTATCACAAAAGCAACCCAAATTATAGCACCTACCCTTTTTTTTTCTTTAAGTACAATGTACTCAGGCTCCCAAAGAAGAAATAACAGTAACACACTTTACTGAGGATGTCACAAGTGGAAATTGAAAGCCCTTCAGACACAATGAGATAATATTACACAACTTTGAATTTACTTCCTAAATTGAGTGGTGGAGTAGTAGTGTTCTGGTTTGGTTTGATTTTTGGTATGTCTTTTGATTAGCTAATCGGTGGGTTTTTATTTTTTTTTATGATGCTCTTACATGCTGAAGAGCAGAAGCCTGATCTTGAACAAGCAAACAAAGAAGCCACAAAAAAAAAAAAAAAAGAAAGAAAAAAAAAAGAAAAAAGAAAAAAGAAAAACCGCAGTTATTATTTACACCTTAACTAACCATCCAGCTTGCAGTGAGACCCATGGCAGGAACAGACTTTTCCTATACCATTTATATATGAGAATATGAGAATACTGCACAGAAACCACTGTTTCTTTCTGCTTGTGCATAGGTGTTTATGTTTATTTCAGCAGAAAAAATCAGATTCACAGAAATCAGAACCAGAAAGGACATTGGATTGTGCTTCTAGACTGGTCTTCCACATGTTACAGATGTACATGCAGCATGCCCAAAAGATTATCTGTGTGAAAGGCTGGTGACTTCTATCACCTAGAAATATTGAAGGAAGTTACTATTTTGCAGAAAGGCAGTACTACTTAAAGTGCCATTGCTAATATAAATTTCAATTTTTAGGGAAAAACACTGTTAGCCTGAGAATAAAATTGCTGTCTTTCAGAAAACTCAGTCTACAGCACTACAAAATAATTTAATTGGAAGGGCACAGACAAAATGATCTAATGAAGTCTTCTTCATGTTTCATTTCTATTATCTTGTATGAAAATGTATTTGTTTCTCTAAGGAAAGCATTGGTTTTCCACACATAGAAGTAATTTTACAGCATAAACATATGTTCACTGCTTCCATGAATACACATTCCCCAAATACATATTTTCCACAAGTTATTTTCCACTGACATCCTTCAAAATTTCTCTGGTTTTTATGATTTTCTGATTATACCTCTAACGGGTATAAAGCAAGGGTTCTAAGTAACTTTATCAAAGGCAACTTTATTTGCATATTCAAAAATGTTTTGTGGGACCACTTTTTGCCTTTTTCTTCAGAATTGCTCAGCCTGAGACAGGTTTTCAAGAACTTTCCACAGGGCAGTTTACACCAAGATGAACCTTCCATTCTCTTACAACATCTAAATAATGAATTTTGCTCTACAGAACCTCTTCAAGCAACATAAATCACAAAAGCAAGGCACTGGTATATCCTGGATGAGCGCAGATTAGTCTGTTGCATGGTATGGCCTATTCTGTTTATGCTTAGAAAGAAATTCGCTTAAATAAATAACTTCCCCAAAATACTTACCTTTTTATGGAAGAAACAACAAAATTTTACACCTTTACATATTTAAACCTCAGAGGTTTTCTTTCTGCTAAAATCATGAAATAATGAGCATATTTATTATAAAAGAAGAATTAATTTTTCTGCAGGTGTTGTCATGGGGAGTGGACCATGCATTAACTACAAAATAATGACATTTCCATTCATTGACAGATCTGAGTTGAAAATAAAGTGGACTGTGGGAGGTGGGAACATTGCTATATATATTTTGATCTGCAGCTGGATTGCTCAGTTAGGGTTAATATTAAAAGAAATCTTCTTGTGAGAGTAGTAAAAATTGAAAATACAAAGAATGGAAAGCCCTGACTGTAGCACTTATATTGTCATACTGAAATTTTGATAAGCCATGTTTTTGTTCCCAGTAGAGAACCTTTCTCACGGTTCAAACCTTTTGAGCAGCCGAGGCCTGAAGGTACATTTCTTTAGTATTGATTCAACTGTACTAATTGTGCTTATGGCAATGCTGCCTACATCAGTTTTGGGTGCCCCTTTTCTTTCATTTGGGATGCTTGAAAATGCCTCCTGGTGTTGCTGTTTGACGTATCTTTACTGAAACTGAGTTCTTCTTTTTTCTTCTCAAATGGACTACTGCTGAGCAAACAGCTCTTTTTCTCTCTTGCTTGCTTTCATGTGTGATAGGAAAGCAGTCATACAAGATGACAGATTTAGTTTTATCTTCTGCTGAGTGACAATATCAGATTTATAATTAACTCTATTTTTTTTTTTAACAGGGAAAGAAATCATCTGAAGTCTTCTTTTCCTTATAGGGCAAAACCAATTAACTTTCATACAAAATTACAATAGAATAAGGAAATGTTTTGCCCTTCGATAGTGATGAACTCCAAGCAAGCATGCACTGAATAATGTGGCTTGAGTTGTCATGCATTTTTTTGAGTATTTCAAGAAGGTTTTCCCCTGTCTTCAGTGTAGCAGGGGAAACTGAACAAAGGGGTAATTTTCCACAATAAGAAGTTGCTTTAAAGGAGAAAAAGGCAGGAATAGTACCACCCATGTTGGTAAAGACATCCACACATTCTGTCTGCCAAGGAGTCTCCTTTAAACGTGCTTCCTTTTACATCTGACCTCTGTTTCAAATTCTATATCTGTTCTTTGTCATTTAATCTTTCTACTCATTGTTTAATTAATAAGAATGTGGGGGTCTGTGCTTTGCTGGAGAGCTGAATAGCTACTGAAATATTTCAAAGCAGAACACTGAGCAGAGGGACAGCTTTCTCAAAACAATTTGTGGACAAAATACTAATGACAAGAAAAGAGGAAAATACCTGTGAGTTAAAACAGAAACCAAAAAATAAGCAAACATTTGAGCAGATGAGGTGCATCATATACAGGTTAGAAGTGTTAAACTTTGACTTTTTATAGTGATAATAGATTCTTCTAGGAGATTAGGTGATAAGGTGTAATAATTGCTAGACAATTGGTTCCTAAGTATCAGCATAATTTCAGATCCATTTTAAGAAGCCGTGCAAGCAAGGATAATGCTTCAACACGATGCTGCATTAATATTATTACTCTATGTCAGGTTAATAACTAGTTGACCACATAATGGAGTTACATTTTTCACAGGTTTTCTATAGGATACTGCCCCCGATATATGTTAAAAATGCTGTATACTCTCAAAAATATCCTGCAGATCTCCTGAAGAGTGTCTATGAGTTTAAGAAACATACTGTGTTTACTTTGATTTGTTCCACCTTTTAGATCAGCTGTGGAGTAGCATTCTATCCAAAGTCCATATAAAATCATCACACCCTTGCCCTTATAAACCAAAAGTATCTGAATATATTTGACGAGACTTCAGACAAGTAATCAAGTGTTTTACTAAAATTCAAAGCAAGCTATGCACAATTTGCAATTTGCATATCATTGGTAACTAGTTTTAATTTTATAACCCACACATCCATCCCTTGTTTCAGAGCTGCAGATGCTCCTCATTTAGCTCAAAACATTTTGTATGACATTTTCTGGATGATATGCCAAACAGAGAATCAAGGCCTACAAAAGGTACTCATAAAAACATATTTCCCCCTGAGATTGAAAGCAGCAAATTGCATTCCACATAAAGCAAAAATATCTCCAAGGTCAAAAGGGACTTCTTGCACTCATA
The DNA here is from genome assembly GCA_036630365.1 of Acanthiza pusilla. Lineage (NCBI taxonomy): Eukaryota > Metazoa > Chordata > Aves > Passeriformes > Acanthizidae > Acanthiza > Acanthiza pusilla. The sequence continues at coordinate 2,472,806 of JAXCHO010000152.1, read as the reverse complement.
CACTTCAGGCAGACTGAAATTAAGAAAGTTGGATGCTAAGCAGAAAAAGGAATGACACAATGCCTGCTACAGAGACCACAGAAATTAGAAAATACTTCAGAATTTGCTTTACCTGAGCAAGAGCAATGTGCCTGGCAATGCTTGAAGACAAAATCTATAAGCTTTGTCATTAGTTTTAAGCAAGCACTGATTCATTATAGAAGAATCTATTTAATTATAAATTGAAGTAGAGAGTTCTTGCTCTTTTGTAGGGGATCATTCATGGAAAAGCCTTAATTGTCGAAGTATTCTTCAAGGGAGGAAAGATCAGTTATTACCACGGCACACACGGAAAAAGAAACTATGTGGAGACAAATCTCGGTACACGTTTTCAGAAGCTGAGGTTAACTGTGGATTCCTACAGAGTTCAGCAAAAAGCCTGCACCTCCTGCACAGTACACTTTTACTTGCGCTGCCTTTACTACAGGGTATGCTGACTGCAGGCTCAAAATTATCACACTGGTCTGGCAATTTTTAAAATCCATCTGTTTACATTTAGTCTCAGTGCAGAAAAATGGTCCAACTGCTTCCACAGTCCTTGGCAGTCTGGATATGGTTCCCGATTCCATTGATCTCTTGCCTCAGGATCTCACCCAAGATATTTAAGAGAGGAGAGAAGTGAGGCTCTGCTACCACATTATATCCTAGCTCTGATTTGAGATTTTCACTATGAGTCCCCAAAATGATGTACTAATTCAGAATGGATATCAGTCCCATGAATTTATAGGAAAAAAAATATAGAGGAAGATCACAATCAAAAATCGCTGTAATATGAACATCTCAGCCGACATCTTTCTTCCTTCCCTGAAAAAAATAAATCTCTTTAGCAGGTTAGGAAACACTGATGAAGCTGGCAGTGACCCTATGGTGGCACACTCAGCTTTTGAAAGTTGCCTTCATTACAACTGATTTTCATGTGTAAGACAAATAGTCAGTGACACAATTGACTGCTATTCACGATTTCCCACATTTTCCTCCAAACCCAAGTGCATTTTCTGTAGATTGCAGAGGTATACTCATCACATGCTCTTATGTCATCCATATGGGCATATTCTTCCTTGCTTAGGAAAGGAGGCACAATTTATTTAATAAGAAAAATTTTGAAGTCAGGCAAAGACGTATGAAACCAGAACACTCCAATTTCTTCATATGGCTTATTGCAAATAGTTGGCCTTGAAGATGTTTAAAAAAGCCCAAACAACCAACAACCACAAAATCTTTCAGTCAGATACTAACTTCCCTGTGACTACACTTGGCCTTTGTAATACAGATGACATAAGTCAGTCAGTCAAGGTGATTTCTGTGAATCCTAAGGATTATGCTATCACAGTGCAATAAAATATGTGGAACACTTTTGTAGAAGAGAAAATTTGGATTGGCACATGAAGAAGCTAAGAATTACCACTGCTACTATCAAATCATAGGATGTATTTGAACATTTTCAATTATATTATGATAAACAATATTCTAATGATGAGACCAACATGCTCACAGCTTCATTGAAGAGGGAGAGCAAGATAGTCTTTGGTGATTTAAACTACCATTACATCAATTTTCAAAACAAACCAGAAAAAGATGCAAACCAGTAACACTAAGAATGTTATAATGTTAATTTTTTGTATTGACTTTTTTTCAAAATTATGCTCCTTCTAGTGTGGTTGTTAGAAGAAGTTTCAAATGGCCAATGCAAATTTTTAAGCTCTGCAAAACTGCTTTAATCTGCTTGACAGATTAGGCAGATTCATTCATACAAACAAACTTTGCCAGAAATCACTTTTTTCTTACTCTCCTGGTTTCAAAACAAGCCTCAGCTCCTGCATCTGACATTTTCTTTCTGATTCTCATATTCCAACCTGCCACTGCTCGACTTTCTTTTTATTGCTTCTCTTTTTATAATTCGCTTCATCATATGTTCATCCCAAATTTACTTTCCCTGTAAAAAACATGATCTCCAGTGACATTTTCATATACTTTGCTTTAAATCTGTGGGTTTCTGAACCCCAAGAAATGCATTAGATGGGTAATACTTGCATGAACATTAGACAGGCAATGCTTATGAAAGTGGTCTGCGTAAATGGTATTCAGGGAGGGTAGCTCAAGCCATCATGGGAAATTGTGCAGAAGGTTAACATTTGCAATATTTGAATAAACGTTCTGTGAAGAAAAAAAAGGGATTAAAAATATTTCCTTTTGGAAACACCTAAGAGTTTTAACTTGGAATTTTCAAATTGAAAGAACTTTTCAAGTGTCCTGTATCACTTTTTTTTGTCGTCACTGAACCAAAGATATTATCAATCTGTCACAAATGTGGCTGATTTTTTTTTATTTCATGGTTTGCCATCTCAGCAGATTTAATTAATTTTTGAAAGAACAGTCTCTGGTTTAGTGGCAGAAATCTGAAATCTTAGGAGGTTCCTACCAGATTTTGTCCCAGGGGCTCTAAAACGTATATTACTTTTCTGAGACTTTATTGACAGCGAAATAAATTATCAATACAAGTTCTCAGTTAAAATACAAATCTTCCCTGTTCAAATAAGTATGAGAGACCTTTCGAGACAAGTATATCCATAGCATCAACTAGTGAATAAAAGTTGACCAGTCTCTTTTTTAGGGAAATGAAAATCTTCAACTGTTTATAATTAAGTAACTAAGTGGCTAGATTTTCAAAATTATTAAGTATTCTGTTTTTACAAAGAAGGAGATGATAAGGAATATTGTATTGCCTCTCCTAAAAATCTTGTATTTTTGGTTTTTAAATTTGAAAAGTTCACTTCTAAAAGATTCTCAGTTAAATATGACCCAGAAAAATATGAGAAGGTCTTCAATTTCAGTCAGGGAAGAAAGAGAGGTCTAAGGTAAAGGGAATCAAAAGATGCCTCTCATTTTGCAAGCATGTCATCAGCCAAAAAATGTTAGGAATCTGTATCCCAGCTGTGCTTCAATCAGTGCCAGATTAATTTGTCTGGCTGAGTACTTGGTACAGTGTGAAGATAACCAGGTTATCTCAGAACAAGCCTCTCTGCATACAGAGGTCACACTAGTGTCTTGAGGTCACACTAGTTCAGCACTTTACTTTGGCTTCAGTAAAGTTAATTAAATGCAGAAGAACTTTCCTCTAATGGAACCATTCATCTTCTGACATCACTTTTTTTCAGGGTAAAGCTGGATGTCTCTACAAGCAATCAAATGAAGCTGGATGGGCACAGTCCTCTGTGAACTTCTACAGTGAGTAAAGACCTTCGTCTCTGCCTCTAGACAGATCCTTAGGTGTGGGGTGAAGCAAATGACAATGAGCTCTCAGACATGAATTTTTGTGTCTTTTGGTGAATCTTGCACAAAAAAATGAAAATGGTAACTTCAATGGCTTTTCAGAAATTCAGTAGAAACCATGAGAGAAGACTGAATATGATCTCAAGGAATAAAAATAAGAATAAATAAGGAACACATGGGCATACATACATGCACAGACACTCTGAGAAATGTAAAAGGTTATATATTTCACTCTAACAGTGTTTTGCTTTTGACATGAATATTCTAAAACAGTTTTATACAGTCTAGGTTCTATCCTATATGTCATATTTGTGTGGCATTATTAGGCAACTAAAGGGATTTTTTTTCTCTTTTATACCTTTGAGCCTATATTTTTCAAAACTGTGTTTTGTAAAAATCAGTCTAGAGAAACAGTTACATAGTTACAAATTTTCAGAGGAACCCATCACTGCACAGAAGACACTGACAACTACAAATAAGCCCTTTATACAGGTGCAGAAAGCAGTACAATGAAGTAGAGTGAACCCTTCCAGTATCTGGGGAGAATCCTGACACATGAAAAGCAACATGTTTTTGGTTTTTGTTTTTCTTGATGCTTAAGGTCAGCCCCCTAAAGGATTGCCTACTGAAGAAACAGCACTGCTGCTGTCTTCCTCTCGTGAAGACTCTGCTGAGAAAAGAGCAGTTTCAGAGTAAATTGAGCTCTTGCAGGAGCCCTGCCACCAGAGGCTGCTGAAGGCAGCTCTGATCGGCCAGGCTTGTATTTCATTACCAAGGTAAATGCCAGGTGTGTCCAGCCTCACAGCATATTCAGCATTGCTAGGAATTTCTGTCATGATGGTCGTGCCACTATTTCATGGGCTAGCAGTAGAACTGGGGCTGATCCTTCTGCCAGACATAATGCCTTTAACAGTCAGCTAATTTCCTTTCAGCCCTGAAACATCTTAAAATATGCAGGTCAAATGACACCTAGAGATGGAACCATACAGTGTTTTGGGTTTCTTTAAAGTCAGGTAACACTTTACTTATATACTACGAGTTGGAACCTAACCAGACCCTGTACTGCAGTATATTTTATAAACATAGAAAATGTAGAAGATTTTAGTGGAAAATTAAATCCAAGCCTCTCCCTACAGAAGCATCTGCTCTACATTTCCTGGTTCATAGGTGCTGTGTAAGCAACACACAGTCCATGTGAACCCCTGCATGCTTTAAGTGCATTCAATCCTTTTGTTTAACCACTCAGCTATTGCTGTGTATCATAGAGATTATTTTATAGCCCTCGAGGCATGAAGCACGAATTACTGAGTGACTGCACTGCGACTTGCAGAGACACTAGACTGCTGGCTGACTGTAACTGTGTCAGACGGACAGCGCCATTTCCTCTGAATTCCTTCAGGGGGTTCTCCCAACAAAGGAAAATGGTTTTGAAGTTTTGCTTTTACCTGCTTGTTGCCAAGAAAGCTCATAATAAATCCATGCTGTTAACCCATGTTAGAACTGGAGCCTGCAAGCTGTGAGCCAACAGTGCTTTGTAAGATGGATGAACTCTGCTGAGTAACCTAAATACACTCAAGAATAGGCACACCTTCAATAGATTAACCATTTTAAGGTAATTGCTCTATCAACTCTAAATTTTTATCCAAACAAGGCAGCTTGAAGTAATTTCTTCTTTGAAATTCTTGTAATTACTGTGTACAGGTTCGAAACTTGAGCTTTTAAGTAGAACTTTCCTAACTGCTAATTTTCAAATAGAACTATCTGTCTAGGTGCCCAGATTTCTCTTTTTCTTTTATTTTCTTTTTATTTATTTATTTTTTTTTCCCCCCTGAGGATCTGTGTCTCCTATCACCTTGTTGAGAAAGTATTCAGGCCAGCTGATATGAAAACATGCAGGCCAATGTTTTCAAAGGAAATTCTGCCACAAACCCCCAAAGGAGTTATGCAGCCTCCTAATAAACTATTCCATGATGTTTTCCATAATCATGCTTCTACTTGTATATATAACCACCTGAGTGTAATTTGGTATTATTTTGGAAATATATTTTCCTTTAATGCATTTTTAAAAATATGAACAGCTAATAATGTTCTGCAAATATGTACTATCCAACCCAAAATCTTGCCTGACTGAAAAAAATTCACAAAATGAGCTGTGATCTAGGCTATAACTCACATGGCTTGCCTGCTTTGCAGCAATGAACTGTGATTTAGAATTGCATGCATTAAAATACAAAAAAGAACATAAACTGCATCATTTAAAAAAAAACCAAAACAAACCAAAACATGGAAAACATTATTTGAATTCCTTGTTACAGATGTTCTCCCATCAGCAATTCCCCACTCCAACCCTGTGATCTGTTGCCGTTTCTCACAGTACATGTCTAATTCACTCCAACTACAGCCCCCAGACAAAGCTGGTCAAGACATTTCCAAGCAAACAGTTTTTCACTGAAAAATGTAGAAATGCTGAACTCAGAAGCTCTCAGAGGCACTTTATTTTCAACAAACTTCCACAAGGTCCCTGCCTGCTTTGTGCCATCTCGGTTATTGGGCTGCAAAGAAGCCTGACCAGGCAGATGAGCTCCCAGCTGGCCTCTCCAGGGAGTCCAGACTCCCAAAGTCAAGAGCCCCAAGAGCCTCCTTCTCTATCTGAAGTGTTTATTTCAGATGTTTGGTTTGACAGAAGGAGGAAGAGAGTCTGCAGTCCCAAAAGCTCACATTTGAGATGTTCTCTCAGGGCTTTCTACTACCCTGCCACGTACTCTGGTGGCAATTTTACACTTGTAGAATCCCTGGAAGACACATTCTGTCAAAGGTCTGCCATCCACTGGGACTGGATTTTTTTGTGTGTTGTTGAGTGTCATTTTCTTAAAAATCAAGCCAGAATAGTTCCTTCTGTGGAAAAATTCAAAGTGTCTTTTCTTTTTTTTTCCCAGAGTCAACACTCAAACTTTCTTATGGCATTAAACTTCCCTTGAGAGGGAAATTTGAAGCTTTGAAATGCCATCCTCCAGAGATAGTCTGACATTCAGGGAATAAGATGTTACACCATGACAAGCCCAGGCAGACCTCCTTTTCTGAACTGCAGCAAAAGTATTTTAAGTCACGGCAGTTCCCATCCCTTTAAAAAGGGATGAAACTCTCTCTCCAAATGGTATTTCTCTGTTCGTACTCTCCCTAGGTAGACACACCACAGAGACAACCTTAACCCTTCAAGAGATATAGATAAGTAATATAAATAATCGTAAGAAAAATGTCTCTTCAAATGTCTCTTCAATGCAAAGCTTCATGCAAATGTATTAAGTCCATGAATCTGGCAGAGGAGATATTTCTGGTCGGTGACCAAATGTCCGTATATTCAGATTAGGAACCTGGATGTACAAAGAGATCAGATAACACATAATTCTTCAATTTGTTAACATAAATGCCACGTCTATAAAACAAATGTGGGGAGTTTAATCATATTGCAGGATTCACTATACCCTGGTAAAATCATCCTTGATACACATAAGCTATAAAACTTGCTCCTGATGTTCAAAATTAGGAAAACATAAGTTTCCCTTTAATATTCTTGAAATCAGACGTGCACACAAACACATGGTTATATCTCTATACATATATATTTGATAGGTAGGCTAATTTTAAGAAAACTGGGCCATGGCTTTCCTATGAGGTTCACATTTTTCTGCACTATGAATTCTTGTTTTGTTGTTACAGAAGAGCTGGCACTGTCTGAATCAATGCTTACTCAGAAGAAATAAGCAGTAAGAAGTAATGTTCAAAAACACAGCAGTGAAAATTTTTAGAGATTAAAATGCCACTCAACTCACTCTCATTTTAATTCTTCTAGAATTTAAATTAAAATAATACCAAATTACAGTACTAACCTCTCATGTTTTGAGGCAAATATGCAAATACTTGTGTCAATAATGTGTAATTATCAGAAAGCTTTTCTTTCAAAAAAGTGAAGAGGAATTATGGACTATTTTCTGGTCAGACCTAACTATAAATTTGATTGTGCTAGCAGAGTAATCCAAATCTCAATGTTCATTAAGAAGCTGTTTTTGCATGTGACCGAACATTCAAATTTCAAACAATATAAGCAATGTTTTTAGCAAGTAATTTTATGATGCCGATTCCATTCATCCCTTTTTCGTATACAATGAATGGAATGTGCCCGGTATTTGTGCACAGGTAAGCAGTGCTTCGAGTAAGATGCAAACACGGCAATTCATCAGACCCTTCTGACAGGTAATCTAATCGTGTATGACAGCTACTGTTTGCACAAATAACTATGATGACTGGGCCAGACTCCTTTCTCAACAGTCCCAGTGGATGGCTAATGTGTTCCATGTATAATTTTTAGGTAGATAAATTGCAGATTACATACCACCATGCCTTTAGGAAATTGAAGGGATAGCAGGGAAACAAACTGCACTGCTACAGCCCTTTCCTGACTTTCTGGCAGCTGGGAAGCTTCTTGTCCTCTAAGTTTCCATGAATGTTCTCTTTTTTCTGTTTAAACGACACACTCCATTTAGGTGTTTAAAGGCTTCACCTAGGTCTTGTGCTATTTTTATACCCAAACATCAAAGGGAGTTTCATTCTAAGATTGATTGTTTTGCTGAGAGACTAACTTAAACAAAAGACTGATTAACTACCACAGTAAACTTCATCAACTGGTTCCTCTGTTTTTAAATGATACTTTAAGTAAAAAAGGAAGAATTGCTCCAGTATGACTTTCTTGAATGTGTTAAATGTCCTGCCATAAAATATTTCCAAAAGAGACCAAACATGAATCAGTTCTCCTAACACCCTAAAAAATTGCAGTTAGGTCATTTGTGAACAAGAAGAGTGTCCCTCTATTAATAATGAATTATTAATTTATCTTTGACAAACTTGTCCAGTTTTCTCTGGAGCCCATATATGCATCTCCACAGATTAACTACACACTCTGTAGACATTCACTTTTTTCCAGTTTTAAATCTTGTGCATTATAAAGTCACCTGCTTTTGGGAGGTTCTTGTACAAAAAGTAAGTAAAAGAAAGTCCCCAAATCATAACGCATCTCTGTTTGCCACCATTCCACTTATGATGTAATGGGATTGTTTTAAAATATCCTTAGATACCCTTTTTCTTCCTCTTCCAAAGGAAAATACTTACTTTATTCTTATCATTTGTTCATATAGGAATTCTTGTCAATTGTTCATACAGGAACATGTGGGCTTTCTGATCCCCCTGGATGCAGAAGCTTGCTGAGAGAAACCAGGCAGACAAACGAAGTATGGTGGAGAAAGAAGGTTTATTTACAGGAAAGGCTTTTTATAGCCATTCATACTCTAACAACTACTGGTCAGTAAAGAATCCACCTCTTAAACCCGTTGGTCATAACTAAATGACACCTAATGCCAAACACAGAGATTAAGAAAGTAAAAGAATGCAACTTATCTATGCTCTCCGTGAGAAGGAACAGAAAGATTCTAAAACAGTGCAACCACAGGAACAATTCCATATCTTTGGGTCTTCCATAAAATCTTTGTGTAGTACTTCTAATTTATTATTTACTACTTCTTAGGAGAGGCAACAAATGTTGTAGAGAGCTTTCAAGGCATAAATGTCTGACAGCTTTATAACCTCATGTGACAATGATCTGCCTATTTTTTCCTAATAATTCCCTACACGTTGTTTACCCTCCTCTATCATTTGGAAATGTAATTTGCCATTTTATTATCCATTGCCTGCATATACCTTCAAAGTCAGCCTTCGTATTTACTTCGCTGATTCATTTACTGTCATCAGTAAACTTCATCTGCCTCCTGTTGATGCTTTTTCCCTGATTATTTATGGACAAATTTGGTCCAGCGCATATACTGTGAGGCCCTACTGCCAACCTTTCCTCTTTGAGGATACTGACCAGTTACTCCAACTCTCTTCTTTCCATCTTCTAAGCCAGTTATTTGAAAATATGATGGCCTTCCCCTTTACACCATGACAGCTGAACTGCTCTAACACCCTTTGAGAAGGGATCTTGTCAAATAACTTCTAGAAATCCTAGCAGAGCATATCAACTGCAGGTCCCCTGTGTATGTGCTTACAATCTTCTTCAAAGAACTACAATAGATTTTCCAGAGCAAAATCTGCTTAACTCTTTCTTAGTGTCTAGAATTTATTCATATGAATAGTATTTTTTTACAGAAGAATGGTGAGCAATATTTTTAGTACGAGTAGTCTGTCATTACCACGATGTCTCCTGGAACCTCCCTCAAAAACTAGCATTGCATTAATCATCTTCTAATTCTGTGACACTAATGCAGCTTTAATCATGAGACTACACATCACAACTTGCTAGCTTAGCTACTGGGGTTTTGAGCTCCCTTAAATTCTCAGCAAATTCTCATGTTTTTTTACCACTCATTTTAGTGACCTATTCTATGCTGGTTCTCATAAAAACCCAATTTGAAAACCTTTGATGCCCCAGTACAGCTGCAAATGAAAGGGTTCTGGTGCAGACACCAAGGTCTTTCAAGATGAAACAAAGGTGTAAAAAATTAATTTCACTTTTTTGCTCTGGCCTGGTCTTTCTCTTATACTTTATCTGCCTTTGGTTATACAGTGTATGTGGTCTGTTTCCTATTCACAATGTATTTTAAAAAAAAAAGTTGGGTTTTTTTAAAATTGTTTTTTGTGTGTTTCTTCACATTTGTCCCCCTAAATATTTTTTAAAATTTTTATTTATTTTTTTTCTTTCATGGAGGAGACAGGCATCATGGTGACTGTTTCACTGACTGAGTATGATTTCCTGATAAACTTCCTTTGAGTCCAAGTGTTTTCAAAGCTGTGCTAGTAACAGAAGGTTTTTGCCATTGAAAATACACACACCAAAAAACCCCTAACCAAACAAACAAAAAAAAAACCCCTAAACAAACAAACAAAACCAAACAAACAAATAAAACCTCCAACAGCAACAACGACAAACCCACAAAAAAACCCACAAAACAAAAAACCCCCCCCAAAAAAAAAAAAAAAAAAAAGAACCCTCAACCCCCCCCAAAAAGCCAACACGAAAAATCTCCAAAAATCCTCAAGACACATGAACTTATCTTGATAAAAGCGTTGCTCTGGATTACATTTTGAAAGGTCCCACTTTCTCAATACACGTAATTGCATGTTGCACTTTCCTGGCTGTATCATTTGCATGTGATAGGTTTTGTGTTGGCAAAGTCAAACTCCATTGGCCTGCTAGTATCACTGCTCAAGAAAAATGAGGGCAGGCAGGTATCTAAACACCAAGGAGCTACCTTTCAAAATTTTGGCCTAAAATGTCTTTTACTGTTATTTTTCAGATCAGAGACATAAGCAGGATCTAAGTAGTTAACTCCTTTCCACTCTGAAATGCCCTAAACAACAGCTTGAGTAAAACTTTGCCAGCTTACTAGTCCTATGGCTTCCTCTGTGGCCAGTTGATCAAGAAGAATCCACATGAGCCCCTTAAACCATCCAGACACCTCTAAAACAGTATTGCCAGCAGTATGTACTTTCAAAAACCCTCAACAACATTTTGGAGTGGGGAGAAAAATAGGTCTGCTTCACCAGCTTTCCTTATATGACTTCACACTTCAGCTGCTTTACAACACATGGTTTGGATCCCAAAGGTATGACAGCAATTTTCAAATGACAATAAAAGAACAGAAAAAAAATCTCTCCAATGTTGTAGGTTTGTCAAGCTGCTCAGACAAAACATGAAACTAATCTTAGGGGCCAGACACATCAGCTGCAATCAATATAGGACGCTTACCAAATCTGTCAAAATCTTGTCTTTCCCCTTCTGACAGCCCTGCGTGCCTCTGAATGTACACAGCTACCTGTCTGTCAAATGCCTCAGTGTTCACGGTTTCCGTGAAGATTATAATTATTTGTAGTCCTTACATGCAGAATGTTGGTTGCTGCTCGGTGTTCAAATGAGACTCAGAAACCTTAGCTTGTTTGCCTGTTACTGTGCAGGTTTTCAATAGCCATAGTATCAATCTGCATGACTCAGTCTGTGAATCTGTTGAAAGTGATAACGCTTCAGTCTTATCAGTTGTGTCCCCAGCTTGCAGATACAATGAAGTAATTTTTCGATCATTTATTTCTCACTGTTTCCCATCAGTACCTCTGTAGGCTCAACACTGCCACTGAGAGTGGAATTCTGATGCCCTCACTTCCACCACACACAGCTTTATCCTCCAAATCCTTCCAACTTGCTTCATCAGTGTAGAGAACAAATGTCGAGGTAAAGAGTTTGGAAACTCTTAAATTTGCTGAGAGAGAGAGAAAGAAAGGACAGGAAGTAATTTCCAAGCAGAGATTCATTACATCAGATTTTAGCCAGGAGCTGAGATTTCCACTTGATCTGCCCACCACCAGAGCTAAGAGTGATTAGGACACTGCAAAAACTTTAGTTGGTCACTGTTGTGCCATTCACCCATGAACTATCTGCTGGCTGCTTAAAGCAGCACAAGCAGCTGCCAAGCACAATACATAGCAGATAAATGAAAAGCTGTTTTCCATTCAAAGTTGTAAGCTGTAACCAAAGATGGCAAAGTAATCCTTATTAGCAATGCACAGAAGTTGTCATAGATAGGACTAATTCCCACGGAGAACTTGCAGCACACATCAGGTAAAAAGCATCAGGAAAATTATACAGCTCATCTCAAACCTAGTGTAGGTACACAGTAGAAATCTCCAGTCAGTACTGAGACAGAAAATTCTGACGTCCTGGGTTGTAATTGCATAAAATTATTTTTCACCTGCATATTTTTTATACACCCACCACCCCTTACAGCACCTTCACATTTCTCTTTTTGAAGAAAATGAAGGATAAGGCTAGATAATTGGAATTAATTTCATCTTCATCCAAAGAACATTAAAATACCACCTCTTTCAAGATTGCAGACTGTCCTCATCTTACACATGTATGTCTACTGTTAAGTTTCTCAGAGAACTATTATGTGTTAGCAGGGTGACAAGTGAAAACACACAGAAAAGGAGACTTTTTTATATTATTACCAAAAAGTCCCCTTATACCTGTATGTACAATGTAAATTTGTTGTGAGGGTATCTTTTAAGATTGAAAGCCATAAAATTACAAAAAAGTCCCTCTAAAAAAATTTTTTTTACAAATGAGCAAAGAATGATGTGAAATCAACAACCAGGCTTAGACAAAATAGGATTCTCCAAAATAACAAAAGAAATTTTGCGACTTAATATCATCTAAGGAAGAAAAAATTCAAGCAATCTTTCTCACAGCTGAGAAATTTGCTGTGATCACATGACTGAAGGAAAGAGGTAGTTGTATAAAATAAAGTCATAGTTACTTTTCAAGATGATGAATGTGAATTACTTGCAAATCTTCACTGTTGCAAGGAGCACATATCTTTTTGAACAGTCTCATTACATTTAGCAGACTGTTCATAAGAATATTTGCAGAAGACGCTATATTAATTTCAAAATAAGACTATTTAGCTCTCAGCAAGCAGTATAGAAAATTGCCTTCTAAATGCCTCAAAATCCCCAAACATTTTATTTGTAGTGAATTTCCAATTCACTGTGGTGATCACAGCTGCCCCAAGATTTCTACTCAATTAGTGAATGCTCCATCAATCATTCACTGATATTTGACACTTAATAAATGTTTAATTGTGTTTAAATTACATGCTTCTATTAGATGTTTAAGTATTTAACATTAATAGGTTTGCCAGCAATTGATTTTTTCAAGTTGTTCACTATCAAGCCCTTCATCAAACAAATCACCAGCAGTAAAAAAAGGGGAACTGGCCAACTTCCTAGCACATCTTCACCCCATTACATGACCCCAAGACCACCACGTGCATCTGTAAGGCAACTGTGTGGTTGAAAGAAATCCATTTACCCATTCTGCTGTCATTTTCAGAAACAAAACCACTAGAGAGTTTAACCACAGGGGTCTCACTTTTCATGGTGACAGCTCTGTGGCCCTCATTGAAGCAGTCTTTGCGGAGGTACAGAAGAAATTTTTAAAGGTTCGGCTACTGTGCTGGACCATTAAACCTCTGAGGCACCACGGAAAACACAAAAGGATTGTCAGTGACAGGTCTGAGACAGAAAAAAAAGTTTGAAATATAAGAGGGGATAAAAGGAAAAGCCTGCACAGGTATGTCATCCCTGGTCAGATAAAAATACCAGCAGAACGGATGATAAAGCAAGATTTGAAAAGCTGCTCTCTCTGGGAGAAACCCAACTCATTTATTTTTACTGGAAACATCACACTTCAGTTTGTTGCCACTTACAGTGTTGAAAGCCCACTATGGCTACAAGCTCAGCAATAAGTCCAGAGAAGTAGTAGGCTAACAAGCTTTCTGGCTTCTGGTTTTACACACATTGCAGCTACTGTTTATCAAAGAGAAGATGACATGTTTCATTCAAGTTGCTGCTCAAAAGATGGCAAATTTTAATTTGTCCTAAAGGTGCCATAGAGAATGTATGTCACAAATAATATCAGTGATGAAGTTGTTTGATATTTATTAGATGCTCAAAGTTGTTCCTGAGGAGTATTTGCAGTAGAAATCTGTTTTTGGAATGACAAAATGTGACATCTTTGTCAAAGGAAAAGGGTATATCCAGGCAGATCCTGAATTCAGCTTGGTTCCCCCCACAAAAAATTCACCAGTGGCAGCCTTTTTATGAAAGATGGGAAAATTTAGGACTCTTAGGCCTGTGACCTTTTGATACATATGGGACAATAGTGTATAAATACCCAGAGTCCCACATCCTCTATAAGAATAATATATCCCAGTTTACAGACTGATGTATTTCAGGTTGTCAGTTTCTATACAGCTAAGATAAATGTTTTTAGAATTAAACGAGAGTAAAGCAAAACAAAAATGATGATGGAAAGCTTTTCCTTGCTTAGCAACAGTTCTAACTCCAACCAAAATAATTTTAAATCTTAGTTTTTAGGAGAGATACCAAATGTTACACACTTGAGAGGCAAGACAAACCCAATCAAAAGGTATAGATTGAACATTGCTCTGCTTGCAGCATTGTTTGGTGGTAATTTAAGTGTGTCTAGAGGGTTCTCTCTACTCTGAAGTGTTTTCTCTACTCTGAAGTGAGAGAAAGAGCAGAAGAGAGGGTTTTTAGGGTATGGAGTATTAGGATAATTCTTAATCTACATAAAGGCCACTGCAGCAAATGTCATTAAAAGTCATTTGGAGGTTCCTGTAAAAGCATGGGCTGTGATCTTCCTCTAGGGTCAATACTTGGGGAAGGAAGGGAAATGAGAGAACAAGGAAAACTCTCGGGCAGTTGATCTGCTTTGATATGAACAGTAATGGCTCTTGGCTCACTGGAGATTCATACACACACAGAGGGGCCCACAGATTAACTTTTTCCATCCTCCTACCCTCTCTCCTACCTCAAGGGTATGCTGAGTAAGTTTGACAATGATGCTAAATGGGGAGGAGCTGTTGACTCCTTCTAAGGCAGGGAGACTGCGACAAATTGGAGAGATGGGCAATCACCAATGATATGGAGGTCAACAAGGGAAAGTGCTGGACTCTGTACCTGCAATGGGGCAGCCCTGGATGTACGGACAGACCGGGGGATGAGAGACTGGAGACCAGTGCCATGGAAAGGATCCTGGGGGTCCTGGTTGGCGGCAAGTTGGACATGAGTCAGCAGTGCCCTGGCAGCCAGGAGGGACATCCCTATCCTGGGGCATCAGGCACAGCATGGCCAGCTGCGTAAGGGAGGGGATTGTGTTGCTCTGCTCTGGGCTGGGGCAGCCTCACCTCGAGTGCTGGGGGCAGTTTTGGGTGCCACAATATAAAAAAGAACAGAATTTATTAGAGAGAGTCCAAAAGAGGGCTACAACCCCTGATCAGCTCCTCAGTGTCAATTGTTTGTGTGCCAGTGAGCCAGGGATGTAACTACCCACAGGCAGAGCCAGGAACTGCTGGAAGGGTGTGTCCTTTTAAACAGTTTTGTTTCTAACAAGTTTCACTTTTTCAGAATTCAGACTCTGAACAAACTTGGATTTGGCTCTGGTGAAGAACATTTAAAGGATTTTTTTTTCCTGTAATACTAAATAGAGAACAACCTCTCACTTAAAGTAACTCTCGAGCACTTACATATCTGTGGAGTCCAAATTAAATAAACCAAATTTTCCTTGGACACATATTACCTTAGTCTTATCTGAAGTCCACTGCTTTTCATCAGTGTATTTATATTTGTATGCTACTAATATAACAACAAGCATGAGAGGATTTAATAAAACATCTGTACAAGTCCGAGGTGTTGATTGTAGAAATATGACGAAAGCAACACACATGATCCAAAGACACAGTAGATTGCCATCCAAAACCAAAATATTATCCACAGCCAGAGATTCTTAGCTAAAAGAAAAGGAAGAGGCTTATAATGTGGAGACACTCCGAAGTCATTGCAGGCAAAGAACACACATGATAAATACAGTAGTAAGAGTTGTATGTGTGAAGATCACTACTGGTAAATTATTTAAAGTAACGAAAAATGCCAACAATACTTTATTAAACAAGATGTCTGTAACTGGGCAAAAATCATATTCTCAATGGGAAAAATCCCCCCCTCCTTTTGAATATAGATAGAACACAATGGAATGAAATAGACTAAATTAGAATAAACTAGAATATTACAATTTAAAGTGACGTAAAACTATCATCTATTACAACTGTCTGACCAATTCAGGCCTCACCAAATGTTAAGACACATTATTATGGACATTGTCCCAACGCCTCTTTGGATACTGACGGACACTGGACATTAACCACCTCTCTAGGAAGCCTGTTCCAGTCCTTCACCAATGTATGGGTAAAGAAATGCTTCCCAATGTCGAGTCTGAACCTTCCTTAGTGAAGCTTTTAACTGTTCCTTCATGTCCTGTCACTGGATCCCAGGAAGAAGAGATCAGCACCTCCACAATAACATTGGTTTCTCTTGTTTAACTCAGTTTCCAATGTGCCAGTGCAAACAAGCAGCCTAGAATGCTTTCTCAAAACTCATGCCAGTTTGATTTCCTTTGCAGCAAAATCTCAAGTGCTTCAGAAACAGGCTTCTCTCCATTTCACAAGTCCTACACAATTCTTTTCAGGGCTCTATTAATTGTTCTAAATGTAATAAAGTAATTTTTACAGGGTGTCTCAATGCAGTGACCCTTGCCTACATTTATTTAACTTTGTTATTTTTCTTTGCAGCCTTAGAACAGAGAGTCCTGCAGACCAGCTCCTGCTGGAAAATCCTCGATCACATATTGTTTGATAGAGATAAAGCTAGCATGGGAAAGACCCTGGAACAGAATTCTTACAGTGAGGGATATCTTCTTGGTTGAAGTCTAAACCTCCGGGCAGCTAAGATTTTGCATTCTGTTGTGGTAACTTCCAAAATTATGCTAGAGGTGAAAAAGCAAATTTCCCTTTGCTAGTCATGCTGATGATAAAACAGAAGTCGTGTGAGTAGTCATGTGAGGCAAATGTACCTCCACACAAAGTCTTCTGCATGTGCACACTAAAGAGGTAATTTAAGGCAGTGAACTTGCTCTCTCCAAGCTGAATACCTGAACCACCTGTCTGTTAAAGTCTTGTTTGCAAAAGTTTTAGTCTACCACAGAAAACCAGTGTGAATTAGATGACTTGTAATGCAAAGTGACCAATGAATACTTACTGTTCTGTATGCTAAAAAGTACAGAGATTATATCTGAAAAGTATTAGCTGATGGTGTTTATTGGCCAGTAGCTGTAACAGTTATAGTAACTGGGACTGATATGTGAAAAATTAAATCTCTAAGAATGGGGTAAGGGTAAATGACAATTATTCTAAATGAAGAATCCAAGAATTTTCTTTTTATTGTTCAGTCAACAAAATACCATTTCATGACAATGGTCTCACAGTGACATCATTGTTTTGGTTTCATCCAAATCAGAAACTAATTTCAGAAATAAGAATTTATGATATTTCAATTAAGTTAAGAACCTGTTCTTCAGCTAGATTGCAAAATACATGTCTTTGTTAACCAAAGACAAATTTCAGCAGAAGAGGGAGATAAAATCATGTTGGCAAGATACAAATCTGGATTTCCTTTATCAAGTTTTCCTTTATAATATATAGACAGCCTTAAGGAAATAAGAAAACGTTTAGTACACAGTTCTTCATGTCAAATGCCTACTTGGAAAGCATACTGAAAACATGGTTTATAGAGGAAGAAAAAATATGAAGGCAGGTTTACAGGTGGCATCAGTGAGAAGAACATGGTAACACTGCTGTCATAGAGACATACATTTATTTATAAGTATTTGTTTATTCAGGCTGTCTCTGCAAACCATTTTGAAAAGCTGCTATAAAGCCAGGTTTTCAGCAGCCCCAGAACAAACAGCCAAAAAATATCTTTCAGTCCTTGACATTGACCCATTATTGCAAAAGTACATGGAACTACTTGAAATGGGCTGAAGCTTCCAGTTCAAATTCTGTGCCTCCAAAGGGAAGGAGCCTCAATGCAAACTGATGTCTATGAACATCTATGAACACATCTGTGACTTTTACTGCACACTGCTGTAAGGTATGAGGTTTATTTGGTCATTATGAATTAAGTCTTCTAGGTGTGTTTAACAACATGCATTGCAGCTGAAGTAAACAAAAAATGTCACTGCTGAAGAGTCATGGCAATTTCTTTTTCATAGTAAATATATAAGAAAAAGAAGGCCAAGACAAAAACACATCTACAAAAACACATACTATTTGGAGATAGTGTCTTGAAACCTCTAGAAAAATAATTCAGCGTTCTGTATTATTTTGCCATTTGAAAAGCACTCTCCTGCTGGAAACAGGGGCCCTAAAATTTTTGGCTCAATTGGGGAATACTGCTCAATTTCTCTGCTTCCTCACAACTCAGACAATAGTTTTCGTAATTTTTTTTTTACAAGGGAGGAGCTGTGGTATGTAAAATGTACCAGAGTGCCTTTTTCTAACACACACAGGGCTGTCCCCAGCAAACTCATTATATTAAACAAGCATTTAGTTTGGCTTTTCTAGCATTCTTTGTTGATTTAAGTGTATGTTTGACCAGCAAGTTTTCAGACTTCTGTTGCCTTAGCCCCTTTTTCTACTTATTCCACAATTGTTGTTAGCAATTTGTTAATAATTAGACCAGCAAGAGAAGAACGGAGATTTTAAACAGAAGTAGGGGAGAAGTAGACCCTCAAACTTCACAAGTTCCAGTTTAATGCAGAAAAAAAGGAATAATTCATATCACGGAGTGGTTTGATTTGGAAGAGAATTTAAAGATCATCCAGTTCCAAAACCCCTGTCATGGACGGGGAACACCTTCCACCAGCTCAGGTTGCTCAGAGCCTGGCCTTGAATGCCTTCAGGGATGGATCATCCACGGCTTCTCTGGGCAATCTGTGCCGGGGCCTCACCACCCTCACAGGGAAGAATTTCTTCCTCATATCTGATCTAAACCTGCTCTCTTTAAGTGTGAAGCCATTCCACCTTGTCCTGTCACTACATGCCTTTGTAAATAGTCTCTCTCCATCTTGCATGTAGAATCCCTTCAGGTGCTGGAAGGCCACAATTAGGTCACGACAAAGCTTTCTCTCTTCCAAGCTGAATAATCCCAGTGCTGTCAGCCAATATCCTTCCTTACAGCAAAATAGCACAATTGTGCTAGTCATTATATGAAATTATCAAAGCCAGAAGCTCAAGTGATTATGGATCCATACAGATATTGAGAAAGGAATTGTCAATAGGTAAGTCAAGGGAACTATTGAGAGACAGAATATGTGAATTCTAAAACCTAGAAAAACAGGATTCCCTTTATCTTGTCAAGATAAGAGGAACAAGAATCTAAGGCCAGCACAGATGCTGCTGAATCAGCCCACCACGGACTACGCATGCTCTGGAGAGAAAGGTGAAAAGTGCATTGTGATGAAGACTACCAAATCTTCATCACAGAAGGACCCACAAAGACCACCAGGACACACAGCATATGCGTTGGCACACATGCTGATGATATTAATGATTTCTGAGAAATTATTTGTACAACCACTCCTATCCCAAGGAATGTAATGAATATTCATGAATGTTACCATAACATCATGTGTTGGAAGTGCCGGGGTGTGAGTGTTTGGAGGAGTGAATCCCCCACACCGGGCGCGCCGAATAAAGCAAATACCCGCCTCTTTGACTTTGTCTCTGAAGTGTCTCTGAGCCCGCTTGGGGTGAGTCAATATTCAGAAAAGAGTTTATAGACAGCAATAGCGGCTGAGCCGACAGTGAGCCCTGGCAGCCAGGAAGGCCAACCATGCCTTGGGGGCACCAGGCCCAGCATGGCCTCCCACCAGGCCAGGGAGAGGATTGTCCTGCTCTGCTCTGCACTGGGGCAGCCTCACCTCGAGTGCTGGGGCGGTTTTGGATGCCACGATGTAAAAAAGACATTAACCTGTCAGAGAGTGTCCAAAAGAGGGCAACAAAGACGGTGAAGAGCCTCGAGGGGAAGCCACATGAGGAGTGGCTGAGGGCACTTGGTGTGTTCAGCCTGGAGGAGACTGAGGGGAGACCTCACTGGGGTCTGCAACTTCCTCGTGAGGGGAAGAGGAGGGGCAGGCACTGACCTCTTCTCTGTGGTGACAGTGATAGGACCTGAAGGAATGGCCTGAAGTTGTGTCAGGGTAGGTTTAGGTTGGATATCAGGAAAATGTTTTTCAGCCAGAGGGTGTTTGGGCACTGGAGCAGGCTCCTGAGGAAGTGGTCACAGCACCAAGAGTTCAAGAAGAGTTTGGACAATGCTCAGGCATATGGTGGGATTCTTGGGGAGTGCTGTGCAGGGCCAGAAATTGGATTCAATGCACCTGATGCATCAGCACATTCTATGATTCTGTGATGGAGATAGCCATAAAATACTTTAAACTCCAATATAAAGTTACATCTGCAGCTCTCTGGTTCTCCCCATCACCTGCAAGCAAGCTTTTTGCATTTATTTCAGTGGACTTTAAAAAGTCACAAATTCTGGTTTCGATTACATAAAGCAGAGAGTAACTTGGAAATGCAGGACTTAATAAGTAGCTCTGGAAGTTTTTATGCAGATGCTTGTTCATTCTATCTTCATTTTAAAAGAAATAAAAATAAGTGTGAAATACTGTGGATTTTTATCAATAGTTAAGAAAACAACTGCTCCTCTTATCACCTTAGATGTGAATGCTTATCAATCAATTCAAAAAAATACCAAAGGTATTCATTTTCTCATAAAATATGCTTATTTTTTTTTATTTTAAAAGAAAGAGAAAAATCAATTTTAGTTTGAAAGACACATTAAAAATGTAAGCCCAAGAGTATGGAATACAAGATTACAACTCCTAACATTTTTTTTTTCTCATCTATCAGAAGAAATCAAATTAAACCAGTTTGCCTCTAGGGTTTTAAACATCATTACAATTCATCTTAATAATGAAGTTAAAATTAACAGAAAGAAGACAATATTTAAAAAAAGAAAAACAACCACCAATCCTCAGCCAAAAGCCTTCTCCCTTGCCACTACATGGGTTTATTCAAGAAAAAAGGATAAAAGTGTCTCTGCTAGATATATTTAAAACTAATATAAAAGTATCAAAAACAGAGGTGTCACTGGATCCACAAAACAAAAGACTGTGTGTACATTCAGATACATTTTCAAAAGCAATATACATGTGTTTTCTAAACATGACACAAAGAATACAAAATATATGAACTAAGATATGAATCTTTGTTATAATTATGTTAATAAACATACTCACTCTGAAAATATCTGGTTCCAATGAAGGCTTTTTATTTACTTATCTGCAGAGAAATGAAAGTATAGTGCAGAGGTCAGTAAGGGCATCTAATCTATCCAGGCCCCCCATAAATGCTTTAATGAGTTTACTTGCATTCACTGACCTTGATCATAAACCGTGCTGAGAGCTTTCCATTCCTACAGTGAGTGAGGAGCACCATACAGCATTAAGCCTGCTGTCTCCCATTCCCTTGGAATGTGCATTAAGCTTATTAGGGATGTTTTAGATCACAAATTAAGTCCTTTAGGAGAAAAAGGTTGTCACATCCCAGCTATGACAATGATGCTGACAATATTGGATAGTGCTGTAAAGCGGAACAAAGAGAGAGTGCTGGTTGTTTCTACAGCTGTCAGGAAAGATCCCCATCTTGCTATCTTTTTACCTTGACTGACTTCCATTTTTTGCAGCACTAAATCATTGTGCAGCCATTTTAAACATTCTGCATTCTTTAAACAGACCTGTGGAAAAAAACACATGTGTACACTCCATCCTGGTGAAGAGCGTAAACAGAAAGGAGTCTCACACTGGGAGGTATTTCCACTTGCCTTCTGCCCTTGATGCCTACAAGAATTTTTTTTTCAGCTACAACAAAACCAGCAGGGATGACAGAAGTAGAAATTTATATTTGCCTGAGGGAAATTGCCCTCTCTCAGGTTTCTCCACAGATTCTTTCTGCCTGAGAGTTGCAGGGTTACAAAGTGACTGAGTCAGCCCAGCTAAATCTGAAATTACAAACTCCAGAGAGGTGCATGTTGTAGAAAAGACAACACCAGGGGCAATCACTGGAACTGCAGTACAATTGCTATGCTTCCTCCCCATTTTGTAGCAATGCCATATGCAGAAGCAGCACAAAAAACTTGAGTTTAACCCCACTGGAAAAACGTAGAGATCTACAAAACTTTGCAGTCAGTCAGTGCAAGTGCTTGTTTTGTTACCATCTCCTCACAGTCTGATTATCCTGGAAGCTGCTATGCCATTAAAGACTTTCCACTTATTTGCCTGCTTCATACCACTCTCCAAACATGACCTTACTCCCAAGTCTCTTTGTAAAAACAGTTCCTTTCACCATGCAGAGCAGGTAGCACGTCTGTGGAATTCCTTGCTTTGGGATGGTTTGGATGCTGCAAGCTTATGTGTCTCAAAAAATCCCTGACAACTTTATGAAAGAATAATCCACACAGTCTGTTAGCACTATGGCACCACATTTGGAAATTTCTGAGTTGAATAGCTGAAGACCAGAAAAATACTCTGAAAAAAGGGTAAGCCTTTTTACACTTACTCCTTACACTTCCCCATTCATAAATGACTGGCTACTCTGAAACAGGATAAATTGCAGGATGGGCCCATGATTTGATTGGGGCCAGTTGCTTTTCTTTTTGCCTGTGACTTTCTGAAATGTTGCTTACTGTTTCCAATAAAAGCAGAATTAAGATAAGTGAAAATTTTATCTGCAAATGGTGCCCATAAATAATCACTGTTCCATTTGTCTTCCTTGGCTAGCAGCTTAGGTATAATACTATCATTACTTTTGCTGACACATTAAGTGCTTCACAACTCTAAGGTTTGCTTTAGTGATACATACGCCCAGCAGCTACAAGGGATCCCAATCTTACTCTCACTGCTAAGTGTCATTATACTAGAAACAAAAAATATGACTGTAAATTTTTTATGTTGTTTTTCACTGAGGTGAATGTCTAATTTTTCTCTTCTGAATCCCCCTTGAAACTGAAAATAAAACTTCAAGAAACACAGATCACTGGTTTTGCCAGTTTCCCCCTTGAGAAGGTGGGCGGGCTCTAATGGCCCCCTTTGAAACGCCTTCTGTCCTTTTAGATTCTCTACTTGCTCACAGTACTTCTAATACTTTTGTGGTTTGTTTCACAGAGAGAATGCTTGGAACAGATTTGCAAATCAATGAAATGTCTAGGAGTATAAAAAACTGGTGCATTTCAAAAAACCCTAATATATGCCTTTTTTAAAAAAATTAAAATACAACTTTTCTTGGCATTTTCAACTTTACAAAAGTAAGCTGGAAATGGCCTTTCTCTAATTAGTTTTTTCATATTCTTTTTGTCTAATCCACGTTGCCTACAGCAAAATACTACCTGAAAGATCTGAAGAGGCATAGCAGAGACCAAGCTGTTAGCCAGAAGAGCAGATCTCTTCCATCAAAGCCCAGACTGAGACACTGGGCTTTGATGGAAATAGCATAATGAGTGGAGGTGTCCCTACAGCTCAGGCACTCATTTGCAGTAAATATCCAGTGTATTGGTATTTGCAACTGTTTGGCAATACTGCAGGAGCAGGAACTCTCAGTAAATAGAGAAAAGGACTGCACACCTGGAAAACCTTGCCACTAGTGCTCATGCTAATGACAGAAGAAAAAATTGCTTCTTCGTATTTACCAAACGTTGCTAAGTGGATCAGCATGATTCTGTCACAATTTCCCACTAACTTCATACTCACATTTTAACTAGTCTGAAAGGAGGAAGAGTGCATAGAGCCGATGACTGCAGGGAATTGTAATTTTCAACAGAAGGAACGCTTATTAATTTCATTCATCCTTTCCAGGCAGTTATGTATTACAAACAAAGTGACAGCAGTGTGTAGATCTCTTTCATGGCAACTAGTTTATTGCTGTTAACTACTTTGAAATGTTGGCATGGAGCTTCTAAATTTATTTTCAGAATAATTAAGGGCATAAATAAAACTAATGAGAAGTGATGCAGTTCTGGACATTTCAGAACATAAACCTATAATGATTCATTTGAATCATAGAATCTATTAGGTTGGAAATGACCTCTGAGATCATTGATCTCAACCTATGATTGAATACCACTCTGTCAACTAGATCAGGGCATTGAGCGCCATATCCAGTTTTCCCTTAAACACCTTCAGGGACAGTGACTTCACCACCTCCCTGGGCAGCCCATTCCAATGGCTAATCACCCTTTCCAGGAAGAAGTTTCTCTTAATGCCTGACCTAAACCTCCCCTGGCCCAGCTTGAGACTGTGTCCTCTTGTCCTCTCTCTAGATCCCTGGGAGAAGAGATCAACACTCACCTGGCTACAACATCCTTCCAGGTAGTTATGGAGAGCAATATGTTCCCCCCTGACCCTTCTTTTCTCCCTCAGCTGCTGCTCATCAGACTTGTCATCCAGGCCCTTCCCCAGCTCCAATCCCTTCTCTGGACTCTCTCCAGCCCTCAACATCCATCTGGAATTGAGGGGCCTGGAACTGGACACAGGATTCAAGGTGTGGCCCCACTGGTGTTAAGTACAGGGAAAGAATCCCTTCCCTGCTCCCACTGCCACACTATTGCTGACACAGGCCTGGTGCCCTTAGCCTCCTTGACCACCTGGGCACAGCTGGCTCATGTTCAGACACTGCTGACCAACACCTTGAGGTCCTTTTCCACCAGGAAGCTTTCCAGCCACTCTGCCCTCTCTTGTGGCCCTGTGTTATTTTTACCCTGACATTTCTCTCATCGGTGGCATCACTGACAACCTGCACAAGCAGCAATGGGTAGTAATCAGTGATTAGTCCAGGGAGGCTCCTGGAAATATCCCTTTTCCTGGTGACGGAGCAGACATCCCTGTGGGATGGGTGTGGTCAGCACAGAGGGCCCTCAGCTCCCCTGAAAGGTAATCACCCACTACCACCATTTTTTCCTGTTACCTGTGGTAATGATCCATCTGGCTGCCTGTGCTAATCTGGGAAGCCACTCAGACAGACCTTCTCCACCATCATCTGCATGACCCTCAGTTCCAGGGCCTCGTGCTTATTTTCTAAAGGCTCCTGGGAGGGCAAGGGAGGCTGTGAGGGGCTTCTTCTACATCCCTGAGTACAGACCTGTCTCCATCCTCCACCTTCAGGTCTCCTCCTTCAGATGTCTGGGACTCCTCCAGTCTGTGCTGAGTTTGCATCCATTGCATTTCTCTCAGGGATGGAAGGGTACGACTTCAGAAGTTTATTTCTCACTCCCTGACACTCCTCAGTCTCTCCACCTCCACTTCAGGCTCTGCCACTGTTCACACCACACAGAGGTGTCTTTTCCATTGTCCTCCAGTGCTAACACCAGGCTCGAACGTTCTCTGCAGCCACAGACCTGTGCAGCTGCCGCTTCTCTGTCTGCGTCACCATACTCCCACTAGCAATGGCTTTCAATCATTTGTAAACTATTGCTGGCTCTGTTCTAGTCAGTTCCAGAGGCGGAGGGCACACAGCGTTCCTGGTAATGATCAGTTCTTCTGGAACTAACAGATGTTTAATTTGTGATAAAGTGACATATTCGAGTCTTCCAGGAAAGCTGTGTCCGGCATTATTCACCCTCAACCTAAACAGTTCCGTAAGCAGAACAGAATAAAACCAAGTAATCAGCCAACCAATATTTTTATTTCAGCAGGCTCTGGGTTTTCTCCACACTACCAGAAGCAAGGAAGACACAGGTGCAGGAAGGAAGCTATTCCCATATTATTACTGAAACCTGGCCTCTGTATGACCCGATGTTATTTCAGATTATCTAGTTATGGCTACATTTCTAATCTTAGGAGAACAGGTGCTCTCTTTGACTGGTAGCCGGCTCAGCATTACAACTATTCTGACTTGAGCACATAGCAATATATATATATATTTGTATATATATATATATACACAATATATATATACACACATAATATAAATATGCAATAAAAATAACATTAAAAAATGTTTAGCTTTGATTTGATAGCTATGCTGCCCATTTATAAAATGACCAATGTTCTCGCTTCACCCACCCAGTGAAAAAATTGTTAATGCATAATAACTAAGGGCCTGATTAATGAAACAGAGCTGATATTCAGTGAAAATTGACTTTTCTTATTAACAAACCCAAAGAATTGCAAGCTCTGCTTTGTAATACAACCGTGATCTCAGACTTAATATTTTAAAACATTATATGTGGTACAGTTCAACACCTTCCAAGAAGCAGTAATAATCTTTCTTGTAACAGTAACAGCAGCCACTGTGGCAATAATGATTTGAACCTTTCTGACTTGGAAAGGGCTTGTGACCCTAAAAGCCTACACTTTCTTTTGGTTACAAAGCTTTTTCTGACAAAATATTTTTCTCTACAAGTCTCACCTTCTTTATAAGTTTTTATGATATTCATTAACCTAATACTGGTGTTGTGGATTTTAATCCGCTTTTTCAATGCAAAATATCAGGTCAATCACAACATGGCAAATACAGCAAAAGAAGGTAAAGAAAGGTAGCAAGAATGAATTCTCATCTATATGTTATTTGAAGTCTTAAAAACAACATATATAAATTTATACATATTCATGTATGTGTATAAAAACAAATGTGATTTAACCCCTAAAATCCTTGATCCTGTGGGCATGAGTGGGAAAACAGAAGTCCTTATGGTTAGGGGCACCAAATAATTGAATCCAGTGAAGTATGAGAGGTTTTAATACTGAGGCTTTCTACTGCCCAATGATATTTTTTTTTTATTATAAACAGCCAGAAACTATGAAAAACCTTTACTGCATGATACCGCGATTCTTCATACAAAGAGAATTTTCTGTATTTTCTATTCTGCAGAGGGCAAACCGGACATTAAAATCAACATGTCGGTATTCAGTTGTTTAATCCCTTGACTTATATTTAGAAAATATAATAATATAGCAATACCAGAAAGGAGTAATAACACTGTTTACTTTGCTACACATGAATGATTTCTGCATGTGCACAAGAGTCTGATGTGCTTTTGATTTTTCATTCATCGCTAGGGATTTTAAAGTTTTTCATTGTACCATTGTTTTCAATCTCGGCAGAAACACTGAAATAAATGATCTGCCTTTAAAGTGTGAAATACTCGCAGTGCGAATTATGATTGTACTGAGAAAAATTTGGAGACTTTTTTTCTCTGAATAAATTAAGGTATGTGTTCAGTAGGTAAATGAGAGAAAATCATTCAAAGAAGCATGAGAACAGGAAGAGAAATTCCAAAAGTTCCCAGAGTCCCTCCTCAGTCTACCCTACGCACAAATTTTTAAAAATAAGAAAAGTGTATGAATGTATCTAAAAATACCAAATTGAGTGCAATCTGGTCAATATTAATTTGAGTGAAAACCATATTTCTCTGCATCTGAGTTATTTATGCTTTTAAAATAACATTCTAAAGAAACAAGCAATGTTAGTTTCAGCAAATGTATGATTTTGTTGGTAAACTGATAACAGTAGCTTGTGAGGTAACTAGATTATTTTTCCTGCACGGATATAAATACTTACTGGGTTTTGTACTCTATATGCTTGAAAATCAATGATGTAACTTCAAGTATGGGAGTTATTTAATGATTTGAATTCCAGTTTTCTTGTAACATGCACCTGTATTTTTAAATAATTTTAAAATTTACTTAACTTACTAAAAGGGATAACATGAACTTGTAGAAATGAACTTTTAGACAACTGTATAAATTACTTTATGTTGTAAGCAAAGTTTTTTGTATGGAAAATAATTTACTTTCATTGGTATGATTACAGATTCTTAAGCATATGTGTTAAGCATTATTCTTCTGTATAACATACATTCTAGAGTTGTACTTATTTTTTTACTAAAGCTGTTGTTTTCCATTAACAAAAGTAGTAATTGATAATGATTGTCAAGTTGCATTGGCTTGGAAGTATTATAAGTCGGACATGTAGGCATATACTTTAACTTTTTTTTTAATTTATTTGAATTTATCTACAAGAGAAATGTACATGCAGAATATATTCCTGAAAGACAGCTGAAGTATTATTCTTTTGTCTTTTGTTTTGCTTTGTTATAAGCTTATAGCAATAAACCCAGTTCGTTACTTGAAGCTAGGCTTCACAGTTCATTATTCTTAAAATAAAGAACACAAATAATGAGTATAATTTTTCTAGAATTTTAGACAGAAGAGGGCAGGTTTGCCTGGCTACTGTTGTGTTGGATTATGTCCTCAGGTATGTTGTTGAAAGTTAAATAATACATTGAAAGATGGAGAGTACTAAATAATGCAAGTTTGCAGGGTATGAGTTTTTTTATGTTAAGCAAGAGATCGTTCTTCGAACAGAAAGTTGTAACTGGAATAAAAATATGCATTTGTGCTAAAGAATTTTTTATTTTAGCCAATGAAAACAATTCATTAAGTTTACAAATTAGCTATCATACCTATATGCTAGATAAATATTCAGATAACTCTTTAAAAATTGATTATGTATGCATTATGTATTACATATCAACCCATGAACAAACACAGGAGAAGATAATAATTTATTTTGTGCCATACTTGAGTTACAAAATACTTATGGGAGAATTTACCTTCTTTATAATTTGATCAGGTAGCATTATATTGCTTAAACATCAGTTCTTCAAGATTTTTGTACTTCTCTGCACTTTCCTATGAATTCAGTGTCATATCCCTGCTTCAGTTTGTAACTCAGATGAAATACAATATTTAGAGAATTAACTGCAGCAGTAATGTCTATTTTTCTCTTTCTGAATAAACAAAAGTATTCAATATTGTACCTAAAGCATTTTCTTTTCCTTTTGGAAATATAGGAACTATAACATAACAATATAGGGAATACAGATATAGTGGTAGATTGCTGAATCAATATTTCTTTGAGCACCCAGGAGCTCATCAGAGTGGACTCCCCCTACCTGAGATGCCACAGGCCCCAAGTTAGCCAAACTTTTAACCCTTTGGGACTCTGCACAGCTGAGTTTGGATGTGTACCATTTGTCAATGGATGAGAGAGCTCCTGGACAAAGCTGAGGGACTAGGACACGCCAGGGATCCTTCCAACATATCTTGGTGTGAGGAGTGTTTTAGAGCCTGATTTTGTGACCAGACAATGACCTCTGCTCTCTGCTCTCTGGTAGACTTTGAGTGTCATGCATCCATTCAGCATCTCCAGCTCTTTGGACATGACCCTGCAGTGTTTTCAGTTACCAGTGTCGCACTCTGAGCCATGCAGTCCACGTTGACACATTCCAGTTAACTACCAATACCAAAATAAGCTTTAGTTCAATGTTACTGATATATTGATTAACTTTCTGTGAATGTTTGATTAAACTTTAAGGTGTCTCACTGATATTCACAGCCAGACTTCAAATTCTGTTTAAGTTTCTGATGACACTGATGTCTCTTCCAAGTTCTATCTTCTGTTTATACTTTACACTTCCCTGCTTAATTTTGTTAGGGTAACACCTGAATTTCAGTACTTTTTTTCCCATATTTCCCTATGCATCTGGCAAAAATAGTACTAAATATTTTGCTTCCACATGCTTTGCTTTATTTCTAGGAGGCGAAGTTATTTAAATATGCTTACCCAAATCAAGTGTCGTAACTTCTAGTCCAATACATTAAAAAAAAATCATGTTAGTAATTCAGAAAGCACATATTTCTAGACTATATGGTGTTGTTTGATAAGACAGCAGGAAAGAAGCTATTTTCTGATTTAAAGATAGTTTATCTTTGACAATTTTCTTGCCAGTTAAAAAAAATAATACTGTCTTCTCAAATTCAGCACAGATTGTGGTAGGCAGATAAGTATCTAAATATTATTGATCTTATAAGTTTTTCTATGTTCATCAGGGTCAATTAGAAGAAATTAATTCACAGGGTAACACACACATCACAAAGTTAAGCCTTGAATTTAAAATGATGCTTATATGACACTGACGAACTATAGATAAATTCTGCCTATGCTGATGATGAATCTTCAAAGTGTCAAAATACTTTCACCAAAGAAAGGATTGCCAAAAATCAATATAATCTACTTGTCATGGGCACGATGACTATTTTAAGTAATGTCCTGGTGCACAAATGAGATCATTTATGCAAACGTCCATTTCAGTCTTCCCCACCCTCCTCTGGGCACAGCCAAATTAAGAATGATATAGAACTCAGATATGATGCATTTCTTAGAGCACTAAAAACATCCAGTGACTATTAATACAATTGAAGAAATAGACCCAAATAGATGAATTTGGTTTCTTTTTTCTGATAAATGTTGCTTAATTTTTTACATATGAACTACCTCAGATCAGATTAAAACAGCAAATAACAGCCACAGAAACATTATTTTTGGTTGTTTTTCAAATCATGAAGGTTTTCATTGATGTATTTGCAGGAAGTATTTGCAGTATATACCGTTTATGTTTTTCTAATACTGACTTGTATGTACTTACCTGTGCTTCAGATTAATCTTCAAATTATTCTGTGCATGTTTGGTCATGAAGTGGTAGTACTTGACATTCAGCTACTGCATATTTTAAGACACGTGGGAGCTCTACTGCAATGGGCTAGTGCTGCCTGCTTTGCTCTCAGCTAGAAGCTGCTGGAATTCATTAAACCTGCACTGCCAGATAAATGTATCTATGCCCTGCATATTGGAGCACTTGGTGTCCAGGACATCTGCAAGTCTCCTTCTTACTGATGGTGTTCAAGGGATATCACATATCTGGCTTTGACCAGGATTTCATGGACTACACTAGGGCCACTGAAGATGCCAAGCAGCTTTGCATGATTTTTCTGGTGCAGACAGCAAAACATTTTAGGGAGAAACACTGATGCTTCTCTTGTCTCTGTGAGATGTTTTATACCTGAAGTCACACATCTGATAGGGCATTCATGGGTAACAGGAAATACATCTTAGTTAAGGAACAACTGCTCCATGAAAAGTCCCTGAAGTTTATTATTAAGGTATACTTATTTATTTATTTATTATTCACAAGGGTCACAGATAATCAAGTGCATAAGGTTGAGCACAGTTTTCAGAGAATGTAGCAGCTGAGAGCTTGCAGTTTGGTGATGGGGTAAGGACTCTGTGGGAGCTGCTCTCATACTGCACAAGGCTGGGAGCTCAGTTTTATTGTGGTTTCACAGAGATGATAAATCAC
Source organism: Acanthiza pusilla (assembly GCA_036630365.1). NCBI lineage: Eukaryota > Metazoa > Chordata > Aves > Passeriformes > Acanthizidae > Acanthiza > Acanthiza pusilla. The sequence continues at coordinate 2,441,726 of JAXCHO010000152.1, read as the reverse complement.
TCTCAGTCAAAATGCAGCAGGATTCTTCTTGCTCCACATCCTGACTGATAGGAGCAAAGGACACACAGGTAGCTGTTTTCCCTAAAAATCTGCTAAGCCCACCGGTAGTCTTTGAAGAGCAGATCAGCTCTTGGTTCAGCTGCTATTTGCTATAAAAGACTGTTGTCGTGCCCTAGCGCTGGTGCGGCCGGTCCGAGGATCCCGCAGGATTCCTCGATCCCTGTGCCTGGCGTGGCAAAGAGAGGCGGGAGGGTCTTTGCGTTGAATCAAGGCGATCTTTATTGGGACACCCAAACGGGGTATCTGATCAACCCAGGGGGAACGCAGAAGACAAGGGTTCAGGGGTCGTGCACGGGGTTTTAAGGGGAGGGTTACAGCCAATGGGAGGCAAGGAGGGAGGCGGTGTCAGGGTCCCGAGCCAACAGGGCTTACATACATGTTGACGGGCAGACGAGGGAACCAATGACATACAGGAGAGCCAGGAGCTTTCTAGAAGTTAGGCGGGGTGTCCCCATCTGCACGCCCCCAACTCCTCCCCGCAGGGCGGAGCCGAGTTAACAGCGCTCCGGGGAACGCCCCTTAGGCGGTGCTCACACTGATGTCTCCGCCTCTATGGTGTTCAGTGAAAACTGGCTGCTCCGAGCTGTTGCGGAGGTTGGGAGCTGTACCTCCGCACCTCCCCCGTTCTTTTTTATTAAATGAAATGCCCAACGATTCGCGAGTTTGTAAACACCGACCGCGCCTATGATAACAAGGGCCAAAGTTCCAATGTCCTTAATAATGTCCGAAACCCATCCAGTCACTCCGATGTCTTGAAGGAGCTGGTGGAGCCAACTACTCGAGGTCTTTATTGCTGCTTGCAGTCCGGCCCGTAGCTGCCCCACTGTCCTATTGATCGCCTCTTGCGCCCAGTCCTTCGTTTCCTGCTGAAGGTCGCCCATTCGCTGATGGATCTTGGCGATTGAGGCATGGATGCTTTCAGACTTTGAGGATAAATTAAAACAACACATTCCATCAAAGTCTTCACATCCATGCCCGTGGGCGAGCAAGAGGAAATCAATCGCAGCCCTGTTCTGCAGGGTTGCGTGCCGGGTGACCTGCTCCTCTGATAGGAGATCGCTCAATGCGCGGGAAGTAATTTCGGCTTGGCGATGCACCCAGCATTCGAGGTGGCCAATTTCCCCGAGTGCCTTGGCTGCTGCGACCCACGGCAAAAACACTGAGGTAGCAACTTGTTTGGATCGTGACCAGTGGTATACGGTTGAATCACAATTTTCATCGAATTCATTGGACCCTCTTTTGACTAATACCTTTTGGCGGCCAATCCGCACCCTGGTCATGTTGGGTGATGCCAGCGTCACACGCCCGAGGGTGCATGGACCTCCGATTAGAAAAGATGGGATTCCCTGCCATGCCCGATCCCCACAGATGAGGAAAACCCCTGCGGGAAGTGCCCTTGGCCGAGGATGGAATTCGTAGAGTGTCGCTGGGAAAGGATGATGGACGATCCTCTCACACCAGGTGGCTGCTGTTAACGCCTTGTTCTGGATCCGGACGTGAGGATAGTACTGGACATATCTACCCGTAGGTGTAAAGTCGAAGTAGACACAGTATGGAGCTCTCAAGGATCCGAGGAGTTCCAGTTCCTTGGGCTCATCCTCACGACGGTCCAGTCCCAGGTAGAATTCCGGCCAGATGAAGAGGGGATTCTCCAGGGGCAGTTCCGCGCAGCGCCTCAGTCGAAACTCGTGGCAGTAGTGCCGTGAGGAACGGGTGTTGGCACGCTTCCAGACATCAACCATCGCGGGCGGAAGCTGTGGTGCTGAAGCAGGGACTCCTACCAGGCTGGTGGACAGGGGGTCATCTACGGCATTTGTCGACAGGCACATCTCCTACTGCTGAAGGGTTTGCGCCAGCGCTACCCATACATTCTTGCGCGGCTGGGGCACAGCCCAAGCCAGAATGCATGGCAGCAGCAAGAGAAGGGCCCCGCAGACTTTCACGGGCTGCATGCTGTGTTGCTCCACCTAGGAGTGAGGGAGAGACATTATTATCAGTGGCTTCTCGGTCATAGTTTATAAGTGCACTGTGCTTTAATTTGTTGGCTAAGGTGGAACAGGGGACCCGATCACACACAAGGAAGGTGGGGAAAGGGAAAGCTAAAAGGTTACCAGCACTGTATCACAGTTACTCAAATCTCAAGAACTCGTCCTCCGAGCTTGTATCCGACAAGAATGGGTTGCCGGGAAGCAGTCTGGTGGGCGACCCATCACTCTCGGAGAACTCCTGGTCTTCGTTGTGCTGCTCGACCGTCGTCTTCTTCTTGCGCCTTCTCCACCTTGAGTCCTTACAGCGCTGCTTCTGCCCTGGAGTGTGGACTCGTCCTTTGTTTTCGCAATAGGGCTTGATGTGCTTGCCCGGTACCCACATTGGTCCCAAAGGAGTGGAGACGCATCCGTATCCTCTCCCCCAGCAAAGGAGGGGATAGGGACCCTTGATCTTCAACGTGTCCGGCTCCTTCGTGAGCACAAGGGGGTGCTCCTTCAGCCGCGATCGCGTACTGGAATAAAAAAGTCGCAACATAGGCGGATCTGGCTCCTTTTCAGAGCAATTCAAGAAATTTAGTGTATAAAGAGCCCTCGCGAGCCGAATAGCGGGGGTCTCGTATTCCAGTCCACCACTCTGCTGATCGAGCATCCTCTTGATGCTCTGATGTGCTCTTTCCACCAGAGCTTGCCCTGTGGGGGAGTGAGGGATACCCGTTATGTGAGTAATTCCCCACTCCTGAAAAAATCGTTGTAAAGTCCCTGACACATACGCAGGACCGTTATCAGTTTTTATTTGCATGGGGATGCCTAGGACGGAGAAAGCCTGAATAAGATGGAAGATCACATCCTTCGCTTTCTCCCCACGGTGCGCTGAGGCAAACATTGCTCCTGAAAAGGTGTCAATGCTTACATGCACATACTTTTGTTGCCCGAATTCCGCCACATGAGTGACATCCACCTGCCATATTTCCCCGCTACCTAATCCCCGCGGGTTTACACCCGTGCCCATAGATGAAATCTGCAGAGGTTGGCAATTGGGGCAGGTAGCAACAGTTGCTCTCGCTTGGTCCCTTGTCAGATTGAACATGTTTTTGAGAGCGGGGACATTCTGATGGAAAAGGGCATGACTCAGCTTAGCCTGACCGAAGCGATCTGGTAAACTGGCGACATGCACTGGCGCGGTAAGCAAATCTGCTCTCCTGTTGCCAGCCGTAATAAACCCTGGCAAATTGGTATGTGACCTCAAGTGCATAACGTGATACTGGTTCTTGCGGTGGGAAAGTAGCACAAGCAATCTCGCAAGAAGCTTTTGAATAGCCGAATTAGATGAGGATGCGAGCCACGCTCCTTCTGCTCTAGCAGCCACACTCGCCACATAGGCCGAATCCGTGGCTAAATTAAAAGGCTCCGCAAACCTGTCAAAAGCCCTAACCGCGGCTGCAAGCTCTGCGACTTGTGCTGAACCATATCCGGTCCGCACACATTCTTCCCAGTTGCGTGTGACGGGGTCCAGCCAAGTCATCACGGACTTACCCGTGGAGCCTGAACCGTCTGTAAAAATGGTCAAGGCTTGGAGAGGCTTGGGGCTCATAATCGGTTTTCCAGTCAATTTCCATTCCAGCTTGAGGATGGGATGAGCTGGGAAGTGGGCGGACAGTTGTCCTGTGTAGCCTGCAAGAGCAAACTGCAATTCCTCGTCATTTTGGTAAACAAATTCAAGCCTCGTCTCGTCAACTGGCAAATAAATGCACTTGAAGTGACAACCTGCAAGAGAGGTCAGACGGGACCTTGCTTTCATAATCACCTGCGCCATCCTTTCCAGTGGCGTGGTAATGACCTTAGTGGTATGGACCGACAGAAACACCCACTCGATGATAAGGAGTGGATCCCTCTCTGACTCATCCCACTGGCGGATAAGGCCGTAAAAATGTGGTAGCTTACCAAGAATAGCCAAATTAAATGGTAATTTGGGATCAAATCAGTGCACCTGCTTGTTAGCGATGGCCTCTGCAACCTTCGCTACAGCAGCTCTCGCATCCGGGGTTAGCGACCTAGGATCGGCCAGATCCTGGTCTCCTTCAAGGAGCTGGTACAATGGTTCCAGGGTTGCGCTGTCTATCCCCAGATATGGCCTAAGCCAATTAATTTCCCCACAGAGTTGCTGGACCTCTCTGAGGGTCTGGGGATCCTGCTTAATTTGAAGTAGTTGAGGCCGAATTTTGCGCTCACAGATTTTCATGCCGAGATAATCGTAAGGCACTCTCCTCTGTATTTTGGACAGTTGAATGGTGAAACCCTCACTCTCCAAGGTCTCGATGGTGTCTTTGAGTGTGAGTTCCACCCCAGACCAGGTCTGTGCGCAGATCAAAATATCGTCCATGTAGTGGACAATGATCGCGCTAGGCGCCCTGCGCCTAATACTGGTGCTAAAATACGAGCCACATAGTCCTGGCAGATAGTGGGCGAGTTCTTCATACCCATTGGGAGGACGGTCCAGTGGAACCGCCTCCATGGCTCGTGCCGGTTCAAGGAAGGGACAGAGAACGCAAAGCGTGGGACATCCTCTGGGTGTAACGGTATATTAAAAAAGCAATCTTTAATGTCTATTATGGCTAGCTTCCACATCCTAGGGAGCATGGCAGGGGAGGGTAACCCAGGTTGCAGGGCTCCCATGTCTTCAATGACCTCATTGATTTTCCTGAGGTTGTGAAGAAGCCTCCATCCCTTCCCCCCCCGCTTGCGTATCACAAACACGGGAGAGTTCCAGGGACTGGTGGTGGGGACAATATGTCCCTGTCGCAGCTGCTCCTCCACGAGCTCGTTGAGCGCCACTAATTGTTCTCCAAATAGGGGCCACTGCTTCACACAAACAGGCTTGTTACTAAGCCAAGTTAAGGCTTGTGTCGGGCGCTCCTGAGTGACCCCAATTAAAAATCCGCCACCTCAGTTTCGCCAATTTTGAGAGTGGCTCCCCATTGAGACATGACATCCCTGCCCCAAAGGGTTATCCCTGCGTCCGAGATGTAGGGATGCACCTTGGCCACCCTACCTTCTGGACCCCTGATCTCAATGGGATCCACGCTCCTGGATGCTTCCACGTAGCCAGCTATCCCATAAATGCCCTGCTCTGGCCTCTGCTCCTTCCAATTTGTAGGCCAATCTGATTTCGAAATAACGGTCACATCGGCACCAGTGTCTAACATACCTGGTCTCACAATTTCTGTGTCTTTGTAGTACAATTTGCACCGAATTACCGGCCTATTCTTATTAATTTCTTCCGACCAACATACCAGAGGCTGTTCCCCGTTGACTACCTCGGATGAAATCGGTACTGCCCTGGCCAGGATCTGACGCCTATGCAAGTAAAAAGGTGGGCAAATACACGAAATTCTGGTGGAAAATAGCCCATCAGGACCTACTCGAGCCACCGCTGGGGTGACCCGCACTTCCCTGGGTGTCTCCGAAGTTGGGATGATCAGTATGTATGGTGTCTGTACGTCGGTCTTCAGCTGGCAGGTAGTAGAGTCCAGTCCGGTGAAGTGAATGGGTTTTACAACGGTCAAGTCCGGTAACCTTAGCGGGTTAATGCAGGCTGGGAGGTCAAACACACGAGATGGATTAGCGGTTTCCTCCGCGCGACACGTTCCCGCTACAACGCGCCGCCGGCTTAGTTTTTTGCCTGCAATCCCTGAGTGGAGGGGGGATGGGAAGAAGGGGAGGACGCATGGGAAAATCTCCTGAAGCGAGGCCCTCTATAAGGTCGCGGTGTGGAGGCAGAGCGCTTTGTTTTGAGGGGGCAATCAGTAGCGAAGTGCCCTTTTTCCCTGCAGTTAAAGCAGGTGGCCTCGAATTTATCAACGGCATTGACCGTTGGTGGGCTAATGGCTTCGGCCTCCTCTTCAGCCATGATGACTCTGAGCCTGTACCAGCAGGCCTTGATCATCTGGTCTACCGTAGGGGGAGGCTTATGAGGCAGCGCTCTAATGTTCTCCCTACAAACCTTGTTCGCTCTGTGCATTGCAAGCTCTTGTATCATCGAGGCTCTGAGTGGGGTCTCAGGCACCTGCTGGTTTATGGCTGACCTTAACCGTTCCACAAATTGAACAAACGGTTCTCTAGGGCCTTGCTTGATGTCTAGGTAAAACTGTACCGGTGTTAATAGAGGAGGCATCCCTAGGAAAACCCTTTCAGCAATTCCCGCAATTGATCTGAGTACGTCTTGCGGAATGCGCTGGGCTTGTACCTGCAGCTTTGAGAAATCGCCTTCCCCTGTGAGGAGATCTAGGGGCGACTCTCTCATTCCCCGTAGGGACGGGACCATGGCAATTAGCTCTGTTAACTGCGCTCGCCATTCTCGCTCCCACACTCCATACTCGGACTCTGTCAAGAGGCACTCCATTATTACCTTGACGTCCGAGGGGACGAGAAGGTTTGTAGCTAACATGGCATGCAGTTGTGCCTTAAAATATTTGCTATCACGGCCAAACTCTTTTAGGTCGCGGCACAGGTCCTTGAGATCTTTTTTGTTTAGAGGTTCCCAGGTTAGGCTACCTGACGGGTCCTCTACCCTGACGGGAGCGGCAAGGATTATACCAGGTGTCTCACTGTCCATGGATGCCTGGTTTAACAGATTCCCCCTTTCATTCGCAATATTAATGCCAGGAGATGACATGGTACCCATAGGGACTGAAGGAGAAGCATTGAGAGGAGAGGAGGAGGCGTGGGAAACGGAAATGGAGGCGTGGGAACCCGGAAGCATAGAGTTGTGGGAGTGGTTAATACCAGAAGAGGAAGGGTCAAGGATGGAAGGGGAGTGGTTTGGGGAGGAGGTAGGAGGGTCTGGGAAGGAGGAGGGTTTAGATATGGGAGGAGTTGTAGCTACCGGATCCACCCCACACCCGCCCACTCCGGGGGTTGGATTAAGGAAGTAGGTAGGTGGGGCAATAGGCATGGGAAAGGAAGGGGGCAGTCCCTCTGCACCCTGAAGGAGAAGGTTCTGGGAAGAAGAAGGGAGGGACTTATGGCTCGCCATGTGCTCTCCGCCATCTTGAGCTGATGGGCACTGGCGGCCATCTTGTGCACGACCTTTGTCTGTACTGAACGAAGGAGAACTGGGGTTAGAAAGGACCTTAGGAAGGGGAGACTCAAAGGATACAGACTTAGGAACGTTCCGAGGGTTGGCCGTTCCCTCAGGAGCAGGGGAAGGGGGACAGAGAGCGGAGCCCGGGAGGAGACGGCACCCCGGAGCCAACTGGCTACTTGCTCCGGTCTCTGCCTCCCTAGAAGGAGGGTCTGAGGGACAACTCGAGGCGGCACGACGTGAGGGATTTGGAGAAAAAGGTGGTCCCTTTCTTGCGAGGTCCTGGCAGACAGACAGGAGCACAAAATATCGCTCTACTGACTTATCGCCAAGGCTCCGCAAGAAAAGGAGCCGTCTCTCTACCCTTTTCTACAAGGAAAGGGAAAGTGCGTCCTCCGGGCGGGACTGGGGGAATTCCTTTAACACCCATACGGCGAAGCGCTTAAGCTCCTTTCTCGAAAAGGGTATACAGTTGAACAAAAAGACAGATTTTAGTTGAACATAAAACTCCCTAGCCTCAGCGGACAGACGAGCCCCCATGCCCACTGGGAAACCTCTCACCCGTACAGCTGAAAACAAAGAAAAGCGCGAAGAAAAGGGGAGGACAGAGAGGCATCGCTGCTCTCACCACAAACAAGCAGGAAGACCGTCCCACGACGTCCACTACTGGAACCAAGCCGTCCTCAACGAAAACACCGCTGCACAGTCCACGCCACCCGTCGTCCTGGATGGAGCTCCTCTCGACACCACAGGAGTAGCCGCGGGAGCACCGCTTTACCGAGGCAAGCGTGCTACACACGCGGTACCAGGACACCAAGTGCCGACCCGTACGTCGTGTCCGGATTATAGATCCAGAAACCCCGCGGTGGGGGCCGCCTCGAACTGGTCCTCACTCGTTCGGGCACCACTTGTTGTCGTGCCCTAGCGCTGGTGCGGCCGGTCCGAGGATCCCGCAGGATTCCTCGATCCCTGTGCCTGGCGTGGCAAAGAGAGGCGGGAGGGTCTTTGCGTTGAATCAAGGCGATCTTTATTGGGACACCCAAACGGGGTATCCGATCAACCCAGGGGGAACGCAGAAGACAAGGGTTCAGGGGTCGTGCACGGGGTTTTAAGGGGAGGGTTACAGCCAATGGGAGGCAAGGAGGGAGGCGGTGTCAGGGTCCCGAGCCAACAGGGCTTACATACATGTTGACGGGCAGACGAGGGAACCAATGACATACAGGAGAGCCAGGAGCTTTCTAGAAGTTAGGCGGGGTGTCCCCATCTGCACGCCCCCGACTCCTCCCCGCAGGGCGGAGCCGAGTTAACAGCGCTCCGGGGAACGCTTCTTAGGCGGTGCTCACACTGATGTCTCCGCCTCTATGGTGTTCAGTGAAAACTGGCTGCTCCGAGCTGTTGCGGAGGTTGGGAGCTGTACCTCCGCAAAAGACAATGCATAAAAACAAATGTTTACATTTTTATTGTTTTTTAGTTAAGCACATGCTTAAATATATCTGAAACATGCTACTGAAATGCTAGTAACAATAAATGAAAGAGGGCTGATTCCCTAATAACTTACTGAACAAGATACAGATTTTCCCTAGAAAAAAAAACCTGCAAAAGTTACCCTGAGATATAAAATTATATTGTTAAATTGTCATGAGGTATTCTTTTTTGTGCTGTTTGTTATTTCTTTCCAAATCAGTTAAACTTCATGGCCAATGAAGGGACTCATTTTATATGCAGTGAAAATCTTGGCTCTGAGTTTATAGATTGTCTTCCTCAAAGAGTCTTCTTTCAAATCAGAATTTCAAATGGGTTCACATTAAAGACAGAATTCAAACTGGTGAGTCTTCCTGTAATTAACTGTGATAACACAGGGGATGTGGAATGCCCTTTAAAACATAGCTGTAGGCTTGCAGCTGTCTTTCTGGGATGTACTACTGTTCAGTCATTGTAGTGTGCATTATGATTTAACAGACCAAAAACATTTTCAAGAGATTGACATGTGATGTGGCAAAATTCAATCAACTGAGAAAATAACCAGCTCTTCTCAAGCTTTTTAAAAGCATCAGCAGTCATGTTGACATTACTAGAGTTTGACTAAAAGGTTACAAATTTGAATTTTGCTGCCCACAAGTGAGGTTAGAAAGACATAGGAATAGCCAATCAACTTCCACTTAGTATTTCACAGACTGATGCACTAAGGCAAAAAAGAGTCTAATCAGTGATTACAGGAAAATGGTTCCTTTGCCTCCCAGCTTCCTCCTCCACTGCTTACAACAGACTGCCCTCAGCTTGTGCTTCAGCCTTATCAAATCTGAATGGTTTCTCCATTCAGAATAAATAACAGCCTGCAGGATAAACTTGCAATTAAAATGAGAGGTGAACTTGTTTATTTAATTAAAGAAGCACACAGCTGTAACAATAAAATTTGCAAATACCATCCACAGGGAGAGCTAGACAGTATGCTGAGGATTCATAAGATAACATAAAGAGTTCTCACAACAAACTTGGTGCTATTTAAGCAAAAGACACCCTGAGAGTGAATCTTTAAGAGCAGAAAGTATATATGATTTCCTGAACACTGCAGAGGGAACTTCACAAGATGGGAGCAGGCTGGTAGCAGAAAAAAAAGTGTCAACAGTAGATGGATTAATTGGCCATAACCCACTGCCTCATGAATGCCAGGGGACAGCAGCAGTGTCGGAATTGCCTTGCGGTTCTTGCCCTAATGAGGAACTGTGGAATAAGTTTCCTGTCTGCATTTTCCTCACGGGAGTACTTCACCCCCTAATGCTTCGCGAGGTTTAAAAGACAATGACTGATAATGTCTGACGCAAATTTAGATTCACAGGTAACAAAGCCAAAGATAAGCCCTTTTTTTCTACCTCATTTGGATTGCAGTCTTAATCATATTTATTTGTAATTTCTAGAAAAAACTCCGAGGAGTTCTATGCTCCATTGCATACTTGTATATAGAAATATAAACACTGAGGCAACAATGCTTTCCTTAGAGAGAGGTCAGACAAATAAATTGAAAAAATCATGATGAGAATTGTCTCCCTGAGACTCCTGACATAGTTTTTCCTAACCTGAGGTACTGACAGGTGAGACACTTTCCTCAGTCTCTGTGCTAGTGCCTAAAAGGAAGCAATGATGAAGACTGCTTTGCCCATCTGTATGTGTGACTTTTTTTTTTTTTTTAAATCAGGAGGATATCCTGCATCTTTAAAATAGCATTAGTCTCTGATCTGAGGTTCAACTTGCTATGAGGAAAGAAAGAGAATAAAATTGTCCTAAATAATGTCTCATGCAGGCATTCGCTTCAGAAGAATATATAAAATTAGTTTTCTGCTTTATTTTATTTATTGTGTTCAATTCAGGTCCACATTTAAAAAAAATACTTATAGGTAGACTAGACTGTCTTTTCTGTTTGTTTGCCATTTTAACGTCTGTCTTTTGGATCCCTTATACCCTTTCTATCCATCAAAATACTGTCACAGTTATGATAAATTGTAACAATATGCATTTCTTCCTGTGTTGCACAATGCTGCTTAATGTTAAAAGAAGCTCAGTTGGAACAAGAAGAATGCAATTGTATATTTCTCATATTTATTTGAATAGAGTTACACCTTTTAATGACAATTTTCAGAAATACTGGACATGTGTATGGACAAAAGTAGTACTTACAGAATAATGCAAGGAAATGAAACATTATACTGCACCACAATGTTTAGCAAGTTTATAATACAGAAATCAGCGAAGGAAAGGCTACATGAAATAAGCTTTCCCAAACACACTAATTTGTACCTATACAATTTAAACAACCATTTTAAAGGTAATCATAAAGAAATATTTCTGCCTTTTTCCACTTACTAATGTGGCAAGAATAACGATCTACATTTTTTAAAACCTTTATTTGGCTTCAATGTATTATGCAGCAACTTTTTGTTTTGTTTTGTTTTCTTTTTCTGTTTCTGGTTTGGTTTTTTTTTGTTGGTTGGTTGGTTGGTTGGTTGGTTGGTTGGTTGGTTGGTTGGTTTGGGGTTCTTTCTTTGTTGGTTTTCTTCAACTGAAAACAATAGAAGTTGACAAAGCAAAGCATAAGCAATAGAAAATACTGCAATTCTGGATGAATAAACAGATCAATTTCTTAAACCCTGCAATGCATTATCCATTACTGTTCTAATATGACTTGCAATCTATCATTGTGACAAAAGTACAAGTTGTCTTCATTTTTCTGAGCTGTGGCCGCCTTCCACACCTAGTGAAATCTGGTTCTCATCTTAGTCTGTGCAAACTGCAAACACTGCAGAACATGAAATCGAGTGTTGGTGTTACAGAGAAGACCAGTAAAAAAATTACAGAAGATTCCATGATGTTCAAAATATCTGAAAATTAAAAACATCCTTGGGAAAGACTGTAAATGCAGGTAAATGGAACTGCAATCTAAGTGCAGAGACCTTTCAGCACAAAGGTGTTCAGCTGCATCCCTGGAAAGAGCCCTGTAATACCCTCCCTTGAGGAGAGGTGGGAGTCCCTGTGCCATCTCCAAGTGCACCATATCTTTCACCAGTTAACAGTGCTGCAATGTGTGCTGACTACTCTTTGGCTTGGCAAAAATGTGAGGCACTCTTTTATTTTCACATTTTTTATCCCTTCCAGTCATATCAATTTTCATATTATCATGTCACAGTAGAAGAGGCAGCAGAAAAATGCTAGTGGAAGAAAGAGAGTGTCTGCATGATAGAAGGGAACTAAGAAAGAATTTGGGAAAAAGTGGAAATTGGATTTGAGACAGAAAGGGGAAAAAAGAGAAACTCTCTCCCTGCCATCTGTCAGAATTTTCATTAAATTCCTCACTTATCCAGCCCTCTTATTAGGACTTAAAATTCATCTTGTATCTTGCATGACACACTTAATTCTTCACATATGTGCATGTGTGTGTTCACAAAAATCCACCTGCTTGTGTGCATGCATGTAGGTGCACTCACTTCCTATTACGTATCTCCACTATTATCACTAAATATCCCAATGTGAAATGCAAACACTTCCATAATTTCATAAAATGAAGCCAATATCTCAAGTCTCAGCCAAGAACAACAGTAAATTAAAAAAGACATTAATGTGTTAAATATTTTGTCGTAGTTTATAGAGCTCCTAATTTTCCTTGATGGTCTCTTTTAATGGCTCGTAAGTTATTTGTACTTTTATTAATTGCTCAGTTTTTAAAAGTCTGAAACATGGATTTTCTAAAGCCCTGAAGGCCATGTTCATTCAAAATCTGACACTTCAGCCTGTTGATTTTAAGTTTTTGTAATCCAGGTATTCAGAAGTATTTAAATGCCTAAAGATATATCACAGTCTGAAAAGTATTGAGGTATAAAGGTACAACTGCAGCATAAGCTGTGAAATGGGCAGCTACTACACTTATTCATTTCTGTCAGTCCTATTATGGATTGTGAAATGCTTTTGAAATCTAGTCTTGTAATCCTAACTTAGGGTTTTTTAAAGAAAAATCTTCTTTTTAAGAAGAATCTTCCTATAGTGTATCTCCACAGATCATGACTACATAACACATGACATTGTAATTCTCATTCTTAGTCCAAAATCAGTATTTTAAAATTTATTACTTCTAGTTTGTTAAAAAACAACAGCCTCACAGATTAGGTTGCCTTTTAATTTTTTATCACAAAACCACAGATGTCAGACTGCTAGGCAGTAAGTGACTTACAAGCTACTAGCAGAGCATTGGTATAAACAAGATAATAGGCGTTTGTTCTCTAAGGTCAATTATTACAACATTCATCAGTTCTAAATATAATCAGAACATTCTAGTTAAGTTATATAACAATAATATCAATGGCTAAAGAAACTGTTTAATATGTGCTGCTGTGGTTTGCAAACTTAAAACAAGACTGATACTCTCATAGAAAGTATCTTTTCATGCACAGAGGGGTAAGCTTTGGCCGCTTTTGGCCATTTATTCAAAGAAAGAATTTATGGGACTATTTTGTCCTCTCCATTAATATTTCAATGTCTTAGAATGCTTTCAACAGGAATGTTGGAAGAGAAGATCTGAAGTACAGCAGGACCAGTCCTTTGCTTTAATTTTACTCTTTTTTTCTTCCCACCTTCTCTTTCTCTGACAGAGGGGGAAAAAGTAATTAGTAACGTGTAAGAGCATAGAGATTGATGAGGGGTTTTTCAAAGACTGTCAACAGACATATATTCCAAGCAGAACTTCCCCTATCTAAGCAGAAAATATTGTGCTCTTCTCTGCCATAATCTATTGTGGTCCTCATGGACTCCAACTCCGATACACTTTTTGCCCCCCTGCCAGTGTGCAAAAAACCCTCAACTACAATTTGAATCAGAGATAATGAGAAGCTTTTGCAAAGTAATACAGAGTAGGAAGACAGAGATTGACTCCAGAGCCAGGAGATAAGTATCAAGAGCAATAGCATTTGGGAACTGCAGCATTTTGGGAGCTGGTGAAGGAAAAAGTCTGAGATCAAAGGAGCAAGCAATGGTAGAAATGGGAGAAACCAGGACAAGCAGTGCATTAAAGGGTTGACTGTCAGAGTAAAAAAAATTGCATGAAGTCTTCAACAGGATGAGAACCTGGAAAAGAACAGGAAAAAGAATGTAGGGAAGAAGCAGAAGGAGTAGAAAAATTAGTTCATCTGGAACAGGCAATAAGAGCTCAAACTCTGTGAAGAACACTTTCCAAGATCTAATGGAAGCCTGTGTCCTGGAACAGACATCCAGACTCTTACAGTTTACTCTTGCCATGCTGTCGGTAGCACCTGAGAAAAGCATGGAAAAATCATGGAACGGTAAAATTGTGTTTCCTATCTCTCAGTGCACTCCAGCGTCCAGCAGCTCTGCTGACACATCTTTCTAGAGACTGAGCAGGTTCTAAACTTGCTGATGACCTATTTCTGTGTCATTATTGACCCCAGGAACACATTTTTGGAGGCTGGATTCCATTTTCATTTTCTTATAGAAGCCAAACTGAAAAACTGTATTTCCTGTCAAGAAAAGTGAGTCAGAAGTAGCATAGTCAGTGCAAATTTCATGCATTTTTTGTAGTCTTGCATTCCATACCTGTGTCCTGCATCAGCGCACAGATGGATCAGACCTTTTGCTGAATTCAGCCGTGTAATGAGCGAAACTGACCTGCAGAGCACCAGTTTTTTCTGTTACAGAATTAAGATTGTGCTGCAGTGAATGGGAAGGACTGAACTCATAAAAGCAGTGATAAGAACTGAAAGATGAAAAATGTGGAAAATAAGAAGAAGAAAGTAAATGGAAAATGTACTTACATAAGAAGATAAGAAGTTGGGGAAAAGCAGTGGCCTGAATAACTTAAAGAAAAAAGCAATGAGGTTTTAAGGTATACAAGGAATAAAGAGAAGCCATGAATACTTCAACAAAGGATATAATAAATTGTAAATAATGATGCAGAAAAAGATAAAGCAAATACTTATGTTCAGGGTTTGGAAATAAACACAATGCTTTACTAACAACATTTTACAGGGATCCAATAAAATCTATTGATATTTCAGGACAATGTTAAAGAGAATCTATTAGAATTATGTAGTTTTAAGTCAACAGGCCTATGTAACTTTATCCACTTACTTTTTTAGTAAGTCGGCTGAAAGATTTTCTGAATCTTTCTTAGCTGGTATTATAACAATTAGCAAATCAAAATTATTCTAAAGGATTCAGAAAATTTAATATTTCTCCAGTGGGAAATTGTGGGTATTTTTTAATGTCATACTAGGAAGAGACATAGAAAAGCTAGCATGGAATAAAAATGAAATGAAAATAATATAATTAGGGTCAACTAATACCATCTAAATGGAAAATAAAAACACTTGTAAATCAAACCAGATTCAATCTTTGGTGAGATTAGAACTTTGGCTGTTGAATTTAATGCAGAGATAATTTTTTTGTGAGGCTTTTGACTTAACATCTCTTATCCTTTAATTAGCAAATTAATGTTAAACAGTACAACAAAGCATATATTAAAATGATAGATAATTAGATAACCAATCAGTTGCAAAAACAACTGGCAAGAAAAATTTCCTATTAAATAGGGGCTGTGTCCAGAAGTGAATAGTGTAAACCACCATATTTCTTAGTATGATTCAGAGCTATGTATTACATTAACACAAAAACCCATGAAGGTTACTCAAACCTAGTAGACAAGGGTAAGGCAAAGGGGAGCAGGTCAAGAATGGAAAAATTTATTTTTTTTACAGAGCAACAAAAATTCTTTCTTTCTACATTGCCCAAAGCCAAAATCCAGTACATGCTGCACAATGAAAAAGCATTTCCTCGTAGTAGAAAGTCCGAAAAAGGAATTCGGGTTCATTACAGGGAAAAAAAAAGTCATCCCAGTAGGATATAGAGACTACATGTTTTACTGAAACCTACAAGGAACAAGAAAGGAGGAGGAGGAGGAGGAGTAATGAAAAGCAGTGGTGATTTTCTGCCTCTAGATAGCACTGGTGAGATTGATACTGGCAAACTGCCTCCTGTTCTGCATACTGCACACAGTTCATTTTTAAAATATCACTGAAAAAATTGGAGATGATATAGAAAAAAACGCTGCAAAATTATTCCAGGCTGCAGAAAATTCAGGTGAGCAAGGACTTAAAAATATCAGTCTGTTTGTCTTAACAAAAAAAAAAAAAAAATCCAGATGGTAGGTAGCTGGATTGCAGTGCATAAGCTCCATTACAAGGTACTAGAGAAGTCTTTAATCTAGCAGGGAAAGACAGCAACCAATGGTTGGGAATGGAAGGCAGGAAAATTCAAAATAGAAATAAGATAAAAAATTTAACAGCGTAGGTGAATAACAGCTGGAACAAACTCCCAAAGGGAATGGTAGATTGTTCATTACTTGGGGCTCTCAAATCAAAGCTAGGCATCTTTCCAGGAAATGTGCTTAGTCTTAAGTCACTGAAAGAAATATAATGTCCTGTAAAATGCAGGACATATGTGACCAGATGATCTAACAGTCTCTTTTGGCCTTAAAATCTGTCAGTCAAAGGTAAGGCTGTAAAATACTGCTGCACAAAATTGGATTTTAACCCTCCTTCTACCACACAATATGCCTGGATTATGTCTCTCAAATCACTCGATTCAAAATGTCTGTAAGTAGTTGGTGACAGCGTTCAGTCAATGTTTGGTGCTTGGATCCCCATCTTACATTCCTGCTTACTGATGGCTACCATTGCAACCAAAACCAATGGAAACAATGCAGAGAACTTTCCAGTGTCTTTATCTGAATTAGGCTCTGGAAATTTCAAAGTAACAGATCTTAGCTAAAAGCCTATGAGCAAAACAGTGATTTTCATACTCTTAGGACAGTATAGATAGATTTCGGTGAGTAAGACATGAAACTGTACATTACATAATGACAGTTAAATGACCAAAAAGTCTTTCAGGCAGGTTGTAGATTATTTAGTTCAATGATCAAGACAATAGTACACAATGGACAGTACACATTTAGAAAAGATTCTATTAAATTTATTTTCAAAAATGCACTGAAAATCCTGGTGCTGCCTTGCTTCACAGTATCTTTTTTACTTGCTAGTTTTACAGCTCCTTCTTTGGTGGATTTCACGCTGCCCTGATTGTAACTGGAGAAATGTCCTCTTCTCCGAATCTTCATAAGTCACAAGTCATAAAGAGAGAAATATTACATGGATACAATTACGCTGTCTGTACAAAACGTGAACTAACTACTCCAAATACAGCAGCATAAACTGGTAAAAATTACAGAACTCTGCACAGTAACATGGCACCTAGATACCTCTACACTTGTAGTGCTGAGACACCTCTGAGCCCCCCGACCAAGCTCCTATAGATCTGGAATACATGGCAGTGGATAAGGATAAGAGTTGAGAAGGTGTCGACTGCCTCAGGGAATAGCAGTTTAAACCCACCCCCACTGCTCTGTCTGAACACAGGGGAAGTTGTAAGCTATCAGGTGTTTGTCCTTTAGATTTACTTAGTCTGCAAAATTTCAGAAGATGTGTGAAACAGCCATTTGTTGTGCTTCTGTCTGACCAGAATATTCTGGGGATCAATTTCAGCTTCCCAAAAAAGGGGATAGGACGCAGGGACAAATACAGTTTTACAGCTCCATAAAGAGCTAACAGTAGTGGCTTCCATCCTGCTCAGGCATCAACATAAGGCTTTAAATTATTTTCTCAGTAATGGATATTATCCATTTTGTATGCAGATAAACTCAGACACATAAAACCTTGGCCTATCACCTTGCAATTGATTTTTGCTGCCATTCCTTTGTCTAGAAATCAGGTTATTAACTGAAAACAAATAATTGTTACTTTTTCATCCAAAATGATGCTATTTTTAATGTATTTATGCATACACTTGAACATTTTTGCTGAAATAGCAAATTACATTTACACAGCACTATTACTGGGACTGGGGCTGCTATTCAAATTCAAATATTCTAGCAATCTTCCGTTAGAAAGGCAATGGTAGACTTGGCAGGGAGCCTAAGGAGATGTAAGAATTGTCCTATACTCACTTTTCAGAACAATTAATCAAATTATGGCAAGTACCCATGTACAGGGAACACAGGCTGTTAGCATGCACAGCAGAACTTTAGGGAGGGTCCCTACACGAATGAGCTAAAGGCAAGAGGCCTGTGAGTCAGTGGCTGTTTTCAGTACCAGAATAACAGAAGCTTTCCATTTTTCCTGGATCAGATGCAATCTCAGCTTTCACCACTAAAATCCTTCTAAGTGTGGGGCATTTATTTTGGAGGATTTTTGGGTTTTTCTGTTTTGTTGAGGGTTTGGAGTTTTTTTAAAACACATATCACTGCTTTTATTGGCTTGACAGCCTTATCTACACTTTGACTGTAAAGTACTCTTTGTTTGAAATGGATCTGATTGACTATGAATGTAACTTGAGAAATTTTCTTGAATCAACAGCATAATATCTTAAATTTTCTTTTGCATCTTGACACTCTTAAAGAGAAGATTTTGCACACCAGTTGTTTTCTGTAATAATATCTCTCTTCTAAAAGATGTTTTGACTCATTTGTTACAATTCATTAAGTCTATTTGTTTCATAATGATCATCCCAAGACTCCTGATGCCAATAAAAAAGATGTAGTATGACTGAGGAATACAGGTGTCATGTGAGAGGTTAGAATAATAAAACATTCCCTTATGGGTTCAGCTCCTAGGAGGACAAAATTTGGAGAAGATTGTATGCAAGTCTTCAACTGTACATTTCTAGATTGCACAGCTTCGAATACATCTAAAATGCATAAACCATTACATGTTCAGAAATGCACAAGATAAAATTAATTTAATGTAATCTGTCATCTGGGTACCACAGAAACTTCCCCTCTGCTTCCTTTTACTGATCTCCCCTCCTCCTACATGTCCTGTGCCAAATGGATACATATTCTGGTATAACAATAAAAACTGTCTTAAATTAATATTTCAGCCATCTTTCATCTTTTTTGAATAGAAAAAACAAAGGTAGTCTCAGTTTACTGCAGTCACATTGCAACCTGCTTCCTTCTTTTGTAGCTTTTTCAATATTACCTCCAAACCAAGTTTTGGTTTTCTTTGTTTCACGTAAGAGCTTTAGCTTTTAGAGACATAAGCTGCAAGATGACAAGAATGACATGTTTCAAACCAAAATATTAATGACATTATGTAAGAGAGTCACATAACCACTTCTCCTTAGCAACAGCATGCACACCCTTGAAGTTAAGACTTTAGTGGCTGAGCCTGGTGAAGAACACTGGTACATACTGTGCTCCCCATCTTTATTCTAGCAATCACTGAACAGCCTCGCCCCACTTTGATATCATTCTTTTGCCTCATTCATTTTTAAAATGACGTCATGCAGCAGAAGGAAAGGTAGGAATCAAAATAGAAGACTAACAAAATTAGTGCTCCCGGTTTCCTGGTATTTGTAATTTTTATTCTCATTGTAGATGCATTACACACAGCAGAAAGTGAAACCTCAGAAGAATAAGTCATCCATTAGGAGCAATGGTGATATTTTATCCTAGGCAGCCACCAAGCATAGACATATTGGTCTTGCTCAATGTAAGTAACAGGCAGAAAAGCCAAGCACGAAACCCAAGCAATATACCAAACCCTAGTGCCCCTTCTTGCCTTTTAGGTTGTTACCATTATGATGTGATAAAGCATACTCATGTGGGAATTAAACACATAATCTTGTTATAGGACATAACATCTGGTTTGCCTTATTCTCAGGTCCCTAAGGGTTAAATTGTTTGCTTTTGCACAGGAATGGAAGAAAGACTTGCATTTGAAAAGGCAGCAGGAAAATGTTCTTCTGGATTCTTACAAAGGTAACACCAGTGAGTAATCACTCAAAAATTCGTGTTTCTGAGACCTCAGTGTTCCTGCGTATCTCTGTCTGCCAACAAACACTGACAGGCTGCAAATGCACTTGGTTTGAGACCTCCCTCTGGAGAGCAAAAGTCATCCTATGGTTCCTCCATAGGTATCAATCTTTATTCCTGAGTCCCTGGCATGTTACACTGCACATACAGCCCCGTAAATAGTAAAGGCATGCCCCAGGGAGGAGACTGTTTTGTGAGGGATATTAAAAAGTCTCCAGCTATTTCTGAAGATGCAAATTCTGTGTCTATTACTAAAGTAAAGAGATTCGGTGAACACAGAAATTTGAATTCCGAAGACACGCCAGCAAGTGCTGCAATGCCTGTGCTGATACTGTAGACCTACATGTAGGGAGCTGCTGAGTAGCAGAAGAAAATAGAGCTGTCAAATCACTTCCTGTTTTTAAAATAGTACATTTTGCTATTTTAATATCTAAGGAAGCATGAAAATGAAGATAAAAATCCCCACCTGCCGCACATGAAAAATGTCTCCTGCTTGTTCTGACAATCAGCATTTTAATATAGAGATTTGAAAAATCCCAAACCTGAACAAACTGTTCAGAGAAAGAAATACTTTCATCTCTGTCCTAATATGCTTAAGTTGTAGAATATTGCAGTATTTAATCTTCAGTTTTAAATGGTACAACGGGACTGCCAGCCATATGATGAAATGCTCACCTGTTCATCTGTCCACTTGCAGGATCCTGAAGAATTCACACTTCTCCTCCCTCTTTTTTGCTGCACTTGTGAAAGCAGTAAGTGAAATGAGGTTTCACAGTCCTTTTGATGTGTTAGTTGGATGTACCTTTACATTTCTACCTGCCTTCCCTGATAGAGGCAACATAAATCATGAGGGGGTTTAAGCTGTCTTGCCTAGAGTTGGTAAAGTAACACTGCAGAAAAAAATCTGCAGGTCTGGCAATAATACCAGTCCTTCAAAATGAAAAAAAACATGTCTCTTTCTTAGTCAGACTGGTAATTTTTAGGTGCCCAAATTTAAATCCTTCAGGCTTTTCATATACACTAAACAATGCAGCTACTTAAAATATCACACTTCACACTGTCAGAACGAAAAAACTCCTGCTAGTTCTGAACTTTGAGATCTGCACTTTCAAGAATTATTGCATTACCTCTGCACAATTTCTAATTTCATGCTCTTAACTTAAAAATAACAGTTTAAGCACTTTTTCTCAAATTCTGTAGCTTGAGACATAGCTACATTATAAAAAATGTTAAAAAAAAAAAAAAGTAAAAGAAAAAGAAAAAGCCAACAAAACCCACATGGAGCTTCAAAGGTTAAAAACCCCTACAAAATTTAAATAACCGCTCCTCCTCAGCATCAGAAACCCTTCCTGGTCTTTAAAAATAAAGAGCATTGACTGTGTCCCCAGTAACATATGTGGTAGGCATACATACACCAAAAAATTGCCATCACTGAAAACTGGGAAGACTCTGAGGTTGCCTGTAGTAGACTGTCTTTTGCAGGTAAGTGATTAGTACATTATTGAAGGACAGAGAGGAAAAAATTAGCAAAGTTAAGTATAAAAATATGTCTGAAGACACAGCCTTGCCCAGTGTACAATCAGGCTGAAGAGGGCATGGATAAATTATAGTCTGGGATATTCCCAGCCATCAGCAGAGACGTGATGATCCTTAGGAAAACACAGTGCAGACCTTAAGACTATCAGTGCACTGCTAACAGAGAGAGAGCTGTATTTACCTAAATTCACAAAGGCTGCAAGTGTGAAGCAACACCGACAGTTTCTGCAATAACATCACACTAAATGAAGGCTATTCCCCGTATTGTCCAGATGCTCTCTGTGCTGTCTGCTTTTTGAAAAGATCCAGATTAACTGCAAGCCATGCAAGGAAGAAGAAGAAAAAGTGTGTTGGGAGATGACCATATAAGGGAAACAGTGTTTGCCAAACGGAAAATTGAATTTGGCAATGAATGTTCCTTTAAACCAAAACAGAGCCAAAAACTCCCTGACTTTTCTAATCTCTTGAGCCATTTTCATGTGCAGTTCAGATTGAATAAACTGTACATAAAAAGTTTGACTTTCAGATAGGAAAAAAAGTTATCCCCAGAGCTATGAAGGAAAGAGATTCAGAGCTATAGATCAATGCACTGAAATTTCAGGGCTCTTGGCATTTCTTTAGCAAGAAATAAAAAGCTTGCAAACAAACTGGAAAACAAGTTAATGTATCTCCAGGGTATTCTTCTAAAGGAAAAGAAAAGAGAGGTGTTCCTGGTCTCCTGTGATTCATCTTCATTATGCCTTTATTTGGCTGGTCTTGATACAGTATTGTACAGTCTGACAAACTAAAACTAACCTTTATTATTTTAGTACGAGTTTTTCTCCCTTTCATACAAAGGTTGAACCAATGTAATTATGGCTACAGTCTCAGGCGAAAAATAACTAAATATAAGCATTGCGTTTTCACATATATATTCATTAAAAAATTTAAAAGTTTTTTTTTTTTCTGAATATCCCCCTACAAAAACACAACTATACAAAAAGAAAAGAAAAGAAAAAAAAAATCAGTCCATATTAGGGAAAAATATATAAAAGATCAAAAGACCAAAAAGGGTAAATGTACATATATGCGTTCAGCACAGGAGGCTGTGCCCTGAATGGAGCTCCATTCAATGTCTTTTGATGTGACATTCCCAGCACCTGAAGAGCTGCAATGTTACCTACACTATCCTCTCTTTCCTTAGCTTTAACAAATGGCATTTTAAATAATACTTCACAGAACTTGAGCTCTTTTATTGTTAGGATCAGAAAACCCCAGTGCAAAACTGGTGCAAAACATCTTCCTCCAAGCTCCCTGGGGGAAATATTTTTCCAAAATACAAACCTTTAAGGGAACCAGGTGTGGCACTGACGCTGTCATCCAGCCATGGAAACTGCCCCAGCACCAGAAATTTGGATTTCCATTGTTTTCACAAAACATACCTTTTTCTTTAGAATTTATGACCCAAAGACACACACCTCTTACATTTAGTTCTAATTTTTTGCTATAAGGCAGCTCAGTAAATTTATTCCATGACCATATGCTACTCCTTATAAGAACAATAGTTTTTTCTAACTTCCTCCTTGCCAGTATCTTGTTAAAACACAAAAATATCAAGATATAAATCTTTTCTCAAACACTGACAATCGAGTGGTTAATTAACCTTTGAGAAAAATCTTCTTTGTTTAGCTCTTCCCATTCACATGATCAATTTTTTATGTCTTCAGTTTTGTCATCTGAAAATGTTCTTCAATCCAGAGATTCCTCTAGCCAGGTTTTTTGCATGTTCCTCCAGTTAAATGTTCCATGATGCATGCTTCTAATTCTTTTGAAATGCAAACTGTAGCTAGCTCTACCATGTCAATAATTTAGAAATTCAGGAGAATTTGAACTTTGACAATATTTAGTATATTTATAAATACATTCCATATGAAAAAATGTTATTTTTCTCAGGGATATTTGCATTTTCTAACTTACTCAGAGATATTTAGATGCATATGTACATTTGGTGGATTCAACGCTTTCAGGTCTGTATGGTTAAAAACAAATAACATATGAGTTGAAGATTCATAGCCTAGTCTTCAAGGTACACACTAAATTCTTAAGCCTTCAGAAAAACTCTAGGAAGAAAAGTTTCTGCCAGTTTTAGACATTACATCTTGCTAGATATTTTCACTGGCTTATCTTACTGGTAGATTTATGTCTAGTTTTATTTGCCATCTTTTGTTATTTCACAGATAGTTGAGAAAACATGCACACACATATGCACATAAAAGCAGGAAATATGTAATAGATGTAAAAATTGTGATTTGAAGAGCTTACTTCATTCTTTCTTGTTTTGCTGTTCCTCATAACCCAAAAGTATTGTCATAAAATTTTTAAGTGCATGCATCTGCTGTGTGTGAAAAGAAACATTAGAGGTATTAGCAAAACAGAACATTTTTATGAAGAAGGCACACTTGCTTGAAAATATATAAGGAATTTTAACCTTCCTTGACTAGAAACACTCAGGCATTTGGTTATGGAAGAGGAAATAAATCAAGTTTCCATCCAAAGAACTCAGTGTACAGATGAGGGAAACAGATCAGCAGAATCATCATCAACAGCTCTATAATGAAATTGTGACATGGAGGCAATGAATGGGACTCCTCTATATCACTAACAGGGAGAACTGCAGCACCTTCTGAAAAGACAATTCAATGCAACTTCCTAAAAGCAGTCAACAATCAGTCTTGTGTTCAGACTCAATGTCTTTACACAATGCATGCATTACGAGAATAATAAAAAGCACCAAAAATAAAAGTGCCCCTATTTGATGCATCCTTAAGACTACATATGACTGTATGAAGTGCCTTTATTTATGTCATTCAGTCATCCACTTCAAGCAGAAGACAGCTGTAATTTAAGGCATTCAGTATATACATGTTATTGCTGTCAAATATCTGTGGCTAGCAAGGATCTCCACGTTCAAGACATCTTTAATGTCATGACATCAGGTAATTGACATGATGTCTTAAGAGCTCTCCAGCTGAGGGAACTTCCATGGAGAAATACTGTTATGAATTAGCTGTGATGGTCTACACAGGCAGATTCTCTGTGACAGAGATCTGAAGATAATCTCTGTTTGCAGTACTCAAACAAGGAACTGGATTAATAGGTAACTTCTCTATGATGTGTGTAAAATATTTGTTCAAAACTGAGGGCCGGCTTGATTCATAAAATAAGAGATGGCAGGATTGTCTTTGGCCCTTTTCCAGAGCACTCTGTCTCACTAAACTTACTGTGGTCTCTGATCAGAGAGCTGAACTGACTTTTATGTGGAGATTCTGAAGGAAGGAAAAGGAGATGGATTTTTTTAAGACAGGAAAGACACTTCAGACTTGATTACAAATTTGTTTCTTTGTTGATCAAATACTGTTTCATAAATACTGCTTCTTCTCATTCATTAGATCAGTAGCTGTTATTTGTCATACAATGGTAACAATTGCAAACAAGATAATGTAATAGAATTGATTAAGTGCTTAATCATAGACAACTTCTCTCAATATATTTGTATTGTACTCACGTTCATATCAGGCACAGAAATAGAAAAAGGAAGGTTGAGCAAATTCAAAACAAGATTTCAGCAACTCATCTCAACTTAGTGGTTCTGAATGAGCATAGATATAATCCTTTAATTATAGTTTGAATTCAAATCACCTATTTTGAAATATTCTGGTATCAATTATTTGTACATAACACTTTGTCAATATTACAGTAACTGTATTTTTTAAGCCATTCAACAAATGTAATCTTTTAAAACAATATGAACCTGAGGAAAATTCATATAAGTCCAGATTGTATTGAGTATAGAACAGATTAGGGTTCTACTTTCCTTTGGAATAGCTAGAAACTTTTAAACTGATAAGAAATTAGTAACTTAATATTGAAGCTCTTCCTCAAGAAAAACTACAGAAAAGAAGATGAAGATTTTTTTCAATTCCTACATTACATGCTTAAGCATGTAATGCTTACAGTGCAGCTATGTTAACTTTTGGCTGGAAGGAAACATTCTGAAAAATTTTATGTATTTAAATAATGAAGTATTTAATTCCCTGTATTTAGACCATGTAAACCACGAGTAAACCCAGAATTCACTGAGAAATTTTATGCACTCTTAGTTTTATAGTTCATGATTGAAGATTTTTAATAGACCTGTTCCATGCTCCTTTGTTTAAAAGTCTACTTGGTAGGGTTCATCCTTTCATATAGAATTTAAAATTCACTATAATAAATTCTGTGAAAAAATTATTTCTGTAGAGGTGCTTTGTGTTGAAGGCCAAATTAGAGAGTTAGTTATTGCTTGAATGCCATAAATGGCCAAGTGGAACAGAGCTGCAGATCTTTAAGGAAACCTTGCATAGAGAGCCAAAGTCAGCAATTCTCAGGAGCAAGAAATCAGGCAAGGAATGCAGGAGAGTAGGGAACTGCTGGTCAAACTGAAGAGAAAGAAGTAAATGCACAGCTCAAGCTCAGATGGGTGATCTGGGAAGAGTACAGACACAAGGTATGGCTGTGGAAAGCCAGGGTGGGGAAGAGGAAGGCAAAGCTAGAGCTGAACCTGGAAATGGACGTAAGGAATAACAGGAATGGTTTCCTACAAGTGCATTACCCAGAAAAGGAAGGCCAAAGACAATGTAAGCCCCCTGATAAACACTGCTGGTAAATTGATAACAATCAGTAAGGAGAAATCTGCAGTGCTCAATAACTCTTTGTCTCAGTCTTCACTGGCAACCTCTCTTTCCACACCTCTTGAGTGGATGGACAGCAGGACAGAGAGCAGGAAACAGAGTGCTTCCCACTGTAAGAGGAGACCAGGCCTCTGATCACTTGAAGAACATGAATGTACATAAGTCTATGGGACCTGGTGAGATTCAACTCAGAGTCCCTGGGGAATTGGCTGATGTAGTTGCCAAGTCACTCTGCACAATATTTAAAAAGTCGTGGCAGTCAGGTGAAATCCCAGGTGGCTGGAAAAGGCAAAACACTGTACCTATCTCAAAAAAGGTAGAAAGGAGGAACCTGGAAACACTGACCTGTCAGCCTCACCTCTGTGCCTGGGAAGATCACGGAACAGATTCTCCTAGAAGCTCTGCTGAGGCTTGTGGAGGACAGGGAGGTGATTCCAGACTCAGCATGGCTGCAACAAGGACAGCTCCTGCCTGACGAACACAATGACCTTCTCTGATGGGGTGACTACACCAGTGGACAAGGGAAGGGCTACAATTTTCACTTATCTGGAGTTCTATCAAGCTTTAACACAGTTCCCCACGATATCCTTCTCTCTAAATTGGAGAGAGAGAGATTTGATGGACGGACTATTCGATGGTTAAGGAATTGTTTGGACTGTCACAGCTGAGCATTATGGTCAACAGCTGAGAGTCCTGATGGACATCAGTGATGAGTGGCCACCCTCAGGGATCTGTACTGGGACAAGTTCTATTTAATA
Source organism: Acanthiza pusilla (assembly GCA_036630365.1). Classification (NCBI taxonomy): domain Eukaryota; kingdom Metazoa; phylum Chordata; class Aves; order Passeriformes; family Acanthizidae; genus Acanthiza; species Acanthiza pusilla. The sequence goes on along the minus strand of JAXCHO010000152.1, from coordinate 2,415,171 downwards.
TCTTCATCAATGACACAGATGAAGGGATCAAGTGCACCCTTAACAAATTTGATGATGAAAGCTCCATCTGTGGAAATGCTCATGACCAGGCTGGATGGAGCTGTGAGTAATCTGGTCCAGTGGAAGGTGTTCCTGCCCATCGCAGGGGGTTGGATCCAGATGATCTTTAAGGTCTCTTCCAAGCCAAACCATTCTATGATTCCATGATTCTATCAAAATTTTTCTTGTAATTTTCATTTCCCGATTTTCAAAGTCATTACCATATCCAGACTTTACAACAACTTTCAAACTGTGGATGAGGTTCTTCTTAAGAAAGAAGTGGTTTAGAACAGTGAACAAGAAGTTCTCCTCACAGTCAAGGCAACTGCCTTGAAATGCTCATGGAAAAACATGACTATTGCAACCAGTTTGAGCCGGCAGGTTCCATATAGACTGCTAAATGACAATATGGCAATTTTACAGGTAAACCTGGCAGATGCAAAAAATTATTTCAATTAAGTTGTAAAGGAAGTACACTTCCTGTCTGACTATTGTTAAAAAAAAAAAAAATCTGTTTTTATTTGAGAGATTTAGTGATAGGTAAGCGTGGAGAGCTGTTGTTCCTTACAAATCTGTTTTCCCTTCTGTCATATGAAGCTGTTCAATTAAGAAGCTACAGACTAACAGAGACAAAGAATGTCTAAATAATGAGAATCTTCACAAACTACTCAAAAACTGGATTAGCATAGAATATATGCTGTACATTTCATACTGTGATCATGTTTCTTATTTAAATTTTACCATATGGCAGCAGCAGACATTACAGAAATCCAGAGACTAGAACACAGATGTTTCTTCCCATCCTTTAAGCCCAATATAAATTATATTTGCAAAAATGTAGCAATTACATCCATGCTAAACAATACTAAATTATTCATGACAAGAAATAAAGACATGCTATAAATAACAAATCACTTTTATTACAATGATTCAGTTAATATTTATAAGACACTAAATACCTTGCAGGAGTAAGAGCTTCGGAAAAACAAGGGCAGTTCCTTTATGACAGCTTTTTGCTGCACCCTCAGAATTAGTCAGTCTGAGTCAGATATTCAGGCAACTAAACCTGGGAGAAAATCATCTTAAGTGATCTTGCATTCTGTCAGAGGCAAGAACCCCAAAATTTTTATCCTTCTTTAAAAAATAAACTCTATCATACAAAGATTGATACACACTGTATGTAAAATATTGGATGAGATCAGTCTCTATCTATAAAACTTTGACAACCTTCAATTATCAAGCATTGCATTGACTTTCTAGTACTAATTGCATGCACCAAGGAGGTTGAAAACTACTGGCAATACACTGTACAATTTTTCATTAAAAATGGGCTTTTTCTTGTTTTACCCGATTAGAATTTGGGTTAATATGTCCTGAAGAGCACCACTGAATGAACTTGTAGGAATGAGTTATGGTGGGGAATTGTGTGTTGGTTGCCCAGAAGATCTCCTATAAAACACTGCTGCCCAGGCTGGACCAAAGCTAGCTAAAAATGTGGAAAAAGCTCTGCCAAGATGTGACCTTATCAGAGATTCACACCAGAGAGTCCTGGCTAGAGCCATTACAGGTGTTGAGCTAACCTAAGTCATGACTCACAGCCCTTGACAAACAAAATATGACAACGAAGTGCATAGAAATAGTCATCTGTACATGACTTAGATTAAACAAGTTAGTTCAAATTCTTCCTTTGACAATACAAAACAAAATTACAGGCAATAGCCTTTGCGAATATGTCTGAAACAGAAAAGATGCCTGAGAGTCTCCACTGCGTGTTAGGAAGGACTCACTGGAATACACTTCCTGAATCATCTAAGGCACTGCTCTGTTGTCACAAATACTTATGTTCTGAATTTTGAAAAAATGTGGGATTTGCTTCACAGTGGAAGGATGGTCTACAACTAGAGACAACTAATTACCGAGAAGCTTAACATAATATCTCAAATTAATTCATGGCCTGCTTACCCTCTTTGTCTTTTAGTATAAATATATTTCTTCTCCAGGATTAAGTCTTTGATGTCATGACACTCATGCCTGTGTATTGGTAGGCCATACAACAGGAGCTCTTCTAACATTTTTCTGTTCTCTAAGAATTCTTCTCCCATCGTCTTAGGATCATATCTACCTTTTTCAAGGCTACCTCCTGCTGACAGCTCACAGTTATTCTCTGATTAGTCAGAATATCCAGCTGTTTATTCACATCTTCTTTTTTCTGTATCCCTCAATTTAGAAAACCCTGTTATATGGAAAAATCTTCTGTTCTGAATTCCCAACACAGGTATCAATAAAGGTGCTGTGATGTTCAGCACTGGAAACACAAATAGATATTTGGGTCAGGAGCATATGAAACTGGCTTTGTTAAACAAAAATTCTTACACATGGTGCAGGGATAAACGAGGGAATGGTACAGGAATGCAAACAGACAAGATGATGAGCATTGGGATCTCAGAGAAATCTAAGAGGAAATGTTCAAGTTTAATACACGTGTGAAATCTTGTTTTCTGCATGGGCTTATGTACCTATCTGAGGCTAAAAATGAGGGCCCTGAGTAACAGAGATGAAGCCCAAATTCATTTAGTACACTTTGCCAAGTATACCTACACAGAATTTGAGGTCAAAGGAATTCTTCGTACCTGCCTTCAAAGAAGAAATTCTGAAGTTTCCCATGGAAGATCCTTCTGTTGTGGGTCATTCATCACAATATCTGACTTTTTAGCAAAGTAAGCATCCATGGTACAAAAGGGAATATTTTTGTTAAACAAAATAATAACAATAACAATAACAATAACAATAACAATAACAATAACAATAACAATAACAATAACAATAACAATAACAATAATAATAACAGAAAAGCAATAAAAAAGTTGGTTAATTCTTGAAATGGAGGCAGGTTATGGGTTCCATGTTATATGTGACTGTTTGATGTTTTTGTATGCTTCCTGAAAAAAAGGGGGTGGAATAGAACAGGAATGTTTGTTGTCAGCTCAGTTTTTCAGTATCACAAGAATGAAGATTGAATGAGATGAACGGATGCATGACCAAGGAATCTATTAAAAGAGGTAAAAGAGATTGAATGTGACTGAATGCCACCAGTGTGGGGGAAAAATTTCTACACGTGAAGACATAATTGTTCTAAATTGTCCAATTAGCCCCAAGACGTTGCTCCTGAGTAGCCTGATAAGCAGTTTAATGGCCATGAAAGATAAAAAAAGAGAACAAACAAGCAATTCAAATGGCAAGAAAGGATTAGCAAATAAAGTAGAGAACATAATTGCTTTGCTACATATATTTGTGTTGGATATGAACCATGAGTATTACCTGCTGTTCTGGTCTCTTTATCTCAAAAAGGATATGGTAGAACTGGAAAGGACTCAGACTTCCTTGTTGTTTTATCTAAAGGCATAAAACAATTTCTGTTTAAGCAACAGTCAAGCAGCTTCAGACTTCTTAGATGAAATAGAGGGCCTTGAGGGAATATGACAGAAATCTGCAAAATCCTTAATGGATCAATCAATGATCAGAGAAAGTATGTAGAGGAGAGTACTAGGAGAATAGTGAATGCCAACACAGTATGTAAGTATTATGCTGACAAAATAAATGAAAAATTAAATGTGTGATTAATTGCTCTCCCAGGTAACAATGCCTCCATTCCTGCAAAAGAGCTTGCATGATTTGGCTCCATGGAAAACCAAACCGCAAAATTAAATGCCACCCTTAAAACAAAGAGAGGTATTATTCTAAGTAAAAATACCATAAACTGATCAAAGAGGTGTATGGATAATATATAAAAACTACTGACCTTCCTGTGGCTGTTTGAGCACAAAGTACAGAATTTTAGCTGCTTTTCTCAAGGTGAGAAGCACAGCCCTTACCTATCTATAGCAGTGACTGAGCTCTGAATTCTGAGGCACAGCCCAGAAAAGGTTCATTCACACACTGACATTAAAGGTACATTTAAGAGGTATATGATGTGGTGTGGTGTGGTGTCTCCATTTACAAGGAAGAAATGAGTCTTAAACACAACCACATCCTCCACCAATAAAAAAGGTTTTTAAAATCCACAGAGGTGGTTTAATGCCTGTCTGCCGCTCCACTGTCAGCCAAAATAAAACAGGTCAAGCATTGTGTGTTCACAATTGGGCAAAAGAAGAACAAACATGATAGTCCATCCTGGACAAGTTCTAAGTGGTGTAGACATCGTGATTGCAGGAAGAAATTACAAAAATTAGTCTCTCAGTCAAGCAATTAGATGGTGCGTCACATCTTTTTCAAGAGAGCGTGTTAGGGAGACTTCTTGTACGTGTGGAACCAGTGGGAAGCTTGTACATGGTAAAACAGCAGGTCTGAAGAAATACTCAGATTCTGAATGACCTTCACCAGTGTTGAAAGTACCACTCTGAGAGAAGAAGAAAACTCTTTTCTCTCTTGAAAAGTTTTCTTCTCCCTGAACAGTGTCCTCGAGCTCATTGACGAGAGATACACATATCCAATCCAGAAGAGCTCAACCACAAAAAAAAATAAACTGAGTAAGTAAATGAAATGTTAATGCAGTAGGATAATTACTATCCTGGAATGAGCAGGATATATCTATCATACTATCCTTTGAATGAATTTTTTAATTCATTTGTGTACTATACCACAGGACACAGTTTTAGAAGTCCACAAAAAATAAGCTGCATCATGTTTCTTAATAAAAGCACTCTTAGATGTTCCACCACACTCAGAGAAAACACACAGTTTGCTTCCTTCCGGAGAGCAAAAAAAGGAATGGATGGCAATGATGTTTTATGTAGGAGACAAGTAGATATTTGATGATGTGGGAACATGAGAAAAGACAGCAGGACAAGAGCCTGTGTTATCCCTTAGGTTACACGAGCTGAGGATGAGCAAAGAACGGGAAAGAGGGGGAAAACACACATATAAAATAAATCATGCAAACACAGAGGTGATATACTGGGGGAAGAAGAGAAAGAGAAGAGGCAGGAAGATAGAAAACTGGAAACATTACCTAGGGCAAAATATACTACAAAAACAAAAACATAAGGAAGACTAAAAAGACAAGAAAGAAGATACTTTAAGGGAAGCATTGTGGCTAAAGTGCTAGAATAAGCAAACACAGGTATCTCCATTAGCTCCGACAATAGAGGTTTATACTTTTATTGCTCGAATGTTCTGACTTTCATCTCTGTGGACAATCTCTTATCTGAATTGTGGTGCGACTATATTTGCACCAAATTTGGACCAAAAAAAATGCATTTCTGTAGGAGAAAAGAAAGCAGAAATCGAAGATTCACTTACACCAAAAAAAACCCCAGGGACTGAGAACTATCTGCAATTAAAAACTATATAAATGAACAAAAACAAAACAAGAAAAACCCTAGCAAAAATACAGAGAGATACACTCAACCCTGGAATTTGTAGAGGTAAGCTGTTTTATATGGCATATGCTTTGACTTTTGTGCTATAAAAAACATACCAAACATCAGACATTCTCCTGCTACTGCTGTACATGCATATTTATTTTAAAGTATCTTTGCAGAGCTGTTTTATCTTCAGCTTTCTTGTCTACAGCAGGAACATCGTCAATTATTTCCTAATGAGCAAAGACACACGAGCAGCCACAATTAACATGCAGACATATGGATGATCTGGCAATATGCTTGACTAGGGCTAAAAAAATTCATCCTTGTAAGAAGTTGCTTGGGTGCCAGTCTGGACAATGCTGGCGATGTGAGGGTTAAGCAATGGATTTAAAAATGACAAGTACTCAAACACTACTTAATTAAGGAAAAGATTCTGGGCAGCATTGACATGACACAAACACAAGTGCTGTCAAACATGACAAAAATCACTTGTCACAGGGAAAGAGCAAGAAATGTTTAATGCAAGCAGATGCTTCTGTGAAGGATATGCAGCACTGATCTTCTTCAAGAGGTACAGTGAATAGGAAACAACATGAAGTTTGCTGTCACCAAGAAAGAGAATACATATCCTGCAACTCTGAATGAAGAAATTGGACTGTCTATTGCACACACATTTCTGGATAGCACCTCTCTACAAATACTAGGTAGAATTAGTGCTGTCTTTAGAATCACAGATCTTTTTCTATTTTTTCCCCCAGATTATGAAAGCAGGATTTGGTTTAAAATGTGAACATAGATTTTTGCTTTTTCTTCCCTTCATTTTTAAAATGGCACATTAAAACCACAGACAATAAACAAGATAATTTAAAATTACAAGTACATCAGGAAACAAGAGAAAATTCTTTTAAATGGTTCAATATTGTCCCCTTTGGTGCACATAGAATTTCTTTAGCTGTGAAAATATTTCAGCTATTTCTCTCCTACTATCCTGTCTCTTTACCTCATACTCATTTGCAGTGTCACTGGATAGTAGCTTAAGAAATTATTCTAACCAGAAAACAAGCCTGAAATTTTCAGGCTAAATTAAAAAACCCGTTTGTCTGCATTACCAAAAAAAAAAAAAAAAAAAAAAAAAAAAAAAAAAGTTACAAGATACTGAGATACCAAGTAGGATTCACTTCAACTCTTTATGGTTTTGACATTAAATGGACAGTATCTTCCATCTACCTGAGGTACAAAGAAGCTGAGGAAACCTAGAGAAGGATAATGTGAGATTGATTTTATCGGTTACCTGGTAGAGTGTTACAGAGGCAGACTTTGATCAGAGGTGCACAGACCAAATGCAAACCAAGGGAAAATTTTCCACAGAAAGAGTAGGTAAGTGCAGGCACACCTTGCTCAGAGAGGTTGTGGAACCTCCATTCTTGGAGGCTTTTCAAAATTCTGTTATAAAAAGTCAAGAACAATATTCTCCAACTTGAAAGTTATCCCTGCTTTGCGTTGGCTAGGTGGCATCCACAGATGACCCATCTAAATGAAATAATTTTATGACACCAAATGAATCTTGGAAACAGAATAGACTACTAAATCACATAAATTCTTGGGGTTTTTTTCCACATGTTTGTACAGTATGTAATTGTCAAGGCTCCTGGATCGTAACTTTGAATCTAACCAGACAAACATTACTAAAATAATGAAAAGAGTTTACTTGTAATTCTGTTTTTAAAAAAATCCTGGATTATCCACATGTCCAGACTTTAATAAATAGAACACGAATGAGTCATGGGACTGGATGTTCTGCATTATCATTTAAGTCTTCAAATTTAGCTTAATTTAGTAATAATTCTTTCTGTGAGAAGGCTGCTTAGCAGCCTGAACAGAAATGAACTAGCCATGCAGTTAGCACACACTCAGGCCACATAAATATAGTTTCCTTGGTAGATTCAGCACTCACTCCTAAATCTCAATGAACATGAAATACTCTTATTTAGAGATTGCAATTTCAGACCTTTCTTTAGTTGCACAAGGAAGCCAGACAAAAATTTAAACCTCTCCTGCATTTGGCTGCGTGCTTTCAGTGAACAGAGAGAACGTTTCTGTCTCTAGGGAAATTGATCTATTCAGAAGCACTAGATTCATATTTTAAAAGAGAGTGTAAGAGTATTCCATACTGGGTATGTATGCAGAGCTGTGAAAAATCAAAGAAATTTAAATGTAGTAGAAGAGTAAAATCTCTCTTGATACATGTACGGTGAACTACCAACACAGATTTATTCAGTAAAAGGAAAAAAGATTCTGTAATGCAAAAATTATCATGTTTCCTTAAAAAAATAGATATAAGCTGTCTTCTCAGTTAAACGGATACGAATTCAGAATAACCCTACGCAGTGGTTTACTCCACTCTACCAGATGATGTAACCTAGTGTAACCTTGATGTAAGAACAAAACCTGCCCCCTTGTCAAAACCAGGTATTCACACATCAAAATTTCATAATTATCTTTATAAATCTAGCAGAAATTTAAGAGACACGCAGAAATACTGAATTTAAAGTCAAGGCATATAAATATATTTCAAAGAAAGCATGTGAAATGAGGTATGCAAAGTAAGTTATAAGTAATAATAACTTAAGATGCTTAACTTCAGTACTATTTTATACAGTTATAGATAAACCAGAACTTTGCTAAGGTTTCCCAGTTGTTTACATCTGTTGATTGTATGGAAAAAAACCAAAGCAAAGCAAAGCAAAGCAAAGCAAAGCAAAGCAAAGCAAAGCAAACCAAACCAAACCAAACCAAACCAAACCAAACCAAACCAAACCAAACCAAACCATCTTTTGATAAACCAGTGTGATAAAGTATTCACAAACCTGACTGAATTTGCAGTGTTGTCAGTCTGGAAATTAACCTTATTTAGTATATAATGTAAATATTCTAACTACAGAAACAGACAGAATAAAATTCCATGATATGTGTTTCACAGTGATTTTATTATCGAAATCTGTAGTATTGTGTTACTGCTGGAGCTGAAATAGTAGAATTTTATGACACTCCTCAGGTTTAAATTATTATCTTGGTTTGGCCAGCACCATGCACAAAGCAACTGTACAAAACTATTCGAAGGAAAATCTCCTATTGGAGGAGGAATTGGATACATTCATCAGAGAAAACATTTTGTGCAGAGATCACCTTGTGAAAGTTCATTCCACCTTTGGAGAAGTCATAATTTTCAGTGATATTCACCTTTTACCTATGTGGTTTCTCTCCCAAACCTAGGGAAACACCCAAAAGAGAATTACCTTTTAGTTGCAACCACTGTACATCAAATCAGTCACCTTTCAGTGAATTACAATGAGTGTACCAGCTATTGAATCAAAGTTATCACCCAGTAAATCATACCAAGATCAAGTCTGTGTCAGAAACACTTCATGGTTGAGTAGTTATTTCCCGCGGTAAATTAAAATCCCAATTTCCTACAGCTGCTAACATTTACAAAAGCAATTATACTCAGAACAGGCCTGGTATAACTCAATAGAAAAAAATCCCAATATGGTAGCCTTTTAAGTAGTTATTCTAATTTTTTTTGGGGGGGAAGACACAAGCACTGAAGACTGAAGGCACTGGAGACTTAAAGCACTGGGGTTTTCACGTGTCCAGTGTAATACTAATTCTAACATGGTCATCGTGCCTTGCAGAGCAAATCCTAAGTAACAAATACTGCATTTGCACCTGGAAAGCCCTTCTGCTCTATGTAGTTTACCCTAATATAAGAAGATTAGAAATGCAAATAAATAGACTTTATATTAGAAATAATAATTTAATATGTTATTAAAATAATAATTTAATATGTTATGATTAAATAGCTCAACCACACACAAGCAATCTCATACAATCAGGTTGCCTAAAACAGTCTTTGTAACATCTTTATGACACTTCATGGTATTTTCACAGATGGAGAATTTAAAATATACAGTCTGTGATATTTATACTTTTCAGGTAATACGGTTTTTCAGTTAGTTGAAAGAACATGAAAGGTCAAAATATCCTAATTTTGGGAGAGTGTCTTATTGAGTGTGTTATTCTTCTTTGCTTTGAAATTTTTTATTTATTACATTTTTACTTTACATTGTGAATTACCACATAAAATTAAATTGGCTCTCTCTAATGTATTTTGCAAAAAAACCCTGTTTCAAAATTAAATGTTTATTTTCTCCAATTCAGAACAAAAACAAATATTTAAAATGTACTATATTTTGAGGAAAAAACCCTAACCTCTTTTTCCTATGTTGCTATTCAAGAAAAATCAGCTTGAAGTAGTCTTCTCAGTACCTTGATAATCAGTACTTTTTGATTAAATAGCATAGAGTCATTATATTTTATTTACCAAAAAGCTTTTTCTACAATACGTCAGCCAAATGTTAAAAGATTTTGCCCTCAGAAACTTGAGTTATTATTTTGTTCCATTCCCCAAAATGTCAAAAACAACTGAGTGGGAGTCAATTACTTCCTGCAGCACTATTAAAATATTACTTTGAAAGAAAAGAAAGTGAACATTCCAGAACGATAATTCAAGTGACAGAGAACTGACACAATTTAAAAAATACAGATTTTTTTGTATACAAATTTCAGCTGTAGCGCTAAATGAAAAAGCTGTAGTAAATATTGATGTATATCTTTTGGATAGAGACATGGGGGAAGGGATAAATTTCAGGTAGAAGAAGCCATTACTTTAAATAGGATTTACTATAAACTGAATTATGAAGTTGCTGGGAAATACTCAGTCAACTGTGTCTCCTCTAACATCAATGTGGTGTCTGTGACAGTGAGAAAAGAAGAAGACTTTATGTAAATAACTTTGTCATATGCCTTGCAATTATTCATATAGATAGCTTTGAAACTAAAAGCACACAAGTTTATAACTATATACAAACCACAATGTTGTAATTCCATGCTTTTTCATGCTAGTCCTATAATTTGGGAACAGTTCCTTAAGTTGCAAATTTCACATCCTGTGCTGAGCTAACAGCATACATTTCTGTTTAAATCCCATGTAAGTGTGATAGAAATGGTATTCAATCTTACAGATGAAAAAAGACACTGATATGTGATTTCCAGGACCACGCTGAGGTCTATAGTATTAGACTACACTACCTCTGTTGAAATGTTAAGATTGAAATCTTTCAAACCCTTCCTAGAGATTTTTCTGGTGTGAACAAGATAGATTGTGGGAAAAATACTAAAAAAAAAAGGGTTCTAGTTAACCCTAAAAAGTAGTGTTTATACACTATATAATCACAAAATCATAGAATCATTTAGGTCGGAAAAGACACCCAAGATCCTCAAGTCCAACAATTAATTCAGCACTGTCATGTCCACCACTAAACCATGTCCCTGAACACCAAATCTACATGGTTTTTCAACACTTCTGGGGTTTGTGACTATATCACTTCCAAGGGCAACCTTTTCAGTGAAAATATTTTCTCTATATCCAATCTAAACTTCCCCTTGAGCAACTTGAGGCCATTTCCTCTTGACCTGTTGGTGGTCACCTCAACATGAAAGAGCAGCAATTCAAATGTATCCATCATATAATCATGAAAACATATGATTCTATTAAATATTGTATGTGCCTAACATCACAGAATATAAATACTGGTCCTTAGAAACTAGTGCTAAATAATCATTCCACAACATTTGGATATTTATGTTTGTTGGGAGGTGAACCACCCTTCTATTTTTACGGAATCTATCTTGAGGAAATGCTAAGTCTGAAATCTCTGAAGTAATATTAGACTGGTAGTCTGAAGGAGCTGAGGGATTTTCAAAGGACAGATTTATTGAAGCCAACTGCATATGCAAAGAAAACAGACCATATGATTCATTATGACCTATTTATTTGACAAATTTTCCTGTTTCTTTTCAAATTGGCCACTAACAAATGACAAGGTTCTGAGACATCCCTTATCCAAAATTATTGGTGAATACGGTGAGCTAATAGTTTCTGGTTAGCACATTTTTTAAAGCACTCAATTTGTATTGTTTTACTTATGATTAGTGCAGACACTACAATGTCTGTTTCCTAATGAACAACTTACATCTATAATCACTACATCTGTAAAGTTTAACTTACACACCTGAATATTTCACTCAATATAGATGCACTACTTTTGCAGGCTGAAATTAGTTTCGTTGTACTGCTCAAGTTCATTTTTTAAGGTTTCTTGCGTATTTGTGCTAGTGAAACTGCACTGCTTTTGAAAAATTCAGAAAAGAAAACTAAAAACTAAAAAACCCCACCAAACTAAACAAAACAAAAACAACAACAAGAAAAAACCAAAACAGAAGAAAACCCCTAAAAAATTTTTCACATCCAAAATTACTTAACTGAAAATTAGAATTCATCAAATATTGATCAGTAATTTTACAGCATGTACGACATTCCACATGCAAAATTGAAAGCAGAAAGCCTATTCTTCTTGAACTGGGAATCATTATCTGAGAAAGTGCAGCCTACATCTCAAATAATGGATTTGTATACATATATATTTTTGCCTCTACAGAAGTAAATAAACATTAACATAAATTATTCCAGAGGTATACAAGTATATTGAAAAATTAAAGTTTAATGAACATAGGAAAATTATGTCCATATTACTTTCAAGCATCTAAGGAAAACATGAAAATGTCCTCATTTATTAAGAAAGCAGCAAAATGTTACAAAGACCTTTATTTACCATTGATATATCACTTGCTTTTTATTAAACCATTTTAGGGGGGAAAAAATTAACTTTTTGGGAGGCAATGCAAACCAAAATTTTTTCAAAGACTAGTTTCTCAGTACAGTCCTTTTCATATTTTTCTAAAGTTTCCTACCTGATGGCTACAACTCTTTAATCTAGATAAGTGATTTTATTTAGAAGTAGTTGGGTTTTATTATTAAAGCACTGCACAGATGGCTTGTGTCTCACTATTTCTGAAAACTGAATGCAAAAACAAATAGAATTTTCTATTATGATGTTTATTTTTCCCTTGCAGCTCCTCAAAGATAATTTGTGTTTCAGAATTTGTTCTGTTTAGAAGATTAAAATGCAAACTTCTGATACTCTAAAAACTTAACCCTGTTTCCAGATGAAAACAGAGGCTGACCTATCAGAACTTCAGGAAAATCAAACATCTCAATTTTCAGTCAGCTTGCATTGAAAACATCCACGGCACAAGGACAGACACTCTTTAGAAATAGATGAGAGCATGTAAATAGATACAGCAAACCTAAGGTTAAAATGTTTACAGAATCCTGTTTAAGGGATACACTAAGTAAATCTAAACAAACCTAATAAAAGTGATGCAGTGCAAAGCATGAAACTGAGCTTGAAAGGAAGGATTAGGGCCTTTGTGTTTCGCATCGCTAACAACTCCAATAAACATTGTTAGAGCTCTGCATACTTTTGGATAATTTAGAAAAGTGTTTCTGTTCATAATGCAGGGTCTCTGAGACCCTTCTGATTAATAATTAAATATAGCTGCTACTGAATTTCAGTATTTTTATTTTGTCATGCCAATACAATAACAGTGTCTTATGTACCCAAGAACAGCATTTCAGTCTTCATCTTTTCATGCAAATTCTGGATGCAAATGCTGCTGATTCTAAGGACATAGGTAACAAAACCCATTTATAATTGCTTCGTTTTTTCAAGTTCAACCACTGAAACGGGAAGATTCTAAGCTGATTGTCTGCCTTCAGTCAAACAGTCTGAAAAATGTCAGAGACACATTTAGTCAGAATGAGGTTAGCAAATAGGGTAGAGAGGACAGAAGGGGGAAAGACATTCCAGAAGAAGATAGTGGTGGAACTAAGCTGAAATATGAACAAAATGGCAGCAGAGGGGTGAGCAAGGAAGGAGCAGGCTTGTGTGAGATGTGAGGTAGGGAAAAAAAATTAAAAGTTGAGGAAGGATATTGAGGCTGGAAAAGTTATTAGTTAAGCCCTGGCTTGTGAAGACCTATGGGTAGAAAGCACAAAGAATAGAGAACATACAGAACAACTTCAGTGCAGACACAGTTTTCAAAGGCAGCCTTTATTTCTAAAAGTAAACACAATTTCTGAGTATTCACCACTGGAGGTGTTCAGCATTTATCCTGCTGTAAACTGCACACAGACTGAAGTCTGGACCTTTGTGGAGGATTTTCATTGAAAATTAGCTTTTGTGACTGCACGGCTCTCAGCCAAGCTCTTACATATCATTTGGATGGTGGCATCCTGTGTTCTGTCATTCAGTGGAGAAGCAGATCCTACATGGATGGGGTTTCTGTCAGTAGGAAATGACCAGTGTTTATGACTGGTCACAGCACACGTGGAAGTTTGCTTACAAAAGATTTGTATGAGATGAAACTTTATCCCTTTTCCTGCCTCAATAGCCGTTAACTCACCATCACTCCCTGAGCCTTCAAACCTTTGCACAGCAGGATAAACACAGCCTAAGATTACTGACATTTGCTTTGTTCACTCATGACATATCTCTCCTAAAACTCGGAAATGACCTCACATTCCTACAGTTTTCCTATATTTTCCTATAGTGCTCCTACAGGTATTTTCCTAGAGTGTTCCTAAAGGGTCCTCTAGTCTGCCTCTCCACAAGCCAGGAAAAGTTTTCCTTAGATTAGATTGGCACATTAGATTCCTGTCTTAATTGATCTGCATAAGGCAGTATGGAAAAAACCCCAAACCATACTGCAAATAGCAAATATGTTATCAGTCAAGTGACAATACTGTAGAGTCTAGCAACGCCACTGAGCTGCAGCTACCAGAAAAATTGTAGAAAAATACACATTGCTCTTTCATGCTGGTTTTAGTCTTGTAGCTACTGACAGTGTATTTCTCAATGAGTTAACTTGATTGCAAACTAAGCAGGCCCTCCGGGCAGAATTAGTTCACGAGCAGTGCCACGTAACTGTGAAAGCCAACTGCAAAGCTTCATGATCTGTATATCCTCTGACTTCAACTTTTCAGCACTCATCACTTCACTCTGAATAGCCAAATCACAAGTTTATATCTTTTCCACACAAGCACCTCACCTTAGTTACCAGCCCAGCCACAATCAGATCTCGGCAGAGATAATCTGGCTTCCTGTTTTTCAAATATGAATACGTAGCATGCCATTTCAAGTCCAAATCTTCATAACATTGCTTCGCCTCAGCCTATACAGCATTGTTTTGTGCTGTCATTCCTGAAAACTCTGGGCATTCAGCCCCACAACAAGCCCAGCTGGCCACTGTTTGGGAGCAGTTACAGAAGGAAGAAAACAACGCCGTTAACTTGAGTGCAGGCTTTTGTTTGTTCAATTATTGACTGAGCAGGCTGGTACAAATTTTAATAAAGACTGAAGTGATTAAAGTGTAAGAAAATTGGTATTTGCAATGACAAGATCAAATGGCTTAATATGGGTTACAATAATAAATTAACAAAATTAGTAGCTAACCTTATCAAAGTGCAGTTTCTCATCTAACTGTAAGAATACTGGCATTTTTCCAGACTGACCTCAAATTAATGTTTAAAGGAGTGAATTTGCATAATACATTGCACAGCACATACACAGAGTTACTAACAGCTTGTTGAAACCATCGCGTTTTCTCACTTAGGCAGAAGCAGAACAGCAGCTGCTTGCATACTAAACTCCATCCTTGGTGCTCTGCTGCTGCAGCTGCATGTAGGCAACTGATTTAGTTTCCCGTGAAAGGCAGAGGTAGGGGTGACCTGTTGATTAATTCAGTTCATTTCAAGGTATATTTGTTTCAGTAAATGTGTATAAGCAATGACATTCGTGCACTTGGTCTATTAAATGATAACAGTACTGTAACATCCACCTCATTTTATGTTACTACTGAAAGGCAATAGACTATTTTGCTGGTTTTGGCTGGGATAGAGTTAATTTTCCTCATAGTTGCTAGCATGGGGCTGTGTTTTGGATTTGTGCTGGGAAAAGTGTTGATAAAGCAGGGATGTTTCAGTTATTGTTGAGCAGGACTTGCGCTGAGACTTTCCTGCCTTGCAGGATGGGAACACACAAGGGTTGAGGAGGGAACACAGCCCAGAGAGCTGACCCCCATGGACCAAAGGGATGGATATCTTGTATGATATGAGCATTTAAAGTTGAGGAAGAAGAAGGAAGGAGAAGACATGCGGAGCCGTTGCAGCTGTTTTCTCAAGTCACTCTTAGGTGTGATGGAGCCCTGATTTCCTGGGGATGGCTGAAGACCAGCCTGCCCATGGGAAAGGGTGAAAGAATTCCTCCTTCTGCTTTGCTTGCATGTGTGTCTTTTGCTTTACCTGTTGAACTGTCTGTATCTCGACTCATGACATTTACTTTTTTTCCCCTAATTTTCTCCCCCATCCCTCTGGTAGGAGGTGTGAGTAAGCAGCTGTGCGGTGTTTCATTGGTGGCTGAGGTTAAACAAGAACAGCTGTATTCTGCAACATGAAATACAGAAATGTTCTTCATTGGGTCAAAATATGTAATGTGTTGTTTTTATACCTTCCTGGGTATTTTTTTAGCTCTGTGTTGTCTTCATTTTCCTGGAATACTGTTGGCAATTCCTTCTTTCCTCTTGAAATTTGTCCTTTTTTTGACACAGTGTTCAGTGTTGTGAATAGGGCCATGCTGGAGGCAGAGAGTGGCTCTTAGGGCAGCAACCACAACTCCTCATTTGCCTAGTGTGTGTGGACCTGGTGCTTCAGAGCTGCACCAAGAATTAAAAAAATGAAAGTGATTAGATTAGAAGTTTGCTGTACAGTGCTAATGCAGTGTTACAAGGAATATAAAGTAAGAAAGATTTTAAACATATGATCATATAATATCTTTTTCATAGGGATCCCTGATTTATTCACAGCACAGAATGGATGGTACTTATTTCAAAAGCAGCTGTTTAATTTTTTTCCCGTCATTGTTTTCATGCAGTTATAACAGTATTCAAGCCCTGCTCTGAAGACAGAATTTCTAATTTCCCTTTGGGCTCCTTTAGAGCAATCTGCACTCAATAACTAAATTTCAGAGTGAGTGAATTTATTTATTTTGTAAGGCCTTTACACGGTGAAAGCTTGGCTACCTTTGTTTAGCAGACAAAGCAGTATCTCAAGTCCGTTGGTGTTCAGGTAGCCCAACTTGATTCTGCAATCCCCAATCACACCCTCGAGCCCATGGCCACCCATTCCTGCCTTCTGGCTACCAGAACTTTCTTGTTCAAGTGTCCACATGAGGATTGCTCCTTATCACACGCAGGTAGCTGTGAAGAATCTGAGTGTAGCAGATCTGCAGGGTTTTCCAACAAAGATCTGAAAACAAACTACCTTAACCTACTGAAAATATGTTTTTTTTCCTGGCAGAAAACCAACACATCTAGAACACAATTTCAGAACCATTGGTTTTGGACAAGCTTCTTGTGGGTATGATAAAGTGAATTTCTCACAGCTGCAACATTAAGTAAAGTTGCTTTGTGGCTAGAAGCACTTAAAATTGACTTTCTAATAACCTGAAGGGTATGAGGTAATCCATGAAGCAGCTTTTAAAGTATATCAAAATAGCAAAAGAAATGGCTACTTGAGGCCAGCCTGACAGATCCTGCACTCTGCCATCCTGCATAAGATTTAAACTTTGAGAGTTTTCTCATTCAAGACAGGCAAAAACCAACCACGAAACCTGATTTTGTGATAAGAATTTATCCTTCATGTGTGAGAGAGCAACTGCACACTCTTTTGTACCATTATGCCACAAGAAGAACCTGCAGTATTCAGTGAGAAGAGGTCAGCTTTCTTTAGGGACTTAGAGATGTCCCATCCTATTACTGTTTTAATTTCTGTCTAGGGAGTGCAGAGTGCCAGAATATTCTCATAGATATAACCCAGTCAACATTTATATCTTAGGCTTTTTCCATAAAACATCTCACAGGGCCACAGGACAGATCCAACTTAAACCATGCCATTAGCACATCTCTGTGTAACTAAAGGCTAAAGAGCTTTTAAATTACTGTTTCCTTTCCTAAAGGGAGATGTTTGTAAAATCCTCCATAAGACCCATTTTGAATTCTCCTGTAAGTATTAAAATACAGTTCCTTAAAAACCTCCATGGCTTGAACTTTACATATGGATAGTTTTCATTAAATAACTAAAGACAGGATAGCCACTGTAACACAACTCTCCACTGCACTGGGTAGTTAAGGAGTGTTTGTGTATCATGTGGTTTTTGAAACTGAGGGGGACGCGGCTTCATTGTGATGAAATTATTTTGAATTCTTCAGGGTTCTTGCTCTCCTCCTGTCTTGGCACTGCTCACAAATGTAGTAACTGTGCTTTCACTTCCATCATCTATATCAAAATGAAAACTAGTACATCAACCAAGACATTCCCTAGCAGAATCCTACTCAATACATCCTTTCATTAGGCTATGAAATATTAATAATGCTAGCAAGCTTCTGGCCAATCAGGAAATCACATCTTTCAAACAAAGAACTGTCACCCGTTTGACCATATATTTACTAGAGGCATTACTTACTTTCTACTTTGCATAACTTATGATATAATATAATACTAGCAGTTGTAAGGAAGTTCCCAGTGTTAAGGATCAGGGAAGTTACATCTGACTGGTGCACAGAGACAGCAGGAGCCAGAAGTGGCTGTAGTGTGCTATCTTGAGCCAGGCTGTTTCCCAGGGTGGAATTCAGTAATATAGAGTAGGATTCCTCTGTTGCAAACCGGTGACTAATCTGCCAGTCTGTCTGGAAAAGTGGGCAGCACTGATCTGCAGCAAAAGTGCTGAACAGCTTGTGGCTTTTCCATATTCATCTACCTTGAAGTCATGCTTTCCTAAAAGCACAGCCGCCAGAATGTTGAGTAACTCATACTGATGCTTGCTGTAGCAGCAATTCCCAAAGCTAACTCTCCAGGTAGCAACATCAGTCTTGGCAAAGTGAATCTGCATCTGCATCTCCTGGGTGTGCCCAGGGCCATCTGGGAAGAGGGAATGCATGTCCAGACACTTCTCCCTGTTATGTACCCTGTTTCTTCCAAGGAAGAAATTTTCCTTTCTGTTTCTTCTTCTTCTTTCTGCCAAATCAGTGGTAATAATCATAATACATCTGTATCAGTAAACATATTTCCACAGAGATTTACTACCACAGAGGACAACAGTGGCACTAAGGTCCTGGTTTTCGTTTTAAATTATTTTTTTTAAAAATACTGAATGACTCCGTTCAACTAAAGGAAGGGGACTACATGGATAGTCAAGTTGAGCTAAACCTGTCAAAAGAAATTAGATTCCCCCACTTACCCCATTCCTGTAATTAAAAAGAAGAAAAAATGGAAGGGAGAGAGAGAAGAAAATGCAAGGACAGGTATGATTTATTAGCTTTGAAGATTTGAGGGTCATTGGCTTCAGTGCAGCATGTACAGTGAGGCTGTCTGAAACTGATGCTAGAAACAATGGAAGTCAGCCAAAAAAGACAGTATTCTTTCTGAGCTTGTTACTATTAATAAAAGGGTTAAAGTTCTATTTATAGGAAAATTACAAGAAAAAACACAAGGGTGTAAAGCAAGTATAACTTCAAAAATCAGTATTTTGCCTGAGTTTAAGGCACACAATAATTTTTAATATATAAACAAAAGCACAAATAAATTATTTAGGGTTTTGGTTTGTGGTTTTTTTCCACTAGGGAGCAGGATATTTTTTTATTCCAGAATTCTGAAGGAGCTGGGAAATGAAACCACATATCAAGCAGTGAGAATTTGTAATGGATCTTTCACCCAGAGAAAGGTACCATCAATCTGGAAACCAGAACATGGCTCAATGGAATATTAATATAGGTTCAGAAAAGAAGGAGTACAAGAGGAAATGAGCTGGGAAACAACTCACTTGGGCAAGAGTTAAGACTCTGTAATAGTTAGTACTCAAATTAGACTTTACTGAAAGAAAATGGGGATAAATTGAAAATGGACTAAACATACAACAGTGTGAGAATGGCAGGTTGTCTCATCAAACATTTTTCACAGAAAACCATAATTAGTGTTCTGGAAAAGGAAAAATGCACCACATCTCTTACCTTCGGAATGCTGTGGAATTTGACACAATGCCATGTAGGAAGTTTGTATTTCATGTGAAAATGATGAGAATTAGTACAAGGATAAAGGGCTGAAGGTTTGCCTATAGAGAGGTTAACAACGCCAAAAATCCTCCCATGAGGATGTGTTTCAGTGGACTCCACAGAAATGTTAGAAGCCAACCTGGGGTCAATATTTTTGCTGATAATCTTAGCATAATATGCTGTTGTGTGCTTCTGAAGCAAGGTTCAGAGATACTGTCAGTAAAAAAGAGGAATCAAATAGAGCTCAAAACCTAAGATAAAGTAAAAGACTCATTTGTTACTGTAAAACTGTCCATAGAATTCCAAACTGTCTTGAAGTTATTGCTGAACTCATCAAGAATTTGCATAGGTCTATTCACTTGGAGGGATGGGGGAGGAGTGACAGGATTGTCAGAAATGCTAAGAAAGTGCATTTCAGAATACTGTGGATAGATTTTTTTTTTAAAAAAAAGAAGGTAAAGTCCTAAACCAAAAAATATATGTATTCCTGTTCTCTTTTAAAAACAAAGATCAGCCACATGATTTTTCTGCAGATTTTAGTGCTTGAGGGACAAGAAATGAACATGCCAGACACATGAAACAACTTAAATTTGTCCACATCCACCATTGGAGATATGTGTATACCTCAGGCTAGAATGACAGAATGATCAGCAGTGTGACTCTGCAACTCTGATCTGGGTAAGTATTTGGAGTCATGTAAAATTGGGAGCATTGCTGTTTCCTTCCCTCCCTGTCACTGCAAATATACTTGTTTATGGTTTAAGCACACTTTTAATTACTTCTGTGTGAAGTAATTAAAGAAGCAGAAGAATGAAGAAGCAGAGCAAAAAGGCATTTTCTTGGCTCTAAAAAAGGTGTAAAGAAAGGAAGTTATGATTTTACAGTCTTGACTTACATAATTTCCTTTGCAAATGTTGTCTTGTGCAGTTCAGCTAGAAACTGTGTACATACACACATTTCCCGGGTGAAAAGGTCCAGAGGATATCTGTAGCTTCACTAGGAATGCAGGAATCAGTTGGCACCCCACTGCAGAGCTGCTGTTATGTTCTGTTCGTGAAGTTAAATCAGAAGCAGCTCAGAAATCTGCAGCTAATAGGTTGAGATACAGATTTAGCCACATTATAGCTTAGACTGCAGAAATATTCTAGCAAATATGAACTCAAACAATGAAAAGAAAACACTGTTGTTGACCCACCACACAGTGGTACACGGAATTAATTAACATAGGTGTTTATAATCATGCTGCTTCTTTCCTCATGCTGAAGACTCATTGTGAATTATGGTGGTTTAAAACTAAAATTCTTCAAGTTATGTGAGAATAAAGACACAAGGAAACACATATTGGTAACTTCAGAAGTTAATAATGTTCCAGAAAAACAATTTATTTGAAAATGCCTGCTGAGCCTTAATAGGTTTCACATGAGGCATCGTGGCTTCTGTTGCCTTTCACCAAATCCAAGGAGCATTCTAAGGAAACCTACAAGAAGTTTTTTCAGACTACATGAAACTGGAGAAGCAGGGAGCTTGTAGGGTCCCTGACAGAGGAGCAGTCTGTAGAGAGTGGAGTCTGCAAAAGTGAAGTTGATACTCTTTCTGTTTTGGTTTCTTGGTGGTGGTGGTGGTCATGATGATGATGATTGTTATTGTTATTATTATTGTTATTATTGATATTACTGTTACTATTGTTATTGCCAGTAAGCAGAGTAGAGTTGAGGGTCCCAATAGTTCACTGGATATTAAAGGAGAATATTTTATGTTTATTTTGTTGTGTGGAAAATAGAAGCAGTAACCACCAAACAACCTGAAAGTCTTACTGCTGTACTTGCCAGATTTAGTTCAGTCTGTGAGTGCTTGCTGCTGTTATAGCTTCAAAGAGCTTGATTTAAATGTATTACACCAAAATCACATGGAGATCAATAGAAACACCACTGTCACGCGCTGCTATATTCTGTTACCCAACAAAAAAAAAGCAAAACTGTATGCGAGTAAGACATAGGGCAATAATTAGGTATTTAATAAATTAGGTAAAGTTTTTAAGGCATTTTACAGTTGCAGATAGGCCATGTTACCAGAATATATTCTGGTGGACAGGTAAGAAATGCCTCCAAGCATAAATAATCACTCTTCAATCGAAGGAAAGAAATCCCTCTTTGATGCTGTCTTACTTTTTGAAAAACAGCCAGCAAATCCAAAGTATCCTTCATTGCTAATACTAAATTTGTATCAACAGATTTATAGTGCTTTTCTGCTGTGATCTCTGTTACAGAAGAGCTGCCTCATTGCTCTACATCTTTTGTCTGTTTGAATTTCCTTTCTCTATTTTTTTTTCTTTATTACTTCTCCCCACAGCTTGTACTCTCCATTCTTTAAATGGAATTGCAATTTTCCTTTAATTCATACAGAAGAATTCATGCTATATAGACAATTAATTTCAGACTCATGACAGAGGCTTCAGTCCTGTGAGCCCCTATTCATGCTATTCCATTTCTTGATCTGTCATGGTATCAATGTTTTCCTTTGATAAGCCTTTTTGACAACACGCATGTCTATACTGTTTGGTATACCAGCTGTATTTAAAACACAAATCCATAAACACTATTACAAAACTACCAAGCAGACTGTGTTTTATAACCTGTGCCCTAACAATACAGTCATTTCTGCCATTGCAGTTAACATGTAAAACATGACAGTTCGATGAACTCTGAAAGCTGGAAGGGATAAACACGAAATTACTGCACAGTCATGTCCAAAGAAGTAATAAAACACTGCCATAAACAGGCAGTCAGAAACATGCTCAAACAAGGTAAGGAAAGTATCTACCACTTAGCTTGCATTCACAGTATTTTCGAGTATGCATTTTAACCACTACAAAGTAAAAAAATTCTCCCAGAATTTCTGAGCATACCTGAAAGATCATCTGTGAGAGAACACTAGGTAAAATGTCAAACGTGAAGAAAGGAGATATTCTTCTCCTTCTCACTTTGTTCTCTGCCACAGCAAACATCCTGTATTTGATCCACAATTTGTAAAGCTCCTTTGACATCTTGGTTGTGAATACGAGCTGTGAACATCACAGCTGCACTCAAGACACAAATTAACACCCTCAAGGTCAGGCAGCTGTGGAGACGAATCATGCACTGTCATTACTTACCTGCAGAGTAGCC
This sequence comes from Acanthiza pusilla, assembly GCA_036630365.1. NCBI lineage: Eukaryota > Metazoa > Chordata > Aves > Passeriformes > Acanthizidae > Acanthiza > Acanthiza pusilla. Next base: position 2,392,481 of record JAXCHO010000152.1, on the reverse strand, counting down.
TTCTAAAAAAATCTTTATTCTGCAGATAATGCGTGTAAGCAAGTAATTTTAATTTCTTTTCCAATCTAACATTTCTAATGCTACTTGCTGTTACACTTGAGCCTAAAACTGCCTCATTCAGTAAAGGATTTTTCAGTCACTCTGGCCATGCTTTGAACAAGGTCCCCAGGCTGAACAGCTGCAGAACTTAATCTGGCTTCTCAGTAATGAATTCATTCACCTCATTCATACGCAAGTCATGCATAAGTACCACAACTTTAAAGTAAGACCAAAACCAATCTTTTTAAATCAAGTGAATGTACAGTAGACTTGAACTGAAGAAGCTGGCACAGAATTCACAAAGGATTTGCTGTGCTAGTGAATAAGCTGCACACATTGCTGTTAGAGAAAATTCCTTTCAATGGTGCCATCTAATTCTCTTTCTCACAAAATTATATCAGTCATTGCTGTTGCTTGGGCAGGGGGATGAGGAGCCGACATCCAAGAGCACTCTTTAAAATGGGGCCCTTTGAGGAGGCCTGCAGTGCAGCCACAGGTTTGAGGACACCTTGCTTCTTGCTTGCCCTCTAACCTGGATGTTAAAGTGGCAAATGAGCTCCTTTTTGGGAGTCTCCCAAAAAGTTGTCAGCGCATCCTTGCAACATCTGTCCAGCGCGCTGCATTTCAGCTGAGCAATCTGTCTTGTGGCTAACCTGGGTCTGGTGCAAAACAGACATTGACACAAGGAGGATCTCTGCAAGCAGCGTGCTGAACTGCCGTCAAGATTAGAGCTCTCCTATTTTTATTGCTAGGGCAAAGAAATTGGAAGGAAAAATTTTTAGAAGTAGGTAGGAGTATGATGCCACTATGGACAGTCCAATGCTGGCATCACACATTTTATATTTGGCCTTTCTGCTGGGGTCCATTTTGCTATTTCATGTGCCACAAAGTGCTTTGTAATGGTCAGATCAATCAGGAGTGTGTTAACAGGGATTGTGGCATAAATAGTCCTACAATGCCATTCTGCCCTGCGCTAGACAAACAGCTGAATATACCTGTTTGAAATGCATCTTTCCTCTTTTCATTGCTGTCAGTGGTTTAGAACAAAAATAACTTAAACTGAAAAATCAATTGCACGAGTCCTTGATCATTCCTTCGTACCTCTCATAGAGCCATAGCATGGTCCACCTCACTGTTTTGCCATGCATTTATAGTGGGCTACCTATGACTATTTTTAAAAGAATTTGTCAACAAAATTCAGATGTCTGAGTGCCTTCTCACTGTAGAGGCTAATGCAGAGCAGTGTTTTACTTTAAATGTAATTTTTTGAAGAGTTGTAACTTCTTGACCTCATAAGAATTTAATTCTGCAAATTGGGGTTTGTGCTTTGTAGGAGACACTCTTGTCCAGTTTTTATTTCACAGACAAAACTATCTACTTGAAAAAACTCTGAATTGAGGTCACCAACCAGGCATTTGAAAAATGATGCTTGTTTAGTCCATTCCACATGTGCAAGTGTTGCTTTGCTACATGTTCCAAAAACCCTCTAACATATTTCTCAGAAACACATTTTTTCATCTCAAGTGCAGTGCCTCGCATATTTAAACAACTGTTTGAACAAATACTGGAATGGAAAGTCATTGTCATTCTGATGGGACACAGCAGTGTCTGTGTGGCTTTTGTTTGTCAGAAGTGCCAGTGTTGCCAGGAGACTCTGAGGGAAGATGTCAAAAGGCAACAAACTGAAAGGACAGACTATCTGGACTATCCTGAAACCTGCCTCTTGCATGCTAACAAATTTAGCCAGTGTTCCTTTCCCCACTGACTTCAACAAGAGCAAAATTGGGCTGCTAGTTCCACTTAGGGACAAGTTGGAAAGGATCCCATGAGGCATTGTTAAATTTCTGACACCAAAGAAGCAGCTAAGCTATCTCTACTTCCAAAAGCTTTTACACTTTCTTTGGACGCAGCTAAATCACCCTTGCAACAAACTTTTAAATGTTGCTTGCCTTCTGAACAGACCCTGCTGTGTGGTGTTTTCCTAAAGCAAGATCCCTAGAAAGTGTAGCTGTAAGACCTTCTTAAATTGTGCAGATATTGATCGGGTTTGGCTGTTACAACAGGACACAGTTTAGGTCCTGATACTGTGCCCTCATCTGAATCTGCAGGCACATCAGTCTTTCAAGGACGCAGTGTCATTAAAAAGGAAATTACCCAAATTCAGATGAGAAATATGATAGAAATTTAACTGACAGCAGCATAACTCTTACTACAACTTTCATAAAGACATATGTGGACCTTTGACTGAAAGAGGACCACTGGATTTCGTTATCAAAGTGACACCCAGAGCTCAGAGGCAGCCAGCTGTTTTTGTCATTGATGCTGGTGAATCACAGCATAAATCAGTGCTCCAGATGGCCTTCCTTGCAGCTGGCACTCAGCAGGGCCACAGAGAGGATGTGCCCAGCTGTGCTGTCATACCCACTGATTTATATTCACCCATCTGTACTGCAGATCCTTTCATTTTCTCTTTACCTGCGACTCATTTCCTCCATGCCAAATCCCTCTGCCTTCATGTGCTGCTCCCTCACACACTCGCACAAAGAACCCCAAAATACCAGCGCTACCATATTTTTACTCTCCATTTCCTGTGGTTAGTAGAATAAAGCAAATCTATTTATTTGAATGAGAGAGGGAGAAAGAAGTTGTTAAAGGTAGCAATAATTGCCCTCTATTTAAATATAGTACTGGCATTCAAGAGGGTGATTCATTACTATGTGTCTCTCATTCATCATAAAGAATAAACAATCACAGCTTCAAAACAGAATGCCATCGTAAAGCTTCATCTAAACCTCATTGAAAACTGTAGAAAGATTCATTCTGCTTACTGAGCTTTGTGTCATACTTCATAATAAAAAAACCCGAACCACTTTTTAGACTTCCTACTATGTGTTATTCAAGCCTTCTTATACAGCTTATTCAATATGAAAAAATTACATTCTCAATGTGACAAAACATCGTTATGTTCACATGAGGGCCATTCATTGACATTTTTAATAAATTGTTTCATATATGCATAACACTGTAAGATTTGGTGTTGCTTAATATGTGGGTTTGAGACATTCAAAGTAGGTATGGAAGATGGTAAAGCACATTTAAAAGAAACTCTTTTTTTCTCAGTCTTAATTAAAAATATAATTCAGAGAAATGCAGAGTGTGTGTACAATATAGACTGGTAACTGTATAATGGTGCATTTGAAACTAAAATTGGAGTCCTCATGATGATTTCTAGGCTATCATTAAACAACCAGACTATCTAGAATATTAAGTCAGTTTTGAAATGAATGTTATGTACGCTCTTGTTCTTCATGTGTAATGTCCGTACAAAACAAGGGACTGCGCTTCTACTCCTGTGTCAATAAATTCAGTTTCTGCATGCAGAATTCCAAGGCTCCAGGCTACTTAAAAGTCGTAATTCTTTTTGGTAAAAGACCATAAATATTACTGTATGACATGACAAAAATTACATAGGATACTTTAGAGAACTTCCATATTGACTGCAAGCTAAAATGTGTGTGAAATTTAGCTTACAAAATGTCAGTGTGACTTCCTGTAGAAGTTGGAGCAGAGCTATGCACTGGGCATCAGGAGTTTAAGATCCTGTCTTTTACAGGCTCAGCTATTATGATTGCTAGATCATTTCTATCCCCTTGTAAATGTGAACATTTTCAGGAACTGTGATTGCGCATGGCAAAATTTATTAGTATCGGAGGCCAAATTACAAAGTTAACAGAGGAAAGAACAGCTTTGAAATTCAGAGTCTCAGATGGCTCCGAGGTCACAAAAATAAATAAATCATAGCCCAGCCACCACCCTAAAGGAGTTTTTGTGCCTCATTTCTTGCAGCCCCAGCTATATTTAGAAATAAAATACGGAAGGAAAACATTTTGTCAGTATAGACCTAGGGATATGTCTGCATCATGGAAAGCAGCGTGTCCTGGGCAAATGCGGCATAAACAAACTTCAGAAACAACTTGTGCAGTCCCTCCAGATCAAGACTGTGCCAGAGCTCGTGAACATTCTGCTGTGCTCTGTTGGCAGTCAGTCCATCAGGCACCGAGCTGGCAGCTGGAGCCCTGTGCTCTGTGCTACTTCCCTTCCTAGTCACACCCAAAAGGCATCCACTGCCTTAAAGCATCTACAGCTGAAGAGGCAAAACCTCATTTTTCAGTCTAACATCATTTCTGCCAATGCTTTCAGAGCCAAAGGGCGTTATTACCCTGCTCAACTTTTAGTACATTTATTGTACAGTCAATTAATTGCAATGACTCATTTTATAAAATGCTGTTCAGGGTGAGATGGGCACAATTAACGGAAAACATATTTTATGTGGCTTCATATCTTAATTATTTTATTAAACCCTAGCCATTTACAGAGTGATGTCAGTATGACGGTCTGAATGTGGTGTACAAAACAGTCAATTCCAGTTTCTTACAGGCTTAGGAATGCTCAAGACTGTGCACCGTGAGAAGAACAAAGCAAAAAAAAAAAGGGGAAATAGTTCAGAATAAAAGAAAACAAGACTTCTTAATTTAAATCCACCTCTCGGAAGTAAAGCTTGAAAGCTTATGTTATATTGGGCTACACAGAAAAATGTAACATATGAAAAATATTTAACTAAATTTGCTGGCTGAAGTGCAAGTCAGAGTCAGATAACCTGCTGTAATGGTTATTTTCCCTGAATCCCCAAGGGCACACATTAGATTTCTAAATTATCTATTACAAATACCTCATAAAACCAGATTTCTGGTTTACAATTAAGCAGAAAATGAGAAACCTAAGTTTTTATTTAATTTATGGTCTGTTATGGATCTTTGCATCCTTAAAATCCAGCTCAAGAAGAAATTCTACATTGCATAAATGCACGCCTTTAAGCATCGCGCTAGAAGCTAAACCTGAGAAAGATTAAGAGGCGATTGCAAGAGTAGATACTGTCACACTGGAAGCAGAGAGATGACTTCAGCAGCACAGAACAAGGTATGAGCTGCCAGGATGAGGACAGGAAAAGAGTGCTAAGCTTCCACAGATGCTGACTTTATAGCACTTTTTAAATACTACTCAGAGGGTTATTTAAATATTCTCTGCAGTTCACCTGTGTTTCTCACTAGTCTCTCACCATTTGCTCTGTTTTTTCTTTCCTTTTTGATCCTTGCTGCTTTCAAAGCTCACAGTTTCATATCTCCCCAGCATTCCAATCTCCCTTTTCAAACACTAACAGGTTCCAAACATCATCTGGACACCTTCTTGTGGCTCTTGCTCAAGGCCTGGGCTGGCACTGTCACAAAACTGAGTTTATTCATTCCATGCGTTCTGCCACCATATCCCTTCTCCATTGAGTTGCCGTCTTTAATTTCTTCATCCCTTTTGCATTTTGTCCTGTACCCTTCTCTCTGAGTTTTTGGACTGCATTGCTCCATCTCTGACACGATTCCTAACTGCTGTTTCTGAAGAGTTGAGACATTCATGGCCTTTCATCTTCCCCTTCGCTGCCATTCCTGGATCCCTGTGTCACACATGCTGACATAGAGCTGACCTTAATTTTTCTCATACAGAGAATAATTCAGCCACTGAGCATTCCCATCTCTTTTCCTACGTTGTCACCTCTGGGTTGGAAGCTTCCTCCCTTCTTAGAGCAGCAGCCTCAAAGCAATTTTCCTCCATTTGTTTTCATATCAAATGTACCCAGCCATCAATCCGTTTTCTGTAGCTAAGCTCTTCAGTTTCCTGGACTTTTTTCTTTTCTGATAATCTGTTGAATTCATCTGTGATGATGCCAGCCTTCAAGTCAATGATCAGTCCATTCCCTGGTCTCCACCTTACCTCATCCTCTTATTTTAAAATAATGATGAGTCTTGGAACAAAACCCACCCTTAAAAAAGTGATCATTTAATTGCAATGTTCATAATGTGCGGTTATAATTGGTCTTTTGTAGTTCTCCATTCAAATAGCACTCCATCCTTCAGACTTTAGGATTTCTTTGTCTTCTTGTTACACACGATTCATGACTCTTCTGTTCTCAGCCCATCCTTCCTTTTTTTAGTTCGTAAGGTGTTCTCTGGTTTTCCCAGTGCTCGATATTTCTCTATCCACAACTCCTGTTCGTCTCACCCATTGGAAGGCCCAGAGGATGAGCCTCTACCTCACAGACCCTTCTCATCCTCTGCTCTTGCCCTTGCTGTGGAAATCCTTTAAACAACGTCGATTCCTCTATGCTGGCTTCGTTTTCTCCTCTGTTTCTACTTATCCCATCTCTTTCTGGATCATAAGTCAACTTCCTGAACAAGGTGGTAATACAGACAATGGATGGAAAGTATTATTTTTGAAAATTATTATAAGAGGTGGAGATAGGTCAATATAACACAGAATTCTTACACTCAATATCTTTCAGTAATATTACTTCCTCTTCAAGACACAGCTGATAATTTTTTTAAAACTTTCTGTTTTTCAAAAAGTCTCTGCTTTTGGTTTCCTGTGCAGTGGAAACAAAGAAACAAAGATTATGAAAGATTAACAGGTTTGTTGAATGTGGGCAAAAGCTTACTAATAGATGTTGGGTGACTTCTTTTTATTTCTAATAGTACCTAAATCCGTAAATAAATATTGTGAGACTTAATTATGGACAGAGACAAAATGGGTCATTTTTCTTACATTAGCAACTAAGCCTAAATAGCACTGTTTTTATTTATATACACACTTATTAGCCTAAAAATTGTCCCTTCAAAATCACTAGTATTAAATTCTGGTCAGACTTTGATGAGGAAACAATTATGCATCAACAATAACCCTGTTAATACATGTGTACAATGCGTATTTGAAAACCTAAAAGTCTAAGTAGGTTTGCAAAGCTTACTTTTACAGAGCTTTACTTCCAAAAATGAGATGGAATGAATTGCACAGTTCATTTTAACTGCAGGATGTAAGATAACAAAGAAGAAGATTGGATTATTCTTTGCAGTAATTTAAGTTGAAATGTTTTCAGAACTCTTGACTATGAGTTAAGGATTTTACAAACAGAAAACTGTCCTAGTATTTTTATTGGAGAGTACCAAAAAGAACTTAGTTACAGGAGGACCTCTGCCCTCTCATTTCTGTATTATCACAGCTACTAAATCTTTCAAAAAGCTTTTCTAGAATGACCTTGACTATTCAGTGATAGACAAGGCAAATGGTTGTAATTCTCTGGGAAAGATCAAAGAAAACAAAAGCGCTACATTTTGCCTGCTTCTGTTTCCCAATTACTGGTATAAGAGAAATAGTGTCTGAAGCCACTCTCCAGCCTGCAAAGGTGAGAAAGCAATCATGGCAATGACTTTTGAGAGAGAACTTTTATAATTATCTGCCGATAGAAGCAAAGTAAGCAATTCAGATGGAAAACATGAAAATGCAGAATGATCTGGCAAGCCTGCAGAATGTCTGACCAGGTAAAAAAACCAAATTCAGTGCTAAAAACAGAGCCTGCTCTGTTGAAGGCAAGTATAAAAGATGTTATTTCTGCCCTTTTCATAAGTACCATTTTGTGAATCAGCTCTATTTTTTAGAGGAGATGGATGTTCCTATGCACCTAAAAGAGTCGGTCTTTTTTAGACATAAGGGACTCATTGATTCCAGTGACTGTCTGGAGCTGAGTAATTTCTCACAAGAACAGATGCTCCAAGCACCAGTCAGGTGATTATCTTCAAGAGTCTGAAGTGCTCTGACATTGATAGCAGAGGCATTCGACTTCTCCATGTGTGGGTTGTGATATTTGTCCTTGCAGCTTTAAATGAACGTGTTGTGTTCCTGAGATCTGATCAAGGGTCAGCTTTGCTGACAAGCTCACTCTGAGTTCCCATTTGAGAGGGAACATTGGGTGTTCTTGGGGTCCTGTCTCTCAATAAATCTTCCCTGACTGGAGCTAAGGCTCTGCCTTCATCGCCCTGTTGAACTTATTTAACCTTTGTTGAAGCTTCCTAAAGCTTGCCAAGACGAGCAGAGTTAAAGCTCAATTAACAGCTGTGTGTGCGCTGAAGGTTTTGGTGTAAAATAGCTTTTGACAGACAGAATCTCAGCAATTAGTTTTCAAACAGGAAGAACGCTGAATCTTATTTAGTATCTTCTTTGAAAATGGTAATTATAACAGTGTCACCTGATGGGTAACTTGCAGCTATCAATTTTATTAATTTCCATTATTTTTCCTGAAACATGGGCTCCTCTCTCATCTCAGAGAGACACATAATTTTGTATTTCATTACAAATTTAATATGCATCTTGAAATGATTTCTGTTTTAATTTTCATCCTTCTGACATATTGTATTACTAGCAAAAAGAAGATACATGAGTATGTTGTTCAATATTGCTCAGTTCCTAGGAAGTCAAACCCTTAAAAATTGATATGTCCAAGAACAAAAAGGAATATAGAGAAAGAATGAGTTTTAGAAAGCCTCTTGAGAGAACTTAAAGGTCACCATCATCATCATCATCATCATCATCATCATCATCATCATCATCATCATCATTTTGAAGAGATATGCCACTGCTACTCTTTTGGTTCCTCATAATTTTCTGCAGGAAATAACCATTTTACAGAATACACTTTCTCATAATTCTTTATTAACTCTGAAAAGTTCTCCAGAACATTATAAAACATCATGCCAGGAAAGACTGTATGCACCTTATGTGATCTCTGTGAAAGGGCCTGACTTTACAATACTGTCCTGTCAAGGGTCCAAATATTCAGACTACTTGGCAGAAAAGTGTTGTCTCTTCTCAGTTCAGTCCGGAGAACACAAATTTCCACATTAACAAGAGATTTAATGTCGATAAGGTATCAATTAAATTGTGGTAACAGGTTTTAGACAGCGCTAGGCCATTATATTTGTTCAGTTTATCAGCTTTCCTTCCCTCATGAATTAGTATAAAAGATCCAAACTGTACAGATGATGCTACTATTTAATTAATTCAGCAATACAAAAGACCATGCTTTCATGTCATTTACTGCAATAAAGCTGTTTCACACAAGAAAAGTCAGTTTCTGGTCCAATTAGTGAATCTGAAGAGGAAGAAAAGAGGAATATGCACTTTCCAGACTTGCAGTGCCATCCATGAAATGCAGATGTCCCTTGTGGTAATTAGTTTGCACCTTGAAGCAAGAAGCTTGATTACCCCTACATAATTAAGTTAACTATGGCTACAAATGTAATTAATGGTCTGAATATTTTCCTGTATTTGGGGGAAAAGAAAAAAAAACCCAAAAAAGAGGAAAAAAAGGAAAAAAAGGCAACATTGTAAACCAGTGATCTCCCCCAGCTGATTGCAGCGTAGGTAGCATAGAATCATAGGATCCTAAAATAATTTAGGTTGGAAAAGACCTTTAAGGTCAAGTCCCAGTGATCAGCCTGCTAAATCCACCACAAAACTGTGTCCCAAGGTGCCACATCTGTGGATCTCCTGAATACCTCAAGGAATGGTGGCACCATTTCCTCCCTGGGCAGCCTTGTCGAGTGTTTGTCCTTTCCAGCTTCAAAGCAAGCCTGGTGAATTGTGTTAAGAAAATAAAGTGGGAAGAGACAAGATTTTTCTTGGTTGCCTGTACTACATCCAGTTCTAATAATTACTTAGGTGGAATTTAATTTTAAGACAGCAAATTGTAAAATCCCTGTTAGAGGAAGAGCAACTTATTTAATAGCAATGACTTCAGACATGTAAATACTATGCTGCTTCTGAGGTCATTTATTGGTCAAAAAGAGTTTGCCAAAACTATTTTAGATTATCTAACCCTGGATATTGACCAGCTGCAGGAGTCTTCTCTAAAAATTTTTAGCTAGGACACATTTACTAGTGATAATTCCTTTTGATACAATATCTTCATAGAAAGAAATAAAACAAAGTAGACAACCTCTCCAAGCATTTACACAAATAGGATCCAGTGAAGATTTTCCTATGATCATATGAGAAATTGTTGAATTTTGAAGTTGTCTTTCAGGTAGGAACAGTGTATTTGCAGCTGATTGGTTCTCATTTTCTAACTTGATTTTAGTTTTCAAAGGAAGATAAAATAGCAGGCGAACTGCCTGCTTTAGTTTAGCGAGGCTTCTTCTCATCAAAGTCTAATTTAATTCATCAGTCTTGGTGCTGCAAACAAACATAATTGATACCATTAAAATATTCCATTTCTTAAAAAAAAAAAAAGAAATCTTCCCTTGCCTTCAGGGAGCGAAGCAGTATATCTGCCCCTTTGTAAAGAAAATCTTTGTTAATCTTTGATTTTAAATTACTGGAAGAAGTCCTCTGAGTCATCATCTTTAAGAGACCATTCTTCCTGAAATATCAGAATACAAACCAAAGTACATTCCACGAAGCAAATGGAAGGTTAAATTACCTTACTATTGATGACAGTTTACTTTAATGAGCAATTGTATATCATAGAATTAATTTTTTTTTTTTTTGGTGAGTTTTTTTTGTTTGTTTTGTTTTGGGTTTTTTTTACAGAAATACCTCAAGTGAATACCTTCAGATCTAGGAGAAATACTATTGAATTTTAGTCTACCTATAGATTTCTGGTATATAATAGTTTTTGTTTCACTACCCTGAAATAATCTGAAAAAAATAAAGATCAGAGCTTTATGGATATGGTTAAGCGCTCATCCTGGGCAAATTAAATTAAACCTCTGGCATATGATGAAAAGTTTGTTTCACCTAATTGAGCATCTAATGAGTATGGATGAATTTAAGCTACTCTTAAAAACTTTGTTTTTCAAAGCTTTACTGAGTAGGATCCATTCAGATGGAGAAAGAAACACGTTGCATTTACGCTCACATAAGATTTGGAAGAAAGGCTCTGATAAGATTCTGATCTCTTCATAAAGTTTCACTTCAAATTGTACTGTCCTGTATTGATAACTGTAGTTATTACTAGAATACACTGGCTCAGTTTTCCTTTTAATTCTTACAATTGCTTCTTCTAATTTCTGTGAGTTTTTCTGTACAATAGTGTGTACATTCATGAGGAAGCTGTGCTCTTCATAAGCTTCTGCTCTGATCAAACTAACATGTTCATTTGCCCTCCCTGGAATATGCACCTGGAAACTAGATACGGATTTTTTTACCATTAAAATGTCAGGAAACCAGGGGAAGGCGTGGATAAAATTTTGGACTCTTTTGAGATTAGTGAAAGCTTTATACCTTTGACCTTGCTCCATTTGATGGTATTCCTGTATGAATTCTTCATCTTACCAGCATTGCAAAAGCCTGAGATGGGCACTTTATTCTTTTTTACTCATTATTACACATGAATAAAGTTCTGGACCCATCTTGTCTTTTGGGTTAGGATAAAGGAAGAAATCCTTGTAAAGCAAAAAGTCAAATATATTTATACTAGAAATCTTCTCATTTTTGTGGAAACCCACAGGTTTTTAGACAAAGGATTTTGAATGAAGAGATTGTGTCCAAAGAAAGTTCCCAGTCAGTTTTTCACACCACACAGCTTGGTCACAGTTCCGTTACTAAGAGCTCATGTGGTTATCTACACTTGTTTCCTTCAATTGCACATTTAAAAAGCCCCCCAAAAAACCTCTTGTACAGCAAAAACCTGATTTGACCATGTCTTTTTGAAGTTTGCACCAGCTTTTTCCCTTCAAAACATTTTGTTCTGCCTTCCCCTTCCTTTTAAATCACTACACTTTGTGATTCTGCCTACATCCAGACCCTAATCCCTTCTTGCATCACCCTACTGCTTTTATTTGTTCAGGCTTTTCTTACTATTTCCTTTGTCTAGAGCTAGGTGCTTTCATTTAATGCCTTTGTACCATTTATCCATTTATCCCATGCCTACACTGAATTTGAAGATGTAATTGATGTACACAGAGGCATGCGCATATAACCCTTAATCTACCTGATTCTGTTATGAGATTTTTCCCTTCAGTGCAAACCTGTAAGTAATTTGAGTGACCTGCTCAAGATGTGAGTCTCTTAACCCTGAAATCTGAGTCTGCTTCTCCCTACACTGCTCCAAAATTACCTGGTTTAGTGTTAGCATGGACACATATCCTAAAATATGCCAGTCGTCTTAATTCTGCCACCATAGATCCATTAATAGTGCATTTTTAACCCAGAGGAATATGTGCCTTATTTCACTGGAATGGTTGTATTCCTCACCCAGAGGAGAATTTGTCTCTGTGTCCTGCTTCCATATGATTTCTGACCACGGTTTCTTTCGCTAAGATTTCTGTACACACTTAAGCAGTTTCTATGCACACTTCTGAAAGTTCCTTGTGTCATTTGCTGAAAAGAGTAAGGTTTATTTCTATTCCCAGCAAAAGATCACATATTACACATGGCTCACTGATGTCTCGTGTTTCTGAGTTTCGAAGCATTTGGTAGCTGAAGATGGAGGTGTGAATTCAACTCCTTAACCGCGGCTGATCTTTGGTGTGATGAGCTCAGTAGATAGCGAGTTGTGCTCCACCTTCTCCAAGTTACTGGTACGGTCTAGGGCATGGGAATATTTTCACACAGAAATGTGAAACACTAAATCTAAATAAATTTGTATTTGCTTTACTGTAGTGGATGATTTGCCAGTGCAATGTGAAGTCTGTGAGACCAAGACTATGGGATTTTTTTATTTTTACTAAACAAGTTAACCGCTATTGCATTTGGACTTTTCTCCACTGCATAGCTCATATTCCCAAAGGGTTCCAGCTCCTGCCAAGTGTCTTGCATCCTTTCTAATACTTTAAATTATAATATTTACAATAAATGACATACCATGGACTGGGAAGAATTTTCAGAGATGGAAATAGGTTTCCAATGAGGTAGTTTGGATCCACTTTCACATTGAATGTTTTTACACTCATTGATTTTAAGAATCCTTGTCAGCCTGTAAATATGGAAACAACAAACAACAACAAACGCTTTCCATTTTCTCTAGGGGAGTAAATAGGGCAGGGTGAGAGTGCCAGTCTCCAGGACCCCTGCCAGCAATAACAGTTTGAGATATTTGCTCCGTTTCGGGTAATCCTTGCCTCCCATACAGACCAAAAGCCTTATGTACTTAGAGAATTCCTCTGCATCAAAGATGTTTCATTTCTGCTGCTTGCCTCACACACAGACAAATGCTCTGCAGTTTTAAGCAGCAGTTTTCACACCGCCGGAAAGAGGATTGCGCTAATACTCCCTTTGGAGTCATCTCTAGATAACCAAAATTGCTCTTCCTGGTGTTGTTCCTGACCGCTGCTGCTGCTTCCTCAAGTAACTGCTTCAGCTTCTTTTATTCTGTGGAAAGGCTCTCATTTAGTGTTCACAGTCCAGAGCAGCATTCTCAGATTGTTGTGCTGAGCAGACAGATTAGGCACACTTCTTACAAGGCGTATTACTCCAAGGGATATTTGCTGGAGCAAAAGTATATTGATGGCAACAACTGCACTCCCTGCTACTCCTAGGCCTTCTTCTCTTGGGGAGATTTTAGTCCTTTGTGTGCTTTCCTTTACAGAATTAGCTGTGCAATACCCAGGCCTATTTTCGTCATTATTATTAATAAGTACGACTTCTGGCAGCACAATCTTTTGTGCGTCAGTGTCCAGCTTAAAATGATTTAATAACTTATTTCCTTTCAGGTTTTTATGGAGAATTTGACCATGGTGTGATTGGCACTTTTTACAATTTTGTGCATATTATGCAAGCCCTTTCAAAGTCTTGCAAAATGATGTGATTAAGTTTCTTGCAAAATTTATATACAAGCTAAGATTTGTCTTGATTCCAGTATCCTCCTGAGCAGTTGTTAGAGCTCTGTCTTTCTAAAATAGGTTCATTTGCATGGGATATTTCAGAATTATTTATTTATTTAAATCATTTTTGTTGCTCTGGAGTGATGCCTACATTTTATGTACTTCATTCTGGTCTGGATTACTTCCGATGCATGACAAATTTCTTTGTCAAAAATCAGACTGAGATTTTTGGGTTTTTCATTCACTTCCTTTCCCCTCCCCCACTTCTTTGTTCCACACCTAATCAAGATCAGGTCCTCTTTCTAGGTCATTGATCATCTCTTAATATTTAATTAAAACCCGCATCAGGTCGTTCAACAGCAGAAAATATGTCCAGAATATTTCTCTGCAGAGCATGGTCGCTTTGGTCTCTTGTTCTGTGGCTTTGGATACACAATAAAAACTATGAGCTTTTAAAAAACAACCATGTTAAACAACTATAATTAAATCAAAATAAATACAAATTTTCTGCTTCTTTCCAGACTAGAAGCTTGTAGGTAGGAAAACAATTACATGTTATCTAGGTTGCTGAATCAGTATAAAGAAATATTCTTTCTCAATAACTCTTTTTGACTTTATTTCTGTATTTCAAATACTTGTGGAAATAACATAATTTTCTTCTCTTGAATGAGTAATTTCATTAACAAAGATAGAGTGAATATGATTTCCTTTATAAGCTATGGCAGAAGTTTGTCTGTAATTCCAAATTATCATTTAAATGTCATGCTAAATTCAGTGAAATTTGATTGAGTATATCACAGTGTCTTTTTAAATCACACTTATTTTGGTCCTTAGAGAGCCACTAACTCACTCTGCTAGAGGAACTCAGAAGGAACACAAGATATAAAACATTACGTCCATATGTCTCTATCAGGCAATATATCTGACTATAAAATGTACATGAGAAGCACTTATATTTTTATTTCAACAAATTTCTCTGTAAGAATATTTTTTTGTGCAAGCAAATTATTTAATGCAAAATATGTCTGCTTTAAAAAAAAGGTTACCTTCTTGCACAAAATATTGGTAAATTTTTAAAGAGTTAGGATTCTGATTTTAAAATTAGTTTCTATGAATTGGAGCAACACATAAACTGATTTTCTGTTCAAACCTTCAAAGAAATAGCTCTTAATAAAACATGATCTCTCTTCATGTAAGCTAAGATGCAACTAGCCTCCTACACATTCCTCCCACAAAATGTTCAGTTTAGATTTTGCCAATAACTTGCACTCTAATTTGAAGACTTCCATCTAGGCACAGAAGAATCCCCCAGTTTTCAAGGCACTATTTTCAGCACAAACTGCACAACCACCAGCCAAAGCTGAGAAGGTTCTGGCATGGTTTTGCTTATAACTTCATCTCTGTGTGTTTGTCCATATGTGCACAGAAAGAGATACTTTTTTGTGTTTAGTGTTTAATGCCAAGCCATTCATTATTTAATGAATTTCACACTGGGGCTTGCAGTTCTTTATTAAATGATTGACAAATATTTGAATGATATGGAACAGAAACATTAATATAAAGACTAATCTGTTTCCTTTCTTGTATGACTTTCATTTACAAAGTCTTCCCTTCTTCACTGAGTCTCCATGAATTCATTGTTTAATGTATTCATGTCTTGAACTTGTTCTTTTCTTCCTAATGGTAAAATTAAAGTCAATTTTTGTTCTTATGTTGCACATTTATCAAAAGGTGATATTTTCAAAACACGTACCGCAGCTTCTCCTCAGAAGTACACAAAAGTCAGTTTTATTTATAAGCATGCAGACTTCTAGCCTGTTTCCTGTGAATTAAAAAAAAAACCCAAACAAACATCTCCATCAATACAAAATATTTCCCTCCTAGCTGTAGGAATTATGTTCCCATGTGCTGCATTAAAGTAGGTTAAAACATATCACTTAGGTTGGAAGGTCTAAGCTTCTGGCAAAAAGGGATAGAAAACCAGCAACAAAAGATTATTTTTCTGTAGAAGGCACAAAAAAAAAATAGATGTGAAGGTCTATGATCTGCTTATTTGCTACAGGAACTATATTTTAACCAAGTTGCACAGTATCTGTGCCATACAATTACTTGAAATGTGTCTGAAATTCACCTCGAGGCCTTTTGGGAATACATGACAAAATCACCCTTGGTTAATGCCCTAGTTCAAGATCTACATTTTTCCAAGGGACTTTTGCTCTGTGAAGAACAGGTGAGAATGATAGAGTAATTCAAAATGTGATTTTACAGCTTTTCTATTTAACTTCCACCGACTTTCAACAAACCTTTGGTAAAAGGTTTACCAAACACAAAAATCATGTTTAGTGTTCTGGAGCTGTAAAGTAAAATGAGGGGATAAAGGTGAAAGTAATAATTTAAACAGCATCAAGTCCCTGTTACAAAATCAGCTACCCAGGGGCTGCAGATTCTCATCTACAGACAAATATAGATTGCTGACCATATGCAGAGCTATAACATAGCTGCTAAGACAGTGACTAAGGAACAGCATAAATTCAGACTATAGCACCAACTTTGAAAGGATTTTTTTTCCCTCAGACATGCACTATCCAAATACTTCCAAGCCTACCAGGAGTGCTTCTGTCACTTGAACCTTTTTTTTCCATGCCCAGATGCCATGGGTTTGTTTCACTGGATGAGGCAGAGATGGGATCCACCTCTCTCTCCTGTGCCAGCTTTGTTTTGTACCCCAAGACACAGAAGAGCTTCGTGTGCCAGCAGGAAGATGGAAGAGATTCAACTCTGTTTACTCAAGATTGCCCACAGAATTATTCAAATATTCTGAGCACTGGGCTTTTGACTTCCCAGTCCCTAATCTTGGCTACTTTGTGGCAAGTAGAAGCAGATAATTTCATTAACCGTAATGAACTATATATATATATATAATTTTTTTTCCTTTACTAGTGACAATTTCCAGCAATTACTAATGGGTTACATTAAGTTTAGTTAAATCCCTTGACATGTGCTCCTGAAGCATAGCAATCTTGTGGCTTAACGTACCACAAAGAAGCTTTTCTCATACTTTTGGGACAGAAAAACAAATAGCGGTGTATAAACATCCATAATTGATGAAATTTAACAGCCTGAAAGTACACAATGTTAGTGAACACTGGGAATTAATATATGAACTTTAAAAAAATGGTTGAGGAACTGCCTGAAAGGGAGATGGCAAGGAGCTCTGATGAAAGAAGAACTAATGTTCTGGAGAAAGGCAATTAAGGAATTTTTCAAGTATTGGTTTTAGAACTGATGGTATTTAAATGTTTTCATCCATGACCTTGGCAAACAGAGTAGGAGTGTGCTGTTTCAATGTGCCAGTGCCATGTATTCCATGTTTTATCAGGTCATGGCTACAATCCAGCTAAAATATATAAAAGGCCATATGGATTTCTTTTCATTACATGATAATCTGCTACTGCCAAAACAGCTTGGCTTTTGGCCCACTCTACACCACTGTTCTTTCCAAGCATGTGGGAAGAGAGTGCAAACCTGAGGACTGTTTTGGGAAGGCTGAAGGAATATCCTGCGAAGGTTGCAGCCTCTTGCCTATCGTTAGCTTTTCCGAGGGTCTCTTGCTGTCCTCATCATGACACGATCAGGTGTCTGCATCACCTGAATAAGCTCAGTTACTTGAATATCCCTGGTTACATACCAGACACACCCATTAAGGATTGGGAGCATGCATGGATTCAGGACACAGGGGTTTAAAGACCGTGGGAATCTTGATTTATGACCTACTAGGTCAGGGGAAGATGCTCATGTCAAGGCAAAGACAAAGGAAGAAATCCTGTGTCAGTCTAAACTGCCTCTGTTGCCAAAAGTGAAATAAGTCAAGCTACCTACTAAGACTTAAGGGGATCTATGAGGACCCAAGAAAGATTTGTTGCTATTTTTTCAGATGATGCTTTTTAAGTTTCAAAGTTTAAAATTATAAATAGTCAGAAACTGAAAGGGGAAAAACAGTAATTCCTTCTTTCAGGCTTTAAAAATAACTACATATCTTTTTTTGTCTGCATTTCTAGGTATTTAATATTCTTTCAACCAAAGATTTAGAAGTATCTGGAGTAATGTCTCTGTTCTGGAAACTATTATTTGTATTCATTCCAAATTTCAGTGGGTAGCTGGGTGATCTTGACTGACATGATACTCAACATGGTTACTCTACACCAATTTTCTTATGCTTATTTATAAATTTTTATCCATATATCTGAATTGCACCTATTTTCTTACAACCACCATTTCAGTAGACTCTTGCCTGAGAATTACTCTGCATAATTCTGCATAAATGGGTGCTATTGATAAGACTAGTCATAGAGTGGTCTGGGGAAAAAAATACCTCTTGTTGTAAAAAACTGTTCATAACAATTGATCAGATTGGTCAGGTTTGGACTGTATGTAGTATAACAAACTGTGGCCAATATATTATTTTTAAGAAGGGTACTACTAGAGGACCACTACGAAACAATCCTTACCCAACTTTACTCTCTTGACTTCCAACAGTAAAAGGCTCAGGGATTTTCTGAACTTTGCTCAGGCTCTTGTTTTTAACAGCCACCAGATTCCCTTCTGAAATAGTCTAACACCTTTGTGAAGCTATTTAATATATATATATATTTTTTTTTTTTTTTTTTTTTTTGTGTGTGTGTGTGTGTGTGTTGAAGAGTCTCAGTTTTTTACTCTTTTTCCTCTCAATCTCATATGGAAGCCATTCTAATAATCCCTGTTCTGCACCCATTATTTTCTCCAGTTCTACTATAACATTTTAAAGATTAAATAATTAGAACTGCAGACAGTATTCAATACAGGGATAGACCTTTGATTTGTGCAAATTCTCTGCAATATTTCCTGGACATTTGGTGTGGGGTTCTTTTTTTTTTCCTTTTCTCTCCTTCTAAGAATAAAGTCCAATAATGTGATTTTCTTCTTACCTGCCACTGAGCACTGGATCTGACATTTTCAGAGACATGCACTATTTTTATAGCCCATAATTTTTTGTGTATAAATAACTTTCCATATTCTGAAATTCATTTCCCAGTCCATTTGTCCTGTCTCTGGTGTATATATATATACATATATATATATACATATATATATATACACATATATATATACACACATATATATATATATATATATATATATATATATATATATATATATATATATATATATATATAGCAATGCCTAATCCGGAAATGTATGTGTGGTGCCAAAAGAATATAAACTCATATAAATAAAATTAAAAACTTCAGTCGATATACATGTCCAAAATGAAAGACATGTTTCTGACTGACAGCATTTACATATCAATAGAGAAGACATGTTTGAGGGGAGATACTGAAGTGTCAAGTCTATTAAAATAGTTGAAATGATAGTTAAACTCTGGGCAACGTGGTTCAGCAAACATCAGAATTACTTCACAGAAGAGACTCTAGTCTCAAAGATATTCAAAGACTATGAAATACCAATGGGATTTTAATCTTCAGGTAGGCCTAAAGCTATTGAAAGCTAAGGGTATTCAAACCAGAAAGATTTGAGACCCCAGAAATAACACCAAATCAGAAAAATGAGGGAAGGATGTTTTCCTTTGCAAGACAATCCAGAGAACTTCTTATTCCACAAGAGTGAGTTGAAATGGAAACCTTTCAGACAAATTACAGTCAGAAGAGATCAATTCCATCAAACTTTAATCTGCATATAGGGAAGTAAGAGCATCATCATAAAAACCATTAGCTTTGCAGTCTCTCTGTTGGTCAGGTGATGCAAATATTGTATGAATTATGCAGGAAGCCTTTGGGAAAACTAATGAATGTTTCATATGATAAATAAGGTATTGCCCTTTCTCTTCTTTCAAATCTTTTCCTAAGACTAATTGCCAGCTAGATGCCTACAAAAACATTAGCAGATATGTTTTGCTAGGTTATAGATCAATCACAGACAAATGTTATTGCTTATTTATGACTCTAAAAGGATGAACTCGGAAATAACCAGTCATGAATCTAACAGAAATAGAACTGCCCTGTAATAATTTCTGAATATGATTAATTTGGTACTAGGGTATTTTCTTTTTGAACAAACAGGTCTTGTCTAATGACAAATAGACACAGAGTCTGAAATAAAAAGGAAAGGAGAAAAAGAAAAAGAAATAAAAATTACTTCTTCCCATCTCATTAGAAATAAACAGTTAAGAGAAAATCTTCTGAAAGGACAACGGGGGGGGGGGGTTTGATATAATAGACCAGAAAATCTAATGCAATTAATTTTTGTTTTCTAAAGAAGAAGTTAAGTGCTATTGATAACTTTTGTAACAGATCAGACAAATGCACAGACACCTCTTGGAGGATTTGAAGATGGTAAGGCTCCCAGGGAAAAGGAGGATAGATGTAGATATAAGAGTGTCTGTGCTTTGTCCTTGCTGTTAAAATAAGCCAAACCTTACATTTGTATCCATTTATATTACATTTATGCTGTGGGCAAAAATGTGCAGACAGTGTTGAGCAGAGACTTTAACACTCTCATCCCAGAGCAATCCAAGCCTCCTGCTCTTATTTCCAGTGTATACAGAAATATAAATATGTAGATTTCCCCAATCACTTCCTCTCAGCCCAAGAATCTGGAGTCAGAATCTGAGGAAGAAAGACAGAAAAATAAGTTATGAATGTACATAATGTAAACATCTCTAAAGAGAGAGCAGCCATTTTCTTTTACTGCTTTGAGTGATCATCTCTGGATGTATTCACATCAGGACAGATCCCAAAATCTTCTAGGCAGAGCCAGGACTTACTGATGTTAAACCACTTTTGTTAAAATTTATGGATTGCTTTCAGTCTCCAAAAAAATTGATATTGGGGGATTTTTTGTGGCAAAAAGACAGGCACTTGTTGATGCTACCTAGCATATCTTCAGTATCTTGATATTATTGTTGGTTTGATCTATTACAACAGGTGGCAAGTATAAAACTGTGGAGAGAAAAAAACTTGCTAAGAAACAGCATTCAAAAATTAGGAAAACCTGAAGAAAGCAAAAAAAGTATGGCATCAATCACAGTACTGATGACAGAGAGAGTTTCAAACAAATATCTAAGGAGAATTGAAGGATATCACAGAGCAAGGAGATAATTTTACATTATGCATACTCTGTAGAGCAAAGCAGACCAGACGTGCAGGCAGCTGATACCAGCCTGATATGCAGCAGCTCATGTTTGGGTTAATCATGTCCCCAACAAGTCAGGATCAACTGCGTTCAGTAGCAACTCAGAGAAAGACACTAAATGCAGTTTAGCATATTAGTGAATTAATTTTTTCACCACAGCTCAAGCAGAGTACTATAGTAAGCGAAATAAAGGAAGACGATGATGACGGAGGGTGGTGGGAGTATCACTCCTCCCCGAGCTCTCCTTTATTTAAGGTAGCAGGGCTTGGGTGGTAGGGAAGGGAGAGCAGGGGAAGGAGGGCCAACCGTCTCCCCTGCACCCCTTGGGGTACAGGAGAAAAGGAGGCCCCAGCTGCAGGGTGCAGCCGGTTAAGTACAGGGAAGGATAACCAATAGGGAAGGAGGGAGAGGGCGGTTACAGCATACAATATCCAATCGGCACATAAGAGGGAGGAGCACAGTTCAAATCACCCAACCACAGGCATAACGGCAAGGAATGTGCTGGAGAGGTGGGCGGTTCCTGAGCTCTGGGCACGCCTTGTCCCACAGTCCAGGGGCGGGCCCAGAGGCTTCTTCCCCAAGGTCCTCCCACGGCAGGCGGAGCCAGGCTGGGAGGCGGGAGCAGCATGGGGTGGAACCGCATCGCTCCTTCCACATCTCCCTATGCTTGCTGCGGAGGTGGGAAACCCACCCTCCGCAGAGTATCAAAACTAACAACAGAGGTAAGTGATGGGCACTGGGCAGAAATCCTTTGGCACCAGAGATCAGATTATTTTGTCACTTGTACCTATGGCACAAAAACCCAACTCACCCATCCAGTAGAGGTGAATAAGAATTATCCATTCTGTATCTTAATACGCCATCTTTAGTTTCAGTCATTGTCTCAGACTCAGCATTCACGAACCTATAACACAAACTCTCCACCTCAATTGGATAGCTGGTAAACAAGTACGAATCTCAGCAATCCATGTCACATCAGCTGAAATTATAGTAAATATGGATGATAGCCAAGGGATACTTGGACTGCTGAAGAGAAGAGTCTTGCGGTAAATAAATACAAGTATAACACATTTATATGTTTATTTTAGCTTACATTCATTTTCTAGTATATATCCTATTTACTATATTCTTCTATCACCATTCTGCTGGCAAGCACAAACTGTCATAGAACAGATTTTTCAATAATATATCAATATTGTATAAAAACCTTCCTGAGAGCCATACAACTGTCTGTTATTTCCAGCCCAGTTCACATAGTTTTTTGTATTTCATTGTTTTCAACAGCCACAAGGTGAAATGAAGCGGGGACATTTTTTACATTTTTAAATTTTATCTATTTTGAAACTTTAGTCCCAGGAAAATATTCATGAGACAAGTATCTCTTTTGAATATTCATCTAGATGTAGAAAAATTTACAAATTTGGATCTCTGACCCAGCCATTTGAGCCAGAATGCCTTCCACAGTTGTGCTACATATGCACATTTGTTTGTTATATTACTCCCTTTCCCCTGCAAGCCTAAAGCAGCCCTGGGTATTCCCAGCTAAGGAACAGATGTGGTTTGTCATCTACAACAGGCAATATTCTAACTTGAAATGGCAAAAAATTAAAGCTCCACTGTCTAAGAGCTTAATATTAATACATATTATTTACAAAGGCAATAAGAAAAAAAAATACCAAGGTTTGCAGTACATGTCAATATACATCTGGTTCTGCACAGCCAAAAGTTACTGTTTTGGAAAGTAGGAGATTCCAAGAAAAGGAAGAGTTAACTGAATCAGCAAAATCATCAGTGCTTTCCAAGTTCAGTATAGCTGTTCTCAGGTACCAGGCAGGCTGACAGAGGTGTTAGAGCTTTGAATACTGAAATAGAGGTGGTATTTTATTGGTGTGTAGAGGAGGAACCTTGAAATTCAGAGTCCTTTCCCCTAACACTAGAGGCTCACTGGAAACTAAATTCCTCTAAGTGCGGCATTTCTGTTACCTTGTTCATCTTAATACAAATTAATAAATAACAAGACTGTTTATTAGATAATTATTACTACTTGCATCAAAAATGAGTTCTTCATAACATCTAAAAATATATTCTGTATCTAATGCATAACGGAATGATTTGCCAAAAAGATATTGTTTCTTGCTGAAAAATATTCCTTTGGAAAACCCTAGATGAGTTTTACATACATAAAGGAGATTAGCAGAATTAGACTTACTGTAAAGCCCTCAGAAAAGCAGAATGAATAGTGAGAATTAAGTTTATGGTTTTACTATTTACTTACCCCCTACAGCCCTTAAAGTTATGAGTGTCCACATGTGAATCCCAGGGAATTCCAGCAGGCCTTTTGAGAGGAAATTAAATTCCACACATCTGTTTCAAGACCAGGTCAGACAGCCTTGTCAGTGTTCAGCTAGAGAACCCTAAAATCAAAAAGGATTAGTTGAAATAGGTGAACCTGAATTAAAAGCTATACTTATTTATTATTATACTTATTACTGACTGATGTGTATATTAAACTGAAGGAGCCCTCTGGAAAGCCACCTGAAGCTTCTCACAAAAAACTCTAAACCACACAGTGAGAGCTCTTTAGGGCAAGGAAAAGCAGACACATTCTCTCCAGACGATTTCCAAAATGACCCAACCCCACAGTGCAACCTCCAGCAGAGCTGCCAATGTCAGCACACGTTTTATGCTGCTTGAAAATACAGCAGTGGAGGCTGCATCGTCTTGAAAGATTGGGATCTGTAAGAAAGAGCAAATCTAAACTTAGGAGAAACCAAGAAAAGCTACATGCTAAAGACCGATGGTGTCAGTCTCTCATTTCTTTGAGGGGCAGCCTGTTCCTGTTCTGCAGTTTGTAAAAGATTGCGTCAGATTTAATTTTGCAGAGAGTATAACTAGCCATCCCAACATACCATTTTTCCAACACAGGAAATGACAGAGCTGTTTGCAGGACACTGAATGGGTGTGCCAAATGCTCCCAACTTTCTTTGAACCAGAACTGACTCATTACAATGCAAATAATGCAAGTGGCTCCGATCATAATACACAGGGCCTTTCTGGCTTTATTATGGCAAACTAGAGGTTTTAGCTATATTTTTCCATCTAGGCAATCGGATACAGCAATATAAAAGTGATTTGGAAGCCAGATTCTTCTGTTTCTGTTGGAAGTGAACAGAAGGTTAATGGCAATGTTTTTACATTACATATCCTCTCTGTGAATCCATCAGCATATTGCGGTGATAGCTGCAAGCACTAATTATTATTCTTAAACCCTCAGTTTCCAGGATGATTTATACCTAAATTAGGTGAAAAAACTTTACATAGATGGTTTGACTTGTAAAACTTTCTTACGAAAGTTTTGGCAGCTGATAATAAAAATTCCCATTGTTTGCTATTGAAAGGACTGTAATGGTGTTACATGTACTGAATGCTACTATTGAGAAGACTCAGAGACTTCTGGCAGTGAAATATTACACCACTTGATAAAAGGTAGAGGATTCTGAAATAAAAAACTCTTAAGACAACGAAGAAGAAATGGTGACATGCTCTCCTAAACTTGTTGTATTTACAACCTTGAAGTAAACAGCATGGGAATAACTGGAGATGTGATTTTTTCAGATGCAATGATGATGCACTAGAAGATTGCTTGTGAAGATGAATAGAACTATTTAAATAGTGAACAATGAAGAAAATTAGCTGTAATAGCAAATCTCTCAGTTGCCCGAAGGGTCAACTCCAGGACACAGAATTTAGAGCTTCAGGAATGTAAAGGATATTTTATTTTGGCTTATTGGCTTCAGACACAAACCTCATCACGTCCAAAATTATGGTGAAAACTATCAAAATTCACACACCCTCTTCTGAACTGAATTAGTTTTCTTACAAAAGCAGAGATGTATAGTCAGACAAGCTTGTCCATGTCTAGGCCTATGCTTAAAGAAATCCTGCATTCATAACTTTCCCTCAATTGTATTTGAGGGCATACTTACAACCACACGTTTTCTTATCTTGTTTGTTGTTAGTCTTCTATTAGCCTTATCTTATCTTTCCTCATGTAAGGAATTTGGAGCAAGCTGAGCATCAGGCTTGGAGAAAGGAAGCAAGCCCTTCCAAGCACAAAACAGGGACTAAAGCCATTGTCATGGCAACAGGAATCAAATGTGAATGCTCCTATTGCCTATATTCTGGTACATAGGTAAAGATAATGCAAGTTTTAACTGGAGGTGCAATATTCCTTGATTCCACCTCTAAATGGTAGATTAATCATATAAACTTCAAGGAAAAAATATTTAAACTGATCTGTGCTCTAATTAATTGAAAGATCTTATAATTTTCGACAGTGTGAAGCAGTTCTGAGGTATTATATAAAAATCAATTTTTTTTTCAAATAAAACACTATGAACAGTTGTCTTACGATAGTTTATGTTGAGAAAATACTCTATTTTCCAAATACTCTATTTTCTAAATAAAATTATTTCCTGAAATTCAAAATACAAACAAAAAATATATTCCCTTGCACCCAATAATATGTAAAGCCACAAATCGAAAAAAAGATCACTGTAGTCATTAAATCTAACAGGTACATGATTTTCAACTGTATTTTTTCCTGCTGTTATTTTAAAAGAAGACTACACAGATTTGAAAAGGCTTTTAGAAGAGCACAGATCCAGTGGTCCTCTACTATAATCAACATTTGGAGAGCAAGGGAATCTCCTGCTTACTTCTACACCTGTGCATCACCTGGGGAAACATAATGTGTAAACAAATTTATTGGAATTCGTACACACAGACTGTTTTCTGGCACTGATCCTACAGCTTTCACTAACAATAGATGGTTACATCACAACTTCCAAAAATAATTTTTTTTTTGGGTTGTTTTATTTTGGGGTTTTTTTTTAGATATCCTTTTGGCTCCAAGACTGATGTGTCCAAGCTATTTAATCTTTTGCTGTGAGATCATATTCTAATGATAAATCCAAGCCCTAAATTATTCATTTCCATATAAGCATCTTAGAAAGGGCTGTGCAGGGAATGTTTCAGTGCACCCAAGAGCAGAATTCTCTGAGTCACTCTGAAGACCTATTTGCTCTCCTTGAATGCAGAAAAACAAAAGAAAAACCCTCCTGTGGCTACAGTTTCCCTTTCCACTCTGGTCTGCATAGCTGCTGCCATGAGATTACTGCATGTTTTCAATATTTCTGCTTTTTTGGCAAAGTCTGCCATAAATGCATCAAAACACATCCTCTGCCTTATGCTGCTCCCTTATATCACAGGGAAATATGTTCAGTGTCTCAGTTCTAATTTCCAAAATTTCAATGACTTCAACCAATATATATAAATAAATTACTTCCATGGGAATATGATTGCATTAAGAAACTTTTAATGTTAATCGAGATGAAACACCTGATGGATAGTAGACCAAGCTCCTTCTGGTTTTCACTACCAATCTAAGCCATTATTCAAAGAAAAACTGAGGAAGATTGGGTTTTTTAAAGTCTCTTTTTTCTGTCTTTTCTGTTTGAATTCACAGGTAAAAATTTTTGGCTTTCAGTAGCATTGCCGTTGAGGTTTGACCCTGGCCAAATGTCAGGCACCTGCGATGTCTGCTCCCTTGACCCTGTGCAGAGGAGGAGAGAAAAGCTAACACAAACACCGGACTCATGAGTTGAGATAAGGAATTGGTGGGAGAACACACTGAGAAAAGAACAAAGAAACTGAAAACATAAAGTTGCAAAGTGATTTATTAACCTAACAGAGTGGGAGTATAAATCAGTGGTAAAAATAAGCTCTTAAGACACTGTTTCTTCACTCACCCCCCTTCCCTCTTAAGGCACCGTTTCTCAGCTCACCCCCCTCCCTCCTTCCAACCAACAGCTCTGGAGGAGGGGCAGAGTATGGGTTTTTTCTCTTAGTCAGTCCATCACCACAATTCTTCTGCTACAAACACTGTTTCTCTACTCACCCCCCTCCCTATTAAGACACCATTTCTCAGCTCACCCCTTCCTCCTCCTCCTTCTAACCAACAGCTCCGGGGTGGGGACAGGGTGTGGGGGTTTTCTTTGGTCAGGGTCAATCCATCAGGGAAAAGAGCCCTCTACTTATCCGTGGGGGTCCCTCCCACGAGAGACAGTCCTCTGTGAACTTCTTTGCCATGGGTCCAATCTCACGAGCAGCAAACCCGCCCAGATTTTGCCGCAGCATGAGTTCGTGTCCATAGGGTGCCGACTTCGGAGCCAAGGCTGAGCCAAGGCCAGGCTGTTTCCATCCCAGGAGCAAGGCCTCTCTCTCTCCTGCAGGGCCTTTGCAACTCTCAGTCTCTGGGACTCCCACTGGATCACAGGCTTCCTGCAGGCATCACCTGCTCCTCTGGCGTGGGCACCTCCCCACAGGCTGTGGGTGGATCTCTGCACCCCCTGGACCCCATGGGCTGCAGGGGGACCACCTGCTCCCCCATGGTCTTCACCACGGCTGGCAGAGGGTTTTCAGCTCCGGCGCCTGGAGCACCTCCTCCCCCACCTTCTCCACTGACCTTGATGCCTCCATGTTGTTCTCCCTCACATATTTTTACCTCCTCCTCCTCCTCCTCCTCTGGCTAAAAAGAAGTGCGTGCTCACATTGTTTTGATTGCTTCTTAAATATGTTTTCACAGAGGCATAACTAACATCTCTAGGTGGCCCAGGCTTGGCCAGCAGCATGTCCATCATCTGCAGAGCCATCAGATATTGGCTCTGCTGGACATGGTGAAAAACTTCCAGAACCTTCACACAAGACACACAGGAGCCATCCTTGTACCCCACCCTACTCACTGGCAAAAACTGGGCCAAGCAAAACCACCACAATCGCCCTTATGTTAGAAAAATCCTTAATCAGACTTAAACTGAAGACATTTAAATAAACCCTTGAGATCTATGTTCAATTTGGACACTGTTTTGCTACCTCAGTGCAAACAGTTAAAGTTTTTTGTCTCCCATTTTCAGATAGCTTGTATAAGTTGCCATTCTCAGAGTGAAACAAATCAAATAACCTGTTTTGTAAAGGGCTTCTCCATTTGGCTTGCCAAAAGTCAGAGTCACATTTTCTCTTCTCAAACCACAACTATTATCAGCTTGCATTGGCAGGACCTACATGCTGTTCCAATGACAAAAATCCACTTGTGCTTTCCAAGATCTCCAAACAAGAGTTTTGTAGGGTTGTCTGCTGCTGCCCAGCTATCGGAAACGTTGTTTGTCAACCAGAGTGATACTGGCTATTTTTAGGCAAGCAGATGCTGTAAAGTGATTTCATCTTTATATGAATAGCTCACAAAAGCCATCATGCCAGTCCCCACTGTCCCCTCCACATTGGTAGAAGACTAAATGTTTCTTAAAACAGTATGAATTTTTAGATTCCAAATATCTCACCTTGCCAAGGAACTGCAGGTTCACATTTTCCCCTTGGCCTCTAATAGATGTAAAAATGTGCATTCACTATAAACTTTTCTTTATTCTTGCTAAGTTTCAGTCCTCTTACACAATTCCAAGCCACAGATATGGTGACACCAATGCACTTTGCTGTTCTCCCAGTGACCTAGTCTTGGCTCAGTCCCTTGTCTCAGTCCCATTATGTGCACATTTCCCACTGCCAAATTTCCCTTTTCCCCAGTTTAATTCTATTTTACTGTGACTGAAGATTTTAGAAGTGTAGAATATCCAACAATTTAAAATAATGAAATAATCTTAAGAGCTTCCTCTGACTGTGGTGAGCAGTGCAGCCACGCTCTGATCATCATCTGTTGTGTCTTTCCCCTGTCAAATACTATACTTTTGAAATTCAATCATTCTCTGTGTGATCAGGAAGAATTTATCGTGGATCTGAAAGTGAACTCTATTTCTAGAGTGGATACTTGATTGTTGATTTTTCAGTTCCATAAATCCACTTAATTATCTCTTAACCTTAAGAAGATCAGCTATCTTTGAGTGCAAGATATCCTGTACCCATTTCCCATCAGTAGAAATCCAAGAATTTCTATTTCTTCTAATCATTGGAGCATAGACATAGATCTTCCAGAGCAAAGCTTTTCCTTTTTCACAGGAAATGTGTTGCTATTTTCCAGGGTAATTCAACAAAGACTGAATTCAAAACTAAT
The DNA here is from genome assembly GCA_036630365.1 of Acanthiza pusilla. Classification (NCBI taxonomy): domain Eukaryota; kingdom Metazoa; phylum Chordata; class Aves; order Passeriformes; family Acanthizidae; genus Acanthiza; species Acanthiza pusilla. Next base: position 2,363,432 of record JAXCHO010000152.1, on the reverse strand, counting down.
ACAGCAGAATTTCAGATTTGCTGATTAGCAAGTTTTTACTTGTCCATTAGACTGAACCAGAGATCTCTGCCATAACTACAGCAATACACACAGAAGGGAAAATTACTGCATACTTGATTCCCTCAATAAGTTCTTAAAGTAGATTCTGTGTTCCTGAACCGATGTTCAGAAAGACAAAATAGGTAGATGAGTATATGAACAGCCCCTCCAATTTTTCCAACCCTGACCACTAGGATATACTTTGGTGTTTCTTTTCTAATCCGAAAAGGTCTTCTGGAAAACTGGCAAATCCATAATGATGTGTAATAGGAACAAAGTCCAACGAAACCTGTTTCATCTATGGCTGGCTGTTTTCTCACTTCTCTTTCTGTCCATGAAAATTTCTCTTTGTTGATTGCCTGTCTAGAATACATGAATTTTAAAAAAATTATTCGCATTTCTTCACATTTGATCATACTGACAACCTTGTGTTTTCACAGGTCAATTGAAACTTCAGACTTATTCAGACTGCAACATGTACCGAGACAAGATCTTTCACCAAACATGCAGGAGCCTTCAAACATGGTTTGAAACATTATTTAAGACAAGAGAGATCACTTTGCACTATCACAGCTCTGTCATTACCACAAAAATGTTTTCCCTCTACCCTTTGGATTAGTTTTCATTTACCAGTACCTACTTTTAAAGCCAAGTGTAGAGTATAAAATTAAACCAAACACTGGTGCCAGCTTACTGTGCATCAAAGCCAGTTGTTAAAAATTCCTTTAATCTCAGTTTTCAACTTGATTCATATGTAAGGTGGCATTTAATTAGTGGTTGCTCTCACTTTTAGAGGAACTGTAAACTCACACCCTGACCACCCACAGTTCCACACCTCCCATCACAGCACAGCCAGCACCTTTTCAACCCTGTTCCTCGGTGACCTGCATATCCCAAACACAGCCTGTCACCACAGTCACAAGGCTTTGGGCACATAATGCCTCAGGCAGCGCCAATGTGAAAACACTGTGACTAGAAAGCCCAATAAAACTTGTGTTTTGATCACAGTTTGCAATATAAAATCGAACTTGAATTCTATAGACATTATATTGCCAAATTTTAGAAACCATGACAGAGATGACATGGCATTTCTCAGAGTCTGGATGTGTGTTGGGGATGGTGGGGTGGGGGGTTGCTCGGTGTTTTTAATTGAAACGGGAAAATGACAAGTACTGCTGTAAAATTCTGCACAGATTTTGACAAAGCTCTGTGGAATGAGATCTCAGTGCTTCTTTTCTTTGGCTACTGATGCTTACTTAGGTGGTGTTTGTGTCACACTTACGCCTTTAACAAACTCTTGCTAGGTCAGTGAAACACTTTTTTTTCTTGGATTTGGAAGCATGCTCTTGAATCCTCCCTTGGAAGAGCTGTTTAGTTCTCCCCAATTAAATGTATATCACCATCAAGGAATGCTTTTGCAGCAGCAAGGAGAGAACGCTTTTCCCCTCTTGACTAGCACTTACTTGATTCACTATTTTATATTTCATATATATTAAAACCAAAATATCCTACTATCTGCGTAAGAGTTATCAAAAGCATTCAGAAAATGAACAGAGATCCATTTCTGATCCACATCCGCAGATTTAATGGCTGAAATCTTCCAAGCTATAGGTTTCACATTTCAGCCATGCTTCCTATGTTCTCTCTGGAAAGCTACAAACAGCTGCAAATCAGGAGTTTTGCATAGACTGTACCTTTAAAAATGAACTTCCACAAACTGAAATTGTAAGGTACTTTCCTATTAGCAATTGCACATTTATTAGCTATATTAAAACCCAACGCAATGTAATTGTTATCTTGGCTTATCTTCCAAAGGCCTAATATTGGATGAATGAAAATTCACAACTTATTTTGAGTATTTGAATACCAGTTGGGCTAATAGGTTGTGGATCCTTGTGTCAAAACCATTTGAGTAAGTTTGCCTTACATTTGAGCTTTCACAGGTTCTTCCCCATGTCTACTAACCAACTCAGTAGATTTCACTTACCAAGACACAAGAAAAATCAGTGCGACTGATTTGGTCACTGTCAAAACAGATAAATTGCTTTTGGCATGCAAACCCTAACTCTTTATCTGGGTGAAGGACTTTTACTAACATGCTCCATTAAGAATGTTTGTAACAGTTGTATTCAATCTTTTGACACCATCAGTGAATTGCTTCCATTAAACTCATACTGTTTATTTTAGCTTGTAAAATAAATACTGCTTTAAATAATAAACACAGATAATACTTCTTTTTACTGTCACAGGAATCAGTGTTTTGTGAAAAAAGGTCATCTTGTGTTTGCAAAGCTGTGTGTCTCTAGATTAGTGCAAGTGATTCAGACAGCACGGCTTACTTAAGGTCTATTTTGTCTTCATTAGGCATTTTAAACTGCAAGACAGGTAATTATTAATTCTGAACATACGCAGGACTTGTGGAAAGTAGGTTACAGGTGAACTTGTGGATGACCAAAAGGTCCTGAAATGGAGAGTGTGTTATACCACGAAATTGAGGAAAAGGGAAAATCCGTTCAAGCGGATTTTCAGAGAAACAAAGATGTGCATTTCTGAGGAACAGGCCAGGGATGTGAGGCAGCTGTGGCAAGCAAGCAGGGCACGTGCACCATTTGCATGATCACTGATGCAGACTTAAAACATGTAATTCTTGAAGGTTTTATCACATCTCTTGCTGTGGCTGACGCTGCAGACAGCCCAACTCCAGAGAGCTCTGCAGTGTGTGCTGGGCAGAGCTGGAGGACCGAGGGAACACTGGAGTTACAAATGCCCACACATTAAGCTGGTGTGCCAGGAATGGAGGAAGGACAAAAAGAGTAAGTTAAGATAGAAACAGAAATAGACCATCTATCTTGGGACACCACGAGACTTTGCAGGTTATGATTTGAGAGGAACAAAGGCATGTACTTTCCTGTATGGCGGATGTGTCTGATGCATGGGGAGTGGTGATGGTGGAGGTAAAACTGGGAATAAAGTCTCCAGTTTACTGATACCATAACATGACTGATTTTTGTAGACTGTCAGCCAAAGGGCATCACATTAACAGGCACTGCGTATCAGGAAAAACAGGTTCTATTGAAAACCTGAAGATTTGAAATGTATAATCAAAAAAGGTCTTGCCTTTATAGTCCAAATAGCACAAGTTTATATACGTGATGGGTAATTATTTTACTACTCTGAGTGCTATGAAATCATTTACCTAAAGGAAGAGAAGTAATGGCAATAATGCATTACAGATGGTCCACAGAAATTCTGGCATACAAAGATTAGCTGATGCAATATAGACTTTAAAGATCTCTTAGTTCCTAAAATACGTATATTGAAAGACTGACAGGTACAAAATTTCATATTATAATTTACAGAGAAATTGGAGACAGAGAAACTTTGTGTCAGTAACAGCACTGTCTGAAAATCCCAATAGTTCTCCATTGACTTGAGCTTTTTCTAGACAATATATTATTTTTGTATGTTCCCTCTTTTAGAAGACAAAATTAATACCTTTGGCTGATTTTTGAAATTCATTATGACAGAGTAGTTGCTCAAAAATAAAAAGGGAAAATGACTGAATCAGTGTTTTATATTTTATCACATATATGTCTATATCACATATGAGTCTAATAACCCACTAAATCTGAGCAATAGTGTCACTATCAGTAAAGTTGTATAGAGAGATCCAGCACCTTTTTTTAAAACACAATGGACAGCATACTAACTACACTCAATAAACATAGAGTATAGTTAGTATAATTTCATACAGTAAAAGAATATACTACTGGTTCCTGGAATTAATGGAATATGGAATATGTTCTGTCCACATGGCCATTATAAGTCGATTTCAAAATAAGATGACCTTAAAATGGTGAAGGGGTACTTTAAATTGGACCCACATCCATTGTTGCCTGTTAAATGTTACACACTTTCATCTTTTATCTTGAAACATCAACTTTAAAATTACGGGAATTTACTTTGTGTGTTTATATGTTTGCTTTTATATTTACATTTAAGACAGCCCAGACAAACATCAAATAGCCTCAGGCACTGCTGGAAATTTGTACTTTATTGTCTTTGCAAGTCATTATGCTCAAGCTCCATCACCACTTTGGGAAGTAAACCTGTAAAACATCTATGCCTGCTTAACATGCCCTGTGCAATTACAGAACATTATATTAGCATTATATAATTTCTTTTAAAGTGTTCAGTCTAATTACAGTTGAACTGTTATTTTGACTTGCTATATTCTAATGGTGTTTGTTTACTTACAAGAACAGCTTCTATTTCATTGCTCCCAAATGCTTCAAAGACAAACATTAATTCAAGTTAAAAAAAAAAAAATCTAGAATTTTACACCTTCTTCTCTTTTCTATGAAGTCAGTGCAAGACTTCCTTTGCAAAAGAGCTGCCCATTTCCTTCCCACACAGCAATCTCACAAGTTTACATCTCTGAAGTTAGCATCTAACCTCTTCTGTTTGGCAGCTGTGAAATAGATTGCACCTTTCATCAGGGGTTCATCTCACTACAGATAACTGTCATTCCCAACAGATACTGACACATGGACCTTTTAAAAGAAGTCATATTTGTTGCTTCTCTCTATTTGGAAACAAACAAACAAAAATACGGCCAAGGCATTAATGACACTGACCACATGTCACAATAACATTACCTTTTATTAGAGATCTTATTTTACATATCCCCATAAGATATAAAACCTTCTAAGAGAAAATATCAAAAACCTTCAGCTGAAATCAGTTTATTTCAGACAATATGAGCAAGTAAACCAAAGAAAATTAAGATAAAGGAATGTAAAAAAAATCAAAACCATAAAATCAGAACAGGTACAACTCTGGTATGGAAAGTAATTACAAGGTTTAAAACCATTTCTTATACAGCATTGTGTTTAAAATCATACTGGCAAGGTAAGGATGTTTGTTTCTCTTAACCAATAGCTACAAACCCAGCAGCTATAAAAACAGAAAAAACCCCAAATAATACAAGTGAATTAGATGGCCAATTCACAAAACTACAGCATAAGAATTCACTAAGACTTGTGGGAAAAAAACAAAACAAAAATCCAACAAAACTCCAAATCAATGAAAACACAACCTCATTGACAGCCACATTCTGAACCAATTCAAGCAAAAATTGTTTTGAGACTTTGGAGTTTTGACTTAGTTAAAGATTTCAGGAAAGGATCCTGAATTAAAAGCTGTCATTAGATAAAAAAATGCAAAATAAAGGAACAAAGATTAAATCTGCTGGTTAAGGAAAATTCAGGCTTCATGACTGTACAGCTGATGATAAAAGAAAAGAAACAATGCCATATGAAGAATCTTTCAAAGCACTCCCAAGAGGCAAAATACTTTAAAACTTTATTGCATCAAAATTTTCCTTTTCTGCCTAACAAAACTGAAATAGTATTTTGAATGTTTTCTTGCACAGAACACATAAAAGTCTCTTAAACATTTTAATTGTGAAGAAGCAACAAAATAAATGTTATGACAAGTTTCTGCTGGCAAGACTACCAAGCTTGGAGTTCCAACAAAAACTAGTATTTCCAAATACTCCTTCTAAGAAAAGTTACAGTACATGTTTATTGCATGAAAACATCCATTTATTGGATCCATCTGATTCTTCCATTTGTGGTGAGTGGTTCCTATTTTCTTGATGTAACTTGCACCAGATCCTACTAAGTATTCCCATTATTACAAAACACACGCAGTAGATTGAATTAAATAAGAATGTCTACACAATCTCAGCAGAGATCCAACCTATGACAATGCATGAAATCTAAGTATGACTTTTATTTTCTTTTAAGAGAGCCTGCAGCTACATGACATAATTTAATAGACTTTGATATATGATATAATTGTGGGACAACAATGATGAAATTAAATACAGGAGGCAATATTAGAGCTAGCACATTTTTTTACCAGTTATGATGACTTTTCATGCATTAGTATTGAGGATAAGCAACAAGGTATGGAAAAGTAAAGCATAAGCAAGAGATAGAAGAATGAGCTATGAAAATAAATGAAGACTATAAAATGGGATCCTACTCAAGTGAATGTTTATACATATTAACTGTAAACAGCAGCTCTACTTAGGGAAATACTTTTCACACTTGGATGGCTTAAGTACTAAATATGAATTAATATGGGAAAAAAGCAAAGTCTCCATTCTTCAGTAACATGAACACTGGCAATGTAAGGGAGGTTGCAAGTTTGAAAAATGTTGTTTAAAATATAGGCACATGATTCTGGATTAACAGGTCACCACAGTCTGTGACATGCAAGCACATGTTCTGATGGGTTTGCAAACTATGTCTTGCTTACTATCAACTCTCTGCATCAAGTTGCAATTTTCTTGAAAGCAGCTGAATTTAGCTTCTACAGTAATTCTTTTTTTGTCGGTGTTTCACATCATGACATCATATTAATACATTCAAATAGTCAAAATATTCAGAATAAGATAGCACAAACTTGGTGCAGGAGTACATAGATCAGTGTGGCCAGCATTGTCAAATAGGAGATACACAGCTTAAGTATTATATAAACTACCTTTTCCCCAAAAACATTAACATAGACACCAAAATTGTAACAAGACATATCAAAAAATAAGGCACATTTATTTTGATATGGTAATCTTGAAATAGAAAACTCATTTCAGAGAACACCGGTATCTAAATGAGTTTTATAAAAAATCTTGGTATTCATGATAATTATGGACATTTCTCATCATGGTAATGGAATAATTGCACATATCCCAGTGTGTCAAGTAACAAAATGGGAGTTTTATTAAACATTTCCACTGCAAAATTACTTTGTAGGTTCACGTTTTTCCTATTTACATAACTCAGGTGAATGGTAGAAGTATTAAAATCTACCATCACTTATCACAAGTACTGCAGGCTTTCATTTTACCACAATTAATAATCCCCTTTGTGTTGAATAAATTGAAATTAATTGTGGAATAAATTGGTATTATTGTCATTTATACAAATGATTGTAAATATTTGGACATTAGCTACTACACAGGAACATTTTATTCCATTTTATTTCCAAGCTGCATCAGGACTTTCTACACTGAGTTATTCGTACAGAAATTCATCAAGAATCAGGAAAAGAAGGCTGTTTAAAATCCAATCCCCTATTTATGAAAGTTAAAACACCAGAAACATAATTAATTAGCATTTAACCTGAGATTTAATCTGTTGAGAGGTTAACATCCTTAGAAATTTCTTCACTTGTTGTATTAACTGATAATGATGTTGCTGTTTTATGAGGGGAAAAAAAACTGAATAAAAAAAATTTACTTGTAACATGGCTTTTCATTGTGTTGGTAAAAAAAAAAAAAAATAGAATGCATCTTTTTCTCACAGTATCCCGAAGCTGGAATATCATCAATGTGCTTCTTATTGCACGTGAAACTCAGAAGAGATACAATTGCAGATTCTTCCTCTCTATCTGACTATTAAAGCAGGATTTCATCTCAGCCGAATCCGGAACGTATTTATCTCCATAGGACCCATATTTATTTCACTTATATTTCTGGCATCTGGAGGTGAATGCATCAAAGATAAAGATGTGGGTGTAAGACTTTCCACTCTGAATTTGTTAAAGAGTTTATGCACCTTTATCTGGAGGGGAAAAAAAAAAAAGAAAGACATTTAGCAGTATATACCTTAAAATTGTACAGCTCCTTGCAGGTACCATCACAGTAGTTCTCATGCCAAAGATTTTGAATATTTTAAAGTATCATAGATCAAATACTGTACACTAATTTAGATCTTACATTTCAACGTAAGTTAAATCTGTATAATTAAAAATTAGTAGAAATATTTTGATTTGAACGCTTCTTGTTTCTAAACGAAATGATACTTACTTTTCTGCCTTAAGAAAATCCCAAACCTATTTTAAAATTTTATTACAAATTTCCTACAGATTAATAACCATACCTTTCCCTGAGTAGTGGAACAGAACAGACCCATGTCTTTGTTTGAAAATCTACAATCAAATCCCTTTCTGTGAAGAATCAGAGCAGCTTCATCAGATGGCTTGGTATCTACCTACAAAAAAACAATATAAAAGTTTACTCACAAACTATCAGTTAGGAAGACATTTTAGGACACCAAAAAATTGTCATTATCATACAGTGATAGAGCCATTTAGACCTTAAAAAGATTTTCAGCCTAGATTGAACTGTCATGGTTTTTTAAAATATTATAAAGCTAAACATAGAAAGAACTAAATGCAGGGAGTTGAAACATATATTGTACTACAGAATATAAATGTAAGTTGTTGAGTTTAAAGCTCAACAGACGCACTTGTACAGACTTAGGACTGAAGTGTAGCTTCAATGTGGTTTCCCACAAAAATTATATGGCAAAACAGAAAACAAACTAAAAATAATATTTAACTACAATACTCAATGTGATTATGTTGAACAAGCTTTCATGTTGCAAAACTCCTCTCTAACTCACCTTAAGGTGTGCAGAGAACTGCACACTGAAATACACATATGAAATAAATACTATGTATATCTATGAGATATTCAGTGCTTTTGAGCCCCTACAGACAATAAAGAGTAAGCTGCTCCTCATCAGATTTGTGTTCCAGACCCTTCCCCCGGCTCCACTGCTGTTCCCTGGACATGGTCCAGTGTCTCAACGTCTTTCTTGAAGCTGCATCCCTACACTCACCACAGCTATTTATTTACTATGATGCATTAGTTTTTCTCTTTATTTATTGTTGTTTTAGATTCTTCAGCTCTTCATTGTACTATATATATAATAAGAGCACAAAAAAGATGGCTCCATTCAAAGCCATGCCAATTCTTCAGGCTATTTTTCTCTCATTTACTTCTGTTTTACTTGGTTTTGTACCAGCACTTTTTCACAAAAGCCTCTGCCATGAGTTAGGTTCATTTCTGGTACTTCAGATTTTATCTACTGCTTGGAGAATCCTATGCCAACAAGCATTAGGCACTCTGCGATGCATCAGCTCCTGACGGTGTACCAAACAAGATCTAACAGACTTAATCTAACAGACTTTCCACCTGAATTTCTTTTCATAAAGGAGATCACGGATCAGCTTGCACCAGCTGCTATGAAACCCAGCATGACAAAGATTCAAAGTACAACAAATACATAGTACAAAGTACTCATTCATATAATTAAAAAAAATAGGAACTTCATGGGTTTAAGTTGCTCATTTAAGATAGTAAAAATTTACACAATAGTATTCGGAGTTGAAATGAGATAGTTTTTAGTAAAACACTGATTGTTAGAAACTTTGCATAGTTTACAAATTGTGAATAAAACTCAGCTTGAAAAGATTCTGTGAACACTAGCTTACCTAAAATCAACTTTTTAATTAATGAATAGTGCTTCCATTCAGCATATAAAAACAAGTTTCCAATATGTATAAGCATTGATGGCGAAAGAAGTTTTTATCCTGTTCACTGGAACAGCAGTACCACTTCCTACTTGAAGTACAGTGATAACTGTGATGTGACAGAATTATTTTTCCTCTCCTACTATGAAACACCTGACTTGGTTTTCATTGTCACTAACGTGACAGTGTTGCACTTAAAAGTAGATATTTTTATGCACACAAAATAATACTGTCTGCCTAAACATCAGATTAGTGAAACATTAAAATTCATACTGAAAAAGCCTGACTTCCTATGGGGTAAATTAATGTTAAAAATGACAAGCCAGTAATGGGTATCAACACTTCCTCTAATTCACCTAAATTATCTTCTAGTAATCTGCATAAAAATGCATGTATGCATTTCAAATGATGGCATGAATATTTCATCTCTCAATTTTTTAGAATTAAATATTATCTTAATTAAGATTCATAAGGTTTAAAACAAAAAGGTAACAAACAATTAATGACGCCTTGGTTAAAAGTGTTTTGCTAAGAATAAATATCTAGGATGCAGTACTCCACCTTCTACCATGCACACAGCAACCGTGTGTGAAAAATAAAGTTGTTCCAACCCATTATCAAAGCAGGTGTGAGACAGAATAAGCTGTCACAGCCTCCACATCTTACTTTAACTTACCTGTGCTTATATCATCTCTAGGTAGATCAGCTTAAGTGCATTTAAGACTAATGAAAGTCTCAGCAAGGATGAACTTAATTTGTATCAAATACACCCTCTAAACACGACCATGGTAACTGCACGAGCACCTGTAACTAACTCCTCAGCTCTCTAGAAATAACATCCTTAACCATGTAAAACTTCATCGCACTGTTATTCAACAAAAAAAATCCCTAAACATTGTGCTATCAAATCTCTGACTAGCTTTCTTAGAAGAGCTGCCGAAGTTTGATTTGATTTTGATCTCTGAGTATTAAAAGGCAGCCTTACACCAGGCTACAAGATAGGAAAAAAAAAAAAAAGCTAGGCTTTCTCATAACCAGTATCCCAGGGCAATGCTGTTAAAACTCTGATAAGAAAAAAAAAACATTTAAACTATTTTAAAATACAATTACTGTAAGCTAACGGACATACGTTCAAAAGTTTAAGAAATACAACAAAATTACGTATTTATGCTTAGTATAAACAGAAAAATGTATTCTGTTCTAGATCTTGAGGCCCAGTTTACTTACATCAGGTAAAATATGTGTCAAACTTCTTAAAAGCTAGAGTTCTACTAAAAAAAATCTTTAAATGTTGTAATCCTAAGGGACTGGAGTCTTCCATGACAAGATCAGATACCTTATAACAATAGCAATATTCTTTCTGATTTCTGCCTTAAATCATAATAATTTATTTTAATTTGGTACCCTTTTATGTGAAATTGTAATGGATTAGAGAAAATCAACTTCAAGAGCTAAGGTAATGGAGAGGTGTAAATTTCTGGGAAAAAAATTCTTTGTGTCAATTAGCCAGAATTACATCACTTGTCATTCAAATTTTTGGAAGCAAGAGAAAGGAAGCAGAAAGTGAGGAGAAATTTTTGCTGGGGGGAAGAACATTCTGTATAATTTATAATGACAGTGCTCCTATCCTATGACTGCTGTAAGCTTTCACTTTGAAGTGGACATATTAATGCTGCAAGCTCAAGAACTGTCAACCAGTAATCAATGAAAAATACAGCAGTGGACAGGGAAGAGATCACAGCCTCACACAGCTTTATACCAGTTGGGATAGTGGGGTCAGTACAGTCCTGATAAAATCAGAGAATTCACTTACAAGTAGTAACATTGAACTCAAAATGCAGACGCTGAGCAAGCCTTTCTTTTCACAGCTTTCATACTCAGATGATACAAACAAGGGGGTGGGTTTAAGCCTCAAAGAGAGAGAGGGAAGAAGTTCATGAAGGTCTGCCCCTGAACTTGGTGTGTTGAAGTAAACCTGTGATGATGAGCTGGCTGGGGAAAATGAAAATATTCACAGTGAAGTGTGAAATATTCACTTCACGTGAAGGTTTAATTTAGTATCAGGCTTCTTCCTAACTTTTCAAGGGCACAAGACCCACAACATTGAGAAGTTTTCCACTTTGAAATTCAAAGTAAGAATCAGTCACAGCTGAAGGAGCTTATATGAGACTGAACTACTTACAGAGAAGGCATGAGAATGCAAACATTGTTTAAGTTTAAAAATAGAGATTAAGATTTTAATGAAAAACTGATTAAACAGAATATAATCTGATGTCAATACAGATAAGCAGTTTTACCTTGGCCATCATGGAGCCTTTAGGGGAAAAGGGATAAATAGTTTGTATCTAAGTATGGCAGAATTTAAAAGGGATTTCATTGTGGTAGCAGCACTGGTGAGTGCAATACAGCATGAAGTTAACATACTCACATTTTAAAAGGAGCTGAAAAACTGAAAAGAATTTATAAAACAGTTGGCAGGAAAAGAATATAAAATGAGTTCTAGTCTTCCAGTTTATCAAACAGTAACTTAAATTTTGGTGGTTAATTTATTCCCATTGAAGGATAAAAACACTGAGTACAGAAGAGCCTTTTTTGTTTTAATTTTTTCATGATTTGGTTTTTTTTGTGTTTTTTGGTGGTGGTTAGCTGTTTGGGTTTTGTTTGTTTGTTTTGGCTTTGTTTGTTTTGTTTTGGTTTTGGTTTTCCTGCCAGAGAATGTTTTCATAGGAACCAATCATTATAAGATGGTGTAAGAATAATTGAATTAGGTCTTGTAATTAAGCTTAAAAATATTTTAACAATAAAAGTTGGGTTTAAAACTATATGCTTTATTAAAAATACACACAGAACAAAGTCTAATGACCTTAAATTTAATTCTTCTAGTATAGAAAAGGCTGAAGTATATGAATGGTTCTCTCTTAAACTTTGGGAACTCATTGAAATGCGCCCCCTCCGGAGAGAGAATCCTGCACTATGCATATGATCATCGTGTAAAAAAAAATCCCTGCATTTCATCTTATTCTAACAGGCACAAGTCTACAGCTCTTGTAGAATTAACAAAAACTAGTAATCACACAGTTTATCGTATCATATAAACCTGCCCACCAAGTACTTTACAAGAATAAATTATCTGACTATATTAATAAGCTATATCATATGTTTGCTCACAAAAAAACAGTGGTTTGACCTTACCTTTGCTTGGATTGTCCTCAGATTGACTATATGCATGTCACAAGGCATGGATGACATCAGTGGAGAAAAAGTATTTATCAATTCTGGGATACCTGAATCTGCACTTGTTGTCATTGGAATTACAGGATGATTTAAGAAAAGAGAAGTCATATGGCTAAGAAGTGATGGAAAACTGACTGGTGCCTTCTCTTCATTCTGCAAAATACAAAAGAATGATTCAAGTTGACATCATATCTGAATTCTGAAACCTACGTTCCTTATACGTGATTCCAATAATTCCATAGAAAATTTTAATTTCTAGACTGCCCAATCACTTTTGGAAACTCTTGATCATCCACTAATTTTCTTCTATTAATAGGTATACTTTCTGTTTTTATAAACCACTAGTACATCTTTCAAAACTATGATGACACCTAATTCTACAACATTCCTTGGGTTTCCGTGTTAGCCCTCGATGTGTAAACAATACAGTTTGGACAAATTAGCTACTACTTCAGCAAGTTGCTCCTATTTATTCAGTATCTATTTGTATATGGAGAGGCAGCTAGTCTTTTTGCAGGCCTCCTTTTCCACATTATTTTCTGACCTTTATTTCTTGCTTTCTCCAACTTGTAGCCTAAATCCCTCTGTCTATTTTAAATCTGCATCCCTCACACTATTTGCTGGGAGAAAGAGCAGCTAGCATCTTTGTCTTGGTCTGCATTGAGAAAGAGTTCTTCCAGAAGTTTTATTTCAATGTCATGCCAGCAGGAACCAAAGGCAAATCTATCCCAAGATTTTACAAATTTTGTACTTTCCAAAGTTTTGTATTTGCAGCATTTCTACTTGGCTGCAGAGGCTGCCTCACAAATCCCACATATTCACAACAACTAGTTAAAGCTCCAGAGAAGCCAAGAAAAGAAAACAAGAGAACTTTAAAAAGGCAATTTCTATTTCAGAATGTCAGTGAAGATAAGAGTAGAAATGGGTGAAAACTTCTTTTGCTCTTATTTTTCCCTTGCATACTTAATCTGATAAATCCCTGCTTGTTGATAGTTAAAGAGGTGATATTTAATGAAAACTTTGCAGAAAGTTTACTGAAAAGATAGTATCTTAAACACTGATACATTAAATTTGCATTTTATGACAGGCTGAAAACATGGAAATAAAAAACAAACGGGAGACACTTTAAGCAAATGGGAGGATTATTTTTCAGCTTATAACGGACAACCATAACAGTAATTTCTGATTTGGGATGTGTATGCATCAATGCATATTTATTTATACCTCTGCAGTAGCATTAAGTACAGCTGACAGTGAAGAAATTGAAATTGGGCTGAATCAATGGAAGACTATAATTTCTGTTTTATTCTTGTTGCTTTCCTTAATAACTAACACTTTGCCTCTTTGATATCTACTAAGCATTGAAGCTTAGTATTTTTAAGTATCTATTATGACCCCCAAATGATAACAGTTGATGGTTGTAGAGGATTGCTCCTCCATGTGCCTCACTACATCTACTTATATCGAATTCCATCTGCCATTTTATGGCATCTTTAATCAGTCTTGAGTCTTCAAATTTCTGAGTTTAGCCTTGAGCTTTTTTTTTCCATTACCTTGGAAAGTTCAGTATCACTGGTAGATTTCATTGCCACGATTTTCTTCTTTTGTAATTACAGTATGAGCAAGCTTGTTCTACGTACAGCTAATCTAAAAATCTTCTGTTCAAGGGCCTGCATACATGCTCTATACACAGGGAAAATGTGCATATCCATGTTCTTTCAAAGAATTCATATTTTCACCTCAAAAGGAATACAGTTCACTCTGTTGCCATGGATGTGCAAAAGTCAGTCAAAACATTTAATTGCCATTTATTTTCTCATCTTTCCACCTTTTCTCCCCCTATAAAGTAAGTTGATTGCTTGCATCTGAGAACTTAAAAAGAGGTCTTCTAAAATACCACACATGAATCAGAAAAATAATCTATTCATCCTGGAATGCTATTTAAAACAAAATAGTGCAGAGAAGCACAGCCTTGAAGGACTGGCTAATGCTAGAACCAGAACTGACTCAGCTTGGCTCATTTTCGTTCCCACTGTGTCTAGATGTGATACCACAGGCATAAACACTATCCTTAAGCAACATCCACTTTGGAACTAAGATTTAGGTGGAGAATTTACATGGAATCTTGTATTCCCACATCTGGAATGACAGTCAGTTCTGGATGACTGCACCAACAGAACAAGTGCCATCATTCACTGAACCTGTGTAATAGCAATGGGAATGGAGAGCACAGAAGGTGTCAAAAGCTTCCAGTAGACCAAGGGAAAAAGGATTTTGCAGACACAGTGAAGACTTCTGGTTCACAGAAGATTGAGAAGGGACTCTTCAAATCACAATCTCCCCATGGTATATCACAATCATGGAAGGATTGGAGCATGTCTTTCCCCTCCAATCTAGTAATCCAAAATTGAAATAGGACTCTGGAAAGAGAGATGAGAAGGGTTTGCACATACAAACAATGTAATGGGAAGAATAATTACTCTATACACACCTTCACTATGTGGATGGCTTTCAGCAGTACCCTGCTGATGCTGCGTCACAGGGTGTATTCCCATAGTCTCCATCTAATTAAAATATTGCTCTCTCAAAAGTGACATTATTTCCTCAACTTCAACGATAGCATTTATCACTCAAGGGGTGAATGGAGCTCCTCTGGCAGCCTTACAAACATGAAGCAGTGGCAAGAATCTGATGAATGCCAGATGATGATGATGTGCTGGCTTAATGAGCTCTAATCAGAGCAAATACTGCCTTTTTAACCATCTTACAGTACATGCCTATGCAGTTATCCAATTGGAAACTGTGTTGAAACCCAACCCTTTGAATGACTGTGCAATAGACATAAATGGATCCTCATTTAGGATCTTTCCTTGTCATCAAAAGTAAGGTGAATAATTCCAAACTTTCAGTTTTGAGGAGACAGAAACCATAACCCAATATAACATTAGCTTACATTTTGAAACAAGTTTTAAGAACAGCCTCATCTATAAAATGTGCCCCCATATAAAAAATTAGCTATTTTATTAATAATCACAGGAATAATAGAAAGGCATGGGTTGCAAAGGACGTTTGAGGTCATCTTGTTCCAGCCCTTCTGTCACAGGCAGGGATGCCACCTACCAGATCAGGTTACTCAGTGCCCCATCCAACCTGGCCTTGAACACTTCCAGGGATGGGGCACCCACAGCTGCTCTGGGTAACCTGTTCCAGCGCCTTCTTATCCTCTGAGTAAAGGTTTTGTTTCTAATACCCTATCTAATTCACCTCACTTTCAGTTTACAACTGTTCACCCTCGTACAAAACACTATCTGCCTGCTGAAGAAGTCACTCTGCCTCCAAGATTCAGAGGGTTTTCTGGTAAGAATTTAAATTAAGTAACTGAGGTCCTTAATTAGAGGGGGAAAATGCTAATTACACTCTTCAGAAATCATTTAGTAACTGAACAGAAGAAAGAAATGGAAGATTCTGTAGAGAAGAAAGTAAAGCTGAAGGAGTTGATAATTGGACGTCAATTTAGCTAATGGAGAACCAATGAACTTTTCAACAGAGACAAGTAATCTAAAATTTCCCATAGAAGATTAAGGAAGGAAAACTGAGACAGTATATCAAATCACATATCTTGACTATTTATTCTTCCTCTAGACTATTTTCTGCAATGACAAAGTCACCAGAAAAATTTAATTATAACAGTAAACCCCCAATGGCATCTGCATTACCTGATCTAACATGCTGAAATGTGGATGCTGACTCAGTGTGTAAGCACATTCAAATAAAATCTGGAAATAGGTAGAATTCCAGACCTGTCAAATCAAGGGATCCAGACAAAAATAGTCTGATACCAAACCACTTGGATTATTCCTGGAATGAAAAAGTTTCTCATTCTCTCTCACACTGTGTCAGGAAACAATTTTTATCAACTTTCTCTCTCACAGGTTTGGAAAACCAGTGGCCAGCACTCTTCCAAGCAGAATGTTTCTGAGCTGAACAACCTAATCTGTGGACCAAAATCACTTTTCAGAGCATCTTTATTACCAAAACATATGGAGACAATATTTTTAAATATCTTAATCATAAACTAGCTACTGACAGCAATCAAGACTGTGAGTCAAAGAATCCGAAAGACAAATACGGAAAGAAAAATTTGTTTCTTTCTGTACAATTCAAAGATTGACAATCCATCAGCATGTTTGATGAGATGCTGCTTCTACATGAGAAATTGTTTCTGTAATACTGTGCTAGACTGCTTATAGGGGAGAAGCAAACAGCAGACAACATCACTGATGATGCAAATAGCAGGTTTACGAGACATGATAAAAGTAAGTGACAGGTAAGGGCAGATGCCTAAGCTTTAAAATTACATACATTTTTTTCCAAATGCAAATAGCTTGAATCCTTAACTACATTGGCCCTCCATAAGTGGGAAGGTGGAGTCTCTAAGCAGGAAGAGAGTGTGAAAATTGCAGAACGTTCTGTACACACATTGCCCTAAAGCTCACGACTTAGAAGAGAAATTCAGGTTTTATTTCAGACTGACACTAGTCAAGTTCATGAAAATGACATCAAGTAGTAAATGGCTTCAACTTAGTAACAGGTGTTGCACGCTAGACTGCCTGGCTGTTATCCTACCAACTAAAAATCAGACGTACTTGCTTTAAATTAATTCAAAGTTGCATGTTGTAATACAAAAAGAAAAATCATAGTCTGACAAGTTCTGAAAGTCCTCCAGATATGGATAAATCATTCCCTTTCCTCCAAGGCTGATATTTGGAGCTAGATTTTTGCATGCCTGCAACAACTCCTAGTGATATTGACAAGGAAAGAAGAAAGACAATGGGTCTTACACCCCTAATGCAACAAATAGCAATTAATCACTGATGCAAATTGGATTAATTCTTCTGAGTTGAGTAATTCCTTTTCGGGGCGCAAGAGTGTAAGGTTAATGTAAGCATCTGTCAAACAAAACAGTGACCAACACTTCAAGCATCTTTGAAAATGGATGGTGTTTGCAGAGGGAATTTTGTAAGGAAATCAAATAAGGTGATAGTAAAATCTTCTCTGTGCAGTGGGATTCAGAACATCTAAGACCTCAAAGCTGCACAAGAATCTTCAGCAGAACAATCTTCAGGTAATCTCTGTAAAAAACCCAAGCATGTCCTCTGCAAAAAATCAGACTTTTACGAAAGCCTGGGTAAGTTGTAATGAGAAATAACAGTCACAAATGCGAATACTGGGCAGGCAGATATCAATGGAATCTTAAAAACACTGTAAACAAGGATATTGATGCCAGATTGTTCTCTGCTATACCAGAGCATTTAGCTTTCCTGAAATGCTGGGAGCCAAAAATCCAGATAAATACAGGATTACAATTATTTGTATATACACTTTTGTCTACACTTAAAAATCCGTATGTTATGTTACATTTTTGCACATCAAAGCATATAGTTTTTTTTTCCAATAGGTTTTAAGTCCTTAAATTGAGAACCATGATCTGGAGTGCTTAGGGTCTTTTGATAGAGATTGAAGTGACCAGGAAGAAGACTCATCTGGGGAGAGTAAATCTGATTTCATGTCTTTACCTCAGGGAATGGAAAATTTTCTATCAATTCACTTGGGCATTGTTACACTGGAAATGCATGTCTGCCACACTAGCTGAAAGGGGCTCCTGGAGGCTGATTACAGAAAAAATGAAAATTCTGAGGCACCATCAAATTTCCACAAGACTCTGTGTTGGCTCTGTGACTCTAAAATCTCCACAAATTTTCTGTACTGTGAATGCTTAGTTGGCAACAAAACCACAGATGAAGAAACCTGGGACTGCTGCAGGTAACCAAATCCAGGGAAATGTGGATGCACAGGAGGAGTTCTTCCCAGTCTGCTAGAGCCAAATTTGGTAGTCTCCAACAAGAGGTGACTCCTCTCATTGCAGGCTGATAGATGGGAGCCTGCTGCTGCTCCGCTCCTCCAAGACCATGCAGAAGAAAGGCAGAGCATTATTCCCATGAGGCATGCATAGAAACACAAGGACCATCCATACATGTGAGTACCTTTATCAGAACCCACACAAGCAGAGCACTTGGGTAACACAAGCAGAACAGACAACCCAAACCTGACTGTGCCCTCCAGCTGACCACGTCTGGAGTCAAACCCTTCACCTTCCTGACTCACAAGCACACTAAACAACCACTGATCCATCAGCGTGGACTGCAAGCCCAGCTGATACCCAGGGCTGGACCTCAGGTGTCCTAATGGTTCATGAGCTCAGACTTCACATTCATCCAGGAGCTGGCCTGTGACCTGTCAGCTTGCAATTTGCTGTTTACAGGCACACACAGAAAATACAGGTTTAGTCTAAGGCAATTTCTGCTGATCCATTCTTGCTGGGTTTCACACCATGAACAATCTAATTTTCTCCCTTTCACAGTCTCAGGAGCAGCTAGTGCTCCACTGCTCCACCTATCACTGCTCCTTTGGTGGCTGCATTTAATATAGTTACTGTTCAATCAGATGCCATAACAGAAATCATGTTCTTCAAAGGGATCATTTGGAGACCATCTGCTCGCTGGTCTATGGAAAAGGGCAGATAGTAAAGAAAGTATCTAGTCACCATGATCACAAGCACGGCACCACAATTCCTGAGGCTGATAAATATGCAGCCATCAATATAGTTGGATGAAAGTGATTGGAAAAGCAGATAGACAGCATTACATGCTTTCCTTGGCAATAGAAGTATTTTATACTTCAGTTTTAGCCTTTCCTGCCAGTTTTATTTCTTTTCTTCTAATTCTTCTTACTATGCTTATATTATTTAATAACAGTGCAGGAGGAGGCACTTAATGCCTAAATAAATAACGAGGCTAGGGTTGTGGAAGGATCTGGTGCTGTATGCTCCCAGAAGATTGGCAAGATCCTGCTCCCAAGGATGGTAGAAAAAGTGATCAGAAATTTTCTGGAGTTCAGTTTTGATGAGGAAGTAGTTAAAAACACAGATGATAAAGACAGAAACGACACAATGACAACTGCTGATTTCCAGGCACTGAAAGTCTGCTCCTCACGCAACGTTCTTGGTGCTGGTGGAAAATTGCATGTGCAAGGAGATTCATCCTAAAGGGTTATTTCACTTGAGAATATGACAACAAGAAGCTGGATTTGCACAATTTCTCCCTCCTTTAGGGAGGATTCTGCCCTACTGTCAGATCTTGCAGTAGGAGCCAGCTTTCCTAGAAGTGCTGATACAGAAAAGTTTGCATTTCAGACCCCAAACTGTACCAACTCGGATAAGCTCAAAGAGGCCTGCCCTTTTACTGTGGTGAATTATATGAGCTATAAGTGGACAGATCAAGGCTGAATACTATGCATAACACCAAGGTAAAATTTTTTCTAACCAGAGCCAGCAGACAGGCACACACAAATGAAGACAGATAACACCAAACCAAAGTAATTCACTGTTGAGATGTACATAATTACAAGAAAAAGAACACAAGAGACACAGCTGTATGTCCAGAACCCAGAGGAAGGCAGTCCTCTGTACCACCTACTCAAGCCATAGGTCAGCTGCAAGTGGCTGCTGCCCTATAACAGCACAAGAATGTTTCATAACAGTGACATAGAAATGCAGCTTACAGAAGAAATGGTCTCTGTTTAAAAGCTTTCTGAAACACGTTTGTCACTCTACCATGAAAAGAAACATTTGAGGGAAATTCAGCTGTAAGGTGTCCTGACATAAAAAAAATGACTGCGCTTGCTGGAAAGCAGAGAGTATTTGTAGATAAAGAAGAGATGGAAACATTGTTCTTGAGTAGAAAGCACAAAGTTCCTGCCTAAGAAGTACAGTATAATCTATATACTAGTAGAAGAAATAATGACTTCAAAGCAAAGCTGGCAAGAAGTAACATGTACCTTCAATCTCTTCAAATGAAATATGAAATTGGTGTTCACCCTTTACGAAATATATGTGGTCAGGCTCTAAAGAAGATGCATTATATTCTGGGTGACAGGAAGAGGGAAATGTCTTCTTTTTTTTTTCCCCTTCTGTGACCACCGTACAATTCCAAAACTCTAACAATTTTGTGTATATTTGATTAAGTTCATTGAGGCAGTTACAAATAAAAATAGTATTACAGAACCTGAACTTGTCACACATGGGCTTGAAAAAGCTTCTAAATGGGAATAATTAAGCCAATGTCAAGTTTCTGCTCTTCTGAAACATCAAGTTGATTATGTTTGTTAAGGTGTGGCTACACGTAGCATAGCAATGTACAAAATAATATGTAACTACAGTGAGACACATGCACATGCATTACAAATAAGGGGCAAATGCAACACAATAATCAGAGAAAAATGGCTGTGTCACCAACCATAAATTTTCAGAGAAAGCAGATACTGACAAGTACTTAGTAAAAAAAAGTTGTTGTACATGGTGGAAGAAAAGGAGTTTGATTATCTCCCACGTATTTGTGATTTTGTTAACTGCATTATTGTTCCTCTAAACCATTTCCCCCAAAGAGCAACAGCCAATTGAGCCATTGAATCCTGGCTCTCTGCTTGAGCCTAGGCTATAAATCCAGTTATATAAATTAACCAAGGCAAGGCAAGGCATGAAATAGGAATTTGAAGAAGAAAGTGTTTGCCTGGCATGGCATCTTTTCTCCAGCTATGTCATTGATAAAATAGATATATTACCACTCCCTATAAATCCTATTTCTTTCATTCCTATACTGATATAACATGCTGGGATTCAGAAAATAAAAGAGTATTAATGCTTATTTTTCCAAGGCTTACAATAAATAAAAAGTAGTTTGTATTTTCAAAGAGGAAGAAACATTTACTGTTTTGACAAGTATTAATAACTGCATGCAGTTTCATTTGTAGCTAAATATTAATCCCTTCAATTTAAAAATGACATGAATTCAGTTCTCGGTTAACAATCTGAGGAAAAAGAAGACAACATTAGAAGAGGATTCAAAGAGATGCTCAAGCAAAAAATACTTGCAAGGACAAAATGAACATAACAGCAGAATTAATTACATCTAGCAGGAGAAGAAGATGTTTGTAGAAATTATATCAAAAACACAGTAAAAACATCTGAGGCCTGAGGAGGAACACAATTATCAATAAATTAGGTGAGTATAATATAAAGTGAAACAAGATTTGCCCGGCTCTTACTACAAACACAGCTTACTTAACAACCAATACTGTCATTGTGAATAAATTTCTAGGATTATCCAGTTTAGGGAAAAAAAAACCCCAACAACAAACAGAAAATATAAACCCAAACATGTCACCCTCAAGTCTCTTCACTCCCCACAAATACAAAATCAAAAAAGCTTCAGCAAAACACATCAACCTGAAGTCTTTTGCAGAGGCAATATCTGAATGAGTATTTATGACTCATCAGATGAGCTGGAATTCAAGAGCCAAAAACCATTGTTAGGTTTAAGAACCTATCAGAATACAGACTATCTGAGTGTATATATATATATATATATATATATATATATATATGCCAACAATTATTAAGAATTATTAAGAATTCCACTCTATCCACTGGACATATGAGTCTTATATTGCAGGACATCCATGTGGTTTAACTCTGCTATTAAAATTTACTGTTCAGGGTGGGATTGGGGAAAGAAAAAGTATTTCAGAGATACAAATGAAAAGAAACTATTGGTTGATACTGTGATTACAAAAACCCTCCACACTAAATTCACCAGTGATGCACAACTGTTTTAATTAATTTTAAAGAACTGCGTATCTTACACTTCACATACTCTCCTTTAACGGGGAAGTTTGACAAAGACCAGAAAACATCCTGTTCTTCAGAATTGTTTTTGAGAAAAGATAGAATGAAATACTTTGGAACACACATTAGGAAAAGCTTGTAATGGCAAAGATGTCAAATGGTCAAAACCTTCTCCTCCATGGTTCCTGAAATCAGTAATAAAATAGGGCTTGACAACAAAATCAGGGTCAGTGTATGAGTCACACTGCAGCTGATTACATATATAAACCACATATAATTTCACCATAATTTTTTATGACATGGCTATTTTTAACCTATTATAACAACTACCTTCTGAGTAACTCGACTAAAAAAAACTGACTGTAGATCTGACAAAACAGAAAAAGCACTTTAACACAGAAACAGTAACATGGACAGAAAATGTTATGAATGTTCAGATAAATTTTGAAAAACAAAGTTCTAGAGCATTCTTAATATATGAATGGGGAATTTCAGATACAACACCAACAAGAAAACGTTTCCTTAAAACATCTTGCTTGGCCCCTGGGGCTTGTGCACACTGGGTCAGTTGGGACAACAGCACTCCTTGGCCAACTCCCCCACAGCTCTTTTTCCACTTTCTTTGAAGTCCCTGCAAGAGTGTATAAGAACCAATTGCCCTTAAAGTCTTCTGCAGCCATTTAAAACCATTACAAGCTCTGCACGAAGAGTTGTGGGGTGAGGCAGATGCTGGAACACAAGTATGTAAAACATCTCAGAAATTTTTAGCTGTAGTAGGTAACTGCCCCTTCTCCTTTCAAAGATTCTCAGTAACTTGCACAGAATCTTTCAAATCTATAGGAAAGATGATTTTAACAAAAAAAGGGAATTACAGTTATTCTGTTGAGATGATACCTGACTGCTCTCCCAAACAAACATATGCAAAAACACACGTAAAAATTTCACTAACTAGAAAATCCCAGTTTTTAGGCTGCCTTTACTCTAACTGGGGTAACTTCAATATGTTTTCCAATGGAGTGTTTTGGAGCTGTTCTGACCCTGAACTCACGTCCAGCCCCACTCGAGGGGGCACTTGCTATTTTGCAGAGCAGTTTCCTTCCTGAAGGAAGGAACTCCCTGGGAGGTATGCCACAGAACATGCTCCAACCCATCACATCTTGATTATGGTCTGAATGGATGACTAACCTTTTATGTCTGTTCTGACACAAAAATAGACTGCATTGAGCAGGGACTGGACTGGAAGAGTTCCAGAGGTACCTTTTAGTGAGTTATTTTATGGTTTTACAGGAAACACCAAGACTACTCACGGTATCACTGCAAGCCCTAACTGATTTGATCTGCTTCTGTTGTTTCAAATTATTTTCTAATGTAAACATAGATTTCCATGTCCAATAATTCTTACTCACCAACTCCACATTCTAATGTAATACAACACAAATTACCCTGGGTACTAAGGAATTTTTGAGTGGCAGTATAGATCTCTCTGCAGGTTTCCTCTCATAGGGATGGATTAACCTGTGCAATGCTCCTTGTTGTCACAGCCAGACTGCCACTGAACTCGTTAGCTCAGGTAGCTGCACACCACATTGATAAATGCAGTTAATATGCAGCCTGCATTATACATGATGAGGAACTAGAAAATCATAATGACATGTACAACCTGAAAAAAACCCCCACTGTCAATCATTAAATGGTGAAAATTAGCTTTAAGCTTGATATTATCATCCTCTCACAGTGGTTAATGATATCCATTATAAACCAGAATTAATTCCAATTTATCTGCATATTCATTAGCAGCTTGGTATACAACCTCTCATCTTTAGCTATGCCATGATTTTAAAATATACTCAGTGCTGTCATCATGATTCTGCTGCCTCAGTACGAAGATGTACTTCTTATTTTGTCCTTCTCAAAAATGTTAAGAAGAGAAACAAAGAGAAAATACAAAGAACTGAAAGAAAATTGAGGTTATGCATAAGACTAGGATACAAAACAGAAAATCGAGAGGATATGTGCAAGTTTAAAAAAACCCCTTACAACAAAATGGTTTCAACTTTCTGAGCATCTTAATGAATTGAAAAGGTTTTTATGTCTGGCATCTAAATATTTCCACTTAAATCTTATTTCCTAATGAAATTATATTTAGAAGAGGTTTTCTCTTTCTATCCATTCAACTGAATAATTTGTCAACTTTTGGTTAGACTCAGTTAACATTGTTAAGAAGCAGAACTCACACTAATTATCTGCTTTTAAAAGCTTGTTCAGTAAAAACTAATTAAAAAATAAAAAGAGACTTCCACAATGGTACCCCACTCATATGTTGAAGTATGAGTGAGGAAGTAGATACTGCAGGATTTGTGTGAGGAATAGTGAAAGATGTTCTTCACAATCAGAATTAGAAGGCAAAAGGACAAAACTCCCTTGGAAGCTTCATTTCCTTAGTTCTAGAGCTCACAGAAGAATTTCTTTACTGAGGTCTTTGCTGGTGCAACAGAAATAAATATTTACATCTTAATTAGCAAAAAAAATATCCAGGCAGTGAATCCTACCACATCTGTTCCATGTCTTCTTTCCAACAGCAGTCGGAAGACATTAGCTGTAATCTTGTTATCCTGAACACCTTGTCCAAGGCCACGGTTGTCATCCTGCATAAGTCGACGATCCATGATCACTTCCAGCTGACCTGAGAGAGCAACACAAGGATTATACTAGTAACAAGAATATGTAAAGGTTCTATTAAACATAAAAAACCTGCCCGAAAATATAACTTATTAAAAAAAAATCGCAGTATTTCTCTTGAGTTGTGAAAAGTAAGGGCAGATCAATATTGTTAGGACTGATTATGAAAACAGTTAATACCACTGGACTTTGACTGTCTATAACCTTCCAAAAAATTTTCACAAGCCTTTAAGTAGAATGCCCAGCAATTTTTAATTTCAGTCTAAATAAAAGCTTAATATGAAAAGTTATTACTATTAACTACTATTTGCAACAAGGCTACTTGGTAGTCAAACATCTTAGGTGAGAATCACCCCCAAGCAGCTGCAGCTGTATGGAGAGACCTTCTGTACAGGAACTGTCTTCACCTTGTATTCCATGTTTTTATTTCACATTTGAAGGCAGAAGGAAAAATAGGTAGTCAACAGGAATATACAAATACTCAAAATAACTTCTTGTACAGGCAATTTCACTTGTGCGAATAGAAAAGAACTCGGCACTAGATAAGCACTAAGTATGAAGTTCTGAGTTTACACTGAATTTCAGCACGGCCTTTTGAAAAAGGTCTTTAAGCATGTTGTTAAATCATAAATAGCTTTATGAACAAAGAAGTTCACATTTTTTTCCAGTATCTATCTCCAGAGGAAAACCAGATTGGGGCAAGTAATTAAGGCTGTTATATGGATTTTGCACACTGAATCTTTAAACAAGTGTATTTGATTCCTAAATAAAACTGCAAGACTGAAGTACTTATATCCTGAACAAAAAGTTCACAATAAGCTTCTAGGAAACACTGCTTAGTAAGGCAGTCCTTTTTATACCTCAATGTTCTACAAACACTTTCCCAACTTTCTTAAATACTTGCTCTTCCCTTCCCTCAGGTAAAAAAAGATTTTGTTTATCCAGGACTGAAATCGGCTGACAATGAGTAAAAAAAACCTTGCTGTTTTGAACTAAGGTACTGTTCATGTAACTTTCAGATGGTGGGTTATGCCTTGAGACACCCCTGTGTCTCAGACACAGGCACACAGCTGCTGACAGTTGCTTGCCTAAACTGCAGCATTTTTGAGTTTTCTTCCATGATCCCTTTGAGCTCCAGAAGGGCCTTCAGAAAAATTGTCATGAACCATTGAATCTTCAGGTTCATTTCTGCTCTCTTTTGAGGAATCCAATATGCCTTCAGGATAAGGTAGCTACCTTTGTAATTTAATGAAATATTACTTAATAATAACAAATCAGATTAATTAACTCTCCTTTTAAAAATTGTTTTAGTGGCCACAGAGTAAGTATTTGATGTTGGTATAGCTTGAGTGACATACCACAGTTTGTCAAAGAATGACACAGTCAAGAAATCAATGTCATGTCATGTATGGGATAACATCCGTTGCTCTTTTATTTAACTGGAGTAGGTGAAAAGCCTCCAATGTCCTCTGACAGACTTGAAACAAATGCTCACAGAAAGTCAGTTTCTCCCTGATGCTTAACTGCAAGATATACAACAGTGCAGGCCTTAACTTCACTGATTTGATAGCACAGAGTGGTGGTGTCCATGGACTTAGAGTGTGTATTATTCTGTGACACACAGACTAAGATTGTTAAAGAACAAATACACAATTATCAGGTAATGGAGCCTCTGTATACTAATTTAGTCTCCAATAATTATTTAATGAGTGCATACCAACATTGGTGGTGTCAGGGTAATTCACAAGATCAGGCCAATTGGAATTTGATTTTCAGCAAGGAGAGGCATCAAAAAATGTGGTTTGGGTCTTGTGGTCCCTCAAGTCCCTTTAAGGGACTTGAAATAGAAGGCTGGTATTTTCCACTGTGGTTTTATTAAAGCACCACTGCATAGGTCAGTGTTAATGCCCTGCCCTAAAGTGAATTAGGTTTGCTAATACTGCCACCAATCCAGCACGGTATTCACCTTTTGTCAGAAAAGAGTATTTATGACATTTTTCTTAAAAGAAACTAGGAAGTAGGTTTTGGTGCAGTTTCTGATAGGCTTTTTCTCTTCTGAGTATTCATTCCATTGTTTTTTGAAACCACATAAATTTAAACTGACAGTATATATATTACACCAAGGAATTACACATCTTAACTTACACATTATATACTTTATTTTGCCCACTACCTCTAGTTTTATTTGAATACCTCCCCCATTCTGATGGACTGAATAACTGTCCTCTGCTTCCAGTCCTCCAGGCCATTCATCATAATACCCTTTTCTGCTCCGAGGAGCAAGACTGTGCCTATTTTGGAATTCTTAGTATGAATTGATTTTTCCTGTCAACATATTCATCAGCTGTGTCAAAGTCCTCCATTAAATTTGTGAGGCATGATTTTGCTTCAGAAGTATGTTCACCCTTACCCAGGGTCATATTTATCCTTTATTTCAGTAACACTAATCCTCAAAAAAGCTGCTGTTGTTTTTCCTTGACAGGGAAATTAGGCTATACTGCATATACCTTAGGACTAGTGCTGTCCACACTAAAGCAAACAGAACAAAAAACATGATCAGCATCCTTCTTAAGTCCTCTGCTGCCAGGGCAGTGCAAAAAATAATAAACCCTTTAGTTCTGCTATTTCATCCCTGAGTTCCACCAGAGTTCTTGGGTGAAAAATACTTGGTTCTGACAATTTATTGCTCCTTTTGCCTTTTTTGCAATCTTCTTCCTCTGCCTCTAGTTTGAGAGAGATCTTTCATTGAAGATGGCATGATCTCATGTGGGAAAAATCTCTTTCTCCTCTCTTATGGACATAACCTAAAGCTTGTCAGACTTGGAGAAACTTATTTCCTCCCTTCAAATGCTTGTAGGTAAGTATGGTAACCTGTGAAGTAACTATTTCAGAAAACCATGCAGGAGAGGCCTTTATCATATCTACCATCTTATATTTACCATTTTTCAAGCTTGCAACGCCTAGAGACTGAGCTGAATGAAGTGTCAGACGAACGCCAACATCTTGGATATAAGCCATGGTAGTCATAGGATAGATATTTGCTTGAATAGGCAACTTGCTCAGCGTCTGCCTGGGCTGGATCTGCAATATGAACACAAACTTCAACAAAGTACACTCTTTTTATGCAATTAAATTTCAAAGGCATTTTCAGACATTTATCCCATGTGCTTTGGAAGAACAACCATCACAAAAGCATTCACTCAACTGTATTTAGCTTTTTGGAGACTTGTGGCTAAAATTACCCCTTTGGAAATGGTAACTTCAATGTACTTTTAGATCAAAGAATATGTTAAAAAAAAAAGTGAAAGATTCATCAAGGGAACCTATAAAAAGGGAACCTACAAAAGGAATAATCACAGTTATAAAATGAGAGAAAAATTTTCCTCCTCTAGAGAGCAAGCAGTGAATAGATTTAAGGTAGCAAAAAAGGAATTGCTGGTTTATAATGGGAATTTATTGAAGTGCTGTTGGAATTCTTGAATGGTACATGACAAATGAGTATAGTATCAAAATTATTTTAATGTTTAAATATTCACTGTCTCCAGTGAAATGCGATACTACACAGTAACTGGAAAACCAGTAGTCTTACACTCAGGAGTCAGGGTCTCCCTGTGTTTGCAAAACTATTTTTAGCAAGACAGGAAGGTAAGGAAAAATAATTTTTCTCTCTTTTGTGGGTGCTGCACAGTTCAAGCTAAGACAACAGTCCTGCTATGTTTCCTCAGATCCATCACCAATAGAAAACGCATAATACATCCAAAAATAAATCCCTTATTTCCAACACAGCAGCAAGCACCTATTCACTAGATCTGGTCCTTATGTATACTTACCACTGTGTTTTCCAGAGGGGTCTATTTAAAGAAATAAAGCAGAGGGAAAGAAGATATACAAGCAACTACACAGTGACTTGTCATAACTTGCTGTATTATAATTCTTATGTTAAAAAGGATATAAAGGAATATTCAACAAACTCCTTAAAAGCAAACAGTTACTTCTTCATCTGGTCTACATCAAATTTTATTACAGATACATTTTTAAACAGCATCTCTTCTTTTAAATGATTAGTACAGTTTAACATGAAAGTTTGTTTAATATAAGCTTTTTACATTTAGACAGTCAAAACCTGACACCCTAAGCTTTTATTAAAAGATGGCAATTACCTGATATCCATTAAGATCAGAATAGAATCTATTTTGACTGTTTATATCAGATGAAATTCTCATTGCAAGTTCGCGATTATATTCTCCTCTAATGTCCACAACATTGGAAACTTCAACAGACTGTCCTTCCAAACCTATATGAAAAAGATGAATTTAAAATCTCTAAAAGTGATTGCCACATGCATAAGAATGACTGTACTCCCAGAACACAGCAATCTACTTTTGCACTGCTAGTTTTTGTTTTCTGCTATATCTAACCATATATTGGAAGACAGTACAGTTATGTAACAGATGATAGAGCTGTATTTCTAATTCAGTACAAATTGAACAGACAGTCTAAAAGAGAGCACTGGAGGGGAACAGAAGCAGTGCATGGTGAGAACCAAACTGGGTTCCAGTAAATCAGTAGGAAACAGCACACGACGGTTAAGTGCTGCCTTTAAATAAATATGCTGGAGCAACATGTGGTCATTGACTTCTCCCCTTCACTCTTAAGAAGTTGTCATCATTCCTAGACAAGAATGAAGTTATCAGCTTCTTGCTAGAACTGCTCAGCAGAGCAGGAAACTGTGAGTAGCTGATTTAACCAAAGGAGCACAAATCTTCCTTAAGGACAGTGAATTAAGAAATTTCAACTGATATGACCACAAGCAGGACACACAACTTTGTTGACAGGGAAAATATTCCTCGTTATTAAAAGGATTAGGTGTCTGAAAAATCAGACAAATTGTCCAGTGAGATTTTTTTTACTACACTGCCTTGTGCTGAAAACTAAATACCTTTAATAATAACCTGACCTTTTCAAACAGTTCAAGACACAGTCTGGAGTGCAATCATACCATCATTCACCATCAGCACTTCTACCCTTTCTGTAGTCTAATGGGACTAATGATTGTGAAAAGAATTGCACCAAGCAGAACAGAGATATATATTTGTTTCCTCATCTATTTCAAAAATCTGAATGCCACCTGCAGAAGTACAGCAACTGTTAAAATGTTAACATTTACCAATGGCTATTAAACTTCAGTGCTAAATGAAAAACATTTGGTTCAGCTAATTACTTCTCTTTTCCCAAACCTAGTCTGGAAAATGTGGATTTATATGCTCCACTTTTGATGCTCCCAGTCACAGATTTTCCAAATATTTAAAGTATTTTTTCCAAATACTTAAAAGCACGAGCACCTTGAACAAGAATACAATATTTTAGCTTAGAATTTCATCATGTTTGTACAATACAATTTGAGACAATACCTAAATACAGCTACGAAGATAATAAAGCATGACAAGTTTCTGACAAAAAGATTAACAAAATCATGCTTATATCAAAAACAGATGTCAATGGCAGTAGAAGTTAAAAATCACTCAATGATCAATTACTGAACAGAGTTGCCAACCCAAAGTATTCTCTGCTCAAAATCAACACATTTCTAAACCCAAAAGTGGTAAAAGCTGTGTTTTCCTAAAATTGCTGAAGAAGATGTAGGTCTTGGAAGTATTATCCAAGAGCTGGATTAGCCACACAGTCAGGCTTGCTGCCCCTTGGCAAGCAGGTAGGTTATAACAGGAGATCAGGTCCTTATTTGAAATCAAAATGCATTTATACACATACTGATTTTTTTCCATATGCTTTGTTACTGTACATATCTCGTAAGACTTCAAAATATCTTATTTTAATTGTAGTAATGCTATATAAATAACTTCCCTTACAAAACCAAGGAAATAGACCCCAGCAAAAGAAGGATGCAAAGTTATTAAACTGTAAACTTTGAAAAAGAAGACTTGAAAAAATTGAAACAAAAATATAGCAAAAAGCAAACAGATAATACATGAAATATATTTTGCATAGTTTTTCCTTGTCAAAGCTGGAAGCGTGGTACAGGACTTACCCATGATGACTGGATATGCAATGGTGTAAATATTGGAACATTGTAATAAATTAAAAATTGTCAAAAAAACCCCAGGAAATACGTGGACAGTACACTCACAAGGGAAGATAAACTAAAGTGTTAGGAATTGGCAAGCAAATGATTTTCACTGACAACTCATTTTCAGTGAACTGTGAAAGGGAAGTATAATATTTCTAGTATGCATTTAGTAACAAATTAAAGAAAAGGGAGTACTACAGAAAAATCCACTTTAAAGTAACAATCTCACTCTAACAAAAAAAAAAGGCTTTTTGGGCTTTTCCCTCCACTTCACGACAATAAATATCCTCCTCTGTAAGTTCCCTCCTTGCTGTGCATTTTAATTTACTGAAACTTACACAGGAACTTTATTTCCACATTCTTGGCAAGCTGGTACATTTTAACCTCAAGGTATCTTTTTTCATCTAAGCTGATTTTACATATTTGTCACATAAACCCAAGAAATCATAATCCTGAATATACGTTGTTTTTCCTTAGGATCTTCAACAACAAATTACTATGCAAACTCTTGGTTTGTGTTGCTATAGAGTGTGAGCTAATGTTTGATCCAGAATTACTGTATCACCTGGCAACTGAACTCTGATCAGCTTTTGGCATATGAATAAACTCCAGCAACTTCAAACTTCAATGTACACATGTCACAAAAATGAGGCATCTGAATTAATTTTAGCTCTACAGCGAAATACATTAGAACTAAAACAAAAAAAAAAAAAACCAAAACCAAAACAAATTTAAAAAATCAAACACACAATGTCAATACTATTTTTGAAACCTAAAAAAAAGATGGAAAACAGCAAGGAAGACTTTCAAAGTACTTTTTAAATGAAGTTGTTTTGGAAAAATAATTAAATATGATAAATAAGATTTAAAAAACATGAAGACAATTTTGACTCCTACAGTAAAATTAATGCTAATACAAAACACGTGCAAGTTCCTTCAAGTGTTGAGAATTTGAATCAAAAGTGCTTCTTTTTTTAGAATAATTCCAGTAAGTACAAATAATGGATACCTGGAAATGTATGTATCTTAATTACAGAAAGATATACTTCAGCATGTTAACTCAAGTTTCCACAGGAAAATAATTGTATACAATTCTACCATGATCTCCTCACTATTTTACATTTTTCACTGGCAAATTTAATCAAGTTTGAAAGGGTACAGTTTCCAAAATTACTGTTTACCTAGAATTTCCTTGGAAATCAGTAGCTGAACAGTAGAGATACAAAAACTGAAAGCCTTACAGAAGAAAACACAAGGAAAACTGGTGTGATGTTATGTCCTAAGAGCCAAAAAGTTGGTGCTTAGTGCTGGTGCCTCTCAACACGCACAGCCAATTCTGCCGCAAGCTCTTCCAAGCAGATAAAAGACATACAAAGGAAGGTCATAAATAACTAAAGCCTACAGTTGTGAAAATTAGACTTCTCTATTAAGGCTACTGATATATGCCCTTATAGTCTGTGCAACTAAGAAAATATTATTGTACTTCCATCACTAAATGTGAAACTATGAAAGAAACTATGTTTTTACATTATCTCTGAGATTTTTTATTCCTGTTTTCAAAATTTACAGCTAGTTACAGCATTCAGATGACTCAGTAAAGTCTGGAGAGGTATCTCCAACAAATCTGTTAAGTTTAATGCCTAGCAGAGAGGAATCACAGTGCACTGGAGTCAACACAACTTCAGTCTCATGAACTTTGCCCTAGTGCAGAAGTGCATTTAAACATTAAAAAGATAGGTAGGATCCAAGACTGTAGTGATGTACAATAACTGCCGAGAGAGACAGAATTTCACAACTCTTACCCTGGACTTTATACAGCCGCATGGTATGTGCCACATGGTGAAAAAAACAAACAACTTCTGAAAAGATCTTCCCATGTGCAACTCTTATGGTAGGTGGATCTGTAAAAATATAAGGCTACAAAAAGAAGACAGAAAGTCAGAGTAAGTACTTTGGAAGTTTTGCATATATGTAGAGTCAATAAATCAAAGCAATAAATAAATATTAAAATAGTATTTTATTTTTTTAAACCATTCTACAGCTAAAAACCTGGAGATTAAAAACTTACTCCTAGTCTGAAATTCAGTAACTTCTCTTCAGAGTCTCACTTCTTCTTTAGCTAAAATTAGGTTAAGTCTCATTACATATCTCACAAGTATTTTATGAGAATTAATGGATACAAGGTCTATAGACAAGCACGGGAATGCATTGATATTGCATCTGGATTGAGCTTTTTTGCTAGCAAAATTATAACTGCTAACCAGTAATTAAATACTTTAGTTTCATAACTTGTGGCAGGTGGTTTAACTACCTCTATCAGTGGTACACACTGCACAAGGAAAGCCTCCTCTACTCTGCCTTGTGGAGCAATTTACATATCCTTTTGAAAGGAGAAGAGAAAGCCTTTTCTTCACCAGAAGCATCTACAGTTGCCAGTGGAGCTTCCTGGAATGCAGGGTAGGGCTGGGAATCATTACAAAATGACAGTAGCTTACTACTCATGGCTCTCAAAGACTAGGACAAATTTTGCATATCCACAGTCAAACCAAAGAGATGAAGAAAATTATTTTTCCATGTAGTCACAGTATTTAGAGTCTTGGCTGGGCAAATAATGGCTTTTAAAAAAAAAACCCAGTTCATCCCAAACTAAACCGTGTGCACCTGATGGAAAAAAATGGATGGTTGCAAAGGCAAAAATGAATTAAATATAGAGACTGTACAAGCCAAAATCGAAAATACAGCACATGCAACTCCTTCAATAAGGAAACAGCTGTAAATAAAGACTTCACTAAAAAAACCCCATCCCAAATGATTCAGAGGGATCTAGGAAGAAAGCTCTCAGAGGGTTGCTGTCTTCCTTCTGTATTTAGCAAGGCTATAAGGACAGAGCATGGTCCTTCTTAAAGCAACAAAACCAAAGATCAAATGTATCTTGAGCTGAGCTCAAGCTTTGCATACAGAAAAAACATACTAGAGAAGAAAAAGTACAAGTAAATATCATCCAATACACTTCGAGCATATAACTGTATGTATATTTACAGGGAAGATTTCAAGAAGTATTGTATAAAAGAAAAAACTGAAAGAGACTTTCAAGGGCTAAAAGCCTGCCTTTTCTATTCACATACTTATTCTTAGAGCTTCAGGCAGAATACTGTTTAATAAAAGCTCTGCCAGAGCTCCAAGAGGCAACTCTGCAGTTATCAACTACAGGAGTACTTTGCGCAGGAGTTTGGAAGAGTAATCATGGTTACTTACACTTTGATAAGATGGTTTGGTTTAAGGAGAGAGGATTTTTTTCCTACGGAAAATCTTATCTAGTTAATCAATAAAAAGCCCCAAGAGTGTTTCGAACTTGACAGTCTACATGAAAAAATGATGGAATACTTCCATAGGGTCTCATCTTGTCAATAACACAGACAAAAGTTATCTATTATGCCACATCCATTTGCTAGGTGAGAAATACAGCAATATTATGGTATTCAGAGGGCACATAAGCCAGATGAACTAATCTGCTGAGATAAAAGAAATTTGAAGACCGGATCTTAGGTTAGCACCTCTTATTTCCATGAAAAACTGACAAGATCTGTAACTGCAGACTGAATTCTCTCCTGCTGGCAGAAGAGATTGATATTTGCTTTTCTATCACACACAGCAGGAGAGGACAAACTCCTTTAATCTGTGACTACATGGCTTCTAGAAATTAAAAATCCCACAGAGGAACTGCATTACCAACCAAAAGGTGGAATAAACAAACACTTCAAAATCCTCCCTGCAGGGTACAGCACCACGAAGATACTCAAGATAGCAAAGACACACTGAAACAGCACTTAAAAGAACTTTCAGAGAATGACCTGAGAAACCTGAGGTCATCAGGGCAAGCAAATGATTTGTGACCTAGGAGAATGTTAATTACACAGATGGCAGACTGCCAAATAGATTCTGTTATCAAAGTGACACCAATCTTATGGTCTTCTGTAGTTCGTAAGAATATTTCTCACTGGGCTCTCACTGGAGCTAGCCAGCAAAATGGAGAGATGCTGGATGAGTGACATAGAAATGTAAAAGGATGGGCACATATTAGAAAAAAATTACCTGTCAAAACCAAAAAAAATTTTAAAAACCCCAAACAAAACCAAACATTTGGAGGAATTATTTTCCATTGAGTTTTTTAGTACAAAACATGAGGGTGATATCAAAAACAGCTATCACAATATGTGGAAAGCTGAAATGAGATGGGTGTATCAGCTCTCAGGTTCTGGGATATTGCCACAAACATTAAGTTCACACACCTGAGCCTCCAGGCTGCACAAGTACCAAATCAGCTCCTCTTCTGAAGATCAAGGCAACCATACAGACTGTTCTGAACTATACAGAAAGATAAGCTGACGGAAGAGGAATTGTCGTTTTGCAGACACTGCCTGAAACTAATCAATTTTTAAGAAGTAATAACTCATAATTTTGCTATCCCATGCTCTGAATTGGCAAACCTCCAATTCAGACACAGTGCTAGGAAAGGCACAAATGAGGCAAGATGGCTTACAAAGGCAGATGCTATCATGTAGTTTTGGGGATCAGACAAGTTCTCAAGGATGACTGATGCTCCCTGATTGCTAGGCAAGCAGGAAAAAAGAATTACGATAGTGATAGAAGAAGGAAGCCTTCTAATTCATATTTAGTGCTTAGAAAAGCACTAATCCTAGAAAGTGATTTGTTGATAGTTACCAGGAGAAATACCAGGAGTTCAAAACCTATAAAGACATAATTTCCCACTTTTGCCTCACCAAAAACATTTCAATCAACCAGGCTTTTAAGCAGAAAAACATCTTTATATGCAATTATTCTAGTATCTTTGTAAAGATCCTTGGTGAGAAGCACAGGCCTGTGAAATGATCCTGGGTCTGAAATACAAAGGTACTTTTGAGGTGAAAGTCTAAGGCAATGTGGAAAGAACAAACAATGACAGAGATATTTGCAAAACTAATTTGACAAAGACCTGGTCTCAATTCAGTGTTTAGTCTGCTTTGAAAACAAGACAGACTAAAGGACCATCCAGCATGAAGGAATCTGTGATTACTCACACCTTGAATTAGGAATAAAAATATTTTGGTCTCCTATCCAGTGATTAGTCTCAAGACTCCACTTTCTAGAAAGTTAAAATAAATAGCTGCTGTAATATCTGTCCCCCTCAGCTCCATTGAAATGAATTCCATTGTACAAGATCCAGCAGCATGTTGAGGCAGCTTTTGTTGAGCCTGGAAATCACTATTTTTCAGAAACACGACAACAGAACTATGGGTCAATGGGTTCAGAAATGATTTTTCTGTCAAAAAGCATTTTAAGGGAAACAAGACAACCTTCCCTCGGAAAGAAAGTGGGCAGGAGGGGTGGGGAGAAGCTTGCTAAAACTTTAAGGGAGAATACTTGGAGCAAAATAATACCTCATAGATCCCTAGGAGCTGTTAAAACACTTAACATCAAAACAGGTGGCAAAGGGTGGAAATAACTAGAAATATACCCTCACCAAAAGATTTACTGGCTTGTATAGAAGATCGCATGGCATATTGCAGCCTGGAGGCACAATGCATGGGCAATAAGCCTCTCCCCTTGTAGTCAAGAAAAGCACTCCAACTCTCTTAGGGTGGCCAGGAAACATCTGATAGTGCAGCACACTGTTGGTCTGGATGCCAAAAAAACTATGCCCAGGGGAAGTTTTCCACCACAGATGAAATGTGCTTGATAGGTATGAGATTTAAAAAAAAAAAAACCAACTCAAAGCCTACAGGAAAAGTTGTTTCTCAATAGCAGACTGCCCCTTATTTTGCAGGGTTTGAGATTAGACTAGGCTAATATCATGTATTTTAGCTCTAGCACTAGAGATCCTGCAAGGGAAAAAAATTCTGTTTTCTTATATATTCTGTTAGTACATAAGTACCTATGGGAGCTAGTACACACACAGAATCACAGACCCAGCTGCCTGAGGGAGAATCAAAATTTCCTAGTCTGGTTGTACCAGAAAACATCACTTTGATACTGAAAAAAATTATTTGTAAAGTAAAAAAATCAACTACACACATTGATCCCACTAACACTTAGTGTGTGATGCTTTGGAAAAAAGTGCTTTGCTCTATTCCCTATTGATACCAAGCAGGGCTAGTAAGAAGTCATCATGTATTGACTTGTCTTGAACACACAGAAGAAAATATAGACATTTAATTGTTTCCAAGTTTGAATACTGTCGGTTTTTTTCCCACAGATCTACAAAAATAAGAGTCGGCCATCCTTCACAAAATCACAGGAGATTAAAAGACATGTTTTCCCTTCATGAACAGGGCACTTTTGCTTATATTTTTTGTGAGGCCCAAGGAAACCCTTTCCTTTCAAACTTTGGTGACACTGTCAGTCAGTTACACAGCATTGCCATTTAAAAAAACTAAGATGCTGCCTTATGCCTGGTGCTCTGCTTTTTGTTTTGATTTTGCAGAAAATACAAATGCTAGGAGGACTATCCTGTCTGACTAGAGCTACAGGATGGAGCCTCTGCTCTGTGCCTCAGTTCTCGACTTCGTATTGCTGCAGTTTAGTACTATAGTTAGACAGATGATTAAACCAGACAAAGAAAAATAATTTCTGAGTATTGCAGAACTGAAAATAAAGTAACCAAAAGACTTATCAGATGACAGATTAACCAGTTAACAAGGGCAAAGGAAACATGCAACTGTACTCATACCAAAGGAAAACAATCCAACATAAAAAGCAATTATTCTTTGCAAATTTTCCTGTAATACATAGGGTAAGGGAGATAAGAAAAAAAAAACCTAAAAAAAAACCTAGCCAAAAATCAAGGAAACTGCCTGCCACCGATCCTATTGCCAATTCACACAAGGACTTAGAAAGTTAGTCAATCCACATCACAGTAAGAACCCAGAACAGATGGCATTTCTTTTAAGACAGAAAATGTTAGTTCAAACTGGTTTAGAAATTACTATAGAATTACATTGTTATTCCCAGTGGGACAACTTAATTAGTGTTATTAAAATGCAAGCCAAATGAGCCTTATGGTGAAGCACAATATTAATGAAGAAGAATTTTCAGAAGTATCACAAAGTCATTTTTATTGTATAAAATGTTACAAAAGCTGAACACCACCCTTTCAATGTTAACTAAAAATGTAGATGTGATAGACTTTTTCTGTTTAAACCACACCATTTTGCTATCTCAGTTTGTTCAGATTATTTTCATAAAGCAAATGGCTTAACTGTGTAGTTAAAATTATATAACTGCTAGATTTACTGATTATTTTTATAAGCAAAAGATGAATTAGAATATGAAATGAAATTAACTGAAGTTTGACCATGCGGCTAATGCAAGGCAAAAATTAAAAACCGTAACTTACATTGTTCAGGTATTCACAGATAAAAACACAATAACATGAAGAAATATGAAATTACATATAAAATGAAGAATAAAGGAACCCTGTTGAACATATCTGAAGCAAACAATTATGGGACTAAATGTACTAAATGGTTTAAAACTGACAACCCACAGACCTCAAAAGGAGGAGGAGACCTCTGTAGGAGAGACTGTGAAAAGAAAAGGAAACTGTTCTGCCCCTTCCAGACTGATTCACACACATAAAAGGGATGGGGAAAAAAGAGAAAAAGAAAGAGAAAAAAAAGATTGTTAACCACCCCTCCCGATCCCAAAAAAGTAGAATGACTACTCTTGCATATTTCCTAAAATCTTAAGCATAGAACTCCTAGCTTGCCTTATATATACAACTTACGTTTTCACAAGAGAAACTCAGAAGAAATATGCTACAAACACGCTAGCATCATAAATGTTCATTATTTTATCTCCTGCCTTCTGAACTATTGCTGTTCCATATCCAAGAGGGGTATGGTAGATTCCGTATGGTAATTAAGTCACTGTAAGAATGCTGCTATTTCCCAATTTCCAATTTGAAAACTAATAGGAGTATGCTGTTGCTCTCCAATAATTACGCAGCTAAAAATACAGATAACCCTAGAGAACGAAATCAGAACGGTTCCTTGCTACTCTGTCTTTATATTCACCAATTGGGACTCAGTATCTCAATTACTACATTAAACTAAATATGCTAATATCAGCTTAAAAAGTAGCTCTGAACCAGAAGCAACTCATTCACAATTAAAAAAAAAATCAGAAAAGTGAAGAAGTAGAAATGAATCACTTATGTCCTATACATTTTCACCACAGAAAGTGAAAATGAACTGATTTTATTGATAATGATGGGTCACATCTCACTAAATCCAGAAATCACAGGA
Source organism: Acanthiza pusilla (assembly GCA_036630365.1). Classification (NCBI taxonomy): domain Eukaryota; kingdom Metazoa; phylum Chordata; class Aves; order Passeriformes; family Acanthizidae; genus Acanthiza; species Acanthiza pusilla. The sequence continues at coordinate 2,323,963 of JAXCHO010000152.1, read as the reverse complement.
TTTCTTGCAAGGATGGCATCTTAAGGTTTTTTTGGAATCATAAATTTTCTCTAGATTTTCACATTTTTGAATTCCTGTTGTGTTTTTACTGTGATGTAGGCTTATGAAGTATGAACTTCTGCCAATCCTTTTAGTAACTGATGTCATTTTGTCTAGCCACACAACTTTTATTTCAGCTTTGGGGACAACTAGCTCTTCCAATCTTTATTTGCCAAACACTTCTAGGTACTTCAAGATTAGAATCTCTTTGCAAACAGAAGGTTTACCTTGGCATCTCCATCTGGTAAGAAGAGATAAGCTCCACTTTTATCTCGGTTACTGGTAGTTCCATACCAAGCAAACTCCACCTTCATTTGATGATTTTTACCATCTTCTTTGGTATTTATTTTCTAAAAGGACAGATTCATGTTAAGTTTCCATAAAGAAGCATAGAAGTTCTCAAAAAATTAAAACATAGTGTATTGAAATAAAATGTAACATACCTCCAGTAATCCAGACATTCCAGAAAACCACAGTTTCATGTATGTATTTTCCAAGATTATATTATCCACAGAATTCTCCATCTCTTTTATCTTGAAAACTCTGTCTGGCTTCTCCTGTCTGACGCTATTCCTTACATGTATGTTATACTCAGCTAAAACTGCTTCTGAACTCTCATCCTCCAAAAGCTGATATATTCCAATCCCAAGAGGTGGTAGATGTGCCACAAAAGAGATCTGTTGGGAGCAAATAAGAAACCATTACTACAAATAGAAAATATCAACTTTTTATACTGAATTTATGTTCAGAGTAATTCTGTTTGCTCGAATAGTTTTAGAACAGCTCAGTTTTCCTGTAGTCCACAAATAAATATGAAGAATTAACAAACAAAAATATTTGCATCACTAATTTGCTTAGCATCAAGATTACCATTATACTAATGTAATAATGATTTTGAATCTTGTTAAGAATGTTAGCTGTGATATGCAGTTCTGAGTATATTTGCTTTTCATTGAAGATGCATGTGTACTGCATCAAGTGCACACAGACTTCAGTTTGAAATTTAATATTAAAAATGCATGAATTTAAATAAATAGAAGGTGTCTAATTTCCATGTGATGGACCCTTGCTCTGCTGGGGATGGCTGAGTACACACCCAGCCTTGGGACACAGTGAACAAATTCCTTGTTTTGCTTTACTTATGTGCACAGTTTCAGCTTTACCCATAAGCTTTCCCACCATAACCCATCCAACTTTTTTCTTGACCCCACTGAGTCAGTGAGCAAGCAGCTGCGTAGGTTTGAGCTGCTTAATAGGGTTTACCAAAAATAATTATCCCTTTGGAGCACAACTGGAGAGACAGTGATTGAATTATCCTCACAGAAATACTATCCTGAATGAAGTACCTACATATAAAGGAACCAAACATAAGCCTGAAAGCAATACAGTACTGTTACAGAGATACACTATTACTGTATCATTAAAAAATTAACAAAATAAATTTCTGATGTGTGATATGATCATTGAGGATAATCTGCTGCAATGATACACGACTCAAAAATTCTCAGAAGTTTTGCTTCGAACAGAAAACAAGAGGCGGGCTCGAAGATATCTGTGCAGCTCAAGTCTTTGGAAGGGAAGAGAACATCTGAATGCAAATGTTCACAAGACCTTCCAGCTGGAGTGCTTGAGAACACACAGACTATGGGACCGTGCACAGACTATCACTTGAAGGAAGAAACAGCTTGAGACAGTTAGGGGAAAAGACATATGTCCAGTATTTTCCATTCATTCAGATGAAACTGATCCTTTAAATATAATAAATGATATCACAAAAGTTTAACATCTTAAACAAAAGTTTAAGAAATGTTAATGCTGAACAGATATATGTTGAGGTTTTGGTCTGTTTGGGCTTTTTTTCACTTAAAATGACTGAATTAATAGTATTGTGTATAGAAGAAAGGAATGCCAATATATGCTTTCCATTTTCTGCAATTATGAAGCCACAGTGTCTGTCAAAAAACATATTTTAACGCTTTTTATTTAAAGTAGGGTACCTGATAAGCTTCATGTGATACTGTTGTTGCTCCATCCCAAACAGCACTAATCTGGACAGTGACAGGTTTTCCCAAAGGAGACAACACTTTAACTTTGGGTGAATTCACATTGACTGAAACCACTGAAAATCGCTCTTGTTCCACAGGATTATATATCAAAAGGTATCTGAAAAAAACATATTTGCTAGATTATCTTTTGGCAACCAAGCTTCCTCCTTCAGGTTTAATGCTACTGCACATAAATTTTACATACAGAGGATTAAAACAACGTTAGAACAACAGGTACATACCACAACAAATAAATATATAAAACATAACCAGGAAACAATGGATATTTAACATCAATCCTTCGCAGATCTTCTTTTCTTAATGCTATTACTTCTCCAAGAAATTTTGAAAATTCCTTACAAAAAATACATCTATTTCCCATATTAACTGCTAAAGAATTGCTATTAACAGCTGCAAGTGCAATCAAGATACTTAAGGGCATTTAAAATGTATTTTTCAGACTGAACTATTAAATCCTCATCCACAACTGCTTTTTTTAAACACAGCTTAGAAAAAAAGAATGAACAAAACTGGTTGTACATATATATATATGATATACATTCACTAAAGGAACTAGTTTCTCTCTCCTATAAAGGAAAGTACAAAATTATTTAAATTATAATTTACCAACATTCACTACGGCAACTGTTTGCATATCTCCTTAATAGATACATGCAGAATAACAATTTTTTATGTAGTCTTATGCCTCTTCTTCCATTTGAACACAGATTATGTTATTAACTAAAAGAATCAGCCCTGAGCTAAACAGACTAACTTTATTAGCCTATATACTTTTTTATTACAAGTTCCTCTATTGTAAGGCATAGAAAAACAAAATTATACCAGAATATTTGTGGCTCATGCATCTGTAGGACTGTAATTGCACTTTTCATTGACAAGCTCAAAGAATGCAGTATTTACAACTGTTCCCTGGTTTCCCTCTGTTTGTGTCATCCTTTAAAAGAAGTCTTTTACAACAAAAACTACTCTTGCCAAAATTTCTGTTATCTTCTTAACTATATACAGCAGAACCAATATTCTATCTTCAACTTCCTTAACCCTCCCCACTGTAAAGCAGTTTACTTCTTCATGGGATCTGATCTTCCAGCAGTTTCCATGAGATCCATTTCTTACTTATCAAATCACTTCTTCAGCATTTCCTTTAAGCAGATTCTCCTTGTTCTCTGCTCTGCGTTTTCTACACGGATTCCTCAGAGTTTTGTCTGTGGTTTTATTTTGTTTGTCTTCACATCTTAAACCTCAAATTCAATTACCATCCCCACCTTCACAGATCTAACTACTTCATCTAGAATTGTCTCGGTCCACCCAACCTACAAATCTCCTTCTGAATCCTAACGAGGCCACCATTTCCCCTTTATCTTTTCACTGGCTTCCTTTTTTTTACCTGCACCAAACTTGGCTGGTAAATTTCTCAGCACTTCACGGCTACCCCTATTACCTCACAATCAGTAGGAAATGAAAGATCAACTCCAACTTCTCATTAGTTGAATAAACAAAATCAGAGGTTTTATTAGCTTTTTATATCAAGAACCTTTGGATTACGTGCCATATATAAAATGAGCTTCCCATAAAAATTATTTTCCTTTTAACTCCTTAAATTCCTGTGCTGAAGTATTGTTTAAATCATTACTTCTATGCATACCGATGATTTTCAATGTGTATTACTGAAAACAACCAAAAATGCTTTGGGATGCTCTCTTTTGCCCTGTTTCATGCAGAAGACTCCTAGATTATTAGACAATACAATGTTTAACCACATTCTGGGTCAGCTTTCAGAGTCTCTAAGAACTTGTGCAAGACCTTCTGAGAACCTCCCCTAGACTTGGTTAGGTCATTCTACACTTCTGCTTATCTGGAGCTGTCTTGTTTTGGGTAAGATTTTAAATTAAATGTTTTGGTTAATGTTAATAGGGGGTTTTGTTGGCTTGTTTTCTTGTTTTCTTTTTAATAACACTTCTGCAATCACACCTAACTAAACCAACCCTGCTCTCAGTCTTGACCCATTACAAAGCGGGAAGAGAAAAGAAATAAAATTAGTAAAATACTTTTTTAAGAATTCCTCATGTACTGTGAAAAAAAGAGTGTAATAACTCTGTCAGAAACCACATGGATTAAGAGATGATTGAACACCAAAGCTCAAAATAAATCCTCATTCTCATCCATCAATAGAAACTATGTTTTTTCTTTATTCTTTTTATACAATTGAATTTCTCAATTCTTATAACTCCAAGTAAAAGGAGAGCTTATGCATGTAATAATTTTTCAGTAATGCTACACATTCTCATTAAATTTAAATTATCTGCCAAGTAAAGACCATATTAGTGCAAAAAATATTCCCAGGAACTTTGTTCACCTTCCCATAGATATAAATATATTTCACAACTTAATTAGTTGCATGACAAATTTACCCATAACAAAAGACCTTAGGAATTGCTGTATTATTATATTTCATCAGGCTACTTTTTAAAATTTGTATTTAGATTAAACAAATCCCTTGTTGTACCAAAATATATACCTTTTATACCTTCTTGAATAATTGTATTTTAAGTTCATTATGTGTGTGCAGAGCAATAAGAGAGGAAGCTAGCAATGACAGGGCAGATTTTCAGCACTTGAAATGCAGAAATTTTGACTAGATGCTAATATTTCTTTTTGAAATACTATTTCAGGAGGATTGTAGTATTTATACAAAGTAAGATGTAATTCTTGTTCATATACAAAAGCACTGACTAATGCAATTAAATCATATTACTTCCGAAGTACCATTCAACTCCCACCCTTAAATAACATCCCACTACAAAAATCTCAGACTTTATTTGAAAAAATAAGAGCTACACCTCACTTAAGCTGTACATCTGTTGCAAAGAATGTTATGCACAAAAGTTGAATAGAATTGCTTAATGCATTGTGGTTGCACTCAGAGGAGCAACTTGATAATACGGAAAGGTTTTCTATCTCTTATTTTAAGGCAAAAACGTGAATATTACTGTCTTTCAGAAGCAGCAAACAAATATTTTCTTTTCGTTATTCAGATTACTGGTCTTTGCTTCAAACAACACCAAGAAAACTATTAAAGTTTGCGTATTTCAATTGACTAAAAAATGAATGGTTTTAAGGGTTATTGGTAAAGTTCATATGAAAAATTTTATCTGAAATATTTTACTTTAGAAGCACCATTATGGCCAAATGTCAGCCATAATTTTTTTCATTTATTCAATAAATCTAAGAATTCTGGAACCACGTTAATTTGAACTGTATTGATACAAAACCCATGACTAAACCACTCAAGTAGAGACCACATATTTCACCTCTGCACTGGGGGCAGTTAACTGCTCTCAGCCTATCAAAAAAGGAGAAATGACTGCAGATTTGAGCTCTTAGTCCTAAATAGGATGCATCACGAATATTTGCAATTTAAGAAAAGCAAATCCTGACACCTCCTCTTCATACACTTGGAAAGATATACCTCAAATTCTTTTACCCCATACGTTTTTGGGTCTCTGAAACCCAGAACAGGTGTCTTTTAGTCCTATAAGCATGACCACTTTTCCTAGATAATCTACCATTAATAACATTAATAAACCCTATTAAATGTATACATTCAAGCATCAAAAAGCATATTGGCCAGTCTGTCCTGTAGCACAAGATTTAACTTTTTGTGGAACATTTTCAGCAAGAGCTGGAAACATCCCCCCACCATTTTTATATCAAATGCTTTAGTTATTCAATTAAGAAAACGTGTGAACTGTGGTAGCTTTATCTACAGACAAAAATACAACCAAAGACGATTTAGATATCTAACAACTTTAATCTTTGCCTCCTGAAAGAATATTGTTTCTTAAATAGAAGACTTCCAGTATTTCAAAAGATCAATGTCATCTGTTTCTCTGATATGCACAAATATATGGGCATATATATTGATACACACATTTACTGGTAACACCTGCAACACAATTACCATAACTGCCACTTCCTTTTAAAGTTCATTCATCTGTCCTTCACAAGGGAAGCATTCAACTAATGTGAGAAACCACAACTCACTGCTAGTAAATGTCAGAGTATCATCAGTGGCAGAGGCTTATCCAAAGACCTCTTCAAGACACTTGGATTCACAGTTCAAGACAACAGTTTTGATTGCTCAGGGAAGCAATTGCAACTTTATTCAAACACATTTGGAGAACCAACTCCTCGAGGAACTCTACGAACTCAGACTGATCAATTTTACTAAAATTTCTCCAGCAAACCTCCTGAGACAGATTGGAGTATTTCCCATTATAAACAGTTTCACCAGAGTCAGGTTCTCAGGACCCATATACACAATTTTAATACAAAGTTACACAAGCAAGGTCTTCAAAACTGATTAGTTTCTTTCACTCTTCTCTTGTAGAGACTAAGCTAGAAACCCCTAAATGGTGAAAAAAAATGCAACAAATACACTCAAAACTGAGAAAAGATAAAAGCCACAAAGCCAAGTTATATACTATATCAATGGTCTTCCACTGAAGAACAAAAGAGAACAAACAGATGCATATAAGTTCTGAAAACATCAAGGAAGGAGAAATGAAAACAAAATGAAATGCTTTAAGCTATAAAGCAAAGTAACTCAACCTATGTTAAAAATCATCAGAAAGATTGGTAGGTTGGAAACCACAATTCAGCTAGAAATATATTCTGAGTTCTTGACTGTTGATGGACTTTGAAAAACTAAGACTTTAGAACTGTAAGCAAAACTGAAATCCACTAAAAAAAAACTCACTGGGGTGATAAAGATCGAATCAAAACTTTCACATCTTGAAATTGCAAGAAAAAAATTACTTTGAAAGATATGAGAAGAGTCAGTAGGCAGTAATGTTTTATTGCTGAACACTGATGTATATGAGGTAGAAACAAACAAGGGCTTAATATTTAAACTGCATAAAGTACTGCTTGCCATGGTAGCTTCCAAAAATACCATTAAATATCTGAACTATGTGACTTCTGATGTATGATGGAAGTTTAACAAAAAAACCCCCAAAAATCCAAGAAACCCAGCACCCAAAGAAACTGGAATGAACTGACATTACACAGGTCCATGTCTTTGGGGATGGAGGTACATGGAACTAGAAGAACCAAGACCATCTATTTAAACCAAGTATTCATCTGCGCATTGCACAAATATGTACAACCTCCCCTGAAGAAAAGACTTCCATGATTCTTGCACTGAATCCTAAGAAAACATCTAGATACTTATTTTCCTAATTTTTTAAAATACAGAATAAAACCATAAGTAACTTGGGCATTACTCAATTACTCTCCTGTTATTTAAAACACTCTGTCCATGCTTTAAAGGGCCATGGAGAAAGACCTGGAATAAAACCTAACCATAATAACTCCTTTTCCTAAGAAGGAAAACGCTACTGAATATTTACTCAATATTTACTCAAACTGCAAGGCAAAAAAAACCCCAAAACCCCAAAACACCCACAAACAAATGAACAAACAAACAAAAAAGCCCCCAAAATAACCCAAACAAAAAAACCCACAAACTTCCCCCCAAGTCACATTACTTAGCTCTCTTCAAAACTCTCATGGTCCCTCATGTAAGAGTCAAGGCCTCCTCAGTCAAAAGTACGAATAATGTAACATTTTAAGCACACGTCCCCTTGTCCATTTTGTATGCTTTTCTGCTATGAATTACTAAAGATGACCTATAAAATATAATTATAGAGTCTATAAAATAATTGTTCTGAAAATAAATGCCATATATACAATCTTCAGGATATTATCTGTTCATAGTGCTCCTTTGGTTATACAGAAATTAGACATTTTCCAATATCTCAATCCATGTTCTGCTCTTAATATTCCTTTAGGAACAAGACTCATCAAAAGCCAACTGTGCAGGCTCATGATTGTGACACTCTCCTTGGCAGCAGATTAATGCTTTTTTCTACAGCTCTTCTATCAGTTTCTAAATTGAGCTTCAGAAACTGTATGTTTCACAGCATTTCAAGACACTTTTCAGTTCTATTCAAAATTCATTTTGTAAGGAAGTTAGGGAACAGAGAAAGTTTTGAACAAAGTTAGTCAAACCTTCATGCATGAAAATCTTGTGACCAATGTCCTCCACTTTCTGAAGGTATTCATGTCTGATTCATGCTCATTTAAAAGAAAATTTGACACTGGAGGTGTTTTAAACTATCCTCATTTCCCCCTCTGTGACATGAATACTTATTTCTCAAATGTAAAAATTCTCACAATTTCACCCAAATTATACTTCTTCTATTATATGTTATTGTAAATACTGAACTCTATGTCTCTGTGTACCTTGAACTATTATCAGTGTCATCTGACACACAACCTTCTTTCAACAGTGGCAAACCCTACTTTAAAAAAAAAGAAAAAAAGAAAGAAGGAAACAAAAATTATCTAAATCAATTTGTCAGTTAATTTTGAGATAAAAGCCCATAAGCCCCTGAGGAATTACTTCATGTATTTTGGAAGAGATTTGCATGGATACTTGTCTAATAATACAAAAATTATTTTCTTCTCAGTTCATATTGCAAAAGAGAACAAAATCAGCAATATCTATTAGATGCATTGAAGATTTTTGTTGGGGTTTTTTTTCCAGACGGGAAAATACACTTCCAGTGTTAAGTCATACCAACTAATTTAAGGAAATCTTATGTTAGGGATTTAGTTATTACTTTTAGAAACAGAACTTCTGGGGGATGAGGAGAGGGAGGGGTGTAGAGAAGCAAAGGGAAAATGCAGGTTTTTACAGTGTTAGGATATTTCTTGACCCTTTGCATTCCTACAGAGAACTGATCTGTTGCTACTAACCTACACAGTTATTAGCAGTAGTTACTACACTGCTCAACACTCCACATCCAAAACCCACCTACCCACAGTAATGATTCTAAAAAAATCACTAAAAAAAGACCTCCACAACCCCCCTAAACATTACTCTTTAATTTTTTTACGCATAGAACAGTTAAAATACCCAGCACTCAGACAATTTTTCATCAAAAAGCACTCCTGCTTTTACAGCAGATCTGCCGAGTGACAAAATAACATTTGTCAGAGGAAAAAAACGTTTCTGTCCTGAACAGCAAATTCCGTTTGCCTGTGCAACAAACAGAACATAAATTGCTGTGCTTGTGCACAACAACTCTAAGCAGGGATGTTCTCTCATTAGAGCAAGCAGTTCTTATATAAACATCAGGCAGCCTTTCAGATCACTGGAAGGTCTTATATGCCTTAAACCAGTCCGCTTTTCTCATTTATTCCACCTCGTCAAACAGAAGTCCACGTACAAAACAGACTGTTCTATAACCTTAGGTCATGTTAGGTACTACAAAATACCCCATTTCACTAAGACTCCCAAGAGAAAACTGAAGAGAGAAGAAAAATCTAGATATTAACAAAAACCCCCAGTGGATTGGAAGGTTGCTGCAGCTTGACCTCGTAACCAAAATGAGAAATCTGTAGGGTAAACTTTGAAAAATGCTGCAATCACTACTCTCAAAAAAGTCCAAAACTGATGATATCATTCTACAGCTCAAGCACCAGTTTCTCTAATATACAATTAAATTTTTAATTACTTTAAACAACATGTCCTCTAATTATGTCTTCCTTTTTTCCACTGCATGTGTGACTCTTTTTAACAAACCTGGATGCATTTATAGATTTATCATCCTTATCATCAGTCCTTTCAAACTAAACAGATGATGGTCTTTCAATGTCTCTTTGGTTGCTTTCTTTGACTTAGTGCTCTGGTTGTCCTATTAACCCTTTCCAAGGTCTCACCCCATACTTTTGATGAAGCCTTCATGACTTGAGTATAGCACACTATTTCAGCTGCATTTTACAAAGAACATTTCCACTTCAATAATCCAAAGCAAAATTGCCTTTGACACCATACAAGCATCATCCTCTGTCAAACCTATTGTTCTGCTTCACTAATGTCCATTTGGTCAATCCACACAATATTTTTCCATGTGATGTGCAATACTTACACTTGCCTGCTTTTTGACTATAAAATAAGGTCTCCAGTTTACCAAGACAGTTTTAAATACTAATCTTATATAGAGTGGTTGTTGCCAGTATGACATCAAACTTAAAAATATATTTATATTATTCTTTCTTAGCACGACAGAAAACAACTTGTGACTCTATTATCCAACCTAAAGAATTCCTTCCTTGTTTATGGCCTCACTTCGCACAAAAAAATTCCACCCTTCTCAGACTGATACCAAAGGATATAATTTGAATAATATGTGATTTCCCACATTTACCAATGAACATTTGTCAATGAACATTTAGAAAACAGCTAGGTCACCTGCAACTCTGTCTATTAACTGAGTGAAGGTGGCACAAACTTAAGGTCAAAGCAACAAAAGAAACGACAGAAAAATTGTGTTTTAAACTGAATCTGCACACCTAATTATATTATAATAGTTTCAATAATTGCTAGAGATTTAACATACCTCCTCAGAGATACAGTAGATACTCAAACCATTAGCATTTATAACCATACAATCTTAGACATTTAATTAAATTGAGAAGTCTTTTGTTTATGATTAAGACCTACACTCTCAGATATAGTGTCAGGTATAAACAAAAAATATGGGGCAGTAGGAATATGTGTGTTTTATTAAAAATCAAGTTAAACAAAAAGCTATTAAGTCAGAGAAATGCAGGTTCTCCCCAAAAGAAGATTCCAATACCTTTCTCTGAGGGGCTTTTCATTGACTGGATAAAGTCTAAGGAGATTTATCAGCTTATCTAACCAGGTAAAATAAATAATGCTAATATGTTCCTCTACATCACATCCAGATAAGCTTCTTATAAATTCATCAATACTGTCACAGATGTAACAAGAAAAAAGAATCAATTTACATTAAAGCAGCAAATTATAATCCAATTAAACTGCTTATTCTAGAGTAGAATATTAATCTTGAATATATATAATCAAATATTATAATATATGAAGAAATAGTAGAATTTTGTCCTCTTCTTAAATAGAACATCTTTTACAGTTTATGAATAATATTCTGCATAAGCGTTAGTACGATGGTACTCTCAATCCAAAACTACAAGCACACAATATAAATTTGTGTTGCTTTCATAAGGTATAAAAAGGTGGAAACGGAATCTATTATCCATAGATCAGCTTTTCATTATAATACCACATTGGTGACATCAAGACATAAAGAGATACTATCAATAAATAAGTAAATTCACAAGAATTCAGCAGAGTTGCAACCAAAACAATATAATGCCATGATTATAATAGCATTTGAAAAGGAAACCAAATGTGTCGTTTAGAAATGTGCCGTGCTAAAAATACATATTTCTAAGAGCTGCAATGTCTGACAGTTCTGGTTAACATATAAATAAATAAAACCAGTGATGCTGTGCTTAAAAAAAAGTTCCATAATACCAGCTTGACATTTCAGAATCACTGGAGGATTACCCTTCCTAATGACAAACACACAGCTGAACTTTAAACTCAATAAAGGTGAGAGAACTCACACACATGCATTCCTAGGAATTCTCTCCTTTATAACTCTACAGAGAAATCTCCATAATATCCATTGCTCACGCAAAAGGCGCAGACTTAGGCAGACAATAGGCACATAATCCATTCCTCCACTCTCACAGGAAACAGGACCTTTGCATGGCTTTCTCAAGAACAAACCATGGAACACCCTCAAGGAAACAGCATTCACAATAAACACAGACAACGGCACAGCAAGAGCTATATATTTTGAGAACACACAAAAAAAAATCAACATCAACCTAAGACAAGACTTTTAAATGTTATGTACCTACTACATATGCCAGATACACATACTTCCTATGATTTAGATGGATTGTAGTGGCACACATATCCTAATCTGGAGCACATAACTACTCTCCAATTAAGGATAAAAGGATTAAGTCCAAAGGCACTATTTTAAATTTTTATTTTACCACAAAGTTGTGAGATGTTCTGAGGTCCAAGATGGGCTTGAAGCCCCCTGACTTTTTCAGGATCAGGAAGTACCTTCACTAAAATTCTTTCCTTGTTCCTCTTGTAGTGCAGGCTTTATAAATCTGCATTTAGAAGGGAAAAAAAATCTGGTTCAGAAGAGCAGAAAGACTTTTAAGTATTCCATATCACTTCAGTCTGTGCCTCGAGAGCCTTGGACTAACTACAATATTGCCTCAAAGTAACTCCAGTAAAAAGGCTGAAGGGGCCAGTGCCTGGAAGAAAAAGAAATAATACACAAATGTACTAATATACTGAAAATGTGTATATTCTACTTCCAAAACTGCTTCAACAAGTACATGCACATGATGTAGATCTTTCAGTTGTGTTCAGTTACTCACTACCATATTCCTTCATAACAATCACTTTCTGTTTTTTGAAAACAAATTCAGGTTTTTTTCCTTCCCCTAAAGTATGTTCAGTTAATCTGTTCCTTCTGCACTTCATGATACTTCCACTACAGTGTTCTCAGAGGAAACAAGAAATTTCTTTTAAGACCTAATTGTCATTTTTTATTTTAATGCTGTAATTTTTTATAGCAACTGAAATGTCAAAGACTTTCACTCTCTGACTGTACTGGTACTCAAAACCCCAACAAAAGATGCTGATATTTTGTGCATTGAAATGAAAAGACTAAATTTCTGCAATTTAGAAAAACTGTGAAGATTCTATAAATGCTACAAATTATGAACTTATTTACTGGTTTAATTTTGCAATGGCAGTTTCAAAGACAGTCAGTAAACAAAAACATTTAGAACAGACTGTCATTGGTTCACCCACAGTAAGACAGACCAAAAACTGAAAAAAAGTTTGATGTATAAGATTTTTATGCACTGAAAAATTAATCATTAAAAGTTTGAAATTTAACAACTTTTAGAATAACTTGAATTCAGAAGCATAACATTCAAAAACTGAGTTTTGAAAAATAAAAATTAATTCCACAAAAAGCTTTGAAGTACAATTAATTGCAAATCAAAGCTGCTTTTTTCCTCTTCATAATGAAAATTTATCATAACTCAAAAAATGTACCACATTTCACTTTTAAAGAGCTATCCCTTAAACCAAAGCAAGCATTCATCTCTTAGCTTATTTGCTTTGTTTTTAGACTTCTCAGATAAACTTTTAGAGAGATGTCAACTACCAGTGCCCTGAGATAAGCCTGCATGTAGTATATTTTTTAAATGTTTTTTTAAACACAAAAAGTAGAAAACTTGCACAGTAAATACAGAAACCTCTGAAAAACTATTGTGACCTTACAGAAAGAGTAAGAATAAAGAGATCAAGGTGCTGTGAAACTCTTCCATATCCCTCACTTCCTGTCCCATTAGACATTGTCAGTGCAGAGTTTGCTGGTTTTGGTCATAAAGATAGTTGCACAGCTAAGTTCCACCTATAAAACAGAATGAATGTATCATGCTTTTTGTTCATTTTGAAGTCACAACTTTTACCAAATGATTTTTACTCAAATACTTATTTCAAGTTCACATTATGTGATGTTTCAAGATTCAGATGTCTGAATTATCCTGCGTCAGCCAAGCATTTCATTGCCTTTGTAACAGCTCTTCCATCACGAAAACCAAGAATGCTTTTTAAATTTCTAATCAATTTAGTCAAAATGATCTTGAGTTTCCTACAAACCAAACATGTTCATGGCAGTTACAGGTCACCTGAAATCTAGTAAATTGATCAGGCAGCTGAACACCGAGATTAACAATTTATAGGAATTTTCAAAAAATCATTAGCCTGTATTCAACCTGAGCAGGCACAGTACTGGAAACTAAAGAGCTGGCTCTTCATATATCACCTTCAAAGTATTTTCTAATTTTTTACCTACTTGCACTCCTGCGTGCTTAATACAAGTGCTTAATTAAGCGTTGTTTCTTAATGGAAGCAGTGAGTATTAAGGCTTGACTGAATGACACCTCCCTGGAAGATACTAGCAGAGGTTTCACTTTAACAAAAGCATAAGGTTGTGCATGCTGCTATCCTGAATAACTGTGTCATAAATAAAAACCTAAAACTATTGGTTTGGTTATGGTTTGTTTGTTTGTTTGTTTGTTTGTTTGTTTGTTTGTTTGTTTGAGATTTGTTTCCTTCTTTGGAGAACAAGTGTGCATATTAACTATGTTTGAACTGCCACAAATATTTCTGAAATGATACTGTATTCTTTCTTGTTTTCTTTAAAGTTGTTTTTCCCCTCATTGATAACTGAAAATAGCTTTGTTACAACTGTCTTTTTTTTTCCAGCTGTTTTGGAGTATAATTAGGTATACATATGCCTCTGAAATCATGCAAGCATAAAAGTCAATTAAGATGCATATTATTAAAATGTCAAATGCTGTTGGACATTGAACAACAGTTTAGATTGATTGCACCAATATGGGCAACACAGAGCTAGAGGAAAATAAAAAGCAACAAAACCCCACCACCAAAGCTAAAGTTGCCAAATAAAGAGTATTAGCCTGATCCAGTCACTTGCTAAGCTCAGAAACATACAGTTATGGCATGTCATTAACAAAGTTTCCTTCTCAGACAAGTTATCCTTGCTGGCATCAACCAACCAAATACAGAAACATAAACACTGCTTTGTCAGGAATTTTTGACCTTTGTACATTATTTTTTATCACATATTAAAGTTAGCAATATAGCTTTAATTTCTACATTATAGTGCTGTGTTGAGAAAGAAGTGAATACCCTTGCCAAGTGAGTTTTTGAAAAGATTAGCAAGTCGAAAAATTATAGAGGCAAATTGGGATTTTCTTTCTCAAAAAATATCACGAATTTTGGACCTAATGGGATAAACATGACTTATGCCAAAACTTTATTAAATACAACCTTGTGCCAAAACCTGCTCATAGATAACAAGCAAAGCCCAGATTATTTTGTATCCTCTATTTGAAAAAAGGAAACTTTCTTTTATAAGGTGCATATCATTAAACTGTTTGGTGCTTTTGACAGATCTTTGAAGAAATAATTGATTACAGTGTATCCTCCTATAATTAATCCCCTAGGCAACCTAAATATTTCAGCTAGTGGATATAGTGTCTGCTAAGCTGTAAAACTGGCCTGGTAAGAAGGCTATCATAGCATATTGTTCCTCTAAGATTAGCTGACAAAAATTATATGTGGGAAAATTATAAGAATAGTTGGTTTAGAACAAAAAACATTCCTAAATCAATGGTTTTTAAACATTTTTCAATACCATAGTATCTTCAGTTCAGATGGGATGCCTCACACAGTGCTCATAGAGTGCAGTGGAGCTCAGTATTGAAACTGCCCAGCTCGGTACATGAGGGTCCATAAGTTAAAACACGAAGGTGAAATGAAACCTAATTGCCATTGTCAGATTTTTCACTCAGGTTCACCGTATTGTGCCAAGCAAGACCATTACAACATCCCAGCTGGTGCAGGCAGTCCATTCAGTCATTTGTTCATGTATCCTGCTCCCCCTGCAATGGGCTCTCCAGGAAGCAGCACAGATAGAAATAGCTGGAAAACCTTTCCCCTCACAGTCAGCGTGTCCTTCGTCTGCTGCTGACAGCCAGAACTGGACATTCAAACAGAGGTTCAAACTCACCCCCACCCACCAAGTCCAGTGAGTGCAAGACTTCTGCCTTTCAGGAATGGCAAAAGACCCTGGGCAGACTGTTCCTTAAAAAGCTATTATTTTATTACAGGGCTGGGCACTCACAGAGTACGAACCAGCATCCAATTTATCAGCACACTCACAGGCTTTGTCTCCAAGACATGCAGTAATTTTAAACTTCAGAACAAGACTGAAGTAGTTCCAGATCCAGTTGGATATTATCTTGTGAAAGCTCCATTTTTCAGCTGAAAGTACAATTTTTTAAAAGGCATGCAATTTCATTTATCTGTTAAAAGGGATTTAGTGTAATTAAAGACTCTGTAACTTCAGCATTCAAAAGCCTGATCATAACATCTCTTAGTCGTTCTAAGGTGGCGGAGTCAAAGTTAAGTTTTAAAATACACTGTATACCTATTTCATCAAAATTAACACATGACTTCTTAAACAAAACTGTGGATTCATAAAAATATCACAACAGATCTACAGAGAAGAGATGCTCAGGTGGTGGAAGAAACAATACCAAATAGGTTACATGTGGCACCTACTTGGAAGCAGTTTGAAAGATACTGCTCACCTACGCAACAATACGGAGATATTTCATACTAGAACAGTAACTACTGGAAGATAGATTATTTTCCTTCTTTCTTTTCTTTCCATGTAATTGAGTAGTGGTAGCTCTCCTGTGCAGTCTGTTAGATCAGTTTTCACTACTGACCACAACTTTCATCAGCAGCGAAGAGAACACTTAACCAAAAAACACACAAAAGCAAGGATGGATGAAAGAGGCAAAAAGTACACTACCAACTATTTTCCTGTAAAAAACTGGTTACATTTGCCATCAGTAAAATAAGGTAAAAAAAAATTAAATTATTGAGATTAAAAAAACCATTATGAGCTTCCCATCAGCAGTGTCCCTCTAAACTCACAGGTGATATGAACTACACTTTCATAAGAATAACCAAGTTACAGAACAGATATTTTAAAAAATTCTGACATGGAAATGCAAAAATACAAAAAGCTAAGTAGCCAATCAAAGAAAAGTAACACCTTACCAGTTACACTGATTTAATTTCTATGCCATATAATGACATATTAGAACACACTGACAAAGAAATCTAGAGATTCGCTTATACACAGGCGAACAATAAGGACCATTAAGAACAGAAGACAAGCAAATAACAATGTTTTGGTGAAAATCAAGAGTCAAAATATGCTGATATCCCAAAATTTTAAACGGAAAAAGACAGTTTCTCTCTTACAAGCTTTAAAGTTTGAAGTTTAAGCATAGTAATCCTTAAAAATAGATTGAGTTGAGTTTAAGTTTCTACAGAAATTAACATTTGTCATTAAATGATAACTCAGAAAACTCAGATGCAGTCATAAAAATCACATACTAGATTTAACCAATAGTTACTGTGTCAGCTTACATACCACTTTTCCCAACGGTAATAAAGTTAGTGGAGATTCAGACTACAAGCAGAGAAAAAGTTAGAAGACTAAAGAGACTAAGCTAATTTTTATAAGTGAAAGCATTTTCACAAACAGATATTCAAATGAAAATTTTGAAGAAACATTTTGAAGAAGAAACATGAAGTAGTGTACACTTAAGCATTACTTTCAAAGTGTTTACCAAAAGGAAGTAAAACAATACAAAGGGTTTTAGTAAGCAACATCAATATTCTATTATAATGTTTTTTACCCCTTCCCTCTCATTTTCCCCCTCATTCTTTCTTCCATATTTCTGATTAGAGTCTTTGGGACATGAATCACACATTATACGACTGTATGGTATCTTCACAACACCAGACAACATACAGTTAGCAATTTTCTACCAGTATCATCTTCTTAGTAAGTTAAGACCATCTCACAGAACACCAGTAGCAGTCTGCTAGAATAATATTAATGGTAATGTCATGTATGTCTATGCAATGTACAACTAAGAGGGGGAAAAAATGGTAAATGTCTGAAATTAATAAAGACCAAAAAGGGAAAAACTCACTCAGCATAATATGCAGAGACACAAGTGGAACACTGTATACAAACAAAAGGCATCTTAGGGGATGAAAGGGGCAAAGGGAAAATTTTGACAGCTAACCTAAGTAAGAAAAGCAAAGGCAATAAAGCTATCCTCAAATGGCAAAAGAAAGTCTACATCATAACTTGCCTCCAGCCAAGTGCTTATATACTACATATACAATCCTCTTCCAGTGAAGAAACCTGAGGAGATAATTTTGAAAAAGCTAAAATATTTTAGTTAAATAAACAGGAACTGGAGTTACTGGCCATTTTGGACAAGTTTAAGATCATCTATAAGCATCTATATAGAACTCAAATAAGAGACTAGAAGTCCTATTAAAAAATACTATGCTCTAGAGAAAAGTGTACACTAAAATTACTTATTATGTACATTTAGTGCTGGAGGACTGAAGACAGCTTCCCCCCAAAGCTCACAAGGACTAAACTTTACTCACTTTTTCAAAGAATTTGATTACACTTTTTTAGCAGTAGCAGTTAGTCTGCTGAATAGTTGGACACCTTCATGAATTAGGCAAGTAAGTCTTATTAGCTTGCCACTTGCTAGAATTAGAGAAATCAAATACTAACATCAGCAAAAATAGCATTCACTACTTTTTAAATTAATCTTAAGTCTTCCATTCTGTAAGCAAAAATCTTGTATTATTTGATTTACACACACAGCAGCTTTCATACCCATACGCCTTATTCACTTTATTTGGATCAGCCATTTTTGATGCATGTGTACATTATTTCAGGTTGGATACTAAGTTTTCATGGGGATAGCAGGATGCCAGTTTCAACTCAATGCATTATAACTACATATAAATAAAAAAGTAAGCTCTCTTAATACAATGGAAAGTTGGAGTTAAGAGAGAACAGTGTCCTAGTTTATCTCCTCCTTGATTCTTAAAGACAATCCAGTATTTATAAATTGTGGTTTTTAGGCCTTATAAAAATTTAACATTTTGCTCACAGAGTTAACTGAGGTGCCTGTAACTCTGCTTAATTAGAATCTTCTACTGCTTCTCTCAAGCATAATCTATTTAGTATTACAATGCTGTAAAAGCACACAGAAAGAGAATACTTACTTCAGCTGTAGTGAGAAATGCCTGTGAGAAATGCCTATAGTTTTAACATGCTGTGCCCGCTTTCAATTGGACATAATAATATTAGCATAATCTCCCTAGTTTTTTTATTTTTTTAAACTTTTAGAGTGAAATTTGAAAAGGGAAAAAAAAAGAAAAGGAAATGGCATAAAAAACCACTTACTAGGTAGTGAAAACACATACATTGCTAAAAGAATCTCAGACACCGAGTAATATATAAATTATTTACCTTGGTTGCAAAGTCACCTTTATAACTGTCTTGCGTGGCAAAGAATCTTGAGAAGCCTGAACATCATCCTACAAGAGAACATCTTTGAATTTGCTTTTGAATATACCTCAATGGATAATATACGAGCTTTGTCTAATATATGCATTTTATGGAGTACAAAACCACGTTAACACCACCATAAACCAGAGCTTATTTTAGCATATGACTGAGGATGACAAACCACAAAATTTAGTAAACTAAGTTCTTCACACCGACAAAAGAGGTCCACTTTGACCAATTCCAATTCACTGGGAAGTATTTGTTTTCATTAAAGATATTATTAGATTCTGTTCTCAAATTGTTATGCCTGTGCTTTCATTTTTGCATACAAGACTTCATAATCACCAACTTAACATCACATTCTGCAAATATTTATCACTTATTTTTATTAACTTTCACCCTTCTATAAATCTACTCTGAAACACTACACACCTGTGCACTTACCACAAGGAATCACTGTCTAGTCTCCTGTGAAGTCTCATTGTTACCTTATACTGTAGGCAGAGAAAAGTTTCAAAAAAACATAATTTGGGATGTGGTGTGGTGCAGGACTCGCTTCCACTGATGAAAGGTAGAGACAAGACATTGCTGTCACTGCTGCATTAGTCTAAGAGAACAGCCAAACTGCTGATTCACATTGCATTCCTGTCAGTTCATACAACGGTGACAACTATAGACTTTGAAACTGAAAGGCAGAGTTCTCAGTTCCTCAAAACAGCCTCAAAATAATGTTTTTCAAATCCAGCGATTGTCACTTACATGATTTTTTTTTTCTGCACGGAAAGAACTAAGATTAACGTACAGGAATGGTGCAATGGTTGCACAGCTTTACATTTACAGCTTGAATCCCATCCATGATCCAACCAAAGCTGGGTCATTCTGAGATCTTCAAGTTTCTTCTATTTTTCAGTGTATTTCCTTACAAGTGATTTTTTGTTTGTTTACTAGTGTAGTTTGTAAAACTTAACACATGAAGTACAAAGTATTCAGTTATCAACTGAGAAAAACATGATGCTTTTTTGTGTACCTAGTAAGTAAGAAAAGTAGAAAAAGTGCAAGCAGTGTCATTCTGGAATCCTTTCATAGTGTCTTATTCTCAGCTTCCTTTTTTCTGCCTCCAAGAAGGGGAACTTTTCCCTAGTTGTACCAAGTTCCTGCTGGAATGCTGCTGCTATGCTCGTGTGCTCTGCTCCCCTAAGTGTTTTTTACTTCTTCACTCCTCAAAAACAACAGCCACTTTCAGTCTTAGAATCTTCATCATTTGTCTTTCGCCACTGTCTGGACATTCACTCTGAATGTCCATCGCTGAGCAATTATTGATGTCAGCTTCCATCAGCCACTAAAATACCACAATCTGTACTCCAAAACAAATGCCTTTGAACTTTCAACTTGCTCAAGGTTTGCAAACATTTTCTGTAACCATCCTCAAGTTCTTCTCTTAGCAGCTTACAAATCCCACATTAAAAAGTTTTTGTTGCTATATCCAGTGCACAGAAGAGATATTAGTTTTATGATATGCCGCAGATGCTGTTTATCATACAGATAAATCTTAATCTACTTTTGTAACCAGCTTTTTTGTTTTATATAGACACAATAAATTCATTGAAATAAGAACTTCCTTTTTAATTTCTGCTTTCACAGTGGTAATAATAACTTATTGAATTAGTATGCTCCTAAGCAACATACAGGTTAAACAGCAATTAGTAAATTTAGTAAAATGTAGTATCACAATGTCTTCCAATATAATATAGAGCAGGAGTAAAAACTGCATCCTGTGAATGCCTTCAAAATATTCCTACTTTATGAAAGCGGACATTCATTTTCCAAAGAGGAAGAAAATTACATATTTGTGACACACATCTGCACAACACACACGCAAAATATATACATACATATATATACATCTCTATAAAAGTGATATAGAATTATTTTAACTATTTTTTTTTATGTATACATGTGACTGGAAGAATAATTCAAGGTATGACACACCTGGGACAACTAAACCAGCAAAACATATGTCATGTTTATTATGTCAGAAGTGCGAGGTAATCATATAATAAAAAGTGTCTTAACCCTACTATGTTTATGGACAAAGAGATTACAGCATCTCATTTTGTCTCTCTTCAAGGTAAATTCACTTAAGCAGACTTCCTAAAAATTCCTAGCTATCACAGAAGAGGACCTTTGTTCAGAAAGTGAAAGAATTCTGAAAGGAAGCCATATGAGCAAGTGTGTTTCTCAAGGTGTTCTTCACTGTAAAATAGGTCTCAAACTGATACATGAGGAGCCATTGCCAATTTTCTCATCTATTTAATTGAACATTCCTTTATCAAATAATTTCAGCAAAGGAAAAAAAAGCATAAGGTCTTGTCTAGACCTAGTCTTGCAAGTTAAGGTTTGACTTCTGTTAGGGATGGAAATTTTATTCTTCCCACATTTCTTAAAATTACAAGTAAAGTGAAATTACAGGACTGCATTCTGTTATATATACACTTTCATTTGTATATCACTTAAGTCACCAACAAATTTATCCCCACAAGAAAATTAGAACACCTGCTTTTACTATCTAATTCAAAAAGCGGAACAAAATAAGTTCCTTTCCTTTAGCTGTGTGGGCTTTCTTCAACATCAACTGCTGATGTTCACTTTTGACTTTCTAGTATCTTCAATTAATATGAAGAGTGAAAAGTAGCAGATTTCTGAGAAGGCATTAACTGCAAATTTAGTTCTGACGTTTCCCAGACTACCCATACTGTATTCAAAAGACATAGTTCACACTTCATTTTTGGAAAAAATCAAGGAAAATAGCTCACCATCTTCAGGAATGGAGTTGCTGTGTCATAATTATAAGCACTTTTGTCCTTTAGGATAAGAACATGAGCAGAGTCAGTTATCACTTTCTTCACATTCATTATTGAATGGAAAAGCCTGTTAAGACATTTAAAGTCTTGGTTAGTTTTCAGGTTTTTTAATTCATTGTGGTAACTTAAGAATATGAGTTGCAGAAAAATAAATAAATTTTTTAACATCAGTATAGCATGAAATTAAGAACAGCTAGTTGCAATGGGTGACCAGCCTGAAAAATGTAGAAATATTCTGAATTTCATCATATTCCCGTCTTGCATACTGAAAGTGAGGTTCACCTCCTGTCTGCTATGCTACAAAAACTGTATCCTCAGAATACCAAGTACTTTTTCAAAATACTAAGCTTAGGAAAGTTTGTAATTTGTGTATTTGATTTTCAGTTTCTATAGCGGAGACAAGCATGAAACACTGGCCACAAAGTCAAGATTGTGTTTACCCAGCATTAAGAGAACAATCAGAAACACAAAAAATATAAACTATATAAACTACCATGATTTCCATTGTTACAATTCACACAATGTTTAGAAATTTCTCAATATAGACAGCTGTATAATTTTATTTGTAAAGAGAAAAAAAGCCTTTCTTATACTCTCATACTCTCATAACCAAGTCCATTGTGAATACCTATGGTTTACTAAATTAAAAATAAGGAATTTAAAAATACTTGTCACAAAATAGTTTTTAAAATAGTATTTTAGATGCATTTAAAACAATTACTCATTTAATGAACATGCAGTAGCATCAGTCTACCATTATCAACTCAATTAATCAAATTTACTAGTTCCTAAACATTCCAATACGTTACAATTTTCTGAGCAAACCCATAATTAAAGCATGTGCATACACAGACATCCATATATCATGCAACCTTCTTCAAAAAAATTATATGAAGCAACTGACAGAATAGTTTCTCAGTACTGGGAAATACCCACCAGATGAAACAGCAATAAACAATGACAGACAAGTTAAGCAGAAGATTGTCAACATGAAAAGGATTTGCCTCATTTAAGAAAGGTAGGCTGCAGAGGGTGTGGGATTTTCCAAGGAATATATGTTTAAAGTAGCACATCTTTGATCATTGCTTAGGACAGACAAATACAAAAAGTTTGCCTCTATGGCAGTTACTGCAGAAAGTTTCTGTTATTGAGGAAATCTCAGTAACATGTCTACATTTTGAAACATCAAAATTTTGTTTGGACATCAAATTCTTACTCAGAGGGTTAAGAAATATTTCATAAATGAAGAGCATGGGTGTTCAAATCCACTTCTCATGTAGAGCACCACTACACTTTCAGTGGAGTATGTTGTATATCAAATCTGTATGTCTGAAATAAACACGTCAGTTCTAAAAATGCAAAAGGAAATTAAGATTTAAGTTTATGTATTTATAATAAATTACCTGGTGCCATAATCCACAACTACCCAATCTTTGGCTGTTCCTGTAATAGCATCATGGTGCTGGAAAAGTCCAAGGTTTCTCCTAGCTTCTGTCAGCAATTTATAGTTATCCACAGAAGGAAATACACTCATCTTCTCAGATTTACTGGACTGTACTAAAGCCAAGGAGTAGAGAATTTCAGCTGCCCTGGAATTGCAGAGAATAATCAAGTATTTATACCGGGTTAAAATGTAAAAAGCAATACACATTTGATCTAAAGAATAAACTGTAAATAGTTACATAAGCTTTTTAAACCTTGCTCTTAAACATTTTAGCCTTTTTCTAGCTTCACATTGTAGCTTCTTGCAAGACTTCTGTGATGGAAAATGGAGCTTTAAAACAAAAATATGACAGTGCAAACTGAAATACACACTCATAAATGCACGAGGTATACAGATTTGGTCTTAAAACCTCACAGTATGGACAGCCTGCCTCACAGGAAACATACAATACCCATTTAAAAAAGCAACTCATTAATAAAATAAAATTGCTTTAAATAATGAATCTGTACACTATCTAATATCTATTCTCCCATTTGCACTTTAAGCAAACTAAATTCTTCTAAGAACTTAAGCACCTCTTGCATCTGCTCACTATACATTCACCTGAATAGAAAGAACACTGGATTCCAAAACCCTTACACTGAACAGAATGCAGAGCCTTTCTCTTCTGCATCTGTTGCAAAAGCCTAGCACTAAATTATTAGCACCAGATTCTCACTTGCTTTCTGAGAATCTAAATTTATTTTACAAAAAACATCCCCATAATTGCCAGTTATTATGGATATTTGACTAACAAAAATGCCTGCATAAATTCTGGGAAAACATCTGTTAACTTTTTTCCTGTGTTCTTTTCCTAAAACATTACAGTTCTATTTTTGCAAGTCTGAAAAGTGTCAGATTATTTTTCAAAATTTATTATAGATTAATGAATGTTTCTCAACTTGAAACAACAAAGATGATACAGGTTAATGTCACAAAAAAAGCAAAGAAATCACAAGAACATATTTTATTATTATGCAAACTTCTAGGCATGCAAGTATTAAATTTAAAAAAAAGAAGAAAATAAGTTAACTCTTTCATTTACCCAAGTTGCCAGTGAGTCCATGTGTTCAATTTCAAACTAGGTACAACAAAAACTATGCAAAAACTGCAACTACCACATACCCAATAAACTGACAGGTGCACTGTACATGTAACAGCTTAAACCATTTTCCTATTCTCAGTATTTCAGGAACAGGCTGAGATTTTGCTCTTACAGATTAGGTAACTGCTCAGAAGCTACACACAAAATCATGGTGTTAATAGGTTATAATTACTAGTGCTAGATTAACCTTAATCACTGTAATTTAAATGTTGCTTAGTGCAAATTCCTAATTCTATGCATCCCTCCTACTTCGTCCTATTGCAGCTTAATTAGAAATAAAAATGAAAATATTTTAGTTGAAAAAAGGCATCAGATGCACATTCATCTAGTCAGTAAATCCTGTCTGAAAGCATTGTACCTTTTCTAAATAAATTGAGTTACCCACTAAACACTGGCCTAACTGCAGCTATAAAGAAAAGAACACAACATATTTTAGTCCTGAGTCCTACAGGTGAGATTTCCTTCCCCACAACCAACATCAATTTAATTTTCTTTTTTATTAATAAGGAAGTCTTTCAGATGCAAAATTTTCCTTTCATGTCTCAACATTTTTCTAAACATTGGAATGGTTCAATGGTCAAAGATGAAAGACACTCAGAAATAAAACACTGTATTAGAGAACACTTCAGTTTATAGGTAAGCATCTCTCTAACACCTTTCCATAAAAGCTGTATAAAACCTTGGTTTTCTCACCTCTGTTTCAAAACTACTGCAGATGACCTAAAATAGTTTTCACAAATTTTCCACTTTGTCATAATTTGTAGTATCTGTCCCTGATAGGACACTGAAAGTAGACCAAAATTTGCTTCACTGATTTGTAAAGGCCTACACTAGCTTACCTTTAGGTCCACTTTATATTTAAACTAAAAAAAAATATTTTCCAAGAGATTTTGAATTCTCAAGATGTAGTATTTTCTATCCATCTGTATAGTTAGAACTGTAACTGTAGTATTCATCTTCTGGATTACTTCAACAATTTTTTTGCAGACTTACTGTATTTTTTCCCTGTTTACATCAGTCACTAATAAAACCACCGACTGTGTCCCTAACTTGTCCCAAACTATGCTGTTGTTCTTTGTATCTTTTCATTACATTAAATAAACTTCTGATCACATATTTTATCATCCTTTAAACTGCATCAATCCATCCATCTCTCACTTAAGACTAAAAAGTCAATAATGTCTCAAATCAATGTCACTCCCCATTTTAAAATCCTTACACTTTCTTACACTTTACTACAGAAACCCAAAACTCTTTTCAAACAGGAAAAACCTAAAGAACGAACCCTTTTCTTGCCTAAGTGGTTAGTTTTCCTATTGGGTCCTGAGGCTGAACCCTACTTCCTGGCTATTAAATAACAGTGAAGTGCTACTTAATTCTGGTACTGCTGGAACTTAAAGGCATTGGTCCTTGGAAAAGAACACACACACATGTATTTACATCCTACTCATGGCTCACATTTACCAGATACACAGACATATGGTAGCTCAAAAATACTATGGAAAAATTAATCACGAGGTTGACGATTAAATATGATCCTACTGTACACTTCCTCTGACTTTAAAGAAATAGAAAATAAAAGACAAAACCCCTAATTCTGCTGTTGCCACAGCTAATGTGACATTTGTGAAGATTCTCATGGTTTCCGGAGACAAAAATGACAAAAAAACTGATACTAAAATGATAAGAACACCTCTATAGGTATTGTTCTTACATTTTATTTACAGACGACAATGAAGAATGAAAAAATTCCCAGGTACTTTTTTTAACTATGGTTTGTTTTCATACATATGAGCATTAAGTTTAGTGTTTTTCCAGAGATTCTTTACCTATACCTTTTTCAGAAGTTAGAGGCAATTGAAATGTTTAAATGAAGGAATCTCTTTAATACCGTAAAGTTTTAAATAGTACAAATGAATTTATATAAAGTTTTCTGCAATCTAAGTAATAAAAACCAAAAAAAGACAAAAAAGTGAACGCATCTAAAAATCTTGAAAAAATTAGACCTGTGATGAAGCTGAAGAAAATTAAATCCTTGTTGCATTTTAAGAAATGGAAAGGAAATTAATCAAAACTATGAAAAAACAATTAACTAGATAATTCAATTTATAAGAACATAATCTGTCCTGCTCTTCCTACTCTCTTGTACATCTTGTCTTTTCCAACAGCAGTATTAAACACTGTTTTCACTGAAAATTAAAGATTCCTGTGATGAATCATCCATTTTACCCCAGTAAAAACTGGATTCCTTGGGAAAAATGAAACAAGTTCTGCTAGATACAGTTTCTCTCCTGAAAGGTACTTGTATCTGCCTCAAAAACACTACTTTCCATGCTGGCACAATGCTGCTTTCCACACCTCTCTTGCTCCTTCCACTACTGCATGATCCGTTACAGCAAAAAAATTGTAATCCTTAAGGAAGGCAATACATGAAATGTTCCGGGTTTACATCATCTCCATCTGTCCTAAATTTCTTTCTGGAGCTTTAAAAGACAGTTAAATCATCTTATCTTATGTCTGCTACAAGGGAGAACCACTTAAATACTCCATTACTAAAATTCACCAACAATTTTTTTTTTTTAAAGAAGATGCTGACAGTTTTCAGAAGAACAGTACTCTGAGGTCACTTGGCACACAATATTCCTGGCTGTATCTCAGCTTCCTCTAAGAGCCCTTGTAAAATTCACACCTTTGTACTTCTCTCTTAGAAAGTTCACACTACAGCCATAATTCCTTGCTTTATTTTGCTTGTGTGTGTGGCTTTTGCTTTCCCTATTAAACTGCTGTTGTCTCAATTCATGAATTTTGTAGCTTTGACCCTTCCAATTCTCTCCAAGAGAATTCCATCAACTCCCTGCTGGTGGGGGAGTGAGTGAAGGGCTGCCTGGGGCTGGGCTGGGGTTAAACCACAACAATATTTACACATTCAACTCTCCTGTGTGCCAAGAAGTGCATTATAAATGTACTGGATGGCAGTATTTACCGTATGTAGGATTCCAAGATTCTGTCCAGGCGTTTATAGAAGGGTCGTGATGTAAAGTACCCACTCCAGTAATGATGATCTCTGTCTGCATAGGTAAAGAAGTCTCCACTTAAAACAGGAAACAATGAATTGCTGCTCCTTTCGCCCAAATTGCTTGCTTTATGCAGAGCTTCAAAGTAATCAGATAAAGTTCCAAACTGGGCCTGAATGAAAATTAAAATTACTGTTAACAAAGTTCCATTTTCATTATGCAGAAATACAAAGAAAATTAATATGCCTGGTTCCATATACATTTCAGAAACACATTTATAGCAGAAAACCTATCCCAAAATCCTTTCAAGCTCCCCTGCACACTTTTCAGACAAGCTGGATAGCATTTCAAAACTCAGTACAAGAAGTACTTCCAAAATAGCATTTCAGCTCAGTACAAGAAAGAGATGGACCTGTTCGAGCATGTCCAGAGAAGAGTCACAAAATGATCAGAGAAACACCTCCCCTCTGAGGAAAAGCCTGGAGAGGAAAGGGCTCTGGGGAGACCTTAATGCAGCCTTTCAGCGTAAAGGCCTTGCAAGAAAGATGGGAACAGGCTTTTTGGTCAGTCCTTTTGTGCTGAAACAGAAGGTAATGGTTTTAAACTAAAAGAGGATACATTCAGACTAGTTATAAAGACAATTCTTAATATTGAGGTAGTGATACACTCAAGGTGCCCAGAGAAGTTGTGGATGCCATATCTCTGAAAACATTCAAGGTTGGATTGGATGAGACTGGGCAATCTGTTGTAATTGAAGATGCCTCTGCTCATTGCAGAGCAGTTGAACCTGGCAGCTTTAAAGGTCCCCGCCAACGAAAACCATTCTATAGCTCATTAAATACGATTTTTAAAAAAATATAAATATATATATAAAATAATAACAGTGTCAAGAAATAAGCATGATTTCATATCTTACAAGTAAGTCTCAAATAAATGAGTTAAGTAATACCTCAATATTACCCAAGCAGCTGTCTGGATAAAGTAAGAAACTTATTATAATGCAACAAAAGCACTGTTCTCCTAATCCTGTGTTTTCAAAATTAACTCTCTTGTGCTCCAGATCTTGCTTAACCCAAGTTGAGTGTTGATCAAAAAAAAAATTAGCATTTGCTTTCAGAAGTTGGTTCCTTTT
This sequence comes from Acanthiza pusilla, assembly GCA_036630365.1. NCBI lineage: Eukaryota > Metazoa > Chordata > Aves > Passeriformes > Acanthizidae > Acanthiza > Acanthiza pusilla. The sequence goes on along the minus strand of JAXCHO010000152.1, from coordinate 2,295,275 downwards.
AACTCTGTACAAAGAAAATGTGTTTAGAGACGTTAACATGTGGGAGTAAAAAAAAAAATCATTATCTTCTGGTAATTTTTAAAAATGCTCAGACACTGTAATAGCAGATCTTTACAGGGTAGGTAAAAAAATGGCATCCTCAAGCTCAGGGGCACAAAAAAAAAATTACTGATGTCAATGCTGTTACTATTAAGAAATGTTGTTAATGAAGGCATAGATGGCAAACTGGATTTTGAATGAAAGTGAATAATAATAATAATGGAAGCTGGAACAGCACAGATCACATTATATTACCAGAAGTATCCTCACCATAAACCGCAATGATAATACCAAGGGTTTTTTTCCTATTATTATTATTATTATTATTATTATTTTTAACAACAAGCATACAATGTAGCATGCTCCAATTTACAACCCCCAAATGAAATGTTGGTAAAAATCTTTTAAAAGTGACTTGGAATATAAGGACTATCAGACAGTCACTGTGACAACAAACCCACACTTTTTAATCATTTAAAAAATCCCAAACACTTTCACTTCAAAGTTGTTCAGATCATCCAGTATTTGTTACCTGCATACAGTATGGTAACTTGCCACTTTAAATGGCAGTAAAGCAGAGAAAGATAAATATTGCCCTGAAGTCCCATCATCAGTAAACCTTGCCTTATCAGGCACTTCTAGGACACTTGGCCTTTTCCCTCACTATCACAGAAGAAAACAAAAAACAAAACCAATACACCAAGAGAACACGCAAAGATGATCTCACCTCTGCATTGAATCAGAGGAGTAAAACCTCACCAAACGAAGCATCAAAATCAGGTGAATGGAAATAGTGAAATAACCTGGCAGATTCTTCTATTGGCATACAAAAAGACTCAGCTTAATTTATGTATAATAGATGCAAAGGAGACCTCTGAATGGAGACTGAATTCTTCAAGAGTAAAATAGGTATGTTTTACAGTGATGTACCACATACTTTCAGAGCAGAATGGTGGCTGGCAGGAGAATCTCAATGCTAACAGACATATCCACTAGATAAACATCACAAAGAGCTGTCTGAAAGATTAAATCTCTCTTCAGATCAGAAAGGCAGAGTAGGCACTCCCTTGTGCAAGCAGTAATATCCCAGGCATCTCAGCGCTGCAGGAAGAAATGTGAACTCTTCCTTTATACAATCCAGGTTCTTACATAGCTGAGCACGACCTGTTACATGCCTGTGGATTTACATTCCACTAGGGAAAGTGCAGAAGAGTGTGAAAGTTCTCTGTTTAAGCTCATATTTTGAAGAATAAATGACATCGGTTTCAAACAAAACAAATACTCAAACAAAATCAAACACAAAAAACCCCAAAAAAACCAACACGACCAACAGGCAACACACAAGCAAGAGGAAAAAAAACCAATAAAAACTAAAAAGAGAGAGAAAAACCTAAGTAACTGAATAAAATGAAGAAATGGAGAAATGTTCTGATGCCAACAGTGCTCCAGCTGAATAAAATACCCTAGGTATGAAGCAGCAGACCCAGGGGATTTAATATCATTTTGTCTGGGTATTAAAACCCAGAAAAAGGGTCAGATACTTCCATGAAGGACCCAAGGGCTAATGTGATTCCTAAGACATTACTCTAGATAGACACACCTAGCCTATGAAGTAGACTTGCTAGAACCCTTAACAATGGGCTGAGCAGAACCTTTCAGAACAGGAACTTTCAGATGTCTCAGTCCAGCACTGGTCCTTGAAGAATGAATTCAGAGCTAGAGCCTTCAGTTTTTGCCCCAGAAACAAAATCATGCAGCCCAGGTTAGTAAGAACTACAGAAAATAAGTTGCTGTTAGTGTGCAGAGTAACTACCTGCACAATACATAAATTTTTGACAGGAGTAAAGCTTGTGATAGCAGCAAGCTTAAGTTTTGAAACATGAGCTTTAGATTTAAAAAAATTGAAGAGTACCCTCCAGGTCTATTGCCCTCCACTAAGACATACTGGTCCTTCACAATACATCATGTCACCCATATCCCATAGGAAACATACAATATCCAGTTTTCAGATAAGATATAATCCCAAGAAATCACCTTTCTTATGCAGTACACAAGTCCAGAAGTCTGCAGGAAGTAAAAGCCTACTACAGGCACTACTCAAATGTGCATTTGGAAGAATCAGGGGAGGTCTCAGGAAAGATAAGGAAATACAGATGCATGCACAAACCATATGAAAGATACCGGACCAGGTTTAAAAAAGGCCCTAAATGTGAAATTAGCAATAATGCACTCACATGTAATACCCAGAAAACCCAAGGTTGTGTGTGGTCCCCCATTTGTTATTGTCATGCTGAAAGATGATGAAAAGTTGTCTGAATACAGAGAACATCTATACTACAAGAAGTCTCTAGGGCCATCAGTTAGTGCGCATGAATGTGTGTTTTAACTCTCACACATAATTGTTGAATTGAAGGGGCATCTCATCCAATAATTGTGTTAGTATACTCAGTCCTTTTGTAGCCAGGTCAGTCTCAGATTTTATTGTATTCAACACATGGCAGCAATGACACCTCTTAGGATATTTTTGTTTGTTTTGGGATGTAAAACCAAGAGGACCCAAATAAAGCAGCCAAAACTGCTTTAACTTCTAGTAAGAAAATACAATAGTTTCAAGTAACAAAGCTTGTGAGTCTTAAGCAGCAATGCCTGAAGCCAGTGAAAACAGGAGCTCTAAGAAAGCATTAAACCTAATAGCTGTCCTCTAAATTAATCTAGTTAGGAAACTATCTATAGTTTTCAAGTTGTTATTTTTAATAGCAAAGTTTTTGTTTTGGGGGGAGAGAAGGTAGTAAAGGTAAAACAATGTAAGCTAACAAGACATATCAATCTGCTGTCAAATAATACACATTTTCACAGTTGAAAAGAGACTGCAAATCTAACCACAACTTTTTTCCATGAAGAATCTCAGAATATTGGGGAATACTGTTTTCTCTGCAAACTAGAAGATGTGTTGTAGTTACCTTAACATGCCAGTCAGGACGAGAATTCATATAGTCAAACAGCTTCTGATAATTCTGGTACTGCTGATCCCATTCTGAGCTCTCAACATAGCGGAAATCATCCCCAAGTGGAGCCAACAGGACTTTTGTACGGAAAAGCTTTGACTTCTTCCTGTATTGATCTAATATAAGCCAAGCCCTTGAGGGGGGGAAAAGAGAAGAGCAATTCAGAAGACAGAGGAAGAAAAGCCAGCATTTGGCAAGACAATTCTTAAAAATCAAGTTGCGCATTAGGATGACCCTAAACCAGACACACAAAACTCTGTTATCTCATTTTGTAACAAAAAGCTGGATGCAATTCCCCACACTGGGACACCATATTCAACCTACTATTGTTGCAAACACCATGCTAATTAAATCCTTCAGTAAGCTTATCAAGCTCCATCTCAAGCAGTAGGGCAGTCTGGATCAATTTGTGCCTGTGCCAAAACTAACCTACACTTCAAATTATGTTTACCTGCTTTATATTTAGATAACAATCCTAATCCTCTCCAGCCCCTATTTACAATAATAAGCAAGCTCTTCTCATCCCCTCTGGCACCTTCCTTTGATACTTTGCTTCATATCTTCATGTCCTTGACAGAAAAACTGTCCAAAAATTAATCTCTGAGGAACTCCAGCCTTGCAAATAAAAAAAAATAATTCAGGCGGAAGTTTGCTGCTAAAAATCACTGTTCTCCCTTCAGCCAGCTTGTTACATGTGTTAGAGCCATCCCTCTTGAATCTTTGAGTCCTGAAAAATTAAACTCACTGCTTTTATGCTTTTGGCCTTAAACAAGCAAACCAAACCAAACCAACCACAAACAAAATACCTACACATGCACACAGAGAAAACACTGCAGAATTATCCTTTGGCACCTACTAATTCTAGGATAGGTAAGCTATCAGTTCCACAGCAGCAATATATTAAGAGTCACAAGTCTAATGTCTAGGTTACTGAAAAAGTCAATTTTCAACCCTCCCCCTCCAAGTCATAACTATTATCAGCATCTTCAGATGCTGATACCCTCTAATTAAAATTATGTAAATAATTCTCATAGGAAATATAAACCATAGTAACATATTTAAGAAAACAGGAATACAAATTTCAAAGCTTTAAAGAGAAAATAGCCAAAAATTTAGATGCTAATGAGTTTTTTTGTTTCTACATGTCTTTTTAACAGATGATCTAGCAAAATCATCTTTTAACTCTCACTCTTGAAAAATTGTTATACAAACATTTATGCAAAGACTCTAGTCCCCTATATATTTGAACCCCTATTTCTTTGAACAGCATGTCAGGGCTTACTTATTTATCAGATTGCAGAAGTACTGTGTAAACCCAAGGTCTGACTGTATTCTGGAGGGAGGAAGGGGCCACAACATTAACTTTAGTTAAGGATCTACAGAGTTCTAATGCAAATAGAATTTACCCAACCAGTGGCTTCCCCCATCCCCTGTCTATTAGAGGATTTATAGTTCAGATTCCCAATCAATAATTTCCTTGACTTTAACAGGTTGTAAGATTTAAACACGAAAGCTTCCTCACCACCCAGCTACCAGAAAAATAGCCACAACACAAGACTTGGCAATGCTTCCTTCTAAGGAGCCAGTCTAACTCAAATTTTCCACATGTAGGCTATGGTTGAAAACATACTTTAGTGTTGAGCCTCTTGAAAAATACAGGTTACAGTTAACAGGATATTGGACTTTGACATCGCTCTTCAAAGTCCTCCTCTAGTTTCCTTTGAAATATACTGCAAAATTCATCACTATTGCTGCTCTTCTTTTCTTAAAGTACTGATAACTGTGATATTATTACATGTTTTTAAGGGGACAGCAGAATCTTCCTCCATTGCAAACCACTTTCAATTGCAAAACCAGAACATCAATAAGCGAAGAACATCAATTCAGGTATATCCTTCTAAGTTTCTCTCAAATAGCTTCCTAAATCGTTAATTCATACAGGAGTGAGAAAATGCCAGTAGGAAGCCCCAGACAGAGCACAGTGAAGAAAAAAAAACAACTCTGGAGAAAAAAACTATTCCACTGAATCTCACCTATTTCTTCCCTTTATTGTTCCTCAGTGAAACTAAAGTAGACAAATTTTGATATGTTTATCCTGCCTACCTGAATGAAAATTTGAAAACCAAGTGGGAGATCAGCCATGACAATGTTTTTGTTTTCAAGCTTTCAGATTATTACTGAATGCTTGAGACCTTTCACCAATAAAGAAAACCCTTTTGTACCACAACTGTGTTCTTTTAATGCAAAAAAATCCAAGTATTTGAGTAAATACACATCAAACCAACAAACATCGCTGGTTTTGCCCCTTCTTATGCTAAAGGAAGAGAAGCAATAGCCACCTGAGTTAGGTAACCACAAACATTAACCACCAATGACAGATGGCAGTGTAACTCTAAACACAAGTTGCACATTGTACAATGTGACCATAAAAAGAAAAAAGCTGAAGGGCAAAACTGGGCTCTTAAACAGCAGCTGGTGAAGTGGAAAGTCCATTCTCCACTTCTGCTCTGAAGCACATAACTTGCAGTACAGATTCTCTCCTATTTCTATGCTTTGGGGAGAGAGACACACACCAAAACAAACTCTGCTTCTGCTAACAACTCATTTCCATTCAAGGGAAAAAAGCCCCAACAACCCAGAAAAAAAAATAAAAATAACAGCTGTTTTGTCTTCCTAGTGTGAAAAGCTTCAGCATTAAAACATATGGACAAGGACGGAGCTGCAAATCAGGGCAATTGCAATAGTAGCCTTTATAACCTAAGCTGTTATGAAGTATAATTAAACGAGTATAGGTTTTCAATTAGGTTGCTGCTTCATTCCTTCTTACCAAGTCACAACTTAAGTGGCAAGGCAGTGAAAAATCCAACAACTACTAGCCTTAAGTTTTCAGCTCATCATCTCCTTAATGTAAGGCCATAATAGTATTGAAATCAAAAGCAACAGTCCCAGATGAGTATTCAGGATCTGGGTTTTATTAATTTTGTTGTAGTTTTGGCATTGAAGAAAGGTCCGTGATCTAAACGTGGTCTCTAAATTAAGTAACCTTTTTCAAATCCATGTATTTTTCTAGTCTTAAAGCAATCAGAGATAAGAGGCAGATTAAATAGTGTGCTGCAAACCTTTCACCTTGGAAAACTTATGATGTAAAGAGATTTTTCAGTTTTGAAACTCATACATCTCATCATAACAACTGTAAAACACGCTATTACAGATGTCAGATCAATAAAGTTTTTAGTTGTCTACAATATTCCAACTTTTTTATAAAATACAAGTAGTGTTTTAGCATTTTCCATCAAAACATTACTTCCTGCGTTTTAGTGGGTTTATTTGAAACTAGGCACAAAAAGTGTGATTCCAGTGTTCCAGATGTGTTAGTTTTACTTTTCCCATAGGTATCATACAGCATACTGCTGTTTCAACTCCCTGTTAGACACCAAACCTGCTTTTCTCTAAAAAAAGCTGATGCAAAATATTGAGTTTCAGAGACCATATTGAAATTATCATCTCTTCAGCTTGATTATATTTTCACTACATACCTGCCCCATTTATCTTATTCTTTAAAATGCTTTGACGTGTGAAGACCCATTTCTTTTACAAGATCTAATTCATCATTATGCAAAGGTTGTATCTAGGAAGCGCAAGGATTAAGGATAATTAAAAACCAAGACCCTTAAAAAGACTATTCCAAGCAGACAATCTACTTTTATTTATAGCCTTTGTGTTTCAGGAATTTGTTAAACAAGCTGTTGCTCTTCTGCAACTGAGCCACTGAGCCAAGGCCTCTCCTGCATCTCAACTCTTGAGTTTTCTCACTTTTCTGATTCTCTTCCCCACTCCACCACGGGGGCAGCGAGCTGAGTGAAGCTGAGTTGTTCACTGCGGTTAAACCATAACAGAACTAAATTCACCAAGCTGTGCCAGATGTCATCTTTGAACAGCATAATTATGTTTTTTGGAAGTTATTTCCTTGAGGAGTATGTAAAAACTGTACCTGTGCTGCACATTTCCAGCATGAATGGCTTCTGGTGGAACTCTCCAAGGACAACTTATTCTTCCTCCAGGAAGCCGCTTGAAATCAAACTGGCAGCAGATTTTCGGATCCGGACCACAAGTATGAGGAATATCATAGCTATAGAAAGGCATCATATGACAAAGAATATCTGTACTGGATCCCAAATCTGGAATTAAATAGAGTAAAACTTTAAAATAAACCCTCTCAGATCTGCCAAAACTAAATCACTTCCATGTTCTCAGTCCAAGGACTGCACTAGAAAATACCACATCAAGACAGTTTCTTATTTTGAATATCCATAGCTTGAGTCCACCTTTGTGGACTTATATGCATCAACTTATATGCATAAAGAGGGCAAAACCAGAGATATGACCATGATTGGAATGTTCTAGTCAAGCATGAGCTGACTCAGAAAGACAGGAGCAAATATTAGGTGTGTTTTACCCAGATAAAACTCATGATTTTCATAATTTTAGAGGTAAAAAACCATATCTTTTGTACTTTGAGTGAATAAAAACAAGAATTCAAAAAAATCAAAACAAAGAAAAAAACAAACCAAAAGCCAATCACCCTGCTATCATTGCCTCATTAGCACAATATTTGAATTTGTTGAAATTTTCCTTCTCCTACACTTTATTTCCACATATAGGAAATAAAGGAGTAGGAGAAAGAAAAAAAGTAAAAATAACCAGAAGAATTTTTCACCCCTTTTATTTTTCTTATGTATACTTGCAAGGAATATGAGAGAATGGAAAAAACAAGAAAAGGTAAAAGCGAAAACGAAAATGAGGAGAAAGATCAGAGGAACAATGGCAATAAGATTCTTTTTGCTTTTAGCACCCTTCCTAACTCAGGGATATTCTCATTCCCCTTCTGTTATTCAAAGAGGAAAAAAAAAATCTCCTAAATTTTAGCTAGATGAAAGGCTTTTTTTAAACAGAATTGCAAGTTTAAAATTTTCAGGTCTAGATTAACTCGCTAAATCTGCTCTAAATATTTCCATAGTACTTATTCAAGTTCTCTTCATATTTTACCTGTATAAATTAATAATATAAATTGACATAAAGGAAGAACACATACCCCAGTTCTGTCTCCAAAAAAATTCTAGTGTCTTTTGTGTTGAAAAATATTTTTTAACTGAATAATGAATTCTCTGTACAAGCATATTGGAAAATCCTGTGCGCTTCAAAAGGTAGGCCATTGTTGGTGAATGCCCAAATGGATCAACTGCCCATCCAGACTTTGGTTTTACTCCTGTTGACAAAAGAAAAAAGTAGAAAGAGAAGAAGGTTTTACTTTTCACTCAGAGAAGGCTATTCCAATAATTCAAATAAGAGCACTAAAGATAACATTTCCAAGATGACATACCCAATTAAGTATTAAACCTCCTGCAGAACCCTGGAATTAATAAACTAGAATTAAACAGTGCAACAAACAAACCAATAAATCAAATATTTAATAAGTAAGGTACTCTTAAAAAAAAAACCTTAAACTTTTACAACAAATACTCCTTGTTGCTACACTGTTTCAAATTTGAATCAAATATTTTTATTTGGAATCATTAATTAAATACAAAGCCTCTTTCACTTAAAGTAGTTTACAGATGTAAGAATTGGAAAAGAAAGTTGAAAGAAAATGAATGGATGTGGATGGATTACTGCAGTAGCTTGTTGAAATTTCACGGTTTAAATAATGTTAATCTTTTTTGGCTTCAGAACCAGATTTTCTTTTTATTTATTAGTTTGGTGATCAATAGAATCTTGTTGATTAAGACTCTCTTTTCACTGAATTTCATGCTAGTAAATAATGAAGCTACATCTAACTCTTGTTTAATTCATCAACATGCCTCCTTTGGCACTTTTTACTGTCTTTCCAAAAAAAAACACAGTAAGGAATGCATTACCCTTTTATTAGGTCTTCCCTTCCCCCTCCAATTATGTCAAGCTGTGTTTATGGAAATTGCAATCTAAGAAAAACAGGGAAACAGCTTTCCAAAATAATTTCAGTTAATTGGATGAAATAATGTCAATTTATTATTAAAATCACTGTACAAATATTTTCCATATAAAAAGGTTTACCTCTACTTATGGAACTAAACAAAAGAACATCCCAAAGCCAGCAAAACCATTCAGCCAATGCAACTGCAGTCAGCAATTCCTCTATTCTAATATTACAATGAGTTGAGGCTTTACAACTTCTACTACTGCCACATTTAAATTTCTTTTTTTTTTTAAGCCTTATAAGAGAGATGCTAAGGAATACAGAGCAGGCAGAATAGATCCAAACACATAAAAGAAGTGTCAATTTTTAAATCATTTTAAGAATTTTATCATGATTTTCAAAGACAGAAGAGGCATTTGAAGTCTGTTTGTGATAACAGACATGCAATCTAAAATTCAGCGTGATCTAGTGTTAATATTTGGTTATGCCAGTATAATATGCCTGACTTACATTGATCAAGACAAAATACAGTGACATAAACTTGTTCCAATATACTTTGTCCAGGAACTTCTATCTGCAAGCAGGAATTGCAAATACCAGACTCAATCCTACAGACTTCTGTAAGTGCTCTGATTTAATGTTTCAGGAAAGGAGAGTAAAGAGAGCCTTCTAAGCACCTCAGAAAATAAAAATAGTAGTATTTTCTTACTGACTTCTTGTATCAACATAGTTAAATTTCAGATCAATGTACATACCAAGGTTCTTTTCTAGCCACTGGTGTCCTTCTATCATTTGGTCAATCATACCAAAATAATGAGCAGAAGCTTCATCAGGCATGACCCATCCTCCTGTTACTATTTCAAATTGTCCATCTTTTATCAACCTGAAAAATATGTAAATCACATTCAGAATCTTCAATACAAAAACACACTCTTAAAATCAATTTCTGTATACTCAGCAGGCATTTACCAGCAATGTGATGCCAAAATCTAAATTGTTTGTGCTGCTTCCATCACTGGATTATTTTTCTTTAATCAAACAGGGAAAAAATGAACTGTTGAACAGTGAAGTTTTTAATGCCCTTGTGCAATGAAAACCAGCTCTACTGCATGTGCCATATGAGATGTTTATTTTTTTTTTAGAACAGGAAGAAGGCTGTTTCCTGCACAGACTACAAAAATAAAAATGTATGTGCCACAGCACCAAAGGCCAACTTGAGCAAGATGCCTAGACACTGCACATTTCAAGCACTACTAATATTTCCCCATCTTTGATCTAATATTCTTTTTAGAGTTTTAGAGAGCCGACAGATCTTCGAAGTTTATTGTATCTATAAAGGCTTCAGAACATCTCACTCATTAAAATGCCTTCTCAAAACAGATCAGGATGACCCAATCTCTCTGCTATCACTGAATACAAGGATTGCACTCCCAGCACCAGGCTGTCCCTACAGTTTCAGCACTTACATCGTACACCAGCATAGAAGTGTTCAAGGAATTCAAGAAAAAAAACCACAGTGAACTCATCAAAACTGAGTCACATCACAGGTGGTACCCACAAGAGTAATGAAAAGCATGTAACAAAAATAATCTCAAATGCAGCTTCTCCGAGCCTTACAGAAGCTTAACCAATACCTGACTCTTCTGAAGAGAGGACACAGTTCCCTAGTGACTACCATTTACTGTTTACTGTGCTCCAAGAGATGTTTCTAATGTCATAAAACCACACAGCTGGACGATAATACTCACGGCACTGCACATAATTTTTTAAGTAAGTAGTTTTCTCCCTAGATCCCATTATTTTCAGCTTTACCTAACCTTCGCAGCTGTGAAGGTCTCAAAGACTTAATGCATACTGCAACACACGAATCTCAAAAAGGGGCGTGAGGAGGAGGCCATCACAAGGACGAGCTAAGAACTGTCAGATCCTGTCTTAAAGACAAGTGTGAAAACGAAAGGAAAAAATCCCCACATTTTGAAAACTCCTAACTAGATTCTTAGTTCAAGTTTATCCAAGCAGCCTGTTTCCTTGTCTCAATGTCTAGGCAAACCTTTTACTTGTATATTCCATTTTGACTTGTGATTTTAAAAATGGCTGCATGTTTATAAAAACCCCACGTCTTGAAAGGCAAAAAAAACCTCATAAAAATGTCATAAAATCTTCATATGTGTTATAACAAGAAAAAAATACCATATATAAACAGCTAATATGAAAGATTACATTTATTTTATCGCAATACCTTAGTGTGATTTCAAATAAAGATTATAATCACTCCACTACCGTTTGAATGACATGTTCATGGTTGTACATGGAAAATTTTGGTCAAATTTTTAGGCAACTCAATAATTTGCCTCCACTTCTCTAAGCAGGTTTCTGTTTTGCAACTGGAAAAAAACCAAACCAAGCCCAAAAAGTCAGAACTGAAGCAGTCAATTATTCTAGCAATTATGCACCACTAGTGAAATCTCAAGTTTACAGGGTAGTCAAATACGCAAAATCCCAAAACAAGATACACGGAAGAGTTCAGTATTCAAACCTTTTAAGAGCATCCTTTTTTTGGCTATCTATTCCATCCCACCATTTTGAAAAGTAAGAAATCTCAGACCATATAAATTTCCTTCGGCTGTCTTCTTGCAGTTTTATAACCATGTTATTTAAAATATGCTGTGTCTGATCTCTGAAGTAATCATCAAAAGTTTTCAGCCAACCTAGGAAAAAGAAAATATGAAATTAAGTCTCTTTAGAGAACTGGCTTCTTAGTCTCTTTAGAGAACAGTCTCTTAGAGGACAACCTTCTTTCCACTTCCCAGTAAAAGCTAAGTGAAGACTTTTCTTAAAAGCTGAATGTTATATGCCATGGACAGCTTGAAGTGCTAAACTTTCAAGGAGTTACTTTTTATGAAGTTCAGTTGTTTTATTTCCTAGACATATAAACATATGGATTATTAGGCTTTCTATTTTCTAGTTTTCTATGCTTTGTGTAGCAGAAAGTTTGTACAGCAGAACACATAGATGCAAACAATTGTGCATCAGTGAGATGCAAAGGAAAAAGAAATTTTAAACACATACTCAGACCTAACATAAAATTCTTTAACCTCTTCATAATACCTTCCAAGGAGAACATGCATATTTCTTCCCAGAACCTGTAACAATAACTGGAAAAATTAAGTCTTTCTACTTACTGTAAAGTGTCACATTCATACTCTTCATACCAGCTTTTGTGCACATTTATGCACATTTTAAGATTTTATGAAAGCTTCCACACCATGTGATGACTGCACTCCAGATAAATATTACCCAAGTAACTCCACTCTGATTTACCAATTCAGCTCTGCAGAGGCACTGCCATTCTAACAGCGCCAGTCTGCTTAGAGGACACAGGATTAGGCTGTTACGGAATGAAATTATATTGTTTTAAGGAAGTTCTATAAATGCAAAAAAATCTTACTACTATAAAATAATTTTCAAGTCTAGTAATAACCCCACTTTATAATTAAATAAGCCCTGACTATTGACTCAGAAACAATATACTACCCTTTATTTTAGGGATACAAAAACCCAAAAACATTTATCTCAGACAGATGCAGAGCTACTGTTTCTAACTTGCAGAAGAAGAAATAAAACTCCAGAGGAAAAGGTCTAGGTATTTTTCCTGTTAGAAATGCTTAGCATTTAGAAGATGCATCACCTTTTAACAAAAGTTTCTCTACAGATACACAAGTGGTGTTTAATCTATGTTAAAGGAGGAAAATGCATTTTGTCAAGGCATTGTATGAGAGCTTAAAGCATAAACTTAAAACATACGTTCTTTAGAGGAATGAAAATAGCTTAATAAAAAAAAAAGAGTTGACAGCAAATTACAATTATGCAATAGTTTTATGAAGACTGAAAACAAATGTGATGAATAATCTGAATTTATAACCACATTTTTTCCGACCTCTTCCCGTTTCAGGCAGGGTTGGTTTTTATATTAATAGAAGCTTCCACTCAAAGAATTAAGATCACATAGCCAATTATTCTTTTGCAATTCCCATTTACTTTTCAACAAATCAAAGGAATATTTTACTGATAATTACACTAAAAATATCCACAGGTATTAGACTGCCAGTTTATAGCTTTATAGCAGAAATTTCTTCTGCAAGAGAAGTATCATCCTAGCACGCAACTAATGGTGGATGAATTAAAATCATCCTATGACTTTCTGTACAGTAATATATCATCATAAAAAACTATTTTAGAACATTTTTATATTGCAGCAATAAAGGCAAATTTACACTAAATTAGTCTTCTGAAACATTCTTGAAAACCTTAATAAACCAGCCTAAGTAAAACACCAAGCTAAATGTCAAAGCACCTGACAAAAGAATAGAGTATGATGGAGGAAGAACAGTGTTAAAATGAAAGATTATTTTGTTTCAGCATACTCAGTTTATTAAGCTAAGGAAGAGTGTGGTTAACACACTGAACTGAACACACTTCAGAGAGCCCTAGGAAATTTTTACAGGTATTCACAGATTTAGCTGCAAGCCAAGAGAAAGCCCTCTGAAATTTACTCACCATGCATCTACTTATTTATGAATAGAACATAATATTCTGCATTGTAAATGGGCCTATAACAATCACCTAGTCCAACTGCCTGACCATTACTGGGTTGACCAAAAAAAAATGTTGTTAAGGGCATTATCCAGCTGCCTCTGAAACACCCTCCCCAGGAAGCTGCAGGGAGCAGTGAGGTCACCTCTCAGCTTCCTTTTCTCCAAACTGGACAAAACCAGACTCCTCACAGGACAGCCCTTCCAGCCCTTCCACCAGCTCAGTGCCCTTCTCTGGATGCATCCAAGAGCCTTCACATCCTGCCCGAATTGTGGTGCTCTAAACCCAGTGACTTACAGAGACCCATCAATTTTGCACGGAAACATATATTAAAATTTTTTTTAAAAATCAAAAGCTAAACATAATAATGGATAAATCAATTTGCAGTTGCTAGCTACAGCATTATTTCATGCCTCAGCCCCTAATACAACATACAAATCTACAATTCGAGTTAATTCTTCTGCTTATCCACAAACTAAGAATTTGTTCCCAAGCTGAACAAAAAGGTTTACTAGCACATTTCGAACAGGAAACTTTCAACACAAAGACAGTTTACGCATGGAAAAATTCCAATAGTTTAAGGCTGCAATTACCAAGACCAAATATGCTATTAACAGCAAAATAACACTTGTTGGTTTAAATGTACATAAAGCCCTTTGTCAACATAAAAATCACAGGATCACAGAATCACTGGGGTTGTAAAAGACCTCCGGGATTATCAAATCCAACCTCTGACTAACCACCTACTTATCAATCAGTCCATGACATTGAGTGCCATGTACAGTCTTTCCTTTAACACCTCCAGGGATGGTGACTCCACCATTCCAATGTTAAACAACCCTGTAAACAAGAGAAAAAATAGTACCTTCTTTCATGTTGTTATGCTAGGCTTGACTTAATACATATTGTGGACTTTGCTGGATACTTTCATTTTCTTCCAGCCCATGTAGTAACAACAGACGGTGCACACTGCTAAGTTGCTTGCCTTTTGATTCCCTCTCCTATACTTGTCCTCAAAAGTGTGGAAACTTGCTATCTCCCCCCACCTCCATGAGATTTATCAGTTATGCAGCTGTTTGTTTTATCGATTTTTTCCCCACTGAAATGTAAATTTACTTGGCTTGACAGCAGACTCCAAGAATCATGTTCTAATATTAACACAACTCATGGCTCTGCAAAAAACCCTGAAACATTTAATTAACTGATTTGCCACTATTCCTGTCTATGCTTGCAAGTTCAAATTCTTTCTTGAAGTTCTATCAACTCCTTGCACTAGAGAAAAGGAAGTCTTGTGTCTTAGCATGGTTAAGACACAGATACAGAGATACAAGGAAAATTTCAGGACAAAGTCAGAACAGAAGGTGACAAACTAGCATTATTCAAAAAGTAATTTAATTAAGCAAAAGCACTTGACAATTTGATCATGCCAAGAATCACAAATCCATTTCTACCAAAATTGTTTGGGCACTGCTTATGTATAACCTGGAAGACTGCTGGGGTAGTTTTTACATTTGCATTTCTTTTGTTTTTTGGTTTAAAACTAACTGTTGAAAGAAAACAAAATAGGCTTTTTAATTGCTTCCACAAGTCACCCTCCAATGTTTCAGAGGAAATGTGCCTTTAAAAAAATTGCTTCTGATGAAGTCTGTTTTAATGAAGAGGCAGACCTCATGAATGTCTGAAATACTATGCCAGTATATACTAGATTAATGCATTTTTGATAGAAGTTTGCATCTCTGATTTACTTTTCAGAAGATCATAATTAATTTCTCTGAGTCTAAAAGTCACACATCAGTGATGCTTCTTGCAACACAAGAAACTTGAGTAACTTATTAACTTTATGGCAGTATTAAATAAAACCATTAAATTTCAGCTAGCGCTATATAGCTTTCCAGAAAATAAAAGCATTCTCTTTGCAAATATGTTAGTGGAACTTCAGTTCTTGGATCTTTAAAATGTACACTCAAGTTAGTAAAAATTATCTGTATTTTTTAAAAGTTTTTTTTTTTTTTTACATTTGTGCTCGATTTTCAGCTAACTAGTTCCCATAAAAAGACACAGTTAGGTGACAACTTTGACAGCTAAGGAAATAAAAAAGTATCATAAACTGAAAGAGGATGTTCTTGTTCTTAATTACATCCAAGTGCCACATAATGCAACAGTAAAAGGTTTTCATAAAGCCAAAAAAAAAAACCAAACCAAGGGACACGCAGCCCTGACTTCTTACCTCTAAACAAGCTCTAAAGAACTTAAGCATGGTGTGTATGTGTGTGTGTGTAACTGATACAAAGGCACACAATAATGACAATTATGCAAATACTAGAAATAAATCCAAAATCTAACTTTTAAGTTTTAACTTTAAACATCAAGGGATTAACTTACATTTTAGTAAGTATGGTTACACATGAAAATAATTTGGCATTAGCTCCATTGTAGATTCAGCAATTTAAAAAAACACTTATTTTAAAATAAAGAATACACACATTGATTTTTTTTTTATTTAGAAATATTGCATCATCATTCTATAATGTAAAAAATAGACCAGACATACAAGTTAATATTTTATGGATGTTTCTGACATAACATTTTGCTGCTAATTTCACCAAAAAGTATCTTATCAACAAAGATGGATGGCACATGGCCAAGACTGTGGAAAAAAAATGAAAAACCTGATGTCTCCCAGGTAAGGCTATCTCAAACTAAAACTAAAAGCAGTCTAAGATTGTTTTTCATTTTCCTATTTTGCTTAATCAGATCAGAGAAAGACAGAAAGCCCCCTCAAACATCCCTCTGTTAAAGCATTCATTCTGATCCAGAAGAAAATAAATAGATGAGTTTCTTGTTCCTGCAAAATACATACCAAAATAAAATAATTTAGGTAAAAGCAGATACACTGATATAAAAAAAATTATGACAGTGTATTTACTTTTCCAATAACATACCTTCACTTGTAAAATTGATACACTGCTCAATGTAACACAAGAATAATTTTATTTATCAGACTTAATTTCATAAGCATAACTAAAAACTTGAATGACAGCACATTTCACCAAAAGCAAAATCTGCCATGATCTGTGAGGTACTACAAAAATTATAATGAGACTTCTTACGCAAGATCTTACTTATGCAAGATCTATTTCTGCTTTTGTACATATTGAATCTGCTGCCATCATAAGTAAGATGGAAAGGACTTTTCTACTGATGAGCAGTTAAAAGTGTCCTTTCTCAAACAGTCCTGTCAATTTTCAAAGGAACTGCACCTCTTCTGCAAACACAGAAATACTGAGAAATAAGTCAGGAATAAAACACTAATTTCCCTAATTCAGCATATAAAGAAAAGCTTGTGAGCTGTCCTTTGCTTATCTTTTGGTGGGTCAGACAACAGTCTAAGCAATCTGTGTTCCAAACATGTCAGAAAAACTAAGAAGTCCAGACCCAGCCAACATAGAACATGTGTGAAACTCCATGGTGGATGAACAGCATCAAACTTTTATGGTTATGTTTTCTTATATCTTAACACTGCAGCTACCTTCATAGGTCTATACCGATTTCCTCCTGAGAAATGGAGACTGTCTTAAATAATAGAAGGTGGTTAACATGAGTGGTAGTAAGAAAAAGTTACCGATTAATGAAGTGTTAAAAAGTAGCGTTTAGCCCTGACTTATGCACCCATACACCTTCATATGGGTGGAGAAGCAAGAGAAAAATCTACTTCAGACACTTCCAATTCCACTTAAATGCTGCTTATATGGTCTGTAACCATCACATTCAGCAATTAAATACTCTGATCCAGTACACACGTCTATTAGAAAGCTCACAAGTCTCAATTCTTACATAATTTAATGAGAAGTCATTACCAAAATCATCACAGAGCAATAGATGCTAGAGGTGCCTTTCCACCCCTTGGGTCATATCTGAACCTCATCTTTCAAGTTCAGCTGTGCGGGTTGACAATCTCACCATGGTAAGGGCTCTGCCAGCACAGCAGGTTATATGCTCTCTCCTTCATCTGCTCCTGACAGAACTGCCACCTATCTGTGATGGCTATAACCTCACACAACAACTGAAATTCTCTCCATGGTTTAAGATTAATCTGCACTGGGTGAGTCCTCCCAAAATCAGACATGCTGCTGAGGTGCTCAAATTTTTATCAACTGCCAGCAACTAAAGATGGTTCCACCACTGATCAAAAGTGTGAAGGAGGCCGAATCTCAAAACTTATTTCCCGAAATGGATAAACACATTAACTACTGCACAAAAACCCTGAGTTTGTAGATCTTGCTTAAATTCACATGGACACAGTTAACCCAGATTTAGCAGAATTGAGCAACATAAAGTATTTCAGAGCACCAGCACATTCAGTCATCCCTCCCAAAGAGAATGTGGAAGCCAAACCCATCACCTTCCCTATGAATTGTGTTTCATAGATTCACAGAGTGGCTTGGATTGGAAAGGACCATCCAGTTCCTAGCCCCACCATGGGCAGGGATGCCACCCCCCAGAGAAGGTTGTTTCAAGGCTGTATCAAGGTTGTTTTCAAGGCCTTTGAGCTACACATTCTCTCTAGCATAACTGGTTATATGAAAAGCTAAAGAGAAACTAGCTTCAGATGAGAAAACATAAAATCTAATGAGAATTTAAAGCTTCTGCAACTAATACAGTTATACCTTTACTGACCCCATTTCTTGGTAAATATCTTTCACATATATTGTTACAATGTACATTCATGATGACTTAAGCTTTTTTTCCAGAAGGCATTTCCTTTGCACAATGCTTTCAGTCTGCTGTGGGAAAGGAATAATGTAACCATTAGTTCTACAAGAGATTTCAGATGTTACAGACATATTTTCCTTCTTTCGAGTGCTTATTAATATGCAATTTTGTACTGCAGACAATTCCACAGAAATGTCCTTAAAAAGCATTACCGAGTCACAAGATTTCTATGATAACACTCTCTGCAAAAGCAAACAGTAACCAGTCTCACACAAACACCTTTGGTGAAGGAATGGTTTACTCTTACCAGGGTCCTACCTCAGTTTAAATCTAACGAATATCAGCTGAGAAGCTTGAACAAGCTGAGAGATATTTAGACTGTACGCAAGAGGAGACACAGATTTCTTCATTTTAGTCACTGCTGGTGAAAGACTGATGCAATTTGATTATAAAGGCATGGAGAATTTACAGACTAAGAATGAAGACTTGGGAACAAAAACCAGATGCGAGCAAGAGAGCTCTCAAAGGTGAATGGCAACACCATTAAGACTTCAGGCAAGCCCTTGTGAACAACACATTCAGGAAAAAATGCAACAGAATGATGGGAGACAGTTCTCATAACATCACAGAATTTTTCAGACTCTGTCATTGAAGGGACAGTCCCAGGAAGGACTTCTCTCAGAGATGAAAGAACAAGCACTTTTATTGTAGATTAAATTCATGATTCCCTCCAAGACAAATGTAGTAAGTGCTTGTAAAAATCCATCTCTGAAGCTATGCTCACTATGGCCTATATCCCTATGCTTGGAAGAGGGCCAGAGCAGTGCCAAAAAGGGCAAAGTTGAATCCAACTAAACTTCCCCATATGGGACTCTCAGGTATGCCAAGAGGCAACACTCATCTGTAAAATGAAAAAATAAACACATGGCTAACATACTTCCTAAGTAAAAAGGAAATTCCTACTGAAAAAGTAAAGGAAATTCCATGATTGATAAGAAGAAGTTAAACAGGAAAAGGTATTGGTGAGGCTCCCTCTGTTTATGGAGTAATATTTATGCTTTATCTTAAAGGTTAAGTAATTTTAACTTCTTTGGAGGGGTTGGGAGAGTGGGTGGTTTTGGTTGAGTTTTTTTTAGTGGAATTTCTTGGTTGATATTTTTGGTCATGTAATTGTTCATTTGGGACCTGGTTTTTTGTTTGGTATGCCGTTGCTGGGGGTGGGGGGTTGGTTGGGGTTTTTTACTCGTCTGGTTGTGGGTTTTGAGGTGGGAGGGTTTTGTTGAGTCTTAAATTGTTTGGTTGGGCTTTTTAAACACAGACCAAGAACCAAGAAGAAAGGCAGGGAGAGGGTCTCTGGGCCTGGACAAAAACCTTGTTATTCTCTGACTTTCCAAAAGGTGGCATAATATTTCAAGCGTCATGGCAAATATATAGTGACGCTCAAGGCATTTTTCACTGAGTAAGCTTTCACCCTAATTTGAAATCTAAGAAGAGATGTGACCATCATCCCAACAATTCCACTATTTTGGAGACCCTTTTTATAGATGCAACACAGAGCTACTCAGTCTCCTGGTCTCAAAGGACATATATCTAAAAATCTGGGGTCTCTGATGACATCCTGCATAACCTGATATTGATGGCCTTTGCTATTGTCCAGCTGAGCCAACAACAGCCTCCAGACTTTATGACCTGCTTGGCACACAGTGTAATTTATAGTGACAGATGGTAGTATCTACCAACATAACTACAGAAGCATTTGGGTCAGGAAAGGCCTCTAAGAAAATCAAGTCCAATCACCAACCTAGCACCACTGTGTTCACCACTAAACCATGTCCCCAAGCTCCATATCCACATGGTTTTCTGAACACTTGCAGGAATGGCAATTCCACCGCTTCTCTGGGCAGCCTGTTCCAGCACCCTTTCATGAAAGAAATTTTTCCTAATATCCCATCTAAACCTGCCCTGGCACAACTTGAGGCCATTTCCTTTCGTTTTGTCACTTGTTATATGGGAGAAGAACCTAATCCCCACCTGGCTACAACCTCCTCTCAGAGAGTTGTAGTGATAAGGTCCCCCTGAGTCTCTTTTTCTCCAGGCTAAATGCACAGAGATTCCTCATCTGCTTCTCCTCATCAGACTTGTACTCCAGACTCCAGACTTGTACTCCTCTGTTCACTTTTCCAGCCCCTCAAAGTCCTTCCTGAACTGAGGCATCCAGAGCTGGACACAGAATTCAAGCTGCAGCCTCACTGGTGTCCAGCACAGGGGGATGGTCACTGCCCTGCTCCTGCTGCCACACTAGTGCTGACATAGGCCAGGATGCCCTTGGCTTTCTTGGCCACCTGGG
Source organism: Acanthiza pusilla (assembly GCA_036630365.1). NCBI lineage: Eukaryota > Metazoa > Chordata > Aves > Passeriformes > Acanthizidae > Acanthiza > Acanthiza pusilla. The sequence continues at coordinate 2,274,625 of JAXCHO010000152.1, read as the reverse complement.
CACAGCTGGCTCATGTTCAGCTGCTGCTGACCAGCACCCTCAGATCCTTTTCCACCAGGCAGCTTTCCAGCCACTCTGTCCCCAGCCTGTAACACTGCAGGGGTTGTTGTGACCCAAGGGCAGGACCTGACCTTCCACCTCTTTGAACCTCACACAGTTGGGCTTGGTCCATATCCAAACTATCCAAAGAGTGAAGAAGTGGTTCAATAAACTCAGAGAAATTAAAAGTTCTCAAATTCCTCAGAATGAATAGTCAGTGGGTAATTTTTGATTAAAGAACTGGTGTTACAGGATGAACCAAATCCTATTAAGGAACCCAATGCCAAAGCTTGTCATACACAAAAGGTGTTGGCCGTTGTTGTGGTTTTAGTCCAGCTGGAAATAAAGCTCCACACAGACACTCCCTTTCCCTGACACACTCCGGTGAGAGACAAAAAACTGAAAGACAGTTACAGAAGGTATGTAAGTAAAAAAAAAAACAAAATAATTAAAAATAAAAAATAAATTACTAGAACCTGTAGAAAAAGTACCAATAAAATTAAAAAAAGGAGAACCACGAGAATGAGAAGTTCGGTATATTCCTTTAGGACTGCTTTGATTCATTAAGTGCCTGTACAGTATTACTTCTTTCTAGGGAAGTTTTTAGGAGAACTAAAGCCAGAAACTAAATAAATGGACACAGATTCAAAGACAGTTCTACAGACTGGAAGATCTAAGTTTTTACTGTGATTATTTTCTCCGAATATTTTCACCATATCCATACTTCATTAATTTAGCTGTCATAACTGGACAATACAGTAATTTCACATTCCAGTGTTCATTTTCTTTGAAAATGCTAGATAAGTGCAAATAAAAGCGATTTATGTTCAAACTACTGTATCTTCACTCAGATCCACAGTACTTCAAACAACAAATTAAATTGTTAGAGAGATATGCTGTACTAAAATTTAGTATCACTGAAATTCTGGCTTTGTAAAACAATAATCAGTGCCACCAGGTTCTAACGGTCAGTGTACATGTACCAGGACTATGGTGTAGCACCATAATTCACTGTTTTTTGGTATATTTTACCAAAAGGTCATTCCAAAATAAAGGAACACTTCTCCATTTTGTTTATTACACCGTAATCCCACTTGGGCAGAAGTGAAATTATGTAGGCATACCTAGGTTTCTGTTTAAATCTAGACTTTTTAGTATCCCACTGTAGATTGGGGTTGTGCACAAAACAGTGAAGAAAGTATCAAAACCTTCAGATTTGCCATTGTCACATCGTCTAAAAGCACATCTCTTTAGCACAGGCTAAGGGTTAAATACCTATGACAGTCCAAAAAAACAAGATAAGAATTGGTCATATTTAATGCAGCAATGAATAACCTCAATGGGTTACCAGAAATTCATGTTACCTTCCAATTTCAACACTGAAGTTCTGCTCTGCTTAATAAATTCAGCAGGCATACAACTTGTACCATAACAGTTGTCATTGGAAGTCAATGGCACTTGAATTATACATCTGTTTAACTGCCTTGCCAGACCTAAATCTAACACATTAACTGGTATGCTTCAAAAAACCCAAAATCTTAACAGAAATGGCAATGCATTTCCTAATCCAAAAGCCTCTAGATCCTCAAATCAATACAGTCAAAATATTACCTGGATCATTATGTGAGTGAGGCACAACAAAAACTTGAAGTGGTTCATCGTCCCATTCATTTTCATTGTATGTGATATCAAATCCTTGTTTCCAAACGCCACCATCTGGATTATCGAAAGGAAGAATGTTGTAGACGTCCAGCATCTAAAAAACAAAAATTAAAGGAGCATAAAACATGAATTCAAAGAAACAGCTCTGCTATTAAAAAATAAAGCTGTTTTCCCCAAAAATGGATCAGCTTGTTCATTACAGAGGGAGAGATGACGTGCCAAATGAATAGAAAACTGACAAATGAGAGCAAGTTTCAAATCACACTAGGACACCCAAGACACAGCTGGCAGGAAGAGGAGCATTTGGCAGGGTCTGTTCTGAGAAAACTGACATTGATTAGATAAACAGTAGGATTAAGAGCCTTAAGTCACAAAAATTATGGCAGCTCACAATGGCATTGGGCAGGAGGGTATGAAGAGGATTATGCAGAATAGCACAGTAAACTAAACAGGGGAATGCAGGAAATGAAGAAAATAAACTGAGCAAGAAGGAATGACAGCATGAGAGAGGTCGAGGCAAACGTCAAACTCACAAAAGGGAACTGAAAGAAGCTACCAAGAAAAAATGTTCATAACTATAGCCAATTGCTATAACAAAGCTTCTTGTTCATTTCCTAAAATCCAGTACACTAACTGTACAAGGAAGGACATATTTCACTTCTCAATGCAAATATAAAGGTATAGGTAAGTAAAGTAACTCTAGAGTTACTTTAACAAGATCCTATGAAACTTAGGGAACATCATATAGCTTCAAAGAGAGTCTACTAATGTGAGATTCAGGGAATTTTATTTTTTTAATGCTCTGGGTTGCTTTTCAGAAAGAAAACAAGATACGAACATGAACTGACATCAGACAAGCTGTTTCCTAGTTTAATAATTAAACTTTAATCAGTTCCAAACCCATGCTAGAATACAACTGTACATCTGACAAACTTTCTACAAAAAACAATTCATCTACACAAAAAAGGACTCCTACAGCAGTCATTCACTACTTGAACACCATAAGAGTTAAAACTCCTCAGTGGTAAGCGGCTTTCTGGCCTGCTAGGAAAACTTTAAAAACTACAGATATTTTAAACAAATATCTCACTAAAGAAATTAAGGCCTTGCAATTGTTGACTTTGGCCTCCACCCAGCTGATCTCTCATTTTCCCTCATCAACAGAAGAAAGGGGAGAAATATAAAATATTATGGGTGAAGATAGAAACAGGGAGACCACTTACTGATTTCTATTACAGAAAAAACAGACATGACTTCCGGAACATTAAATTAATCTGTTGCCAATTAAAATAGATTTGGATAGTGAGAGATCAGTCCATAATGTTTCCTCTCTGTCATTCTCTCCTTCTCACATTATTTGCCTGCCCTAGCATGGGCAAGGGCAAGCCACAGCATTTCAGGAACTCCTTCAGTATGGATGCCCCATGGGCTCCAGTTCCTTCTGAAAATACCTACCTGCTCAGGAATGAGGTCCTCCACAGGTTTCAGGGAAATACTTGCTCCACTGTGGTCATCCCCACCTTCTCCAGTACCTAGAACACCTGTTCTGCTTCCTTCATCACAGACCATGGTGTTCACAGAGCTGTCTCTCCTCCTTTTTTAGCCTTATACCACACTGACAGGCAGCATTTTACCCCCTTCCTAAAACCCATTCTGCCAGAGGTACCACCACCCTTTTCTGATGGAGGCTGTATCCTGTGGTGGGTTTGGAGCTGTGTCTGGCACAGATACCAGAGTCCCTCACTTGCCAACACCTGGACATCTGCACCCAGAGCATTCCACCCTTACCTCAATGAAACACTTATCTAAGAACAGTCAATAAAATATACATTCATCACATATTCTTCACAAACTTCACTTATTTAAAAAACCCCTCTTTTCCCACACTAAAATCAAAGTGACACAAAAACACTGAGGAAATGGAAATTTTTACATGCACCCACATACAAGGTAAATCTCCACTCCTTTTCCTTTCACCTCATAAGAAACAACAAAAGAATCCCCACAGTTATTTCACTCTGGCCAACGTCCAGTCCAAAATTTGGCAATCACCACCCCCTATCTCTTAATCCTCAAGACCCAGATTTGGGTGTTTAAAGAAAGAGCAGTGGGTTGACCTTGGCTGGGCTAGAATCTGACAGCTAGAAAAGGTCAATCCACCACAGGCCTTTAGCTTAAGGTACAAAGGGAACTAAGTAACGGAAGAAGGGAATACAACACAGTAATTCCTAAAATAGCAGAGCCTCCGCTGGGCCTGCAATGTGCACTAGATACCCACAAACTGTGAGAGATTCCAAGTACACCAGGTATCTAGGGCCTGTATGAGATCATCCTGTCACATCACGGCTCCCCCAGGATTGCTTCTATCTTTGGGCAATATTGATTAGTGGAAAACACAGATGCAATACCTGAAGATCTGTGCACTCTGTACTGTCAGCTTCAAGGGTCCAAATACGGGTTATTTTGAACTGCTAGCCTAATAGCATATTTTTTTAAAGGTTATTAAGCTAATTTAGATATTATATAAGGAATAAATAATAGCTATTATGTAAGATATAATATAGATAGTATTTTATTATGTATTTTCTAAATATGGCGTTTTCTAAAATCTCAGTTTGAAGAACCATATTTTTTCTCTGCAATACAACGTTCTGAAGAAAATGTGATCACGTACTCTGTAAATTTGCCAGTTAACAATGAATGACCTTAATACTGATAAACTCTTTGGGCATATCAACCATAAAAACATTATTTGAATAAAAAGTAGTAAGTCATGGAATTCCACACATTCCTATGATTTTTTCCTATGGATGCAGTGTGAATTTAACAAGCAACTTTCTGCAGTCTTCAAGACACTAATTTTTACAGCCCATAACATTCATAATGTTTTCCCTAACATCTACAGCTTTGCAGCTATTTCAAACCATGCTGATACAACTATGAGCTTAAGAGATAGAAACTACAATACAGGAAACAACTTGGAACAGTTGTCTGAACTAACTGCTTCGATGACTTGACCCATCATCCAGAGTTACTTGTTTCTTTGCAAGGCCTGAATCCTGGATATTACAGAGGAACCCTCAAAGCTTGTACAACTCAATGGCTACTATCCCTTGTTGTCCTTCACGTGGGTATGTAATACTGCCAGAGGCAACCCAGACTGCACCAAAAGTGACTGCAGATTTCTGCAGGTAATCAGGGTCACAGGTGGTGTCCTCTCCTATCAATGAGGGGTAAGAGTGTGAGAGCAGGACACCAACAGTTTAGATCAGTAACTGGCCTGAGAGTTGGTGTTTGGGGCCCTCTGAGAGCACCATGACCCCCTGGTTTTCAGATCTGAGTCTGCTTGGGAGAGATGAGATCCAGCTAAGGGCAGCAGAGGTACCTTTGCTGGAGGATGGCGAACCTATTAAGGACAGCTTCTGGCTAAGAAAAAAAGAGGACAGAGAGAGTCAACAGCAGCCCTCTGAGGGAGTAGTGGTCAGGAATGTAGTGATATTGAAGGATTTTTTAAAAATCTAAGAAATCAATAAAACAGGGTCACCTCCAACATTTCTAGATCAGCAAGAAAGTACACACAAGGCACAATCACAAAGAAAAGCGCAAAACCCTTCCTGGGAAACTAGCATGCTGGGGTGCCTCTCTGAAGAATTCCTGGCCTGTATGGGGCCATGTAATGTGGCCAGCATGCCAGGGAAGTGATTGTTCCTCTGTACTGGGCACTGGTGAGGCACCTCAAATCCTGCACCCAGTTTTGGACGCCTCACTGCAAGAAGGACATTAGGTGCTGGAGCATGTCTGGAGAAGGGAATGGAGCAGTGGAAGGGTCTGGGGCACAGGCCTGATGAGGAGCAGCTGAGGGACCTGCGGGTGTTCTGCCTGGAGAAAAGGAGGCCCAAGGGGGACCTCATTACTCTCTACAACTCCCTGACAGGAGCAGCCAGGTGGGGGTTGGGCTCTGCTCCCCAAAAACAAATAATAGAACAGGAGGACACAGCCTCAAGCTGTGCCATGGGATGTCTAGATTGGACATTAGGAGAAAATTCTTCACTAAAAGAGTGGTCGCGCACTGGCACAGGCTGCCCACATAAATGGTGGAACCACCACCCCCGGAAGGGTACAGAAAAGGATGTGGATATGGAGCTTAGGGACACAGTTTAGTGATAAACACAGTACTGATTTTCTTGGATTCTATGATTCTATGGATGAGAAGGCAACAGAAAGCTTGTGGGCAAGGATTAAAAAGCATGGGTGCCACTGTGGTGGACGTGTACAATAGGCCTGCGGCAGCCTGTCTGCTGCTGCCCTCTGCTCAGGGAGAACAGCGGGGGAGGCCTCCACAGACACCTGCAGGGCCTGGTCCTCATGGGGAACTTCACCACCCCGTTACGTGACCAAGGTACAACACAGCCTGGCGTAAGTCCTGGAGAAGAAGGCTCCTAGAGCACAGTGGTGCCATACTCCTAATCCGAGGGACCAAGAAGGCCGTGAGGAGAGGTGCTCTGCTGGACCTCTCACTTCTCATTAATGGGGGACACATCGGGGCTGTGAGGCTCAATGGCAGCACTGGCTGCAGGGACCATAAGGACTGTAGGGTTCAGAACCCTGGGAGGAGGGAGGGGGACATAAAACAAGATCAGATCCCTTGACTTCAGGAGCACAGGCTCTGGGCACTTTGCTTCGCAAGACTCCACAGCATAATGCCTGGGATGGAAAAGGAGCCCAAGAAAACTGGTTAATACCTCCCCTGTAATAAGGATCACCTCCTCCAAACTAAAGAGAAGTCTATCCCAACAATTAGGAATTCAGGTAAAAATGCCAGGGAGCATACACGGATGAACAAGGAGCTCCTAGCAAAACCCAGACACAAAAAGGAAGCCTATGGAGGGTGAAGGCAGAGACAGGTAATGGGGCAGTGTGGTGGACTGACCCTATCTGCACATGAAGCACCCACCAATGTCACTCTGTCAGACCCCTCTGCAACTGGGCAGGGGAGAAAAAATATAATGAAAGACTCAGAAGTTGAGACAGGGCAAGGAGAGATCACTCACTGATTACCATCATGGGCAAAACAGGCTTGACTTAGGGAAATTAGTTGAATTTATTATTAATGAAAATCAGAGTAAGATAACGAGAAGTAAAACAAGTAACAAAAACACATTCCCCCCACCCTCCCCTGTTTCCCAGGATTAACTTTATTCTCAACTCTCTATTTCCTCCCCTCACTGATGCAGGGAGACAAGGAATGGGGATTATGGTCAGTTCATCACATTTTGTTTCTCTGTCCACTTCCTCCACTGAGAGGAGTCCTTCCCCTGCACCAGTGTGGAACTCCTCCCACTGGAGACAGTTCTTCATTAACTTCTCCAACATGAGTCCTTCTCATGGGCTGCAGTTCTTCATGAACTGCTCCAACATGGTCCCCTTCCACAGGGTGCAGTCCTCCAGGAGCAGCCTGCTCCAGCCTGGCACCCCCACAGGGTCCCAATCCTGACAGCAAACCTGCTGCCGTGGGGGCTCCTCTCTCCACAGGGCCACAGGTCCCGCCAGGAGCCTGTTTCAGCACGGCTTCCCAGCGGATCAGAGCCTCCTTCAGGCATCCCACTGCTCCAGCAGGGGCTCTTCCATGGGTTGCAGGTGCATCTCTGCATCCCCATGGATCTCCCTGGGCTGCAGGGACACAGGGGCTTCACCATGGCTGCACCTGAATCTCAGCTCTGGCACCTGCAACACTTCCTGACTCTCCTTCAGCATTGCCCTGGGTGTCTGCAGGGTTGTTTCTCTCACATATTCTCATTCCTCCCTTTTCTGGCCACAACTACTTCTAGGCAGTACCTTTTTGTTCCCCTGTCTGAAATCTGTTAACCCAGTGGTGTTACTACCATGTGATTCACCCAGCCTTGGCCAGAGGTGAATCCATTTTGGAGCCACCTGGCACTGGCTGTCAGACATGGGGGAATCTTCCAGCAGCCTCTCTAAGAGGCCACCCCCATGGCCCCCACCTCTAGCAAAACCTCACGCAAATCCAATACAGGGAGGAATACAGAAACACTCTCTGAGCACCCAAAGATGAAGTTAGGAAAGCAAAAGGACAGATGGGATTGAATCCAGCAGGAATGTCATAGGCATCAAGAAGGGCTTCTGTAAGCAGGCAGGTAACAAAAGGAAGGCCAGGATCTACTGCTGAATGAGGGAGGGGACCTGGTCACACAGGACATGGGAAAGGCTGAGGTACTGAATGCCTTCTTTGCCTCATTTTTTTCTAGCAAGATCAGCCTTCAGGAACTCCAGGTCTCATAGAGGAGGAGAGAGAACTCATCTGAGAAAGATGTCTTTCTCGAAATAGAGCCAGCTCAGGGAACACTTAAACAAACTGAACATATCTAAGTCCATGAGCCCTGATGGTATGCACCCATAAGTGCTGGTTGTTTTCACTGCAGGGCCACCCTTAAGAACTTTTGAGTAATCATGGTGATTAGTAGAGGTGCCCAAAGACTGGAAGAAAGCAACATCACTCCTGTCTTCAAGAACAGCAAGAAGGAGCACCCACCAAAGTCTCTGTGATGGTGACTGAACACTGGTGAAGGTTGCCCAGGGAGGCTGTGCAACCGCCATCCTTGGAGATACTGAAAAGTCACCTGGATATGATCCTGAGCACCTGACTCTTGGTGGCCCTGCCTGAGTAGGTGGTTGGACCAGATGAGGTCCCTGCCAATCTCAACCATTCAGTCATTCTGTGGTACAAATGTTCATCAGAAGCAATTTTAAAAAGCCAAGAAAAAATATCAAAAACTTCCACTGTAATAAACTGAAGCCACATCAGGCTGAAATCCCTACACTTATGCCAAGACATCCAAGAGACAGAAGTTTAATCTTTTTTATCTTTCATACAACACCATCCTCAGTAGGAATTGTGCAGAGGATTAATTACAAATTGCATCATCACTTGAACAAGTTACATGATTGCAAGCGAAGAGTAAGTTCCAAGCCTTTAGAGTAAAAAGCCAAACAGGTTAAAGTAAATGTTTCATGAACCTATTTTAGTTTCACATCTAAGTATAAAACACTGATACTGTAAGAAAGGACTTTGTAAAAACAGTAAGCAGATAGAAATTCAAAAAGTATGCTGACTGTCTCCATTATGGCTGCTTCAGAAGACAACCATGTTGCTACAAGCTTTTCATTAAAACATTGGAAATGTTACCAGTTGTCTTTCTTTTTTACATGTGGGTTTGTTCTTTCTCTGTACTGAGGGGCCCAAACTGCTGAAATAATGTAAATTTCATGAAAACATAACATGACATCCTAACAATGAATACTAAACTACTGTGCAGAAGAAATAAAAGCATAGATGGTGCCTCTTCCAGCCACCTTTTTAAAGAGTGATTCATGTCTCATTCATGTCTCAACTACTGAGCCTAATGCTAGATGCTTCAGTAGTTGAAATGGACAAGACAGGAGATACCTCACTGTATTATTTAAAAGACCCTCCAGCACAGCATGGATGGCTATTGAGAATTCCATCTTCTCTGAGCACAAATGCCAGATACTTCTTGAACCACTAAACTAAAAAAGCATCAGGTCATATCCATATTTAATCCAGTGTTCTTCATTTTTGTGGTTTTATTACCTGTCTCTATTATTTATCTTTCGGAAAAAAGTGCACATAAGTCTTTTACTTGATTTGAATTATAGCATTCTCAATTCAGCCTTATTTTCAGTTTCCAGCTCTATTATAGTTTCCTACTTACTTGCAAACAGCAAAAGCAGCAAGTAAACAATTCCTTGATTTATAATTACTCCATGAAGAAAACATCCTTTAGCTGTCTCATCTGAGAATCTTTTAGTCATATGTTGTCAGCAAGTTGCTTTTTCTGTTTTATGAGAAGAAAACCCATGTCTTTGAGTAGCAAATCCAGTAATATTTCTCACTGAACCATCACAATGTTTTTTCATCCATATTTGAATGCTTTCTTTCAATGGTTTCTCCATTATGGGAGATTATAATCAACTTCCATGATTTATTTACTGAAGACTCTTTTGCCTTCATTCTGTAAAGGTTATTTTTTATCCAAAAGCTTTGTCTCACCTATATTAGCTCTTACTACTTTCTCATACACCCACCTAAGAGATAAACATGGCAAAAGTAATGTAAAAATCTGTGGGTTTAAGTCAATGTTTACAAACAGCAGCAATTAACACTTACGCATTTCTTTCCAAAAGTGCTCAAAATAATTATTAAAAATGTCTCAAATGAAATTAACTGAGCTTGCAGAATACATCAGGGCTGGCAAAGTATTAAATAGTAAAACTGTATTCAAATACAGTGATTTAGATCAGCTTGTTAATGTGGTGCCAGAGGAATTCTGCTAAAGTCAAGATCTTGGATTCCATAACTGAAAGGCAATTCAGACTCATGAGATGAGAAACTAACTGTATACAGAAGCAATATTAAAGTGACTTAATGATGATGGTGAGTAACCTGCTGAGCAGAGGGCACTAATGCAATGACACAGAGAACATTAAAGACCTCCCTTCTTGCGCAAGGAAGAAAGGAAAGTGTGAGTAGGGGAAAGTATGTTTGCTCCACACGTACATGCAAATGTACTTAAAAGTAAAGAAAATAATCCAAAAGCAGTTTAGCTACTACAGCCTGCTATTAGGTAGGTAGTCGGTACAACAGCTGATAGGAGGTGTATGTTCTGACATTCTGCAGGTGTGAAGCAACAATAAAGAGCAGCATCAGAAAATACGTTTTACCTTCCATTCATAGCAGGTTAACATGCCCAAGAATTTAAGACAACGTGTCTTAAAATCTCAAAATTCATTTACTAGAACTTATTATTTTTAATGCACATAAAAAACTACATCACTTAACACGGTAACAGATTGTACAATGAATTACCTGTTAATAATCCACTAACTTGAAAGCCTGTAACCACAGGTCCAGATGTTTCACTTCCCTGCACAGAAGTCTTAATGCATATCAGAAACATGAAGAGATGTTCAGATATTGCCTTTAAAAAGTCTACTTTCTCTATAAAAGACATTAAGGTGGTGCCTATCCCTGAAGCGGTTAAATGCATTAAGCATGATACATCAGAGGTTACAATTGCTCTAATACATGTACTTATTCTTCTGAAGTCCACTGTCTTTCTCCTGCAATAGAAATACTTTAAATTCTAAAATGAGAAAGCTGGACTTCAAAATTTAATCTTTGCTTTAGAGTACTATGAATATTTATAGTACTCCCACAAGACTCACAAAAACAGTACAGATCACAAACTTCACAGAGTATTCTCAGTGCTCCTGAATCACTCCATTAAAACTGAATATAGAAGAGTCCATGAACTCACAAGCATCACCAGAAAGCAAAATAAATTCAACTTGAAGTGTTTGACTTTAAAAACTTCAACCTCCCCAGATCATGCCAACCAGTCAACATGGTATATGTTCCTCCTTTCTGATCAAAGTACCTATACAAACTGGAGACACACAGGAATGACATTCAAAAGAGAACACGGGACCCAAGATTTTTTTGAAATTACTAATTCTTGAACATTCTTTACCTCCCCATCAAACCTCATCTACACATATATCTCTAAAAGTAAAATCTATTTAAACCAAGACTATCCACTATTTCCAGCTTATTTCTCATCAATTTTAGAACAGTTTTGGGAAACTCAGACTCTCAAATTCTTTCCAAAGAACTGTGGGGGTAATAATCTGTGTATAATCACCACATTTTATTTCAACTTTTCAAAAAACTTTTAAGATTTCTCAAATGTTGGCTCTTCATAATCACTATTAAATTCCCAGAGAACTTTTTTAAAAGGTACAAAGGAACAGTTTCATAACATCTGTTAAACACAGCACTTCAACAATTCTGTTATGTCTTACTACCAAGCTTTTAGCAGCAACTTGACATTTTTGGAATTAAACACATAGTGACAGCTAGGACTCCAGCAGAATAAGAGAGAAAGACGTTCTGCTTACCTGTACATCTGAACTATGACTCCCACTTTTTGAAGCAAACAAACAATCCTCAGAATCAACTGCAAGCAAAACTGATGGAGAAGGGAACAGCTCAGAAACAGATCCTTGACTGAAGTTTATAGCCTCTGGATTTTTTTGACCATCCTTTACTGATTCACTCAGATTGATCACAGAATCACGTATGTTTGAAATAATCTCATTATTTTCTGCCAACAGGCGTTCTAAATGATCTATTTTTTCTTGCAATATTGAAAGCTGGCCCTGGAGGGGAAAAAAAAAAAGAGTAAAGTTTAATTATTTCTCAGACAAATTCTTGACAGACCTAAAATAAAAAAAAACCTCAATTCCACAATAGTGTCTGATCATACAAAAATTAAAACATACATTTATTTTATATATTTTCATAAAGAGAAACTAATAAGGAGTTGACCAAAAATTTCTCTTTTCAGTACAAGATAAACAGCCAATGATACATTTTTCCTCTATGAACTTGAATTCACAGCACAAGATTAAATCAGTGATACAAAGATATTCTTTAAAGTCACAGAGTATAAAGTAGCAAGTATAGCTAATTCAATTTTTTCACACAGTTTTGCAAAAACCCGATCTTTTCATTTATCAGAACATCAAACAGAAAGTGATTTTTTACAAGTCAGTCACATCATGATGGGATTAAGAGGATATCATAAACATTTCAAGTTTTTGCCATGCATACAAAATATTATTTCAATAAATACCAGTTTTCAGATTTTCAATGAAAGTTGGAGAGAAATTAACAAAAGCACTTAATTAGGGGTAAAAGATCCCTTAACAACCTGTTTATAGGAATAATCTGTATAATTGGACCATTACAACCACCAAGAAAATCCTGTAAAGAAGAGATCAAGCTAATGGCATTTCCAGCTGGAAGGTCATCTCCTACTGCCAAACAACAGGATTTTGAAGATGGTTCTAGAATGGTCCGCAAAAGGAAGGCTGCAGAACAACATCAATGTGAATTGAAAGAAGTCAGCGCATCTCCCTGAGCAACTTGGAAGGAAGAGACACATCCCACAAAGCAATTTAATAGCATCTAATCACTGTATTGTTGGAATGCAGGAGGGAGCACAGCCAAACAAGACACCTCAAAACGCTACTGCCCTCTCATGTGCTAGTCGCTCCTCCCAAATTATTTGAGGTTTGCTTTTTATCAGGCATGAATGTGCTGGCTTTTAAAGAATCACAAAAGGCCAGATTATTTAACATGGTCTTAGGGATATTTAATCTTAACAGTAATTTCTTTATTTCCTCAGAACTAGTTTAATGTAACAAGAAGTGACAAGACAACAAAAAACCCAGTCAATTCCTATTATTAAAGTTGAATTCAGACCCCAAAATATACAATGTATGATTAGGTATTTTTGCAAGCAGCAGTCATAACAGCAAAACCTGCCAAAGTTTCAGGCATCTACATTTTACCATTACATTCAGCACAAATGCCATTGATTCAGTTGACAGCTACTCTATGACCTATGATTTTAATGATTTTTTCCCAGCCCCACTGCCTTATTTTCTAACGACTACAGTATAATGTTAGAAACAACATCTGTACATTACACGTTTTTCCTTTTAGACAGTAATGCACTTGAAATATTTGCATTTTCCTTTTCAGCAACTGTAGTTTGCAAAGGATTAGGTCTCCTTTCTAAATTGATGTGTACATTCTTTTGAATTCTGTTGACTTCGAGAAGCCTGCAGGGATTAAAAAAACACCCAAAAAACAAAATAACAAACCCTTCCCAAGAGTTACCAACCAGTTTTTTGGATTCTAAACTGTCATTCCTATAATTCTACCTTTATAGAAGTTCTTTGTAATTTTGCAGACAATATGTTTTAGTATTTTTTTAAACCTATTGGCTTGTCTCTGCATTTTACAGGCTGTTTGAAGTGCTGATCCACTGCTTGTTGTTTGTTTCTGTTTCTTAGATTGATACATCCTGAAAACAGTAACAGGTTTTAAAATGCAACACAGGCAGACAGCTATTGCTTCCCAAAAAGACAAAAATATATTTTGACAACAGAACCAGATTAAGCTAATTGAGATGTAGAACTCACATCCTAGAATCCCAACAGTTTAAAGATAAATGCTAGAAACTTATAAAACAGATGAACTGAAAACAAGAAGAAATCAATATGCAGATGATGGAATACTGGAAAGAAAAAAAACCCAAACAAACAGACTGTAGTCCCATGCCCCCTGGTGGCACAAAGACTAAAATCTTTCAAACGCTAAATTAAAAATACTGTGTGCACATTGCTGTGCAAAATCAGTTTCCCCTTGCAAGGTATATTCAGAAAGTAAGAAAGACTAATAGCATATTACGCCACTCAATCTAAAAATAACATACATAAAACAATGCTTGATAGGGGCTTTAGAGGCTGCCCAGCAGAAGCTCTGATCTTTAGATTCCTAGGAAGCTAGAGTACAGCTGCCATCCATACAAATCATTCCCTGCTTCACCGCATATGATTACAGTTCAGAGTCACCAAGTGTGCAAGCAGCTAAAGCACTGTTCACACCTATCCCACCACTATAGACACAGTCTCTACAACTACAAAATCAGACAACTGTCTCAAATTTAAATTCTCATTCATGTGTGCTGTAGAAGCATTTTATCTCTTCTTACACAAAAAGAGTTTTATATTGCTTTTCCTGTCAACCACCTGGTCACAGAACACACCACCAATCTGGTTTACATCATCTAGCCAATTACACTCTCTACAGGACAATAACAGACACAGTGGGTGGAAAAAACAAAAACCCTCACCAAGTAAATGTTGAAATTGAACCTTCCACTGGCATATACTGCCAGTCTCTAGAAGACAGATATAAACTTCTTCCAAATTTGGAGGTCACATCATATTTCATATCTTCAAGATATACCCTTCATTTAACTTACTATATTTTAAACTTTGAAATATCTGTAACAACTTCTACCAGTCTACCGTTCATTACGTGACAAAATATTTTTCTCAGTAAACCAAGTTCCCTGTCATCAAATAGCAATTTGTTTCCAGACGACCTTCAAACACCAACTTCATATGCTGCTATATACACCCAGCAGTAATTTGTAAGCTGCAGGGTTCCAGCCCACCTAGGACACTGATTTTCAGAAGTCTGTTAAAGTATGTTACTTTAACTTTGGAGGTAGATCTTCTGTTATTTGGAGAAAGAAATCCTTACAAAGACCTCCCATTGTGGAACTTAACAGAGGACATTAACACAGAAAATCCCGCTTTCTTTTCTGGAGGCTGTGAGATACATCATGCCTCTCTTCTCAAGCATTTAAATATGCCATGTGCTAACTCAACTTTAATGCAAAACATGAAATAAAAAGCTACACTTAAGAACATGTAACTAAGACCTCAAGCAGTACTCAAGCTGAAACTGAAGGAAATCAAATTTTTGAGTAAATTTAAATATTTTTTATTTTTGTTGTGAAATGCCACATGCATGATAATTATCTTTAAGAAACAACAGTGTCGCAGACTAGAAATGGACGCCAGTGTTCATTCAGTGTGAAAATAATTCATGTCAGGAATCCATTCTCAAGATGAAAATTTCACATGGATCCAAATTATGCAAAAGCTAGGTCTATTTTCATTGCACATTCACCTTTTCTTATTCATTTTAAATAGATATTGCCTGTTTAATACTAAAATGATTTTAAAATATGAGCTGAATATGGAAAACACTGCAGCTCTTCAAAACAATGAATTTAACACATAAAAATAAATTCAGTTTCAACATCTTTAAAGGAAGGCAACTGACTTACTTCAAATGTCAAGGCCAAACAGTACCAAACAGTGAAGGTACAGTGAAGCTCTTTTATCTTATTAATTGCTAGTAACAGACCTTGTGTTACCAGAAAAACAGATTAGAAGTGTGTTACAGGGGACACTAAATAGGTCTAATTAAAAGATAAAACACAGAGATCCTCTCCCTTACTAAACCCATACTCCAACAGTATTTGTTTTAAATTAAGTTTTCAATTTTTCCACACATTTGAGGGTGAGCAGGGAGATTTTTTAAACTTTTTTTAATCAGAGCAGAGATGTACCCATTTTACCTTAACCAATTCTGTCTGAAATTTAGGGTTCTACATGGCTTTGCAGACACTGAACAGCAAAACCTTACTAGCTGCACAAGTCACGAATGTTAGCAGAACCATCCCTGACTTCACAACACCAAGTCTTCTCAGAAAAGAAGGAACCTTGATCCAAGACATTGAAAAATGCCTAACTGCACAGAAAATTGGAGATATGCTGTCTGATTATGTCCTAGTATGTGTGAACAACGTTAAAGAATGCTCTGTTAATCTCCATACTTGCTTTAACACAAGGAAACTAAACATAAAGTTATGCGAACCACTTGGCCTACACAACTCCTTAAAAAGTTTGTAACAACTTTGGTGTAACTAACATTCTTCTTTCATTTCTCTCTGTCTTTATATATTGATGAGTGTGTAAATAAAGATTCTATTAAAAAAGCAAGAAAGGCAATTCTCCTGTTACTTCAGGGAAGGAACTGCAAGTGCAAAGTGCCAACAAATCCGACAGTACAGTGGTAGGAGAATGGCATCACGTGAGCAGCACACCTGTTCACCACCCCCATGGCTACACAGGGCTGGACTTAACAACAACATTTTCCCATGTGAGGGCAACACAGACCCGCACAGCCTCCTCCTCTTGGAACAAGAGGCGTCCACACCTGTTAGCTGCCCTGAGAAACCTGCCGCTATCACCACATGAATCAGCTACATAAACAGCTCCTTATGCTTCAGTCACTCCGAACCCTTCAGCAGTTTTCATGCCCCAAATACTGCAGAGCAGTCTGCCTTCCCACTGCCCTCTGCATGTCCTTCTCTGTTTGCTCCTGACACCGGTCTGATTTGCAGCAAGGGCTCTCCAGAAAGGAGCACAGTGACACCCAACGCGAGGAAGGAAGCCCAAGAACACAATGAGAAACACAGTGTGTTTCATTCCGAGGAAGTAGAGAGTGTTCGGTTTCTCCTATCAAAACACTATACATTGTAGAAAAGATATTAGTTGGAACTTTCATTTCCTGAGTGAACGCACGCTCCTTCTCTAAATGCAGTGGCTTTCAACAGGCCACTAATGATCACTTCATCAGGAAAAAGACAGCTAGCTCAAATAATTGAAGAGGGAGTATGACAGATCCACAGATGAGGGGATCTCACAGAAACAGGCAGGCAGAAGAGAAATCCACATTAGAGACTTCTGACCTTATGTCAGCTGGAATTTGGTTATTTGTATCCAGACCCACCCAGCAACCACCCTGTGCTTGGTTCAAACACGCCAGAGCCCATTCCCTTTCTCACCCACAAGTGCAAACAAGAGACCACAAAGGAGCTGTCAGTGCCCTGCATTAGAGGCTCTGGTGTACCAAGGAACTGTGGTGGAGAAAGCGGAGCACCGCAATGGACAGAGCTTCCAAAGGATGTGGAATTCAAGGTCATTGCTTACACACATTCATGACAGCAAGCAGTGAGGAAACTGGATTCAAAGTCTCATTTTCCAGCTGCAATGAACAGCAGCCACCATAACAGTTTTCTGCAACAGAGACTATATCCAGGTACCTCTCTGGAAATCACGTGGTATTTTTGCCAAGATCTTGACACAAACTCTGATGAGATGCCAGCTTACCAAGATGGTAAGACCAGGAAGCATTATCTGTTCACTATCAGTGCACTTTACAGTGAACAGGACACACTAAATATACAATTAAATGGTCACCTCCTGCACAGAAAAAACCAAGCAGGTGAAACTTAAAAATGTAACCTGGTGAAGCATCAAAGCTTAATACTTGAGCACACTGTTTCAGCATGTATTCTCTTTGCAAGGTAGGACACTGAACAAAAAAAAAAAAAAGCATACAATGTATAAGTTAAAAGGACAAATCAAGGTTTGAAGGCTTTACTGATCCGTGCAGAGAGCTTATATGTATTTATGACAATGAAAAGTACATAAGTAACCTTGTTAGTAATTTCCTACCTTTAAAGTACTATTCTAAAATGGCTCACTTTAGAGAGACACTGGAATTCTTCTGAATTAAATAAGTATAAAAGTCTGTCCTCTTAAAAGCATGAGAAGGTTCTGATTCAAAGATGTAACAGCCTGACAAACAGATTTTAAGAAACTGATGGGCTTCCACATTCTGCTTTATCACCAGAGGCGGAAATAACAAGAATGCTTAATGTACTATTACACTAGAGTTACATTTCATGCCATTTACAGAGACAAATACAAGGCTGCTGTTAGGGACTAGTTTTGACATCATCAGTGACCTGAAGGCAAGGAGAAAGAAATCTAGAAATATTCACTTTAAAGTAAATTAAACTGAAAAATGTCCACTACTACTGTGACTGGTACATTTTGTGTTCATCTCCTTTTTGATTCCCCTCCCTACCTATGCTGAATCTTTATTTAAATGTCTAGCAGTACAAAACTGAAGAACAGCTTATCTGCCATTAAGAGTAGGAGCATTTTAATAATGGTTATTTTCACTCAAACAAGTCACAACTTAAAATAATGTGTCAGACTGAGAAAAGCTCAAGTAAGAACAAACTAGAAAACCTCTCTCTGTTTAGTTTATACAGTTAAGTTAGGCAATGACTCTAGGTAGAAGAAGGATGTGCTCAGTCAGAATTACTGTTTTGTAGAATATGTATTCTGTAAAATACATTTTGCTCAGCATTTCGCACCAGATTTAAAGACTGTAATTGAAGCAGGCTAATAGCTTCTGCTTGACTGCTGCTTAGCCAGAACTTTACACAAAATGTGCAAGCAACGAAAACAAATACGCTTTGTGAACATTAGGAAAACAAAGAATTGTTACTGACCTGTAATTATGTTCACAAAGGCAGCTACTCCTCCTTTGCAAAGTACTAGAAGCTCAGCAGAAGTATTCCTAAATTTTCATTATTTGCACTCGAGATCATTGCCATGACATTCAAAGGTTTTTAGACTGTGAACTTACTAAGTGCTGTTAATATGAGTTTATTTGTTTGTTTTTAAGTAAGTCAAGATGTTTTAAATCCAAAAAATTGATTCTTTCTGTGGATTTCTTCACTCAACACTCAGTCTCCTCTGATGTGAAACTCGTAAGAATGCTTGTAAAAGTCACTGTGCCCACAGTTTTTCAGTACTCAGAGGTCTTCAAAATGATGCACATTAATTACCACAATTCACATTTAGAGTGACAAATAAACATTTCCTAAATACCTGACCATGTTGCTTCCAATACTTCTACAAACAGAAGTTCTGTTCCTTGTTATACAACAAAGGTCAGAAAGCTCCCAAATGAGCTCATGAAAACACACCAGTCACCAAGAACATGCAGCATCAAAACGTGTGTATTTATAGTCCATGTGAGCCACTGAATTCAGCTACATCACTATGGCAAAGTACACAGCAAAGTTTTAGCTGGAAAATGTGTTTATAGTGCATCCACAGGGCATGGTACCTACCAAGCATGAGCTGACACGCTGCAGCTCCACCCCAGTGGAAACTCAGGGCTGACTGAAGGCAGAGCTTCCTTTCACTAAAGGAAATGCTACCTCAGCGGATCCTCAGAGTAAAGTTCACAGGGTGCCTTTGTTCAACACACAGA
Source organism: Acanthiza pusilla (assembly GCA_036630365.1). NCBI lineage: Eukaryota > Metazoa > Chordata > Aves > Passeriformes > Acanthizidae > Acanthiza > Acanthiza pusilla. Next base: position 2,255,256 of record JAXCHO010000152.1, on the reverse strand, counting down.
TCAGAGAACTCTGGTGTTTCTGCCACGTATTTGGCTCCTAATTTCCTGCCACTATTGCTCCGCCCTACTGTGATTCATATTTTGGCCAAGTGGTACTACTGCCAAATTACGGGCAAACTCAGATGAAATAACACTCCATACAGGAACAACCACCACTTGTGCTATTTATGCTGAAGTATCTGATGCACTGCATAGATGCCTTGAAAGCACGAATCCAGTAAGAAGCTTTAGCAGTACCAACTGCCAGGACACTTAATGATTTGCTGGAAGGACACTGGAACAAAAAAAAAAAAAATAAAAACAAGGCAGCTATTTTTCGAGCATACACACTGAGATATGCACCTTTTCTGGGTTAAGTGACGGTGGCCCGTCCACCGTGGTCAAAATCGGTAATTTCGCCCAATCGAATCTAGGATGTTAAATGGACGACTGTCTTATAGAGGAACTGTACTTAATCACCCCTCTTTGATGCAGTGCAATCAGTGAGTCCATAAAAGCAGTTAACACACAGGAGATGAGGGCAAGCTTCAAATAGTGGTGGTCAAAGAGGGAGGTGGGGAAGAAAACACAAAGGGGGCAAAGAGAGGTCTTATTCGAAGAACAGTTGTTTAGGAAACAGAAACTTACAGGCATGGAAGTTGCTGCATGTTTCTGCTTTGCCTTTTAATAAAGTTTAAAGAAAAGAGCAAAGATAAAATGAAACAATCCCTTGGTGCTGGTCCATTTACCTACCAGAACTATAGCAGACTTAACTTTCAAAAATGTATTTTTGGTTGTGAAAGAGACAACCTTTCATACAGTGCAGAGGTATTGTCCCATAAAAGCTAAACCAAGCCATGTGAAAAAGTGATTAGAGGAAAATGCTCAAGTTCAAAGCATTACCTGTCAGGTAGTGACAGAGGATGATTCAATGTGATGCCATTTTCCCCTGCTCAGCCAAAAAATTCACTAAAAAATTAACTTTCATCTTAAAACTGAAGTCAAAGAGCATATATTTCTGATGCAAGATACTATTACAAACAAATCCTCCATTTTTTTTTTTCCAATTGGACTTTTAATGTGTACCAAGCACACTTAGGTGAGACTCTAGAATCAAAACAAATACTCCAGAACCTCCTGCAAATGAACAGCTTTCACGGATCTGTTATAAATGAGCTAAAGTTAGCTGAGAAAACAAGCCATTATGCTAACCATTTTTATTCTTCTATATGAGCCCAAAATCCAGAATAGATTAGTATGGGTTTCTCAGTATTTGGAATTCATCTGTACAAAATAACACAAGTTCTTCAAGATAAGCTGCTTATGGACGTCTTAGAGTTGATTTGAATGTAGCTTTCACTTAGTAGTTATCAATTCAGCCCACACATCACTTGTACATGACACTTGCTGCATAGGAGATGTCACAGGACTAAACACCACTTTGAACCTTCCTCCACTCTGCAGTTACACAAGATTTCTCAGAGAATATTTTATTATTGCAAACAAACACAATACACTCAACCATTTTTCCACTATATTTCACTAGGAGAGTCTTACACAATGATCCATACTGACAGCTGGTACAATAATAACCTAAAAATGCACCTAAGGCTGTCCCTGCACCTTGAGCTCGTCTCTGCACAATGCTGTAACATGGTTCCCAGCCAGAGACAGGACACTAGGGCTCACCATATTCTGATATGTGTCCTGAGACAGAGCAAGGAATAGGCTCAGGGAGACACAAGTTCGGATATGGCCATCACCAGAAAAATATACACCGGACAAACAGGCAGGATCCATGAAGATAACTGCAGAAATTACAGAGGAGAGGACAGTAAGCCTTGATCTCCATGTATTATAGGTGCCTATGCTTCCTCAAATTAACAGCAGCTTCCATTCTATGGCAACATACAGATCTTCTGCTATTATGACTTAAACGTACTTAAATCACTTTCGCTAAAGTTCTTTTATAGTTGCCTTGATGCCACCTAGGTGTGGCAAATAGTCACAGTGAAGCTGACTACTGATGCCAGCTTTTGGAACACAAACACCAAAAAAGACACAAAGTCACTGCTGTGTCCCAAGCCTGACCAAGTTTTTGTTCAGTACAGCAGGGAAAAGCATTTAAATATTTGGTTAGCGAGCACATAAAGCCATCTGCCTACGCATATTCACCCATTTTGGGAGATCTTGCCCAAAAACTATTTCTGCAAGACATTTCTGTTGGTGTCCTGAACTCTCAAAATAGTGAGCAAGTTCTGTAATGACAACTCTTGACTACACTGAGAAGCCTAAAAGAAGACAGGTTCACAAGACTGAATCTGATGCAAGCTTCCTTGAGACTATGCAAAGAAAAGATGCCTTGCTTTGAAAAAAACATGGAAACGAAAATGGACCAACAGTTACTACTGGCACTTGTGTGACACTTTAGGTGAATGCAGTTCAACAGGCACTACCAGCTGAAAAATCCCATCTCCAGTTCTGGAAAAATTCAAACAGAATACGTAGACAGCAAATGCTTATAAGCTAAACAGGGAACTGCTTCTAGAAGTACCCAGTTCCCTTCTCTGAGCTTAGTGTAAGCCACGTTGGTCAGAAAGAACAAACTAATCAATGTACAACTTCCGGGACATGAAAGGTGACGTGTGTTGTTACCAGAGCTGCACAGAGGAACAGTACAGCACGTTGCCAAAACAGAACGAAGTATGAAGTGAATCAAACCAATAACATCTGGAGGAAAAAAAAAATATCTTAATTCCTTTTTCTGAGCTAAAAAAATTCTGGTCTTTGCCATCAGAAAAGAGAATGCATTCTTAAATCTACAGTCTGTTGTCGTAGTTTTTTACAAACAAAAACAGCCTGAAGGTTTTACATCTGTGGCTAGTTTCACTTACAGTACTTTGAGCTCTGGCAACACTGCACAGACACAACTTTTTGCTGGTTGAGGTAGTAGTATTAATGTGTTTCTTTCATAGATTTCTGGAGGCTTCTATTCCACTCTTCATCTTTTGCATTTATTTTAAACTGATGTTATAAAACTCTGAAAGCGTTTGCTAGATGTCAGAGGTTTCACAGTTGTAACAAAGTGAAAAAATTCTATCATAGGCATAGCAAAAGGAAATGACAAAACCATAAGAATTTCAACTGCAACTTCCTCAAAAAATAAAGCAGTAAGAAAGGGAAAGGTAACTGTTTCACCCAAATGAAGGACCAGGGAGAGGCAGAAGTTTCTCCAGTGAGAATCAGAAACCTCAAAGGAATATAGACATGGAAAAGGCAAAAAGAGTGAACACTAAAGACTGTTGTAGAAGACCAAGGGAAGGGAGACCGATGAAAGCAGAAACATTAGTCTCTAGCTGACTACATCACCCAGAAGGAAGAGGCCTAAAAACAGATTAAGGTACCAAACCCATGGTCACAAGAGGTAAGACCATGTTACACCTCTGACCAGGATCACACTGTAGGACAGGAGCAGAAACTTCAACAGCAAGACACTGACAATGGAAGACTATGCACATCTAAAAAAATCTTCCTTGTTCACTCCAGCATTTCAACCCGAAACATTAAAAATAAAAAACAACACCCATGGATGAGCTTTCCTGTTCCATACTTCAGCTGTATTAAACTCAGCTGGTGGAATAATGACACGTTAAGTGATTTCCTCACATAAGATACTGACCATATCCCCAAAGCAGCACTTGCATTTAGCTGTTACAAGTGCCACATGTGGCATTACTCTCCTGCTGGAGTTACACATTGAACAGACACAGCTGCTGTAGCCAGCCTTGTCTTGCTCCTCTTCTCTTCTTCCTGTTCTCTTCCCTCTTGCAAAAACTAAAGGTTGACCTCTGAACTACAACTTGAAGGAATAAACGCAGAACAGATCTGCTCTCTTTCTTTACATTTAAGTAGAGTTTTTTGTCTCTACCATTAAAAAAAAATCTATCAATTATTACTTCTGCATTGAATGAAACAAGAGTGCTTCTAACAGAGAGATAACTGTTACTTTTTCATTAAACTTAGAGTTCTTTGATTCACTTGAAGTCTCACTGCATTACTAAAATATACTTTTATTCGTTTGGTTTCCAGTAAAAATAGGTATCGTGGAAGCATAAACAGGTTATAACTTTGTTTTCTATGCAGTGCTTTTCGCCGGAGTTTTTTGTCTGTTACTACAAGAGCACACAGCTGTGCATAGCAAGCAGTATTCTGCCGTTCTGCACAGCATACAACGTCCTCTCTGAAATCCCTGTCTCTTGTCACTGTTAAACATTCCTTATTAGAACATAATCAGGACAACACAGCTTTTAAACTTCTCCACCACGCAGCCAACACAGGAAAGCGAAGAACTGCGTCGTTTAACCATGCGGAGCAGTGGGGTCAGCCAAAGCTCCAAAGCACGGCTCAGTGGAAAGCAAAGCAGCCACAAAGTCAGCATTTCCCTAAACCTACCTGTTGTTGCCACGGCTGAGCTCCCGAGCTCTCAGCTCTCCCCCTCCTGCCCGCGCACGCCCCGCACCCCGCGGCCCCAGCCCATCCCCGTCTGTCCCCGTCTGGCCCGGGCGACCCCCGGCAGACCCCGCGCCCGGGCTGTGCCGCTGCCGCCGCAGCCCCGCCGGGCCGGCACCAGCGCCGCCCGCAGGCAGCCCCGCTCGGCCCCCGCCCCGCCGGCCCCGCCGCCGCCGCGCCTCGGCGCCCCGGCAGCCGCACGGCGAGGGGCCGGAGCTGGTGGCACCGCCGCCCTCCCCTCCACCTCCGCCCGCCGCACCCCGGCCGCCGCCCCGCTCACCTTGGGGAAGGTGCCCTCCCGCCGGGGGCTCTTCGGGTGGTCGAAGTGGCCGCGGTCCAGCATCAGGTACAGGGAGAAGATCACCACGCAGAAGACCGCGCTGCCGAACACCGTGAACTGCCGGCTCAGCTTCATCTCCGCGGCTGCCGGGCCGCCGCCGCCGCCGCCGCCGCGCTGCTCCCGCCGCGGCCGGCGCTCCCGGGCCCCTCTCGCCGCCCCGCGATCGGAGGCGAAAGTTCTCCCGCCGCCGCGGGCACCGCAGGCGCCGCCGCCCCCGGAGCGGGGCGGCCCAAATCCTTCTCCGGAGAAGTGCGAGAAGTTGCCCCCCGCACCCCCCTCCCCCGCCCGCCGCGCCGGGGCCGAGAGCCGTACCCGGACCCCGCCGGCGCCGCTGAGAGGCGAGCCGAGAGTTTCCGGGAGCGGATCGAGTTCGCGGGCAGAAGAGCGCCCAGCGGGGAAGTGGAAGCAGCAGCAGCGCCGGGCCGACCAAGCGGCGCTGCTCCTCGCTCCCTTTCTCCTCCTCCTCCTCTGGCCGCCTCAGCAGGCGCTCCGCTCCGCTCCCGCTCGGTGCCCGCACGCGGCGCCGGAGTCTGGCACCTCCTCCCCCAGCCGGAGCGCTGCTGCCGCCGCCGGAGCGCCCGGGGCCGCAGCGCACAAGCTCCGCGCCGAGAGAGCCCCCGCCCGCCCGCCAGTGCCGGCCCCGCCGCCGCCGGAGCGCCGCGTCACGGGCGCGGCTCCGCCCCCGCCGGCCGCACCGCCCCGGCGTTCGAGCCCCCGGGCGAGCTGCGGCCGCCGCCCCTCCGCTCCCGCCCGAGCAGGGGCAGTCCCGCTGCTCGCCCCCGGCTCGGCTCGGTTCGGCTCGGCTCGGCGCTGCGCGGCGGTGAGCGGCGGGAGTTGCCCCGCGGCCGCTCGGAGGCGCCGCGCACCGATGTCCGCGCTGCTGCCGCCGCCCCGTCGGCAGTTGGTGTGTGGCAGCCTCCGCCGTGGGAAGCGAGGCTGGAGGAGGAAGCGAGAGGGAGGGAAGGAGGGAGGGAGGGCTGCCTGGGGACTCCGGCGTCCTGCCCGCGCCTGGCGGCGCCGGGGTCTGGAGGAGAGGGAGTGCGGGGCGTGGGGAGAGCTCCGGGACCGAGCGGCCCCGGCATCCGCGTTGTTCTGCGGGGCGGAGTTGTCCGCCCTTCTGTGGGAGCCCTGTTGCCCGCTGACACCATTAGCCACGTTTGTGAGCCGCTGCCAAGCTCCAGCTTGGGTCAGGCTTTTCTACATGTGAAGGAGTAGCGTGTTTCATGGGAAGTGCCGCATGCTCCTGCAGGAATGTGTCACGGCTGGAACAGGCCGGTTCAGGTTGTGCCCTCCGTTTTGTAGCTTTTAGCTCCTAATTCTGACAGATTTAATCTGCTCGGTCTGGAAACATTCACGCCTGATGTCTGCTCCTGCCCAATATTTCAAGGAAGTACTTAAGATGCATTGGCTGCCATTGAGAATTAGGGACATCCTGGGAATATGTTCTACCATTGTGTGTGCTTCTCTTTTAATAACTGTCATTGAGACGTACATCTATGCCTTAAAGTCAGGATGTGTGTTAGCACCACTATTTTATTTTCTTTTGTCAAGAATATCATCCACTTCCCACCCTGCCACCTCCCTCCCCCCCTATTGTTAAAACTGTAATAGTACACAAAAATTTGGCCAATAAATTTCAGTAGACCTTTGCAGGAGCCAAGAAGCTTGTATCACTGCTAAGTTTTCCCATGCCTGGAGCTTTTTCTAATATCTTCGAGAGCACACTTCAGTCTGATTATTCGTAATTTCTCCTTGCACTTCTTCCACTGGACAAAAAGTTGAGGTGTTGGGTTCCATCTTGGGAGAGCAGTAAGGACTGCTGCAGTCACTGTTAAGAGCTGCTGAGGGGAGGGGAACCTCAGTCCATCCAACTTTAATTATTTTCATGCCGGGGTCAGCAAGAGATTTTCAGGGCCTGGAGGGGGATCACAGCTCATCAAGAAAGCACCTGAAGGAAGGCCCCTATGGCCTGTAAGTCAGCTTTTGGCAGTAGGGACAGCAACTTCAATGCCTCTGTGCAAATAAGGGTCTTGTCCTGTTGGAATGCATGGAGCTCCACCTGGGGATGGATGAGGAGCCAAAAAAGGCATATAGGTCAGGATTAAAGGGAGGACAGGGACAGGTGACAGTGGGGGTCTGCTGCAGGCTGCCTGACCAGGAAGACCAAGCAGATGAGTTCTTCCACAGACAGAGAGGAGAAGCCTCATGTTCACAAGCCCTGGTCCTCACAGGGGATTTCGACCAGCCCAGCATCTGTTGGAAGAACAGCGCAGCAGGACATGGGCAATCCAGGAAATTCCTGGAATGCCTTGATGAATACTTCCTCTCCAAGTCATAGAGGAGCCAGTGAGGAATGGTGGACCACCAACCACTCACCAGCCATTCTCACCAGCAAGGAGGCAGCTGGTGGGAAACGTGAAGCTCAAGGGCTGCAGTGACCATGAAGTGGTGGAGTTTAAGATGCTTGGGGCAATGAGGAAGGAGCACAGCGAGTTCTCTGCCATGGACTTCAGGAGAGCTGACTTGGCCTGTTCAGGGAAGTGCGTCTTGGACTATCGTGGGATAAGGGCCTGGAGAAGGGCATGAAAAATCTGGTTAATAGTCAAGGACCACCACGTCCAAGCTTGTGAGCAATGCATCCCAACAGAAAGGAAGTCAGGCAAAACCACAGGAGACCTGCGTGGGTGAACAAGGAGCTTCTGGAAACTCAAATACTAAAAGGAAGCCTATAGAGGGTGGAAGACAGTCATTCTGGGAGAAATACAGAGAACTAGTCTGAGTATCCAGGGGTCACTCAGGAAAGATAAAGCACTGGTAGTATTAAACTTAGCCAGGGACATCAAGGGCAAAATAAAAGCTTCTATAGGTACATCAGTGGTAAAAGAAAGAATAGAGAAAATGTGGGCCCTCTCCAGAAGAATAGGGGACACTTGGTTACCTGGGACATGGAGAAAACTGAGGTACTTTTTGCCTTTTTTGCCTCAGTCTGTATTGGCAAGTGAATCCCCCCCCGAGTCACAGAAGACAAGGGCAGGGATAGGTAAAATGAAGCACAACCCACTGCAGGAGAAGATCAGATTCAAGAACATCTAAGGAAACTGAAGGTGCAGAATTCCATGGGATCTGAGGAGATGCATCCACAGGTCCGGAGGGAACTGGTGCAGAAAGAGGCTAAGCTTCTTTGAGAAGTATTTGAGAAGTTGTGATGGTCAGGTGGAGCTCCCATGGCTGGAAAAGGGACCATCAACCTCATTTTTAGAAGGAGAAATAAGGAAGAGTCCAGGGAGCTACAGGCAGTCAGTCTCACCTCAGCACAGTACCCAACAAGATCACAGGGCAGATCCTTCTCAAAACTATGCTGAGGCATGTGGAAAATAAGGAGAAGATTGACAGCCAATATGTCTTCACTGAGGGCAAATTGTGCCTGAGAAATCTGGTGGCCTTCTACGATGAGGTTACAGCACTGGAGGACAAGGGAAGAAGAAATGATGTCATTAACCTGCATTTTGGCAAAGCATTTGATACTTGATACTTTGATACTCCCAGATGATATCCTTGTCTCTAAACTGAAGAGGCATGGATTGGATGGTGGGGCCACTCAGTGAATAAGGAATTGTCCTGACAGTTGCACTGAAGGGGTTGTGGACAATGGCTCAGTGTCCAGGTGGAGACCTGGTGGTCATCAGGGGTTGTTGTTGGGACCAGCACAGTAAAACATCTCTGTCAGTGACATGGACAGTGCAATCAGAGCCCTCTCAGCAAATCTGCTGACAACATGAAGCTGTGTGGTGTGGTGGACACACAGGAGGGAGGGGATGTCAACCAGAGGGACCTTGGCAGGCCTGAGAGGGGCCTGAGTGAACCTCATGAAGTTCAGCAGGGCCAAGTGCAAGGTCATGCGCCAGGGTCAGGGCAATCCCATGTACAAACACAGGCTGGGTGACAAATCAGTTGAGAGCAGCTCTGGGAAGAAGGACTTGGGCTGTTGGTGGATGAGAAGCTTGTTGTAACCCAGCAATGTGAGTTTGAGGCCCAGAAAGCCAAACATGTCCTGGGCTCCATCAATAGTCTAGCCAGCAGGTCCAGGGAGGTGATTCTTCCCCTCTGCTCAGCTGTCATGGGACCTCACCTGGAACATTCAGTGCTGGGACCCCCAACGTAGGAAGGACATGGACCTTCTGGAGCATCCAGAAGACAGCCACTAAGGTGGTCAGAGAGCGGGAGCATCTCTCCTATGAAGGCAGGCTGAGAGAGCTGGGGCTGTTCACTGCGGGGATGAGAAGGCTCCAGGGAGACCTTAGAGCACCTTCCAGTACCTGCAGAGGGGCTACAAGAGCTGAGAGGGTTTTTCACAAGGTCATGTGGACATGTCATAGGACAAGGGGATGTGGCTGTCAACTGAAAGAGTGTACCACATGGGGACATGAGTTATCAGGTGGCTAAACAGAACAAATGTCACATCCAAAGGCCTTTTGAACACTTCCAGGCATGGCAATTCCACCACTTCCCTGAGCAGCCTGTTCCAACACCTGACTATCCATTCAGGGAAGAAATTATCCTTTATATCCACTTTAAACCTCCTCTGGCACAACTAGAGGCTGTTTTCCCTTGTCCTATCACTTGTTACCAGGGAGAAGTGACTGGCCACTGCCTGGCCACAGTCTTCTTTCAGGGAGCTGTAAAAAGTGATAAGGCCCCCCTGAGCCTCCTTTTCTCCAGGCCAAACACCCCCAGCTCCCTCAGCTGCTCCTCATCAGACCTGTGCTCCAGACCCTTCATCAGTTCCTTTGCCCTTGTGCTGGATCCTTCCTGCCCTACTTTGCTTTTTCCACCAGTGGAATTTGTATTCTTAGGAATCAGGTTTGATACAAATGGATGTAGGGAGGGACAATTCTTAGTTTCATTTTCCTAAGAAATTTAGCTTCTCTAAGCATACACTCCTTTTTTGTTTTCTGCTTCAGTAGCTTTTCAAGTTCCAGATGTGATAACCTACATTTCACAAAGATGTAATATTAAAAGCACTTAATTTTGACGTATCCTCAATGTCAGATCAATCACTTTTATTTAAATACAAATGAAAAATCAACCAGGAAATGGTTTAGCAGTGCCTCATTGCCTACTATTAGTATCATGCTGCAGTACTTGCCAATCTTTGCATTTATTGAAGGTGTAAGGCTCCAGACTGCAAAAATCAATCCACTTTCCTAGCAATCAGGTCATTCTTCTCTAAAATATTGGGAACTAGTGAAGGAAAATAAAACATTGCTTTCACCTATGCTGAATTTATTTGCTTGTTTTTTGTATATAACTTCAAAGCTCATGGCTTAAGAATTAGACAGCATTGACCTGGTGTAGATTTTGAAACATTCTGATATATATTGATCTTGAAACACTATATAAGAGTGGAATATCAGGCAATTAGCAAGGCATCTTGCATTTCAGAACTGAACTGCTGCAGAAATTTGATTTTTATAAGGTACTTGTACATATGTATGTATATATGTATATTCTCTTACATACAGAACTTGCCTCCAGCTGCATTTAGAGTGCGTTGTTTTAAATATATGTTTAGTTTATGTCTTTGTTTAACAATACATCATTTAGAGAGGGAAAAGTGGTGTGGTGCCTCTCTTTCAAAATTAGAATGTTGAAACTATGTGTCTGCAGAAAAGTTAACACAGAAGCTGACAATTGATTACTTCCGTTATCCTGATGGTCTAAGTAAATCATTGTATTAATCTATTGTAGGTTGCAGTAAACTGCAAAACACAGATTAAAACAGTGCAGAATGCACGTCCATGAAGATTTCACAGCTCTGTCTTTCAAACCCACGGAAACACTTTTGTTTTTCTACAAACAGTGCTAACCATTGTTACCAATCCATTCAGAAATGTATGATTCCCCCTTGCCAAGTGCTGACACTTTTTCCAAGCTTTTCTGTGAGCCATATGTCTTAACCTGAGTAAAGGATGTTTTCCCTGAGCACTGAATTAATTTTTTCCAGCTCGTCCACCAAATGTAGAGAAGCCCTCTTCTGTTGGAGAGCTTTGAACTGAGCAGTCCTGCCTAAATCCTAGATGAGTCAAGACAGCTGGATTGTAGGGGGCAGAGAGCTCCACAAGTGTTAATTCAATGAGCATGGCATGACAAAAATCAAAAAGTTACCTCCAAAGATCTTAGAAGGAAGCTGTGAGAAGCCATATGTTGTTAAGTCTGGCTGAATGTGTGTTATGAAAGCTTCCTGAAGTTATTACAGACTAATAATATGCCATTCTATAAAAAGGAATGTTCAAATCAAAATGTTAAATACCAAACAACAAAAAAACTTTTATTGGACAAGGCTGTTCATTCACGATGAATCTGGTCATTATGCAATGTATCAATGTATTTTTATAAAGCAAATGAATGCTTTCTTTCTTTGCTGAATACTACTGCATACGTGGTTTCTATTTGTACACTCAGTCATATCTTTAACTATTTGGCCATTGCCTAAAAAAAGAGAATAAGTACACAAGAAAAAACTGAACAATGTATCTGCTATACATGTATTTTATTCAGAAAATAAAAGCTGATGCAGCACAAAGCACAGATGAAGCACAGAGAAATTCCTACTGCAAACAGTGCAGTACTGGCTCTAAGAGTAAAGCATAGGCTGAGATAAGAAAAGAAATTCTGAATATTTTAGGGCGGCTCTTTCATAGTTATTCAGCTCTTAAGAGATACAGTAATCAGGGCTATTATGTAATACTAGAGTTGCACCCCCAAAACAGATATAGTCAGTCTTCTGCATCTCTAAGTAAGTATCCTAAAAGTACAAAGTTCTTCCTCTAGAAAGCATAACAGGAGGGAAGCATTTAATTAAATATACAGAATATAGCATAATCCTGATTATTGTCGGAATTGTCCACAACATGGGAAGCATTCTGGGAACGGCAAGTATTTAAGTGCAGATATAATCTAAGGTGAATAAAGCAACAACTAATGGGTGGGGATAAAGTTGTGCATTAGCAACATCAAAGCAAAGAGCAATGTCTCAGATATGTCGTATGAAGTTAGATAGAGATATCAGTTTAGTTTTCTTATTAAAATTGATGAATATTAAAAAGAGCAACACAAATGTTCAACAGGGCAGCAAACATTATACTTGTTTAAAAAGTCAGTTGTAAGTGTAAAATTAGTAATACCTACTTCAGAAAGTCTATTTTATAATTTTAAGTGCAATAACAGAAATGTGTCAAACCAAACTTGTGTTTTGCTATGATATATTTGCTTAAAATACAGTCTTGACCATCTGACTTAGCCTCTAAAGTACAAAGAATGGATCAAATATCAGTCACCTACATTCATGTGGAGATTAAATACATTAGAGACATGTTTTGCTCTTTTTCAGCATTTATCTTGGGGGTAAAAAAAGTGCTAATTATTATGGATCTTCACTACTGCTCTTATGTGTGTTTTGAGTCCGCAAGTTTGAGACCATGTGCTCTAAGAAAGGAGCCAAGCATATCCACAGCTCTCCCTTGCATTCTGCAGTGATGGCCTGAGCAATCAGGGTGGTCCAGAACTACATTTGACAGTGAATATTGTGCCGTGTTTTGAAGTGATGCCTTGGAGTGTGTGTGATTATATGGGAATGTGCTGTTTCATGACCCACCTTAACCGAAAATAGCTGTTCATTTCTACAGAAGTCCTAAATCTTTATTCGGAGAGATAGTTCACTGAAACATCAAATGCAAACAACCCTAAGAATATGGTAGATATTTCCAACGTTTCAGAGCATATATACAAACATACTTTTCCTGGAATAATGCTGACAATATGGAACAAAATTTGCATATGTCTATTGTTGCTTCCTGCCTGTTGAAGATGAAGCTTCAACATGCAGGGGAGAAAAATTGATGTATTTTCAAATTATATTCTGCCTCTTATTTTTTCCTTTGATCTCTTTCCAATTCAACTGAAAATCGCATTGTGAAAAGAATATTACAAATCAACTTTACCTTTTGAGAAATACCTTTTTCTCTTTGTTGATACAGTTGACTATAGGCCAAAAGGTTGTGAAAAATTGTCATTAATGTGTGAGGTCTGTAGAAGACAACAACAACAGCAACAAAAATTGTGTAGGCAGTCCAACTATTAAAAAATCGTATTATTAGAAGGAGAAGACAAACAAAAATGGCCAAAACCCCCCAAACATCTTGGCAGATTCCACTAGCTCTGTTTTTCCTGACCAATCTAATCTTTCTTGTCTTCCTAAGTTACTCAAAATCCCTAAAATGTCTAGTTTTTATGATGCCCACATATGTATCTCACACACATGCTAAAGATTAATTCTAACTAAACAACTAACAATATTACCCTAAGCAAAGGGATAAACAGCATATTCCCACCTTCCCCAAGCACCCCCTTTGGAAGGGAAGTGCTCTCCTCACTCTGTGGCTGTGGCTCTGGGCTGTTTGGGGTTGAAGGAGGTATTGGCAGCCTTAATGCTGCTTAGCTGATTGAGATGTCAGCAGAAACTTTTGCAGTAAATGTGCGTAGCATTTGTGTGTGCACTATAAAGCAGTGAACATTAATATAGAAAAATAATTAACTTTATCAAGATGAGGATACTGTAATATATTACAAAACAAAAAGAATGCCCATTACTGTGTGGAGTACCCTGCAACTTTCTCGCACCAGCCTTTTTTGAGTTTAAACTGGTGTATTAGTTTGAAAGACAGGTGCCTGCTAAGGAAGGTGGGAACCTCCCTTAGAATAGAGAATGTGAACCCCCTCCCTCCGAATTATTATAACTTTGGAATCAAGGGCTTTCAGGCAAAGATATGGGAAAAGGAATAACAGTTCTTTACTAATATTTAGAACAAGGCAATAATACAGAAACAATGGTTTAAATAGACAAAGTCAGAATACACCTGCCACCCTGTTAGGGTGGTGGGACCAGTCCAGTTAAAATGGTGGCTGCAGTCCCGTTGGAGTGATGGATGTGCTCTTGTTGAAGCGGTGATCTTGTGGAAAGATCTCGTCGGTCTCTGGGGGTCCAGTGGTGGCTCTTGAGCTCTTCTCCTCTGGAAATCCAGTGGAAAAGGTAGTCCAGTGTTCCAGAGTCTCACTCTTACATGCCAGTGGGAATGTTCAGTTCCTCCCCCCTGGGCTGGGCATCTCACAATGGCTGATGGAATCTGTGAGTCACTCCCGGAGACCTTGATGGCCCATGAGCAGAGATAGCCCCGATGGTGTTATCAGGGCTGGGTCATGCTGAACATGAAGAACACTGCCCCACCCGTTTTTAACAGCTTATGGAGATGGTAACAGAATACACAGTTTTGATTACACCTTCCATGTAACCTAGGACAGCTGGTTTGTCATATATCCAACTCTGGCCGCAAGGAGATAGATGGCCTGCTAAGGGCTACTGGGCAGCAATGCGCCTGTGCAAGGACTCTGGAGGACGCTGAGGTGTTACCTTAAAAAGAAACAAAACCCCCAAACCAACAACTTCTTTACAATCTGGAAAATGCTGCAACAAGCTCATGGGACCCTTGCAGTACGTGACCTGCATTGCAGGGAGGCATAACACTTGGTTGCATTGCTCCACTATTTCATGTCACAATTTAGAAAGAAAAGCAAGAAAAGATTCCAGCATTATTTATGCAGTTCTAGTGAAGATGGCCCCACAATTCCTATGAGAGGTGCACAAAGGAGGAATTTTGTAACATGATGTCCCACAGTTACAGCATTTTAGAGGTTTGAAAGCCAAAAAGGAAAGGTAGTAGGAGAAAGAGCAGCTGTTCTATTGACAGCAGAACAAGTAAGACTTAGTTTCCTATCATTTTGATCCTTCTTCTTTGATTTCAAGTAATTTAATAAAGGACAGGTACCATCTTTCACTGTGGTGGCATTTATTAGCCTATTTTTCTCTTGGGAAAAGATACGTTTAAGTAAGTTAACTAATAATGTTAAGCTAACTGTGAAGCTTCTCCAGCAGAAGGGCATTAATCAGATAGATGTTGTCTACCTGGTTGCCCATTTTTATTAATTCCACAAGACCACAACTTATTTATCATTGTTTTTCTGTAATATGTTATTGATATTTGCTAGTGATTTTCAAAGTTATGGAAGAGACAGGACACATGAAAGTTCTTATTACTGAATTTTATTTTTTCCTCATTAAATAAGGAACAGTGTCGAGATATTTGAGAAAATATTGTCCTCTGTCACGTAAAGATTTAGTAAGTGTAGTGTCCTTCACCACCGCAGAAGAGAATATTGGAAACAAATACTCATAGTGTGTATAGCACTCAAATGTGTGCTATCAAGTACTGCAACAATCCTCAACTCAAGTGGTCTTCAGATTGTTATGAAATGGCCTTAAGCAGGAATCACTAAGTAGTTATAACATCCTGACATTGTAGCTTCAGTTTTCTTCTGGTGGTGTTGCCTTTCTGCAGTCAGTGATTTCCTCGCTCTTCAACCCTTTCATCCCTTTCTTTCTGTTGTGAGGAAAAATATATCAACAAAAGGGAGGGAATTATCTCCCATTCTCCTCCCTGCTGGAGGCAACAGGGAGAGGATTGACTTCTATAGTCCTCTAGAGCTTTTTCTTCACAGCATGCAAACTTCATCACAAGCAATTGCATGCTTGTAAACGTGCCCATGTCTGCTCCATGACCACCTTGCCAGTTTCAGCAAGGTACAAAACTCTGTTGGCTCTCCATGTGGTGGTGACAAGCAATGCAGGTGTCTGATTTGTGCACAGAAATTTGCATTGTGTCATTTTGTTATTACATTTGTAAGTAATGGATATAGTTTGGGTATAATATGGGTAGAATTTGGGTATAATTTGTATATAAGGGTGTAATTTGCCTGCTCATTGCTGTCGTCACAGGCAGAAGCCATTCAAGTCTCTCTGTTGAATTCACATGCTGAAGATATGAATCTTTTACTTCGCAATTATTAGGACCAAGTCTCCCCTTCAGAAAGGAAATCAGTTTTGAGGTTTTTCTGTTGATTCTCTTGGTTTTTTCATAGCTATCTTTATTTGATTGCTAGAAGCCACCAGCAGAAACTGCAAGGCTTTCAGAGACAGAGAAAATGGACATGAAAAAGCTTGTCATTAAAGCAGGGCAACAACTGAAAGGGAGCAGATGAGAATGAATATATGGATCAGGTAGGCTGGGACCCCAAAGAAAGGTGTGACAGCTGAATGACAGAGATTTAAAATGATCAAGCATGGGCTCAGAACTTTGTAATGAAGAAAAGGAAATTAAAACATTTTTATGAGGAGCTTGTGGAGTGCTTTAATGAGACTGTGCTCGTACAAGAGCATGGCTTGTGTGACAAAGGTCTTGAAGGCCCTGCTCAGTGTACTGGCAAATGAGACTTCAGATCAGATCGAAAACTCTGGGTGGTGCAGTGTTTCCAGTGGTTCATGCCTGCTCTGCTTTCAGGATGCCTTTAAACCCCTTGCTCCCCTTCAGGTAAAGCTTTATTTTGATACGCATCAAGTGGATAAGAAATAATTTAAGTATATACCTACAGTGAGAGAATGTACCTTCAACAACTACAAGATTGAATGAGAATACATTGGAAGGTATTGGGGGTTTGTGACAGAATTGCTTATTAAGATAATATTCACACTTATGCATTTGAACTGTAGAGAAAAACCACCGAGACTGAATTATGGTGTTCCATAGAGTATTTTTCTGCTTCCAGTTTCAGCAAAATTGTGCATATTGTGAACTGTGGTTATTGCTATATATTTGATATGCGACTTATTGATGTCCTATAAACTAAAAACTCACATCTCTCTGCCATTGATGGTATTTTTTGATATCAAGAATGGGAACACATAACTTGATGAAAATAAATGGTAAATTTCTAGATCATCATCATCATTAATGTATTATTTCCATTTTTAGCAGGTATTATATGATATAAATTGCACATCAGACTATTCAGTTATTAATGTGAGTATTTTGTAGTAATAGAATTAGTGATAATTCTGGAATTTAACTTTGGATTTAAATCAAAATTCTTAATAAGATTTAAAATAGATTTAAACTGTTACTTCAGTTACACAAACTCTAATCTAGAAGGTAAACATTTGAAAACTACTCTGAAGTTAATAAATCAAATCTTAAGGTTTTAAGAAACCACAAATCAGCTGTTACTATCATTTACTTAATAGTACAGCAGTAATCTTCAGTGGAGGAAAGAGGGCAGTTGTGGCAATTGCTGAATATTTTTTATATTTAGAGCGGAGTAGATGATGGTGATGGAGAGTACTGAGTCTGGACTTCAAACCAGACCTAGAAGGAAGAACCTCTCTTTTTATTTTTGTCACAAAAGGTTGTTGGGGTACTGCCTCAAAACAGTTTCTTAGATGAGAAAGGATAGCTTTATTCCAGATCTGGTTTGTCTGTTCAGCTGAGGCAGCAAATTTCTGGCTAGATAATATGTTTCTCAACAGAACAATTCTCTTTCCCATTATTTTAAGACATCCTGCGTTCTTTTGTGTGTTTTGTTTCTACTGCTTCTAATGCTAACCGGTATGTTAACTGATACTCGAGGGTTAGCCCTACCACCTTCACATAACTTCAAAAGAATGATAATTGGGGTTTACTGAATCACAGCTCACACAGGGTGGGAATTCAGGCCTTTAGTGGTACAGTTTAAGTTTACCTTATTTGTTACTAATGCTAATAGAGTCATTCTTATGTTTGCTCTGCTCCTGCATTGACATCACCTGCCTTGTGAGATTGAGAGATTTGAGATCGTGATGTTGCATGGTCAGTGCCATCAGTGAAGCTGATTGGAAACAGAAAATAATCTGTTTTGAGCCAGCTGAGTTCTTGAACCCAACTGTCCCTTTGCAGAAATGCTGGTGCTGGCAGAAGCAAGAGAACACAGGTTTATATTGGTTTAAGATGAATGTTAAAACAATGCCTTTTGTTGTAAAGCAGTTTAATTGGCAAGTAAAGATACATTTACTTACAGTTTTAACCCAGGGATCCAGTGATATGAATTTCACGTGTGTCTGGATTGTGTGTGAGAATCAAAATGCAATACTGAAATTCATTACTTGGCCCTGGTTTTGTGTGACTAAAGAAAAGCTAACAATATTTTTTGAATTTATCCTACCTCTGCATAGCTAGGACACTCTAGGCAGTGTAAACTTTTTGGGACAGCTTCTTCAGGACCAAAGAGGAGAGCAATGTGAATTTTGAAGTCAAACTGTCATAATGGATAAACATAACATTATCTTTTCTGGGGTTGTATTATTTCTTTGAATGCAAGAAATACAATACATTGGAAAGCATCCACAATAAACTGAAGGAAGCTGAGTATCATATTGGACAACAGAACTGTTCTGATCACTCAGGATTGTTTTACTCATGCAATTTATAAATCATCTGTCTGACTATCCAAAAGGTATAGAACATAGTGAAGCTGAATGAAATTAGATAATCTATCTTAATTCCAGTTGTTAGCAAAAATAGAGTAAAAGAACATGTATTTAAATAGCTAATAACTACTGACAATTAGAAAGCTATGAATTCAAATACAGGTTACAGGTTTGCCATTACTTTCTTTAATGTTGATAATGGCAACTGTAGAAGAAGGGGATATCAACAAGTAGAAAAAGTCTGAATAGATAAGTAGATTATCAATCATTTCTTAAAATAATTCATTGTTACTTTGTGTGGAATTTTTCTGGACCTCTCTTTGCTCAGTAAGACTAGATGTCATGGTTATGGTTACATTTCTGCAGTGAATTATTTTAAATGTGTAATGTTGCAGCTTGTCTATGATTAAAACAAAGCAAAACCATGTATTTACTCATTATGGTTGGTGCACTTGCCCAAAGCCTCAGCAGAATTAAACATTATGGAATCCAAGTGATATTTCCTAGTGTTTACCATTGTTCTGATCATTCTTGCAAAGATTTATCAATGGCACTTGGCTTCTTTTATCACAATCGCTCTGTATGCATGAAGTTCTCTACATAATTCCCATTCATTTACAGTGAATACAAACTTGTTCCTCAAACAAAAAAAGAGCTCTGTTCGTATGTTTGCATTTATGCAGTGCCTAAGCAGACAGAGAACAATATCACAGTTTAAACAGCTCTCCCAAAGCAAGCCAACAATACAGCTCTTCCAGTGGAAGAAACTACAATGTTTTAGTTCCTCTTCATGGAGTAAAGCACGGTGGAGAGCCTAGCTGTCAAATCCCAGCACATCTTTCTGAGAATGTTGCCTATTCTGCCTCACATTTATGCTGTTGTGTGCTGAGGGAAAAATTTTCTAGTTCCTTAAAACATTGATATTTTATGTACATACTGTATCAGCAATAGTGTGGATGGTTTTGTTGGAATGGGAAGCCCAGAGGTACAGCAGGACAAGGTGTATGTCAACTAAAGAGAAATTAAATGCTCCATATTTACCGGGATTACAGAGCATAGACATAAGCCTGAATATTCCTGTTCTGATATGCTTTTTTAGGTATTCATCACTAACATGTTAAACTGGATAGCAATAATGGGCAGCAATCTGATCTGAATTGAGAGAGGTCCTTAAAATGGTGCCTGTGGGAGAAAATGTTCAAGCTGTTAATGCAAATGATGTTGAGAACAAGAACTAAATGCTTGGAAATGTGTCTGGATACAGTAAGAAAAAGAATTTGAGTAGATGTGATGCAGAAGTGGCTGCTTCATGAATATAGACAGCCTATTTTCTCCAAAATCCTTTCTCCACCTTCTTCTCAAAATGATAGCTGCTTGTACTTTTTTGTTGGAACCTGGGCATTTATTTTCATGATAACCTGGTGCTTGATAGCAGTCAAAAAATGAGACATATTTTGCAGAGATGTTTGCTAAGAAGTTATGTTATGTTACACTGTAAAACCGAGCAGGAAAGACTGATCTTTAGCACTCAAAGAGATCTTGCATCTTTCATCGCAAAAGACTTACGTGTCAGGAGTACACTATTGATCAAAATATCAGCAGGCTTGCAGCATAGCAGCCACTTGACAATACAGAAAAAAAAAATTATTTCTGTCCATGTAATGTAAATCTCTTTGTCAGGCTTTCAGTCTTCCTAAAAGTATACCTATAATCTCATTCCAGCAGAAAATAATAAGAACTTCTATGAATAAACTTACCATCAGTTGCAATTATGCTCCTCATGGACCATTGAATGTCTAGCATTCTGGCAGAAGCCAGTCCCCTACATCTTGATAACCTGACCAAACTGTGCAAGAAATAAAGGCTAGCCTTTAAGCAATTCCTGTGACAGCCCAGTTTTAAAATAATATTTTCTAGACAATCTACTTAAGAAGAAAAAAGAGAAAAAAAAGTATTTTCTTTGTACTAAGACACACAGAGATGTTGAATTTTCCAAAGCTATTATTTCTTTTCACGCTGCATGCTTTCACGTTCTGTCAAGCCACCCTTTTAAATCTTACACTGGCCACTTAGCAACATATTGGCATATCTCAGGTTGCTCAAAGTCAGCAGGCGAACTGAACATCTCACTATCAGCCTTGGAGCTAGAGTGTCCTCTGGGTCTCACAACTGTTATGAAATGCAATCCTGCCACAATAGCATGAGGGATTTTTTCTGTAATAATGACTGTCCTAGGTGTAAGGCGTATTTAGCCTGCCTTATGTCTTTCAAAGATGCACAGGACAACCTGCACTGACTCAGGTGAAAGCCACTGAAAATGTTGATTGCCTTTCTGATGCTGTCATTCTGCAAGAAAAAGCAGTTCCCACCCTCTCAGTATATATTAGATAGTTCCACCAATACAGTGAGTATAACATTCGTGTTACTAGCAGCAAGTCATGTTAAGAAAGAAAAATGGCACTAAAAAGAGTAAAACCAGACAGATTTCTTGGACTTTTGCCCAAGTGCTCTGGCAGATTTTGTGGTGCTGTGCTATACAATATGCCAAGTCTAAAATACAGAGAAAAGACAATCCATGGGTTACTGCATCCCTTGCTCTCCATGTATTTTGCCATAGTCTTTTTCTACCTGCTCTGATTACACCTTATTAGAAGACCTGTACTGTCTTCATTGTGTCTGCTTATAAAATCTCCTAGACGGTAGAAACGCATTTCTTACACCAAAGGAGATGTGCGTGATCCAAGCAGCACTGGAAAACCGACCTCTCTTAGAAAAAGAATATGATTCTTTTATATTCTTTCCACTTTTCACCAGCACTAAAATTCAGCTGACAGAAGGGAAAAGATGAAACTGATAGGTTATTGATAATTTTCCTTAATTTTTTCATTTGCTTTGCAATGTTCATCTTGGGAGAAAGATAGATAAATCACACTGTCTGATGAACCTAAACAGCTGGTGAATTTGCCTTGATAAAAATCCTTCTGGTAAAAGCAAACTTATTTATCTCTTCATTTTATTTCAATGTTTAAGGAAGCTTACAGAGATGTATGCATTAGCATAACTGTCTTTCTAAAAGGTTAGTGTTTTGAATCAGCAAAAGTGTCGAGGAAATTGATATAGTAAGTAAGAATGCACTCTTTTTTAAGGTTTGAAGAGGCTGTAGAAACAGATGACTGTATCACATTTCCGTTCAGAGGCAAACGACAATCTACAATACCTGTGCCTTCACTGTAACAGAATTATTCAGTATTGATATTAAACTCTCATACTTCTGAATTCCAAAACCATTCTGTGCTTCAAAAGGTCAGCAGAAATGGCACTGTCTTGCAATTCAGACCTTTGGCTGTGGTCCAAATGCACTAACTTTATAGCATGATAAATAATATCTTAGCGTACAGCATTGACCTGTGTTACTTTTGTATGTTTTCTAGCTTGTGCTTAATGATTTTACTTTATCTTAATCATCTGTTTTTCTTTTTTGTTCAGTCATCAAGGGAGTAGATAATAAAGAAAGGCCCATTCAGTGCTTTCTAAGTAAGCTGGACTTCCACAGACAGATGTCAGAGAAACATAACCCTCCATCAGATCTCATAAGTCTGAAGTAAATATACAGGTACTTGAGGAGCTGATCCACTGACATAGAAATCTGCTACTTGCCTCCTGTTTTAATCTCTTTGACTGAATAACAAAGTAGAAACAAGGAAGGATTTAGGATTGAGGTTTTCTTTAAGCTACATTCTTGCTAACAGTATTTGTACTATTGTTTATGATGAACATATTTGCTTGAATTTATTATGGGTAAGAGAAAATGGATAGATAGAATTAATTTTAACTACTATTTTTAAATTGTGAAGGAGTAATTTTTTTGTTTTTATGAGTGGCCGTATCACCATGCATTCCTAGAATAAGCTATCTCATTTCTTGAAATGTGTGACATAACTTATTAAATGTAAAAACTCATGATTTAGGAAAAAAATCAATAGCATCAAACTGGGTAAGTATTAATTTCTTTAATTTTACCAGAGTAAGCTTCTTGTGTACACCATCACTGGCAATGCTGGCCATACTAGTGTGGCCAGCCTGAGTCACTCAGACCATTTCCAGGGTCCTTTTCAGCAGCAGCCCTAGCAGGATGTGACCAGCAACTCACTCATGCAGGTCTCCTACAGGAATTAGCTTAAAAAAGGGCAATATAAAATGTTCTCTTTTTTTGTTTGTTTTTTCTTCCCCATCTTAGAAGTCAGTTCTGTCAAATATATCTCCATGACCACTTTTTTTTTTCTCTTTTTTTCGGATTCTGGCTCAAAATCCAAAGAAGTGCATGGGAATTTTTCAGAGGCATTTCTTTTCAGACATTTATTCCATTTGTTGCCTAATTCTCTTCTCTCTTTAGCTGTGCCCTACTTTAGCACTAAACAAGACATGAGTTATGTAGGCCAAGTCAGACATCTATCATGTATATAATAAGAGTTTCAGTTCTGGTTAGGCCTTTTCTTTCCTAATAGGAAAGAGAAGTATTGTCTAAAGTAAGTGGAAGAATGATGGAGCAATGGCTATTGAGCAACAAGAGATACATTCAATTAGGATAAATCCAATTAAGAGTGCATAAATGCTGATGCTTAACACTTTCTTTTCCTTATCTGCAGCTTAACCTACTTTCTGTAGGCTATAGCAAAACCAATAATGGTTATACCTATAGTTGCCATAAATGTTACAATACTAGGAAATGTGTCAAAACCAGCAAAATACATTTAAAACTTTCTTAAATGCTAACCTTACGAAGATAGTATATCCTGGAAATCATTAAAAATTGATTAGGCTTATGATCTGGGTCTTTCAATTATGTGACTTCCTCTTCAGCTGAGGCAAAGAGGGTCATCAGGAAGGAAAGTTCTTTGGAGATTCAGGCACTGATTTCCATCTCGTCTCTGGAGGTCAGGTGCTTCTCCGTCCAGAATCCTGTGCTCAAGGTTTAGCCTTTGTTTTATTTAAGTTTTGTGCTTGATTTGTTTCCCTTTTATGCACAGCTCTCATTCTAAAGCCATGTTTTAAAATAGCCCTAGTTAATCCACTCTGTATTTTCTTAAGTGTATTAGCAATCTAAAGTATGTCAAAATAACATACTGTTCTGAGGCTCTTGTAACACTAGCATTCAATTTATTCACAGAGTTCTTTTATATCCCTTGATACTATTCAGTATCAAATTGGATTTATCTTGCCTTTTTTGCCTGGACATGTCCAGTATTTTTAGGAACATTTCCCAAAAGCTGGATTCTGTAGTCTGGGGTAATAAACTTCTATTATTTTTTCTGGCACACATTTGGCATACTTCTATTAACATATTTCACTTTCTAAATAATTCACTGGCATAACTGAGCAACTTCCAGGGAACATTTCCTTTCAGTATTCCATCTGAGACCATACCATTTTGGCATTTTTGACTGCCTTCACATCCCTTCTGTGATTTCACACCATGCAGGCTGTGCTTTAGCACCTTTGCATTTATAGTCCACTGCAAGGCAGTCACTTGCTCAAAGACAGGGCTGTCAAAATCCATAGACCACAGAAGGACATGTGAAGATAGTCCTTTTCATCTCTGAGAAGCTAGATGAGGATCAAGGCTATTCAGCTCTGTCTAATTCCTCTGTGTAACAAGAAATTTCCAGGTAGGTAGGAGAGGTGGACTTTTATAGCGTGTGTAGACCCAAAAAAGAAAAAAGAAACTTCAGATGGCTTATGTCTAGGTCCAGGATCAGGACTGCCTATTCATCACAGGTCAGCACAAGTGTCTGCACTGAGCTGTGCTAAACTGGATCTTCAGAGGGAAGTACTGCACAGTCTCCCAAATTATGAGCAAGGCCTGGAAATCAAAGGATTGCAGTTGAGGAGTCTCTTCTCCTACTCTAAGGTACCATCATCCAGTGGGATCACAACAGCAATGGGTGGAGGCTGCTGCCGTTGTTGCCAATCCATAAGACTCAGTGGTGAATTCCAGTCCAGGGCTCACCCAGATCAAAGAAAAGTCGGTCTACAGAAGCGAGGTTCTGAGAGCTTTGCTTCTCATTGCCTCCCACAGCAGCTGGAGCAGCCAAAAGCACCAGCTGCTGAAAGACTGAGCAGCAGTCTAGACCACCCTGCACGGTCCTGATACCACACCTCACCCGGCACAACTAACTTGTCTACCACTTAAGAATGACCCTGGCAAGCATTTCATGTGTCTGCGTGTGCCCACATCCTCAATGATGCAGTCCTTCTCTGCTCTCGCCCCTCCTGGTGGCACTCTGGGATAGTGACACTGGGTACTCCGTCCATGGCACCCGGTTCCTCTCCTGCGCACACCTCTGAAAGTGACACCGGGCTTACAGGTGAAAAACGAGTTAGAAAATTTATCTGTTTCATATGGTGTGTCGAAATGTATCCAGTGCAGCAGTTTTCTCTCTCTGCGACCCCTTTTAGTAGTTACTCATGTTATTTTTTAGCTCAGACTCAAGGCTACTGCGTGCAAAACCAGCACCTTACTCAACCTTCCTTTCTGAGGAAAGGAAAAAACCCCAAAGCTGCTTCCCACACCCCCAGCCTCTGCCTCCCCTTCCAGACAGCCCTGTCAGGTGGGCTGGCTGAAAATCATCGGCAATGATGCAAGCCAGCACACCTATTTTTTCTGCAAACCACGTTCCGCTTTGCAGCCGTCCTCTAGCAGCCCCATTTCGATGTTTGGGTCAAAAAATGCTCAGCACATCAGCACAGGGAGGCTCCCACAGCTCCAGCCACCCTTCCCCTGCTCCTTTTGCCTTGCTGTCTCTCTCCCTGCGGCCTCCGCAGCAGCCTGTCCGCACCAGGACACGTCAGTCAAAAAGCATGGCCCAGAATAGTTCCTGTGCTGGGAATTACTCGGATAGTCTTGGATCATCCCATCCTTACGCTGACCTTATAGGGTCAGTGCTGCTGCATGCTCCTGAGGGATGTGGTATAATTGGGCCTCTGCCATCAGGAGTTGCCAGTGTGAGAAGACAAGGGTTAGTGTGTGGCAGCTGCTGGCTGTTCAGTATTGAAGATTTATCATTTTTAATTTGACTTTTATATAATTTTTTGTGCCATTTTCCTTGATTTTCTGGTTTGAATTAACATATATCTTACTTGATGATTTATTTGCAGAATAAAACAAAATAAACATGCCAAATATTTATTTCAGTACTTTTTGTTTCAATATTTGACATGTTCAGTTTATTTCATAAACAAATGTTCAAATAAAATAAAATACAATAAAAATGTCAAGTGTTTATTTAAAATTTTATGGTAAAAATAAAATCTAAATTTTATGTTTAAAAAAAAAGTATGAAAATGAGTAAAATGAGTCATCGTGAAATGAACATTGCCCTGAACTAAACTTTTTATTTCACAGCCAGATATATTATTATTCTTCAAATTCAAGAAGGATATCTGCTTTTTTTTTTTTTTTTTTAATTTACTGTTCTTTTGTTGTTATTTTGTGAGAAAGTGGCACCAAACACTCAATTCGGACTCTTCCAGGTTTATACTAAGACTCACGCTATCTCTTGGAAAAGTATATAATTTTTTTTTTAATTTAGAAGTGCTTTGAATTTCAGAATGCATTTTTATTCCCTTCTTTTAACGTTTCTGATGAATCTGTAAAGATGTTTTCTCAACACCTTTCTCCCCATTTCCTCACATATAAATAAAGCTGCCAATGCATTAAGGTCCATATCTCAATGTGCTCTGTACTGGAGCCACTTGTAGATCTGTTCTGTACATTTTTGCCTGTTCATCTTATTTTGGTAGACAGCTCATCAGGCCCACAAGCAGATACGCAAAACCTGTGGCAGGTCACCATGTAGCAAGTCTGGCTGTCTCAGTTAAATTGTGCATTCAGGCAAAATCTTAAATTATAAAAGAGCACTTCACCTGGATTCACATGACTCTGAACCCCTGCCACAGCAAATCTGTGTTCTGGACTCCTGTGTTCATCTAGTAAATATCAGCGTGCATGTTGAAGCCAATCAAGCTGAAATGTATCCTGAAGAATGCATCCAGATGAAAAACCCTTTTGCAAAGACTTACCCTTTCACCTCTCCTTCATTGTTTCTTTCTCTTTTTGTCTGTCACTGGTGCAAGTTCATCCCTCATCTCCACTGGTCCCATGGATAGTCCCGAGTTGTTCTCCATGGCGTTGGGGGGTATTCCCCCCAGGACAGGCTCACCCCAGGGTATCACCTCCCTGCTGCAGAGTTCCACAATTCCAGGCAGTCTGGTTGGGCTATAAATACTGCTCTCTGTTCTGAGGATGAAAAGCAATTTTCCTGAATTTTCTGCTCTAAGCACAAGAGTTAAAAGCTTGTGTGCTCCTTTCCTAGGGAGTTACAGCCAATTCCATTAGAGAAGGTGTGCTGGGTCAGTTATTTTTCAGGATCAGGTCAAAGAATGCACTGGCTCTATACACATTCACCAAAAGCTGCTCACCTCCAGTTTGCTGTCCAGCATCAAAAAACCTGGCAGATAAAATGGGACAGGTGCCTTCTTACCCACCTTAATCACCCACCTTATCTTACCCAACTTTTGAAGCAAATTCACAAATTAAATCTCCTTGACATTTTGAGTGTGCTTTGGGTGTAGTATCAGTCAGGAAAAGGATGTTTCTTGGTCTTTATATAATGTTAGTCTTATGTTGTCAATACTATTAGTTCTGTTTTACACCAGGGAGGGAGGGAGCAACAGATGGAAGCAAACTATCCTGATGCTGTCCAAAAGAGTGGGAATCCCCATGGAATGTCATGAAGGATGGAGCAGTCAAGTCTGACCACAAAACTGCGAAGATACACATGGAAAACACAAAGATAACAATGAAAAACTCATGGAATTTTTCTTTTTCTTTTAGAAAAGATTAATTTGGTTTTGCTCCCATATTTCTCCAAAGAATTACTCATTTCCTATCTTGTCTATTTTTAACGCATTTCACTGTATTTAAATAAACCAGAATATCCTAGACTGTCTTCCATTAACATCAGAAGAAGATAAAAAGTCTCATTTTAGTTTCTTCAATTAATTAAATTATGTCTAGGCTGAATTTGAAAAGAATTAATAACAACTAATATTTTAAGTGTTGGCCTAAAAGCAAAACAACTTGAATGCATTATTTTAATGAAGCTAAGCTTATATTTCTATTTGTTTAAATCCCTGTCACTCTTCCAATTAATTTAAACAGCACTGATTGACATAGAACATTTATTTCATTGAAATTATACAAACTAGACTATACTGAAACACTTTCTTGTGTGAGTAGCTAGGAGATATGAAGGATAAACTGTGTGTTTCCTTCACAGATGAAAAGAAATGGGTCAAATGTTTTGTTTTACTTGACAATTTAAATATGACTTGCAAACAGCCCAGCAGGAGCACTAATACTTGACTCCTTTGTATTAGAAAGGGTCTGTTTTTCAATTGGGAAATGCAATATTGTGGTGTATTCTCTGATGCTGTACAGCACCTTTGTTGTTTGGGGTGTGAAGGATCCTGCCCAGCGAAGCTGAAGGAGGCATTGGGAGCACATCCCTCTGGGGCAGTGGGATGGGATTGCAGAGGTGGAAGCATCTCCCACCCCTCTCTGCTCTCTCCTCCATACCCCACCTGCTCCAGGGCTCCTGAGCCTCCTGCCACACCAGCTCAGGTACCTGAACTGCAGGAAAACTAGAGAATAGTTCGCTGCTGGGCTACGGAGCATTCTGGGGCATTCCAGGCCCAGAGCTCAGAGCCCAGACAAGGGAGGGAAAGCCTGTGGCTGGGAAAATGGACATGGGATGCAAGAGCAGGAGGAGACAGAGGAAGCAGAGGAATTCTTTCAACCCTCTTGTCTTTGCTGTGGGAGACACCCATGCCAGCTGAATGGCAGCTCCATTTCCTCGTGTTTGTTAAACAAACGAGCTGTCCTCAGACCTTCTTTGTCATTGAAAGTCGCGCATATAAATCAAACATTCTTCAATAGGTCATTTGTAGTTGGCGCAGGTACATATGTTGTGAACAGCAAAGCGAGACCTGGTTCATGTCTAGGATTCCTAAGAGCTGCAATATAAATAGCAACCATTGCCAGGCATGGTGGATTTTGCTGCCAAACACACAGCCTGTAGATTCAGGAGTGCCACAGAAATTCTGATGAGGAAGCTAGAAATATTCCTTCCTTTTGCTAGATCAAGCTATTTAATCATCTTTGAGGGATCAAGCCCTTCGTGCTGTTTTGAGAGCAAGCCAATCTCTTGGTACTGCTGGAAGAGATTGCACAGTTTCAAATGAGTCTGGAAATTGCTTTAATGGGTAAGAGAAAACACAATGTTTTTGTGTTCATACTTTCTGTTCATACATCATTTTCAGTCTCATTTATGAGAGATGATTTTGACTCCTGTTTCTCAATTGTTTTCAGAAGAACTGAAAAGACTTGAAAGTATGCATGTAAAATTGCAAGGGTACAGTCTTAATTACCATCAATCTCACTTAAATTGTCTGTTTGTTCCAAATTCTGAGGCTTGTATGATTTTAGCCCAAAGAAACTATGATTGTTTCTAGTGCCCCATTTCATTATCTTACACTTTTTCCTGCTAAACTGAATGAGCTATTTTATCAGCCTCGAAGCTTATCCAATCCAATAATTTTCAAATGGTTGTCTCTCTCTTCTATTTACCAGTCCAGTCCAATTTAGCATTATCAGCAAATTTATGTATGTTTGAAATTACATACTCCCTTCAAGGTCATTTATGTCCACAAAGAAACCCGCAATAAACGAATATTAATGAGACAGAATAAAAGCAATTAAATTAACTCACAGCTGAAATGCACCTTGTACCTCCTGTGAAACAGAAGTATTATACAGTACTTTATAAAGCTGCTCAGGTGGCACCTTGTGGTGATTAATTAAAAAAGGCATATGGTATATTTCAGTCTTGTTTGTGATTTTCCTTCCTTTTATTGCTTTCTTTCATGACCTTTAGCCTAGCTTTAGTAATGCAATAATAAATTTATGTCTTTCCCTGGTTGGTTTTGAAGCAAGAATGCCTGTGGAATGCAACCTCTTCCTGAGTGCTTGCCATTGGAGAACCCGATTATATAACTCTTGTCTTGTGCAATGACATCAAAAGCTTCAATTTCCAAAAAAAACCTACTCTATCCCCCTCCTCAGTGCATTTCTTTTCTTGTTCCTGCATGGTAAACCTGAAAGGGAAAAGGAGTTTGAATTGGCCAAGTTGCAGGGGAAAACGATCCTTATGAAAGGACTTTCAGGGAGATAAATGTTATTAAATTATATTATTTTTGCCTACCCCATAGTCTGCCACCATGTTCAGGGAGTGTCTTGAATAACGGATCTCAAACTGATCCATGTTTCTATGGAAAAATAAGGTTTCTATGCTGTCTTCCCTTCAAAGTAGTCTTTACAGAATTTCTTTTAGGCATAAAGGGAAAAAAAAGGGCGGGGGAAGGGGGGAAAAAAAGAAAGCTAAAAAGCTGTGGATTCAGCTGTCCACCTTTTAATTCTTTGTATTTTTAATTCATTCCTGATGCTGTGAAAATGAACTTCTAAACACACTGCCTCATGCCCAGTGGCCTCCAGCCATTCCCTCCACTTCTGCTCCCACCCGCAGGTTGGGAAATCCTTCCCCATCCTCAGACTCCCTCCTGCCCACCAAAGGTCCTGTCAGGCACACATGGGTGCTCGGCACAAAGGTCCTGTCAGGCGCACATGGGGCGCTCAGCACAAAGGTCCTGTCAGGCACACATGGGTGCTCAGCACAAAGGTCCTGTCAGGCACACATGGGTGCTCAGCACAGCAGCCTCAGTGCCTCTCCCCAAAGACAACATGGACCTCTCTTTCCTTGTGCACCAACTCTTTAATTCTATTTGTTCTACATTTCTGTGTTGCATCCCAAATTTTCCTCAATATGATGTAGTTCTGAAGAACAGAATCAAAGTTTTTTTGTGAAATAGGGATAGACTTTTTTCCCACTAAATCAGCAAGTTAAAGAGTTCACGCACAACAGTGAGACACCTTTTTCTTCCCCTTCAGGAATTCATAATGAATGTTCATCAATAAATTATGGTGCTATAAAACCTCCTAATTATTTTCTTTGGTTTTCCCTAACATTAAAAACACAGTGCACACAAATTCCATGTAGTTGCCCCCACAGAAAAACAAAAAAGAGATTTGACTTGATTTTCCCTTCTCTCTGGAGGGTGCACAAAAGGGACAATATAAGCCCTTAAGTTCAGGAGATACAAAACACCCTGAATTAGCTGATCAAGAGTACAAAAATAACAAAATTATTTAAGTCAGTCGGTGTGTGCATAAGCTGTGGCACTCCTTCCTAAGTGGCCCTTAGATAATCCTAAAGAATAAAAATTAGAAAATAGAAGCAATCATCTGGCAACTGGTAGTTAGAAACCATGTAGGGCAAATGAGGCAAAATGTATTTTTTGTATCTTTTCTAAAATCCAAAACAATTTTAATTTCTTTTTCTTAAGCATTATAGCTATTTTTTCAGAAAATAAAGCCACTTAAAAAATTACTATTTTTATAGTTTTCATATATTTATAAAATGGGTCTCATTCTGTTGTTTTTACCCATTCTGCAGCTGGATCCTAAAGTACTTTAAAAATTCAATTGCTCCATAAGAAATAAACGAACAAGTTCAATGATTGTCAGAATTTTTTTTTACATCTTTGCTGCTAAAATTATGCTAATGCCTCCATGGAGTCCAATAATTTTTAAATTCAAATGACCTTACATCCCAGGACTTTTTTTAGTTTGCATTTACAATGTTTTCCTTATTGCACAGAAGTAGCAAGAATGGTACTAAGGGACTTAATTTGTGTATGATCCTCCTCAAAAATGTAGTCCAGATATTAGCATTGTATAGCACAGTTCTCAGCTATTTGGAAACTGTCTGCCTTTGTTTCTTACACTTTTTCCTGTCATGCTCTTAAAAATATCACGTATTCATATTTTTATTCAATAACAGTTGCTTCAAGATAGTCACTAAATGGATGTGCAATAAACATTAACCTATGCAACAATTTTCTTCTGTACTCCCCAGTTACTCAAATTATTCATATTGATTTTTTAAATTATTCAGCTTGTTCTTATATGCAGTAATTTGTTGAATCAATTTTGGTTTAATTTTCTATTACAGTCCCATAAATCTTCTATGTGCTGCTATGCCTTAGTGATATTGACTCTGTGCAAACAATTCAGGGGCTTCAGACATTTCTCAACACTCATCGTATTAAACATGTTTAAAATTTTTCCCTCAGATCCTTATTTCTGAGACCTGAAAAATAGGCAATAACCTATTTAGGACTCAGAATATTACTTTAATTCCAAATATTGATGCAACTGATTTAGGCACCTAGAAAAAGTGAGAGAAAATTGAACTCCTTGTTCTCAGTGTATCGCATGCCATGATTCTCTTGTTTCTGCACATTCCGTTTCCTCTCTCTCTTCCTACGAAAACAGTGCCCAAGATATTTTTAAAAAATCCTTCTATTTCTTGAATACTGTACGTCATTCATCTTGATGGATTGAAAAAATAAATAAGAGAATATTTTGATCCTGAAGTACAATCTATCCCCTGATCCCTCTAATTTCAGTGCATTTATTCTGACCACAGCTGAGTCTCCTTGGTTACACCTCCCCAAACATCTGAACCTTTAATTTCCTTTTTTTCATAAGTTCTTACTTTTCCTCTACTGCTTCCTTTGAAGAGCATGGAATATCAGTGATATTAAAAAGTAGTTGTGTATGAATTCTCAGGAAAAAATTATGATTTTTTGCCAAGTTGAACACTACTTCTGAGCTCACAGACAGGCAGAAACTTAATCAGCAGTTTTGATGGCTAAAGGAAGATTAGACTTCTTCCTAATTTTATCTTGGATTTGACTGCTGGGTAAAGACAAGCACTGATTGAAGCCCATAAAGAATTCACAAGCATATTAATAAAAAGATAATCATAAGCTTCCTTTTTGGTTCTTCTCTTTTTAACTGGGAATTTAAGATTCTCCAAATATCATGTCAACAGTAGGTATGCGATCTTCATATACCGCACTTCCCTGAAATATATATCCCAAATGTATTGTTACAGACACTCAAAAGTCCCATCCATGTGAAGACAGGGGATTTTGATACAGTTTGGTTTTATTTATTTATTTACTTTTTTAAAACAAGAAATATTTAGATCAAATCACGGGTAGATCTAAATGTTCTGACCAGTTTTGGACTCATGAAGATTTTTGTTCTGCACAATACTGGGTTGAAGGAGGCTCATACTGTGTGAAGGAGAACTTCGAAGCACTCATTCTGTCTCCATGAAAACTGAGCATATATTCTGACCTTTAGTTTCCTACCTTTTAACTGTGTGCAATCCCACTTCCTTGTTTTATGACAGATTGATTATTTTAAGCGCCTGTGGTGCCGGAACTTCAGCATCCCTGTGAACATCGATTTTGATTCCTTGAGAGACCTTCAGTGTTATATGAGGTGTGGCTTCTCTTTACAAACTTTGGCTGACTCTTCCTCAATATGTTGACCACCCCCATGTGCCAAATAATTTTATTCTTTAAACTCCCAATTCCTTCTATTTTGTACATTTCAGTACTTTATTACCTGCCCTATTTAGGTATGTGGATTTCTCATGGGATTTCTAAAGGGTTTTGTTTTTTATTGGCAGGGGGGAAGTGGTACATGTTGTCTCTGAGCCTCCATTATGGTGGATGTCAATTGCTTGTGTCACTTACAAATATTTATTTTCTATCCTCTGTTTAAAAATCTCATATTTGTGCAAATTTGAGACAAGACATTTTGCCTTTGTAGATCCTGCAAAGAATACCAAGTGCCAGTACCCTGTGGTGTCCCAGTGACTTTGTGCAGCAACATCATGAACAAATCCTTGCTCTCAGGACTAGCTGAGGTGTTGCTTCTCCTGCTGACACTTCTCCTGCTGATACTCCCTAACTACTCCTCAAAGCAGTCACTTGTGCTATCTGAGGGTTTGCTCTCAGCTTGCTGATAAGACATCTGCCCAGCCTACACGGGGGTAATTGCAGTCTCCCATTAGCTTTGTGTTTCCTCGCCCTCTTGGCCTCTTTGCTGGCATTCAGGATGTCAATCACCTGCCAGGCTGATTGTCATGTTCTCATTTCCACACCGGGCAGGTTTACCAGAGCTGTGAGATGGATTGTTGCCGTGTCAGGGCTGATAGCCTGGGCATGGCCTCACAGGGGCTGTCAGGAGGTGTTTGCACAGAACTGCTCATTGTGAGGAGTTCCTTCTTGGAGAACAAAATGACCTGATAAAGAAGAGAGTGTGCAGCTCGGAACAGGAGTGGCTTTTCTAGTCAGCCTGCCAAGCAGGTGCTGTGCTGCTCTCCCTGCAGTGTTCCTATTGGTTGTGTGTTCTTGAGATTGTTATTTTTAAAAGAACGTCTGGTGGCTCTTCCTCTTGTGTCACTAAATACATGCACGAAATTTGTGTTACGCTGTTGAGAACTAACCACACTTTCAAAAATTCTGAAGTGCCCGATAATGACTGATTATAGAAAACACAAAAGGGTGAAAATAAGGCTAAACTAAAAATTCTTAATGACAGATGCAAAAGAAGTGTTAAATAATTTCTCTGACTCAGTTTAATATTACTATGATGACTTTTGGAGGGGGCACTAAAATACTTACAATGAGGGCTTGAAACTTGAATGAGGGCTTAGTCTTGTTCCCTGTATCTGCTATATTTTGAAGAGTGAAGAAAGTTCATTAACAAAAATATCTGATTAAATGTATCCATCAAATACAGAGTTTGCATTGCCAGGTTAAGATACAGATATACATGCAGATGTACATATAGACATATAGATGATATGGCTATAGATACAGATATAGATATATAGATATAAATATGGGTACACATACAGATATAGATACAGATACAGGTAGATGTTATAAAGAATAAAATCAAGTAATTTTATTTCATAAAAATTAACTTTTAAGATCATGAATTTCTATTGCTATTACAAATTAGATGCCAGAGCCATAGATACAATGCATGTACACAGATGTGTTCACATTTATACCTCGAACCAGTTCTAAGGAGGGTAAATTAGTGAAGGAACTGAACAATATTATTTATATCAGTATCTTGACTTAGGACCCCATACTTCGTTTCTTCTGGGAAAACATGTATGTGCCTTGATTTTTTTCTAAATCATATGGGAGAATGTGCACATTTTATACCTAGACTTTTAACTAGAGACATAAAAATTTGTTTCCTTAGTAAGCAGTCTTGACTTGTTTTTGTATGACTGTGCATGAATAATTTTAATTACATAATTGCTTTTATTCCTTTTTAAGCATTATTTATATAGCTATTATGCTGAAGTATTCAGACATTTCAAATGTCATAAATCAAAACCAAAGCATTTGGGAGCAGGATGGTTTAATATTAAAAAAATTAATTAACAACTTTAGAACAAAACGCAATTTAAAAATAAATTTCCATTCAAAATTTTAGACAAAACTGTTGAATCACATTATCTCTATTCAAAATCTATTACCTTTAATCCAGTAAATTGCTCCAGAAAACTGAAAATGTGAAAGCAGGCAAAATCAAACAAAAACCTAAGATACAACCTGTAGCATTTATGTACATGCTGTCCTATCCTCTGTCTTTACAGAAAGAACATATTTGTTGTTTTTTGGTTTTTTTAAAAATACATAAAAGGTGGTACATTTTAATATAAAGCAATCATCTATTTTTCATTTTTTATTTTCAATACATTAAATTATTGAAATTTAAGACAGAAATAATTTAGTAATCCTGTGAAATCAAATAGAGAATCACAGAATATTCTGAGTTGGAAGGGACCCACAAGGATGATTGAGCCCTATTTTTAAGTAAATGGCCCTTATAGGGGAACCCACAATATTGGTGTTATCAGCACCAGGATTTGACAAACAAGATAGGACAATTTAGTGGTTCTTTGTAAAAAGTAAAATCATGTAGACCATTATTTTGTAGTTGAGATTATAATCACCATTGCTATATTTCTCAATTGCAAGTATGTTTCATAAAACTAAAGCACTAACTCTTCAGCTTGTCCACCTAACTATCTATTCTGCAATTAAAAATTAATTTAAAGTAATGTTATGGGTAACTGGACTTGTGTCAGTATGATTTAAGGTCTGACTGAATTGCCATCACAGTTGGACTTATCTAGAAAAATGTGCTTTATAACAGTTACTTGTGTTGTACTCAGGGTCTATTGCACATGTAATGGCAACACAACCAAATTTTTAACATATTGACAGTTTTTATCCACAGCTAAGAGTTCTGTATAGCTAAAACTTCTTCAGAGTTAGATACCCAAGGGACATGACACAGTGGAGAATTAGGCACATAATGAAAGTAACAACAAGTCCTCTGGGCACTAAAAGAAAAAGGCAAATAGAAACAAGTGCTTCTTTGATGTATTTTGTAGTCAAACTACTGAAATGTACATGGCTGTATGTGGGATCAGATGACAATTTGTGTGGGTGGTGTATTGTTAATGTAACCGGAGTTTAAAATTTAAATCAGTACTTGTCTTCCTTTGTAGTTTGTAACCTCTGATTCAAGAGAAAGAAAAGTAAATCCAAAATATACAATAGGGTTAGTGACACAGAATTTGCATCATGATCTTGAGCATGTTCAAGAAAGTTTAAAAATATTTCCCTGTGCTTGCCCTACAGAGGGGTTCTGTAAGAATATCTATAAATAAATATTATTTAAATATTTTAAAATCCACCTGTCTGGTAGATGTACTTAAGTGTCAAATAGCGAGGCTAGGGAAAATGTAGGGTGGATTAATTGCTCTCACTGCTCACGACATGGTACAACAGACACAGGTTGAAACAGCAGTGCTTTATGTCTGCGCAGTTATACAGCAACTATTGTAATCCAATGTGCATGAAGTCGATGTTGTGGTTTGACACCACATGTTAGCTACAGTGAAGATTTTTAATGGGCCTCTAGCTCAGAAAAGAAATAGCTAGCTAAGGGCAAAATGCCCAAATAGCACACAGTCAATAATGGTGTACAGTACCATTTCACTCTGAGAAATTAAATGTGTGTTATAATATTAAGTGCATGTCTACTTCCTTAATCAATGCAGGGGAAAAGCAAACTGTCTCAGAAAAGTCTCCTGAGATCGAATAATCCCTGGGATTTTCACTTTACTGTGAAATGGAAGGGGAAATTGCAGAGGCTCTTACCCCATGCTGCCATGCTAAAGGCATTTCAGAGCAGGGCTACCCCAGATTAGTACTTAGTGCCCCGTGGCCATTGCACTGCCACAGCTGCTGCTGGGGCTGCTCTTTCCCACTGTCGTGGGTTTGACCCTGGTCAAATGCCAGGCACCTACGGCATCTGCTCTCTGTGCTGTCTCCTGCTGCAGCTGTGCAGATGAGAGGGAAAAAAGTAACACAAACACACCGGACCCGTGAGTTGAGATAAATCCCTGATAAGGAGGACGCACAGACAGGTCAGAATGGGAAATGAAAACTTAAAGTTGCAAAGTGATTTATTAACCTAACAGAGACGGAGGATAAATCAGAGGTAAAAATAAGCTCTTAAGACACTGCTTCTTTATTCACTCCCTTCCCCTCTTAAGGCACTGCTTCTCAGCTCAGCCCCCTCCCTCCTTCCAACTAACCAACAGCTCCTCGAGCAAACATGTGCTGTCCAGGAACTGTGACCCAGAGCATGTGGGGATGAGCAGGAGCTCCACTTCCAAGCTGCACATCTGCCTCAAACCCAAACGCTCACGCAGGGACATCCTCTGTGACTGTGCTGCAGAGGGTGTGTGTGGGACTGGACATGTGAAGGGCCCAGCTCTCTCTTTTCCCAAGCTGTTCTGGGAACTGCCACGTCTGCAAATGTCTCCACTTAGCTAGAGGCTATGCCATTTGCAACACTTCCTTCACAGCCATTCCTTGGAAAAACACCTACTTCTCTTTTGCCGCAGATCTGACTAATTTTAGGTGCCTGAAATGCATCCAGCTGTTATCTTTGATCCATAGGTCTGGCATTGCTGATTATTACAGAGGCTGGTGGCCACCATGCTGAGTGCCTGCACAAATACAATGCCTATTAAAAAACCTGCAGTCTGGTTTATTCACATTCTTCTGCTAGCTGTTAGCCCCTGCATGTTGAATAGAAGTTAGGACAGAATGTTTACCCTGGGGGAAGGCTAAGACCTAACTCACTACCTGGAATAAAAAACACATCCAAGGTGAATCTAATTCTGACAAATAAAATTATAAACTACTTTGATGGGATCTGATCATCTTGCTAGTGGGAAAGTTCAGTGGACTGCTTCCAGCAGTAAAGAAAAATAATCTTTGAATTCTTCACAGAGTAGGATGAAATATTTTGTGAATATCTGCAATACCAACAGACACCTACCCTTCTTTTAAGAGCTGGATTGAGCTGCCAGCCAACACATAAGTCGTTTTAAAAGATAGCAAGAAGTTTGACTGAAATGAACAACAAAGGCAATGAAAAAGAAGATCAAGAAATGACAATATTTCATCATTACTCTATGTCTTTTCAACTATTGGGCAAAGTGACATGGACAGAAAGAGAACAGGAGCTGGTAACACACCTGAATTACTCCATGCTTCTGACCTTGTCCTTAATCTCTTTAAGAGCTCACTTCTGAAATTAGCAGATATCTTTGATCTGTTTCTAGCCCAGGAGACAAGGTATCTTCTTTGCCCCTCACACTTGTAATGGCAAAAGCAGAACCTGGCAAGGAAAGAAGCAGGGTGGAGGGAGTCAAATCATTGTAATCATAATTACAATCAATAATCAGGAAATCTTGCTGTAATTAACCCTATTATCTTGTTTTTTCATTAATAGTTTTTAGTTTCACAAAGGAAGGCTTTTTCTCATTAGCTGGTAAACCGATTTTGCAGTTTGTTTATGAGTAATATAGAATTTACAGTATTATATGTTTTTCTTACTGAAAAGATCTGTATATAGTTAAGCAGTTATACAAGTCAACACAAATTTTATCTACATTTAATTGTTCTTGTTTTATTTCTAGAAAATAATTCTCTATTTTCCTGATGAAGGGTGTTTACCTTTTCTTTGTTTCTGTCTGTATCTGTAGAAATTATATTAATATAGAAAATAAGGTAGGGCTTAAAAACCAAAAAAGTAATACTTTAAGTTCTTTTTTTTTTTTTTTTTTTGTGTAGAACTGATTTAATGAGAACATAACACTGCATACAGTTAATGAGCTGAAGGAATTAATATTCTCATGAAGTGTTTGGAAACAAGCAAGTCTGACATTGTCACATTTCCATCATGTTGGTGAAGAATGTGGAAGAAAAAGCATATCTACTTCTCAAATTCAGTGTAGGTTTTGTAATTGTGGAACTAGTCTTTGGGCTAAACTACATGAATAAATTGAAATGAAAAAAATATTTCCTCAGTATCATCAGAGGATGTTAATGCCAAGCAGAAGAATGTGGGTCCCTCTACACAGTATGTGTCTCTTAGTTTAGGTACAGTGGAAAGGATTTTTACGTTGACTCTAGTTTGATTTTGTGTCTAATTTCAGAAAGGGCATTCTGTCTCACCCTTTTCTGTTAAACCACTCTATATCAAATCCTGCAAACAGATTTAAGTGTATTGAAAACCTGGATCACATCATAGATGTCACTTTTCCCTCTATTTTGAAAATTTAGAGATCGTCTTATTGATGTTACAAAAAATGATGGCTGGTATGCCATCAGGAACGTTAAATTGTAAAGCAGAATATGTTCTCCATCATGCCCTTTAGCTATAATGTTGTGTATCTACCTGAAAGCCTGCAAGATGGTGATATTGCA
The DNA here is from genome assembly GCA_036630365.1 of Acanthiza pusilla. NCBI lineage: Eukaryota > Metazoa > Chordata > Aves > Passeriformes > Acanthizidae > Acanthiza > Acanthiza pusilla. The sequence goes on along the minus strand of JAXCHO010000152.1, from coordinate 2,216,104 downwards.
GGATGATTTCCTGTTCCCATATGCTTTACTTTAATAAGAACTGCAGACCACCTGGTTTAACTAGTTAATTTTAGAGACAACCAGGGAATATATAGCTGGGGCTATAGCATACAGAAAGGTGCATTAAAATGAATTATGTATTTTAAAGCCATAATAAATGAAGCAGCAAAGAAAATGATTCAGGGAGTTGACCAGTGGCCTAGATTCCAAGCTGTACTACCGTATTTGCACAAGTTACAGCTTTGGAAAAGAACTTCTGCGGCTGATTCCAACAAGTTTGTTATTTTAAATGCATAGTGATTTGGTGGCTTTGCTACAATATTAATGTAGTGCGCTGTCGTACAGTCAAAAGATCAGAAGAAAAGTTCAGTAGCTAGTCTCCATGGCCAGCTTCCAAACTGCTGCAGTAACTCTCTATCCATGGGAACAGCTGATGTGATTCCAGTTTTTCATTGCAAGGTCAGATCTATCCTCATCTGACAGAAATTGAAAGCTGACCTGGTCATCTGCAAATATCTACTTGAGCTACTCTTTCTCTGAAGAGTAAAAAGATATGTTCTAAGCCTTTAGTTTGACAATGATGAGAAAGTAATCAGGAAAAGTCAATATAGTTTCACCAAGGGAAAATCAAGCTTGATCAGCCTGACTGATCTCTACAATGAAATGGTTTGCTAAGGGGATGAGGATAAAGTGAAGGCTGTGAAAAAGCTTGAAATTAATACGACTTTTGATTTTGCTTTCCACAGAATTCTGATTTGGAATTTGAGATAGGCTGGACAAACAGACTGTGGGATGGACTGAGAATCAGTTGGACAACCAAAGGCAAATAATCAACAACTTGAACCTGGCAGGAATAGCTCCTTAGCCAGGAGTCAGTACTGACATGGTATTTCTTCATTAACCTCATCGCTGACCTGCGTGACAAAACAGAATCCATCAGCAGCAAATCCGTGAATAATATTTAATCAGAGGGAGTGGTGGCGCATCCAGCGTTAGAGCTTCAGTCCAGAAGCACCCTGAGAAACTTCAGGACTGGATGAACAAGGGACTGTTTCTACCACAAGAAGGGCAAATATTCCACCTGGAACAGAATAATCTCTTCCATCAACCAAGACTGGGGACCAACAGGCTGAGAACTAGCCCTGATGGGAAGGACCTGGATGTTACAGCAGGGAATGTGCCAACAGTGCAGCTCAATCACAAATGCAGAAAAAATAGCCACACCCTGGAAGAGCCTGATTCAGAATATGAATTTATCTCCTTCCATGTGGCTATGGTGAGGCTGTGTCTAGGGCATGGTGTGCAGTTTTGGGTCTGCTGTTCCAGATGGATATTAAGAAACTGGAAGGAATCAATGGGGGCTACCAAGACAGTTACTGGCATGTGACATAGGAGGAGCAGTATAGAGAATGGGATTGGTTAGTCAGGCAAAGAGGAGATTGGCAGGTAATTTAATGCCTTCCTATAACAACCTGAACAGATGTTTCAAAGTGACAGAACCAAATTCTTCTGTGTAGATATGGAAGGAAAACCAAGGGACAGCAGCTATGGCTTTCAACCTGGAATTTCAGGCTGGGCATAAAGAACAACCTTTCAGGAGGGCAGTGCAGTACTGAAAGCATTATTGGTATCCAGAGAGACTGTGGAATGTCCATCCTCAAATTAAAACTTAGCAGGACAAAGTCACAGCTAGCCCAGTTCTCACATTCCAGGAGTCCTCCTTCAAGTAGCAGAAGTTCTTTCCAACCAACATTTCTGTGAGTCAGTGATTCCCTCAAATTCCGCTTTCTGCACCAGGTTAATTTGAGGATGTAGATGCATAAAATCATCTCCATTCAGTTTTCCCCTTTTTTATGTTCCAGGCTGGTAGGGACTGTAATGGTTCTCATAGTTTTTCTCCATTATATTTTTCAAGCCAAAAATCTGAGCTGATTGAATATGAAACAAGTGGAAGCTCCAGGCCAGTTCCTATAGTCAATATCAGAGCATTAAGAATTGCACAATCTCAGGAAAAAACATGGACGAATCTGGGAAAAAAAAAAAAAAAAAAAAAAAAGAGAAAGCAACAAACATTTGTAATCCTGGACACAAGGGGTTTATTTGAAGAACTAATGCATACTTGATAACGCTCTTATAAAAAGTATAATTGGATAGAGGGTTAGCTAGCTGCACATGAAAAACCTTGGCTGCAGTGGTAGGAAGAAAGTTATGTAATTTGTAGACAGCAAAAATAATTTAGAATTGATTTGAAATTCATGGCTTTAGTCACTGTATGGAAGAGGAATTTAGTCACAGTGGATTGATGGCATTGTGACACTTGAAATATACTGAGTTGCTTTATTCATAATTCAGATAAAGTAATGACTTATCCTTCTGAAAACAAAATGGTGTCTGAGCATATAGAGCTTATCAACTGATAAAAAGGACTATCCTAGCAATTAATGTGTTTTTCTAAAATATTTTATAGTGTGGAAGAGATTTTAATATAAAGTATTCAAAACATAATGTACAATATTTGTAAAAGAAATTTAAGATACCACACACTGTTCAGGGCTTTACATGACAAAATACATAACTTCTGTTCCAGTAAGCTCTATTTTTCAGATCACAGAAAATCTACAAAGAAAACCCTGTTGAGAAAAAACTGCAGTAGATGCTAAGAAAAGGAAAGCTCTCAGTTTCTAATTCTGACCTTATTAATCAACTGTGCACTGGAGCTGCACAGTGCACTGGCATTCATACATAATGAGAAACGGGGAAATCATTCTCGGCAGACACATAGCACGAGGAATGCTGGACTATTTTAAAAGCTCACTAATGAGAATCAAGGACTTTCAAGTCCCCTTGCAGAGTTTCTGCTCTCCTTTGTCTAACTGTGCTGGTTAGGAGTACAGTGCTCTTCTTCCCTCAGCTATTGTTTTGCAAAAGGGCAGGTAAATCCAGCTGAAGCATCTCCTAATTCGGCCCCTTCTCTCTGCTGCTTGCTCTTGAATTGAGCGAGCAAGGGACAAGACTTGTGCTTTAGCTTGGGTAGCATTTGTACCCTTCTGAAGCTGGAGGAATACGTGAGCATCAAGAGATACTCTCCCTTGACACTATTCTCAGGAACTGAGCTGGACAGATTAATGGATTTTTCTTTCAAGGGATCAGCTGCCTCAGCATAAAATCATAAAATGTGTTGCATGCTACTTTTACACGGGGAAAGGATAATTACCACAACCAGTCACAAAGCCGGAGACTGAATTTTAGCAGAAAGACAAAAATAATGCCTTTTTATGTAGTGATAACCACATGATCACATGGGAAACCTGATGAGGTATACAGCATGTGATTGGGCATGCCTGGGGAGAATCACAGCTGAAGGAATTTGGGCAGTAGTGTCCCAGGTGGAGCTGCAGCTCTTATAGGTTCAAATTTCGTAAAAGTCAGTCTCTCATGATGTCATTGTGTTTTTCTGGATATCACTAAGTTATCAATACAAAGATAAATTCCCACCTAGAAACCACTTAACCCGCACCTCCTTTTTACAGATATTGATTGTCTGAATGTGTGTGAGCGTGTGATAGGCAACAAAACCAGGCATGAAAGAAACATCGCTTTCATGGGCTTTTGCTTGTGTGACTGTTTGCCTGTGTGTTCAGGGAGAGGAGATTTTAGGTACATTCAATATAAACAAAAAGATAACATCAAAGAAATGCCTGTTTTGCATAATCAATTTCCCTTCTGGAACAACATTTAAAGACAATCAAACAAATTAAGCATACTAAAAGACAAACGCATGCTAACCAAATCTTTAAAAGTCAATAAAGTAGATGTTTAAAATACTAGTTAATGAGTTTTTAATCATGGTAGATCTCAGCGTTGATATTCTTCCCTGATACACACCTCTCCTTGAGAGGAAAACAAAACCACCAATTAAATTGCACACACTTCAGAGGATGTCTCATATTCACTGTCTGTTCATGCCATGACTTCATTGCCTGACCAGTTAGCAGTTTGACATACGAGTCATAAATAGGGTCATTTTGAGTGTCTGCTCATCAGCACTTACTATTTAGTTTTCAGTTTCCCTAGAGTTTTGCCTACTCAGAAAATGATTATTTAAAAGCCATTATTCTAGACATAGATACCATGTTAGCATTGATTAGGCCATAGTAAAAACAACAGCAACTAACAACTTATTTCGTAGATACAGCAGATATAAAACCATACTAATTTACTTCTAAAGACAGGAAGTCCTGAAAGGCAAAAACCCACAAGGAATTTCACAGGGACTCCATGAGTGGACTGGAAAACGCAGAGGTAATTCAGTGATGACAAATGCAGCAGTAATGCATACTGAAGGAGAAAAATGGGGTACTTGTAAATATTAAGTCTAAATTAAGTGTACTGAGTAACAGGTACATTGGCATTACTCTGGATGGCACCACAATGAGAAGTTGCAGATTCTGCTAAAAGACTAAGGCAGACGCTGATTTGGGGCACTGCTGGTAAATTTTAAAAAATTGTTGTAAGAAAACTGAAAATAGGAAACAAGAAACTCCCCAACTCCCCAACTTTCTGATTCTGTAAGTAGTTATGCAACCTTTAATTTTCATATCTGATGAAGGTCTTGGGCATAGCACATAACATGATTTCTTGAAATAAGTCGTCAAGGTTATAGTAGTTTCAAGCCTTAACTTTAGCTTGTCATATTTTTGCATTTAATTTTAAATTGTTTCTTTAAAAAAAAATGCACATTTAATTTAAATTAACATAATAGTTATTATTTAGACTACTTTCTGTGCATTCAGTATCAAAGAGTATATTTGGAAAATTAGAAGGATTCATCAAAAAGAGAAGGAGACTTTATGGAGATATGCAAAAACTTTGATTTGAAGAAAAATACAAACTATTTCTCTGCAAAGGAGGAAGGCATGATGGCAAGGAACTCAGCAGTCTTCCCTGCCTTCATTTCCTCCTATGAAAAGGAGTGTCTGATGTTATCCTCCCTTGTCCTGTCCACCAGTCCGGTCCATGCATCCGCCTTTAGCCAAGATCCCATAATTTCTCATATTCTGCTGTCTTGAGAGAGGAACACTCTGAGCCTTTCTCAGCACAAAACACTCTGTGTTTTGCAGTATCCCAGTTTCCATCACTTTTCACCTTGTTTCACATGCCTTTCAGGACCAGCCATCAGTTTTTTGGTCACACCAAGCTTTATGTAAGTCTTGCTCCATCTCTGTGAAACCTGTGAGCCTAACTCATAAGACTTATGATTTAGAAGCCACTTCCAATCATTTATTTATATAACCTACCAGTAAGGGCAATATGATGGAATGAGTTTTTGGTATATCAACTGCAAGATTTCTCAGGTTGAATCAGTAGCAAATGATATTCAGTTTACTCCCTTCGTGTTGTGAGGCTTGCACAAAGCACAAGCAATGTCATGTCTCGACCACTAGAACTGGTATGTAGTTTTTGCTTTGTTCTGACTACTTGCTAATCAAAGCTAAAGTGCCAGAGTTATTTCATTTGAAATATTAACTCTGTACCTCTTGTCATATTATCCATATTGAAAGAAAACGCCATTCTGGGACTAAAGACCAAATGAAAGTGTTCAGAATTTTCTAAAGCAGGTTGCGGTAGGTCAGCTAATGTTTTTCTTTAATCAGGAAGCTCTAAATTGTTTTAACTATACTTGTGGTCTCTGCAACCGTTTTTCCATCATCATCTGAGAGTGAAGCAAAGATTGAGTGAGACAAGCAGTCACCAGTCACATTGTGTGATTCAGCCTGCATTTTAAATGATATATAAGTTAAAGAAGTCTTGTTGGCAATTATATAATCCATTACACTGCTTCTTCAGTTCTTTTTTCCCCTTCACAGCGTCAGGGATGGACCATGATTGCATGTACTTCGATTCAGCCACAATGACAGGCTGTTTTCTGGTTAGTCATAGGAGTGAGTTAAAAACGGCAGTTCAAATGTCTATTACTGTCTCCAAGATTGGCAAGCACTAGGTATTTCAATGCAAAAGAGCCTGATACTAAACCAATATAAGATAAATTACCTCTTTGAAGGTTTCACCCTAATGTGTCATAGTCAAATACTAGTTTAAACCTCAAAGAAATAAAAGTTTTTAATCTTGCCAACATTTGTTAGCAACAGTTTTACACTTAGATATGTGTAGAAATGTCCTATATTTCTGCGGATCCTTCATGTCTTATGGCAATGAGTCCTGTCCCATAATTACATCGTGTTCTCCCAGCGATGTGCAGCACAGTATCCTTGTGTCAGTGTTGCTGGCATACCTGCAAAGCCATTTTGAGGTGAGTCAAAATGGGCTTACAGGACCATACTGCATGGATACTCACAGTGGGATTATTTTCATGAGACATATTGTTTTGTGTCTTTTTTCTTCATGCTTTGCAAGCGCGCATTTACCGTTATAGAATGAAACATGACAGAATCAACTGGGTTGGAAAAGGCCTCGAGATTAAGTCCAACCTATGACCAAACACAACATTATCAGCCAGACTGTGGCACTGAGTGCCACATCCAGTCTTTCCTTAAACACCTCCAGGGATTGTAACTCCAACACCTCCCTGGGCAGCCCCTTCCAATGTCTAATTGCTCTTTTTGTGAAGAAATTTCTTCTCTTGTCCATCCTGGAGCAGGTTGAGACCATGTCCTCTTGTCCTGTCACTGGTTGCCTGAGAGAAGAGCCCTACCCCCACCTGGATACACCCTCCCGTCAGGCAGTTGTAGAGAGTATAAAGTCACCCCAAAGCCTCCTTGTCTCCAGGATAAACATCCCCAGCTCCTTCAGCTGCTCCTCAGACCCTTCACCAGCTCCATTGCCATTCTCTGTAGAAGATATGCAGAGAAAGAAAGCTCCATGAAGGAACAGAGGAAAATACAGAAAATTGAAAAGGTCACAACAGTATGGCACACTATTTTAACTCATAAAAGATGAAACAGTCTAAATGCTTCCTGACACCTCATTTTAATGACAAATACTGTAATAAGAAACATAAATGGCACAAATTATTCTGTTCAGTTGACAAAGATTATGAAAGCAGGAAGAGATGCAAAATTAATCACTGTTTTTTGTATAATTATATTCATGAAGCGTTCTTTAGCCATATTATTTAGAATGAGTAAATAAAAAATCTAACTTAGCCATTAACTATAATAAAAGAAAATGGTAAAAGATTTTCCTTAAATTGATTATTCCAATTTCTAAATAAAAATCATTAAGTGAGTGGATTACTGTTAAATAATTTTTTGTTCATCTGAGTATAACTTTTTTCCTGGTATAGTATGTTGTATTAACTTCCTTCTTTCCAGGAAAAGCTCCACTGGAGCAAGAATCACATTTAACTCAAAAGGACAAAATTGATCAAAATGTATTAATAGGTTTCTTACAGTGCCTGCTAGTGTGCTGCAAGAATGTTCTTTAGAATCCTAAATATTCTAGAAAGCATATTTTTGTTTGTACCTAATTATGTTTTACCCAGTTTTGAAGATCGCACAGAACAATGCATTGTTTTAATAATGATGCTATTTTAAATGTAATCAATTTGTCAGAGTGGTAACTTTGTGGGCACAAAATGAAGCAAGCAGAGGATATGTGCTCTTTTAGGCAGCCCCATTGCAGCAGCTGCTGGCACTGAACTGACTGAGAGCTCTTTAACAGTGCAGCTGAGATTTGCCATAGGCTTACCTCAGTCACCTCTTGGACCTTGTTAGCTCCCAGCTATTCCTTTCTTACCCATTCCTCAGGCTGAGGAACAAGGTTTGTGCTCCTTTATTCTTGTATCAGTAGGCAGTTTTTGAAAAAAACAGTGTTCCTCCCTCTTCTTTTTACTCTGGAAGGACATGCACAAGGCTTTCCACCTCCACTGCTACAGTTTTTACTCATTTTGTGTTACAAGACATAGCCCAAGCATGACAAGGCTATGGCTATTGATGCAATGATGTCTCTCAGAGCAGAGGTATCACATATGATAAATAGTAGAGTGAGGTTTTTGGGTATTCCACATCCTTTTTTCTTCGCAAAAAGTGAGCAAGGAAGAGCTGCTAATTTCTCTCACAGGCATTTCCTGGGTTGCAGGCACACAACCTGTCCAGCTACCCTCCCTAGTGGAGCAATGGCTGCTTGGGAGCCATGAAGGATCACAGAGTAACTCAATAATTTTGGCTGGAAGGGAATTCAGAAGACCTCCACTCCAGCCCCCTGTTCAGTAGGTCCAGCTGTGAGGTTAGACCAGGTTGCTCAGGGTTTCACCCCACTGGGTGTGGAAAAAGCTTGGGTCTTGTAAACTGGCATTGAGACTGCACATCCTCCCTGGACAAATTGTGCCGTTGCTTTGCCACCCTAATGAGGAAAAGGTTTTTGTCTGTTTATCCAGTCTGAACTTCTTCTGCTGCTGTTTGTGTCCATTGTGTCTTATCCTACTGCCAAGCACTGTTGGGAAGTCATGGCTCCATCTTCTCAATAATCTCTTCATAAATATTGGCTCTTATTTGGTCCCCCTCCCAAGCATTCTTTTCTGGAGGCTGAGCAAGCCCAGTTTCACTGCAGGTGAATTTCAATGTATTTCTGAGAAGAACAGAACACTGATTTGCTTCCCTCCACCGACTCCCTCCCTCTCAATACAATCCTGTATGTTGGTGGCCTGTATTGCTGCATGTGGTTCTCCCTTCCCACATGCAGGACTTAGCACTGAATCGTTGACTTCCATGAGGTTCCTGGTGGCTGTTTCCTCCACTGGGTAGAGGTCTCCACTCAGAAAGGACAGCTTTGTAGTCCTTTCTGTCTCCTCAGCTTCCCAGATTGTGGGGTATGAAACTCATACAGTCAGACAGAGAAGCTCCGGTCATTTTTACTACTGCAAATAACAGCACTTTAAAGAGAACTCATAACTCATGTGTTTCTCCACTTGATGAGGACTCATAAACTTGTTCAGAACACAGCATTCCCCCTACAGAATTGCATAAATTCTCCATGCTTCTCTATACACATGACATGGAACCCAGTAAGTCATATTTTTATTAATCTGCACACATTGCAATTTGGTCAGTAAAATAAACCTCCTCATTTGTCAGTAAGGATTTAATATCAAGCACTTTGCACTACCATAACCTTATAAAACTGCAGGCTAGAATGTGAGCATAGGGAATAGACATACATTTTTTTATGGTTATTTATATGAAGCATCTCATATAAATCAATGAAAGTATTCGTGTAATTAAAGAGATTGCAACCTAGCTCTGGAATGCTGATATATGTGCAAAATATTGTGCACAAATTTTACTGGTCCATTAGAAGTACTAAAGAAGTAACGTGATATAAACTGTAATCATCCATTCCATTATACTTGAGATTATTTTGATACAAAATGCTTGGTTTTGTCTATTTGGTGAGTTCATGTAACTCCAATTTAACAAATTCTGTCTTTTGAAATGGATAGGCTGGAGCTCTCTATGGATATCAAGTATCTTGCCAAGCAAGCCACAATATTATCCGGAAAGTTAATATTAAAATACGCATAAAAATTCAAAAATCCTGCTTTGCCATGGTTGGCAAAACACAAGCAGGCTGTTTTGAAAGGAAAATATGCATACAAAAACCACAAAGATGTAAGAATTGTGAAGTACCAGTACCAATATTCTAGATACAAAAATGAAATACAAACAAATGGTAACCACCTCTCTTCAAAATGGGTGCTACAAAAAGCCAGATTAGCTCCCCCAGCTCTAGAAGTCCTGCTGTTCAACAGCTGTAGCTCCTGCCTTAAGTGTTGATGATGTTTCTCCTTGTCTTCTAACACACATTTGTCCAGAGTTTTAATGAGCACTTTTTCATTTCAGACCCTCACAGGCCTTAGAAACTATTCTTGCTATACTGCTAATTATTTCTACCTTTATTTTTTTGCCCCTGTGGTATTACAGGAGCAGTGCAATGCAGGCAGTTTCATCATCACCTGGGCACCTGCTCAGTGACTAGCACTGCCCAGAATTGTTTTGTGCATCAGGAGTGAAGTATTACAACAACCAGCTCAGTCTCAGCTAACTCTGACCCTTTGGTCAGCAGAGACATGGGACTAGTGACTAAAAACGATGCATGCACCTGGAGAGAAAGCTCCATGCTCACCTGTTACTGTCATCTCAGGAAAGAGAATGACAGAAGTTAATGGAAGGACAAGTGAGTTGACCTGGTGCCTCTGTGGAGTTAAGGGGAAGGAGCAAAAGGAGCGTCAGTCAGCATTCTCAGTCTGACAGCCTTCAGCCAGACCTTCAACCTGTACAGCACAGGCTGCACCAGTCAGCAAAGAACAACTGCAGAAAAATTAGATATATTTTGAATTTAGATTTAAAAAGCAATACTATTTATGCTTTTCTAATCTACAAGAAATTCTCAGATTTCCTTATGCAGATTATAGCTGATTGTGTCCCTCTTCTGTTCTCCCTTTTCTTTTTCTCTGTTCTAAGTGCTTGAAGACAGTTGCTTTGAGAATGACCACCTTTTGTTATCACAGTGTTACACTGGTATTTCAGTAGTTTCTGTCTTAATGCATACTAGATATTAATCCTTAAATTTCAAGAGTTCATAATAATGAAGCCCGATTCTTATAATTCAGAGAATAGAGATGTACCACTATTTCTAGGACAACAAAGGCAAGTTTCCCTTCTAATTTACAAAATTTCCCCTTAGATTTCTTCCATCCTGATCCTTTCAATTGACTTCTACCTACTTTGTCTGGGTCTCCTCTCAGCTTTCTCATAACTGCTCTTTTTTTGGAATTTCTCGGGTACTGGCAATTTTACTCTGCAATTTTCTCTCATTTAATCTCTCTCTTACCTTTACATTCAAGTAGTATGGATCACAATCGCCTTCTCCAGTTTTGTTATTTTCTCCTGACACCAATATTATTCTATTGACACAGTAACAAAATATTTGCCTCTGTCTTTTTTATTTTAACATTCATTTCTTTCTAATCTTTCGCACCACTCTGTTGTCATTTTCTGCACGCACCAAAGGCACTGTTGTCAGTTCTGCAAGGTTTTATCTTGCTATCACTCTTGTTTTTCAGAAAAAAATGTCATTTTATGAAACTTCATATGAGTGTAACCATATAAAAATAAATTGAATTGTTTTGTTCCATTCATGCTTGAGTGTATCTCAGAATTTAATGTAACTTTGGAAAAAAAAAAATCTCAGTTTCAACGTCTTCACAGGATTAGGATTTTCATGGCTTTTAATGACATTTTAAGCATTGCCAGCAGTGGAGGAACTAAAAAATGTGGCTAAAGGAATTACATACGTGTATAAAGTAACATAATACACTGAAATAAGAGCAAATAAATTAGAGATAATCGATGAGAACAGCTGTTTTAGTAAATTAATGGATAAAAATAATAATGACAGTGAGTTATTTTCTATCAGTTTCTGTGGCTACCACTTAGCTCCACAGTGTTATGAAACATTGCAGGAGGGCATTAAGCACGTGGACTCCCATGGCTCTCTTGCAGTTATATTACAAAAACCAGAAAGGAATGTATTCCATAACAACAGCTGTACAGGAAACAAAGAGACAATCACAGGCAAATCTGGATGTTCAGTGGGATAACAAAAAGGATATAAAGTCAGATGTGGTGAAAAGACACCAAGATTGCCACAAACAGTAATTCAGATGAAAATGCCAAAATGGCACACTTAGAAATAATAATAGTAATACTTAAAAATTATTATTAATGTGAAAAATACCTATTTCAAAATGACAAATATTTCTGTATTTTATTTTTAAAATACTGTGAAGCAATGAATAAAAATACCACCTTGAGAAAGGCTTGCACCCTTCTCTTCAGAGGCTGAAGGACAAATGAAAAGGCAACACGCATGTCCAGAGGCAGAATGATGATTGGATGAAATCCTGTGCTCTCTCACAGTTGCTCTGTCACATCAGGTGCTGCAGAGTATGTGCCTCACAGGGTATGTCAGTTGAAAAGCTTCAGGTCCCCTCAGTAAATTCACCCTGCATTTTACATCAAATTTTACAAGATTTTCTTCACACATGGAAGATTCTTCTCTCAACTGCTTTAAGGGTCTCTCTCTATCATATGCTACAGCCCCTTAATTTTTCTCTGGAGCTGGAAGAAAAAGAAACATGTGTGTTCATTTAAAATAATCTATAAAAAGGAAATAGAACTGAAGGTTTGGTGGTGGTGGAATTCATGACTCACCATTTCTTTCGTTATTGTCTCCTTCTTTGGAAAGGGACTTCATAAATTAGTAGTGCTACCTTTTGGAATCCAGGCTTTATACAACATACCTGCTAGGGAACTATAATAATCTACCTTTGAGGTAGAATATAATTTTCATTTTTACCATTCTTCTCTTTAGCAAAGATTTCCTGAGTATTAAATACTTCTTTCAGTAGGAAAGAATTTAATCCTTGAGTGAAAGTACCAGTTGGTCAAATGAAAGAAAACAAGCAAAGCAACTGCAAATTATCAAAATGAAACATGTTTATGTAAGATACCATGATGTTCCTACCTGTTTCGCTATAATAATAAGCCAAATACCATAGACCATCTGCATGCATAAAATATTTCCACTTACATGGCATGAGGCTTTGATAGTTCTCAGTGTACTCCTTTTCGGTTTGAAATGTAGATATGATCTTACTGCTGTGCTTTCGTTTGCATTTCAGTGGAACCTTTGTCCTGAGCAATTTGAGTTCACTGTCATTTCTTCTATGTAAAAACATTGAAAGAAATTTGCTTTCCTTGAATCACAAATACCCTAAATATGTGAGTTTCAGCTTTGTATGCTCCAGTAGTTTTATGAATGAATAATGGTAAGACTTGAGCTTACTCTCATTGTATTTCTTGAACATGTCCACTAGAAAACTACACCATTACTACATTGTTTGGTAATGAATTCAAATTAGCAGTATAAAGGAGATGTCCCTCTTCATTTACATTCTCCGCAAATACATTCTCCACAAACCTATCTCTAACCTTTGAGGATCACAATTTTACTTTCCATTACAGCGAGAGCAAGACAGAGATACATGGTGAGAGGGAAAAACCCTTTCAATTCACAGGGTCCAAACATTACGAATTTTCTGCATGCCTGTTTCCTCCTGGCTAGCTAATAAAGGACTCCGAGTTGATACACAACCAACCACTAAAGACCAGGAATGTGGAAGTGTGGAAGGCCCCCAACTTGCACAGGAAAACTTTCACTATTTTCTTCAGTCTTCATCTCTGCTATGGAATTGACTGTTATGTGTTCCCTTAAGGCCTGGAGGAGGTTCAGTGTTAATGGAAATTCTTCATGTAGTGCATGTTGTTGACATTTCCCGAATATATATTCAGTACTTTTCTTGTTCTGAAAAATGGAAGTGGCTATAACTACTGAATTGATAGTTATTTTCTAATAGATTCATCCCATTTTTGTACACAAGTACAGTGTAGCGGTAGTCTGCATACAAAATCTGGAAGGGACCCTGCTTGTAAGAAACAGTCTTAGTCTGACTAAGAAATTAAAAAAAGAACATGGAAACATTTTTTCTTGGCCTAAGAATTTGCAAAACTCGGTTTCACGAAGCCTGTCTCTCAGCTATGTTTCCTTTGATGCTGTTTGAGTTCCAGTAGGGCACATGAAAGGTGTGTAAAAAAGAAAAAGGATTTAACCATATTCTTGAAAGTGCTGACATCTGTTATGTCCATCACAAACGGACTACAGCCCTCATACATCTCCATAGGACTCAATTGTCTTCAGGTTTATCAGTAGGAACATGCAGGGCAAACATAACCTTAATCCTACAGATATTCACTCTGTCTCCAGCAGCACTTGTTCTTCTTTTCCTTTTTGCCAGTACTACAAGGTTAATTTTAAAGAGTTACTGTACTGTATCCTGTAATCACAAGAAGTTTTCACAAGATTGATGAGTAGAAAGTAGAGAGTTCAACAACCTCTAAATGCATGTTTCTATGGGAAAAGATTTTTGTTTCTGAAATAATCCTAAAGAACCAATTTTCAGCAGGTAGACATCTGGATACACATGTTAAAATTGGCCAAGTATTATAGCCCTGAACATACAAATCAATACCTACCAAGCAGACATTTGAACACAAATGCCTACCTAGCGTATGATATCTTCAGTTACTTATTTTGCAACAACTGTTGTTTGTGTTCCTTTGTATATACATCTCCTGTTGGCAGACTTCAAGACTGACCAACACTTCTAATCACAATTGTACCTGACAGCTGAAAATGGTTTATTTGTTATCTGTGCAAGAATATGAGCAGCAATCCCCTCCAGCTATCTTCGCATCCTGTTGAAAATCGAAAGCATGGGTTTATTTTCTGTTTACATTTTCTGTGACATTAGCAACATTTCCCAGAATTTATGAAAGCAGACCAGAGAATTATATAAAATCTTTATATAATTCTAACATTTCTATAACATTAAAAATTAATTGTTTTTCTATTTTTATCCACAGTATGCTAAGATCAATAATTCTCTTCACAATGACCAGCACCTTAATGCACAAGCAGCTCTAGTGACTTTAATGAGGATTCCCTTCCAATTTATTTCAGTGCACCTAATGAAAAATGTCACAGGATTTTACTATTCTTACAGTTGGGAGTTTGTGACGGAGGCTTCTGAAAATAATCGTAAACAAATTTAAAGAGACACATTTGGAAGTGTTTCAGCAGTTGGTGGCGTACAACCATTTGGACCCTTCTGAGCAAGACTAAAGAGAAATCACCAGTAGAGAGCTTTCTCTTTATGGCTTTCACTAAGCTTGTCAGGAGGACAAAGCCTCTATGAGATGGGACCATACAGGCAATTTTGCAGAAGACTATGATAGTGTGAGAGTGCAACAAGAGATGAAGGTCTAATCTCACCTCCTCTAGCACTGTCTTAAGTTAAAAGTGTCTTCAGCAAGTCTAACTTTCCCCAGGTTGAGGTGAAATGGAGAAAGCAAGTGCAGCTGTCTCTCTGAAGAGTTCTGCATTCTCTGGGCTGGAGTGAGTTCAAACAGGTTGTGCGAATAGAAAGTGGAAGTAGTCACAATGAATCAGACCAAGTACCCTGGCCATTAATCCAGTTGACTGTTGCAAGCCTACATCCTAGACTTAGATGTCTAAGGATAAAACAAGAACAAGACAACAGTGCAGTGATAACTCCCAAGAAGAGGTCCTTGCATTCAGCATTTTCCAGATTGGGAAGGCAGGACCTCCCAGGGCATGAGGTATTTTTCTCATGCAGAATAAAGCACTTGACATGCAGGAAGCAGAGGCTGATTTGTCCAAATTTCACATCATTAAACACCAGTCTTGAAATTACTTTTAATAATTGTAATAAAACAGCACAAAGACGAACACATGACATCTCTCCACCTATCAAGAAAAGCTTTTTGTTTCCTGAAGATCTTCTCTTGCATGAGATATATATGCCCTGGTAACCATTAGAAACAGTGCTGTAAGATCTCATATTTTTTGAGCTTTAAAATTGCCAGTAAGAGTCTCTAGATTGTAAGTTTAGGCTATATCATAGCTTTAGATACTTGAGGTCATATTCACCTCCAGAATTAAGTTCTTGAAATTCCATGGATTAATTTTGCACAGAGTTAGTGTGATTTTTACAAAAGTTCACCCAGAGAGTAATTGCTTCATGTTGGATGATAAATTTAAGTCTTTTATTCTTTTTGACAAATCACTTTGCTGCCAAAGTATTTGAAAAGTTCACAGCTCTTCTGTTTCCAAGGTGCAGTATATTCATCATTCAATCCTTCACTGGACTACAAGGTATCAAAGATTTCAGGGTCATGTTCTAAAATATTGCTAAAAAATTATTCAAGTTCTAAAAAGCTTATGAGATTATTTCTGCAGTTATTTTTCAGTGCCTTCTCTGCAAACCAGAAGAAAGAATCTGACTAGGCAAATACCAGAAATACAAGTGGTCTTATGCACTTTACTGTTGACAGAGCAGCCAAAACACTTGCGTGTGAATGGGCACTGCAGAACCAATGTGTACATTTGTGCATCTCTATTACTCTCTGTATGCACACTTCCCAATTCATACACATGTATAAACATGCATAGCTATGCATCTATATGCATAAATTTCTTAGTAATAAAAGCATCTGCCAGCTATTTTGTAAAATCCTCTGTTTAAACTATTTTAAACTATTTTTATATTAACTGACCTATTAAAAAATGAGAAATTAAACAAGTCCAGGCAGATTTTCATTGAAGATTCATGCTGTCATATTCCCCTCAGTTTTATGACCTTGCAAGAAATATGTTTTATCAAAAGCATAAATATAAATATATATGCCCAGAAGGCTGGTTTATATCTTTATTAAAATAGTGTGTGATATTTCCCTAAAGCAACTTTCTTTTCTATAAGAATATCAGAAGCTAAGGAGGAAAAATGAAGCCATTGTAACATTTTTTAATACTTCAGTTACACTTGTTAGTCTAGTCTTCTTCCAATCAGATTTAAAAATTGTTACAAACAAGCTTAATTACCTTTGCAATAAAGTAATTAATTTTCTTTAGAGACTTAACATTGTGATTCAAAATACCACAGTGAGTCTATAATGTGTCTCTGAGACTCATGCTGCAAACAGTATTAGGGCTATTCAAAACACAGCATAAATAAATTACTTAATTATAATCAAAGAACTGTCTAACACAAAGTAGTCTTCATCACTACTTGGACATATTTCTACTACAATGGTTTACAAATAGAATAGCAGAAAATAATAAAAGGGACACTGTAAAATTTTCTTTTATGATGCATGAGAAAATATTTTTATACAAAAAGAAAGCACTTAAATCATTAAACAACCTCTTCAGAAAATAAGAAAAACAGACACTTTCATGGCTGATTACATCTACTATCCATGCATTATTGGCTACTGTGTTTTCAGTAGTCTACAAGAAAAAAGTGGGGGAAGGTTTCAAGATTCAAACACATGAGCATTTTCTACTGACGCTTATAAATCTTGCAGACACAGTCATGTATGTGCCTGCTCCACACACATGCACACCCCTCTGTGTTCCCAACTCATTCCATGGACACTGATACTAACAAATTCGTTATCCAGCTGCCAGGATTTCATTACTCATAACCGCAAAGTTTTCTACCTGCTGGAAAGAAAATTGGTTATGTCACATGCAGACTATCACTGGTTGGGAATTAGCCTTGGGGAATTGTAGGGTGTTAAAAATGTGTTGTTCCCTGCTGCAGCGATGTTGTCAGTCTGCAGTACATAAAATACCATGTCACTTTCATCACCCAGAATCTGCACTGTTTACCCATTCAGATCACATAATTGCTCACATGTCTCGCAAGTCCTGTTGTTTGAGAATACAGCACATATCCATAAGGTGCTTCAGAAGTTCCACTCTTTGTGTAATAGGACTAATACTGGATTTGGCTGCAAGCCTGAACGATGATGGATATTGATCAATTGCTCATGCAACATTACAAGCTTCTTTTCCTCTTTATGCCCAAAGCTTCTAAAAATATTGAGGTTCCCCACTGACAGAGAACACATATACCCAGGAAAAAAGGGAACTGGTTGGTTAAGTTTCCACCCCATGACACAAGGGAAGAGGAGATGGAGAACACAAAGGGGAAGGGGAAGGAAAAGGTATGTGTATTTTCATGAAAATGGCAGCTGTAGTCCTGAACTTCTATGCTATTTCTCCTCTTCCCTTTGGTAAACATCAGGAAAATCAAAAGCTTTCCACAGATGAGATGCATCCTGAAGAAAGTGAATGGGAGTGTAGGACAGGAAAGTTCAGGGCTGATGGAGATGGGGGATAGGGAGATCATAGCAGGGGGTGGGAAATCAACAATGCTACAGGCAGGGTTCCAGGGATGAGATGAGGTAGCAGTGAGATGATAATGTATCATTCCATAATAAATTAAGTATTTATTTTAAATGCACAACAAATAGTAGAATGGTAAAGACCAACCAATGCCTACCATTATAGCCTTTGAATAAGCATTTAAAAAGTGGGGGTTTTTTTACTTTCATGGACTTTCAGTACTTTGTCAGATAAAGTCAGACCTTGAATCAAATTCTTACTGCAGAACTTCTAAAAAAAGCTCATAGGAAGTTTCAATAGTGTGCTGATGTTTGCTCAGGCAGCTACTAGATTTACTAGATTTGCATGGGCAAATATTTGAGTTCTGTGCACATTCATGGAAAAGTAGTCAGACAGATTGACATTAAAATACATTAGAGAACAGGATCTCTTAGCCAGGCTTTCAGTGTGCCATTAAATGTGCTGCTATGCCAATTATGATTAACAGAAGAAAATAAAAAGAAAATTAGCTTTTAGCAGAAAACCGTTACCCTCAAGTGAGAAATAAGAGCAGTGAAGGGAATGACACAAGACCTCTGGTTTCCTTATAATTACTAGAGAGTTAAAACATTGTGAAGTAAGTGCTTCCAGAAATAGACCAACAGAATTGGATTTTCCACTCAGAAGTAGAAAGAAAATACCTGTGGTCATGACTTTCTGTAGTTTGTAACTCACTCATGGGCTGCTGTTATAGTTTACATACCCACCCTGCTGGCTATTGAACACAACAGCTGAAGAGTTTTGGAATATATCTGGATACACTGGGGAGGCCACATTTAAATTGATTTTTCCTTTTTGAAACTTTAGTTCTTGTCTAACACTAGAACTATATCAAGGTGTTTATTACGGACATTGGGTTTGATTGCTTTTGTTTTAAAATAAGTTTAAATGAAGGGCAGGCTTTGCAACATTATATTTTCAAAAATAATTAGGTACCTACCTTTGCATTATGCATGACTCTTAAAAACATAAGCTATGGACAAATAATACTTTATTGACTAACCACATATGAGAACTCCATGTTTTATAATGGATAGATGACTGATAAATATGAAAATCTGTTTGCAGTGGTTTATCTCTGGCTTATACAGACAAATTGCTTTACAACTCTCATACTGTCCAGTTTTTAGGAACATGTCTCCAAACACAGTAAGTTGAATGCTGTTGCTGCCCATGACAATATAAATGTCCTATAATTTTTTAAAGCTTTTTCACCTGTCAGTCTAGATAGTGTCTCCCCAGTGATTGAATGCCATTAGACCCAGCAATAACTCCATAAACAAACAGTGCAGGTGTCCATCTGTGTCTTAGAGGCACAGCACTCATAATTCAGTAAGTGTACTTGAATGAATTTTAAGGTCCCTGTGGAGCAGAATGAGAAAAGTATTGCTGGGAGAGGTTATGTCCCATATTATACTAACTGATACTTCTAGGAAAAAAAACAGCTGTATCAGACATGCAATCCATTTTCCGTATCTAAAAGAGAAACAACAGGTTGTTCTTCAGGCTGGGAACAATTGCTATGGCTCCAAATGAAATGTTTGAAGCAGTTATAAAACCTGAAGGGGGAAAAAAGCTGGGGGGGTGGGGGGGTGGGGAAGAAAGGAGTTTGCTTACATAAAAGAGCAAAGAATCTTATTATTAAGAGGGGGGAAGTTTTGGTGGGTATTAGCACTTGAAGATAGTGAAGAGAGATGTCTTCGGTAGCAGGGCCCTGACAAGGGTGAGTAATTAGCTGGTGACAGCTTTTGGGAGAAATTCTAATGCATCATGAAACCACAGGTTTTACATGGTTAGTAATTTTCAGCCTAATATAATTAGAACATTTCCTTTTCTAGGTTATACTGACTCACTGGGTTCAGCACATTGCTGTAGTTCAGTGGCCCAGGACAAAAGTGTTTTCCTGTACTATTTTCTTTCCAACTTCTGGGCAATAAATTACTGTTTAACTTTCCCTCATGAGGGAGATTTTCCTCCACAGTCACACCTAGTGAGCTGTTTTCCTTGGGTACCAGGTAATCAGAAATTTTGCGACACCTAACTCTTTCTGTTCCATACAGTTTCAGTTCAGATGGAAATTTTTCAAGAAACAACCATATTGTTTTCCTCCCAGGATCATCACTGAAATCTGATGTATTCCACATTCAGCAATGAAATGAGTAAGATGACTGAGGACTTCACCTCGTTAAGTTTCTCAGAGTAAATGAAGATCATCTTGCTCATCTACTCTCCTCAACCATGTATATTATCACCATAATCATCACCATTGGTTCATATATTTCGGTTTCGCTTTCACTGTCCATTATGGATTCAGCTGTTCACACAGAAAATTAATTCAGTGCCAATTTCTCTTTTTTTTTTTTTTTTAGTTTGGTTTACACCATTTTCAGCCAGAGCTGCGAAGGTTTCCAGTTAGCACTGCTCTCTTCATAATAGCTGAAGACAGGTGTCTTCATTTTCATTCTCCCCAGAGTTTATATCCTTACCTGAATAACCATTTAATGCAAACTTAAATTACTTTTTTCATTGTAGGTGGCCTAGATAATAGAATTAATAAATAAAATTTCTTGAATAAGTAGAAGGCATTGGAATGAACTCCTTAACAATGCTGCTTATGAGCTCTATTTCTGCGAGCCTGCTTGCTTGGCAAAGGACTTAAACACATTTAAATCCTACTTCAGTGACACCTGAGTACATGTTTAAGTATTATGTTGGTAGCTGGACATCATATTCCCTACATCACAGATTCTAGGTTTTAGACGGATCAGCTGGGCAAGAGAGGGGATGGGAATGGGTATTAAACCATAGCATACCGTCGCCCATCCCTTTTTTCTTTTATCCCAGATACAAAGAAGAAAAATTAAAGTAATATAGTTCTGAAGGTGAATACTAAACTTCAAAAGTTTATAGGAAATT
The DNA here is from genome assembly GCA_036630365.1 of Acanthiza pusilla. Lineage (NCBI taxonomy): Eukaryota > Metazoa > Chordata > Aves > Passeriformes > Acanthizidae > Acanthiza > Acanthiza pusilla. The sequence continues at coordinate 2,195,299 of JAXCHO010000152.1, read as the reverse complement.
TTAAAAATTAAGTATTATGGTTATGAGACAGCAGTGATAGGAAAAAAAAATTATTAACCATTTAAAATGGTGTATCACCAGATGTCCTCTCTCAACTATTCAGTATCCATTTGGCAGCCTTCCTTAAGTGTAAGTGTATTAATCCTTGTAAAAAAGCAGCCTCTTTAGGTATTCTGGGCTATCAAAACATGACAGAAAATGAATGTCCCTTTTTCTGTGCTCTCTTTCCTTTAAATCTGCCTCATCAAATAGCAGATACTTCCAACTGTCTATTCATGGACTGGCTTCACGAGTTAATTGCCAATGCTCTAGATCATTGTAAATGAAAACTAAAGGCCAGTCTGATCTATGGAGCTTCAAGGGGAGTAATTTATTTTGTAATGTATGACATAGCTGAATATACTGTTTAAATACAGAAAATTTTCTGATGCAATTTACTTCAGCTGGCTCTGTATTTGATGAAGAAATTATAATGATGTAGTACATTAAACATATGTACCTAATTTGCAAAACTTCCAAAAAAGAAGAAATATCTTGTATGAAGACAATGCACACTACAACCATATTCTACTCAGGAACATGAAAGGAATACCATATTAAAAATTGATTACCACATAGATATACATATATATAGATATCATTGAATAGATTAAAGAAGATAAAAGCAGTGCAAGTTTTGAAATGTATGCATGCTGTGATCACTGTTTACCTGTAACTCAAATGAATCTGTAGCTCTTTCCTATGGACAACCTGATCCAGACTGTTCCTTGCATAGTCCATATTCCGCAGTCAATTGCAATTCTTAGCTTATTTATTTTCAGTTATGTTCACAGATGGAGGCAGAAGCTGAACCCCTGACTTTGAGCAGTTTGATGTTCATTTGGAATGTGAGAAAAAATTAGTAGTGCCATGACAATGCCAAGACAAGGTTTTAAGATGCTGACAGACAGCTTTTCTGACTCACTGGGAAGTCTGCAGAGCCAGCACAGAGGCTATGCAGCACCACGCTTAGTCTTAACTGTGCTTTCACCTCAAGTTGTCAGGCAAAGCAAGATTAAGCAGAACAAGCAGCATCCAAAAAGAAGAACACATAAGTAATTATGCAAAGTCAAATCTCACTCAGCAGTGGTAATACTCCTGTCCTCCAGAGATTGCTGCTTCACCATTGTATACAAAAAGGTTTCAAAATAAATAGGAACTTGCAGGCTGAAGACAACATGAGAGGCATTGTACAAGCCTACAATAGAGGTAATGACTAAGGCACCCACTCTAAAAAATCTCCCCCCAAATGTCTGCTCTAATGGTTCTCACAAATACTCCAAAACGTAGATTTTCCAAAATACAGAGTAGCATTGAGCCAGTGATTACTGACTTCTGCCACCTAATCACAGTGTGCAGCTGCACCGAATAATAGTGAAATTAATTTGAAGTTTACCCATGCAATAACAATGTTTCCTGGAAAATGCATGCATATTGCTTCAGATTAAATAAGTGAACAACTGGTCAGTCTCCATATAGGCAAGCTTTACAGCAGCAGGAACAACTGTTTATACAAAGAAAGCCTAAACCTCTGACAAAATATAATGTCTTTTTCCAAAGGAAAGGGCTGCACTGATATATTCTGTTGAACAAGGTAGAGAAGCTGTGGCAGCAGTGACTAAAGCAATAAAGATCAATAAAAGTGACACTACAATCTAGAAATGAATGTGATTTTCTCATAGAACAGAATGGTTTGCAATAGGCACTATAAAATGTAATTGAAAATTCTGGATATGCGTACATTAGGGGCTTAATTTGGAAAACAGTATAGTTACTTTAAATGGCAATTCCTGTTTCAAAGGTGATTAGAGTAATAATTGCTCAATTCTGATTATATGAAAATTCATTGTATATTTCAGAAGTTGTAAGAAGTAATGAGTGTTGGTTTAAGAGAAACAGCAAGTAGCACACAGTGCAAGTAGCAGTACAGTGGAAATCCTCACTAAAGGTTGTCTTGTGAACTTTTTTGAAAGCATGCCAGTACACACTGATTACATATGAGTTGATTTTTCTATTGTTATTAAGTACACCTACTCCTACAACGTTTACTCCTACTACTCCACAGCTACCACTGATGATAATAATACAATCTGGAGAAGCAGAGTTTCACTTAAGCAAATAATTTTCTGTTTTCTATCATGCTTCTATCATTCTGGCAATTTACCCAAAGGAATATCATAGCTAATTGATGCCATCACAATCTGAAGACCTATTATCTTCAAAGCTTAATTGTATATATCAGTACATCAAAGGACAGAAATGCTTTATTTGAAGGGTTGACTTTTTGAGAATCTAAAGGCAGAGTGAGAGCTGATGATAATTGCTCAAAAGTCATTAGGTGTTATTATGAATGGAAATCTATTCCATTTACTGCAATGGACGAGTAATATACAGCCTTATTTTAAATAAGATAATTTTCATACAAACAGTGAATAATGCTGTAAATATCTGTAAAGCATGCTCTTTGGGCTATTACTACTGTCAGTAGAATTTAACTAGTGGGAACTCAAGATGAGGAAGGAGGTAATGAAATCATTAATTAAAATAATGTTATTTTAAAAAAAGGAAATACGCTTTTCCTGCATGTATGAGGAAAGTGCAGGAGCACATAAATAACAAGCCCTAAAGGATCAACCTTTTAAACCAGCAGAACTTCTAATGGGGGTCAGAAGCAGGAAGCAAGAGCGGGGTGTAAGGGCAGAGCCATGCAGGGCTATTTTAGCAGCAGAACCCCTGTGCTCAGAGACCTTTGGGAAACTTTGTACAGACAGAAAATGCTGCAGAAAATGCCTCAGGGGAAGGAGAAATCTGCAAAATGAAATTGCTTCTAGTGTGTTTGCTTTGTGTCAGAAAAAGACCAGGGCTTGGATTTTGTCAGTCCACTGTCTGGAAAACACATAGAGCCTTATTCTAAAACTGTGAACAGGTTCGCACACATTTTGTCAAAAGCTTTTTCTCTTTCACACTTCTGAGGAACAAACTCCTGGCCAGTTTTGGTGGTGCTGGTGAATATGACACCTTACTGAGGTGCTCAGAGTCCTTGACAGATTTACCTGGTGTCAGCAGACCAAGGGCTTCTTCACAGATTCTCACAGGTCTTGCTACTTGCCCTTTGTATAATGATACCAACATGAAGATCTCAATCCTAGGTAGGAGGACATACCTGCTGAGATCACTAATACAGCATCTCAATGGTAATTAAATTTAAAAGTAAGCTTTTGCAGGATGTCTGCAGTATACAATTTCATTATATTACAATTAGCTTACTATCAGCCTCTCTAATATTACTGATATTCTGGCTATGTCAGCCTTATGTTTCAGTATCTATTTCAATTAATGTGTAGGTCCAGGCCAAAATAATCAGGAACTTTCTAGAAGAATTGCACATTCCCAACAGATGAATTGTCAATATATCAACTTGATAGCATAGTTCAGGGGAAATGCAGGGGGAGTAGAGTTTATCTGCTTTAAATCATGACAATACAAAAATTACCCAATTTTCACCTATACTAAGTCTATGATTTACTATTGCACTACTGCTTTTAGACACATTATAACCAGGCTATTATGCTGGTGGCTCCGCACTCTCTTCATTCCTTTTGGACAGCATTCTGCTCTAAAAATACATGTCTCTCATAGGTGTGGGGGAGACAAAAGTTCTGGGAGAGAAGAAACCCCTTCACTGCTAGTAACACAGGCAGGTAAAAGCTGGGTTAGCTGCTTGACCCAGGGAAGGAGCACAGAATCCAGCTAACATTATGCACAAGCTAACATTATGCACATCGTGGTACATGTGGACAGCATGGGTCAGCCAAACAACAAAGTGATTGGGGGCCCTCTCAGAGCTGGCCCGCAGGGTTTGCTGAGGCAACCAAAGGAGATGCAGTTCTGTCATTGCCTTTACTAGAAGCAGCTCCCATGGAGGCCAAAAGTGCTTCTTTGAAAGCTCTTGGTAAGGCTCCCTTCTTTTCTGAGCATGGCCTCAGTAAGAAAAGAGAACATGTCACAGAGAGTTTACCCTGTGCATTCACCCATGACAATACATGGAGCATGATAAAAACCAGGTTAGGAGAAAACACCTCAGGCCATGCTGCCATCTAAGTCCGCCAACTAAATATTTCACAAGATGGCACATGTCCTCTCTTGTTTACTGCTGCACAATGACACAACTTCAGCAGCTTTCCCACCCACCTACTCTTACAAACACGGCAGTTTATACACAGCAAATTCTTAAAAAAAATTTAAAAAAAAATAAAATTAAAAAAAAAAAAAAAGGCATAAAATGTGTGTTTGTATTCTTTGAGGGGGAAAAGAGAGCAGAATATGAAAACAGAAGAAAACAATGCACCTCATTTCAAAATAACATGAGTACTCTGAAATGGGTTCTGAGCATTTGTCCTGGACTGGTCTGTAAAAGGCAGCAGCAGGTATTCCCCTTAGTTTCATCCAGGACTGGGAAGCAAGTTAGGATCCACTGTTTAATATCCAAACTGTAGCTCAAAATGCTTAAATCCCCACACACATACTTTTCCCACTTTAGGTGTATAAACCTTCTCCCACAGGGCTCTGCTGTCTTAGTTCACCAACTAGTGCTCCTGTGGTGTTTAATGGATGAGTGACTTTTCTCAGTCACACTGCTTACAGTGCTCTTCTCTGAAAATTCTTAAGAAAGAGTGATTAATCTCTGAGCTTGATCATGTGGGGCCTTGTTGGCCTGGGGTAACTATATATATTGTCGGGGCTAGGAAGATTTTTCTTTATGTCCCAGTAGTACAAGGCCATGGATTAGAAAAAACAAGTTCAGCTGGAAAAGCGTATGAAAAAAAATAATTGTCTCTAGGCTCACACAAATAGTTTGAAGAAATGTACAGCTTAGAAAGATGGAGACTTTGCCAAAGATGCAGACACTCTAATTTGAGATTAATATATTTCCCAATGTTTCCAGGCTGTTACCATAATGAAATATTTATAAAATGCATTTGAAATGTTTTAAAATGGATGTTGGGAAACCTTGATGATTTAAAATATTTGATAATGATAGTGCAGTAATTACAAACGATTTTGTTTCCACTGAAAATTATGAATGATCAAGACCTAGAATAAAAAGCAATGATACAGAATTGAAAAGGGAAAAGGAGCTATGCCTTACCTGTATTATTTCTCCTTCAGATCCTTTAAGACTAGACTCTAGTACTTTGTGGGCATTAGAATGTAATTATTGAAATTTTGTGCTTCTCAAAATATATTTTCTTCATGTTTCAGAAGCAAATGATAAAAGAAATTTGGAAAGTTATCTAAAGCAATAAAGTGAAGCTGTAATGTATTAAGTCCAAAACTACTGCTCTGTGAAAAACAAGATCTGAAAAGCTGATACTGGTTAAGGCTTCATTAAAGTATCTGTCTAAGACAGAGAAAATAACTGCTTTATTGAAAAAGCAGTTGAAAGAGGAGAACAAAATTATCTCTGTTACTGCATGCACACAATTATGTTATGTCATCCATGTATGCAAATAAAATAATAAAGGTAAAGCAAAATATGGCTTTGGAGCAATCACAGAGGTTTTGTAAAAATTCAGAGAAACAGATTAAATGTGTGTTACCAGTGGATGTTCAGGTGCTTTTGTAAAATTAACATTATATATAAACACAAATCAGTGCTTAAGTGCCAGATGGTTAATGAAGACCAGCCAGGAAACTTCCATAATTCACAATAATGAGTATGGTAATGAGCCTGCATTATAAACTGAACAGCCGAGTGATACATAGTGCCTACTTGAAGTAACAAAGCATTTGGAGTGTTTGATATTACAAGAAAATGTCGAATTTCAACAAAAAACCAAAAAAAATCCCAAAAAACCAAAACAAGACCAAACTAAAAAAAACCACCAAAAAAACCCAACCAACCAACCAACCAAAAAAAAACCCAACACAGAAAACCCCAAAAAACAAACAAACAAAAAATACCCACCAAAAAAACCTCCCATAAAAGAAGCAGGGAAGAATATTGTTAGATACTGAAAGTTTGTCACAGATTTTACAAATAAATAACTGCATTTATAGCAAGCAACTAGAATTGAAATGAAGTGATTAAAATTATTTCCAGCATTTTCTGATTTCATTGGATTTGTTAGTGGCAACACAGAGTACTACTCCTTTTTCGGGGCTTAATTCTTGTGAAATTTAGACTTGGTACAACCATGAGAGTGACACATCTAATGATCGTCTGTGATAATGGACTGGTGTTATAATCTGATTGCATGTGCCATTACAAGACCATACCTGCTGATGAGTCCTACAGCTGGAACAAACCATTCCCATTGTGGCCTCTGTATGAGTACACTTCTGAAAAGAAAATGACGTTGAATTATTTTTCTCCATTATTTACAGGACCAGTTTGGGTCACAGGTCTTATCACAAAGCCTTAGGAGATCAGCTGGGTGGGAGGTGATGGTAAGATGCAGGTATGGGATAAGAAAAGTCCTGGGGTTCTAGGGGAAAGCTGATGAATTGTAAAGGTGGTTCCACATCTTCCATCCCTGGGTGGTCTCTGGTGGGAGCTCTGTACTCTCTAGCTGTCAGAATTCAGGTCCCCATCCATAGATATGACTTTTGTTCTTGGACGATGCCTGAACAGCTGCTGTAATTTCTAAAGCAAATGCCTTCACCTTGACTGGTTTTTTTTCCCCTTCAGACAGCTTTGTAGCCTTTTGAAAGACTCATGTGATCTGACACATCTGTTTGGCTTTTCCTTCTGAGTAACCTTCAGAGAAGCAAAACTACTAAAACCCAAAGGCTTCCTCTTTGTTTCCTCATTGTCTTCTAGATTTTAACATCTGTTTTACCAGTGCTTACCTCCTCATTTTCTGGCTAGCTCTTCATGGGAGCTTACCTCTTTAAGAAGAGATTAATCACAAAGTGATGGCATTTTCATCATTCTACATCAATATGTTAATAAACATAGGCTCAGCAGATCTATACTGTTTCTAGTTCTAATATCATTAATTTCAAAGCATTTATTCATGGATAGCTAAAATTAGTTATAATGTCATTGAAAATTCTGGGCAAAGTCTTCTGTTTGAACCACAGAAATGGGACTTAGGTGTAAAATTTTCAGTGGATTCATTAACCTTTTTATCAGTGATTTAAATTCTCACTTTTTCACTAGAATCCTTGCCCTATACCTTCTTGATCTCTTACACCAGTTACAATTTGTGTAATTAATCAGATCATCATTTTCATACTAATAACTTGTAAACTTTCAGGAACTACTTGGTTACCTCCTTACCCTTGTACAGCCTCCATTCATCTGGAGCCTGCTGATTTTTCTGATGTCTGGGCTGGTGAGAAATATGCTTGACACCATTTCACTGGAAGTCAGTTTGAAAATGAAAATTAAAACAGACTAGTGACACTCTGCTTCTTCCAACAGCTCTGCAATCTGCCTCCTTTTTCTATCCTACATCCTCCTTCCTACCTTTCTGTCCTCTCAAACAGACACCACGACAGTGAATTGTTAATAGAAATAGGTTTATAAAATGCCTACATAACAATTCTACAATTCTGCAAAGTGGGTGTCTCCAGAATGAGAGTTCAATATTCCTCTTGGATTCCTTTCACAGGAGGGTATCCAGCAGGGTGCAAAGACATTGTTTTCTTAGCCTCATGCCTCGGATTAGATCCCTAGACAAAACCCTTCTTGTATCAAATACATGTCAAAGCAAAAACAGTGGAATGATGGGCTTTGTGCAACACATTTGCTTTAGCCACACTGCACTTACATTTCCTTCTTCCCTTTCATCATTATTATTATGTACTTAAGGAGCCTGTTTTTCTGTCTGCCTCATTAGTCCTTTTGTTCTATTTCATGTCCTATTTCAGTCATTTCTGTACATTATTGTATGCTGTTTCTATTTGCTTGTTCTGCACAGCATGTCTTCCATTACTCAGTTTGTTTTTCTTTTGTTTCAAGCCATATGATTTCCCTGGACTCCTTTCTGGATGTTGGTTGCTTTGTTGTTTCTCAGCATTTCTATGTGTGTCATTTAATTTTGGCTTTTGACTCTCTTGTTCGGGTTTGGTGTATATTTTATAAGTATTATATCACAGTATGTTCATAATTCTAATGCCATTATGATATTATTTTATTTACTTTTAATCTATATATATAGCAAGGAAATTTTTAATATTAGCAATAGGAATTCAAGCATAATTTGATGGGAAGATTATATTATTGTGCCAGTGTTAGCAGATTTAGAAGATGTTTTTTCAATATCTTACACATACAAATAATTTAAGAAGATAAATCAAATTTGATGACTATTAGATTTCTATGTAAGTGAAAGAAAAATACTCATCTTCTGTGGGAGGAATAATGACTGATTACTATCAAGATAGAAACCTCTGGGAAAAACCTGAGAGATGTTTAAAAATCCTGACAGTAGAAACCTGCAAGATTTCAACAGCTGCCTAAAAACGGGGTCAAATAGGGAGGATAACACATTACTGACTTAAATAATCTGAAAATAATTTCAGACAGAAATCTTTATCATGAATACTGTTAGGTTGGCTTTCCTGTCTCCATTTACTGAACATCTTTCGTTCTTTCTCTTTTTCTCATTCCACTTTTTCGCCCCCTCCCCCTCTCCATTTCCTCCTGAACATTTTTCTTTTTCTCATTTCACTTCTTTGTATTTTTATCAGACTTATAATAATCCACATGTCTTTTATCCCATTCTGGTTTTACTACAAGGAGAAACCAAAAACTAATAGAGTCTACAAGCATGGGCACCTAAGACAAGGTTGGTTTTAAATTGGCATCATACTCCTCTGCTGATTTCTGGTATGCTTGCATTTGTCCATTTGGAATGAATGATAACCTGCTGCATTCTGATTCAAATATAGGAAAATATATAATTAATGGTGCTGCTACTTTTGTTACTCTGTTTGTGTAGTGAGCCTGGAGGTCCTGGTAGTAAATAGCACCATACAGATGTAGAACAAAGAATTGCCTATGTTTTGAAGAATTTGTAATGCATTAATTTCATTCAGGTAGACACATTCCATTAGAAAGTTACATGAAGTTTATATGCTCAAGCTAATTTATAAACAAATAATGTCCATACTGATCCACTCCAGAAATATAATTTTTAAAGGGAAATTCAATGGAATTTATTATCTCTAAATGCGATTTTAGTCTCCCAATGGGATTCAGGCTGTCTTGAAATTCAAGCTTTGTGATTATAAAATTGTATTTTATTAAATATCTCACAGTTATGAATCTAAAATGAATTGTCAGTATTACTTTTCAGTGTTATTTGTATAGCCAACTTTCTTCATTTGAGAGAAGGCCAGGATTAGCTATTTCTTCTATAATGCTTTCCTGAATATTTTGACACACTTTGATTGAATGCACATGGTTTTTCTTTACCTTCCAGGGATTTTATCTCAGACCTGTGTCTGTGAGAATAGATCAGTACAACTACCACATATACTGTTATTTTTTGAAGAGCACTAACTACTGTATATATAATTTAAAACACTTTAAATTAACTGTGAAGGACAGGGAAAATTAAAAATGGATTCAGAATACAGATGCTTTTTTATGTGTAATATGTGAAGGAAGAAAGCAGGGAAAAGAGATTGTTTGCTGCCTTATCATGATTAGATAAAAAGCAGGAATAATTACCAGCTCAGTGGGTATGCCGGTACAAAGGAAGAAACACTCCTCAAGCAGTTGTTTTTTCAGCTCCAGCAGATTGTGCACATAAACACACACACCCCCCTTGGTGAGTTTTGCTATCCTGTAAAATCTAATGAATTACCTTCATGGCACATTTTGATGCATATTGTTCTATATGACCAGTTGATGTTATTTCAGTTTTTATATTGTCTAAGACATGATAATGGCTGCAATTCAAACTAAGGATAACAAGGTTCGTGTGGAAATGATGAGGGCATTTTCCCAAGTCTTTCCATATTAAGCTTGTTATCAGCATGAAATGCAATGATGACTCTATGAATAATACTTACAAATCTAGAGTCTAAGTGTAGACCAGTATGGATAAATCCTAGGGAAACAAAGCTCCTTTTCCCCCACTTGGTATTCTGGAGTTATCCTCTGAAATAAGAGATTACTTCTTTTATCAAGTGGTCATTAAAGTAAACTTCAGAATTGGCCTGGGAGTTCTGTAAACCTGGTACAGAGTAAATACATTAATATTAAACAGCATGCTATTTTATTTGAAATCACTTGATGTACTTAACATTCGTCATCAAAATGTCCTGAAGTGTATCATACACATTGCTCATAGGAACAAGAAGAGGGATATTCAGGAAAAAAGGTTACAGAAATCCAGACTTGTACCCAAAACAGGAATGATGAGATCAACAGAAAAGATCAAATATAGGATCAGGCTTGTGAAGTCAGACTGTTGATTGGCTACAGTTCAGTGCTGTTTGAAATGTTTGTTGGGAGTCAAGTAAGTGTTGCACACACTTGTAAGTCTGAATCCACCAAAATACAAAGTTCCCTGTCTCCCATAACAGCATAGTTTCTGAGGTTTTAAATGTCTATAATTCCTGTTTAGGTAGGGTGTATCACTAGTTTTAAGATAAGGATGGGGCACTTAGAGAAATTAACAATGCAGGTACATGAGTAATAAACAGGGATGAAGAAGAATAATATTTTTAGAAGCATCACTTCTCTAATCATTTCCTCTTCCTAGCAATAGGTCTAGGGCTGTAGATTCAAGGGATTCTGTCAGAAGAGAAGAAATGCTTATTGAACCTCATGGTTCACATCACCTTGGTACCAAAAGCACGCTTAGAAGATGTTTGTCTCAGTGACAGTTCCCTGTCACTTAAACCAAGGCTTATTCTCTACAGAGTATGAGGTGTGATATAAATTACAGACTATATATACCTTATTTTTCTGCGTTTTTTTAGCTGCTTAAAATCATTCAGTTCCTGTAATGATTTGAGGAACAATATTTGCTCACTATATGATGTAACACACAGTTAGACTGTCCACACTTCTTTCAGTGAAATATCCAAGTGATGTACCTAATTCCTTTCTCATTGCTATCAAATTTAAACCCATCATGGGAATACTATATGACATTTTACTGCTGCACAAGTTTGTTTCTCTCGATGGATGCCCCATAATTGGATAGCTCTTAAAAGAAAAATAGATCTTAAGAGTTAGAAACACTCAGTATTTCTTACAAGGAAACACCCAGTATGTGTTATAAGGAAACAGCCGTTAGCTGATTCGTTTCAAGATATTAATTTGTGCTAAAAAAAAAAAGTGCATGTAAGTTAGGAAACATGCATTGTCTGACATGAACATATCTCATGTTCAATGCATAAGATAATGATCAACAAGCAGAAGAGGAAAGTAAAAGGTTTTCCCAAACCAGAAAGTATAATATGTCATCTACTGACTCACCCAATCTATGCAAATTTGCAACGTGCCCAGCAGCCAGTAAACGTGGTCACGGTAAAGATGGATGTTCCATATAGGTGAAAAGCAATGCTTACCCTGATGCTGCAAAGCCATCTTGGCTCCTTTAGACCAAGAACAAAGCAAACTGCCTGCAACCATAGCTACCAGTTCAAATGTCAAATTTCTCTCCTAAATGTACTACAGAGGCAGCAGCAGCTGACAGGCAATCCAGGTGTAGAGGATAAGTGGGTAATGGAAATTCCAGGAAAGATCCCTTGCAAGAATTGAGAAAAGCCAAAGGTGAAAAAAAATGCTACAGTCACTTGCGTGTGAATGTTTGTGAACATTGCTCCATCCTGCACTGAGCAGTGCATATTCAGTACTATTTCTGTCATCTTCCTCATTCCCTGCCAAAAGACACGATTCTGTTTTCTGCCTTTATTACTGGAAATGCAGACTACAACTGCAACAACATCAAGTGAAAATCTGACCTGCTCAGCAAAAATGTAGCCAGGGATTCTCACTTGCTTCTTTCATGCCTAAGTGCACAGAAATTCTGCTGTCTGCCCAGGCAGAGCAGAAAGCTGGAAGGATCCTTCACTTATGGTGATCCTGCATAAACACAGAGCTCCACAAGTCAGCACCAGTGCTTAGCAGGGTCAGATGGCAAAACATGTAATTTTGAATAGGTTTCGCTTTTGTTCTGTTTTATACTGGTTTTGGATGAGATAATACTAATGGACAGATCTGACCATCCTAATACTTTGCAAGGTCATTCCTTTTTCTGTAACTCACATTTGAGTGAGCAAGTGAAGATTTATTTATTTTCTCTCTCTCCTTTTATTTATTTTTTTTTTACATAAGAGAAGCCAGACAAGGGAGCAGAGGAAAATTCCAGGGGCAGGGCAGTTCAACTACAGGACATCATATTTTTAAATTAAGTTCCTTGTTTAACATGAGTTTTAACCATTGTCATGCTGACAGCTGTGGTGCTGAATAAGCTTGTTTGGGATACAAGTATTTGCATGTGTATGTGTTTATGCATAATTTACATAGGGGTTTTTTTGAGATACATCACGATCTGCATCACTTTTTCTGAAGTGCTTGCAGTATAGCAGATGGAATAATTGTTTTTCTTTTCTGGAGGATTATTTTAAACCAAGATCCAGTGCAGTGTGTCTCTGTCTTTATAATTACAGAGAAAAGGAAGAAGAAAGACATAAAGGGACTACATGAAATACTATTTTGTCAGAGTTCTTAGATGACATTTGACCTCTGTGAACAGTTCCTGCTTATCTTGTCTCTGGAATAAAAAACTCTTTTTATCCATACCCCATGTTGCATTCTAACAAAGGTAAATGTCAGAAATGCAAAGTAAAATGCATAAAAATGCATTAAAATTTGAAATGGTCCCTTTTCACTGAAACTACAGTGCTCTGACAGCCGTATCACCTGCTTCAAAAGAAAGTACGAGTATTTCTGCAGCACGTGGCTTAAAGAAAAAAACTAACAGCAGAAATCTCCTTTAACTAAGAGAACAATTTACTGTTCCAGGGTCTACTTTAAACAGTATTCCTGAAGGGAAAGTTAACCATATGAAATTTGGGTTTAGTCACCTGGTTTCACATACCCAAGATGGCTCATACCGAGCTTGCCATGGCACCTCTGTAACACCTCACCTCAGCTTTTCTTCAACATTCACATCACCTTTTCAATATAGCAAGATTATAAATTCAGTTTGTTTACTGACACTCAATTTTATTCTTTTTTCATTTTCAACACATTCGATTTGGTCACGTATCATAAATATTGTAAAACCTACTTCACAACTTTATCTATCAGCTGATGGGTCTGACTAGACGGCATAACCAAAATCTAATTTGAGAGAAAGTTAACTCTCCAAGTTTCATTCCTAGGGATGGTTAGATTTTGTTGATTAGATGACAGACTGGCATGATAGACACACATAAATAAAATTAACAAAGAAATCTTCCACCTTGGGGATAGGAATCTGACATTCCTGCAATTCTGGTGAAAGCAGTCAAAATTCTACTTTTTAAAATTTTTATTATTATTTTCCTTTATCTTCTGAAGGCCTAAATAATACATACCCAGTTATGCACACCTCTTTCTGTCACACAGCTAAAATGACAGAACACCATATGTTTTATAGATTGATTTGGCCAGGTTCTCATATTTTGAGATTTGCATAATCCTCATGAAAACGAAAGGAAATAATCCTTTTGAAACTATTTAGAAAAATCATCCTGAGTAAGGAAACTGAATTATTTAAGATTGCCCTAAATTTTTTTTGAAAGAACATAACCACGTAAAGTATAATATCACCTAGCTCCTTTGTCTAATTAAACCAAACCTTTCCTAAATACTTCTTTGATTTGAAATGTGACCTATGAATCTTCCATATAATTAAGCTTTACAGTGTATTGGAAACAAGGAAAAGTATGTGTTTGTTGTAGGTTTAAAAAAAGTGCCATCCTATTTTTGAGAAACATACCTGTTTCACACATGCTCCTTAAATTTTTGCAGTAGTTCCCTGCCATGAAATCAGTGAACACAGTGCTGAGTCATGAGGATGTCACTGTTCACCAGCACCAGAACCAAGATACTCCTTTCCAGCAGCAAATTTTAGACAATTCTATTTTCATATTTTCTCTTTCCTTAGTGTTTACCTATAATGGAAACACAGCTTATTTAAGAGACCACATATGAAGTCCTGTGATTTCACAAGTCCTGTCCCCTTAAAAAGACTCACAATATTAAAATATATAATGTTCACTATGCAGAAATGATGCCAGAAACAACATCTGTAAAAATCTATCATTTCTCATCATTTTTTTGAGGCTCAGAATACAGACAGCCTATTAGCTCGAATGTCGTGCCTAAGTACAGCAGTATTATTCAGAAGGAATTAACTGTAACTACACCAGTAGGAGGGTATTTGCATGATGAAAGGAGTACTGATGCAAGAAAAGACTTTTTAATGTTTTGGGAACCAAGAATTTATGAGACCAAACCTGTATTGAAAGACATGCAAGAACTGCTGATGGTGTGGCCTGTTTTTCAAAGGCATCACACTATCTAATATCATGATACAATGTAGCAGAAAAGAACACCAGAAGACAGAAAAGGCATAATTTTCAGTGCTGTTTCTTTTTCTTTTTTTTTTTTTTTTTAACAATATTCTTGTAAAATGGTTTTCCATTTTCCAGGTAGGCAAATCTGTTTTATTTTGCTCCTCTATTAAAACACTCAACAACTTGCACTTGAAAAATTTCTGTGGAAAAACTTGCTGTCACCTTGACTGGACACAGTCCTACCTAGGAATATTTGGTCAAGGGAACAACAGGAAACAAAACACCCATGATGAAGTTATGAACAAATTGTTAAGCTCTTAGGACAGCTCTCTGCAGCCTTCTTAACTCTTCATAACTCCAACCCATTTGTGCCTTTCTATAATTTTCAGGCTGCAAAAGATGACCTTTGGAATGGTGTCGGTGCTGGGCACCACAGCTGTTACCTGACTGCTGATCCCAGTAACAAGAGCAGTCAAATTCTGGAAGATGGGGATGGTATGGAAAGGTTTTGATAACTATGAAAACATAGTACAGTTCAGAGCTATCTGTCAGCCACTCTGGTTAACTGCTCGACAAGAAAGTCCTGCTTCCTTTTGATTAACTCGCTTTGCCTCTCTGTTTATTAGCTGTACGGAGAAAACAGTCCTCACTGAATACAGTAATGGAAGTCAGTGTAAGGTACATATTGCAGAAATTAGACTGAAATATAACATAGGGAATAAATCATTCTATCACATACAATTGATGGAGAAAGAGAAATTAGTAGACACAGGAAAAGGAGGTATGGCACACAATGCAGTTTGAAAGGAGAGGGGAAGTTAACAAGATAGAGGTGGCAGGAAACATGAGAAAAAAATGTGAATGGCTTGGACACTCTGCAAAGGAAGAAAGGAAGGAAGCAGGTTAAAAAAGAAAATAGGAAGTGATAGTGCACAGACAATTTAGGGCTGGACCTCAGAGGTCAACTGCAGAAACCTGTAGAGATTTCAAAAAGAAAGGGGTGCTTTTGAACTGGATTTTTCGCCTGACGACTTACTTCAAGGTGAGCTGCTTCTATTCTTAGTCCAAGGAGTGAGATGGGTGCAAGAGTTCTGCAGGTAAGATTACAGAGGAGTTACAAGGGCAACAAAAGGGAATTCAAGGGAAAGTAAAGACAAACAGGCCACAAGATTTCAACCCCGTTGGACAGTGCACTCAAAGAGAGATATGGGCTGGCAGTGGGAACAGAAGTGTAATCTGGGATCCAGAACCTCACTGCTCTGAGTCAAACCTCTTTGACTTCTGTGCCACACAATATCCTTGTCTCTAAATGGGAGAGACACAGATTTGATGGACAGGACAGTCACATTTAAAGGGTTGTAGTCAATGGCTCGATGGTCCCAGGTGGATAAGAGATGCTGGAGAAAAGAAGATTTCTCCAGCATTAGTGTTGGAAACTTGCCCTGTTAAACATCTCTGTCCATGACACGGACAGTGCAATCAGAGCCCTCCCGGCAAATCTGCTGACAACATGAAGCTGTGTGGTGTGGTGGACACACAGGAGGGAGGGGATGTCACCCAGAGGGACCTTGGCAGGCCTGAGAGGGGCCTGAGTGAACCTCATGAAGTTCAGCAGGGCCAAGTGCAAGGTCCTGCACTGGGGTCAGGGCAATCCCATGTACAAACATAGGCTGAGCAGAGAATGGATTGAGAGCAGCCCTGCTCAGAAGGGCTTGGGGGTGCTGTGGGTGAGAGCTGGACACGAGCCAGCCATGGGCACTGCCAGCCCAGAGAGCCAAGTGTGTCCTGGGCTGCATCCAAAGCCCCGTGGGCAGCAGGGCAGGGAGGGGATTCTGCCCCTCTGCCCCAGTCTGGTGAGACCCCACCTGCAGAGCTGCCCCAGCGCTGGGGTACAGCATAGGAAGGACATGGAGCTGCTGGAGAAGGACATTAATAGAAAGGCCATGAAGAGGATCACAGGGCTGGAGCACCTTTCCTATGAAGACAGGCTGAGAGAGTTGGGGCCTGTTCAGCCTGGAGGAGAGAAGGCTCTGGGGAGACTTTTTAGCAGCCTTCCAGTACCTAAAAGGGCTACAAGGTAGCTGGAAAAGGACTTTTTACAATGGGCATGTAGTGACAGGACAAGGAGGAACGGTTTTAAAAGGAAAGGATAATTTTAGAATAGAGCATAGGAAAAAAATCTGTACTGGGAGCAGCTTGAGGAACTGGAAGAGATTGCCCAGAGAAGTTGTGGATGCTCCATCTCTGCAAATGTTCAGGGCCATGCTGGATGGGCTTTGAGTCAATGGAAGATGTCTCTGCCTAAGGAAGGTGCCCCTGCCCTTGGCAGGGGTACGGGAAGTAGATAATGTCTGAGCTCATTTCCAACCCAAAGCATTCTCTGATTCTATCAAGTGAAATACAAGTAAGCAGTCAGCAGCGTCCTCAGAATCCTCCTTAGTGTTGTAATGTAGCATCTTTAGAATTTTATGCTGTTATGCCCAAAAAAAGTCAGCACACAAATGAGCAGCAAAAATCAAACAAAATTTGCCAGCTACCCACACTGTCTGCTAATTGCAACTGGGTGAATGACCATTAATGAGATTCCCATATTACTTAACATCCTCTGAGTTTAACAACCTCTCTCTAGCTAATAAATACATTTTGAGCATTGAAAAAGAATGGCTGAGTAAAAATTTTATAATTTAATACCTAATTGTCATGCTTCAATAAGAGACAGCAATTAAATACCATGCAGCCTCTGGCTCACTGCCCCCAGCCCATCCTAGTAGGGAGGAGAGTTGGAAAAAACAGTCAAATTTCATGGGTTGAGATAAGAACAATTTAATAATTGAAAAAAATATAACAATAATGAAAACAATACCAAACAAAATTGTAATGCCAAGCAGAGAGAAAGAGAAACAGAACCCAAGAGAAACAGAAAATACACAATACATTTATTCCCCGCCTTCTGACTGAGATCCAGCCCATCCCCAACGAGCAGCCATCTCCTCCCAACCAGGTTCCCCCAGTTTGTTCATTGGACATGACATTGTATGTTAAGGAATATCCCTTTGGCCAGTGTGGGTCAGCTCTCCTGGCCATGCTCCCAACCAGCTTCTTTTGCAAATCCTCACTGGCAGAGCACAAGACACTGAAAAGTCCTTGACTACGCATAAGCCCTATTCAGCAACAACTAAAACATAGTGTGTTATGAACATTATTCTCACACTGAATCCAAAATCCACATCATTGTAGCAGCTACTGTGAAGAAAATGAAGTCTGTTCCAGCGGACACAAGTGTCAATGTGTTTACACAGCAGCCTTCACACTTCTGAATACAGAGGTTTTCAGAGGTTTTCACCATGTGCTTGCATCCTGCTCTGTCAAACACTTTGGAACATCCAGAAGTCAGAAGGAAGTGTTAAAGTCCTACTGACAAACGAATTATTTCTAACCCTCTCTCACTTTTTAAAGGATCGGAGCTGTGCTACTGCTTTAATGGCATTCTCTCAGCTGAAGAATTTCACACAAACTTTGTTCTGCATTAAAAACAGAGGAATAACCAACCAAACACAAAAAACATTTTCTAACATAAACTCCTCACCAGTCTTTCTGTGAGAGTTTTCCTTCCATCTTGGAGTCACTAGACGCTTACTTGCAACTTCCTAATTTGCAGACTTTTCAGCACATTAACTTTTTGGCCTGTCAGCCAGTGTCTGTTGATCTTATGGAATGTTGCCTGTATGGATTTTAAGCATATGCCCAGCTCCCGCGGCAACGGCAGCAGTGGATTATCACGAAGGCCCTAGAGATAAGAAGTGACATCATACACTATTGTTACGCTTTTGCTAGCTCAGCAATACACACATCCCTACAGCCAAACACTTTGTGGGCTTCCTCTTTGTGTTGTGTTTCCTCTGCCGCAGATGTGACCCCTGAGAGAATAACGGAGTTATCCAAACACTTAGTTCTTCAACAGCAGTTCCAATTCTGATGTAAACTGTTTGTGTTAGATATTTCCGTGGTACGCTAAGAGCTGTAATCTGTATGTGTAATCCTCTTTATGTTGTGACGTAGCACGAGTCGGCTGTCAGCTATGGTATTTGTATCCTCTCTGGACATAAAAAAAAGGCAGCTAAATCACCCTAGTGTCGTGAAATTGCAGCATATTAAGCTGCTTGTACCATTAATGCTTTGGATACTTTCCATATTCTGAAAAATATGGATTAAATTATGTTTCCCGCATTCTAACCCTGAAGTTATTGAAATGGTAAATAAGCCTTATTAAGCACAATCACCAGAAAAATTCATGCAAGGGCTGCACAGGTTCTGCCCCATACCTTCCACAGCTCCTCCACTTGAGCATGTGAAGTGTCCCTGGGTGTGACATCCTGCCAAGGTGGAGCCCGGGAACACAACTTTCTCCGTGAAACAGCTCGTTCTTTTCCCGTCATTGTGTCCGAATCAGCATTTCCAAAAACACAACAGGGACTTAACTCGTCCGAGAGCAAAAAAAAACTTCACTGAGGCAAGAAGGAAGGGATGAGGTTTACAAAACACAGTTCGATCTATCGAACTCGTATTATCGCTGTTGATCTATCTATTTATTTACGTGGTTAGCTGTCATCCCTTCGTTTCCCTGTGTCGTTAATTATTTAATTAAGGCTCTCCGCGCTCCGGCGCCGGCGGGGCGCCCCGGGCCCTCACGGCAGCGGCGCGGCGCCACCTGGCGGCCGTGCGGCGGCACTGCCGGGGCGGGGCGGGACGGGGCCCGGGGCCGGGACGGGGCCTGATCCCGGGAATTCATGGAATACCGGGGGCCGGCTGCTGCCCGGGCCCTGACCCCGAGAATTCATGGAATACCGAGGGCCGGCTGCTGCCCGGGCCCTGATCCCGGGAATTCATGGAATACCGGGGGCCGGCTGCTGCCCGCGCCCCCGGAGGAGGCTTTCCTGTCCTCATGTGGCAGAGGGAAACGCGTCCCTGCCGCAGGCTCTCGGGAGCGTCTTTGACAGCAGCTGCAGTGCGGGGTTGAGGCACCAAAAGTGGTTGTAAATTCACCTGTGGGTCAGGTGCTGGCAGCTGGGAGCTCAGCAAGAGCTGGCCCTCGTTTTCTCCTGTGAGCCACAGCTGGATCCAAGCGATGTTTTCCAGATGTTTCCTCCTGGAGCTGAAGATGTCAACTATTTCACGGTGGCTACAGCCACGGCCAGTGAGAATTGGTCTCAAGGGCAGCTCACAACCCTGCACCTCCTCAGCTCAAGGGCTAAGGCCTAGATCTGCTACTAAACATCTTCATCTGTGACCAAAACCTCCCAGTTTTGTCTTATTTAATAGCTGTGTGCTTTGGAGCATTGTGATAGTCCGTAGGCTGTGTCAGATCCTTAGACTTATCCTTAGTATTAGCATTCCTTCTTGTTAATGGCAGGGATAAAGTGTGTATGGAGGCTCTGCTGGAAACCTTGACATAGCTTGCTAACAGGCCCATTAGACAGCAGTGCAATTCACCCCCTGATCCTCTACACATCTCTGCTCTGAATAAGTGGGGGGATAGACTTTCAGCACAATAATTGGCTGCAATTTGGACTGAAGTGCACAGGAGGCTAGCTGACCATTAGTGTTAAGTTGTAGGAATACATTGCATACTGAATCCTTTGGAAAAAACCCCTCAATTTCTAAAATTTTATGCTGAGCATATGTGGCAAATGTACTGAGAGAATGCTCCTCTCTTGGCTCAGCACCTTTACACTGCAAGCTCTCCAGGGCTGGGGCAAACATTTATGTTTCCTTTTGTCTGAAACAATAGAGAACATAAAACAGGTAATAATAGATAATAAGTACTCCCATTGTGCTGTGATGTTTGCATATTCATACTGGCTAAGGAAATGCAGGGCAGAGATGCTTCAAAACTATCTGTCTTCTTAAAATATCAGTTTTTCAGAATTAATGCCTCCACAGAAATATCTCTATTTAGGAAAAAGTCCATTTTGAAATTAATAATATAAAGTGACTCTTTAAATATGTGCTGTGGTACAGCTGATTAGACCTGACTGGTAGCTTTTGCATACCTACATACACAGTACATGGAAAATACCTAAACTTATATACTCATAAAAGTAGAATGGTTGTTGGTAGACTTTTCTTCTCTAAAACTAGATGAGATGTTGTGGCAATGAAAACATTCTTTCACTGTTTATTTCCTGGGTGATACATTAAAATACTGTTACTGGGAAAATCAACACAGTTTATTTGAAAGTATACAGAAGCAGTAAAAAAGGATGAAGAAAGTTGGGCATAATTTTGCATGTTATAGCAATTGTTTTAAGTCAGATAACTGTGTTTTGTATAGTTATTAACTGGCTGAGCTTGAATAAGCAATCTGACTGGCCGGGGAAGATTATGAGCTCAATAAATAAAGAAAATTCAGACTGTTTATATATGCCACTTTCTTTGCCAGGAAACAAATTAGCTTGAAGCGTGTAACAGAATAAACAAAACAGACTTGGCTTTCCCAGCATGATCTGTGAGGGTTGCAGAAGCCATGCATAACTTTTAGATTCTGCCAATGATCTCCTGATGTTTTACACATAAAAGATATGAACAGAGCCAGCAGGTTCTGGAGGATAGGGAAGTATGTAGCAATCAATAGTATAGTAGATTATCAACAAGCGTAACAAGGTGGCTTGATTTAAAATAGGTCAATATGTACATCCAATTTAATATTCTCCAGTTGTCCTACACAATGACTGTATAAAAAAATCAATCACTTTTTTTCCCCCAAAATTTAGCAAAGTTGCCATCTGGTTTGCTAGTTACATCAATAAGATCTTGCAGGTGCTGTTACTGAAACAGAATGAAGATAAGTAGCAAGATAATTCCTATAATAACTCCTAGGTTCTGGTTGCTGAAAAATCAAACTCTAGCAAATGCTTTATGCCATCTTATTTAATCTGGAAAGTTTCCATTCTGAATTTTCAGTTCCTCTATTAATTATGTTGTTTGTACCATGCTTAAATCAGTTGTGCTGTGAAGAGAAGAACCAATGGGTCAGGTCTCTTGTGGATGAAAGAACTGATGCTGAACAAACATAGGAGTTATTCCACATGGACTGTGGACTGTGTGTTTTCACAGTGAAGCCTGTTCTACTCACTGCCTTTGAAAAAAACTCTGAGGCAGACAGACAAATAATCGGATTAATTAGGAAACCAAACTGCAGATATGACATATTTAACCATGGAATTTGAATATTTTAACTCTCTAATAGGTAGGCCACGTCAATTTTTTGATCAGTTAGCTTTTTGATTAAGCTATATCTGAGAATTGCCAGATTTTACCCTTTTCATAAATTAGTTTTCGTTGCAAAAATACTTGCCCTTCTTAGCCTTATCTTAATTAAAAGGATAAAAATTTCTGCTTCCAAAACAAGCGCAGACTTTGTCTGTGACTTCAGCCAGAGTACCCCGTATATTTCTGCTGCGCAGTGTTAGGGAGGGAGGACTCTGTGGTGTTTTTTGTGCAGCAATGTTATCAGTGTTAGGCAGCAGTCCTAGTTTCTCTGGGGTGGTACGAGCTGAGGCTACATAATTACAGGGTGTGTAATTATAGTGAGACACCTAAATTCCTTCTTAGCCATTCACATGAAGACTCACTGTAGCACTACCTGCAGAGAGCAAGTTGTAAAGATTCAGAAAGTCTTGAGTTTGAGGAAAAACTGCACACTAAAAGGTATGAGAGACCAGAATCTATTAAATACAAGCCACTTTTTGAGAGGGGGGAGGGACTGACACACCTTTATTGGGCCTATCTGAAAACCTTAACCACAATACCTTACATATTAAGATGACCGTATGTGCATTTATTATCTAAAATAGCTTTATTCCCCTTTGTTAAGCCAAGACCTCTTTCTCTACATATGATTGCAGGCATGCTTAAAAAGTTCTTAACATCACCTAGATTCAGTAAGGAAAAGTATGCTGAAGAAGTGAAAAATAGATTCACAGCCCTTCAAAGTGGTGTCACTGTACTGGATGAGGGTTCTTCAACTTCAGGAGCTCAAGATGGAAAAAATCCAAGTTCATTCATAAGAAAAAAGAATTTAAAAATCAATTCTCTGTGGGCATAAATACATATATCCTCACAGGAAAAAAAATAAGCAGGGAGTTGTTAAAATAGGGGGGCATTTTGGAGTAGTTGCTGAATAACCATAACATACAAGGGTATGCAGCTGCTATACAACTCACACAGCTATTTTCCATTTTAGGATCAAGTCTTCTTCACCCATAGCACCTACTAAATGAAAGAGTGCCTTAATGCATTAGTCTGCCTTCTCTCAAGTCAGATATTCCATTATTTCAAGAAGGGGAAGGGAGTGGCTTGAACATTTGTGTATTCAACTGTGTCAATAAAAAGGCTGAAAGGGATTTTGAACTTGGAAAATAGTAGTTCAAACTTTACTGTCAATTACACAAATACAGCTCCCAAGATCATCCTACCTTTGGCAGAAATGCAGTCAGAAGTAAAAATGCATCAATGTTATGTATTCTTGAACCTGTACTTCTGCACCTAAAAGCAGAATTTAGTTCAATACTTATAAGTACATCTGCCAGATCAATAAACTAAGACAAACTCCCCTTCCATGATGGTTTTTGCTAAAAGGCCAGGCTGAGGACTGGAGAGCCTGAGACATAGAAATGTTTTTCATTATGACTGCTTGAGAAAGGTAATCTTTATCTTTTCTGAGCTTGGAATAGTAATCTTCTCTGAGCAGCAGAAATCTGTACATAAGCAAATTAAGAAGGCACTTTTGTTGAGCTTTTGAGGAGCTTTCCAAAATTTTGTGTCTTTGTCCTCAAGTAGGCCAGAATTTCATTTTAAATTTAATCATTACCATGATACCAATAATGACAGCATGGCATACCTCTTAATTTACCTGGCTCCTAATGGATTAAATTTCATGCATATCTCTCAGGCTTTGAGATCCCTCTCTCAAGAAACAATTGTTAGGCTTAAACTCCAAACCTGTTTGTTTTTGACAAAATAGTTTATCAGAATTGCATTGGGCACAGCAAGGCTTGACTGCTCTGGGAAGGAAGGCAAGCCAGGAGCCAAGTGTGACAGCAAGTCAGCTGGGAGCAGTGGCCTCACTGACAAAATCACAGGGTTCAGAACTAAGGTCAAGAGCTGATGATTCCCATCAGACACAGTTGAGTGATGCCCTGGCAAGATCCGTGGTGCTGAGGCAGGGTGAAGCTGAACTAGGAAGCTCATCCAGGGGGTCCAGCTCCAAGCCAGACAGGGGGAGGTCCAAGACTGTGCCCAGAACAGTTGTTGCACAGCTGTGGCACCAGCGGTAAAACCACAGCTGGAAACGGCCCCCAAGAGAACTACGGGGCAAGTCCTTCCCTCTGCCTTTCCTCACTGCACTGGTGGCAGAGCCCACCTTGGACTCTGACAGCTCTTCACCCTTCACTTCAACTTCTTCACTCTGTCAACTAAATACCAGAATATGTTCACACCCACAGACCTGTCAAATTTGACTTTGTGCCAAAAGTTGGAGACATAACACACATGCATGCTGTACTTCAGTCAGCCTCAGAGAATAATGACAGAATTATTTCAGCTACTCTGGGATTTGGTATTAAAAAAAAACTTTCTAATTCTATTTGAAAAGAAAAAGTTAACCATTTTGGAACAGTTGTTAGGGCCTCCAATTAAGCTGGCTAGCTTAATATAAATGGCCAAAATACAGACTTTTGAAACTAGTGGCTGAAAAAACTTGCTATATGTTTATAAAATAATCCTAGAATCTCTTCATTTTTTTGGCTGGCAAAGCAAATCAATCACTGTGACAGTTTTCATTTCTCTTGGTATGCCTGCAGGATGCAGTGTCATTATTTTACTGTGTTACAGTACTACATGGACACACCCGAGACATTTAGAAGAGGGAAGCAGTCTTGCCCAGCTATAAGTTTCATTTCACCCATTTTTTTTGATCTTTCATGACCAGTTTTAAAGGGTGCCTAGGATGTAGCAAGTTCAAAGTAACAGCTGTAGCTGCTACAGAAGATGATGAAGAGGTGTAAAAGCAATTACTTGTCTTTTAACATTCTTTTGTTCAGGATGGAAAAAGTTGTCTGCTTCTGTTTAAAAATACTGTAATTTAGAGAGGAGGAATAGGGAGAGATTTTCACAACCATAAGGGAGCCTTTGACTTGTCTGTGCATAGGCCTTCTGCATCTGTTTGAGTGCTTTCCTGACAATCTTTTCCTCACTAAAGCCCTTTGAATAGTAATC
Source organism: Acanthiza pusilla (assembly GCA_036630365.1). NCBI lineage: Eukaryota > Metazoa > Chordata > Aves > Passeriformes > Acanthizidae > Acanthiza > Acanthiza pusilla. The sequence goes on along the minus strand of JAXCHO010000152.1, from coordinate 2,170,447 downwards.
CTAATGTGTGCTGTCTTGATGGATACACAGGAGATGTATTTGTATACTGATTAGGAGAGCCTCAGACCTACAACTAGTACAGTAGCTGTTAGTGTTGCAGCTTTTTGTGGAATTTCATGGGGCTTTGTGGGTGATGTTTTGTTGGGTTTTTAATACAGACCTGTTTGCTAGGATCTGTACTTTGATTCAACATATCACTGCCAAATGAATTGAATTAATCAGAGACCTTGGTAGGAATTCAAATTATAGAGAGCTTTTATTTAGAAAGTACTTTTAGACATAGAGAGATTGCATGCAATAATTTTTTCATGCTTAATAGCCTGTGTGCATATCCTGGTACATTATTATGAGATACAAATAAATGTAGACTATTCTGTCTCTTTAATGAGACTTTTATTTGTTATGGTTGCCTTGGGAATTTTTTGTTAGTATTTCATTTACTAGTCTGAGTTACCCTGCAGAGCTCAAGGTAACTCATTACCCTGATCATTACTCATTACTAACCCATATGAAGAGGTATTTTAGGAGGTCTGGATGATAGGAACATGGCTGAGTCTCTAATACATAGAGTACAGGTGATGTAAATTCCCACCTGGCATTACAGAGGAATAGGCTTCTTGGAGAGGTGATTAATGCCCTTGGAGAGGTGATTAAGACTGTCAGTGTTTAAAAAGTATTTGGGCAATGTTCAAAACACACTTTACCTGTTGGTCAAGCTTGAAGTGGTCAGGCAGTTGGACTGGATAATCTTTTTATGTCCTTACACCTGAAAAATCTATTCTATTCTATTCTATTCTATTCTATTCTATTCTATTCTATTCTATTCTATTCTATTCTATTCTATTCTATTCTATTATATTCTATTCCATTCCATTCCAATCCAATCCAATCCAATCCAATCCTATTCTATGTAAATCCCATTCTATGTAAATGCCATATGAAACACAGAGTTATTAACCAGCTAGTAATTGCTATCAATAGCAACCATATCTTACCAACAAAAAATAATTTAAATACTGTTATTCTTTCATACCTGGTTTAAGTATCCAGCACAAATGAGGACTGTCAGAGCAATATTTTCTGTTTTATAGTTGTGTTTTAGCATCTAAGTGGATTATTTAGATAATGTGACCCAGAATAAAATCATATTTCATTGTTCCATTTTTGTTTTGCTTTGTTTTTGGAGGTGTAAAAGGGTCTGAAACAGTAGATAGTTGGTTTACCAGCTCAGTAGGCTGAGTCCTACTGCCATGCACAGCAAGTGATTTTAGCTGTAAGAAAGACAAATTTTTATTACGCTAGTTTAGAATCTTTGTTTATTTCCAGGATTATTTAATTAATTTTAATACAGAAAGTAATGTTTTGTTACATAGAAATTGCCATACTGAATGAAGAAAAAACTTAAATCTTGTTAAGTCTTTCCTTAAGTCTTTAAGTGGCAGGAATAAAAGGACCTTGGGGAAGTACTCTGTCGTACAGGGTAGGAAATAATCCAGTCATGCGGAAATCATCTTCTTAATCAATTAAAAATACTTTGAAATCTAAAATTCTGGACATAGATTTATAATAATTCTTTCCCTAATTGTTGGTATGCATTTGTTATTTATATTACTGTAAACCCAGATGTCAACATTACCTATGCAATTTGCAAAGTATATCTTGCATTTTGCTAGACGCTTGTTCTTAACAATAGTTTTAAATAACACTACTTTTAAGTAATACTTCCTTGCAGAAATAACCCTTGGCTTTTTACAATGCCTGACAATTTTACAAACCCTGACAATTTTACAATGTGTCAGCAAAATTATTTTAACCAGTTTAAAATTTTCTACCTTCATGCTGTTAAACTGAATGTTTCCTTGTCCTTGAGTCACACGGGATTATATTAACAATATCTGTGTTTTAAACTGGAACACAACATGCTTTCCTAAACTTACAGCCATCTGAATTTTCTGGAGATAAGATTTAATTTGCAGTTCTGTGTTTGTTAGCGGTGTTTTTACAGCTTTTTGCACTGTACTTTCAGGGTTTGGAGGCTGCCTCTGAGTAACTGTACTTGAATAAATCACTTTGTAGTGTGTACATACAATAATTCTCATGCTTCTAAGAAATATTTGCTCTGCTGTGAAGTACACATAATATCTCGTTTGCTCAGAAATGTCCTGAAATAACCAATTGTACAATATTCCTAACACACAACAGCAACTCCAGTTGAAGCTGCTATTCATGCACACTATAGGAATACCAAGCACCTGGGGAAAATAAAAAAGGAATAAAAAAAAAAAGGAAATTCTTGAAAACGACTGGACAAAATTTCTGCAGAGAAAATGGGACACATACAAGAAAGCACACAGGCATGACAGTTTATGGTTTACGGTAGAATTTTTTTACACGAATCATCATATTTTCATGTCTGCCTTTCAGTACTCTGTCATAGTTTTCTTTGAAATCCTCTGTGACAGAGGATTAACTTGATCATCAAAATTTTTTTTCTCATTATAAAGCATAATAATCTAGGGTTGGAAAAAGAGGTGGCACTCCTTGATACAATGATCTTGATACAGTATTCTGTATGCTCTTTTGGGGTGCAGCATCAATACCAGAAGCTACTGTTTGGCTTCCTGAGAAAAAAAAAATGCATGGTCTGAATACTGGAAGATTTTAAAAGTTATAAAACAGTAAATGCTTACATGCATAGATATTTCTATTTATGTGTTTATTTAGTCCTTTGAATACAACATGAATGACAGCATGGATGCACCAGTGGTACATCAGAGGGGTCTTCTGCAACCATTACAAATTCATTAGAAAAAACCTGTTAGACTCCATGGACTTTGGTATTTTGTTTTTACTGGAGTATAACCATCAATCAGCAAAGGAAGTCTTCAGGAAGAATTCCCACTTATTCCTCAGCTGAAGATACAGAAGCAATAAGTTTGCTCAGTAGTAATATTCCTCTATTTAGACTGACATTTTCAGCCAAAACTTCTTGTATTGCCATGGAGTGATGAGCTGATGCATCATGATGAGTATTCAGAGACGGTAATTTTTTTAGTGCCTAATTTCTCCAGCTCCCTTTTATTCTAGTCTGTGGGTGTGGGGGCAAATCTGTCAATTCCTGCATCCAGGTAATTGATAAATATATGGAACAGAACTGTCTCTAGAACTGAGCCCTGAGGAACAGCACCAGCAGCCAGCCAGACACATTCACAACAACCCTGTTATCCCTGTCCTTCATCCAGTACAGTTTGCACCTACTCATTGCACAGTTGGACAACTTACCCAAAAGGATGTTTAGAGGGACAGTGTTAAAAGCCTTATTAAAATAAAAAAAAATCCACATGCACTTTAGATGAAGTCTTTTCTTCACCCTCTGGACAGATGACCTTATTGTAGAAGGATAAAAAATTAGTTACACAGGACTTTCCCTTTCTGAACCCACATTGACTGTGTCCGAAGATTGCATTGGTTTTGAATGCCTTTCAGTGGTACTCAGTATGTCCTTCTTTATATTTTTCCCAGGTCCTGAGGTTAGACTATCAGGTCTGTCAGTCCCTGGGTCCTCCCTCACACCCTTTTGGGTAAATTGGAAAAGCATGGCCAACTTCCAGTCAGTGGGGACTTCCCTGTTCTCCCAAGATGATCAGGTGGGGTCATGCCATAACATTCACCAGTTCCACCAGCACCCTGCAATGAATTCCACTGGACTCCATGGACTTGTGAACATTCACCTCATGCAGCTGGTCCCTTACGATTTTAGTGTCCAGGAATGCAACATGACTGTTTCCACACTGGTGGTAGTGACTCAGGGGACCAGGCAGCAAAAGGCCTGTCACTTTACTAAAGAGTGAAGAAAAAAACCCCCAAAACATTGAATGCCTCTGCTTTTTCTTCATCCCTATTAGTCATCACACCTATTAGTCATCACACCAAGATTTTTGTAAGTTCTGCAAAAAATTAGCAGCTATGTACAGGAAAAGAAAATTAAGTCAGAACTTCTGTGGAGCAGAAAAACACAGCCATTTATGAGGCTTCCTGACTGGCAGCTGGCATGCACACACTGGCCAAGATATTAGAATACCAGAAACTAGCTGCAGTGTGTCACTTCTGTCAGTCCTCTTGCTTAAATTGGAGTGACATAACAAATAATGACAGAAAACATGGAAGAGCAAAATGACTAAAAATGAGAACTGAATAAATGATGTAAGGGAGGAAGGGAGGAGTTTGATTCTTGGACTTTTTGCTGAATTGGAGCATGAATATGGGATACATTAATACAAATCACATTTCATTAGGAGTAGCGTTCACTTGTTTTCTTCTTTGGGGACAAAGTTTGTTCTCTTTCATGGTTGTCTTGTTTCCATAGGTAGATATTGGTGCTCATTAATGATTAATTCCCAACTGTTTAGGGTGTACCCAACATGGTAACACAGAACACCCAAAAAAATTTTTGCCTGTAGATGGAAGCAGGTTAGGCTGCCATCATCTAATACTTGCTTTCTTCTTCTATTTTCCAAGAGCTGACTCTGTTTATTATCAGAACAGAGTGTAGGAATACTTGTGTTGATAAGGGTGTCGAACAAAGTAAGCTTATCCTAGTTGAAATATATACCACACAAAGTTCACATTGAGAGATTTCCCTGACAAATGACTAATATTTTAAAAAATCAGTAGTCAAGTCTGTGCTGGTTTTGACTGGGGTTGAGGATGTTTTCTTCACAGTGTCTACCATAAGGCTGTGTCTTGGTTTTGTGCTGAGAACAGGGCCGATAACACAGAGATGTTTTTGTTATTGTTGAGTGGGGATTGCACAGAGCCAAGGCCTTTGCTGCTTTTCACACGGCCACGCTGGTGAGCCTGGGGTTGTGTGGGAGGTTGGGAGGTGACACAGCTGGGACAGGTGGCCCCAAACTGACCAAAGGAATATTCCAGACCATATAGCATCACGGTCAGTGTGTGAAGTGGGGGAAGAAGGCAGAAGGGGCAGTTTGGAGGGATGGCATTTGTCCTCCCAAGTCACCACTGGTGTGATCGAGCCGTGGGGAGGGCTGAACACCTGCCCAGCCATGGGAAGCAGTGAATTCATTCCTTGTTCTGCTTTGTTTGTGTGCGCGGCTTTTGCTTTCCGTATTAAACCTATCTATACCTCAACCCATGAGTTTTGTAGTTTTCACCCTTTCGCCTTCTCTTCCCAGTCCTGCTGCCGGGGGAGCGAGCGAGCGGCCCCCTGGGGCTGGCGGGGTTAACCCAGGACAAACCCTACAAAGCAGCGGCCGAACGCGGCCGAGCCCCGTCCCGGGGGCACCGCAGCTCCGGCATCGCCCCCATGGCCGGCCCGACCCGCCCCGGCCCGCTGCGCCCCGCCCCGCGCTCCGCCCCTCGCCCCGCCCCCGCCCGGGATTGGCCGCTGCTCTCCACCCTGGCCTCTGATTGGCCCCTGCGGACGCTGCGGGCGGCGGGATTGGCCGCGGCGGCGGCGGCGGCGGGCGAGAGGCGGTGGCGGGAGCGGGCGGGGTGAGTGCGGCCCCGGTCCCGGCCCCGGCAACGCGTGGCGCCCATAAAGGGGGCGGACGGGGGCGGGGGGCGCTGGGCAGAGTCGCCGACGGCCCCGCAGACCTGGGGCCTGTCGTTTGTGTTGTGGAACTGCGGCCTCTCCCCTTCCCTCCGGGACGGGCCTGCGGCCGAGGGCGGGGGCCTCAGCCGGTGGGTCGAGAGGGCACCGCGGGTGGGCCGTGGTGGCCCCCGAGTGCCCGTCCGTGAGGGGCCGGGGCTGCTTGAGGGTGCGGGGGAGCTGGCGGGGTGCGCTTAGCGACAGAGGGGACACGGGCAGGCCTTCGGGGCAAAGGGCTTGCAATTAATTTCCTATATGTATATATCTATCTACCTTTTCCTTTTGGTTTGGTTTCTTCTTGTTTGGTTGGGGTTTTTTGTTGTGTTTTGTAATTCTTTTCCCAAAACACCGTGGCAGTGACTCTGCCCCGGGGAAAGGGGAGGTCGCTGCGCGGGGTCTGCCTTGTGTCAGCCCCTGCTGCTGGCCAGCACCCGCGGGTGTGACAGGGTCACTGCCGAGGTGACATCGCTTGACATCGCTGCAGCGAAGCTGTGAAACAGTCACACCTCTCTCTTTGCTGGAGGAGAGGTGCTCTGAGCCAGCAGAGCCACCCCCAAACACAGGGTCAGAAGGAACGTGCCTTGGGCCCAGAATTCGGGGGAGATTTGTCATTGCTTGTAGCTGATGTGCCTTTTCTTCCATACGAGTTAGTTTTACTAATATATGTAGTTATACTGCACGGGATGGGTTTTGCACCTGGAAGAGAGTAGCACCTCCTGCTGCACCTTTAGAAGTTTTCTTGAAGTGCTTGTCTGGAGCACTGTTGGCTGTGGTGGAGCTGAGCATTCTCAGGATGCCCTGCTCTGCATATGGGATTGACTGGGAACTGCTGGTGAATTAACACTGAGAAATACATGAGTTATATAGCATGTGAATCTCCATGGTGTGTGAAAACTTAGGAAGTTTATTGTAAGTTTAGTGGCTGAGTGCTTTAAAGGATGGGTTTGAAAGCTTAGAGATTGTGTTTAGGCCCTTTTTCCATATTGTGACATATTCAGCACTTCTTTTTTCAGTGCAGTTCTTGATTTGCATTTGTGCACAGAGTTAAGCAGTTTGGAAGAATGACTTTTGATTGGATTTCTGCCACACTAGAAAAAAATACGTACTACAGCAATGAAGAGTGGTGTCAGACTGTTAGTGTTGGCTTTTAATGCAAAAATGAAGAATACATACTTTATGGATTGAAATTTCATGTGGGAGAAGTATGCTTATTTAAAATTGTATAACCAAATGTATGTAATAAAATAAGTTTATTTGTAGCTGAGTCAGACTCTCATGGAATTGATTTCCTGCTCTTTCCCACCCACTAAAGAAAGGAAGAAGTCTGGAAAAAAGTTGTCCACAAAAGTCTTTATTTTGATGTTGCATTAAAATGCAGGATCGGGAAGCTTCTGTGAAACAGGCCTGGTTTTTTAATTTCCTTTGCTGATACAGTGAATTGCAATGCAGTGTAGGTAAGATGCAAACATTCTTGGCAGATGAAAGCCTCATCAAAATAAGAAATACTTGTGAGTTGTTGCCTTGTTAGCTGATCCCACAAAGTTGTATACTTCTGCAAGAACAGTTTAGCCTAGCAAATGAAAAACATTGATAGGATGCACTGGATGAATTCTACAAACACTGTAAGGAGTATTTGTTGTAAAAAGTTGAACTGGCATTGCTATCATATTTACACAGTAATCTCCCTCGTGGCCCATAGTACTTGTTGAGCTGTGTTTGTTTTTATTCTCGGATTCCTAGGAAGACTAGAACGAAACCAAAAGTATTACTGTGCTGTTCAGCACTAGGGGCTGTTTGTGGGGAAGATGGCTTGTGGTTTGCAGAGTGAGTCGTGCTCATTTGGCATCTGAGCTAATTGGAGGTATGGATGTAATTTGAAGCTGTGACATAAAATTTACCATTCCGCCAAGGCTTTTCCTAATACTTCTGAATAGTATTTTGAAGGAAGTGTTGGGAAGAAATCTGTTCTGATTGATTTATTCAGTGATACAGTAGTGACCCCCCTGCATTTTAGTGAATAGGTCTGTAAGTCTGGTAGAGCCCACTGCAGTTACAGTGATGCTTCAGAACTCTTACATCTATATGTTTAGTAGGGTATATTGAGCGGTTCTAAAGCACTACTTTGCATTTATTTCAGTTGAAAAATGTATTGAAAGACTTCATTATTTCAGACTACCTTGAAATAATACTCAAATTACAGATACAACCTGAAATGCGAAATAAGCAGAGAGAAACCCAGACTACTGGAGAAGGGCAATGACCTCACCTCAGCCTTCTGTTCAGAACATCCATGGGCAGGGGGTACTGTGATGGTCCTGAAAGGACACACTGAGCTGAACCAGTGTCTGGAACTTCAGCTTCTGTGATTTTGATGGCCTAGGCTCAAACAAAACTCACCGTTCAGTTTATCCGGGGAATAACCTGAAGCACTTGTAGTGATGCTGTGTGCATTTAATACAGGGAGAGTTGTTTGCCTTCCCAAGGTGCAAAATCCAGTAGTTCTTACAAGAACCTTGATTGTCATGCAGGCCACACCTGGCTGTATGTTTATGTGGAGCAGGGCTATGACTTATTTATATAGGAAATGGAGGTAATTATTGATGAGCTTGTAGCAATGAGTGCAGTACTCTGCAAGGATGACAGAGTGGATGGTCATGTAAATTGCTAAATGCTCATGTGTCATGGTGGGAAAAATACTTTTAAATTCTGCTGCCAATGTCAGTAACCATTCTGAGTGGTTTCAAAACAGCTTTTCAAATTTGATTAATTTCAAGTGTGATTATTTTACACTAAATCCTTACACGGGTTTCAGGTAAATAAATGTGTGATTGTGGAAGCAGAGAGAATTCCAGCTGGCACCTATGTGTGTGTGTGTCCTTAACAATTATTAAAACAGGACCTACAGAGTTTGTGGTTGCTCAGATTCTAAAGTCCCCTGTGATTTTTGTGTATTGCTGTAACATTGTCAAGATCTCTCTGCTAGAGGCAAAGGAGGGAAAAGAAAATCCAAGGTGATAACAAATTTGAGGTTTAAATGATACCACTAGTTGATACTATAGAGAAGTATAATACGGAGAAATGGCGCTGATCCTGAGGGTACATTGTGGATTATTGCTCAGGAGATTAGTGATAATTGGTTATACCAAAGAGTCCTATCTTGTCAGCTTAGTGTCAGAATGTTCCAAAACAGTCAAGAGAAGTTTCCATAACCCAGATGATTTCAAACAATAGCAAAACCTGCCTCCTGTTTTAGTGCTGCTATAGTCAACTTTGTGTGTTAAACAGGTGTGTTTAGTGAACCAGATATTTGTAGTTGAAAAAACTTGTGGTGTAAGATTCTGACTGTCTGGAATCTGCAACAGTACTTTTGAGGCCTAAAAATTGGCTCCTAGGTACTGGATCTGTAATGTGTTTCCTTGATTGTAATAAGGTGTTTTAAGTGAAAAGTTTTTAAAAAGAGATGACCAAAAAAAATTAAGTACTTGTACCATACTGAGTAAACCCAGTGCAATTTCATACAGCATATTGATTGTGTAACCTTTCAAAAAAATTTTTTAAAGAGTGTAAAAGTAATAAAAATAAATTGTGATTTATCTTCTAAGTTATATGAAAGCAAACAAATAGTGACAGGCAGTCATGTTGTAGCACCAGCAGTTTGGAGGAAAGAAACCCACCGATTTTTCCCTACACCCAAAAGTAGGTATGTATGACTGTGATTCCAGACCTGGGGGCAGAATAAATATCTGAAATTCTGGAGTGTTTGTTTAGGGAAGTAACCGTGGGTGTGGTAAAGACCTCAAACAGTTCTCTTGTCAGGCTTTTTCTCTGTCCCAACTCTTCCTCACAGTGATTCTTCACTGGATGTTTGTTTGAATATCTTTCTCTGGGCTGTGTTTCTGATGGGTATTCTTCAGCCTCCCCTCTGTTTGAGGGGTGTAATGTCCCTACTGGTAGAAACATTTCCCTTATGTCATTTTCATGTGTTGTTTCCATATGTCAGGGAAAAGAGTGATCTTTTTGGATGCATGGTATTTAAAAGCTATACACAGAGTGTAAGATCTGATTTACATTGTTGGTCAGGATACAAGGGTTACTTTTCCTGTCTTGTAGTCTTCACTCTAATGCAGCTCTGTATGTTGTTATTTGCTAAAACAGGGGGAAGCATTGACTTGACTTCTGTGTGTTGTGGTCCTCTATAATCCTCCACTGCCCTTCTGCTTAGCTGGACATTGCCAATTGCTCCCCCTTTAGTAATTTCCTCAGTTGTTTATTTATACCTGACAATAATTTCCCATGCTTCTCTTTTTGAGAATGGTCTTACTTCTTCACAGGTATATTGGAATCACCTCAGATTCTGTTTCTAAAATTTGTAAGTCTTAAAGGCCCATCTGATTTTAGGTGAGCTCTCTTGTCTGTTGATTGGACAGGATTGTTGTTTGGCCTTTGTTACCCTTGTAACCAAGATACAGAATTAAGTTTATGAAAGAAAAAGAGTTTACAGTGGTAAGATTTCACTGTTCTTCCAGAACAAAACAAAAAAACTTCAAACTTCAAAACAAATTTTTTAAAACTGCGTTCACCATTTCTCATAGTGGTCAACGTTTTGTTCCATGTTTTGGGTTAAGGTTTGCTTTAATAAAGACAGTTATTTAAGATGGTAGACAACAATTCAAAAATACATCTTTGAGTCTTCTACTGTGATGAATTATATCTCTCCGTCATGTAAGAGTTTCCAGGGCCTGAACTTCCACCTTGGGATTCTTTTGTCATTTCTTAGTTACTGTGTTTATTGGGTGAAAGGAAGTGATTGTTCTGGTTTCTTCAAGTTTGCTGGGGTCATCTGCACTGACAAAAACAAAAGTGGACCTTGTTGGCTTAAAGCGTAGAAAAGTCTTGGCATTTTGTTGATTATTAGCTTTTATTTGAAGTCTTTCAGCTCCAGAGAGGCACTTCCTCCTCTGGCAAGTTTGTAATCAAAACTTAAAATAAAAAATGGGAATGCTATAAAAAGAGAGGACAGATATGGGGGTAGGGATGGTGGTGGTGGTGACTGAATTTATGAATATCTTCTTATTAGCAGTAGGTAAAAATTGCTATTTCTGTGCCTTTACACCTATTTAGACTACAAAAACTTGTTCTCTTGGGGAAAGACAGAGATAAGAAAGTTTGCCTGATGATTAGCAACACATAACAGTGTTCTGTATTAACAGAACAGATTGCTACAGGGACTACTTGCAAAGCTAGGCATTTTATTCTTAAAGTTATCATGCTAACTTTCCAAGGGAGGATGGGACTTGCTCTTACTTAGTACATGGCATACACACTGCCCTCATCTTTAAAAGCTTTTAGTACTGCAGTGACTTAATCTTCCCTCTTGAGATTTAATGTGTAATTTCTGCTGAAGCTATTAGTTAGGATAAAAGCTGAAAAACTGATTATTACTGTGGTAAGGCAGAGCTGTCAGTTTATCAGATCAGATCAAACAGAGGATTGAGCTTAAGTCAGGGGAGATGAAAATGATGCATTCAAACTATTTACAGTTTTATGTAAGAAAATAAACAGGATTGGGCTAAAGTCAGAGCAAGTCAGTGCAAAAAAAGTGGAAATAATGCAGGAGTTGTGTATAGCACTGAAGCAGAGACCCTCAGAGAACTGCATAAAATCAGTACTGGAATGGTTCTGTTCTACCGCCTCAGCTGTGCTAAGCCTGCTGAGCTTCTTAAAAATGAAGACAGGCTTAGGTCCTCAAAGAAGGAGATCTGGCAGAGCTGAGTAAGTTCATGCAGGCTGCTTTACAGCTTGACAGCCAACCATTGCAGCCACACCTGAAGCTGCATCAGAGCCAGCCGGCCTAACCCTGGCTCCTTGGCTGAAGTGACCAGATGGCAGACATCAGTGCAGGAGGATTCTGTGCCCTCATGTTGGTCAGAGGAGCCTGGGTGAGAGAATGTGGGCTGTTCAGGATCTTCAGTTCTAGGAGGATGTCTAAGGACAGAAAGGAGCTGCCTCCAATGGTGGTTTGTAACAATTCACCTGTTCAGACACCTCTGTATGTAAGGTGATGATTCAGTTCCACTTATTAAGGGAGTTCTGGACTTGCAGAAATTTTGTGTCTCTGCTTTGCGTCATGACTTGCCTTGTGAATATATCTAATGCATTTCTTTCAGATCAGCCTCTGATACTTCCACACATACACTTTCATTAACTCTTGTTTGTATAGTGGTAGCACTTGCTCCATTTCAAGTCTGGCAAAACCTTTCGTAGTTTGGATAGCATTTTAAATTGTCTGTAATGATTATAGGAGGTCATCAGTTGAGATTTGGAGTATACAGACAATGTCTGACATACTAATCCACTTTATTTTAGCCTGTATGTTGACTAATGCTTTGGTAAATGCATAAATTTAACTATTTGTAAAATTAATAGATGTAATATTAATAGACTATAATATTTCAGAACTTCAGTTTTGCACTTATGGCACAAATTGCTTATAAAACTGCAAGGTTTAGGGGAAATGCAAAACAGAAACTATTTAGTATTTAAGTGGAAGGAAGCTGCTATTAGCTTGCTGGTGTTCATCCCCCTGTTTTGGGAAGAGACTCAGTCAGTATCAGAATATTTTTATATGATCCTAGCTTTTGTGGATTTTCTGTTTTAAAATGTAATCTGAGACACAGATTACATTTGTAAATGTAACCAAATGTAACCAAACACACAACTAAACAATTTTATTTTAATTTAAAATGAAATCTGTAGTGGGCTGGCCTGACAGCATATTGAATTTGGACCAGAGGCTACTTCCAGCTTCAGGAAAAGAGAAGGAAGTATACTGAGTGAAAACATGGACTTTGTGGAATCTATAGCTCAAAGGAGAGTTTGGAATGACCTGAAGGTTGATAAAAAGAAAATGCCTGGAAAATAAATCCCTGCAGCATACTCCATTTGTCTGTGTACTTGTAGCTGAGCTAATGCACTTATGGAAATAATCACTGCTATGTTCTGAAATACCCTAGTGAGCAGCCTAAAGTCACTTCTAAACCAGAGAGTTTGAGGAAGGAACTTTTGGTTGAATGGATTGGATTCATAAGAAAAAGGTTTGATTTTTGCTTATCATCCAGTGTACTGTTTCAGCTGGGATTGAGCTAAATTTCTTCATGGGATTTTGCGTGGGACTATGTTCTATATTTTTTGCTGAAAGTAGTGTTGATAACACAGGGATGTTTTTGTTATTGCTGAGCAGGGCTTGCACTGAGCGAGCACTTTTTCTGTTCCTCACCACACCACTGAACAGACTGGGGGTGCACAAGGAGTGGGGACAGAACCAGGACAGTTGACCCCAGCTGACCACAGGGATATTCCAGACCATGTAGCATCATGCTCAGCTGATAGGGGGAAGGAGGTTGACCAGGCTGCTGTGACTTCAGAACTGTCTGAGCATTGGTGGGTTGCTGGTGAGCAATGAGGATTTTTTTTCATTATTCCTTTTCCTTGTTTTTATTTTTTTGCATTTTTTTTCCGTAAAAACCCCAAAATTGTGTTTATCACAGCCCTTGGATTTTTTCACTTTTACGCTTCTGATTCTCTTCCCTCTTCTGTTGGGTGGGAGAGTGAGTGAGCACCTGTGTGGTACTTACCAGCCTGCTGGGGTTGGACCCTGGCATAAGGTTTTCTGAGGTTTAGATGAATCCCAGACAGTGAAAATAAATTTTAACTGAATATTCATTGCTTTGAGTATTAATTTGCTAGTGTGTGTAGTTTGAAGCTTGTAAGTATAGTAAAAAAATTAAAGAATTCCAGTGTTATTCTGCCTGTAGTGGCAAGAGAGGGAAATTGTGACAGTAGTATTTTGCTTTAATTATTTGAATTTAAATATGCCTCTCCTTTTTCAGATTATTATGTGCCTTTCTTCTGTTAACTGAAATGAAGTACTGTCTTTGCAGCCCTGAGCAGTGGTGCTTAGCGAACTGAAAATTCCCCGTTCTAATTCAAATTTTTTAAAATTCATCTGTACTTGGAAGCTTTCAATATCTGCAGGAAAGAAAGAGATGTAGAATACTGGTTCCAGGTAAAGAATATTGGGTAATAGAGTTTAAAAGACAACGTGAGTACTTCTACCTGCAACATTTATTTGAGTTGATCAGGGGTGTGATTTCATTATGATTCAGAAATAGTCAAGGGAGCAGGTGTGAAGAATATGAGCTGGTTTTAGATTTTGCCCGTTTGACAGCCAAATGAATTCATATACTTCTGGGAATAAATGCAGATCTATTTTTTTAAGATGGTAACCTAGAAAACAGTAATTGTGTCAGTATTACATGCATTCCCTTTTCAGACCTTGAATGTGACATCCTGTTGTTGCCTTGTAGAAGAAAATGTTTTCTGTAACTCATAGATGTAAGAGAAGAAAGAGCAACTGAATAGGATAAAGGATTTATTTTTGCTTCTGTGTCAAGTGTTGAGAGTCGGTCCAGAATATGCATACAAGTTTTTTTACAAATGCTAGGAAAATCTGAAGAAGAACATAAAAATATATTAGCTATTAGAAGACTTTAAAAGTACTTCTTAGAGAAATATTTGGGGCTAACTTCACATTCATTAAAAAAATAGAAAACTAATTAAATACTTCCTGCAGCAGAAAATTGACAACCCTTCCCTCTTTGGGATGAAAACCACTTGGAATTGTTCCCCCCACCTCCCCAACTTCTTGCCCACTCACCTTGCAGGCCCCCCAGTCACACTCTCCCAGGTTTTTTTCCTCCTGTATAATAGGCCTACATGTCCTGTTAAAAGTCCCTCTCCAGCTCTTGTAGCCCCACTTTAAGTACTGGAAGGTGCTGCAAGGTCTCCCTGGGGCCTTCTCCAGGGAGAACAGCCCCAGGTCTCTTAACCTGTCCTCACAGGAGAGGTTCCTGCTCCAGCCTCAGCTCACCTTTGTGGCCCTCAGTCAATGCACTCCTTAACCCAGGAAAGCTACTACTCTTGTCACCGATGCACAGGATGTGAGGGAGTTGAGACAGAAGAGAACAAAAAGGTTATAATTGGAGAGGGCGGTAAAGGGAGGTGACTGGGTTTCAGTGGGTGAGGACTGGATCCTGCCAGCGTGCGTCTGAGCAGGAAACTCCAGTTGTCCTACATCTGGCTCTGTAAATTGGTTTGAGATTTTTTTTTTTTTTCCTATGTAGTGTTGTGTGTCCTGGCATGATACTAGGAAGCCACATTGTTGCTCACCTGTCTGCTTAATGCCTAGGGCTGCTGTGCCTGTAAGATGAACCTGGGGGGGGACAGGGCTGGAGCCAGGGTTGGTTCAGCCGAACTGCACCTGCAGGTGTCAGTCCAATGGCCGGGAGAGAGATGGCGGATAGAGAGAGAGACGGAGGGACCGCGGTGCTGCTCCCTGCCCTGCTCTTCCTTGCGAGCTTGGGAAAAGGGTTCTGTTTGTTTGTTCTTTTTCCTCCCCTGGCCTTCCTATCATCCTTCTCTCCAGCCCGCAGGGTGGCCCCGGTGGGCCTGCAGGGTGGTCCCGGTGAGGTCCGAACTCCGAGGAAGGCCACGCCAGTGAGTGAAGGGGCGGAGCCACCGTATTCCACCGGCTTCCTCTGCGTGAGGAGGAGGACTGGAGTTCAGGATTCAATGAGGTTTCCTTTTCCCATCTGCCCTCCTCTAGGCTGCTGAGTGGACTCCCCTTCCCAGAGACTGGGGGGACCTGTTGTAGGCTCCTTGTGGCCATCCTTTCCCCTTTTTCCCCCCCTTTGTTTTTCCCGGTTTTATTTTGTGTTAATAAAAAGTTTAGGTTTTTTGTGTCAATAAATAGTTCAGTTTTTCCACTTTCATCTGCTGCGGTTAATTTGTTTCATTGGCAGAGGGAAGAGGGGAAATCCTTTTTTCCCTTCAGGAGGAGGCACCCATCTCAGAGAGCCTCCTCCTGAAAACTTTGTCTCCAAAACCGAGACATGTGGTCAAGAAAGTGGATGATTTATGAACACTCAAGTAACAGTGCTAGATTGTGAATACGTGTATGCATGCATCTACTCTAGCCTTGAACACTTACCTCTGGAAAAACAGGGATTTTAAGTATTTTTTAAGTGCCTGTGAAAGGAGATTGGTTAGGCAAGTCAAATGGATTCGGTCAAGATTCTGAGGCTCTCTGTGTTACAGCCTGTAATTTGCTGTCTAGGGTGTGGTGTCCTTAGTGCAGTACTGGCGGCAATAAAGAGGAAGCACGCCACTCTGTCAGTGATTAAGGCAGCACCTGGGAAAGGCTGGACCTACCTGTTTGTGAACTGTGCGTTTTAGGAGACAGCCTCCCATTTTTTTAATCCAGCTCTGGTAATCCAAATGCTTTTCTGCTTGTGATCCTTTTGAGGAATTCAGGTGACTGTAATAACGTTTTTGAAGTATAGAGGTGTGTATATAAACATCTTCAGCTAGAGAAGTGAATAACTAGCTTGTTTGTCTTACCTTAGTAATTTATTCACCGGTGTATTGCTTCTCTGAGACTGGTCAGTTTTTCAGAAATGCATTTTGTCAGTGGAGGTTGGATGTGCTTTGAACAGGTCTGCTAAACTGAGTTTCTGAAGCAGTACCTACTTCTAAGGCTGAGCTACCCTGGAAGAAATACCTGAGAGAGGATATTGTGTGTCTCAGCTTCATTGCCTGAAGGGTTTCTTGTAAATTGGTCTCTGCATTCATATGCCTAAATGCTGCTCATTTCAGGCATGTAGGTAAAAAAAAATGCATGCCTCCCTCTTTTATTTTGAGATATTTTGTATCTAGGTAGAAGTTAGCCTCTCCTGAAAACCAAATGTGACATCCATTCTTCCAGTCAGTGGTGAAAGCTTTCACTGGGTTGATCCAATAAATCTTCTCCAGGACAGAAAAATAATAACTCTCTGCTCTATCTTCTAAGAACAGTTGAATGTGTGATGAGCTACTCTGTATGCAAGAACATTATTTGGAACAAAAAATGTAGTGCATTAAACAGATTTTGTGTGTTGTGAACATCAATTTTTTAAAAATGAAACATTTGCATTCAGGGAGCTTGACTCTCTTGAGTGGACATCTGTTTTGAACAATACTGATGTTCTAGAGAACAAAATGAAATTAAGAGTTAGGCAATTTTGTTGTATTTTTACCTTGTTTGTTTCAGCCACTTGTTTGAGGACAGATTTCAGCATTGCTATTCTGCAGGTTTGGAGGTGGCCGCTAATTGTCAACTCCCTCTGGCAGTCTGCTGGCCAACCATGTTGTAATCAAGGGGAATTTAAGAATTGTCAGAGCTTGCTTGAAGAAAAATAACTTGCTGGTTGACTTAATAAGGATATTAACTACTGGCTGACTAGATAAGAAAGTGAATTGTCAGTCCTGGTTTTTCTTGCAATAGTTGCCAAGATTTTTTTTTTTTTTGCAAAGATGCTAGAGTTCCCACCTTTCTAAAGTATTTCCAGGGAAAATTATATGTAATCAAGCTACATAAGGGTTCATAGATAAGTGAGAAAAAAAGCTTCAGATACCTGCTAATTTTTTTCTGCAAAGGTTCAATGTCTTTCATATGTCTCTGCTCGTAGATACTCTCTTTTTAAGAGTAATGAAGAGATTAGTTGCACAGCCAGGAAATAAAAAAGCTTTCATATTTTTCTGAAGTTCGTAATACTCTATATTAATGGTTGCAAACTTTATCTTGCTTGTCTTTAATGTTAACTTTTTAATTTGGTGAGTTTCAAGAACAGAAACTTTTTAATTCCATATCTAGTAAAGATTAAAAGTGACTTAGAGGGACACAAAAAAGTCACTGTATATCTGAAATAGTGAACTTCTAATTGCATTTGTACAAGCAACAGCCTTTGGGCATGAACCCTTGTGTTAGATTATTAATACTGATTATACTGCTGATTTTAAATCTCTCCTTATTACAATATTGGCAGCCTTTCTCCACTGTTTCTCAAGTTCCTTTGTACTCCTTATCCCATATTCTCTTGGTAAAAGCTGTGAGTTCATTAATATGAAAAACTGCTGTAATAAGAAGCAGTGTGTGGGCAATGCTTTGTATGGCCATGCCTGAACATACTACCTCTTGCAGTAAGAATAAAGCCTTTTCCCTGGGACTTTTGTTTTTGAAGGTGTGATTTGATTAATTATACTTCTCCAGTCACAAAGATAAGCTAGCTAGGGCTGCCTGAATTGTGCTGTATTACCTGAAGGATTTTCCATTATAGTGCTTGCAAATCTTTTCTGCAAGCTGATATATGTGTTGCGTCAGATTTATGAGCCGAGTGAAAAAAATAAACAAAGCTATGACATCTGGGCTTGATTTTTTAATTTTTTTTACTAAGTCTCGTTTACTGAAAACATATTAAGATGGGGATACAATCAGTGTTTGCCAATATTATCTAGTGTAGGTGAAAGCTCAGTTACATGCTGTCATAACATATGGGCCCAGAGCACTTTGTATTCTTAATAATCATATTGTTAATGAAGCTCGAGTCTTTAAAGAAATAGAAAATTCCTTGCAAAAGAAGTATATAAAAGTGTTACAGAAGAGGGAAACTGCAAAGATGCATTGTTGTCTAATGAGTGTCTCTCTCTTCCTGTTTCCTTAATCTCATGTAGCAATGGGCCAAGGAATTGGCAGAACTGCCTGGCCCAAACCTGCCGGAGGATGTCAGACTATTTCAAGTGGAAGATATGGAAGACGACATTCCTATGTTGGGTTTAGATCATTTTTGAATAATCAAGACAGAGATGGACATCAGCAGAATGAAGACTGCAAACAATTAGAATTGGAAGATGCTCAGAAAGAGAGTTCTTCATGTATGTACATAACTTTGTGTATTTGTAGTTTAGTTGCAAACTGGGATGCTTGGGGGTGGAGGAGGAAGGCACATTGAGAAATGTGAAGGGAAGAAACTAGCTGCTTAAATAACATGTAAGTATATTTCCTGTGTCTTTAATTTGCCTTTATACTAAATTTCATTCTATAAAGTATAGATAATCTAATCTAATAAATCTGTATTGGGCTGTGTAGTTTTGCCTGAAGAACATTCATAATGTCTTAACACATTCTAAGAAACCAGATAACATTAACATTGTATAATTCAAGTTATTTTGTCTTCAGTTCAAATTAAAAATCACCTTTGGAAGAGAATACCTGTTCTAACCTTAGTTTTGGAACTGGGCTGTGAAACGTTTTGGAACTAGGCTGTGAAATATTTCATGTATCACAAGCCAGGTTGTTCTGTCTTTGTCAGCCGTAATGAAAATTAGTTTAAACCTATAAAACATCTTTAAAACTTCTTTTTTTTTTAATATTTTTTTATTTGTTTATACCGGTTAGACCACTTTCCTTTCATGTTTAATGAATATTGGATGTTAGTATTTACCAAAATATCTTCTGTGGCATTAGCATCTGAATAATAATTTAGTAGATGAATACAGAATGGCTTCTTGGATTAGAAGTATGGTCCCATTTCTTTGGCTGAGGCTTTCAGCTTAAAAAACCCCATTTGATATAGATTAGATCTTCCAAAGTGCATGGGAGGAAAGGACTTGGGGGTACTGTTCAATACTGGCTGAATATGAGCCATCAGTGTTCCCAGGTGGCCAAGGGAAACTGGCCTGTGTCAGCACTAGTGTGGCAGCCAGAGCAGGGCAGTGACCACCCCCCTGTGCTGGACACTGGTGAGGCCACGTCTTGAGACCTGTGTCCTGTTCTGGGCCCCTCAGTTCAGGAAGGACATTGAGGGGCTGGAGTGTGTCCAGAGATGGGAACAGAGCTGGGGAAGGGTCTGGAGCACAGGTCTGATGAGGAGCAGCTGAGGGAGCTGGGGGTGTTTGGCCTGGAGAAAAGGAGGCTCACAGGGACCTTCTTGCTCTGTACAGCTGTCTGAGTGGGGGCTGGAGTGAGGGCTGGGTATGGGTCTTTCTGCCAAATAAGAAATGATAGAACAAGAGGAAATGGCCTGAGATTGCACTGGGGAGGTTTAAATTAGCTGTTAGGGAGAATATCTTCACCAGAGGGATTGTCAGTCATTGGGACAGGCCACCCAGAAAAGTGGTAGAGTCACCAGTTCCTGGAGGTCCTTAAAAGGTGTGTATACCTGGAGCTTAGGAACATGATCTAATGGTGGATTTGGCAGGGTTAGGTTTATGGTTGCACTTGCTATCTTAGAGATCTTTTCCAGCCTAAGTGATTCTATGATTCTACAAGGTAGCTTACTCTTTTCTTCCTTCCCTTACAGACTACTTTGAAACAGCTTTCTTACTCTGTTTTTTTTTCTTTTTAAATTATAATGGCATAGTGCTGTTTTAGCTTTGTATTTGATTTTTCTTGTAATCTGTTATGTGATGTAGCTCATCTTGGGCTGGTTTTACTTTTTTGTAATTGAAATGTGTTTACGTGTGTTTTATGCATAGAAAAGCCTATGTTTGCTATGCTTTCATTGAGTTAAAGGTTTATCTTGTGTAAGGCAGTTTTGTTATCTGGGGAGGTCTTCGTACTGTCTCTCTTTAATGCTACCACTTTTCTTGTTTCAATTGCACAGACAGCTGCATGCAGTTGTTTTAGGGGTCATTAGATATATGCGGTTTGAGGGTGTATTAACTCCCTGTTCTTAATACAGTCCCTTGGTATGTAAATTAGTCTAATAACAAAATTCTTTTCCTTTACATTTGTTTCTGTGTGTATTACAACTCTCCACATTTATCCTACCAAAACCTTTTGGATTTATTTACTTCCTTTACCTCCGCTAGGTTACGTTTTCCCTCAGTTGATACTATATTTGGGTGGGTAGGTTTTGCCTATAATGCTGCATATTTCCTGAGTTAGGAGGAACCCATAAGGATCAGTGAGTCCAACTCCCAGCCCTGCACAGGACACCCCAAGAGTCACATGAAGTGCCTGAGAGCATTGTCCAAATGCTCTGACTTCTTGCACTCTGTCAGGCTGGTGCTGTGACCACTGCCTGGGGGAGCTGTTCCAGTGCCCAAACACTCTCAGGGGGAAGACCCTCTTTTCTGATATCCAACTTAAACCTCCCCTGACACAACTTTACGACATTTAATCAAGTCCTGTCACTGTCACCGTAGAGAAGAGGTCAGTGCCTGCCCCTCCTCTTCCCCTCATGAAGAAGTTGCAGACCCCAGTGAGGTCTCCCCTCAGTCTCCTCCAGGCTGAACACACCAAGTGCCCTCAGCCACTCCTCGTGTGGCTTCCCCTCGAGGCCCTTCACCATCTTTGTTGCCCTCCTTTGGACACTCTCTGACAGCTTAATGTCTTTTTTTACATTGTGGCACCCAAAACTGCCCCGAGCAGTCAAGGTGAGGCAGCCCCAGTGCAGAGCAGAGCAGGACAATCCTCTCCCTTACCCAGCTGGTGCTGCTGTGCTTGATGGCCCCAGGACAAGGATGTTCCTCCTGGCTGCCAGGGCACTGCTGACTCAGATCCAACTTGCCATTGACCAGGACCTTCAGCCTTTAGGTCCCTTTCCATGATGCTGCTCTCCAGCATCTCATACATGACTCTGTGCAAGCGAGAGGAGTGGACTGGATGATCTCCAGGGGGGCCTGCCAGCCAGCCTTGGCTGTTAGCAGTTTTGTGGAGAAGCTTCAAGATTCTAATTAGATACAGTATTATTTCCTGGAAGCGAGGCTCTTAGTGCTGAGGGGCATCGTTCTTGTAAGATTCCAGTGCCAGGAATTCACCAACCTAGTCATGGAGTAACGATTTAGATGGGACTTTGGACAAAATAGTTTGGGCTGTTGCCTTGGTTAGGAGTGTAAAAATTACTTGAACAAAGGATTGATTTTGTAGTAGCAGCAGTATACATGTTTTTACCTTCTTTAACTCTTGTTAAACATGTTTATTGTCCCTTTATGCAAGAGGTGTTCAAGTGTAATATAACTAAAATGCATTTGTGATGAAGCAACTATTAACTGTAATACCGCATTGAACCCTGCTATTTTCTTCTTATGAGGAGTTGCACTCAAAGGTGCATGTACAAAGTACAGTCCTCTTAGTATGTAATTTATAGTAGCAATATGTGGCTTTATCTGAGTGTGGCAGAAGGCACAATTTAGCTAGTTAATGAATGGATAGTCCAATATGCAGAGAAATGTTCTTTCAGTTTTCCTGTTATAATTCCCTTTTCTGTAAAACAATGTAAAAATTCTGCTTATGTACATGTTCCTTTAATGCCTTTTTTCCCTATCACATCTGTAGCTGGAATGGTATAATTTAGATGTATTTCTATAGGCTTAGTTTGTATAAATGTGGAAGTAAATTTATTATTGGAGAATGACTGCATCTCTGATAAATGTTTCTATCACTTTGTACTGCAGTCCTAGTAAATTATCCCTTCTTTTTAATGAGCAGTTGTAGATGGGAATATTTCTGTTGCTTTTGACTATTCCAGTGCGTTCTTTTTTTCAGCTTTCTCTGAAAGTTCCAGTCCATTGGTTCAAGTTTCTACTGATTTATTAGATGAACCTTTGTCAAAAGACGCTGGCACTAGAGAATCTGTTTGCCAAAGTGCGTCAAGCCAAACTTCTGAACTGAACACATCACCATTTTCTGTATTCTATTATGGTCTAGAAGGCAACCAAATCTCACAGGACTTTATAAATCCTTATGAAAATTCTGAAGGCCTTGCAGAATACTCATCTGGAGGGTGTAATGATTTGAATGGTAAGAATGGAATTGCTTTTGTAAACATTGACTCCTACGAGCCAGATAGCAGTGATGGAGAGGAAGAGGATGCTCAAGAGAAATATTCTTGGATAAGAGAAGCAGCAGGTTTAATTCAGGGAAGACTAGACAATGCACTTTCTCAGTGTGAAAAAGAGTTAGAGTCTCTTAGTGACATACAGTCCCAACTGGCTTTCAACTTCAGCTCTTTTAGGGAAAGTTGTGAAGAAGCAGGACCTATGCTTTCAGCGTGTCCAAACAATAGGGTACTTAAATCTGCTGAAGATGAAGATATACCAAAAATTAGCCTGAGTAGTGCCAGTTATGAAACACAGCAGATCAAACATGTAGTTGATGGAGCTGGAGCCCACATACCAATTGCTGATGTATTAAACATCAGTGATGGAGAGACTGACCAAGAAAATTCATCTGAGCTAGTAGTGAGACCTAAAATTAGAAAACAAAATACTGCAGAACAGCTGGACAGAGAAAATCCTCTCCCTAGTGATGATGAAGAGGAAAGTGATTCCTGGAGGAGAATTGGAATTGCTGGTGTCCAGCAATGCCATCCTGAGTGTCCCTTGAGAGATGGCAAAGAAGAGATGAGTTCAGGTTTGTTCTTTCTCTCAAGAATGCACAGTGATCAAAGGAACACAGAAATTGACCTAAGAAGAAATGCAGCAGCTCAAGAACAAAACAATGCTTTATGTGGCAGTGCTTTTTGGAATGAGTTTGAAGACTGCAACAGACATTACTTAACGTCCCCCAAAGATGAAGACAGGTAAAATTTCAGTTTTGTATCTGTTTTAATATTGAATCTTTTGGGTAAATAATGTGCAAAACTGAACAATATGTTAACAAATGAGATGTAAAAACTTGAGGCATTTCACAATATGATCAGATAACAAGAAGCCAACTTTTCCTTTCAGCTCTCCTTCACTCTTCTGATAATGTAAAAAGCCTTTCCTTATGTCTGCAGTCAGAGCATCTTACCACTGAGGAATATTACTAGTTTATTTTTATTTCATTTTTACTGAGCAGATGGAGGGTAAAGAAGAACCTGTTCAGCATGGTTTTTAGCAAGTTATGGCTCTTTGAAAGTTCCCTTCTAGGTTTGTTCTTCACAATTTGGTTTTTTGCTACCAAATGTCAATATTCTGCATGGAAGCCTATTTATGTTCTTGTCTACAGCCTTTTGAAAGAAATTGTTCTTCCTTGTAATATCTGAATAATAACTTGGTAGGGTTGCTCATAATCCCTTTTTTAATGGAAATTCTTCAGATTAGTAGGCGTTTCCAGAGTAATTATTAATTATTACAGTTTCAGATTTACAAATTGCTTGAACCTTGACACCGGGAGCAGTATTCAGGCTCCTCCTGTTTTGAGCTCTTCACCTAAAAGAGAGACTAATTTGGATAAACCTTATGTTGATTAACTTCTCTTCATAAAACGTTCTTTGAGAACTTTTCTCTATGAGTTGATCTTATGTAACTGAGCTGTTTGAGGATAAAAACATTTCTAACCTCAGACCATTTATGGAAGATACATTACTGTTTGTGATTTCTTTTTTCCTTATTTTTCTTCAGTTTGCTTTCATCTTGTTGATTCTGTTCCTACAGCATTCTTTATAAGACATGTTTTCTGGATGTTGATGTGGCTCTTTTGTGTGTGCTTGCCATTCATAAGCTAACCTGCTTAGTTGATTATGTTTCCTGTGTTTTTGTAGAGAGAAAAGCATGAAAATTAATCTGCAATTAATCTCTGGTCCTTAAAATATTGCAGAGTTGCAACTATGAAGGAACAAAACACATTTTAAAATGGGATAGTAGACTTAGGGGTTTTTTTCCTTCAAGATGTATGTATAGGGTTCTACACTTGGGCATGGATAACCCCAGTGCCAGCACAGGCTGGGGGCCGACCCACTGGAGGGCAGCTCTGCTGGCAAGGACCTGGAGGTGCTGGTGGGTGACAAGTTTACCACGAGCTCGCCATGTGTGCCGTGGGGCCAGGAGAGACAGTGGGGTCCTGGGATGCGTGGGGAGGAGTGTGGCCAGCAGGTCAGGGAGGTGATCCTGCCCCACCGTTTGGCCCTAGTGAGGCACAGCTGGGGTATTGTGTTCATTTTTGGTCTCTGCAGTTGAAGAAAGACAAAGAGCTACTGGAGAGGGTCCAGTGGAGGCCGCAGAGATGATGAGGGGTCTGGGGCATATCTCTTATGAGCAGAGGTGGGAGCTGGGCCTGGTTAGTCTGGAGAAGAGAAGACTGAGAGGGGATCTCATTAATGTAAATAACTACCTCCAAGGTGGGTGCCAGGGGGATGGGCCCAGACTCTCTTCAGTGGTGCTCAGTGACAGGACAAGGAGCAGTGGCCGTAAGCGAAAACACAGGAACTTTTTGTTCTGTTCTGTTCTTTGTCTGGTTCTGGGTTGGGAGCTTCATTTGGTTTTTATGTTCCTTGATCAAGTTTTTTAATATATATTTTACAATTTTATCTTAGATACTCTAAGAGTAGCTGAAATACTCAAATCTCTTGTTTTAGTTGTCTCTATTTTACAATTCAGGAATGACTTCCAACACACTTTCAAATAATACAGGTTTATACACAAACACTAATTCAAACTAGAAAAGAATATGCCTCAAATCACTGAACAACTGAAGAACATTAAATATTTCAGAACTCAGGATTTAATTGTGCTCAGTTCTGCAGTGGTGCAGAACATTACTTAATGGTTAGAGTGTTTCAGACTCATCACTTGCCAGAAGCATAGCACATGGATTTAGAATTTGCATGTGCATTTTCTGGGAATAGTTTCTCCTCTGGCTGTATCCCCTCCTAACCTGTACTTGCCACACAGTCCAAAGCTAAATGGAGGGAGCTAATGGATATGATCCTCCTCACTCCACCCCTGCCCTGGGACCTTCCAACACCCTTACAGCTTCAAACATACATGGTTCTAACAAATATGCAAGACTTTCTCCTTCCCACTCAACTTCTCCATGCTAACACCATAAGAGCTGTACACCTTCTTGAAGCCAAAAACGTGAGGTGGAGGCCCACACCGCAGCAACCTAAAGGTGAATTTTTTCCTGGGTTGGAAATAAGCTAAAATTGAGCTGAAGGGTATAGTTAGCAACATATGTCAAATTCCCTTTTTATGCAGCTCTGCATAAACATGAAATATGGTTTAAGCCTTTAAACATAAAACTTTACCTTTCAAGAGTGAATGTATTACTTCTTTGTACAGAGTAATCATTGACAGTTTTGTACAAAGTAATCATTGACAATTTACTTCTAAACATGTTAATGAAACTTAACATAAATTATGGGGGTTCTAAGTTAAACGCACCAGATTTCCGTTTGCTGGTTCAGTTAGTGTCATGATCAAGAACATTTCAAATGATCAATCCATGTTTCTTGTTGTTGTGATACAATAACCCGTCACTATACATCATGAAAGCCAATGCTATCATTGTGGAATACATTCCACTTCCTTCCTGGCATTTTAATCTTCTAGCAGCAACATTTCAAAAGTCAAAAAGATTATGCACTAACAAAAATTGTTGAAAAGTAAACCTTACAAGTAAAGGATTCATTTGCAAGTTCACCTGTATCTTTATTAAGAATCACAGAATTGTCAGGGTTAGAAGGGACCTTTGGAGATCCAGTCCATCCCCCCTGCCATCATACAATCCAGCCTGGAGCAGGCTGGGTTTGGAATGTCTTCAGAGTGGGAGACTCTATGACCTCCCTGGGCTCCCTGTTTCACTGCTCTGCCCCCCCCAACCTAAAGTTCTTCTTCTTGTGGTAGATGTCAGTATTCATCTTTAGTTGGTGTAATAAGAGATGTGTATCAGAATTTCGTAATAGATATGATTTCTGTTTGAAAACAATTCATTAAAATAGCCAAAAATTAATGAATATTCTCATTTGCATCACTTTTCTTAGTCATCAGAATGGATAGAAAAATAAATTCCTGCCTCAAATGAAAATGCTTATATATAATCTGCTTCTTGAACTTATTTATTCTCGTGAAACTTGCTGTGTGTACTATGCAGTTTTTCAAAAGCACTTAAAATTCAGTAAATTGAAAGTTTTATTGGCATGTTTTTGCAATAATGGATTAAGGGAATAACTTAGTGAGCTTGTAGATTAGGAGGTAACAGTACACCTAAACATACTGGGTTTAGCAGATTTGAAAACCTTGTTGTGGGTGTTGTAGATTGGTTTATAAAATGAGCTCTACTAAGCATGTTGGCTGTTTGCGTATTTGTTTAACCTTTTGAAGTGACATAGCTACTTGACTATATTTTGAGTTTCAGTGTCAATTGTCACTGTAGTGATTGAACTTTCTAAGTGCCAGTAACAATGGTAATAGTAGATCATCCTTCCTGAGATTGTGCTGGCACTACTATTTTGTTTAAGCTGACCAAAGCTTATTTACTGCCCTTTTCTATGTGGTGGCCAAGCAAATTGTCTTTGCAAAACTCACTGCCATTTGTCTTTTGTGGGCTAGTGAATCAAGTAGTTTGCAGTAAGTCATCCATTATATCTCTGTGTCTTAAAAAAGATCACTCTATATGGCTTATATGTTCTGACAGATTTTTACTTTAGATTTGTTTGGCTGAGAGGTAAGGCTGACATTGATTATTATTTGTTAATCAAGCAGTGCCACTGATGCTGTTCTTGTAGTCTGGGAGAAAAATGTGTATAGTGAGTCTGGTTTCTATTCTTGAGTTGTTTCATGTATTCTGCATATGTGGCAAGGGAAGAACAAAACATTTTTTCAAAGCAGGATGGGCAGAACTCTTGAATTCTTTCTACAGACTGATTTTTTTTTTTTAATCAACTGTACATAGACTTGATTTGTAATGCATCTATAAATAGCACAAGATTAATTTCTCCTAGAAAAAATATTGCCTATATTGAGAGCAATGTTGATAGAAAAGTAAGAACTGGCAGAGTGTTTATGTTTGTTTTCTTTCCTCTAAAGCAGTGTTTAAATTTGTACTCTGTTATCTTGTTTAAATTGCAGCTCAGAGTGCAGTGATGGAGAATGGTCTACAGCTGTGCCTTCCTATTTTACTGCTATGGATAAAGAGCAGTCCTCAAGTGATGAAAGCTGGGAGACTGTCCCAGGCAGGCAGGAACAGGACCCTGAGATGCAGAGGAGCTGCAGTGATGTGAAAGAGGAGAACGCAGACTTCTGTTTCCGAGAAGGGTATGGCTTTATTTTCTTAGCTAACTTCCTGTAGCTTCTGGCATCAGCAGTAGTAGGGTGTTCACATGACACTACCCAGAATAACATGCATTCTAAAAACAATTACCATGCTAGCAACAATAATTTGCCTACATCACTATAATCTGAGTAGTTGTATGTATTTCAAATCAGGGAAAGTATGGCATTTCATGCAAACAGTTCTATCTAATGAAAAGTACAGAAACAGTGAGAATGCATTGACATGTAGTGTCAATATGGTTAATAGACTTAATATACTGACTTAAAAAAGCCAGTTAGGTAAGTTAATTGTTAAGACAAGTATGTTACATAAACATCTTCTGTTACTGCTTAGTGCTTCTTGAAAATAACTTGTTTATCTCTCTGCTTTCTTGCTTCTCTTATATTCCACTGCTGCTTCTTATTTTCTGCAGCCCTAGCAGTGATTAAAGTAAACTTGAATTACTTGCTTGCTCTAGTTCATGTAACTTACTTTTCTTTTCCAGTCATTCATTGCTTTATAAACTGCAGCTGCCTTTGCTATAAGGCAAAATTTGTAGTTATATGTAGCTAAGAAGAGTGTGCTTGGCTTTTCTCTAAGCATCTAATATTGACTCTAGTTTGGGTCTTTGTAAAGCAAAAGCCACACCTAAGTGTCCTTCCAGCTTTTTCCACTCTTAGGTTCACAGAGAGTCTGTTGCCAAGCGGACCAATTTGTTGTTAATGCATTTTTAGTATTTTCCAAACTCTTGGGACTTAGAACTAGTGTGACTTTATGAAAACTTTATGAAAACTCATCTCTTTCAGAACAGCAGTCGAGCTGTGTGTTCTTTAACTTTCTTTGATATGAACAGCCTGAAAATGTATGCATTTTTTACATAATTCCTGTTTATTTTCTCTAAGGAAAGTGGGACTCACAGCCCTGTGGCTCTCAACATCCGGGTGACTTGTGCTCCTCTAGAGTATCCAGAAATGAGAGGAGTTTTTCTCTTGCAAGACAGCTCCTCTTGCAAGTAGCAACTCTTTGCATTGCATTCAGGCCAAGCTTTGCCATGGAGGCTGCTCCAGACAGTCTTTCTGCTTAATGCCTTTAGGAACTTGTAGATAAATGAGGAAATGTTTAGTACCAAATTTATTAACCTCGGCTGTACTATGGATATTACAAAGCAGACTGCTTGCTGTATTGCTGTCCTTGAGCATTAAACAAGTAACTTTGCCATAGAATCATGGGTCTTACTAGATTCTGAGTCTGGAGCTGATACCACTGGGAGTTTCTTGAATTTTTATGGCAATGCTAAATTCCTAATCCGTGACTCTGCACTCTGGGAAAGGTGCCTGTTTAGTCTTTGTGTTATGTTTAGCCTTTGTTGCTTATATGTATTTGTATATTCCCTTAGCTTTTTAGTTTTAGCTTTTCATTTATTTATATAAAGGGAGCAGACATTCCTGGAGGAAGGCGAAATTCCTTGGTCACAGTACCAAGAAGAAGTAGAAAGTAGCAGTGATGAGGAAAATGATCCAATTACTGATTTTGTACATCTTGGATTCTTCCTGTTGGATGCAAATAACAGCCTTGAGGATGACTCCAGTGTGAGTGAAGACCTGGATGTGGAGTGGAGGTATGTATTTGATAGTTGTCTGTTTTAATTTCAGAGGGTTTTAGTTACTATTTTATTTTTTATGTAAGATGTCAAAAGTATTCATGGTTATCAGTATGCAGTTGCTTCAAGGACTGATAATCTCTATTTTAAGGTTTAAGGTACTTAAAGTGCTATGTGTCTTCTAATGAGAGAAAAGGGAATAGATTTGCTAAGTCAGACTGTGATTTGAGAAAATTTTGGTGCCCTGAATATGCAAGGGATGGGTGTATTTTTTCATTTAATTCTCAAGTGGAAGTATAGCAAAAGTAAGGCAATATAAATGTAATCAGCATTCAAGTCAGCCATATTTTGTAATTGGTCTTTCCTCCTTTGAAACTGGTGTAACTTGGCCATTATAAACCTATTTTATTTCTCTTCGAAATGCTGTGCACTTGCCTAATGTTATCATCATTTTGAATGCTTCGCTCAGTTTTTCTGTCATTAGATTACTGAAGGATATTGCAATAAATTTATTATAAGAATACTGCAAAAACCAGGAATAAAGTGATTGGAGCCACAGTCAGAATTATATATAATAGTATAATGTGTTTGTTTTAGAATGAGATAGACAGAAGGTTTTCCAGTGAGAGACCTAACACTTGCTCTCTTCTGCTTATTAAAGTATAAACTACAGGGCAGATATACCAACACTGGTAATTTCTCCTTGTGAAATTGTATGTGGATAAACATAAAAGGGACTTATGCATGAGAGCCCAAACTAGAAGTAAGACGTGTTCTTACACTGTCAGGCAGTGAGCTAGCAATGGAGTTGTGTGGTAGGGACAGAAGCTGTGCTTTAAGTGTTGGAGGACAGCCTTGGTAAGCTTCCTAGTTACTAAATACAGGAACAAAGATGCTGATGGTCTGTTAAGTTTTGTCTGCTGAGCATATGCAGACCTGTACATGATTTCACTTGTGCCCATTTTAAGATTTGATTTCTGAATTTCTAAAACAGAACTCAAAGGAGCTGCCAAGCCATGAACTGTGACACATGATGTAATCAAAATCTGATTGTTAGTTGTAAAACAACCTTAATAGCATGCATTTGAAACACATTTGCTGAGCTGTTTGCCCTTTCAGTGTAAAAACTCCTATCAGGATGTTCTGAAGTATATATTGTGTGGAGTGTGGCACCATTGTATTGGCATTGGGGGTAGGGAGTTGCAGAGCTGCCTCTGAGAGACTGGGGCTGCCCCATGTGGGACACAGCTGTTCCAGCTGGCTCCAGTGGACCCAGTACAGGGTGGGGCCTCTGGGGCAGTATTTAAGAAAAGATAAAAAATGTGGGACAGCAAGCATTGTGTAAGAGAGAAATGAGGATGATGTGAGAGAAACAGCCCTGCAGACACCAAGGTCAGAAAAAAAGAGGAAAGAGGTGCTCTAGCTGCTGGAGAAGAGATTCACCTGCAGCCTCTGAAGAAGACCATGGTGGAGCAGGTAGGGATTTGCTGAAGGAGCTGTGTCTGTGGAGAAGCTGTGCTGGAGCAATTAGTGAAGGACTGCAGCTTGTGGGAAAGACCCATGCAGGGGCAGGAAAGTAGTGTGAGGAGGAAGTAATTGCAGAGTGGAACCGCCATGGACTGACTGCAACCTCTCTTCCTTGTCCCTATGCCCTGCTTGGGGTAAGGGGAACTTAGAGGAGTCAAGGATGAAGGAATGAAGTTGAGACTGGAAATGAAGCGAGTGTTGAGAAAAAGGTGTTTTAGTTTTTGTCTTTGTTTCTCACCATCCAATTCCATTTTTATTGGCAGTTAATTCATAGAATTATAGAACAGCTTAACTTGAAAGAAAGCACAAAAGGTCATCTGGTTCAACTTTTTGATTAAATTAAGGCTTTTCCTAAATGGAGTCAGTTTTGTCTGTGGTGGTGATTGATGACTCGTCTCCCTGTCTTTATCTTGACCCGTGAGCTTTTAGTCTTATTTACATGTCCAGTGGAGGCAGGGGAGTGAAATATCAGCTGGCTGGGTATCTGTCAGTTATTAACAGGTGACGTGCAATAATTTGATATACACAGACTTTGTGTTGTAACTATTTATTTAGAAAATAAGACCATGTTTCCTAACCCATGTTTTTCAGACTACTTGATGAGTTTGGTGATGGCCTAGGACTTGCTCAAGCCATTCCTTACATGGAACCTCAATTTCTCACATTCATGGCGCTAGAGGGACGCTTAGAAGCTGTGGAGGTATTAAAATATTTTTGGTGGTCTTATATCAGTAATGTTGTGACATATAAATGTTTTTGATTGAATCATTTTTCAACAAAATCTGGAGAAAAACGGAAAAAGTGCTTTCCTGTGTTAGCTTGAACTTTCAGGTCTGAAGACATGAAAATAAGTCTTGGAAGTTCTTTTGAAGGATGTACTACAAGAAGTCATTGATCAGTATCTACTCCTTTTAGAATGTGTATTTATTTCCTCATAAGGGAAGTTACTGATTTCTACCAATATAAACATATGCCATTTAAATTATTCTAAAGAATTTTTCCAGATTCTCTGTGTAACAAAGGAAAGCTTATATTTGAATCTGTGCCTGTGAATTGTCCCAGCTTTTTTTTTTTTTTGCAAGTGTACCTTTGGATTTCTCAATTTTATTTTAATCAATAGAAGATTTGTCTGTGTTTGACTGTCTTGATTCCATGTATTTGAAATTTAAAAAAAAATTTAAAACCCCACACAATAATAAACAAAAAAACCAATCAGAAAAAAAAACACCTGAAAGAAAAAAAACCTTTTATCTTTACCTTGTTCTAATCCCACTTCATCTGTCTAATTTGAGATAGACCAAAGCATTTATTATTAAGAACGAGCATGATTATGATCTTTGTCTTTTGTGTGTTACTTCAGGTTGGTCAATGTCAGAGTCAATATAGAACTAGCTGAAATCCAGTTTGATGCAGTGCGACAATTCTTGCACTGCCAGAAATCTCCCCTTCAGGGTATTTGTCAAAATAAGAGTTAAATGATGTGTAGACATATAGTATGACATACAGCTGAACTGAGTGTTTTGTGGGTGACATAAGTTTAGGGCAGCAAGGGGCAGTCTGACTGCTAGCACCTACTTGAAAGGGGTGAACAGGGCAGGCTGTATGTCATAGTGTGCTTGCAGACAAAATACCAAGGGCACTTTGAAATGCTCTCTAAAGATATCTCTGATTGTTCCAATGTCTGCTAAAGGGGGTTTTTTGCCATGGATACGTGCAAAGTCAGTGATTTTCTGAATAAGTTTCATGGGTCTTTTCTGTGGAAGGGCTGTTCCCTTAAGTTGGCAGTCATGCAATTTCCAGGTTTTGTGCATCCCCCAAGGTATATGGGAGGTCATCATTCATGATCAAGTATCACAGGGTCTTCTCCAGCAGTGCAGGATCTTGTTAGCATTACTCATTTAGAGACACTTCAGAGCTGCTTGTTAATGTGGAGAAGGTCTGTTGGTATCATTATTGAAAAAGCAGTATTTTGAATCTGTTATAGAGAAAATTCTTGTCTCTTTCATAGCTACTGGTGCTCGCTACATCAAAAAAACATAACTACAGAAACTGTTGACCTCCTTCTTTGCACCAAAGCAAGAGGATCTGTGTAGAGAGGGGAAACTAATCCCTTTTTTTATTTTTTAATCTACACATTAACACTTGAAGAGGAGACGGAGTTTATCATGACTCTTAAGTTTTTCTTTCTCATTCCTGTCTAACAACATTTGCCTAATTACTCTGTCAGAAGAAATATGCACAGCCTTGTCAGGGTGACCTGTAAAAGTAATCCTAGGTGATTATGTGCATGGGTGCCTGAGGAGGTGCTGTAATTATGTTTGTGTCACCAGGAACGGGGTGTCACTGAACACTGTTAGCAAGCAGGCAGATGACTACAGAGGTACCTGTGGTGCAGGACACTGTGAATGTGGGAAAGCCAATTCTCTTGCATAGCATTTATGCTTGAAAGAAGCACTTAAGGGTGTGAAACTTTGTGGTGGGCATAGAAGTCTGGCATATTTGGAATTAGCAGAAAGTGATAACTGTGTAATAAAAGGAATAGTTGTATTGGCTGTGACCAAATGGGCAACACAGGTTTTGAGTAAGAATTTCAAATATTCCCTTCAAATCCCAAGCAGAATATGGAGCACATCTTTTTCTAGTATGAAGTTGGTTACTAAAATTGTTCAGAAAATACGATCAAAATAATTCACTGTTGCTTTGAAAGACTCTAAAGGGATGTGACACTACAAAGCATCCAAAATTCATGTGTATCTTAATTGGAGGGAAGGGAGTGGGAGAGCTCTGTCCCAAATAATTGTTACATTTGGAGGGGAGAAGTAATGAGGATATTAGATACTTGTTCTGAAAAGCTATGTTCTGTAAGGCTCTGGGTTCCTTAAAAGTAATAGTAATGTTTATGTGATTTTAAAATTTTTTTTCCATGTGTCATGAAGAAGCTATGTAGCTGGAAGTATCTGTTTTACTTCATTAGGAGTATAGAACAGGCTGGTTGCCTCTGCTGCATCAGTGACTTTATTTACAAGTATTTCCTGTGCCAATTCACAGATGTGAGGAGCTCAAACCCCTCTAGGCTGTAGCACTCTTTGATTTTAGCAGAACAATATCCGGCATTTTGTTTATGGTACATGGAGAAGTAAGCAGTCACACAAAGAATAAGAGGAAGGAAGTACAGGTATTTTGAAGATACATCTTATAGAAGTTATAAAACAGACACTGCTTTGCTTTGGGTTTGAAAATGATGCTTTAAGCATCAGAGTCACTGTAAAGCTTTGTATCTACGTTTTTTTTGTGTGGGTTTTAAAAGCAAGCAAGCAATGCTGTGTTTTCTGTTATACTCCTGCTGGATATAAACAGAGAAGCTTGACTTCTGTAATATTGCATCCTTCTGTGTGCCTGGGATCTTACCTGATTTTTCCAGGTGTAGTAGTTAATCGAATTAAGCATAGTATTTTTACCTAGAATTTATTTTCAGACCATTACAGTTGTAGCAAAAACCAATTACAAATACTAAAATTGTCTTAATGTTAGTAAGGTAGTATTGTCTGCCGTACCGGAATTTGATGGGTTTTAGCTGTTGAATTGGAGCAGTGCACCTGTTTTGCAGGGGTACTTGCATACTGCATTAGGGATAACCCCAAGTGTTCCCTTAAATGCACAAGATTTCTAGATGAGAATACGTGTGGCAGTAGGAGCTGTAAATATTTTTTTAGCTCATGCTGATCTCTCAGTGCCACAAAGGTTTGACTGTAGGTGTAAACCTGCTATTTTAGATCTGTGGTAGCTTGGTTGCTTAAGCTACCTTGTTACTGTGATCCAAGTGCAGGTATGTTTTCAGGTTGCAGCTCTAGTAACTTTAGGGAAAATTTAAGAGGGGAAAGACTGCCGAAGAGGTTTCTGTATAATCCAGTGTTTCTCTAGTATATAGAGCTTTTTAGTTAAGTGTATTCCCAACATTACAAAAATGTCAATCTATCTTATACTTCTTACTAAGAGACTTTTGTGGCCATTAGAGTAAATAATTTTCAAGCTGATTAGAGCAGTAAGTAGTTGTACTTAAGGGATGTAACTAATTCATTCAGGATGTGAACCCAGTGCTTCTGTGTTCTTGGTCTTTCAGTTTCAGTGTGTTTGCTGTTCAAACAGGTGTAGCTAGTACATTGCTTAGAAAATATAACCAAATACTCTGTGTTCTGTGATTTTTATTTTTTTTTCCTACTGGATATCCTTCCAATGTCTTACATGGTTGAATGTATGATGTACGCAGGAAATATACTTGCTGTAGTCTTGGAGTCTTTAAGATTTTGTGTGGTGAAAAATTTAAGTTTAGAACACAGTTACTTCAGAGCATTTTGTCTAAGATTAGAAACAACTATGTGGATCTTGAGTTTTTAATTTCTGGAAGTTTACGCTGTTAGTATAGCCAAGATACTTAATATTTTTTGTTTGTGCCCGAGTAATTCAATAGTTGAAGCCAGGAAACACACTGAGGCATTTATTTTCAGAAGCAAAATGCAAGGACAGTTTTATTCTGGCAAGCTTTATTGCATTTTCAACTTGCTGCCTCTTTTGTAACTTCATAAAATTAATATATGTGTGTTGTAGATTAAGTTGTGACTCTGTCCTCATACCCTAAGAAAGCTTAAAAAACAAGGCATTCCTGATTTGACCTTAGGTTTCATCTCATTCATTACAAAAATAAAAATGATGTAATGATTACTCTGATAGATATATCTTCCATTTAAAAAAGTAATTCTGCTAGAACTGGATTCCTTTTCTTGCTTGTTTGTTTTTGTATGAAATCTTACATCTGTGAGTAAGAGAACTTAGTCTCTGCTTACCCCTTTCAGACTGCTCTGGCACAGTTGGAGTCCCTTACATTTGATGTTGAGCAGACGCATCCCCCAGCTACGAAAGAAACCATAGATTGTCTGCCACAGATTATCATCACAGGTGATGACAATGGTATGGAAAAATAATGAAAAAGTAATTTCCACTTTTTTCTAAGGACAAGTTCAACTTTCTGTGATATCATAGATGCAATATTTAAAGAAACATACTGCATAATGCTATTTTAAGATCTTTTTAATCTGAGTATAATTTTGATCTGTTCGGAAAACCTTATCTTTACTGGAGTTACTGTGACTGTATTTTGTAACCATTAGTCATACTGTTGATAATATATGTGTTTAAATTTGAACTCAGATGTAAAACAAACTAATAATGCTTTTTCTTCATCATGGGTTTAGGTCAAGAGCAGTGTTGTACTATCTGTTGCAGTGAATATGTGGAAAGTGAAATCGTAACTGAGCTACCCTGCCGTCATTTGTTTCACAAACCTTGTATAACTCTTTGGTTACAGAGAGTAAGTATTACAGGATTGGTGGAGGATTTGTGGGTGTTTTGTGTATTTTGTGTATCTTTCTGGGAAGAAAAGCTTGTTACTCTTTGGAAATGTGGGGTGATATACCAAGAAATAACTGGCTGTTAAATTTATGCATTATGGAACCAAATTCTAGTGCAAGTGAGGAAAGAAATTTATATTTGTACTAACCTGAAGGGCAATTTGTTTAATAGAGGGAATTTTTCTGTAAGGGAAAGTATGTTATACTTTTAGTAAGAATGAAAGACAGGGATGAGTTATAACTTGTTTTGATACAAGAAAAGCTTTCTTTACTGTGTTCTTACCATGAAGTAAAGATGATGTATTCATTTTCTCTGAGAAGAGCAAAGAGTCTGCTCTGTCTTAGCACGATGTCAGGCCCATTTATGGTGACAGCTAAGGCTGGCAGGAGAAATACTGAAATGCTTGTAGATTAATTTTTTTTTAAAATAACCTGTAGTAATTCTACACTGTATTAGATTTCATTGTCATAATCTGTAATCAGTTTCCTTACAAATGTCTTAAAAAGGCTTGCATCATATTGAAGCTAGACTAAAACAGTAATTAATGAACTGGTATTTTTTTTCACTTGCACTCTCCTTTATGTGTGTTGCCAGCCTGGACTTGGTAGTTCTCAGTGAGCCTAAGATACGGCACATAATTTCGTCAAGAGTATAAGAGGAAGATTAATTGATTGTGCTACGGGGGTCGTATCAGAATATCTCTAACAGGGAGGGTTGGTGGATTTAGTTGGTCAGTTTATAATTTTTTTTAACCTTGATATTGTTGATTACCATATTCATTTTTCTTGGTTTACATATCTTGCCTTTTTTCTGCTGGCATGGTAAACTGCTGCTGCTGAAAACTAGGACTAAATTTGGGCTGTACCTAGCTTTTTTTTAATCCTTGCCTTAGAAAAAAAAAATCCCACATGTGAAATCAATGCTTTGAAGAAGAACCTGATGCATTTGCTGTGTATCTGGTATAAAAGCAAAACAAGCTTGTCTCCTGAGTTGTGTTAGCTGTCAGCTCCAGGTAGCTATGCAGTCAAATTTGAGTTTGCGGTGATGCTGTTGTGAAGACACTAAATACTTTATAAATAATAATTTTTTCAGTAGAATTGAATGCAAACTGTGCAAATGACCTGGTATTTTTTTTTTTCTCTTATAGTCGGGAACATGCCCTGTTTGTCGACATGTGCTTGCATCTGTGCTTCCTGAAGCAGCTGATGACACTGTTTTCTCTATTTGATGGTTGATGATTCAGAGCCTTTTGTTAAGTCTTTTGTTACATGACCCTCAAACTAGGGTTTGAAATAAAACCTGCCACCAAAATGAGACTATAAATTTTGCCTGTGTTGATTATAATGTGAAAACAATTCTGTATAAAATATAAATATATAGTCATGGATTGGCTTGGGTTGGAAGGGTCTCTAAAGAATAGCTGGCTCCAAACCCCCCTGCCATGGGCAGGGACACCATCCTCTAGAATAGGTTGCCCCAAGCCCCATCCTGCCTGGCCTTGAACATTTCCAGGGGTGGGGCATTCACAGCTTCCCTGGGCAATCTGAGCCAGGGCCTCATCACCCTCACAGGAAAATACTTCCTCCTAATATGTAATCAAAACCTAGTTTCTCTTAGTTTGAAACCTTTCCCGTTTGTCCTGTCACTACATACCATTGTGAACAGTCCCTCTCCATCCTTGTGGGTTCCCTTCAGAGACTGGAAGGCCACAAGTAGGTCACCTCAAAGCCTTCTCTTTTCTAGGCTGAACAATCCCAATTCTCTCAGCTTTTCCCCACAGCAGAGGTGCTCCATCCCTCTGATCACCTTGGTGCCTCCTCTGGACTCTCTCCAGCAGCTCCATGTCCTTCCTGTGCTGTACCCCAGCGCTGGGGCAGCTCTGCAGGTGGGGTCTCACCAGATTGGGGCAGAATCCCCTCCCTGCCCTGCTGCCCACAGGGCTTTGGATGCAGCCCAGGACACACTTGGCTCTCTGGGCTGGCAGTGCCCATGGCTGGCTGGTGTCCAGCTCTCACCCACAGCACCCCCAAGCCCTTCTGGGCAGGGCTGCTCTCCATCTGTCCATCCCCAGCCTGGGCTGGCACTGTGTGCTAATTAGAAAACAAACTAGTGGAGGAGTTAACCCTGTGCAAATAAGTTTTGAGAGATTCTGAGTCAGAAGTAAAATTTAATAGGAAAATTAAAATAAAGGCAATAATACAGAAATACCTTGTTGGTCAGGGTGGTGGTAGCAGTTGAGTTAAATGGTGACTACAGTCCCAGTGGAGTGATGGATGTGGTCTTGTTGAAGCAGCGATCCTGCAGCAAGGTCTGGTTGGTCTCTGGAGGTCGAGTGGTTTTCTCAAACTCTTGTCCTCTGGGAATCCAGTGGCAGTGGCCTGTGGTGTTCCAACCTCAGCTTATATATAGGTGGGAATGTTCAGCTCCTCCCCTCTGGCTGGGGCATCTGACAATGGGCTGATGTAATTCTGTGCATCATTCCAGGAGACCGTGATGGCCCATTAGCAGAGATAGCCCCCTGGAGGGTGTTATCAGGGCTGAGATAAAGAGCACTGTCCCACTTAACAGCTTATGGAGATGGTAATAGAATACGTACTTTTGGTTACACCTTCCATATAACACACCAGGGGGTTTCCATGACCCAGGTGGGGTCAGGTTTCCACGACCAGCACCTGGCCTTGTTAAACCCCATGAGATTCCCATGGGTCACTTCTTGAGCTTGTCCAGGGCCCTCTGGCTGTCATCCTGTCCTTTAGGAGTGCCAGCTGCACCACTCAGCTTGGTGTCATCTGCAGATTGCTAAGGGACCACTTGATCCCTTCATCTGTGTAATTAATAAAGACATTTAACAGTGTTGGTCCCTATAGGGATCCTCAAAGGATGCCACTTTTCACTCTTGTCCATTCGGACTCTGGGCATGGCCATCCAGCCACTTTCTACCACTTTAACAGTCCCCT
Source organism: Acanthiza pusilla (assembly GCA_036630365.1). Classification (NCBI taxonomy): domain Eukaryota; kingdom Metazoa; phylum Chordata; class Aves; order Passeriformes; family Acanthizidae; genus Acanthiza; species Acanthiza pusilla. Next base: position 2,131,451 of record JAXCHO010000152.1, on the reverse strand, counting down.
CATCAAATCCATTTCCAATTTAGAGAGAAGGATGTTGCAGGGGATGCTGTCAAAGGCTTTGCAGAACTCCACATCGATGACACCTGTCACCCTTTCTTTATCCACTCCATCATAGAAGGCCACCAGGATGGGAAGAATGAGAAAACAAATGTGAAAAATAAGCTTGTATCCGTTCAAAGTTCATGTTATCTCTACCTGGACAAGTACAGTGCAAGCATTCAGATTCTGCAGGTTCTGATAAGTTAATTTATTTTGGCCATTAGAGAAAGAAGGAACAGTTTTATTCCTAACTAGCCATAGCAACAGTAATTAATATAGTGTGAAAAGAACTTCCCTCAAGTCAATGGGACGGTTCTTAGGGTTTTGGATAAGGTTGCACAGTAAGCTGTTACGAGGCAGTCACAATGGAGACACCTTCCTGGCAGAAAGCTCCACTTCCCCCCTACTTTCTTACTCTGTGCTTGATTGAACACCTGGGAAAAACAAACTTATTTTTTAATCTATATAGTAAAACTGCAAAATGCAATTATTCTCTATCTCTTAAAAATACCTACAAACCACATAAGCTGCTTATATAAGCTGTGAAAATTGCTTGGATCAGAGTGTTTGGGTTGAAAGGGACGTTACACATAGTTCTAACCTCCCTGACATGGGAGATAGGTTGTTCCAAGGCCCATCCAGCCTGGCCTTGAGCACTTCTAGGGATGAGGCAGCCACAGCATATCTAGATAGCCTTGCCCCCCTCACAGTAGCCCAATCTAGTGCCTTGCCACCCTCACAGTAAACAATTTCTTTCTAATATCTTGTCTAAATGTTCTCTCAGTTTAAAACCCTTATGCCTCCTCTTATCACTCTCTGGTCTCCCTGGTAAAAAGTTTCTCTTCAGCTGTTCTGTAGCCCCTCGAGAGGGCTGATCTAAGCTCTCCCTGGAGCCTTTTCAAGCCTGAGCACCCCCTGCTCTCTTGGCCTGTCCTCACAGGAGAGGTGCTCCAGCCACCTGGACATCTCAGCTGCCCTCCTTGGGGACTCCTTGAGCATGTCTATGCCTTTCCTGTACTGAGGACTCCAAAGCTGGACACAGCACTCCGGGTGGGAGGAGAATGCTCCATGGAGCCATAATCCTCTGCCTTGTACTGCTGCCCACAATCTTTAAATACAGTCCAGGACATGTTTGGTTTCTGGGCTGCCAGTGCATGTTGCTGGGTCATATCCAGATTTTCATCATCCAGCATCCCAAGTACTTCTTAGTACTGCTCTCAATCCATTCTCTGCTCAGCCTGTGCTTGTACATGGGATTGCCCTGACCCCAGTGCAGGACCTTGCACTTGGCCCTGCTGAACTTCATGAGGTTCACTCAGGCCCCTCTCAGGCCTGCCAAGGTCCCTCTGGGTGACATCCCCTCCCTCCTGTGTGTCCACCACACCACACAGATTCATGTTGTCAGCAGATTTGCTGGAAGGGCTCTGATTGCACTGTCCATGTCACTGACAGAGATATTTAACAGGGCAAGTTTCCAACACTAATGCTGGAGAAATCTTTTCTCTGGTATCCACCTGGGACCATCGAGCCATTGACTACAACCCTTTAAATGTGACTGTCCTGTCCATCAAATCTGTGTCTCTCCCATTTAGAGACAAGGATATTGTGTGGCACAGAAGTCAAGGACTCCTCTCAGAGCAGTGAGGTTCTGGATCCCAGATTACACTTCTGTTCCCACTGCCAGCCCATATCTCTCTTTGAGTGCAACCCCTGTCCAACGGGGTTGAAATCTTGTGGCCTGTTTGTCTTTACTTTCCCTTGAATTCCCTTTTGTTGTCCTTGTAACTCCTCTGTAATCTTACCTGCAGAACTCTTGCACCCATCTCACTCCTTGGACTAAGAATAGAAACAGCTCACCTTGAAGTAAGTCGTCAGGCGAAAAATCCAGTTCAAAAGCACCCCTTTCTTTTTGAAATCTCTACAGGTTTCTGCAGTTTACTTCTGAAGTCCAGCCCTAAATTGTCTGTGCACTATCACTTCCTATTTTCTTTTTTAACCTGCTTCCTTCCTTTCTTCCTTTGCAGAGTGTCCAAGCCATTCACATTAGTTCCTTGTGTTTCCTGCCACCTCTATCTTGCTAACTTCCTCTCTCCTTTCAAACTGCATTGTGTGCTGTATTTGGTTTAGTCTTCACCCTATTTGTTACAAGACCTGTACCCCTCAACATTGGAAATTCCTCCAGGGCCTGATTGCTGCAGCCTAGGCTACCTCCAGTCTTGGTCTCTCTCATAAATTGTTCTGTATTAATGAGAAGCAAATGAAGAAATGCTCCTCTTGTCTGTCTCCATCATCTGGACTAGAAACTTACCCTCTGTGCTCTCCTGTATTTACCTGGATTGCTTGCTGTTGGCTGTGCCATTTTCCCAAAAAACATCTGAAGTGTGGCTGAAGTTCTTCTATTGATATCGTGGCCTGCGAATGTGATGTTTCCTGTAGATGAAGAACAAACTCTTCACCAATCTCCTGTCCTTGATCAGGTAACATACAGTAGACACCATCCACAAGGTTTCTATTGTTGGCTTAGTCTCTAATTTCCATCCACAAGCTCTTGACTTGCACATTGCTGTTCTTCAAAGACAGCTTTGTGCAATCAATCTCATTTTTGGCATAGACGACAATTCCCCTAACTACCTTTTTTTGCCTGTTCTTTCTGAATAGTTTGTAGCCATCAATCACAACACTCCAGTTGTGACTCATCCCAGCAAATTTCTGTGGTAGCAATCAGGTCATGATCATGTCTCCTCTTCTGTAAAGAGATTGGTACTAGCTGGATTCTCTTCTGGATTTTTAATCTCTTGCATGAGTTCAATGCAAGATGACAAATACATGAGCCTTTGGGGGCTGTTATGCCAGCAACATTTAACTTATAGTACCTTTGTGTTTGCTTTAAGCAGATAACCCATACTCTGTTGGATCTGTCAGGCCTGTGGAATCTGAAGTAGCTTGAGTTAATTCCTCATTTTATTTCTTTAATTCCTGTATTTTAATTGCTCATATTTATTTCTTCATTATATTTCTTTCTCTTGTCTTCTGCTTAATCAGTTGTCTCTAGTCTTGGTTTGGAGTGGAAGTGTTCAGTTTAAACTCTTGCTATGAGCAGTTTTTCACCTGCCTGGGTTCACCAGTTGTGACTATTTCAGAACTGTGCACCCTGGTTCCACTTACAGCTTGGCACTGTTAGCTCTGGTGCTTCTTTGGCAGCCTTGGAGCCCCAGGATGTGGTGCTGCTTTGCCCCTAGCACTTCCCTTGAATTTTCATACTCTACTTCTAAAATAAATCTGCCACTGGCTTTGTGTGTGGTGTCATTTTCCCTGAGAATACATTTTTGGTGCATCAGTGATCAGTGCTCTGACTCACCTTTCCAGGATTCAATTCGCTGATCATCAGACTGACTTTCTACATTGTGGGGAAATTGTGTGCTCAGTATCTGATATCAGAGACTCAACCATTATCACACACAAAAAAAAAAAAAAAAAAGGGAAAAAAAAGGAGGAAACAAAACACAAAAAACCTCACACTCCCCCAAAAGCCCTTTCCAATCTAGTAACTACAGTGTGCAAAAAGCTAACAATCTTCCATTTTGAAAAAACAGTCTGGTTCTGCTCCAAGCAGAAAATACTGAAAGTATTTTCTTTCTGTTGCTTCTAACATGTTCTTTTGAATTTAATTGAAAGGTTGAATTTTAAAATATATATCATGTATATATAATATAAATAAATTGAATTTAATTGATCAAGCTTGTAGGGACAGCATTTAGGATAAGATGTTAAATCTGTTTTCAGATTTTAATGTTTCCAAAATGCTACCTTCTTGTTGCATTTTTAAAGATATAAGAAGTCCCATATTCTTCAGTTTGTTTAAAGAATTGCAAGGTTGTATTGCACAAAAACTGAGTGTTGCAATAACATAATTGTTCTGAACATGAAGAAGAATGTTGTGGGTCTTTTCCCTCTAGAGATCGTTTACCCATTTTAAATTAAAATAATGATAATGCAATACTGTCTCACAGGAGAAGGGAACTGGCTATATAATTTGTTTACATGATGATACAATGTGATATTTGTGCCCTATTTTGCAAAGCACAGAATTTTCCTAACTTTGGGGGATTTGGTTTTTTGATGGCACTAGCATGGCCTACTGAGCGATTCTTGGTACTCTTCTTTTTTTCTGGGTGTTTGGTTGGTTTTTTTGGGTTTTTTTTAACATCGTCTGGTTGGGGATTACTGCTTCACAGTTTGAATCCTGAAAACTGTATTAATACTGTAGTGATGCAGCTTGGCTTTCTGCATAAATACTTTGGTATATTCTCACAAAATTCCATTGTTCTTGCTTGAACAAAATAGGAATGAAAATGGGGTTTGCCATGGTTGACAGAATTTGTCTGGTACAGGGCTTCCTAGGTTTTTAGTTGTTAAAGATCAAGAAAATTTATTTATACTGTAATCCTCCAATAAGATACAGATACAGATATATTTTGTTTCACTGTACAGAATACACTACTGTTGTTGGTAGGCTCATTCTTCCTCAGAAAGCCAAGGCAAAGACCAAACAAAATCAAGTTTCCTCTTTGACTTCCAGCTGCTCTTTTACCTTGAAAATGTATTATTTTCTTTTCTCGTTGCTTTTTGTTGAAACAGATCTAATGAGGTTTTGTGGGACACTGAGGGTATACAAAGAGAGCCTTCCTTACACTGGGGCTTGATTGATTATGGAGTAGGGCTCAATTAGTGAATTGTAGAACAGCTGCAAGGACTAGGGGATAAGGCTCCTTGTCTTGTGTTACAAGTGGGCTGACAGTCATCTCTGTGTAGCCTTCAGATGGTATCAAAGGTTTAAACCAGTGTTCAGGAGCCTTGAAACGCTCCTCACTTCTGCTGTCGTGTCATTGAAATCCAGTGCAAACTAACCCAAACAAAATCTGGTGCTAGTCAGAACCAAGGGAGTGCAAGGCTTCATCGTCAGCTCATGCTACATTTCTCACATACAGTGTGAAAAATAATGGAAAATAAAAGTTCTCTTCCCTGGGTCTGAAGCAAACTCTGTCAGATAACTTTGGGTGGAGAGAGAGGAGGTTATTTTGCTGAGAATATGATGAATTTGGCATGGATGTAATTCACTCCCGCAGCATATTTCCAGGTATATTATCTTTCTCTTTGAACTTGCAATAGAATCATTCCTGAAAAGGCCCATTGTGTTTTAGTGGATTTAAGACTATTGTCATAAGGGACACATTTTAAAGCAGTAACAGTAGGGTTGTTTATTTCATGAAATGAATGTGTGCAGCTGTAGGAATCCTGTTCCACATTTTCCTTTTAATAGGACAATCTCTCTGTGGTGATGCACTAACGTGAGCACATCTGAATTGATACTGTGAATGCAGTAGGTATCCTGTTCTGAAAAATGGCAAAGATGGGAAGAGGAAAACAACCCTGGCTCAGTAATTTCAGTTTTATCTGCATGTTTTTACAATCTGTGCTCTTTCCCCTGTTTTTTTTCTTTTGTTTTGTGTTGCTGAGTGCTTTAGGATATTCACAATAGATACCAGGAAAATATGTTAGTTATGTGCAGTCCTTTGGTCAAGGTGGCACACAGAGACAGTTAAGATGCCTAATTATTTAGACAAGAGAATAATATCACTGTGTGGAGAGTAAGTCTTTACACTTTTTAGGCTAATAAGCAAAATATGTATTCACAGATCTTTATTGTCCTAAAATTCCACATAATTGTAATTTTTTTCAGTCTTAAGCCTCTCTTTGCTCTTTTTAGGCTAATAAGCAAGATATGTATTTACAGATCTTTATTGTCCTAAAATTCCACATAATTGTATTTTTTTTCAGTCTTAAGCCTCTCTGTAGATAGACAATTACCTTGCTCTGAGCCATGTATCATAAATAATTGTAGACAAAACAACTAATGATGGTTATTAATGAGTTAGTATGAGGATTTAATGATGTCTTGAGGCTAAAATGTAAAGGGCATGATTTTTATTTATACTAGAGTTGCTTTGCCCTCCTGAGGAAAAAGAAAAAACTCTCAAGAAGATGTAAAAGAGAATTAGGTACAAAATAAGAAGGAGGAATATAGTGTAGTTAGTTTCTTCAGCTACCTTTAAATAACAGTAAAAATAAGTCCTTTTTTCAGTTGTGAAGCAAAATTGTCTTCAGCTTACCAGACAGCAGCCTTTGAAAATATGTCAAGGAAGTCAATGAAATTTAATGTGATTATGAGAATTACATTTGCCAAGGCAGGTTAGGTGTTTTATGTCAGATTTTCTAATTGACAAGAACCGAGGGCTACAATTTTAGTATTCTAAGTTGTGCTGATTAGTGATAGTTAGGATCTGGTGGTTCTTTCATAGCTCTGTGTTAAGAAAACCTAAAGAGGAAATAAATTTCCTAATAAGAAATAAAAGTCACTGGTCAAGGTATTTCATTATTGTATATTGAATACCATGACCTGCTAGTTTGGAAGATCATCTCTGTCAATGAGTAGAAGAGTTTCCCTGTGGATGAATGGAATTCCCTCCTTTTACTAAAATCAGAAATACAAAAAATGCTTTTCTAACAGTGCTTTAATGCTCTAGCAGGAGGATGTCATCTGCAGGAACACTGACACAGATTTGAAAGCACTTTTTGCATATTCCAGACATCTTTTTTTTAAGGTGGTAACTTGCTTTGCTAGTGAAGGAAGATGTTTTTGTCAGCAGTCCTGTACATAGGTTACTCTTAAGCTATTTTAGTGAAATGAATTTGAGCTTGCATAGGACCTGTTCTGTACATCCCTTTGTCTTCTTTATTGTTTTAACTCCCTGAAGCACAAGTCATGTAACAAAGAAGAAGACTTTGCTATAGTGATTGGGATTTAGTCCTCATTATTTACATTAAAGCTCAGTGAGACTGTGAGACTTTTTTTCTGAGAGTATGAACGATAACTAAATGGACCAACCCAAAGCAGCTATAGAATCACACACAAAAATAGCAGAGCCTGACTAAAGAGTTTGCTCCGAAATGGTGAGCTTTTGGGACATGAATGAATAGCATCATTTAAACAGAAATTATTTAAGACAACAGGGAATCCTCAACAGTGTTTGTCACCGGCAGATAGCCACAGTCCTCCTTCATTTAAGTTTCTCCCTATGAGACAGCAAGTATCTTCCTTGGAGTTTTTAAAATTAATTTCTAGTTCACTGGGGCTTTTGGTGAAGAAATGCCCTTCAGGTCCTTTCACTTCATGCAGTTTTCCTCTGAAAGTGGCTAGCAGGAAAGGGAGAAATGGGAGCAGAGTGGTCTTTCAAGTGGATCTAAGCAACCTACGATATCAACCAAGACCAAATTCTGTTGTGAGTAGGGGGAAGGAAGCCAAAAAAAAGGAGTGTATGGCACAAAAATGCTTTTGGCTACTCTGTCCCACAGCAGAAAGCATGGAAGCTCCCGAAGCACTGCTGTCTACCCCACTACACTCCTCTAGCTCTTCAGGAAATGTGGAGCCTGATCACTACAACACATTCAAAATCTCTTGGTCTAAGTCTTACATGACCTGTGAGACAGTTTCCTTCTGAGAGGAATAATTTCCATTTATTTGGTGTCAGGGATGCAGAAAGGATGTCTGTGTGCCCTGTGCGTTATTAAGGTAGTGTTCATGAGACACATGTGACCTGCAGAAGGGTCTTTATCTTAAATTACCACTTCAGACTGTTTCACTGTATACTCTTCTGCTCTGAATCAGTTATCATGTCTAACAAAAAAAAACAAAAAAACAAAAAAAAAAAAAAAAAAAAGCACATAATTTCATTTGTTGAAAAATTAATTTCTTTTGCTGAAAATGGTTTGATGAATGACAGTAATCAGAGGCATATTATTGCTAGTACAGTCAGTGTGTGTTAGTGGGGAAATATCTGAAGGTAACATTTCCTCCTTTCATACAGTACAGAGGGAAGGTATCTCTCTCTGTGCATAATTCAAGCACAGAGCACCAAGAGCAACCTCTGGATGTTTTGTTTTCAGAATTAATACATTTTAAAATTGTACCTTATATTTATGAACAATTATAGATTATTTCAACTACCTTTTAGGGTTTGTACTTGGGATGACAGTACTTCAAGCAAGTGTTCATCTTCTGTCCTTTGTTATGCATGACATCATGCATCTGAGGGAGATGACTAAATTTTCCTCCATCCACCTGCTGCATTTTGAAGTTGTCAACAAGGCAGCGTAATTAGTTGACTTGCATTTACATTCTGGTTGCCTTGTTATGCTGTGGATTGGAGCACAATGGAGAGTGCAAGATAGCCCAACTCCTCTACAGTACCAGAACAACAGATACATTCAGGGAATGTACTGCAATGCAGGGTAGCATCTTGTCAGAAAGACTTTAGACATTATTTCCTTAAAAATTAAAAAAGAAAAGAAAAGCAAAAAAGGGGAGCATGTCAGTGCTGATCCAGATTTCCATAGGTTTTTTGCATAGTTTCAACACTCACTGGATAATCATCTGAATACTAAGAGATGATACCACAGGGCTAGATTGAAGTACAGTATGTGAATAAAATGTTTGGGGTTTATTTTTTAGATAATTGCCTGCCTTCAAAACTGAGATCACAGCTATGTGCAACATATGGTAGAATTTCTAGTTCACTTTAAAGCTCAGGAGATCAGTTAGAAAGCCTTTCAGGCTTTTCATTATCCAAGTAGAAAATACATCAAATATTGATGAACTTCTTGAAACATTGTGATCTGTCATTACATCATTTAATTTAAAAAAAAACCCTACTCTAAAAATAAATGTATGTATTTGTATTGGCTACAGTTAGAACTGTTCTCATGCAGCTTTTTTCTACCATTCTTAATAAAAAATACTATTTATGTCTTCCTGTATCACATAAATTAAGCTTTGATGAAGGACTAATTCTTCAAAATTCTTGCTGTTCTTTCTATGCATAAAATTCAAATCTATTTGCAGTTCCCAAATGCAAAGCGCCATTGCTGTTATATGACACTCATTCAGAAGCAAATTAATTTTTTTTCTTTCCTGAGGTTAAAAAGCAGTGAGAGAGCAAAAAAGTAGCTGAGCCTTTGTCTGTTTCCTTAAGTAAGTGAGTGTCTTGTCCTCTTTATGTGTGACAACTTGACATATGAGGCGATGACTAATTTTGCAAAACTTCAAGAGTATGACTTAGAATGGCAGAACTGGCTGAAAGATGTTGTGAAAGTTCAGTTTGAAATTCTAAAATACATATTCATTGCAGAGATGCTTCCATGCCTGCAAGCATTTGCATTCCTTTCTCTGCTACTTGAAAAGCTAATGGAGGATAGATAGCACTAGATGCTCAAGTGTTACATTTCAGCCTTTAAATGTCTTCATCGTGAGCGTATTATGTTTTCTTAACCATGACCACTATCATTATTGCCTTTTTTTTTTCCAAGCATCTATCTAATATAACTGGGCAGTGATTTACTTTGTCTTGGTTTTGGAGACAGAGCTGTCAGGAGGAAGCGCTCAGGGATGAGTGCCTCCTTCCAAAGGGAAAAAGGGGCTTCCCCTCTTCCCTCCACCAATGAAACAACTACAGCAGGTGAAAGTGGAAAAACTGAACTATTTATAAACACAAAAAACCCTAAACTATTTATAAACTCAAAATAAAACCGGGAAAAGCAAAGAGGGGGGAAAAAGAGGGAAAGGGTGCCTGCAAGGGGCTGATAACAGGCTCCCCTGGTCTTTGGGAAGGGGAGTCCACTCAGCAGCCTAGAGGAGGGCAGATGGAAAAAGAAACCTCACTGACTCCTGAATACCAGTCCTCCTCCTCACAGCAGACGAAGCCGGTGGAACATGGTGGCTGCGCCCCTTCACTCACTGGCGTGGCCTTCCTCGGAGTTCGGACCTCACCGGGACCACCCCGCAGGCTCCCTGGGCTGGAGAGGAGGGAAGGATGACAGGGAGGCTGGGGGAGGGAAAAGAACAAACAAACAGACCCCTTTTCCCAAGCTCGCAAGGAAGAGCAGGGCAGGGAGCAGCACCGCGGTCTCTCCGTCTCTCTCTCTATCCGCCATCTCTCTCCCGGCCATTGGACTGACACCTGCAGGTGCAGTTCGGCTGAACCAACCCTGGCTCCAGCCCTGTCCCCCCCCAGGTTCATCTTACAGGCACAGCAGCCCTGGGCGTTAAGCAGACGGGTGAGCAATAATGTGGCCTCATAATGTACCCCAGGACATTTACAAAGTAGGGAAGCAGAAGAAGATTGAAGGCTGTCCCTTAGTCTCTAAATACAGACTTCAGTCTGCAAGGGAAAATGAAAACCTTGGTTATTTTCCAGACATTTTAATAGCAACATCATCACCAGTGTTGTGGTAATATTCCCACTGAAATCAGTGTACTACATTAATATTAAATAGATTTAAATTTTTCTTCACAACTGTATTATTCAATGCAGAAGTATATGATTTCTTCTAAGAGCATTTAATTGCCACTACCTCAAGGTATATGATATTTGTTTCCGTTAGCTATTCATAAGATTTTAGTTTGTGGCTTTTATAATTCTGACCCACTAAATTCTAGAGCACTTTGATAAAGCATTAGGGATCATTGTAAGCAATGAGAAAAGAAAAAAAGAAAAGAAAAGAAAGAAAAGAAAAACATTACATTTCCTAAAAGCTTGTATAAAATAGTGTCGGATTACACAAAGCACTAAGAACTTTGCAGCAGGAGTGTATAGTCTATGGGAGACTGAAAAGCCTACAAAATAAATATGTTTTATATCCAAGTGGGCAGTCTTTCCTTGCCAGCTGTCTCAGCATGATTGGATCACAGAGTGATCTCTGCAGAGCTTTCATGAGGGTTGTGAAGAAGGACGAGGCAGAGTCTGTGTGGGGTTCCACAGGTAGCATTGCAGTGACGCTTTTCTACAAGAAGGCATCCTGGCGCTGGGGACAGGAGGCTCTCTGGCACTTCACACTATTGCACTGTACACGTATTACCTGCTGCACTTTGGCAAAAAACTGGATTTCAGAAGTTATATTGTAGCCATAAATTTATTGTTAAGGGTGTTCAGTCCTGAAGAGAGACCTCAACAAATTGGAGAGATGGGCAATCACAGACTATGGAGTTTAAAAAGCACAAGTGCTGGATTCTGCACCTGGGGTGGGGCAACCGGGGATGTATGGACACACTGGGGGATGAGAGGCTTGAAAGCAGCTGCAGAAAGGGGCCTGAGGGTCCTGATCAATGGCAAATTGGATCCAAGTCAGCAGTACCCTGGCAGCCAGGAGGAACATCCTTGTCCTGGGGCCATCAAGCACAGCAGCACCAGCCAGGCAAGGGAGAGGATTGTCCTGCTCTGCTCTGCACTGGGGCAGCCTCACCTCGAGTGCTGGGGGCAGTTTTGGGTGCCACAATGTAAAAAAAGACATTAAGCTGTCGGAGAGTGTCCAAAGGAGGGTGAAGGGCCTCGAGGGGAAGCCACATGAGGAGTGGCTGAGGGCACTTGGTGTGTTCAGCCTGGAGGAGACTGAGGGGAGACCTCACTGGGGTCCGCAACTTCCTCGTGAGGGGAAGAGGAGGGGCAGGCACTGACCTCTTCTCTACGGTGACAGTGACAGGACTTGATTAAATGGCCTGAAGTTGAGTCAGGGGAGGTTTAAGTTGGATATCAGAAAAGAGGGTCTTCTCCCTGAGAGTGTTTGGGCACTGGAACAGCTCCCCCGGGCAGTGGTCACAGCACCAGCCTGACAGAGTGCAAGAAGTGTTTGGACAATGCTCTCAGGCATTCTGTGACTCTTGGAGAGGGTTCTGTGCAGGGCCAGCGGTTGGACTCGATGATCTTTGTGGGTGCCTTCTAATTCAGGATATTCTGTGATTCTATGATTCAATGAATCAATGATTCTATGATTCTGCTTTAAGGCTGTTGTAGGCCATACTTTTTTAAGGTGAGCTGCTTGAGTTGTGACTCCTGGCTTAGTACCCCTAGCGTTCCTCTTTTCTTTGGTGTCTGGAAGCAGGCAGTTTGTGCCAAGGTGTCTTCAAAGGTGGCCTTTGTTGCTGCATGAGCCAGCAGGAACTTACTGTGCACCATTATGGGATAGTACACTCATAATGGGTAGTCCCATATACTGCTTCTATACTGTCCAAAACCCGTGCCTCAAATGTGCTTGAGAATCACTGAACTGACATTGATTGGAGGAGAAAAGGAAGGATTTACAGAACACAATGTAGGAGACCATATGCTCCTGGGTGCAGCCTCAGGATCATGATCCACGAGCAGGACATTCACCAGGGCCTTTGCAGCCCTTCTGTCAGCACTGCTGCTCTGCCAAGAGCTGCCTGAGCTGCAGTGCTCTCCAGCTTCACTTGGAGGTGGCTCATGTGCAGCATTGCATTATTCCCAAGTGGACAGGAGGAAGGAGGAGGCTTTGCTCCCTGATGCTCAAAAAGGAATTTGAGCCAACCGACACTTGCGGAACTTCCCATCAAGAAAATTTGTGCCCTTACAAGAGTTTAAAAAGTTTTTTTAAAAGTATTTTTTTATCCCAGTGCTATGTTGTAATAGCTGAAAGGATGCAAAACTCATATTGTTTTAGAAGTCATTAAATAGATGGGTTAGTGTTTGTTGTTATTTAAAAATGAGTATAATTTTGTAATTTCAGCAATGTGATATCAGAGTAACTGAATGCAATCTAGTCTGTTTTTACATCTCTTCATATGTGTACACAGGAGAGCAGTAAAACATCAACATTAAAATGAGAGGGTGCAAACTGATGGTTCATTCACTTAAATATATATATTTTTAGTGAGATGGGGAAAGCGCTGTCCTCCAGCTGTGCATGTCTCAGGTCTGCCAGGAATGGGTACATTTTGGGTGGACTCTACTTTGTGAAGGGATTTTGTTGTGTTACTTCTGCTGCCTGTTAGTATCATATATGGAGATAATGTAACATCTGAACAAAACCTGAAAGCTGAAGAAAGTTCTGTTGTGCACTTAAAATATCTTTGGAACCAAAATATTTTTCTGTTTGGGCCTTCTTCTGCTATAAGTCTGTTTTCTCTTTTTTTTTTTCCCCCAAAAAGGAAATCTGAGATTAAAAGTTATGATTCAGATTTGACCAGAGCTGAATATAGTTGTAGATTGCTCAGCCCAGGCTCATGCAGATGTTATTTTTTATTTTTCAATTCCAAAATTCAACAGCTAATTTAAAAGTTGGTTGTCCTTTCTGCATCCATGGATTTTTATTTCTGCCATTTACCTTCTCCTAACATCCTAGAGAAAAGTAAAAGGCTGTGACAGTGATTGCTAGGGGGAGATACCAAAAAGGTTAGGGGGAAAGGAAGTTTCATAATAAACTGTAGCACAGTTTCTCCTTGGCATGAGGCAATTTAGAATGGAATTGAAAAGCATGATTGGATACAAATGTATCACATGCATTGGTATGTATTATTATTTTGCATGTGACTGTAATGTTCTGTTCATTGCATCTATGCCCATTTTTTCTGCATATTTGGAAGTGCTTTCCCCCATAAAATTAAATAATTTGTTTTAAATGAAGTGCACATGAAAATACAAAATTTTTATTGTTTGGTTACTGGAACCTTATTGTTGACATTGGTCTAGTTGGTCTCAAAAGAAGAATTTAGATAGGTTGTTCTTGTATTTGTAATGAAATTTAAAAAAAAAAATTTGAACCAAATCCATGCATGTTTTAGCTGCATTGATTTCAGTCTGCTTTTCCATAGTTTGCTTTGGCATATTAAGTCCAGGCAGTGCACTATGTTTTCATACACTAGACAAATAGGAGTCTGAAGGTGGAGGAGAGAAATCATACTGTCCTTATCAGAAACAGTCCTGTGGTGAGGATCATCAAGAAAAGGAAGAAGTCACTGCGCTAAAACCTGGAAAATGTTTTTGCTGCAAGCAATGAAAATGAAAGATAGGGAGCACATACCTATTACATCTCTTGTAAAAGTGGCAGAAAGTTAAATGCTTTCTAATAACCTTTTGGTCATTATGATGTTTCTGAGCACTCAGATGTGTATGAGGTGAAAACCTTTCCTTTCTGAGTGCAGGAAAAATGAAATACACAAGAGGGGGGGAATTTGGGTATATCATTTGTCTTTCACTGTCCTCTAACCTTCCCGGCTTTCTGCTACACTGTGCAGTGCATCAATTGTCAATATTGGATTTCCTTAAAAGGTCCCTGAAAATGCATTCTGGATTTGAAAAGTAGGTTGTATTAGCTTTGGATGTATGTATTATATTTTTTTCAGAAATAGTAAGGAGGAGAAAAATATAATCTTCCTATTAATCCTCATGTGAAATATGTTATCCTCAGTTGTGGATAAGTGGGCAGCCGTCAGCCCAGTGCTGCCAAAAAGGCAGAGAGGAATGCATTGATTTAATCTGTTGGTTTGGAACAATTATTTTGGATTTTTCCATCTCTTTCAATATTTATTATTTTGGATTTTTCTCCAGTCAAGAACTGATTTTTTCCTCCATTGTTCCTGTGTTGTGTCCAGTCACGAGATTTTTCGGAGGCCTCATGTTTTCTCAACTTTTCCTCTACTCCCTCTAGCTACCTCCACACTATCTCTAACACTGCTTTTCTTTCCCAGCAGCTGCTTTCCCATAACAATACATTTATCTCCAAACTGCTCTCAGAAGCACTGCCTGCCGCTTCAGCCTGTTCCTGGGGGAAGGAGGAGAGCAGGGGTTTGGGTGCAGATGCCCTCTGTGCCCATCTGGTCCCCTCTATTCTGGTCCTGTAAATCAGAAGGGAGAGGCACAGGCAATGCTGCCAGCACCAGCAGCAGCTCTGGGGTTTCTGCCCAAAAAGAGACACCTGCAGACCTTGTTAAATTTCTGGGAACAGGTTGGTTGGACAGGTGACTCTTTAAATTTTTCTTACTCTGAAAATGATGTCGTAACAGTGGTGTTTCAGCGGAGTGTTAAATCACTTCGCAGTAAGAGATTTCTGCATTTAAATGTCAAATCAAATGGCTCAATCCACCGAGTGGCAGATGTATTTTAGTCAGCAGCACTTTTATGAAAAAACACTTTTGAGATTGCTCTTCCTGTCAAAGCCCCCAGCCTGGATGTGGGTGAGGGAACCAGACCCCTTTGGCTTACAAAAGGGCTTTTGTGGGGCTGCAGGAGTGAGGGTGGCCCAGGGCAGGTGTGGGGATGAGCCCCTCGCTGCCTCCCCCAGCCCAGTGACTGACACAACAAAAACTCCCCTTCAGGGCTAAAGAAAGGATGCAATTCCTTGTGCCCCCAGCACCAGCTTAATCCTTGCCAGGGGACCTTGTGGATGTGTGAGCTGCAGCATGTGGCCGAGCTTCTGCCTGCCGTCAATCAGCCTCTCGGTGGTTCCTCGCCTTGTCGGATGCTTTTCGCACTTCCCCTCTGGGATGCTGGGCTGCCCGCAGGGTGGAGAGCAGCAGCTTCCAGAGAGCATCCAGCTGTTGGGAGCCTGGGTGCCTGCCAGGCAGTTCTTTTGGCTCTGAAGCTGAGGAAATCAAGGAGAGAAGAGAAGAGAAAAAAAAACCCCAAAACCAAAACAAACAAAAAAAACCCTAACAAAACCAAACATGAATACTTCAGGGGAAAAGAAAATGCAGAGAGATGTCTGAGATGAAAATCCAGACAGCTTTAATTATCCCTGTGGTTATTTATTTATTTATTTATTTATTCATTTATAGTCCTGCTCATTCGAGCACTGATCCATCACAGCTCCTCTCTCAGCACCAGGCACTGGCAGGGGCTGTGGCTGGGGGGCTGCAGGCTAGCAGGAGAGAAACTATGACAAACCAGGGGAGGGGCCCTGCTGAAGTGCCTCAGCACCTCTGCTTGGTGAAGCTCTTTAGGAATGTACTCATGAGGTTTATGTGGTAAATGTTTTCAATATCGACAAGTGTAGCGCTAGGCTTTTCTTTTTTTTTTTTTTCTGTGGAGAAAGAAGGGATTTTCTTCCAATTTTCTATGCTTTTGTGCATCTTTCCTATTAGGTGCTCCTAGAAAAATTAAAATGAATAAGCTTGTAGTAAAACTATAATTTGCATATTTGTAAGACTTACATAAAGTGCAGGCTGGCAATAAGGAATGCCTTTTAAGCAGTTGCATTTTGAAAGGGGAGGGAGCAACTGTAACCAGCATTTTCTTCCTCATGGAGGTGGTCATGACACAGGAATTGGCCTTTCTGATGTGAGCAACATCTCTGGGGTAGATGGGCCATCATCCACATCATCAGCTGGCAGACCTGCCACACCCAAAGCCTCACAGTTGTTGTGTAGAGGCACCTGAGGAGGTGAGCCATGTACTGGAGAGGGTTCACTACCCCCCTGAGCATAAGCTTGCCTCCATTCTCTCCTTTACTGTGAGTTACTGCCTTCTCTTTGGTTGGGGATGGGGCTGCAGGGGACGGGATACAGAATCTTGATGTTTTTTTCACACAGATGTCCCTATTTCTGTCTCAGGAGTGAAGAGCATGGTTCCAGCAGCTCTTTCTCAGGCTCCCTGATATTCCTTAACTTGTCCACTCCCTCTCAAAGCTCTGCCGTTGTCTCCTTTGTCACACAGCTCACACAGGTGTCCTTGCTCTGCCAGCTCCTGTGACTGGGAGTGTAATACATCAGCAGCAACAAAACCAGCCATGCCTGAAAATGGTGACAAAGGACACTATCCAGCGTGGGACAGCTTCTCACTGCGGAGCTCATCCCTGGTCTGAGCTCAACACTCCAGACTGTGTCGCTCTAGCTCATTAATAGAAAATTATTGGCAGAGGAGTTTTCATAAAGCATATTGCAGCACAAACCACCATAATAAAGATTTTGAGCAATATCAATGGGCCACCGATAAGAACCCTGGGATGGGTTCCTTCCCCAACACACACATGAACACTTCTCAGTGTTGGTGGGCCTTGCATTGAAATGACAAAATGCTGTGTTATTTCTTCTTTAAGATTCAATACAGGTCAGGTGACTTGCTGAGTTCAGGGAGTTTCAGGTTGCTACATAACTGAACCATTCTGCTTTTAAAAACAAAACTAATCTAGAAACCTTGGGGTGTTTTGTTTTCTTTTTCCTGTGTTTCTTCTTTTTTTTTCATTACAGTTTCATAACAAGTGCTGGAAAACAAACACTTTACCCCTTTCAGTATTGAAGCTGCTACTTAAGACTGCTGTCTAACAATAATTTAACCTTAAAAAAAAAAATCAAAACTTTCTGCTGTAATTTCAGGGACTTTAACATGATCATCTGATCTCCAAGGACAGAAAAAGTGATTACTATTCAAGGGAAAAAAATAAGTCCACTCCTATTTTAATTAAAAAGATGCCGTGTTTGTGCTGGAAATTACTTCAAAGTTTGAATTAAAGATGAAATTATTTCCTTTAATCAAAGTTATAAAACATTTATGTTATTAGTATGAATACCTAAAAGGGACGAAAATAATTTTTTTTGCTTCTCCCAAAACTTTGCTGTGGACTGGAATGTGTTTTGTTTCCCTCATTACTTTTGGTTATTTACAGTGTGTAACTCACAGGTGTTGTAACATGAGCTCTACATTAAGGACACCTCTTAATCTCATGCCACCACCAGCTGGGAATTTCTACTTATTTTCTTTTTTAAACTTAGTCTTGCAGAGTATTTTAGCTCTTGTCATTGTTTTTTCCTTTCAAGGAGACACTTTGGCACAGCATCTGACATAGCATGGAGGTTTTGAGATCCTGAATCTTTAGTGACTCTGTGCAGGCCAGAAGGTCGGGAGAAGGTTTGGTGGCAGGTGCTGCAGGGGCAGCCCCCCTGGGCCTCCCAGGAGCGCTCAGGAGTGACAGCTCTTTTGCTTCATAAATCAAGCTCTTTAGCAGCCACTGCAGTTCATCTTTCTGCACATGAGAGTCTTCAGTCGAAAGCTGCTCCGTGCAGTGACATGAGCTGTCACACCAGCCTGGGCTCTGACTCAGATGGTGTCTGTGTCCCTGCAGGGATGAGTCAGGCGTGTGTCACCTCAGCTCTTCCCTTGTCTGCCTTCTCCGTTGCCCTTGCCAATAGCCTGCCCCAGTCCTGAGCTTTTGGCAGCTTCCACTATTCCACTGAACACCTGCAAATTCCAGGGAAGCATCCTCCATGCAGAAGGGAGTGAGGAAGAGGAAGCATCCTCTGTGCTGCACATATCTCAAGTCCACCACAGCATGGGAAACATTACATTTCTTACCATGATCTTGAAAACTACAGGTACTAACACCTATACCTTGCAATTGCAGACCCTGGTGGAAGGGCTCACCTGCTTTTCTTTTACCAGTGATTAGCACGCTGTGGAAAGGTTGGGGGGAAAACACTTCTGAGAAACTGTCATTCCAGTTTTAAACAGAGGAGGACTGAGTCATGGGAGAAACCATTTCCCCAAGCCCCTACACTGAATTGTGACAGAACCAGAATTGAAATGTCCTGTTTTTATTCTTCTTAACTGTTGCTGCTGCCTTTCATCTGCATCTTTTCTGCTTTCTGCACTGTTGCAGATTTTCTTGACTTTGTGTTTCTTGGTGGTGTTCTTTAAACCAAAGATGCAAAACTGCTTCATCCCTTCACATATTAACTCCACTTCTTTCAGGTCCCTTATCTCCCACCTCATATTAATTGACTCATTCCCTTCTCCAGAGTTTAGCACGATCAAAACTAATTATTATTGTACAGCTCCCTGGATGTTTTGGGCTGAAATTGTGACTTATTAATAATTGCACATCTGTACTGATGAGAAAACCAAAATACTTGACAAGCTGATGTAAGGTGATTAACTTTTAAATAGATCTCCATTTCATCCTACCCAGATTTTTGAAGACACCATGAAGTCTCACTAGATCATATTTTTTCGGTCTGCTCAGAGAACTAGTGAGTACGGATGCCTGTGAAAATTCTTTTGAAGGTGCTGGAGTACATCAGTGCTGATCACTTTTTCAACACCTCCTCCTAAGGGCACAGGAACAGGCAATTCCAAAATGTTGGGAGTCAAGCAGGTGAGGCAGAAGGCTGGCTTGATGGAACAGGGATTTTCTTCTGGAGATAAGGCAAGAAAAGAGATGTGTGGCCAAGGTCAGGGGACATGGGAGGAATACAGAGATGCTGCTGTGACAAAGAAAATTTATTCAGCCAAAACTCAACTGGAGCTGAAGCTGCCAGAACTGGGGGGACAATGAAATGAGCTTTTTTAAATAGCTCAGGAGCAAAAAGCAGTGTGGAGGTAACACTGCCCATTACAGGCTAAGGGTGGTCACCTCCCAAAGAGGGACAGAGATGAGGCAGGGGTGTTTAACACTTTCTTTGCCTCTGCCTTCAACACTGCTGAGGGGCTAAGGGGGTCCCAGTACCCTGAGCTGGAGGATCATGACTATGAGAATGCTCCCAGTGAACCCAGAACCTGTGCAGCTTCTGCTGCTGGATCCCTACAAACCTATGGGGCATGATGGGATTCATCTGAGAATATTCAAAGAGCTGCTGCTGTCATCGTGAGCCTCTCTCAATGATTTTTGAATATTCTTGGGAATCCATAGAGGATTCGTTCAGTTGACTGGAAGCTGGTGAACATTGTCCCAATTTTCAAGAAGGGCAAGAAGGATTACCCTGGAAACTACAGGCCTGTCAGTCACACTTTTACTGATGTCACTGGTAAAATTCTGGGGAAAATTATTCTTGAAGGTATTGAAAAAACACCTGAAGGACAATGCAGCCACTGGTCACAGCCAGTACACTTCATGGGGGGAAAGTTCTGCTTGTCAAACCTATTTTGTTTCATGACTAGGTAACCCACCTAGCTGACCAAGGAAAACCAGCTGATGTAGTTTTCTGGATTTCAGCAGAGATTTCAATACTGTCTTTTACAGGATCCTTCTGGACAAAACACCCAGCACACATCTAGATAAACACATCCTGTGAGCAACTGGATCACGGGTCAGGCACCAAGGGTTGTAGTGACTGGGGGGACATCACACTGGTGACCTGTCACTGGTGGGGTTCTGCTGGGCTCCATCCTCAGCCCTGTGCACTTCAACATCTTCATAAACAACTTGGACCCAGGACTCAAAGGTGCACTAAGTATGTTTACTGATGACATTAAATTGGGAGATGCTGACAAGAGGCTGGAGAGCAGCACCATGAAAAGGGTCCTGGGGGTCCTGGTGGATGGCGAGTTGGACATGAGCCAGCAGTACCCTGGCAGCCAGGAGGGACATCCCTGTCCTGGGGCCACCAGGCCTAGCATGGCCAGCCAGGCAAGGGAGGGGATTGTCCTGCTCTGCTCTATACTGGGGCAGCCTCACCTCGAGTCCTGGGGGCAGTTTTGGGTGCCACAATGCAAAAAAGACATTAACCTGTCAGAGTGTCCAAAAGAGGGCAACAAAGATGGTGAAGAGCCTCGAGGGGAAGCCACACGAGGAGTGGCTGAGGGCACTTGGTGTGTTCAGCCTGGAGGAGACTGAGGGGAGACCTCACTGGGGTCTGCAACTTCCTCGTGAGGGGAAGAGGAGGGGCAGGCACTGATCTGTGCTCTGTGGGGACAGTGACAGGACCTGATAAAATTGCATGAAGTAGAGTCAGGGGAGGTTTGGGCTAACTATCAGGAAAACATTCTTCCCCCAGAGGGTGTTTGGGCACTGGAACAGGCTCCTCAGGGCACTGCTTTGAGCCTGCAAGAAGCATTTGGACAGCGCTCTTGGGCCCGTGATGTGACTATTGGCGTGTCCTTTACAGTGCCATGAGTCAGACTTTGATGATCCTGTGGGTCCCTTCCAGCTCAGGATATTTTCCCAGCTAGATGTGCTCTTGTTCAAATGCTTTTGGATTACTGTGTAGCTTTATTTAAAATTATTTTAAATTTTTTAAAAATTATTTTCAAAAATCAAAAATTCTGTCATACCACTTAAAGGATAGTTTGGATTTCTTGACCAAGTGATGAAATTTTTAAGGCATAATGCTGGCTTTTACATTGCTAATATGGGACACCACATCCTCTCTAAAGCTTTCTGCTCATGTCAGTCCTAGGTGGCACAGAATAAAACTGCAGGCCCAGAAACACATTACCCAAGGACTTTTAAATTCAGAGCAGTGAAATCTTTGAAATATTGAAAGCTAATGTAATGTGTCTTGTGTTCAAAACTCATGTGTGAGTGATCAGCCTCCATATGCCTTGTTCCACTAATGTTCTGTTCTTGTCTAAAATCACACAGTGCTCTGAATGACCCTGGTGGGCATGGCAGTGAGTGCTAAAGCTGTGCCTTGTGGTGCTTGCTAGTTCACATTTTGATCAAATCCAGGGAATATGTGACCTACAGCTAACTGAACGTATTGTTTCTCACAGGTCCAGCTGAATCAGTGAGACGTGTCTTCATGTCTCAGGATACCAAATTGTGACTTGAAATACAAGTTATCGATTATTTCTTTGGAAAAATGTAGCCAGAGTTGATTAATAAGACTTTGTATAACCTCTAAACTAAATGATGGCAATAAATGATAATTTTCAGCTGAGATGCTGGGCAATTTACTAGAAATAGCTTTGAGAGGAGATAAAGTGCATAGAAGTTACATGTCTGAATTTGTTTCTAGTGCTGTCCTTCAGCCTAAGAACAATGTACTGGTTCCAGGAAGAAGGGCATATTTTATCAGAAGTGAAACAGTGAATTTGTCTTACACTTTGTTTTGTAGGGTGGCTTGGAGCTCTTTCTGAGTATATGGATCCTCTTGTCTAAGCCCTGTAACATCCTTACCTTGAACAATGTATGAGCCATCTGCCATAGTGACAGCATCCCTTTATCTTTTGGGTAGTCAGGGTGAGATTGGTGCTGGGACTGAACAAGGAAATCCGTGGGTTTTCTTAATTCTTTGGTTTTGTATGAGGAAGGGAAGCAGAATGTAGTCCTTACATATGCAGCAAGCATGATGGAATCCTACAATGGCAGTGAACAATTCTGCTATCCCTAGCCAAAACCAAAACCAAAACCAAAACCAAAACCAAAACCAAAACCAAAACCAAAACCAAAACCAAAACCAAAACCAAAACCAAAACCAAAACCAAAACCAAAACCAAAACCAAAACCAAAACCAAAACCAAACAAATCTTTCACAAAATTTGACCCAAACTCAGGCCTTGGTAACAAATATTATTGTCCTCTACTTTGTGCAGCTCACAATGCTGTAAGAAGCTTTTTTTTTCATGTGTTGAGTGGCACACTTACCGCGTTGTTTTAAGTCCTGGAATATGCACTCAGAGGTTGTTTTCTATAGCAAAACAGCGCTAATCCCTTCATACAGTGGAATTTTGTATTTTCCCCATCATTCCAGTCAGCATCAAAATCTCATCAAAAAGTTCATTGATTGAAGTTAAGCTACACCCAGGCAGCTGTGATGCTGGTAGTTATTGCAGGCTCCCTAGGGGGGACGTTTAGCACAGAAATCCTTCTGTACAGCCTCCCTGTGCAGTGATCTCCAGCAGACCCCCCGTTGGCTCTGACTAATGACAGACTAGCTTTCATTTGAGGACAAGTTGACAAAAGCAAGCTTTAAGAGGCAAAAAATTGAGCAGCTGAGTTATTTGATGCAACGAATTCCTAAACCAGTGTAGTGAGCCCTAGGTTACAAATAGTGCTTGAAATCCTAATTCAACACTTCAGACCTGTTGTTGGGTAATGCAAATGCAGAAAAGAGGCTGTTTTACTATTCCTTTACCACCTAGGATCAATTGAAAACAAAAGCAGAGGACATCCATCACAGTCAGAGAAACCAGAACTACTTTTGGAGGAGGAGGAAAAATTGTGCATTAATTTTTCTCTAAACACTTTGTGCAGCACATTTATCACACATCTGGATCAAAGAATGGTATAAAGAGACAATGCAGAAGAACATCTCTATTCACTGCCTCATTCTTGCCCTCAGAAAAATGGTTGCTCATATACTCCTGTCTTAGCCGTATCTCCTAAAAATGCAACTACAGCTTTCAAAACAGGATATTGACCTCTAGCATGGATAAAACATGCTGCCCTTCCTTAACACATTTTTTTTGTCCTACTGTAACAGTAATAGTGCTGATGTGGCTAGAACAGGAGACAGCAAAGAAACAGGACAGCAAAACTCCATACAAATAGACAGTGCTACATGTCCTTGCAAGGTACAGCTCTACTTCAGAGAGGTAATATAGACATTAAAAAGGTGGTATCACTGTATTAAACAGAGATAGTATTTATTATTGGGTAAAGATAAGAGACTGTGCTTCTGGGCCTGCAATTTGCCTCTTCCAGCCATCTAATTTCTTGTGTCCTCTTGTTTTAGTCCTCTGTCATATCCAAAACAGGAAGTTCTTCCTCCAGATGAGCTAGTGGTATACTATCCTTTTTCATTTTCCTTCTGATTTTACACTTTAAAATCTTAATGTTCCTTAATTCTCCATAGGATTGCTCGTTTTGCTGCAGAGCAAAAATTTAAGCCAGCTCTAAGTATAGTTGGAATGCTGCTTCTTACAGTGGAAAACGATTGGCAGAGAAATTCAGTTTGAGTCAGAATTTGCGCTGCAGTTGGGAGAGCATGTGTTCCTTGATTAATTTCGTAAGAAGGGCAGTTTGTTTTTTCCAGGGTTTTTCCTCTGTCTTTCTGAGGAAGAATTGCTACATTTGTCTGCGTTTTACAGCAGAATGAGGAATGCTGTGCATTTCAGGAAGGGATGAAGGTTGTTTTTTGGCATACCATGTTGGTTACAAGAGATTGCACCTCTGGTTATTTGGTTTGGTTTTCAAGCAAGCAGCATTCTACTTAAGAGATACTTCTGTGTACACGGCAGTGCAATCTGTTCTGTCCGCAGTGGCAGGTGGAAATGTGGAAAGGCATGGGCAGGAAAGAGAGCACTTAATGATAACTGACAAATGTCTTTGTCAGCCGGAATGGAAGCAGCTTGATGCACAAAGTATTATTGATGATTTTCAGAAGCAAGGACATTTGTTATCCAACATGTTCAGGGTCACCAAGGTTGCCCTAAGGATGCTGCAGGAGCAGGGAGAGGTGAAGTATGCTCTGAAAAATTTGTGGTGGGCTGTGGAAAACAGTTGGGAATGATTCAACAATAGCAGGTGATGTTTTTCCTTGGTTCAAATGCGGAGAGAAAAAAATCAACCACTTTGCTCCTTCCTCGCTTAAACCAAACCTTTAGTAGGTCAGTTGGATTGTACTTAGTGTGACATTGATTTCCAGTCTTTGTTTCCTGGAATTACTCCCTCATATTCTTGCAAGGATCATCTCAAAGAAGGCAGAAAATTCATTTCAACCCACTTATGCTAGGAATTAGACAACTTTTAATGTATGCAGCTTTCCTTATTTTTTTCTATGAGTGGAATATTGTTTTCTTCCTATTTCAATAACCAGTGCTGATGTCCCACAGTTCTGGACATTGTTTGCATGTAGCTGGAGCCTTCTTGGTGAGAGCATAAACAGTGCAGGAGCAAACAAGGTGTTGAGGGTCCCAGGCAGAGCACTGATGTGGGAGAAATTAATGTAAAAATGGTGTTAAGAGCACACAACTTCAATGTGTTTTCTATAACCAGGGCAACCCTACTATTCACTTTTAAGTGCATCACTGCTATTTACCAGGGGCAGAGAACATCTGACAGCCACCTTATTTCACATTTAAAAACAAACTTTAGCAGTTCAAGTGTGTTTTGTTTTGGTTTGTTTCTCTCCTTTTGAATTTCATCTACCATTGCGCAGCATTTGCTGGTCCTTCTCCTTGGTTATTCAAACCTTTCTCAATGACCTATTGCCTTGAAATGTTCTTCGTTCCCTCACTGCCTAGAAGTGTCTCACAGGCTTTCTTGGAAATCTGTAGCGATAAAGCTGTTTAATTCCACAGTTCCTGGAGGCTTTGGTCCCCTGTGTCAGGCACTGGATGCATTTATTTAAATTTCATTGGGGATGTTTAGTTCAGTATTAACTAGCTTTTCCCTGTGCTACTGCAGCTGGACTGCCAGCATAACAGTGACTACAATGACGTTTTTCCCCCCTCTTTCCCCATCTGAATTTGGCTGGTTGTTTCCTCGTTTTTTCTGTTTTTTTGTTTTTTGTTTTTTTTGTTTTTTTACCCTTGCTCTTTGAACTTTCCTTTTCTTCAGCTCTCCACGTTTTACTTGCCCTGCCTTTGGCTCCCCCCTTGCTCTCTCCTTGACTGGACTTAGTCTCTGTTATGAGGTTCACTTCTCTTCCCTGAGAAAGAAGGCAGGAGGATTTGGTGCTGTGAAAAATGGACTGTACATTGGCTTGCATCCTCTGCCTGGCTCTGCACACACAGAATTCTCCTCTTCCCAGCCGTGGTGAGCAAATCCAGAGCTGTGGTAGCTCCTCTCCCTGTTGCTGTGTGGCCATGGGGTGGCTGGTATGGGGCTCTGTCCTCTGCAATTCCCAAATCATACATAAACACTTCCCTCAGTGTGCTCAGAAAAGGCTATAAGAGCAGGAATGTGGCTTGGACTGGAGAGAGAAGTGACAGATCTTTAGGACAGGCTTTTATTTGGTTTCTACTTTCTCTCCCAACAGAAATGCAGAAATTCCAACCTTTTTAACCCAAAGAGAAAAAAAGCAATTAAAAGGTGTGAATCTAATTATTGCCTTGGCTTAGAGTGAGTTTCTACAGGGAACAAAATGAACCTGGCAGGAATTGGGATTATATGATTTGCATAGGACAAAACCATCACTGCTTTGGAGGAGCTGACAGCTCGCCTTTCTAGAGTACACGTGCTTCTCCCGTTTTGCATGTTGACCTTTCAGATTAGTCTACAGTGACTCACGATACTTTACACCTTGAAGGGTGGCATTTTATGTGGAGCACTTTTTCATTTTTTTTTCTAAATTGCTTGTCAATTATGGCCACAGACTGAGCAGAGGTTTGGTGAATATAATTATTTAATACATTCCAGGCAATTTATATTTTACAGTGCAAGAAAACTAGAATTACCATGTCCCTTCCCCTCTTTTTCTTGCTTGTTTTGGCTGTTATATTGCCTTCTGCGTGCTACAGCAAAAATCCAAGTAAAACCAGTGCTCCACATTTGTTAGCCAGACAGGTCTGTAGATGTTGCTTTACAAGCAGTGCTGCAGAAGGACCTTTAGGTGTAGCTGGGAAAAGCGATTGTGCAGCTCCTGCAGGAGTTCAGAGGAGGTTTCCTGTCTCTCTCAAGGCTTTTGAAGTGTGGAATGCAATGACAGCAAACCTTTTCAAGGCTTTTGCATGTTCCATCATTTTCTTCTTTCAAAACTTAAGTGCTCTTTCAAAAACTGGACAGAAGGTGTTACCAAGTGTGCGTATTGCAGCCAATGCAGTACCCTAAAATATCATTCCGTTTTGCTGTTAACTGTGTGTAATGAGGAGGAAAAAGACTGGTTGGTAAGGGAGAAACATGGCAGAAAAACCCACTTTTTGTCTCTTTATTGCTCCAGTCTTTTCACCAGGCAATATTTGCTCCTGGGAAATAACAGGAGTCTTGCCCTGAACCTTCAAAAACTCCAAAGGGTCTGAAAAGGCCTTTAGTGCATAAGATCTGTTTTGGTCTGTTGTTATATGAGGTGTCTATAGAAACATAAAATAATACTGTTTTTTAGAAAAAATATATAATGTAAAAGGAAAAGGCTTATTTGCTGAAACATGAAAGAATGAAGCAGGAGTGCTGACTCACCAGCTTGCTCTGTCAGAGGAGGAGAGGTTGGATGCTCCGCTGGGCTCTCGGGAGGACACACCTCAGGCTCTCTGTGAATCACAGCAGGGAAGGGCCTTCTCTCTCTGTCCTGTCCATCTCTGCAGCTCCACAGGCTTGGCACAGCTTCTAGGGAGCAGATGTTCAAGATACCCAGAGCCGTTTATTCCCACAGCCTGCTCAGTGTTGTACTGCAGAAATGTATTACCTATGTGGGAGCTTCAAACACTGTTAAACTACTTCAAACTACTGTTTAACAACTGTTCTCTGCTGTTCTTGATTGGTGGTTTAATGATGTTGGATCTAACCCTGAGAGGAAAACAGGCCAGGGTTGAAGGAAAGGGACTTTCTGACATGAGAGACAGTACCAGCATAAAAAATGAGAGGATGAACTGGGGAATAGGTATGAAGCACCTTCTAATCTGCACAGAAGGTTCAAAAACAAATTTCCAAGATGAATGGTGAGGTGTTTCAGAGCATTTATTTTTTTAAGACAGATCTTGAGAAGTTTATGACTCAAACTGATGTTTCATGTATGTAGGAATTGAAAGCCAAGTTTCTTTTTTCTTCTTTTTTCTTTCAGTGCAAAGATTTAAAGATTTACATGTCCTTTTAAAATTTCCAAACTGTGCACATAATGTTTTGTTGGAGGGGATTGTTGCAGTTTATATTGGACTTGATTATAGTGCAGGTGTATGTTTTATGATGTTGTTGATGGATGTGTCCTAATTGTGCAGGACGGGAAACCATGAACATAAGGACATGACAATTTTCATAATGAATGACTAAACACTACAAGAAGTGCTTGAACAAATACTCAAACATAGTTTTAATACCTTATCCATGGTAGCAAAAGCATCAGAGGATGGAGGAAAGAGAGACCATACTTACTGAGGTTTGCGTGCTGATTTGTATTTTAACATGGTTTTCTCAGTATATCCTCTTTAGTCTCACAAGAGTAGATTTGATTTTTCAGTTTGTTATGGTGCATCTGAGAGCTTTTAAACAGTCCTGAAACAAGGGACAGCTGTGAAAATTGACACCTGCTGATGGTATCCATACCCTTTTAAAGGAAATAAATTTAAAATTTCTGTGTCTTTTGGGTACCTGTCTAAGTGCACATGGATGTGGGAAGGAAGGTCTCCTGTTTGCAAGGAAAATGCTGTGCAGTAATCGGTAGGTGCAAGGAACACAGATGCGTCCTGGAGGGACTTACAAGAGTGGTGACAAATCCACAGCCTTGAAAGGTCCTTGACAAATCAGAGCCATGGCTTGACTGGGATCTGAGAGAAATCTGTAATGTTCTTTCCAGTCTTGAAACCTGGGTCTGAAGGCTACAGAAGCCTTGAAATAACTTTCCATCAACAGCCAGGCCCATTCCAGTTGGGGCAGTCAGAGGGACCTGGAGATGGAAGACCACTCAGCCACGAGATACACTGCATTTGACGTTCTGCCTGACACAAAGCAGATCTGTGGTGTAAATGAGCCTTCCATGACCCTTCTGACCCTGCAGCTCCATCAGCACCAGCCACAGCAAGAGCCTGAGGCAGCCTGGCTTGGTCCCTGCTAAGGAATCGCTTTCCCCTGAGCCAGCACAGTGACAGCATCGCTGGAGGGACCACCAAAAACCTCCTCAATTCCTGGATGCTGCCACATTTGGAGGCTATACAAAATTCCCTAAATTCAGAAGCAATTAAGCCTTAACAGAATCCTTTGTGGAAGAATTGTGTCTTCAGCATGCAGCATCAGAGGACAAATGCTGTTTCTCAGGGGGAGCTAGTCCATATTTGAGCTGCTCCCTGTGGATTTAATGGTGTCACCGAAGTCATAGTAGAATCACACCTTCTCTCCCCTCCCCCTGACTCTTTTGTAATGCATCTCTGAAGCAAAGCTTACTAAGGAAGAAAAATGAAGTGCTTAACTTTGATCTTCATGAACAAGAAATTAGAAAAAGACAAGACACATAGGACACTTACCATAAAACTTCTTCCTGCCTGAGATTGTTTTTCTGCAAGTGTTTTGCTGTTCTTTGAAGCCCCATTTTACTGCAGCTGATGTTGGATTTCTGTAAAATCCAGACTGTACCTGCAGTTTTATGCATGAGTGAGGGGTGTGAGATGAAGGGTGAGGGACAAAGCCGTGGGACCATCTGCAGAGCAGCTGCCACCTCAGTGCTCGGAGCCAGGGTGGCCCCGATGGCCAGACCTGGCTGCCCACTGCACTCACCTGCCCCGAGGGTTGGCCTCTCCTCCAGGGGCTGGACAATGGAAGGCTGAGACCTTCCCAGGACAGCCCTGCCTTGATTTGGTGTGTGCTGCTTGCCCAGTGGCTGGACAGTGACACCAACAGCTCTGTTCATGCCTGGTATAATTAAGGCAAAAACTACAAATTTACATGGAAGATAACATTTTTTTTTCATTTTTCAAAATCTATATTGTTGCACTCTCTTTTTTCCTGTCTGTGTTCAGTATCACCGAAGCATAGTCCTGTCATCTGAGCTTGACTTAAAATGTTAGCATTTGGACAGGAAGGTGTTAGAGAAATTCTGTCTCCTCCTGCTCACCTCTATTAATAATTTGGTCTATGCCTTTTTTTAAAACTGGATATATAGTAAGATGACAGCCATGCTTTGTGTGAATGAAATTCTCTCAAACAGAAATAATGACATGGCTCAAGCCATGTAGCAGGGACAGAAAGAGGAGTTTCAGGAGGAAAAATGCATATAAAATAAACAAATGGAGAGATTGGAGTGAAATCGCATTCTGTGAGAAACAGTACCTGTGTTTAGAAGAGAAAAATAGACAGAAATTGTTGCAGTTGGATGTCTGAACAATCTTTTCTACTGAACTTCCATGCGTTTTTTGTGACACTGTGACAAGCAGGGAGTCGGCTGCGACGGGGAGGATTTGTGGAAGCAGCTGGGACATCACTGCAATGCTGCACGAGTGCTTCCAGACTTGTTCTGCTGCAGGCTTTGAGCATAGGTGATCTGTGGGGGTGTGCTCGGTGCTGGTAGCCCCACCCCATCCACCCTCAGGAGCATTAATTGCCTTCCTTTCCTGCTGCAGAAGTGACAGGCATCTCACTCAGCTCTGAAATGCCTCCGATACGTCGCCCACTGTGTAATCAATAGCAAGGAAATTCAATGTGCTGGCAGTGACAAGGGGCAGAGTAATGGTTATGGGAAGGGAAGGAAAGGTAACAGCTGTAACACCACTGGCCTGCTCTCCCCCTGGCTGTGCTTGCCTACAGGATGCCCACAGAAGAAAAATGCCTGATTGAATAATGTTTGCACAGAAACCAGCTGTAAATCCCTTGGGCAGCACAGTTAGGATGCAGTTTGTCAAGTGTGTCTTTTGTGATTGTAGCTCTAACGAGAGCTCTGCTGATGTGTTTTTCATCTAGCAAAAACTACATTGCCTTTATTCGCCCTCTGTTCACAGAGCGGCTGCGAGGATTGCACTGAATTTTTTAATAATCTCTGCTAATGTGTAAGTAATACGTGACTGACTTACTTGAGAGTTGGTCCTATTTCTTAGTGAAGAATATTTACACGTTTATTAGGTAAAGTTAAAAAATAACCCCTATTAGTAAGGCTACAACTCAATGCTGGGTTTCACTTTCGTTTTGCTCTATTTTCTCTCACAAACATGGGAAGTTGGTGACTACCTTATTAAAAAAACCCCATAAAAATCAAACGCCCAAAACCAACAACAGAGCATGTGCACAGTATCCTACCGGAAACCTCTCACAACAGATTAACTCCTACTTCCAGCACAGAACAACTCCTGCTGATTAAGGAGGAAAAGATGTGGTGATGGACACAGGCTTTGCTCTGAGGAAAGGGCTTAAATATTAACACAAGCATCAAGATACC
Source organism: Acanthiza pusilla (assembly GCA_036630365.1). Lineage (NCBI taxonomy): Eukaryota > Metazoa > Chordata > Aves > Passeriformes > Acanthizidae > Acanthiza > Acanthiza pusilla. Next base: position 2,100,841 of record JAXCHO010000152.1, on the reverse strand, counting down.
ATCTCGAAGAGGTGGGATGCGGGTCCTTATTGCAATACTCATGTTTTCTCATGTTGCTGGAACATTTTCCTCTAGCTTTTACCCCAAATGTTCCCTACAAAGCCATCTAAATCCTCAAACACTGGTGGACATACCCACTATCAAATGTAGTAGAGTACAACCAACCTCCTGCACGTGTAGACAGGGTAATGAGGAGGTTTTATTGGGTGCTTAATTATGATCTTCTTAATGCAATTGGTGCAAAATGGGTCTGCTGGTTTGGAAGGCAAGGTGGCTTTTCCACCCCTCTGCCCTGCCCTCCCCACAGCACAGACCAGCTGTGCAGGTGAAAACTGGGTTTGAGGAGCAGCTCTTGCCCTGTGGCTCACAGTGCTGTTCTCCTGTGTGGCACTCAGCTTGCCCATGCACTGTAGATCACTTACACTATCAGCCCTTTTCCTTTGTAGTTGTATTTGTGCCCAAGCTGCCTGGCTGCAGCCTACTTCATTTGCTGGTAAAAATAAAATCGTATTTTAAAACTCTCTGAACTGTAGAAAGTTGGTGGCTCCTTTTGCTCCTCAGAATTTGCATAGGTGGGCAAATAAACAGCCATAGGCACATAAAGAGTTCTTGTTCAAAACATCCAAAATATCTGAAATATCTGAAAATTTAACATCTTTTTAGCAGTGTGAGTAATAACATTTACATGATCAGAGAGGAATCTGGTGACTGTGACATCTTTTGTTTATGACATCAACTGCTGTCAGAGAGAATGATGAAAGAGCAGCTTTTTCAGCCTTTACTGAGAAGGTTAAGACTGGTGTTCCTTTTCAGGTCCCGCATAATGCTTCTTACTAGCTTGCACTGGTTTCCTCCCAAAATAAGAATTAAGGACTAGTGCCATCTCTCCAGACTTCTTGCTAAAAAGAGGAGTAAGAGCCATGCAGGAAAACATGTTGTTCGGAAGGACGAGCTTGTCCCTGTATTGAATAATTCTATCCTGTCTTGTGAGGAGTCGATCTCCTCTCTCCAGGTTGGTGAGGTCTGGGATTTTCTGGAGAGCCATTCCCTTTGGCAGTCCTGCCACAGCTGAGTCTTTGTGACATGACCTGATCCAAATGGCACACATGTCAGCCACCTGTCATTTTTCCACTTGGCATGCTGCAGTGTGCTGTCTGCTCTCAAAAAACAACAGCAAAAGGAGGGGACTTGGAAATGTGTTTCCTGACACACAAATTGGTCTCCCTTGGGAAAACAACCTTTCTGTCAAAAGGGAGGGTGCAGATAGTTCTGCTTGCTGCATGTGGAGTGTCAGTGTCACTTAGGTACCACAATGCCCTCCTCAGTCCTGGATTATGGAGCATTTCTCCAGAGGCTGTGCAGCATTTTTGAGGCAGAGCTTCCCACATGAAGAAAAATGTTCAAGGTTTAGCAACAGATTGGTTCTTGTCTACAGCTCCATTTAAAAATTTATTTTAAGACTAATTACTTAGTAGTCACGTAATGAACTTTTTTAGAAATTTAGAAACAAAGTACTTCATGACATTTTTGTGAATTCTTGATGTTACAAAATTGGTAGATGATCTGAGAACAGAAGAAAAGCACAGCTGAATACTGAAGAAGCAGAATGCAGAAGTGAAGGAGCTACCTGGCTGCTCTCAGTACAACAAGGCAAACAAGATCCAGGCTTTGCTTTGGATGTGCAGAGCTGAGCTCTGGTGCCTTCTGACAGGAGCAGCTGCCAAACCCCACTTTTGGATGCACTCTCCTTGTCTTTACATCTAGAGCAGCAAGAGGAAGAGGAGGCACACTCAGAGGTAAAAAGCAGACCATTTATCCCTGCTTGGCTTTGCCATCTGGGATGGCTGCCAGCTGTGGGCAGTGCTGCAGCAAAAGCCATTGCCAGTTTGGGAACGGTCACCCGAACAGCTGCTGGGCCTGCTTGGGGCTGCAGCTGTTGGCATGCCAGCAGCAGAAAGCTCTGCTTCCCAGCAGAGCCCTGCCAGGTTCTGGCAACAGCCAGGAGACTTAATCACACTCCTGGATGGTTGCTCAGATGTTGGGAGACCACACAGTGGTGTGTTATTCCGGGCGGCGTTTCCATCTCTGGCCTCAGTGTTGGAAACAGCAAATGCCAAGGTCTCTGCATGGTCTTGTCTGGTTCATGTAAGGATGTGATGCTTCAGGTCTTGACTGAGGTCTCACCATGTAGTGAGAAGTGAGAAAGAGTTGGTCAATAGGTAACTCAAGTTAACTATTGAGAGACAGGATATGTAAATTCTAAACCTAGAAAAACAGGATTCCCTTTATCTTGTCAAGGTAAGAGGGACAAGAACCTGTTTGAAGCCAGCCCAGAACCTGCTGAATCACCCACCAAGGACTGCACATGCTCCAGAGAGAAAGGGGAAAAATGCATTGTGATGAAGACTACCAGATCTTCATCACGAGTACACCCCCAAAGACCATCAGGACACACAGTGCCTGCGTGGCACACATGCTAATGATATTAATGATTTCAGAGAAATAATCTGTATAACCACTCCTATCCTGGGAAATGTGATGAATATTCACCAGTGTTACCCATAATATTGTGTGTTGGAAGTGCTGGGGTGTGAGTGTTTGGAGGAGCGAATCCCCCACACCCGGCACGCCAAATAAAGCAAATACCCACTGCTCTGACTTTGTCTCTGAAGTGTCTCTGGGCCTGCTTCGGGTGAATCAGAAGAGGGAAGTCACCATACGAGCAGTGATACAATGGGACTGTTGGACGCTGCATTTAATTTTGCATCCTTCTAGCATCAGAAGCTTGAAGTGTCCAAACAAGCAGTTGTGTGCTAAAACACATGCTGAGAGAATTATTGGTGTTTTGCTCAAGTCATTAAGAATTGCAGGGGCAGAGCAGGCTCACAGTGATGTGCTGAATTCCTGCAGCACACACGGAACAGAGCCCAGCACCATTTCTGTGTGCTCCCACAGGTGCACTTTTTCTCCTGGCTTATGTTGTTGCTGAATATAGGCTGCACAGCCTCCATCACTCTTGCCACAGCTCTCTCTCAAAACACGCAAACACGATCAGAAAAAACCCACAGACATCTTGGAGTGAGCTTTTAAGCAGTGACGACAGTCTCGTTCCCTTCTTGCTCGTCTGGTAATAAGGAAATCAAAATGTAAATGCCAGCAAAATCTCATCAAGCACACCTAGGAATCTCAGGAAAGAAAGGCTTGGTGCCGAAAGTACAACATTTCCTAGGGGCTGGAGTAAGGCAGCTGAAGTCAGATTTACTCAGAGACTCTCGTCAGGAAAAAAATGCACATTGAGGTGTGAATGTGCCCTTGTAGAGGTGGTGGGTGCTGTGTTTCTCAGGTTCCACGTTCTGCTCCTTTTGTGCTGCTTGCTCTCTGTGCTTTGTGAAGAGCAGCAGGTCTGTCGTGCCTGCCCATTTGAAGCATTGCCGTAGCCTCTGTGACCTCAAAGGACCTGTCACGGTGCAGCTTTTGCTGCAGGCTGTATAATGGATGGGTTATTCTCAATGGGAATATGAGAGTCACAAATCATTTCCACACAGAGACCCGAGAAATCACATTATAGACTTAAAGGCCAGTGGAAAGTCAACAAAATGCCCTTGGGCCTGAGCAAACTTTTGTCCTGGATCATAGAGATCACTAAGTTTGAGAGAAATAGATGTGGCATTGTAAATTGGTTTTCTGCTTCTGCAATGAAATATTTTTGTTCAGTATAAAAAGAAATACTTGCCATTTAGCTAAGATTATAAATTTGTTGGGGCTGCAAAAGATAATGTCCAAGGATGGAGCCTCAGGCTTGCTGGTGGTTGTGTCCAGTGAAGGAGCCACAGGGTCTGGGCAGAATGACATTCCCGAGATGCTGCCCTGAGTGTCCAAGCACGGCCCAAGTCTGAGAGCCATGACAATTGCACAAAAAATTTGGGCTCACTATGCAACAGCCAGGCACTAGTTTATCTCTCAACAAGTGAGACAAACAAGGCTCAGTAAGTTTGTGAGAGGAAAGCCAATCTTCTTGATGCAGAGTATGTGCAATTCATTATTCATTTTGGTGAAACACAGAGTGCACCTTGCTGTGCAGGCCAGCTGCTCATTTATAAAATTGATTATGCATTCTCTAAAGCTGTCTCTAGGGAGCAGCTAAATTGCATCCATTGCCACCAAAGTCTTTGATATCCCTGTGGCTGAAGAATATTATAATAACGAGGAATAGAAGAAAGATAGGCTATGTTCTGATTTTTGATGTTTGAAAAATTTTGCTTGCCTCAAAAAAGTTTCAGGCAAATGTTTTTCTGGCATATAAGCTGCCCTTAACCTCACAGCAGGAGCACCCCAAGACATCTTGGAAAGTGAAGGCTAGTTTTATCATAAAAGAAGGTAAGAATTTATCTGCTTTAAAAATTTTCCCCCATAATAATCAGGTGCTTGGTAAAATAATAGCATATTGACTCTTGGATTCTGTTGCTTTAATCTGAGTTCACCATCAGCTCTGTGAAGAGTAAAACAGAGAGAGGAAGGAGCACTGGTGATGATAACACTGTGTGGAAAGATCTAGCAGCCTGGTTTTCACTCTATAGATCAAATACCTGGGCATAAAGCTGCCTGAACTTCGACTTTTCTGCAATTGTCTGGCACAATTTTTGTCCTGAAACTTATTATTAATGAACTGGTCACCCTCCCCTCAATAAAAACTCCCATATACCAGTGTAGGTGAACATCAGAATGCAAAGCAGCTACTGCTTACAAGTGGATCATGAAGAAACTGCAGAAAAATTAAAAGGCTGCATGGGTTTTCCCACTTCCTAGTTTTAAATTCACTTAAACCTTGTATTTCACAGCGATTTTTTAATTAGAGAAGTTATAGCTATAAACCTAATAATCCCTGAGTGACAGACTGTGGCATATGTTGTTTATGCTTTTCAAAGTCATCAATAGTCTCTGGCTTTCAGGAACTGCTTTAAGTGACATTTTTCAGCTCAGAGGAGAGGGACAGGCCTGTGGAAGGAAGGATGCAGGATGCTGGAGCTGCCAAGGTCCAAGACAGCTGCTGGCACTGATGCCGGTGATTTTTGTCTTTTCTTTTTATACCCTTTTTATACATTTTTATACTCTTTCCCTTCCCTGGTACCCTCCATACACACTCCTTGTACTTTAGCCCTGCATGTTTATAACTCTTGTAGTCTAATATTTAGCTTTGTCTGGCGTCTTGCAAAGCAAAGAAGACCAAACATTTTTACTATCTCAGAACTAGGGGCTCCAACCTTGGATGGAACCTTCTCTCTGGAACATATTTTTGTAAACTAAGCTGTAGTCTCATTTGGGGGGGTCATTAGAATAAGGGAACAGTTACGTCATTTACTACATTTGTTATTGGGGGATTAGTCTAGGATCCGAGGTAAATTCCCTTTTCCCTTTACTGCTCTGTCTGATTCATATTTTTACAAGCAGAAGAGGCATCAGCACAGACCCCGGTTTGGAAGGGGCAGGTTGAGCCTTTTGTGGGGAAGATCTGGTGCCACCTCTCCATGCTTAGACAAGTGTCTCCCACATCTGGGTGAAGCACATCTGTGAGCCCAGAATGGGTCTTTCCCCAGCTCAGAGCCAGAGCTGGAACTGGGTCTGCAGGGAAGCAATTTGCTTTGTTCCAAAGCCTTGGTAAAACTTCCCCTACAGCCCTAAAAGCCAAGGACACAACTGCTGGGCAAGAGCTTTCCTCCCTGCTCCTCCCTTCTGTGAAAACACAGCTTCACGGGGCTGGAGGGGGTACCGCAGGGACTGTTTGATGTAAACACCCACAGGGTGCTTACACTGCTTATTTTATTTTATGTTATCCCTGAGGAACAGCCCTGACCACCTGCTTCCTTCAGCCCACACATCTGCAGCTCTTTCACACGGGACAGCTTCAGACTTGAGGGGTCTGAGCATGAAGTGCCACTGCTGCATCCCAGGGAGATGAGCACTCCCTCATACCTAAAATTTCTCTGTGCACTCTGTTGTGCTGGTTTTGGCTGGGATAGAGATAATTTTCTTCACAGTAGCTGTGTTTTGCATTTGTGGTGAAAACTGTGTTGATAACACAGGGATGTTTTTGTTACTGCTTGCACTGAGCCAAGGCCTTTCCTGCCTCTCACCCCACCCCAGCAGTGATCAGGTTTTTTTTTTCCGTAGTTTTCCTGCTTAAATATTGCTGCTCTATAGAAGAAAAAAAAAAGCATCCCAAGCTTGATAGAGCTTGAAAAACCCCCTGGGCTTGACAAACACTCCCTGAAATCTGGGGAAAGATAGAAAGTCAGTGTATCTCTCTGTAAATCAGGTGCATAGCACAAAAATGACCCCAGTTCAGGCCCAGACTTTAGAGACCCAACCCTCTGGGTCCATAAGTATGAGTGAAATGGAACTGTCTAGCTCCATCATATTTGAAGGTTCTTTAATTATATTTAGCTAAATCTAGGTCACTGCATTCTTTTCATTTCAGACTCAGGGCAACAGAGTAGTGGAAAGGATTTCTGAATGCACAGAGTGGTAGGTAGAGTGAAGGTCTCTAGGAACTTTATGCGTAAGGGCTTAGAATGCGTTTGTCTGACTTTATAGGGGCTGTGACTTCCATGTCTTAATGTTAACGGGATGGGCTTTCACAGCTACTGACTGCACAGACCAAATTTTAGCAACTGGATTATGCTACTAACCCTTCCCTACACCTTCTCTTTAGCGAATTGCACTTGGCAGTGCAAGCTTTTAAGATAGAAAGTAGAGAAATATTTCAATATACTCCAGGTGTTGCTAATGCAATCTCATTTTTCTTTCAGCTGTCAGAGAACTAATCCATCATGAGTTGAAAACGTCTCTTGAAGATGCATGTTTCTTTCCATTACAGCGTGGTCAAATGCCAGCCTGTTCCTTTGAGGATTCTTTTGAAGATTCTAAGCCAGCTAGTAGCTTGATTTTACTCTTCCCCGACTTCTTTTTGCAGCAGATTAGGTCATTGAAAGCTATGGGAGCTTAAGTTATTAGAAAAATAGAGCACTGTGTCTCATTATTCTGTATTCTCAACACAGAGCTATTTCTTTAGTCCTGATGCATTTCTGCACACTGTTTAGCAGCAGTGCTTTTAGTGCAGCAGACCCGCTCGGACCGGAGGGTGATGGAGGAGGAGGTGAATACTGATGAAATTGCATCAAAGGAGAGCTCTGTGTGTTGCAGTGTCAGTGGTGTGTGCATGTGTCATTGACTTGCGGATTTTCTGGGTTTATCGGTATCGTGTCCTTTGAGGTGTAGAGTGTACAGCTGTAATCCAGACCATATCAGTGATGTCACTGTATTTTTGCATTTTCTTACGGCTGGAACATGAGTTCAAGGAGGACTGAACAGGAGCTGCAGAGTGTGACGGAGACCACACAGTCCTTCAAACCATTTTCATATCAGAAGTTTCTTACCAGAAAATTCTGGCACTGGTGAAAGTTCATACTCAGTGATCTGTAATGGCCCTCATGCTCCACACTGTGCAGGTGCACTTTGCTGCAGACTTTCTCAGACCTATTCAGTTTTAGAGGGTGGGTCTACCAGAAATCTTAAATATGGGAATACTCGGCTTTTGTTCCCTCTATGGTCCTTGGCCAAGTTCAGCTTCCAGAGTGTGGAGTTGGTGGAAACATAGGGACCCAGGAGAACATTTATGGAACTCAGCAGACCCAGTGTGCCTCTAATCTGAATACGCTGAAAAAGACTCACTCCCCTAAACAACTCTCTCCCTCCCTGCTTTTCCACGAATCCCCCAAATTACCAGGGTGAAGGCAAGCATATTCTTCTGCTTGGAGTCCTCAGATGTGAGCCTCTCCTGTGTCTCTGAGCAAGACTAATCTCTCCTTCATTTAACAAAATTGGTATTTCTGCCAAACATCAAGAGAGGATTTGTACCCAAGTACCAAAACATCTTTGCACACACAGTATTTGGATCTAAAAGAGGGAGGGAGGCATGTCTGACATGCAAATGCTGGCTGTCTAGAAAAAAATGCAAACAAGCACTTCTATCCAGTGTCAAAACTTCTGTGCCCAAATGTCTTCTGTGTGGGGTTTTGCCAGCTGTGCAGTACCTGCATGGTTAGGGCTCAAAAGCCAGCAAGGCACAAAAACTCTCCAGGGGAGAACTTGAGCTGAAATATGAAATGAGGTGTTATGGTCACCTTGGAACTGGGAAATATCTCCCTTGGAGCATTTTGTTCCTGCAGGCCATGAGGTTTGTTAGGGTAAGATGTGCCTGCATGGATAAACTGGGCATCTCAAGAATATGGAAATGCTGTGATCTGCCATTTAAGGTGGCCCTTGGGCACCAGCGTCCTTTGGGATCTTCTGAGAAGTCTTAATCAACTAAATCCTTTCAACAGCAAGTCTTTTAACTGTACTTCTAAACTGTAAAAAATGTAGGACTGTACAAAGGCTCTGATCTCCTTCAAGGCTCCTTTCTTTAGTCTCATTTCTGTTTCACTGCTGTGACACTTCAAATGAGACAATCTGATGACCCTGTGCTGCTCAGCGTTTGGCAGTCGCAGGTTTTCAAACAACACGTTTCTATTATTTGGAGGCCAGGCATCACTGAGCAGAACAGATTTAGCTGCAGTAACCTTTTCTAAAATTATCCTGCTAATAAATTAGTCTCAGCAGAATTGTACCAGACCTGTGTGCAATCCCACGCTGTGCTGTCTTCTGTTCCGACACGCGCTGGGGAAATTCAGGGGATGAGCTTTGGATCACACCGGATCCAGTCACGATTATTGGGAGGTGGCGAGGGAAAATGCCTCCAAGAGTTTGTAAAAGGGAACAGCTGTATTCCATTAGAAAAAAAATCAATACAAACCCCAGGTACCTCAGTCCCACTTAGCAACCAGAGCTGTAAATCCTCCTTCAGGTAGGCACCAAGTCTTGCAAATCCCAGGGCTGTGCCAGTGTGCAGAGTGCTTAACAACACCATGTAAAGTGCAGGAACCCAAAACCGCATCTTTCTGCCTGGTTTTGTGTTTCTTCAAACAAGGTGCCTCTGCAGGGAGTGCCAGGTAGTGGAAGAAGTTCTTCAGACGGGGCATATTCATATTTAAGTTAGCCACAAGATCTCAAAACATTAGTTTATATTTTTTTAAGGCACAATAATGTTCTTGTGACAAAGTTCTCAGCCTGTTTCAACATCTCCTTTCCCTTCTGTCCCCTAGGTTACTCCTTGCTTCAGTACCTTCTGATATGCAAAAGGTAAACAAAAGTAATGCAAAACTGTCAGTGAGGATCATACAGACATTATCTCCAGAAATTGCAAAAAAAAAAATCAAATAAAATTGGTTATTTCCCCCCTTGTGTGAAACAGAGTGTTTTGAATTGTGTCTATTCCCAAAAGCAATGTTACTAGAGTTGGTCTTCCGCTTGATTACAGAAGCAAATGAAGAAACGCAACTTGTAAATATCAAATAAGATGAGACAGCTTGATACAAATATTTTACATTTATTGGAAGAGTACAGTAAAAAGGGGACTGCAGACTCATTAGTGGTAACTGGTCCAAAGGAGAAGACAAAGGACTATTCAAAAAAGGTCTGCAGTTTACAAGAATACTGAAAATCTGTTATATAACAGCCTAGGAAAATAAAAAGTTAGCTTGAGTTCTGAAGTGTAACTTTAAAGTATATAAAAAATTGGCAAATAAATAAAGTTAAAATGCAGATCTATTTAAAATCATAAAGGACCGACAACTGGCAACTGTATAACATAGTTATCATTTTCAGACTTGATTAAAAGCCAGATAAACTCACAAACGTTGGGGTTTTTTTTCTTTTCTTTTAATGTGTGTACTTTAGGGAAGAAGCACCCATTTCCAGTGTTATGTATTATCCATCTGTTTCACAAATATATTATTTTTAAACAACAAAGAGCATAAAAGGTGCTTTACCTGATATTAGACTTGCTGGTGCGTATTTTGGCACAAAATTGAGAATTGAGTAGATACCCAAAGACATCTGCAAATGATATCTGTGCCTACTCAAGGCTACTGGTGTCAAAAATCTTGTGATGGCAGGTCCGAATTTCCCTCCTTCCCAACACCCCTGCTCCATCTCCAGCTGCCAACAGTTATGCAAAGGAAAAGCAACACATGCAACTTTAAAAACAGCAGTCCTACAACCCCAGCCCAAGTTTCATCCCCAGAAGTCATTTGAACATGTATGTAACCATTCAGTCCTTTAACAGAAGGTACAAGGCAGGTGTTTAATGTTGGCTTTCACTCCTCAGTGTTTCTTTGGAGGAGTCTGCCTGCCTTTTGTGCCCTGTGTGATGAGTCTGCATCGTGGGGTTTTTCCCTATTACATGTTTTCAGCATTTTGGTGAAAATTAGGTGGGAAGCTCGGTGCAAAAACAAGTTAACTTGTGATTTCCAGGTAATGGTACAATTAACAGTGGAAACAGACATGTCAAGCCATATCAGTTGAGACCCAGTGCAAGATCAGTTCCCTGTACATAACAATAATGCTGATCTTCTGGAACTGCAGGTCTCAGCACTTCGTGGTGAGGGGGGTGTGTATAATTACCACTGTGTGTAAATGCTGTATGACACAGAGAAGTCAAACTTCTGAAAGCAAGACGGATGACAATAATGAAAATTAACACTATCTGAAAAGGTCTGTTAAGTAGAAGGAAGTTCACAACAAGGCTTAGGTGGAATTAAGTCACTGCTGTTGATTTTGAAGACACTGTTTCAATTTGGCCTGACAGCAAAATGTCAAGGAGCATATTTGGCTTTATAATTCTCCTTAAGTGGAGCAGGATGTTCTGTATTGTAAACTACGCAGTCAAGGATGTTGTTCCTCTGATGTTTTTTATCATGTGGACAAGTCATGCTACAGCTAGGGTCTGCAACTTAGTTAAAAATGTGATTTGAACAATGTGCCTCACCTTGATTCATGGGGTTTTTTTGGTAAATGAAAGGGCGCCATCTGTGGTACATGGAGCCTTCAGAATTAGGAAGTATTTGGGAGATACAACAGCACAGATTATTACAGCAGAGTGCAGCTAGAAGTGTAAGCTTACTGCAGCCCTCTTTAAAGAGAAGAAAGATTCTTTGAGAACTGAGGCAACAGCTCAGTGTCAAGTAGTTTACATATCAGTAATGGAAGAATTTTGTATTACTACTTGTATTTAGCAATTACAGGATTCTTCACATGTTGAGAAAGACTGAGTTGACTGAAAAGACAGTACTGTGCATCTTTTTTTTAGTAACGCAAAGTTCTGGCTCATACTTCCAACATCTGTAATGCAGAAGGAATCACTGACCTTATTTTTCTTTCAAAAAGCCTAGTTGCCTTCTATTGATGGAGAGTTTCAATGGCTGGCTCACTTAGTGTGTTCACAAAACTTTAATGAAGTACTTAGCTATAAACACTTGCATTTCTAAATCCAGATGACAGCTCCAAATAGTAGCAATTCAGGATTTTTTCAAGACTTCTCTGCTCAGTGTGAATCCTAGGTTATCATACTAGTTCAGAGGCTGTATTTATCTATAAACACAAAACCAATTAATTCAAGTTTTATTTACAAAGCATTCCATTCTGGGAGACAGAGGAAGAGAGAATCTAGTTCATGGCTCTTCTACGTTTTCAATTTATGACTTCAGTCAAGTATATTTGAGGGCTTTATTTATCCATTTTTTCTAAGTATGGCTAACAGTTTTTCATTTGGAGAAGGCATATGTATCTGAGATCTCTAAATGAACTACCCTCTCACAGCTACAATCTCAAACAGCAACAAAACAACAATGCTCATAGCTAGTGACCTAATTAGTGTTTTATCTCACCAAAAAGCCCCCAACTAAACCCTCTGAAAATCCTAATTTAAGTCCTGCCTTGATGATGCCTGAGAAAATGGTGCTCTGAAACAGCCAATAATAAACAACTGCCTGAAAATGAAACAACTGTGAGTTAACACCCAAGTTCTGTACCCGGACATATGTCCACTTGAAATTTTGTATTAAAGAGAAGGGTACATAATGGTACCCTAGGGCTGTTGGTGGAGGTAGCACTCCCTGGGAGAGAACAGAAAATACATCCCTGAACCTTTCTGTTTTATACAGTAGCCCTAAGCCTGAAATACAGAAATTCCTTTTGCTTATTTGACAGAGAAGCAAAATCAAGTTGGATTCTAGGGTCAAAACTGTGAAAGTTTAAAGACAGGAGCTCCCAGCTCCTGTTTTATGTGGTGTTTATTATAATGAACCAATGACTCTGATAACAGAATGTGGAAATTAACAAAAATGTTGGCGCTACCAGGCAGATCTTGCTGGACTTCTCAATGAGAGAATCTTTCCTTCTTTGGTCTAAAAGTAAGGTTGGGTATTAATAACACACTAATAGGCAATTCAGTAATGCATGCAGGAGCTGGAAATCACAACTCAGTATCACTTCGAGGAAAGAAATGGTGGCAATATTGACTATTCATAATGTAACAAGTGAAAGTATTCTTCCATTTCACCTTGGAGCCTTCCGCTTTTAAACTACATTTATTTATTTTATTTATTTATTCATAATGGGAAGATACCCCAGGGAACAGTTACTCTTAAAAAACTTGACAGGCTCCTGAGGTTGATTCACTTTCTGAGTAAGTTGTTAGTGGTGTTTTTGTTTGTTTGTTTTATTTTGTTTTTCAGTAAATCTGTAGAAGGAAACTGGAAGAAAGTATTTTTAATAGAGCTGATATTCCAAATTTACCAGATCTCTTAAAAACTCGTGGTTGTTTGAAACTTCAGGAAAAATTTACTTTCCCTGTACTTTGCAATTACTAACTCAAGTCCTGTATAGTAACACAGGAAAAGTGAAGGACTGCATGAAAACCATTCTAAGAAGAGAAAAATGTGTAACTTGGTTGGTAGTGGGGTATTCTTCCCTGATTTGCCAAGGAAGAATGCTTCCAACAATATCTGAAGTCCTTTTGTGCTTTAGGAAAAAAAAAAAAATTGGCAAACTCTTCCTTTAATAGTAAACTATTTCATGCTTAGTCATAAAAATGATACAAATCCAAGTGCACTGGCATAACAAATATTTCTACTGCCCACAAACAGGACAGCTGTTACAGAAAGTGGACTCTCTCAGGTTCTTTCTCTTTATTTAATCTCTATAATGAGTTATTATTTGTGACAATCAATTATTTTCAGAACTGCTGCTCTTCAATACCATGTTTGATGACACTACTTACACACTAGCTTAGGTCTTAAAATATTGCACTCTCTCAAGTCTGTGAATAGCACTGACATTTACAGGGTATGACAGCAAGAATACTGGAAACAGGGTTGGTATTTAATCACTATTGTTAAGATTTGTGCAGCAGCACATCTGGGAAAACTGGAGGGGAGACATTTTTTAAATGCTTCTGAGACTTAGTTACTCTGTAACCTCAGAAAAATGTGGGGTTTTCTTTTTCTTTATTACCTTTACAATGGGTGCAAAAAGGGTAACAAAATAGTTACGAAGAGATAACAAATGGGTAACTTCATAGTCAAGTTTTAATGATGTGGTTGTAGGATTTAAGCAAGCGTAACAGGTGGTCAAAGACATGGATGAAAAAATACTTAAGTATGAATAATCTAATACATCCTTAACCAGTTTTTTCTTTCCTGTCAGTAAGAATGGGCCTCACAAGCTGCAGTTCTTACTAATGGCCTTCTGGTGATGCACTTCCCAATAACAATTTCCAAAAAAGTTCTAGGCAGCTCTGCAAAAAGGCATATTTTTGTTAAGAAGAAATGCAGTGTAACTGTAGTTGCTAAATGAAAGGCTAGTTCACTGGTTTTCACAGAAACTAATGAAAACGCACATTTCAAAGATAATGCCTTGGTGGGATGCTAACTCTAAAAGATCACCCTTCGCTGAAGCAAGGTTTGTTTTCAGATGACATACTTTTCACTATTTTACTCTTCGTAAAATAAAGAAGCTTAGGAAACCTTATGATTTCACTGATGACTGGACTTGGAAGCTAATATGTGCTTATTTTCTACTAAAAATAAACTAAGGATGCACTTTTTTCTGTCAAAGCAATTTTCTTAAAATGATGAATGCAAGTCCTAGGAAAAACACGAAAGTAAGAGATAACCTGTTGAATTCCCTCTCTGTTACAAGCTAAGGATAACAGTATTCAGAGTTTCCCATGGTCAACAGTGTAAAATAATTCAGGATTACCTCAGGGTCCCCCTGGCTGTGACAGTGCCAGTGTCACAACCTAACCTGAAATACACACTTGCGAAAGAGACTGAATCTTATTTTCTCTGTCAGTTCTCTATGACAAACAGTACATGAGCCAAACGACCACAACCTGGTTAACCTGGTAAACTAAACTGACAAGATTAAGTTATTAAAAGACCATGGAGAGAAGATATTGCAACTTTGCTTCTTTAACGTCTTTCTTTTAAATTTCATGGCATGGCAGGCTTGGTTGTGGATTCCACAGTATCTCTAGGTATGGACTCCACTTCCTAAATTGTATAGTTCCAACAATTGCAACTGAGACATGATGAACAAGTTCTGCCATAAACTGTTAAATTAATGATACAACAAGTTTAAATAATTGAAAAGACATGTACCTGTGTTGAAATTTGTTCTATACCTATGTAGCCATCCTGGTATTCTCCCAGTGATTTTTGAACTGAACTGATGCCAACTTCAGGAAAAGTAATAAATTTTCCTAATGCTGTAGAAATCCCCTGTTTTAAAAAGACTTTAAATTTAAACAGAAGCCTGATATATGTCTGCGGAGGTTAACTATTTCAGAATAAAATGTTAGTATGGTTTTTATCTTTCTGCAAGAGTCAGGATGGTGACTGGCTAATTTACAACGAAGAGAACAGTATTTTATTTTATCAGAATAAAGCAGTACTTTTTGCTGTCAAGAGGGCATATGGCAAAGAAACAGTCCATCTCTCTCGCAGAAGAATATTAACTCCCCAGAAAAGCTATGAACACTGTTATCCTTACTTGCAGACTTCAGGGATGCATACATAAGGAAATGCAATTGGATGAACCTCAGATTTTCCCAAATGATTGTGAAACATTCCGTAAATCTTAGTACACTTGCACTTGCATTAGCATACTAGCAAATTAAGGCACAGACCCTGTGTACTACTTAGAAGCATACAAACTAACAAGAATGTTTCCTATTGCTCTTGAAAAATATCTCTGGGCTACTTGAAGTACAGAACTAAGTAAATATATCCAGTACACTTATAATGAAGATTTAATTTATGCCACCAAGTTTTCCAAGCACTACACTTTCACGGGTATGTGTATATATATGCTTCCTTATCTCCAAAAACAAAAAATCACTTAACAAAATGCAAGAAGCACTCACCATTCCTTACACCTGGATACTGACAGTACCACACCAAATACAGGTGATGTGCTCCCACAACCGTTCACTGTTGTAGTTGGATACTAATTCCTATGTAACAGACAAATTCTTCTAGACTACACATATTTTGGTCACACATAGCCCTAAACCACCACTCAGCACTACTGTAAATATACTTTAGAGAGCAAAAGATGATGTGGACAATAGAAAAGCCACCCTAACAGAAATAAAAATGCAATGTAGCCACTGACTTCACTACATCTCAATCCCACTGTAACACTAAAATATAAGGCTAATTAACATTCCAGATGCTGTGTTACTTACAATCCCTGTTTCTTACTTGCATTAGCAGCAACTGGTATCCCTTGATCTGAACATCTTAGTAAATTCCTATGAATATTTTAAGCACCTTAATGCTGGAACTCAGACAGGGATACTGTAACTTGTTCCTATTTCTATGTAGAGCCCTAGAAAACAATTCCAGCTGCAAAGAGGACCCAGAGTCAAAGTAACAAATGGTGCATTTCCTCCCTCCTCTATCTAGTAACTTTTTTATTCTTTCTGGCTTTTTTTTTTTAATATATATTTATATGTATATATATATACAAACACAAGGTTTATATTCCTGGTGCATTTAAACCTTGTTTATCCCCAGTCTTTTGATATTTGATTGCAATTATGTAAGAAAAATAGAAGGTTAGTATTTCTACTCTGCTGTTCCCTGCCAGAGGCTTTAAGCATACTTCTTTCCTTTTGGTTGTTTGAACAACTTCCTCATGCCATACAGAAGTAGTATTTTTCCTTTGGACACTATGCGTGGAATGTTCTTTTGTTCAGAATAAACTTTTGCAGGTTCCAGCTGCATTCTGAGAATTTTTACCAATTTAAGGGAAAATATCAGGATCAAAAGCAAATCTAGCAACACATTCTTTAGTTCCTCTAAGATCAATGATATTTGTTATCTGCTGCTATCATTAATAAACTTCTTTTTCTTGGCCTACTACTTTTTCATATTCTTTGGAAGGCAGATAGTTTGCAGTATTTCTTAGCATGTGTAGTCAAGACTTTATAATTTTTTTCCTAAAATAAACAGAGGTCACTCTAAAAGAAACATATCACTGAATTCTGATGGCATTGTAGGAAAAAAAGGCATGATTTAAGTAGATCACATAAAAAGTCAGAAGTATTTCTACTGTATGGTAATAAATGCACAAGTAATTCAACTACAAAAGAAAATTCTGGATTTTTCCATTCAGTAAGTATGTTTGCATCCAGAATCTAACTGAGCTTCATGCTTAAAGCAAAGTATCACCTAAATAAATCAGATGCAGAAAGAATTTAAAAGAAAAAAAGAAAAAGCTTCTAGTTGAAATACTTGTCAAAACTCTCCTCAGTTTTAAGGCCAACATGTATGACAATCCCCACAGTATTATGTTGACATAAAGGACAGGGATAGCAGAGTGAGAGCACAGCTTAAAGTAGAACACCTCTGAAAAATGTCACTAGCAGTTATTTGCTGTAAAACAGATAGAAGCCACAGTCCCTTAAATTTATAGTATGTGCTTTCCTATGTACATGTAATCTAAATTACAGTACTACTGTGACTGGATATATAGCATTTTGCAGTACATATCTTTAATGCAGGCGTAAACATCATTCAAGATGGTACACCAGTTAATTTCAAAGTAATCCTAGAAGAGTATTGCAAATAATGCTGTATAAATGCATAGTGTTTGAGGGAAAAAATTACTTCACTGGAAAATAAAGTCCCAGACATTGAGTTTGGCACTTCTTCATCACTATGTCACTTTCTTTTTGATTGAAGACAGCTCTTTCTGAATCTCACTGAATTTTGGCCGGTTTTCTGGCTTGTAGTCCCAGCACCTCTGCATTATTTTATATATTTCTTCTGGGCATTTTTGTGGTGCAGACATTCGGTAGCCTGGTACACAGAAAAAGTGGGGAAAACTTTTAGTACTGAAAACTGATGCATATTGACAAATCTAAAAAGAAAAGAGCGAAGTTCAAGACCGTTTCATTAAAAAAGACCTTTAACGCAATATGAAGAACATCTTCAATACATAACCTATACATGAGAGATAATTATGAAACTAATTAGAGCTCGGGTACCAGTGACATTTACGTTGGGCATGGTAAGTCGTCAGTTTGCTGCTCATCCCTAATAGCAGCAACGTGCTCAGATTTGTTTCCTGTACCTTAGGAAGTAGCTGCCTTCTGATTTTCCTTTCTTCCCCACAGTGAGGAAATTGATAATAAAAATTAAGATGGGATAAGTTTCTCTGCTCTTTTTGAAAATATATCAACTCTCATTCTCACGTTTCTTCCCTTTTTTGGCTTCTTAAGGAGGTCCCTCCTTATTTCCACTTTAGTAATTAATTTTTCCTCCTTCTGTTTTCTTAACTTTTATATCTTTCCATCTTATCTCAATACCCCTGCTCTTCTGGTTCGCTTAAGATAGGCAGTGGCTTCCACACCTCTCTGCTGCCATCAGCCAAAGGAGGTCTCTGACTTGGCAATCAGCACGAGAATGGACAATCAGTTAAGTAAATTAGCAGCTAATCATTCAAAAGTCACAGGTAAGTGGCCATTCAGGCATATCATCAATACCCTGGACCACAGAGGTGTACTCAGAGCAAGAAAGACAATTTCCCAGTGAGAAGGAAGTTGGGCAAAATGCCAGGAGGATTATGTGGAGCTCCTGGATAAAATCAAACACAAAATGGGGTAATGGGAGGAATACAGAAACACTGTCTTGAGCCTCAGGGGATGAAGCTAAGAAAGACAAAGCCCAGATGGGACTGAATCTGGCCAAGGGTGTCAAAGAGGACAAGCAGGGCTTCTCTAATTATCTAGTGGACAAAAGGAAGGCTTGAAAAAATGTGTGCCCACAGCTGAATTGGGCACTGAGCAACTCAGCAACGCAGCACATGGAGAAGGCTGAGGCACTGAATGCTTTCTTCACCTCAGCTTCTAGCAGCAAGACCAGCCTTCAAGAATCCCAGGCTCCAGGATCAGCGGGAAAGGCTGGAACAAGGAAAATCTAGCCTTGGTGCAAGAGGACCTGGCCAGAGAACACTTAAGCACACTGGACTTAGTTAAGTCCATGGGCCCTGATGCACCCACGAGTGCTGAGAGAACTGCCTGATGTCACTGTCACATCACCCCCAATAACCCAATACATCATTGTGACTACTTTTACCAGGAGTAAAGCCAACATCACTCCTATCTTCAAGTCAGAGCACCCAGGGAATGGCAGGCTGGTCAGCATCACCTTGATCCCGGAAGGTGATGGAGCAGCTAATACTGGAAACAATTTCCAGGTGCCTGAAGGATGAGAAAGTCATCAGGAGTAAGCCTGCAGTGAATCAGCAAGGATGCACTCAGCAAGTCATGCTTGACCAATGTGAGAAATTTCTATGATGAGATGTGTGGCCTGGTACATGAGGGGATTTCACTACAAAATCCTCATAAAGACATTATTGAATTATGGGCTAGATGATCAGACAGGGATGTGGATTGAAAACTGGCTGAGCAGTGAGCCCTGAAGGGAGGTGATGAGTGATGAGTGGTACAAAGTCTGAGCAGAGCTCCAGGGTCCGTACTGGTTCCAGTCCTGTGTCACATCGTCATTAACGCTCTGGGTGAGGGGACAGCTGCACCCTCAGCAAATTTTCTGGTGACACCAAACTGTGAGGAGGGCCTGATACCCCAGAGGGCCGTGGAGCCGTCCAGAGGGACCTGGCCAGGCTGGAGAAAGGGCTGACAGGAACCTCAAGCAATTCAACAGGGGAAGAGCAAAGTCCTGCGCCCGGGAAGGAACGAACCCAGGCGCCAGCACGGGCTGGGGGAGCCCAGCTGGGAAGCAGCTTGTCAGGAAAGGCGTGGGGGCTGTGCTGGGCACCAAGGGTTGAACATGCACCAGCAATGAGCTCTTCCAGCAAAGAATGCCAATGGCAGACTGAGCTGCATCAGGAGTGTCGCGGCAGGTTCAGGGAGATCCTCTGCCCCTCTGTTCAGTGATGTGCCAGTGATGTGCACAAGACAGACACAAGCACAATGCAGAGTCCAGGAAGGGTCACCAAGATGACAGAGACACCAAAGCATCCCTCCTATGAGGAAATGCTGAGTGAGCTGGAGCAGCTCATCCTGGAGAGGAGAAGGGTCAGGGGTTCTCGCCAATGCATGTAAACAGCTGCAGGGAGGGTGCAAAGAGAATGGGGTCTGGGCTCTTCCCATGCCCAGTGACAGGACACAGAGGGCATGAGCACACACTGAACATGGGAATTCCTCCTGAACATCAGGGAACACCTCTTCCCGGTGAGGGTGACTGAGCACAGGTTGCCCAGAGAGGCAGTGGCATCTTCATCCACAGGGATATGCAAAAGCCATCTGGATGTGATCCCACCTGAGTAGATGACATTCAGAGGACCCTGCACACCTCAGCCTTTCTTTGGCTCTGAGATTCCATGACTTTTTTACCACAGGTAGCTCTGAGCAAATGCAGCTCTGTGACTCCAGACTCGCTGCACAGGTCACTGCACCTCCCTTTCTAAAGAACAGTGCAACGACACTGACCTATTAAAACAGGTAAATCTGAGAAGTATTTTTGGTTTTCTTTATGGTGTATGCATCTGCTCTAGTTACTGGATGAATGCATGTAACTTCAAATAAGGATGGCTTGGGCTCTAGGATCCAATTTGGCCTTTAAGGAGAAACTTCGATAGTCACCTACAGTGCTTATAAAACTATAATAAATACTGGCAATGTGTGTAAATCAGCAAACCAGGGTTTTTTTTGTTTGTTTGTTGTCTGTTTTGTTTTAAATCATTTAGAAGTTTTACTAGCTTAGTATCCATTTATAAATTATACAGTAGTACTATGTAGGGAAGGAACAGTTCTGAAATGCTACTAAAGATGATGAAAATAAATCAAAGTCCTGAAATCCTGCTCACAGTTATTTGCTATTTTAAGTAAAAGCCTTTTGATTATTTTGTAAAAGTGAAATGCAGCTTGCAATGCTCTACTAGCTTACCATTCTCCATCATAATTGCTAAATTCTTCTATGAAATGATTTAATAAAGAAGATGGAATGATACAGATTTTTTCCTGGCAGTTTAGAATATTTATACCTGCATTAGCATAATCTTAAATAATTCATTCTGTTCAAGCTTCTGCTTTGCACAGCAGTAAATCCCTCCTTTCCATCTCACCTGTTAGTTCTGCAACAATGAAAGTCAGCATGCTGTAAGTTTTCCAACCTTTTAAGTTACTGGTCAGTATATTCCTTTTTTTTCAAAAGGCCTATAGAAAACCTCATATAATTTTTGCTAAAGTTGCTACAAAACTCTTGTGTTATTTCTTTGCTATTTTATACCGCATCCTTACAATTTATCCATCATTTCTTTCACTCCCTGTGAATAATTACCTTTCTCGACTTGCTCTCGTGCTTGTTGGTTGGTCATTCCAGGGTATGGGCACACTCCTAAACTGAAGGTCTCCCACAAAAGGATTCCAAAGCTCCATACATCGCTCTCAGATGTGTATCTCCCTAAGAAAAGGAAAGCAAACCCTCAGCTTAACATATAGAGAAATTAGTATTTCAGATAATTATGGCCCAAAATTTTCTGTAAAGGTAAGAGTGTTACTTTTACAGAAGGGCAGCTTCAAGCAAAACAAAGCTTTGGCTACTAATAACACATTCTGCAGATTTCACACTCTCCAGTATTTAAAAGAAAAAACAAATTATATTAAAGCCAATACCTAGGAATAACACAAGCTAACCTTAAGTTCTACTGTTATATAAAGGCCTCACCACGTCAGTCACGCAAGTTAAGAATTTCATTCCTTAATGTATAAAACCATTTTTCTTTTAATAGAAAAGGACAGAAAAATTTCCCCCCCTTATTTACAACCACTTTCAATTTGAAATATTCTTTTAAAAAATACCTTTCCCAGTTCTCTACCGCAGCATGGCAGCAATTATTCTGAGAGGAGCTACCACCAACATTGTTTTTAAGTGTGAAGAAGGCCTGGTTCTTATGCTTTGAGAAACTGATCTCTGGAAATCAAAGTATGGCTGCACCCTGAAGAATTGATGAACCCAATCACTTTCAGAAAAAAAAAAAATCAGGCCTGCTGGTTCCAATGCCTCCAACTATGCTTCAGATATAGCAAAATAGATAACTTATACATAATTGAATTCTAAGCCTCTTTATGGAATGATACCTTTCTACTACAGGAAAAGGAGCCATTTTGGAGCAGATATTTCTATTGTCCCTGATGGATCCACCTCAGAAAGTTATGGCTCCTAGCGTTTTGCAGCAGAATCAGTGAAAATGTTACCTTAAAAATGCATTTCCAACATTACTTTCAACATTTTTCATAACTGTTCTTCTTTGTACCATACTATTACTTCGTATTTATCTGTCTCTATTCTTTAAAAACATCACTTGTGAATGTATTGTTTGTTTATCTCTAATCATCAAAGAAACCAAACTAAAGCACTTCTGACTAGAAAAAGAAGGAAAATACATGTAAATTATAGTGACAGTTGATGACAGTGACAACTCTTCTGACGTCAGAAAATTCAGTTTACTCTTAGACTAAATACCACTTCCAGCTGTGCTGTTTTAGCTTGTGTGCCTCATAGTTGGCAATTATGGATATTCACTATGCTCTTTGGCATAAGATTGGTTTTCTTGTCTGTGTATCAACTCCTCACAGTCTGGCATCCAGTAATTTAATACTTTTCACTGAAAGCATTCAGCAGATACAAGATAGGTGATTAGCTGTTTTGGTTTTTTTTTTTTTTTTAGAAAGTACAAGCTCTGTACAGTTAATTATATTTTCTGCTATTACATTATCGGGGGGGTGGGGGTGGGGGGAAGAAATCTGTTCAGAAAAAAACCCCCAAGTCCTCCACACATTGCTATTAACATCACAAATAACTCAAAATATTGTACTGGTAAAACATACATATTAAACACGTGTTTCAATTCTGAAAGATCAGGGAGTAAAAATACCCTACACTCCTCCTAAACATGTGCTAGTTTTGGTGGGGTAGAATTAATTTTATTCACAGTGGCAGGTACGGGGCTGTGTCTTGGTTTTGTGCTAAGCACAGGGCTGATAACACAGAGATGATTTTGTTATTTTTGAGCAGGGATTGCACAGAGCCAAGGCCTTTGCTGCTTTTCACACAGCCACACTGGTGAGGCTGGGAGGGGACACAGCTGGGACAGATGATCCAAACTGACCAAAGTGACCAAACTGACCATTCCAGACCATGTGATATCATGGTCAGTGCATAAAGTGGGGGAAGAAGGAGGAAGGGGAACATTTGCACTGATGGGGTTTGTCCTCCCAAGTCACCATAAAGGTGTGGAATGGCACTGAACAGCATCCACAGAACTCAAGGTTCCATTTCTCAAAAATCCCAGTGGCATCTGAATTTTGCTTGTAACTTCTGACACAATGCCCTAATCACTCCACATGCCCTAATCTGGTGTCTAGCCTTCACAATTTGTGCTTTTTCTTAATCTAAAATACTTCAGTGACTGCTCTTAATTTGTCATACACTGTGACTTCAGAAGAGACTGGAAAAGAACTTTTTTTAGTTTCTTAAGCACTTTAGCATTCATGCAATGGCCAAATTATCCTATTCCAGCCTTTGAATCTTGACATTAAGGACTGATGGCCAGTGGTTATCAACTAGTTTTGAAATACTGTAGGTTTAGTTTTATTTCATTCTGGTATCTTAAATACCTCCAGTTTTACCTACACAAATCAATGTAATCCTTAAAACCATATTATTAGAATGGAAAACAATAAAACATAATCCAGTTAGTTTTAGTCATATCTTTCAAGGGAGTAAAAAAGAATATAATTCAAAAACACACAGAAACCTTTTATGACATTTTGAAAGCTAAGTATTACACTGCTGAACATATTAACAGATGTTTGAGAGAGCTTATTTCCCAAACACTACAAAAATGACTTATAGCTGCTTGCATATGTATGTGCTTTAGGAAACACAAAATGTTAATCAACAATCCTCTCCTCTCCTGTACTGTACAGAAAAAAAAGACTGAGCAGTACAAAGTGAAGGTGTTGTCACAAGAGCTTATTCCTGCTCGATGTAGCAAACTGGACCCCATATGGTTATGAAGGAGAGGTTTTCATAATATATCAAATACATTGTATGCATTGCCAAAATAACAAAAATAAAAATCCAAAACACCTTTTATAGTGGATCAAACACCCAAAAGAGCAAAGAGTTCAGCAGTGAATGATGGCAACACTAACACCTCTCAGAATAATTGGTAATACAGGATCAAGTACTGCCACTGAATTTACTGCCAGCCTTCCAAAGGGAAGATCTGCTTTACTGTGTTATGTCATTAACTGCTGCAGAAGTGCTAATGAGAGGAAGCATTCTGCTATCAGTCATAATTCACAAACTTATGATTTCCAATGCATGATTTCTGAAAAAAGGCTGTAAGAGATGGCAGAAATATTTATAGACCTTCCAAATGAAGAATTGTAAAATATTTTATTCTATGTATTCAACTAAAGAATTGGTTGAGAGAAGTACATTCAAAACATGTCATCATTTATTAAATGTGCTGCTTCTTCACAGCCCACTTTACCTAGAAGAACTTATTTTTCTAGTTTCCTATGAGGAAAAAAAGCAGCTTCTGTCTATTCTGAAACTATCACCCATGTGGTATGGACCACTTCCCTCAGTGAGAATGAATTTTTATCCCCAATGTAAGAGCCTAGTGATACACAAAAATGCAGGTAAAGAAAAGCTGCAGTTAAAATTTTTAAAAAAGGGAAAAAAAAAAAAGAAAAACAAGAAAAAAATCAGTGACTGTTTCTCACCAATGCAATGAGTTATGTAACACAGTGCTCTAGTACATTAACATTTTCTACTGTTTTCAATGAGTGGCCATAAATATGCAGAACTTGCCATTCATTTTGCTAACGATCATAATTTAGATGACTGACGAGGCTGTCTATGAGAATGAGTCAGCAACAGAACCAAAGCACTCTGCTATTGCTACATAACAGCAATTCTGGTGTTGCTGCCTTATTCTTTTTCCAAGGCAAAACTGTGCTTTTTACATAAATCAGACTGAAAGATTAAAATTATTTTAAACATCATTTATTTGAACTGGGGAAAAAGAAATATTGTATGCATATACACTCAAATATTGTGGCCCTGGTGCTCTTTACTGTACTTTGGATTTTTTTTTTTTTTTTTGCAAGAAAATCCAGTTATGCCCTTACCATAGTTGAGAGCTTCTGGAGCAGTCCACTTGATAGGAATTTGCTTTAGGCCTGAGGATGAGTACACACCATCGTCCTCTTGCCGGGACATCCCAAAATCGCTTATTTTCAAAATGTTGCTTTCACCTACCAAGCAGTTCCTTGCAGCCAGGTCTCTAAGTGAGAAAAAGAAATAAACACCCACATTTTTACAGGTTTGAAAGTACTTGGAAGTCATTTAAAATGAATGAGCCCCCTGCAAAAAGAACTCAAGAGACAGAAAGTAACACAACAACCCCCACAAAAATTGTGTTCAGGAGCTGAACACAACTGTTAACTTATTTCTCACCATCCAACACTATTTTAATTTGCAATACATTAAATTCATGTTACCCAAGTTCAGTCATTTTGCTATGACGGTAATTGGTATGTGATTCCCTTGTCTTTATCTTGACCTGAAGTTTTCTCTCTTTTTTACTTCCCTGTCTTGTTGAGGAGGGAGAGTGAGAAAGTGTCTGGGTGGGTGTCTGGCAGCAGGAAAAGTTAACCCATCACAACTGCTCTCCATGGTCACAGAAATAAACACACAGATTAACAAATCAGATCTTATGTGAAATGAAACAGAATTTGAAGAAGCATCCTGAAATGTGTTCACGATATGCTTCAGTCAGAAACAGAGAAACAGCTCCATCTTCTCTCTGGCCATTAGGGTTTCCATCAAAAGTTAAAGGCTACTCAGCACAGGAAAAGGAATTTTGGCTCAGTGATGGACGAGAAGCTCAGAAAGTCAACAGTCTTCCTTTCCCTCTCTTCATCCCAAATTCAGGTTTTTTTTAGATTAGGAGGCATCATGTAGTAATACCTGATAAAAGATCTACTGTGGCTTCTCTCCATGCTAATAATATATTACAAACACACTACATGTATATTAAATTTCAGTGTTTCACAGCTTATTAAAATAGAACATAATAACATATATATTATTATTCCCATCTTAATGTAATAAAATACAGTCAGTTTTTAAAGGATGAGGTATGTTGAGCAAGAGGATTAATTCTATACCATTAGGAAGATCATGGGCAAAATACTTTTAAAGTAAACTTACTACGTTTTTATTCAGCTTAAATAGCTAATATGCTTGCAAATGGCTTGCCTGACGTGAATATTCCAGAAAAACTACATTAACTTTGATGTTTTGAATTGGAGCTGTAGCATAGTTTTGAAGTGAATCCCCTGAGTACTTAATGCACATTCATTGGTTTTTGAAGAATGAATTTGGTGCATGCAAACAACACTGCTCTTGGAAGAAACTAACTTAGAATTCTGCCCATGACGTGCACAAAATTTGTTTCCACAGCTACAGAATTTTGTTTGTATGGAATTTGTTTCCACAGCTCATGCAGAAAGGAAGGTCTGAACCAGTGGTAAACAGCTCCCAACATTATCCATGGTGGGGACATTAATGACAAAGGACTGGACTATATTTAGGGCAAAGTAAAAGTCTTGAGCCATATTTAAGGATGCTAAAGCTCACACATCCACTTTGACCAGCTCATCCATACTGATAACGGGCTACATTATTTAAAATGTAGACAGAGCCTGTGTATGACCCTAAATATTGTAACATATTTTATCCTTTAACATATTTGCCTCACCCAGCTTTTCCACCACTAGGAACATTCATAGCTCTTGAGCGATATAAATGAAATTATTCTTGCAGTTTGAGAAGGCGGGCCACTAAAAAACAAACCTGAAACCACAGGCACCAGCGGAAGATGTGCACAAATGCATAACATAGTTCACAGTGCACTAAGTTACACAGTTTGATGTTAGCATGTGGTATTGTTAGATACAGCTACATTGGTTAAAGCAAGCGAGCTGCAAAACAAAATCAAGTTGTCATTGCTTTTACTCGAGTGCATAAAAAGTATCACCACAGAACTTCAACAATTTATGGCTTAGGTTCCAATCATACTTCAGTAATTAGTTTTTTTATCATTTTACTCAATATAGTCTAGATTTTGCAACTGATGCACATAAGGAGTGGAAAAAGTAATGAGGTTGTATCTCAAAGAAAATTTACAGTTAATTGAAATCACAGGCATCTCCCTCCCTACCTGAAGTGTGACCTAGCATTTAAACATATCAAGTCAGGTTAAGAAAAATCTATATGCTGAGCTGCCTTAGGTTTATTCCTCATGCATAAGTCTGTTTATTAAGGAAAGTAGATCACAAATAGTGCACAGTGTGGTGCTTATAAACAAAGATTACACTCAGTTTGCACAATTTTTTGTCAGTTTTGTACACGAGAGTTTTCTTTTTCATTCAGAGTCATTTAGAAAAAAAGCTTTCCATCCCTACTGAAAACTGACTAAAACACTTCCATGAAAATCAGCTGGTATTTGTGGAAGTTGGTAAACAGTCTGTGACAGTCTGTTCAGGACATTTGTAAATTAACACTACAAAGAGAAAATTAAATGGTTGCATGTTATGAGTCTCACAGTATTAATACCTTTTTCTGCTTTTAGCTAAAACTCTCCTATTTTTGATGCTATAATATTCTGTATCACTTTCAATATGTCATTTGTCTTAATAAAGTCTTGTGATCACTCCATACATTTACTTCTGACACAAGAAAATTTGCTTTTTTCCATCTTCATGTGTATGATAGGCTCTTTCTCTCACTTATTTAGAAAATACTTTAGATCAGATACTTTGTTTCCTCAGGCTTACAAATGTCCCAAAGTGAGATTATCTTGTTAGTATTTCCAGTGTAATTTTCTATCCGTTTCACATCCTCAGTGATTTGTTGCTTAATTTTACAGATTTTTTAAATATGTATCTGCATGCTTAAAAGCATTTTTTAAAAAACACTGTGACACAGAAGGCTATAGTGACCTCAACTTTTGGGGTATTTTTTACTATTATTCTGAGGGTTTGGTTAAGATTTTTCTATACTTTCTCAAATAAACTCTTCACTATTTCTTATTATGACTGACAGCTTCCTTTAAAAGGATGTTCTCACTTTTCAGACTAGACACAATATTTTGGTCAATGTGATTTATTACAGAATTTATAGCCAGAATCTGGGAAAAAACCTGGATCAGCAACTATTACTCCCATTGCTTTAAATTAATAAATTTTGACATTAATTTTCTTCTGGTTTCCATTATCTGAATTAATTTTTATTTTCTACAGATAGCATTTCTATTATAATAGTGTTAAGGTGTTACAATGACCCTTTTCTTCTTAACCTTTCATATGAAATACACACAATGGAGTTTCACTCCATATGTAACATAAAAAACGTGACTTAGGAAAAACATGAAAATGTAAATACATAGGTCTGATCACCAAAATTAACTACAAGGAGACAATATTAGAGTCAAACACCAGTGTTAAACACTTACGGTAAATTTTTACTCTTTCTATATGGCTATTAAAAAACCAAACCAAATCAAACAACTAAACAACAAAACCCCCCCACACCAACCCCCAGATCAAAAACTGCAGCAAAATCAGCTACATTCCATTTGTCTTCTTTCCCCTGAAAAACAAGTGTGTTCTATTTGCATTCTCTTCCTTCTCCCTAATGTTCCCTAAAGCCAACATCCTGAAGAAATACAGAGATAATTGCATGAAATTAGGACTTTTTTTCTTGTCCCCCTCATAAAGCATTTGCTTCTTAAAGCAGTAACTCCATAAAAATCAGTATTTAACAAGGACAGAAAGCAAGAAAATATTTGTTCTTTACATTGTGAAAGCTCTATAAATTGGTCACAAATTACCCTGAAGCGCCACAGAATAAGTTACTTAGTAAAAGAAAAGCCAACTCTCACTATTTAATACCAAGATTATGTAAGTTCCTAGTGCTGCTAGAAACAAAGTGTCTTCCCCCCAACTACTAACAACTAAAAACTAGTATGTAATTTGGAAATTTCCTTTCTGAGCACTGCTTTGCAGTCCTTATAAACACAAACAGGACATCTCCTAGGGATCTCTAACAGGAGTTGAATATGCTGAAACTGCAAGAGAGAGTTTTGCTAAAAATTCAACAGCCAGTTGAAGAGGAAATAGAGGCAATTCCTCTGTGCTGGGAGTTGTTACCACCTGGATTCCTATCTGTCCATAAAGACATAAACCTTTCTCTAAGGACGTTTTTATACTTCCTCCCCACCTCCCCTCCACACCCCAAAAGATCTACGGAGTAAGTGCCACCCAGCACTGCAATGGAATTCCGTGAGTTAAAGCAAATCAAAACAAGAGAGTAAACTCCTCATTACCAAAACAACAGCACAGACTGCCTCACTGAACTAATTAGCCATTTTATATTCTGTCCCTGGATCACGCAGTTAAAATACTCTTAGGTGATAAAAGCAAGTAATTAATTAGTGAACAGGATCAGTTTATCTCCTCTGCACATTAAATTCAGTAAAAATAGTCTATTACCTAAACACAAAAAAAGGGGGCGGGCAGTGAAAGTACAAGTTAAATTGTTGGGGTTTCTGTGGACTGTAAGACACCTCACCTTCGAACACCTGATGTAATTTCCAGTGGTATGTGCCTAGTAACTGACTGGGAAAATACTTGAGGGTCAGAAGAACATCCTTTCATGCATTCTGTGTTTTCTTCCCCCTTTTTACTTTGGTTTAATTATTTCTTCACATTATTTTAGCTACTATGAACACCAGTGGAGCCATATTAACTGCAATACTAATAATTTCTCTCAGTTTTTCTTGCAAGTCCATCATCATCTCCATGTACAAACAGTGCTGCTAAATCAGAGAAACTCCAAGTTGGACACTGTAGTGATGTTTCAATAATGTCAGGTGCTCTGCTTGCTATCCACAATTTTGGATATTGCTCAGCTCTTCTCAGCTATAAAAAGAGCAACTTTTCCCACCTTACAGCATTAGTGACATTCAATTACTCTTTCTAAAGCACTCTGCAGTTTTCAGATGAAGGACTTAAAAATTTTGCAAGAAGAACTCAAAAGACAGAAAGTAACACAACAACCCCCACAAAAATCGTGTTCAGGAGCTGTACACAACTGTCAACTCATTGTCTGCCGCCCAAATATTCAAGAGACTGTACAGATCTACTGACACATTAGGAAACTTTTATCTTTCAGCTGTATTTTGGTAGGTTACTGTGTGCCCTGCATTTTCCTAGCAGGGCAAGTTTTCTGTACCAGCAATTTAAAAAGAGATAAAGAAGGGGATAGTAGACAATGAGCAGTTTCTGAGGAGAATCAAAGCAGCAGACTATGAAGATGGAAATGAAGCAATAAATTGCTGCATCATCTATTCCTCCCCCCTTTTTCCTATTTCTGAGGTTGTCTTCACAATGTCTGCTCCTGGAACAGAAACATTCTTATCAGCAGCATCTAAATGGTTTTTATCTGCATTGTTTCTCAACTGTTTTAGAACTTAATAGTTATTGCCTGTATTCTTCTGAACAGTTATTTTGATGAAAATGGCATCATAGTCATTTTAGTCTATAATACTCCTCTATGCATTGATATCCCTGTAGATTTTTATAACCCATTTTTCCTGTGCACTGCTGATTACATGTAATATGCTGAACAAAACGTCTAATTCTTTTTTTTTTTTTCCTTTTGTGCTATACCTTGAAACAAAGGTTTGCAATCCAATTTCTTTTTGTGTGCCTATTTTAATGAAAAACTAAGGGTCTGGACAGTCATCAGAATGGAAGATAGGCAACTTCATGGAAATCCTACAATATTAGAGCAAGTGGAAAATGAAAAACACATTCTGGAACTCCTTAATGACAGGACAAACAAACGAACAACACCTCTGCTGGGTTCCATGCAACCACTCCTTAGCTCTTGGGTATTGATAAAAACATTACAGGACAGAAGAAAAAATATGGGTACATTTAAGAAACACGTAGGATTTTTAATAGTCCTGAGAAATCTATTTTATATTAACTGAATTAAGTGCCCAAAGAATAATTATCTAAGATGTATCAGAACAGAAGTTTACATTTTGTGCTTGATAAAATTACAGTGGACTAAAATCACAATCTCAACGTCTTCCATTTCCATAACCAGTCATACAAGTAGGCTGTACCATTCATAGGAAGAAAAATACCATTTGCAAGCAAAAATTTTCACTGTATTGTTCACAGAAGCAACTAAAATGAAATACAACAGCAGAACACACAGTTGTGCTAATAAGTGCATTTTTATTATAATATCATAGCTTTATTCAACCTCTGTGATAACACAGGACTTGTTACAATGAGTGTCCTTGCCCTTTTATACCAGGAGGATCCCTCAGTTTCGTTCTTAATTCTGAATTTAGTTCTGAATGAATCTCTTCCTTATTCTATTCCATAGTACAATGTCAAAATATAATTGATTTCTCTGTACAGAAGCATTAAATATTGGTTTAACTTGTTCACAAAACTGGAAACATCTGAAGAGGCAGACCAGATATGGTCAAAGATCATATTCCCTTGCCCATTATATATCAGTGATAGAAAAACTTGCATGCTGGATTTAAAGAAAATGTCTAAAGCAGAGTAGCTCCTATTGCTAACTTTCTGTTGATCAAGGTTTTTAGAAAATAAGTTTTTCATTCTATTAAACAAAGCCATTATCTAGTGTTAATATTGTAACATATTAAGTTTAAATGACTAATAATGCAAAGCAGAGCATGAGGAATTGGAAAACCCTGCAAGTGCCCAAGAAACCAAGAAATTCAAAAGCATAATTGCAATTATATATCTATAGTTACAACATATAGGTCACTTTTTTCCCCACCTTTTTCACTAAAGTGAAATAAAGTAGCACAGTAATAATAGTATTAGCAGGGTTTTTCAGGCCCTATTGAAAAAGGAAGTATTTCAAAGCCTTTCTGTCTTCCCAGGTTAGATTTAAGCACTTGCCACTGGTGAATATCAAAGTTCATCTGAGGCAGAGAGCAGCTTTAGGTCCTACTGCTGTTTCAACAGCCAGCACCAATAATGTGGTATTCAACAGCAACTGTAGTTCAAGTTATCTCTACCTGCATTTCAATAATTTAAATTTACTTTTTCTCCGACAGTAGACAGGTATGGATTAAGATTTTAAAAGTAACAGATAAGCATGAACTAATGTTCATGATTTTTTAGTAGATAAAGTATTTTATAGGTGCTAGATCCTGAAACATTTTATTAATGAAGGCAAAAAACGTAAAGGTGATCATCAGGACACAAAAAAATGAAGCATCCAGCATAATTAAGGTTCAAGACACTACATATTCATGAAAATAATACATAAAGTATAAGAAAGAAACCAAATAAATTAGGTCTGATTAGAAATCAGGAGAAAAATACAGAGCAGGGAAGGAGCAGACTCAAGCAGTATTGTGTTCCAGTTCTAAGCTGAATGGATAGAAAGTGGAAAAAAGAAACCTCCCGAATTTTAAGGGACAGTCATAAAGAAAGCCAATATCAAAGAGAGAAAAGTCAGCCACATTTTAGGCAATTATTCCTCTTGGGATGTTTCTTATTTAGGGAGGAAACAATTTAAGTGGATGGCACAGGTAGCATATGCCAGTTAAGCATTCTTAGCAATGGAAACCATAGACAAAGATACAGGAATGGTTCACTAATTCATAATTTTCCAATCAGAGAAAAAAATTGTAATTTGTACCTTACAATAACTCCCTACCTTTATTCAAGGATTACCAACAAATGCTTAATGGCATCTTGAAGTATTTTAGTATTTTTAAAATAGTCTGTTTTGTAACTATAATAAGATGAATGAAAATGAAGATGAGTAATAATTTACTAAATGTCCTAGACAGCAAAGTAAGAGTTGCAGTCAGCTTACAGAAATAGGAAAGAAATTTCATGTGACTAATACATTGTAGAGGATTATATATAGTGAAATTTAGAGAAATAAAATTACCTATTAATTTTCTGTTAATTAACAAGATAGGAAAGAAATTGAACCTCTGTCCTGGTTTTTGTTGCTATTACTTAAAAACCACAATAGGTTTCCTACCCAAAACCAGAACTTATATGTGGAAGAAAATACTTTGCACTTTTTTCATCACAAGAAAAAGAAGAAAGTGATGGAATTTTGAAGGAATTACAGTGGGGTACCCAAAGTAGGAGATGTTGAAGAAAAAAGAGATGACAGTGCTGGTTAAGGATCTCATATTGATAGCAGGAGGTGGGACAGGACTTCGCTAGCTTTGGGGAGCTGGATGAACTCACATGTTACATTCATGTTCACCACAGCAAGATTTCACAGCTGGGATGAGCCATGGAACAGCTGTTAATGAGTCCAGGGGCTCTGAGTTCATCACCTACCGAACCCCATCTTTTTCCTTCTGTTAAAACCTTGAGCTATCTCATGAAGTCAAGTGTTACAAGAATGTCCCTCCCCTGGAAACTCCAGACTTCTACATTTAGAAACAGCCACTCTGCTCCCGGCTGCTCTCTGTTGAAGTGTGTTTACTCATGTAAGTGTTGATTCCCTACGGATCTGGAGTGCTCTGCATCCTACATGGATTCACACTTCATTGGAGGTGCAGGGAACACTTTCCTGTGCTTAATCTAAAGACAGGAAGAAAATCAACTACTGGAAAACTATTGCAAAGCTATGGATTTACTACAGCTGGCTATTATTCTGAAATATTGCCACACAAAAATCCATGTTGTCATTACACTGTAGGTGCACAGGATCCTTTTTGCCATTTAATGCTACATTCATTTTAGCATCTGCTGTGGGCAAAGGTTATAAAATAACCAAAGTTCAGCTAGTCATCTGCTAAATGTCTAAAATCTTCCTGCTTAAAGGATTATGGGTAAGAAATTTCTTAGAAGGTGATATAATATAGGGCAACAAACCGAAGTTGCCTGTTTTCATTTAATAGCTTTGTTAATGATCTGAGGGAAAAGTCAAACAGGAATTTAATTAAATTTCCAGATAATATCAAATTAGGAGCAGCTGCAAGCAACAGTAAGGGCAAATAAATAAAAAGAAAGGAGAGAAGGAGAAATGAGGGGAAGAGAGGGAGAGGGGAGAAGGGAGAGAGGGGGAGAAAAAGAAAGGGAGAGAACAGGGAAGAGGGAGGGAGGAGATATATCTATTTGAGTGAAGGTTAGATTTAGCCTCTAAGACAGGAATTATTATCTTTTCCAAAATTAACCCTAAATACATATTTTGAGTAAAATACAAATACTACTAGGCAATCATGTTGAAAGAAAAGAGAACCAAACCAGATATGGATTCCAATTAAATGCAAGTAATGGAATTAAATTGAGCATTGGAAAATAAAAGCTCATTATCTACTAGATTGTGAGAAATCTGTTTAGGAAAATTATGAAATTCTATTTTATTAATGAAGTTACTTAATAAACCAAAACCACTTCAACAGGTGTACAGACCAGTGTCTATTTCAAAGAGATGGATTAAGTAAATTAATCCAACTTTTTATTGACTTACAGTAAACATAAGAATTGTCAAATGCTCTGGAATCTATTATTATACTAAGAGGCATATACTACCCAACAAAAACGTAGCAAAGTAGGAAAACATTCAAATAATTATTCATTTCCTGGATTAGTGCATTTGTTCATTTGATCATATATGAAAATGTGACTTTTTCAACCAGTCACAAAATTTTAAATGCAACTGACCCAAACTGCTCACTTCTGTACAGAAGTGTG
The DNA here is from genome assembly GCA_036630365.1 of Acanthiza pusilla. Lineage (NCBI taxonomy): Eukaryota > Metazoa > Chordata > Aves > Passeriformes > Acanthizidae > Acanthiza > Acanthiza pusilla. Next base: position 2,066,502 of record JAXCHO010000152.1, on the reverse strand, counting down.
CTACAGGTGCTGCCAGCTGGGTACAGGTAGAGGCAGGCAAAGTCAGAAAAATTAAAAAGCTGCAGCTGAGTCTGCTCAGATTTCCCTTCTACGCAGCTTCAGACATTGCCCTGTAATTAGAGGCACTCTGGTGTCAGATGCCACACATGGCCCCATGTGTGGGGTTTGTAGCAAAGCTATCACACAAATTTTGGCACCCTCAAGTGCAGGCTCCTTTAGGGAGCACCACTTTGTCCTTTCTCCCAACCCAGGCTGTTGTCAGCAGCAGATTGGTGGCACTTGGGAGTCCAGCTCCAGGTTCAGGAAACATCTACTGCAAGGAGCTTGAAATACAGTAGAGATGACCTGTGCAGCTCTACAGAATAGGTTAAAACCATCAGAGAAAAATACTGGCCCACTGTAAAATCTAAAAGATTACCAAGCTCTGTGTAAGTTACAATAAAATACCCCCCAAAAGGGAACTGAAACACTTCCATTTAATAGCTCCTTGATAGTTAAAAGAAGCAGAAACTGCCTGCTTAAGGAAAAAATATGTCTTTATGTTTGACATAGAAAAATCTTCCATAACTTTTACAGCTTTCTAAGAGCTCTGTCTGCCTGATTCTCTCTGAAGGTTATATTGCTCTCCTGTGGTTAGAGAGATGCTTATTGACTTACAAACTTAAAAACAACTGGTTTCAATTTACAACTGAAGTCCAGCTGTGCTATAGAAGATTAATAATGTATACAGAAGTTTTAACAACCCCTCTGAAATGAAAATGTATTAATGAATAACCAGGATAATAAATAAATATGTAACCATAATACTAGCATTTCATACTTGAGTTTTGCAAAAAAAAAGACAACAGCAGCACGGGAGACCCTGTCATCTCAATTTTGCTCTCTGTTTAGATTACTCAGAATTTTCATGAGGAGGGAGTGGGATTTCATGAATCCATGCATGACCCTGCAAGGAGAGTAAGACACTAGTGCAGATAACCTTGTACAAGAGAGGATGGTCTGCACAAGCAGTAATGGAAGCAGATGAGAAGCCAGTGAGGTCTAAGACACCAGGCAGGAAAGAAAGTAAATTAATCTGTTACTGGGTAGGACTGGAAATTTTTATAACCAACTAACTGCTAAGCTGCAATATTCATAGCCGTAAAGTTTAAATCCTTCTTTTTGAGCATTTTTAGGCATATTGATCTTACTGATCTCCAAAACTGAAAGTATTCCAAAGCAGAAGCCTTTCAAATAAAGTACTTTTACTTATATCATCCTAACTCCTATATACAGTTTGGGTTTGTTTTTGGTTTTTTTTTTTTTTAATTAGGGCTTGGCCCTTATTTAACTCATCTATTTTTCTTTCCCAGAAGCTGGGACACTTGATGAAGTATCTGACATCCAGCATTGCCAGGAGCTTTTTATGTCAGTCTTGAATGACTCAGCTGAAATCTGTGAACATTTGAGTACTGTAACATTGATTCAACAATTCTCACATCTCCATGTACCTTGATGAACTCCATCTATCTTCCAAACCAGCTAACATGACAATACGCCTTTCCCTGTTTACTGCCTTGCATAAGGGATTTTGAAAAACCCTTCAACAGATTAAGTCCTTATTTCAATCAAAACTTGCAGTGATATAAAAATGTTTCAAAAAATCATATCCATGCACTACAGTTCTGCGAAATGAGGAGGAAAGAGGCTGAGAACAACAGAGCAATGACAAAAAGAGAACAAAACATGCACTTAGCTTTCTGTGTGTTTTATTTTACTCATCCTCAGCAACTGTGATTCCTTTCAGACAGTTTAAATTTGATCACAATATTTTTTGTCACCAGTACCTATTGGAACTGAATTTACCTTTGAACTGAGCTGAGCAGGCATAACTTCTCGTAAGTTTCTCTTAGCTTTATGAGAAAAAATGTCCTGATTTTCAAAAAAGAGCTGGAAAACAGCCTTTCCTTTATTATTTGATATGTAGAACCATATACTGTAACGTTTTAAAGTCCCATAAACTTTAAAACTAAGTTATTTCATGAATACACACTAAAACCCATTACACATCCTTCTTTCATCTGTTTTTCACTATGTACACAGCCATAGCACAACGATGAATATGATACGTCAGAGATGAAACTACAGCACTGTAAAGCTTGGAGACACTTCTGAAAAAACCCCCCGAGGCAGTCGTAAAAAATAGAGTAAAGTATATCATCACTAGTACAATCTGAAAAAATAATGCATAAATATTTTGTCAAATCCACAAAATAGGTGTAACCTAGTAAGCATATATATATTTATATATATGTGTTTGTATGTATGTGTATAAAACTCAGAAAAGGGAAATATGTTTATTTCCTTCAGGAAATCCATTTGGGAATTTGTTATTTGTTACCACATACAGTCTAAGAATTTTTACTAAATGAAAGTCATTTCCTGTCTGAGATAATTGTGGTACATTCCTCTTTGGAATGTGAAAAATTAGCATGAGGAAGCCAATAAAATATTGAACCAATACTTTATATCTTAGTGTATTATATCTTAGATATACACTACATACTTTTCTTTTTCAGAAAGACTAATTAGAATTTTCTGCTGTCAGAAAGAAACCGGAGGAAGTTCTACACCCTAAAGAAGGGATATCAGGGAATGGAAGAATGTTTCAGCTTTTCTAAAACCCTGTGGTCAATGATTTGTGCTTGAAGAGCCACCCTAAACCTCACTTCTGAGGCTACTGCTGTAGCTGACTGCATTCTCCCCCTTCTCCTCCTCTCATATTCTTCTGCATCTGTCTTATCCTATCATCTAATTTATCTACTAATACCTCCTTTGTCCACTGCACAAATGGAATCCTGCAGCCCATCTTTCTTACAAAGTAATTACATTTCACCCACTGGTCTCCACTGTAACAAGACTATGAGAGCAGAGAAAATACTATTTACAGTATCCAGAGGAGCTATATGACTTTATGGTCAGCACAATAGCTTCCACAAACACTAACTGCATGTTATTTTTATACAATTTTTATATAGTACTTTCATTTTTTACTTTTCCCTTCTTAATTAGAAAGAGCCTGTTGTCTGAGTAGATTTATAATTCTAGAAAATATGTTATTCACATTATTTTAATGAATAATACTTGTAAATTCTGAATATTTATCAACAAGAAAGTGGTACTGCAGTAAATAAAAACAAATACAGTACAATAATGTCACGCTTAAAATGCTACTGTTTGTTAAACAGGATGAGGGAGTCTAAGAAAATTTGCTTCCATTTCTTTCAGTCTTATTTCCTTTATTCCTAGCAAAGTTTACTCATTTTTTAGCAGTGAGCCTTCTGTATTCAGGGATATCTCATTAGAAAAAGATAGACTAATTCAACTCCACAATGGCAAGAAATAAATATTTTTTCATACTATGTGACTTCTTTGACAAGAAAAAAAATGTAAATCTCCTCCTCTGAAATTTCTTATGAATTGTTTACAACCTAAGAACTTATTCTGATATAAGCCTTTTTATAATTTTGATACTTAATGTTTCTCCCCACTGTCTATAAAATACTAAGTTTATTAATAACTTCATTTAGGTTTTATCTAGAACTGCGCTATAAGAATAAAATAGACACTTCTCAAAGAAGAGATCGTGTAACTATAGGCATCATATACAACATTTTGTTACTCTATCTCACAATATTCTGAATTCTTGTGTTGTTCTTTTGGACTCTGATGATTCCTGGAACCCAAACAGGAGTTCAGCACTACAAAAAGACCAGACCATTATCAGAGACTTCAGGAAACAGATTTGTTGTTATTTACTTAAACATGTAAGAGCAGAAATATCAGCTAGCAAGCAATACAGCTGTGCTTTATCTATGCAGTACCAAGAACAAAAAATTATTCTTTCTCAACAGATTTTCCTTTTGCATATTCTTTTTCCTCATTCACATCTTAGCCAGTTGTGCAGTAAAATCTGGAAGGGCAGGGACAACGCAAAGAAGAGGTATGAAATCTCAGAATGAGAAGCCCTGGACTATCAGAAGGTAAAGGAATCAGAAGGTAAGAAGTGGGTTTAGGGTCATTTTCTTACAAAATCTTATCCTTGAAATGGCACACTTCTGTCCCTTTACATTTGTATACAATGAATGCCCCTTAGCAAGGATTTATCGTGTTCTTCCTTGCCAGACTGAGATCTCAGGTCACACACAATTTATACATAATCACATGAAACATTTGAAGTTCCTTACAAATGCATTGCCAAGAGTCACCTGAACAGAATGAAGAATCTGCCTTCCAGTGGTAAATACCCAACCTCTAATTGCTAATGACAGATGAGATGTACGAAACACAAAGCAAAACCAGAACCTATTATAAATTTCTAGCTATTGTGAAAAGCAATGCATTTTCAGCTTCCCTTGTATTAGCAGTTATCAGTGAATTCTACCACCACATATATCTTTATTAATATAGCTTACTGACAATATTGACACAACATTTTTTTAAATATCTAGGTTGACAAAATAATTCTGCAGTAACATGCCAACCAATTTAACTATTACTATCTTTAGTTTAACTCTACATGACATTTTAAATCACCATCCTAGAAAAACTAAAATACTGAAAGCTCAGAGGTCTGCAATAATTGGATATTTTCCCCATTTTATGGAGAACACATAAAAGATGATATTTAAGCACATACTGAATAGGGACCACTAGGGAAACTTTGCAATAAAATGAAAATATCAACCTTATTGAAGCTTTTAACAGACACTTCAAAACATTAATATAAAGAACTATGTTTGACTGATCAGACTGGATTATCCCTGATGCCATTCAGGTGATATATGGGCTGTGTTCTGTTTAGACATAAAATGGAACCTAAAGGAAATGTCAATTAGGCAAAAATGAAGATGAAACATTGTAACTGCCTTTTCAAAAGAAAATACAAACATGGGAAGAAAAAGGTAATTTCCCTTTATTTATTTTATATGAATAAACTTCAATTTGCCATTCTAAGCTTAGGAACAGCATAATCTAATATCCAATACTAAACTGGCCTCTGGGAACATTAATTATTAATATCAGCCTCAGAATGACCACAGTTGAACAAGAACTTTCTTTTCCACTAGTAAGAATAGATGCCTTATAATTTAATATTTAAAAAGAAGAATCATAAGTGGTACAGGTAATTAGTGCTGGAAAATCCCCATGGCACTATCCTAACAGCAGCTGAATAAAGTACCATGTTATTCCTAAAGAAAAAAAAAAAAAGCACCAGAACTTCCAGTTCTATCATTAATGTACCAATCACTACATTAATGTAATACTTTGTGCAGTCTACTGCATGTTTATTTAACATAGTAACATGAAAAAGACACAACTCAAATATGTATTTCCTACACACTGTGACCACTGACTCCTCTGGTACCAGGACTACCTCGAGCATCAATCAGGAATATATGAAAGATATCTTGGTGTTATGGAGATAGAATGACATGTGGAGATTTACGGTAAACAAAAACATATTCAGACCTTTCCTATATCACACTCAGGCCATCCAAACCCACACATCTGTTACCCTAATTACAAGCTTTCTGCAGCTAAGGCAAAGCTAAATCTGTGATGCCTAGTTTGCTTTTAATACAGCCTGAGGCGAATTTCAAATAAAGCACACGAGGGGAAGCAGTATCAACCAGTACAACAAACGCACAGAGTCCACAAGGAAAAAACTGTATTCCTCTCCCTTTTAAATTCTTTTGTTACCAGCCATGTCAAAATTCAATTGCTTAGGGAAACAGATAACAGATTAGAACAAAGTTCAATTTTTATTCTGAAGCAATTCTTCACTGTAGTTCACAGCCACTTCCATTATAGTATACTTAGAATTCAATAATCACTCTAATTTGCTATAATGAGTTTCAAGGAAACAATATTCATAATATTTAATTTCAGGGGCTTGGATACTTATGTTTCCTGGGGTATTTTCCCTTAATACTTGCATCAGATTCATACAAGCTCACTAAAGAAAAAAGTAATCATGGTGCTCAAGTAAGACCTCAGACAAGCAGAAATACTGATTCAGAACTGATCCAACTTTAATTGTATATGCCCTTCTCTAGGATCAACCCACACTTATCAATGTGACAGGAGAAAAAAAAAAAAGGAAGGGGGAATCTCTTGAAAATCTATTCTTAAAAGCTGAAACCTGGTATATAATACTCTATAACCTATTCCTGTATAGCAAGTTGAGTGAAATGCAGCAGTGCTCACCTGCCTCTCCTGGATGACAGCAGTTGGAGTGCATCGTGTTAGTTATTTTAGGGTTGGAAACTCCTCATTTTGAACACAATAGTGTGAAAACCATGACAGATTATTTCCTGGAGCATTTGAAAGCACTGACACATTTGTCATGATTAATATTACGGTCTGAAATGTAGTTTTAACAGCCACTGATGAAAAAAAGGATCACGACAGACCAAGTACCCCAACAGCACACGTGGAGTGCTGGCATTAGTGTGATGAGAGAAGAGCAGAACTACTCTTTTGGAAACAGTCAGTGCTTCCTTTATTTGTTTAGCAACAGCTGGAAGCCCCAAGAGCAGCTCTCTGAAATCCCCTTTTTTGGAAAGAGATGGCAAACAGATCCTCACTTACCCACAACAGAACTGTGAGAAGGAGGGTTTTTAGTAATCTTGCAAATGGTTTCCCCATTAGTACCACTTATGACCAACAGACTAAATAAAAAATAATGAGGTGTATAAAACTAGCAATGCTTTAATTGCACAGTATCTTTATAATCTAATAAAGAGAGTGGAAATACTTATTTTGCTGGAAAAGACCTTACTAGTTAAGAGGCAACACAGAAGGTTGCATAAGGCATATCCGTATTAAAAAATAAAAGCTCAATACACAGTAATGTGCCAATCAAATTCAAAGGTTGACTAAAACTTATTTTATAGATAGGGCAGAGTAAATTTTGGCGGCTTTTAAAAAAACTAACTAACTAACTAACTATATAGTTATACACAGTTCCCATTTGTGTTTTTATCTTTAAACAAAACAGAAATATTTCTAACATTCCTATTGAAAAAGAAATGTGTTGAAACATCATTTTATATAAAGCAGAGACATCATCTTATAAAAAAAAGGATCGAAACAATGATTATTCATTACATTTATGGGGTGTTTCAACTGTACTACTAACAACAATTCTCTGAAAGACTTATTCATTGAAGCACAATCAACAGATATTATCAACACAATAGTACATTTTTTTTCATTCAGTAATAAATTTTCTATGAAACAAAGCTATAGAAATGGAATATCACATCATCACTTCATTTTATACATGTAACTCTGAATGAATCATAAAAAGATAATTAATAATGAAAAATTAACCCTTGCACTACATCTTGGAGAGTTCATGTGGTTTACTGCCAAAATGTAGTTTTTCTGAGTAAGTCATACACTAACAGACGAAATTACAGAAACGGCAATAAAGGCCTCAGGCATTGCAAGTGGCCAGGAGGAAATGCAGTATTTAAACATGCTGTGCTTCAGGAGACCAAGACTGCTTAGAACAGAACTAAAGCAGGCACTCCACGGAGCACTGGGCTGTGTGGAGCCTCTTAAGGACACACACAGAGAAACATTTAGCTACTGTCTTCCATGGGATCTTCCAGAGAAATCAGCAGACAGGTTGTTCCCGCTTCTTAGGAAGGAGACCTGTTCCATTTTGGAGCTAAATCATCATTCTCCTGCTCCCAGGAGACCTGAATCAGTCCTGAAACACACAGAACTGAGCGGAACATGTGTTAAATTGAAAAGGATCACTTTTCATCCTTTTCGTGGTGGCTGAACTATTGTTCCAGGTAGAAATGGAAGATTCACAGGAAATGAAAGACTTACTTAACTACTTAGTATAGTTCTTAAGTTCATGGTTATGAAAGGGTTCTGAGGCTTTTTTCCAAAATTTTATGCATTACCAGACTTGAGAGGGAAAAAAAGCTCTGATAGCAGAGCAGATAAGCTAAACTAGATTAGTAGCAGGGAAGCAAATATTTTCCTAGCAATTTATATGTAATTAAATTAAATTATACATATCTAATGAAAACTCTAGAAATCCTGAATTAATATCCACAGAGTGAGGATAAGATGAAAGTAAACCAGCCAGAATACCGAGTTTTTAACAGCTACAAAACTAAGGCAAAAAGAAGCAGAAGCAGCAATATGACTAAAAATGGAAGAACTAGACCAGAGAATATGATCATCTTGCCAACCAACACATCTTTAATTCAGAATATGGGAGACTTCCAGAAAATAAATTCATCAACTGAAAGGAGAACTTGACCTTAATCTTTGTCTTCTCACATTCACAGTGCATCTACTGCAAATAAGTCACCCTGATCTTGTGGAAGATGTCCCTGCACACCCAACAGAGTCAGGGTATTTGCAGCTTCCCTCTGAAACCCCCCCAAGATTGCTTTGAAAGCTAAACATAAATTATGGACAAATGAATTCACCACATGCAAATCAAATGCTGGGAAAGAAGGGCACTCATAAATGCTTATTAAACCAACTCAAATTATCACATATCCATCCTTATCTTCTGTTTCTAATTAACAGAAAAATGGAACTATCTAAACAATAGCATATGGTGAAAATGAAAAGCGAGAAACAATTCTTCAACCTCATGTTAATTAAATGGAGATGAAATGACTACATTCTTCTGTGTGTGTTCAACCACTCTTTTTGGTTTTTTAATAACATCTTTTCATTCAGCTTTTTCCCCCTTTAAGCTCAGTCATTTCTGTTCTTTAAAGAGAAAGGAGAGAGCAAAGAACGAGTGATATCTGGATGCTAGAGGAAATGAGAATGTATATCAAATAATCATTCAGTCATCACTTACATGCCAATGTAAGCATTTTCACCTACTGAAATGGCTAACACATAGAAAAATAGAAAACAAACAGCACATTAATTGTGGCACTGTCCCAGCTACTGAAAGGGTAAGTCAAATTATAACTCAGACAATGATTTATGAAATCCAATACAAATTTGGGTAGAATTTTAAAATATAAAGGTTAAGTGTAGCTATTGCAGTCGCAACTAAAGAGCAACATTAAAGATAATGTTAATAAACTAATGAGCAGCCCTTAGTCTTGCTTAGCAGGTAGCCAAATATGCATGATACTAAATTAGTCACCTAAACAACTGAAAAAAAATATATGTGGGATTCTGAAAAAATCCTTAAATCAGCAAATTGAATACTGCAGAAAGACAACAGCATGAACCAAACCAATTTTATTTTACTGCAATCTACGTAACAGAAACTATTTTTAATTACACGTTACTGATCTTTAAGCAATAGTAATTAAAGCCTATGGATCTTTAAACAAATTAAAAGACAGGGTTTTTTTAACCACTGCTTAGTCCATTTTCTCACTAGTTAATTTTCTTACCTCTTTTTTACCTGAGAACCACTTTCAGTAGATGAAGCTTCTGACAAAAAAAGAACAAGTGTAACATTCTTTCAGAAAACCACCACTCTTTTCACAGAGTGCTGAAGCTTCCTTCTACTGTGAATTAAATTGTTCCATTCCCATTTACCTGCTGTCAACATTAAATTTACACATGACTAATCTTGTCTTACCTGACCTAAAAAGGAGGGATCAAAGGCTCCCAGATTCGTTGCACAGACCATGGAGCCACTTGGCTGCACTTTCAGTGCTTGGGTGAGAAAATTCCAGTGGGGTTCTGAGTCAGAACACCTAAAAACTTGCACACTGAGCACAAGACAGCTTGACTTTTCTGAGTTTCTGTGACAGACAGGGATTCTAGACTGATATATCTCCAGCCATTCCCCAGGGGGTCCAGAAATCTTCAAATTCCTCAAATAAGGAGCACACCGCACAAAATTTTATGTATGCTAAGCCTACTAAATTGCAGTTTAGCCTTTGGTCAAACACATTTTAAAACATCATGAGCAACTTTTCTAGACTAAGCGTTTGTTAATAAACTTGTATTAATCAACAAACCAAACCTCCCATAAGTTCCTTCACCATTACTGCAAAATCACTGAACTTGGTTGGTTGCTTTCCTGATTCTGAAATCTTCATTATGTTTACCTATCAAATTCAGAAGAATTAACTCATAAATAAAGTAAGCACATGCTGTGGCGAATCACATAAACCAGAAAAGAATGTTGTATACTGAAGAAAATAAGACTGATGAACTAACACTGCAAATGCATATTTTGATTTATTAACCTGTGTGTTTCCTAAGAGTAAGCAGTTTTCCTGAACACATGGTTTGCTTGCTTGGTTGCACTTTAAAACTGTGGTTTTATTCAGAATAGGTTTCCTAAAAATTCTGGTTCTTCCTTTTAAGGAAAGTGCTAGCTCTCTCTGATTACCTTCTGAGACAATCTGTGATAATAAACAAATTTCATTAATATTTTGAAAGTTAAAAAGTGAACAAGGGGAAAGAACTTCTCTCCTTGTACTACAGTATTTGTAACCCAGGCTGTGTGCTTTGGCAAGTCCATGGCACCAACAGGTCAGATTTCACCTCCTTTTCCTGACTTGGGAGCTACATGACACATTTTTATACAGCTTTCTAACTGAAAACAACAGAACAATACAATGTTCATATGGTAAGACAATGCTGCACATATCTTTTCTCTGAAATACATTCTCTAGATCACTATCAGCTTTGTAAACACATCTTAGGAATAGCAGTTCCTATTCTCCAGTCAGCGGTGCAAACTTCAGAAATACAGTGAAGCCACACTGTCATCTGTAGCAGCTAGAACAGCTCCATTCCACACAGGTGTGCAAAGAAACCTTTTGTCCAGAGTTTAAAAAAAAAAATTATAAAACTATTTATATTTTGTTGGCATCATGCCATCATTTAGTGAATAAATAATGCAATTTTTTTCAGTAATTGCAATTATTAACTTCAGTTATCCAGCTACTATTTTTATCTATGATTTCATTTTCCAGGAACACAGGAGGTCTAAACAAGCACTTTGGATTTAACACTGATCTGACCGTTACAGGAACTGTTAAGCACTAGAACATCTATGAGGCTAGTGTAAATCACTAATGCTGTTACTTGCTCTGATTTTTATACCATTATATCCTTGACAAACAGAGCCAGGTTCAAACACATTCTCTCATGACAGAATGTGTACAATCCCTTTCTTGGATTTCCCTAAGGGAATATTCTGTAGCATTAGATCATGAGTTAGGTTTTTTCTTTCTTTCCATGATTCTTACACATCAATGATCTTGCAGAATTGTTTCCATTAACTTGATGTGCAGGATTGCAAATGACTCATGCACAGCTGATAAAAATCTAAGAGAAATGCTGAGGTCTCTGATAACACCAGAGAGGTGTTAAATCCCAGATGGACTGATTATGTAAGTGAGGTGTCACACAGTTCACCTACAGATGTTCTGCAAAGTGGAAGACATCAACGTCAGAAATTAAAACTTGTTCTTTGCAATTTTTCTGTGAACTGGATCATCGTTATGTTTACATCTGATATTTCAGCCACAGCATTGAGGAGGATATATACTGTGCTATTCTGAGAGAAAAAACAGGTAGGAACGAATTCCATTCCTGTTGATACAAACGGAGTACAAGCTCAGCAATGGCAGAGTCAAACTGGAGAAGATGCAAGAAAAAGGAATGGTAGGAACAGAAAAAAGAAACTCCAACAGCAATGCTTGATAATCTTCCGTATTTCAGACAAAGCAATCAAGGCAATTAATATTTTATTGTACAGGATTTTACTTCTTCTCTATTATGTGAGAAACCAATGGATTTTTTTGAAGCTCATTTCAAAGGTAACTTAACTTTTCTGATGGCCAAGCAAGTATTTGTAAATTTCAGACACAACATAAGTCTCACAGAATGCTTCTTACTATGATTCACTGTCACTGTATGAATCAGGTTCCTTATAATGCACATCGTTATGGTGAAAAATTTTTTAACTTATATTAATAGCACCAAACTATAGAGATCAAATAACGTAGTAGTTATATTTTTACCGAGATGATTTTTTGAATTAGACAAAAAATAATGACCTACTTTCAGAAAAAGTGGATTTTTTTTTTAAAACATAGGGCTCACTCCTGTAATGATAAGCGCCACACACCTTTAAACAGCTTGCATTTCCATTAAGCAAAGGTACAAGAGTGAGAAAAAAATCTTCCTTACCTATGTATACAATTTTTAGATTCGAGATATGCCATACCAGAGGCAGCATCTAATGAAAATTTCACCAACTGTTTGGTTTTCAGCTCATCCTTCTTTTTTCTTAGAAATGACAGGAAATCACCTCCTAGAAAAACCAGACAGAATGGACAGTGAGACACGATTGATAGAATACTCAAATTTATTTCTCATTACGGTTGCAATACCAAACAAAATGCAAGTTATTAGCTGTTCTCATCCCATCAGTCTGAGGCAAGCCCAAGAAAATGGAAGGAACTCACCTTTCAAAAATACATTTTCCCTTAAATATTAGGTGATTAAAAGTGAAAACTGCACAGCACGTTTTGGTATACCCAAAGTTTCACCACTGTACATTAAATACAGACTCACACAAAAACTGTTGGTAAAAACAACCGATAACCTGTGATACATACTCTTCTCTAATCACAGAATTATTAATTGCGAATTAAGAAGTTAGCTCCTATTAGTTACGGGAGGGTAATTAGTTTTTAATTGATCATTTGCAGCAATTCTTCTCAAATTCTACACTGATGTATTTCGAGGGGTAACAGTGTTTTCTTCTTAGGCAATGTTGGATGGATGTTTGACCAGGGCAGTGGAAGGTGAACAGTTATTAATGTGCCCTCAGCCTTCTGCCTTGGAGAAGCAAAGGTACTGCCCTCTTGTCTGAGAAGTGGGAGGGGTCACCACGGAGGATTTCCAAAAAGAGAATTGTGTTAGCAAAAAAATCTTCTGAAAAACTGATTTAGGACAAAGGTAAGCTGGAGGAATATTATACAAACACTGCAAAGCCATGTTCTGATTGATATAAAACGTATTACAGATTTTTTTCTAAAATATATTTTATTATTCCAGGGAAATCCAAAAAACTCACAGCAGAACTTTTCACATCACACAATTATTTGCTAGTGAGTAGCCAGTCATTGCTCCAGTATTTGTTTCTTTTCATTTAGGACTGAATTGACTATAAGGACTCTTTCTTGCCAACCATGCACTGTTACCCAATTTTATATACTGCCTTTTCTTAGCAATGGGAAATGATGGCATATATTAAAAGTTTCATATGTGATTTTTTTTTTTAGGAGACCACTTATATTTGTATTTCATATTTTAAGAAATAAAGTAAGACAATATTAAAGAAAAAAGTCAGATGTTATGATGTGCAACTGTAATGCCTTCAGACTTTAAGACTGGGGAACACACAGATGGGAGACCAAGAGGCAACTGGATTACCTTGACTCTAAAGCCAATTTGAAATATATCTGTTTTGCAAAGTATGATTACACATATTACATCTCCAAAGTCTGATGAGTGAATCTTGGAATACTGAATTTTAAACTCCAATGAAAAAGGATAGATGATTACTGCAAACTGGACTGGGTCATAATAACCTTTTCTTTAATCTGAGAGGTTACTGACATAGTCTGGTCACTGGCAAAAAGCAGGTATTGCCAGAGGGAAGTAAGATAAACTCTCCAATTAAATATGTGTCATTTCTTGCACATGTAAGCAAAATTACTCTGGTTCCAGCAGACAGCTAAAAATAATTTTAAAGCAGTTCCCCACAGCAATGCACACAACAAACTGACAAAAATTTTGTTATTTATATGCTGAGACCTCACTGCTCTCTACACAGGAATCATCTTTTAATGAGTATGACTTTTAATAAGTATGACTATATGCCTTTATGAATGTGAAATCTTCCCGTCTTGACTAACTGTGGCATTACTTGAATGAGAGCAGTAAATCAAGGCACCTTATAAAAATACATATAAGACCATCTTAAAGAAACCCTACTCTCAGTCAGCCAATGTTTCAATAGTGAAGACTAAGAATTGCTAACAACTTGCTGTAGGAACAACTGAAAAGACAGGTAAGATCAGTTTGATATTCTGGGAAAACAAAATAAGTAAACAAACAAACAAAAACGGAAAACCACAAAAAAGGAAAAAAATCCCAGAAACAAATCTCCAAAAGCCCTCACCCCTTCTCTATTAAAAAAAAAACCAAACCCACTGCTATAACAACATCTGTGTAAGTTGTAATCCTCACAATTCATATAAATTCCTTTTTATATATAAGTTAGTGCTCTCCACAATCAACAGTAAAACCATCTGTTCTGAAGTAACAAGGTACTAAAGACAACAAGGAAACAGAAGAAAACCTAATGATATCCATTAAAACTTTTTAAAATCAGATTAAGATCCCAATTTTCAACAATTTGTTTCTGAATGATATTATAAGCTGCTCAGTTCCTAATATCAGAATATTTCAAACCCACAAAGCACAAGCCTGTTACTTTCCCATGCAATTCAATACCATCAGGAAGTGACTTAGATGTGCTGATTTTCAGAGGATGCCATACACTACAAAATTCTAAAGTTTTCAGCAAAACCAGCCCCATATATCTTAAGCTGTACACAGTGTACTTGATGCCTATCACCAAAACAGATTTCTAATTACATTAATCTGTCTCAGAGCTTTTACTAGCTGTTCTGTTTTCTTGTACCTGTCCTTGCACAGAGAGGACAAAACATCTTCTAAATATTCTGTTTAATATTAATTTAAAAGCAGTGTTAATTGCAGACAAAATAAAATAGGAAAGTGATACACATCTCACTCTGTACAAGATATGTAATGTTAGGCTAAATCTGATTATCCTCATCATTGTGATACAATGTGTATACAGTGTGATACAGTGTGTCCTTTAAGTAACAGAGTTCCTCAGTAAATTCTGACTTTTACTGTGGTCAATGTTCCAGCTATTCACCTTCACAGCAAAGCATTCACATGAGCATCTTCAAGCCTGAATTAAGAGGATTTCACTACAAACTCTTCAGTGCACAACCGTGGTTAGGTAATATCTTCATGTACTTTTTAGAGTAAGTTTTAATATAAAAACCCCTAATTGACTATTTGCAGCCCATAGTGTCAGAGCATTATTTCCAATGTAATAGCTGTTGATAAAAATGAAATAAACAGACCAATTTGACTATGAAACAACTGATACAAAACTAGATGACTACACAATAGTAAGTAATGCTTTCTCTTTTATGTGGAATTTCCATTGTATTCTGAATGGCTACCTGTTATTCCAATTAATGCCCCATAACACTACCAGAAAATGAGGTTTGTTCCTCTCTAAGAACTAAAAAAAAAAAAATTAGACCATTATATATATTATCACCTCACAGAAATTGCTTGCCTGTTTTGCGTTTACAGGAGGATAAATAACAGCACAGCAGTGCCTTCCTAGTAAAACAGAATTATTTTACTAAGTAGGGGATAAAATGTAGTTCATAAGCAGAAGTTCCACGAGAGCAGCCCATTTTAACTGGATTCCTGAACACAGCCCTTCGTGCATTTTGCTGTGAATGGGAACTATTTCTCATTACATGCAGGAATTCTGAGAGTGTGAAAATACCACATATCAGCAATTCCTTGTGTTGGCTGTGCTTTTTACAGCATAAACTTCTTGTTGTACAATAAGCAGACTTTCATGGCAATAAAACAGTTCACTCATTGGCACACAAAAAGCAAGCAATGCTTTGCAAGAGAAAAAACCCCACTACCTGTGATCTATGAGAAGAAATGAAAAAAATAGAAGAAACAACAATGAAAAATGTTAAATAGGTTTTTGAAATATTTAGTTATGGCAATCTCTGACTTCACTGCATTTATAATCAACTATGACTACATATTTCAGTGTTCTCCTGAGCTGGTGCCCACAATGGCAATACCTACTTGCTCTAGGCAGCCTTGGCATCATTCTGATAACCAGGATTGACAATGAACACAATTAAAATATGTTTTGAAATGATGATGGGAAATCTCCCACTTAGTTGATATATAGACATACATTGTTTATATATTTTATCTCTATATAGTATCCTAAAATGTTATAAATAATTATACAAATATTAATAAATATCTTAATACAATACCAATTATTAAGAATGATATGGTTATATGTATAAACTCACATATAAGTTTTAATAATGTGGGAGAACTTCCTTTGTTAAACAGCCTTCTTAACTACATTTGTTTAAAGAGGTTGCTTAATTCTTCTTATATTTATAAACACATCATTCTGCATCTGGCCACACCTCGTAGTGGTCACTGAACCCAGAGGAGCTCTAGAATTCAGTATTAATAACTGTTTTACAGGCTACTGCAATATTATTGAAATTACCGCACCTGTAAGTATTTATAAATTTGAGAATTTAAATGGTCAGTATTTTGAGTAGCCTTAAAGCAATTTAGAATTTCCTTATTGCCCAGTATCTTAATCCCATATACATTATCTAAAACACAAATCCAAAGAGGGTTACTAAAACCCATGAATTTAAAAAAGTAAACATGTATCTCTAGGGAATTCTTGGAGATATGATTTTTAAGTAAGTAAGAAGCTATCTGACAAACTATTGAGAACACAAGGATTTAGAAATGGTAAAACACTCATTTTCATTAAAATAGTGTGCCTTGACATTTTAACTAGTGGATCATCTGTATGCAATGCAGTGCTTTCCCTTTTAAAAAAATTCTTTTGTTTTATATATGTAGTAACAGAAACTGTAAATAAACCCAAGGTTTGTTTTTTAAACTGCCTACAGACTACTATTGTGAAATCCAGTTAAAACTTCATTTTTCCTGTTAAGCAAAAGAAATAAAAGTTGTTATAACCATGCAAAGTGCTGCCAATGTACTGTTAACAATGGCAGTAATGAAGTAGGAGTAGAAAAACCTGTATGTGAAAACAAAAGATGAAAAAAGGGGAAAAAAAAATTCAATGAATAGTGCGCATTGAGAGCCAAGGACACAAGCAGCAACAACAAAGAAGTAAACACAGAGAAAATGTGGCTTGTACCAGAACTGTGCTGTGGATGACTTTTTAGCAGGCAACCTGTGATGAGACCAGAACAGAGATGACTCACAGGCACGAAATAACTGCACTGTGATAAAATGAAGACGAGAAGAAAGATGCAACACATTTATATGTGCTATTTCATTTCCTTTTAACAGGATGACAGACCACAGACATATGATAATAAAAATAAAGAATATATTGACAATGCACAGCAGTTTTGCTTTAGATTTCAGGTGGATCAAACAAGCTAGAGCATGAAGCCAATATCCCAAGTGACGTAAGTGCCTGCCCAAAACAGAGTCTGTCATCATCTGTCAAGAAGAAACCAGAAAACATAGTGAGACATCGACAGCTAGCATTCCTTGTCTTCTTTGCTGCCAAAATAATACTACCCAGACTACCTGGATCCATATTTTGGTACTGTGGCTGTAAGGAGATGCACTGCGAATGCATAGATAAAACCAACTTCAGAAACTAACTGAAAGGAAAATCATCTTTCCACAGGAGGTCTTCCATTCTTCAATAAATAATTCCTGTAGTTGTTCTATGCTCAATAATCCATAATCAAAGGATTTGAAAAGGATTCCAGATTAGAGAGACACGATAGCTGATGTGAAACACAATGTACCTGGAGAACAGAGGGTTTTTTAATGTAAAGAAAAACACTGAACATTTTTTAAATGCAGACACATTAAATAGCTACAACAGCAAAAACTGTCCTAGGCAAAGTAAGAAAAACTATGTGAATAACAATGAATAAAAAGATATCAGTTGAATATAGAAGTTTTTGCAGCCACCAAAACACTTTTCTAATTCTTTATGTTTGGTTGTTTTTATTAAATTTTAAAATGGATTTTCTAGTTCTATCAACTTGCTGATTTGATTTTGCACAGTGTTGATACAAAACACAGTAACATCAAAGCCTAGAACATTTGAAGACATAAAAGTCCAGCTGCAGTCTGAAATGTTACAATAAAAGAAGACCATAGAGCAGAGCTCTGGTCCTGTTTTACCAAACAGAGTAGCTCTGAGCCGAAAGGAATTTTTAATCACCACCACCTACACCCCAACAAAGGAATCTGAATTTTCCTTAACAATCTCACAGCTGGAATCCATGAAGCAAAGAGGGAGGAAGACACATTACAGGGCTTAGAGCAAGGGAGGGAAGAAGAAACAGGGTCTGTCTCTATGTGTGCATACTACAAAAAGGGCTGGTGAAGAGAGGGCAAAGTTGGACACATGGAGAGAAGGAATCCACAGGAGGTGTTTGGCTCTTTGGGTGAAATGCCCAGCAAGAGGAGATGGCAGAGACAGAAGCACAGCAAGCTGCAGAGACGTAGAGACAAAGAAAAATGTAAGCTGAAAAATTAAGAGGTTAAAGTAAGACACAAAAACTAAAGAAGCAGACAGGGGTCTGTGTGAAGAGAAATTGTAGAGTAGACAGAAGGTGGCTTCGCCAATCAGTAATGAGAAGGTAACTTATTTGACTAGAGAAAAAAAAAAGAATAGGAAACAAAGCCAGACAGTCACTATCACTGCACCTTATCTCTAACTGGAATTTGACTGACCCTTTTTTGTTGTTGTTGTATTGATTTTGGACAGTATGCAGTAAAGACTGAGGATGTGACTGGAAGATAGGACTCAGATCTGCAATCTGCTGACAAAAGCTACTGAGCATACACAATACAACCACTGGGGCAGATCATGCAGAACTTTATAATAAAGTTTTAAGGGCTCTCTAAAGAGAAGCAATTATTAAAAAAAATCCCACGATTGATCTCCATAGAGATCTCACTGCCTCCAGAAGCAAGAAAGAAAAAAAAAAACACACCAAAGCAGAAAATGCAGAAGCTTAGTCACACGATGTGAAACCATTTAAGTTTCATTATAAGTTCAGATATTTCTCAGCACCAATCAGCATTCCTGGCCTATATATGAAAACAGTGGCACCTCAGAGACAGCAGGTCTAATATAAGGCTCAAGTAAGCCATGAGATACATGCACTTCAGCTGCTCTTAGTATCTGCTCTCCTTTATCCAAGAAGATAATCAATTTAGCAGAAAAGCTAAGATAATATGGATATTGTACTTCATATTAATAAATAAATTATACATATCTTAGTCTCAGCACTGAGACTTTAGTTATAAATGGGTTTGTTTGCTCCAGTGCAAATAACAAGAGAAACGCAGAGAATGCAAGAGAAAAGTCAGCTGTGATTCGGTGCTATACTCTGAAGTATCACTACATGCAGAAAATAAGAGCAACTCCACAGACGTCACTTAAGATTTACTAAGTTGTACCAGCTCCTCAGCACCACCTATAAGGGATCTGTAGGTATTTCTACACTTTATGCCCTCTCTTTTTCAAGAAAAGCCCAAAAGTGAGCCTTGTAGGTCAGGAAGCACACTGAGCTTTATTTGTACATGCTTCTGACATAACACACCCTGTGGAAATAAGAAGTGCTGTATCATACAGAAAGCAGCAATGGAGTCACCTTTCAGAAGAAAGGGAGTGAGTGAACAAACCAAGCAAGACCAAAGTCAGCTGCAGGTAGGACAGCATGAACAGGCTGCAGAGGCAACCCCAGAGCTTGGGCTAAGAATCACAGAATCCCTTTGGGTAGAAAAAACCTCCAAGATCATCAAGGTCAACCTCTGCCCAAACACCACCACACCCACCAGGCCATATCTCGAAGCGCCAGGTTTAGTCCTTTTATGAGCATTTCCAGGGATGGTGACCCCGAATAGAGGCACTGCAGAAATGGCCACGCTCATTCCAGGTGCACCTGGGAGTCAGGGCAGTTCACATCAAGCAGCGCTGCACTCGAGCTAATAAAACCTGTCACCTCTGATTTGTTTCTGCATCAGTGGCACAGGCAATTTGCATCCCAAATGAATCAGACAAACCTCTACAGGTTACTGTATCCAGCTGCAAAGACAGAAGTTATGACCTTGCTGAACTCCCCCTTGGAAGCTGGCTACACATGTCTAGATATATGCTGAGCATAGCTGACACCTAATTCTGACAATCTTCCCATGCTATGAGATTACTGGATATTTCCACAGCTCTTTACACGTACAGGCATAGCTCTACCTGTTTCCAGCTGCCAGCATTCAGAACATATCAACATGCTAAAACAAGGAACACAAACTCACTGTCAGGTTAAAAAACAAGTTGCTTTTCTTTAAAGCATGTACCTATTATCAAAAAGGAATTCTACAGTATCAGGAATGCACACTGGTACTCCAGGGAAATGTCTACAATGCATTAGGATGCGAATGAAAAATGTCCATAAATACCCACTGGGGAGAGGGGGGAAGAATCACACTTGGAGCAGATCACTGATAGAACAGACTAAATATAGTCTATGGGCACAGAACAGATCAGGAGACAAGAGACACTCCTGGAAACTATTTAGAACTGTGTGAGGCAAGGAACTGGTACAGAAAGGAGATCTAGTTTTCATAATTTCATAATATATAATATACTCATCATGTACCATATTAGCATAATGCATATGCTAGAGGAAGCTAAATTAAGACTCAACAGACAAGACAGATACTTCAACAGCCTATATTTGAATGCCTGACATAGCAGAAATAAAATTATTCCAAAATATTTTTGGGGTTTTAATTTTAACTATGTTGCTTATAAAAATGTTTAAATATATAGAAACCTTGAACAGAAAGTAGGCTACCAACTTGTGATTGAAGTGTCACACTTCTAAAAGGAGCAGGTCACAAAACCTGTGACTTGAAGCTTCCTTATGCTACCTTGAATCAAGCATTGGAACAAAGATGTTTGCATTTACTTTCAATTAGACAAATCCTTCCAGAGAGAGCTGGGGCAAGCACAGTGATGGTGCTTATCTTGCAGACTCTTTGCTGGAGGGACAGAGGCACAGTGGAAGATTCCACAAGATAAGCTGCTGAGACAGTTGCATAAAGTGCTAACTGCACCACAGGACTCCACATCAATCTTCAAAACACCCCATTCCAGAACATGCATTTCAGGCACATGCCAAGTTCTTAATTCTAAATTAAATTCTCCTTTCAGGACTAGCTAAAATTCAAGTAAATTGAAATGAACATAAAGAAGGAGAAGAAAGAATGTTGCGGCTTAGGATTGGTTTTTGCATCTTAACAGATTACATTTGATCTTGATTTGTTCTTTCCCTAAAGGAAGAGGAAAAAACATTCAAATTTTTAATGGGACTCCTGCAGTTCCTTTTTGATTATATGGAAGATTGCATGATAAATTATAAGCAAATGAAAATGCACTTAAATGATCCCGAGTATTGCAATGAATTAAAACCCACTTTGTGATCTATCATCGCTAAAAGAGAACTTGGGGCCAGAAAGATAACAGAATGGGTAAAAGAAAAGGGCATTTTAGTTTCTTCATTTCCTGTCTTTTTCCATGAAAAAATGCTGAGTTCCCTCTGAAAAGAAAAGAACAGGCAGCAGGCTCTGTCAGCCCCTTCAGCATTTTCCTGATAATCTTCGCCATGCCCCAACAAAATTCAGCACCCATTTGTCTCAGGTTGTCAGTCTGGACTCTGGCAGTATTCCAGGCAGTCTTTTTGATCATCATATAAATTTGCTAAAATGAGCTGTTATGAAAACTCCTTATGCCCCGTGTGGCCTTAAGAGACAATGGCAAATAGTTCTTTTGCTGTTATGAATACCAAAGCAGCTCCTCGTAATTATTTCTCTTTCTTCAGTTTTAAGGTCAACAATGCAAGATAAAGCACAAAAATCCCACTGGGAAAACAGACACAGGAGCAAAGAAAAATGAATAAATTAACACAGAAAATATGAGGAAAATGCTCAGTTTCTTACATTGACTTGGCATTACAGAAAAGTTATACTCTTTCTTACACAGCACCATACACAGTCCTCTTACAGAAAGTTCTAGTGTTTCTCACCTGGGAAACCACCCTGGAAAAAGGCTTATCTACATTAGTGGTTGTAAATACGCAGCAATTCTCAACCGAACAGCTTCAAGACTTGTGTTGCACATTTACCACATTATGGCAATACTAACCCATGGCTCTATACTAACACCAAGCAATTGGCAAGTCTCACCATAAAGGGTTTTTTTCCCCAAAATTCATTAGCAATTCTCTTTTCAACTTCTGTCTTTCTCAGGATAAGCTAAGTACTTGAAGTGTATCACAACAGACTAACAAAAAGTAACTGTATTAAGTTATGAAATAATGCAGCATTCCTACTTTTACATCAGAAGATAGCAGAAAAAAACTCCACCAAATGTGACCTTTGCAACAAACCTTATCAAACCATCTTAGAGAACATTTCACTGTAAGGCAGTAAAAAGTAGGGAAGAACATTACAATGAAAATAACTTATAGGAACCTATAGGTTGTTCAGAGTTCTTCAAGATACTAATATGTTGCAACAGTCTGATTTATCTAAGCAGAAGTCTTTTTAACAGTCTTAGTATTTTCAAACTAGGAACAAGAGTTGACATAGAGAAAGAGTCATAAGTCATACAAGAAGAGAAAGTGTCTGTAAGTATTCCATTAACAAAATGTTTTAATGCAAAGATAATTTCAAAATAGAGTTGCTTTCTCAATTCTTAGTCTGCCAAAAATTTCACAGAAGAAAACCACACCACTGTAAAATTCAGGGGTTTTTAATTATCACATGGTAGTTGAAAAGCCATCTAGCAGTTGCAGTACCGGATCCTTGTAAGGATCAGGGCTGTCTATCCCTTTAGTTAGGATTTCAATGTCATTAAGGTAAAGAAGAATAAAACTAATAATTTGCAAGAGTGCTTTAAAGATTATTGCAAATTTATCCATTATGCAATCACAAAAACTGTAAAACATCTGCTTGGCTAAATTCCTTTTTCCCAAAAGCTAGCTAGCATAACTTAAGCCTGCAAATCAGATTTGTGTATAGATCTCAGCTTACAAACACATAAAACTTTTATAAGAAAAATAGTAACAGTTTATTGATTCATTTTCCATGGCTACATTGGTAATTTTGGGAAGGCGAGGGGAGGAAAGGCAGGACAATTTGTTTAGGATTTTTAAAAAATATATGTATTTTTTTAGCAGCTCTCATTACAAATTCCTGACAGGTGTTTTTATGTCACATTTCTTGCATACATGTAACTTTCCACATATACATGAAGGAAATTGCTGTTACATACATTTTGGCTTCTGTTTATATATGACAAAGAATATTTTACTTTGTTTATTTTTTCAACGATTGGAAGAACTGCTTTTAGAAAGCAATAACAAATCTAAATTATACAATAAATAAACAGGGCACACATGCTGCTTACAGGATGCTCCCACCTGTAAAGGAACCTGCAGGAAAGACCTGTAGGACAAGACTAAGGAGAGAAGAGACCTGGCCCTCTAAAAACCCAGCCAATGGCAGGGAGATTGGATGCAATTTCCTACACGTGCATCCCTTAAAGAGCATCTATATAGCATACCTATACGTTATATTAAGACCTTTTCCTTGTGTCTTGATAGGTGGATTGAGAAAAGGGCCAACTCTTTCCTTCTGTACTGGATAACCCACGATGGATTGACGCTGGGAGGACATGCGCAGTGAGATCAGCATGACCAACAGCAAGTGAATAATAAGTAAATGACCCTTTTTTCTCACTAATATGTAGTTAGTTGTGTTCAAGGCCAGGTGGGCTGGGGCTCTGACCAACCTGGTCTAGCGGAAGGTGTCCCTGCCCACGGCAGGGCGGTTGGACCTAGATGGTATTCAAGGCCCCTTCCAACCCAAACCATTCTATGATTGTGTGTATCAATGATATGCTACATTATTTATTATTTCAGTTAATCCTTCCTACATTGTCCATTTTGACATTTCTTTATCACTATCGTTATTATTTAGGACACACATCACTTATGACAACACCCCCACACCACCCCCCAAGAAAAGGGGTCTGCTGCCAAGGATAATAGTCTTTGGCAACTTTGTGTTTCTGTTATTTGCTGGCAACATCTGGGCTACTTTAGCCTGTAACAAGGGATGGACACATGCTTAAATATGCATCTGCAACCATTATTGTTTTCACTGATCTCTTTATCCATATGCAGAGTTTTTAATCCTATTTACACATGCAACAAAGGTATCTCTGCAGAGACAGTTTATGACAGAATCACTAACAGAGTAGCACCTCTCTCAATAAAGTAATAAGTTTCAATACACATTTCTAATACCTGAAGAAATTAAGACTGAATTGAAATCAGAATCTGGAATGCAAAGCAGAATTAGCTGCTATGAAACCACACTAAAAGAGTCTCAAAAGACACAGTAGGTGTACAGGCTACATGTATCTGGGATATAAAAATGGCAGAAAAATTGCAAGCATTAAACAGAAGTCAGAAAACGCAGGAGAAATCCCTTGTTTTATGGAGATGCTTCTAATTTTATCCTCAGGGAAAAAACTGCCAGACATTTATAAATTACATGTGCTCTCAGCCATACATTCACAGAATACAATTCTAAGTTAAAACTTGCCATTTTTAGTTGTTAAACAGAATGTCAGATTTAAACTGCTTAAACACCTTCAAGTATAAACACTTCTAAGACAAAACAATGAGATACTGAGGAACTTTAATGTGGAGTGGAAGACAAGCTTACCACTATCCTATCCCTCAAAGGGCAGCATTAAATGCCAAGTCAGAGCACTTAAAATGATCATTTTTTGTCATCTCATCCAAATCTGTCATTAGAAAAAGAAAAAAACAATAACATCAGAATCGCGGCTTTTCTACTGATCTAAGTGATTTGGCTTTTCTCTGTCACGTTCTTTGGAGCTGGGATCCTGATATTTCCTGCTGATTTGGTCAGTTCCTGGGTGTGCCAAGGGAAGGTGTGATGGTCTGGAGGCAGAGCCGTGTCTTTGGGGGCAGGCAGAGCAGCCACCCCACAGGCTTTACACACCATAAAAACAGGGCAACAATTCTCTTTGCAAGAAGCTTCTTGCAAATTCGAACCCAAGAATGTTTATATAGACTTGGACTGCAAAAACAGGCATGAGAATCAGAGGAGAGTTCTCACTAATTCCTCCTCAATTGCATTACTTTGTTTCAACAACTTGTACAAGGCTCTGAAAAACCTGAACCAGAATGATAAAGGTGTTAAAAGATCAGGATTTACTTTTATCTTCAGAGATGTCTGGAGAAGCTGATTACTAAAGTACCCCTTAAAACCGAGGACACTGCTTTCAGTCTCCATTTTAATAAAGTTAATCGTGCATACAAATACAATAATCTAATATAATCTAATTTAATAAAGGCAGAAAACTCCACAAGGTCAAATATTTCATCCATGCTCTCACATTATGGCCAGTATTCAAGAATTATAAGCAATCTAAGTCTTCCTGAATAAAATGGCTCTTAAAGCAGCTTGCAGTATAATTTTGTAGACAAATCCAGTGATATATAAAACAAATACAGTGCTGTATATTAAGCAGTACTAGAGGCTACCAAACCAACACATTTTCCAGCTGCTGAGAAAATCAATAAAGAGGTAAAATTGCCCAAAAGCTGCTATAATACCAACAATTTGAAATTCACTCCAGACACTGCTGAATAAAATGAACTCCATTCCAAAAATAAATGAAGAGCAACCCAAAAAACAAACAATAAATTTTGGTAAAGAAAAAATGCATATTACTAAAGGTGACCCAAATGAGAGTTATTAAAATTGAAACATTACCCAGACATTAAGTCTCTTTAAATACTTCTTAACATTCCCTACCTTACTATTGCTAAAGGAACTAGCATTTAATATCTTGTCAGGAGAAAAATGAAGCTTCTGTTGTCTTGAAAGATTACAGTAAAATTCTCAACAGATTTGTGGAGCTCAACCACTCCAAAGCTAGCACAACCCAGTATTTCCAAAGATTTGCAACACAGGTGAGTTTTGAGGTCAGTCACAAAAATGCAGAATAAGACAAATAGAAAACATAATACATTTATACACTATGGAAACAAAGAAACCTATGAAAATATGCTGCAAAAAAAGGAAAATAACAATTACCTGGAACAAGTTCCATAACGATATAAATAGGCTGTCGTTGAGTGCAAACTCCTATAAGTTTTACAATATTAGGATGATCATATTGTTTGAGTATTCTGCAAAACACACAATAAGTTTATTATATTAATAAGCTTTATTGTACAAACTGATTAAATATTACAGGAAAGTATCTTAAACCTTTAATGCTATTTTAATAGAAGAAGTCATTACTGTTATCAAAGAAAAAAAGCAATGTAACAGATCAATCATCACTCTGTTTGAAATGAAGGGAATACTGATTCACTAATAAATCAAAAATTATTCTTATTGTAATTTTACTATTTGTCTACGTGACATTTGTCTACATAACTGAAAAACTGCCTGACAAGTTTTCAGTTTCTTAAGAACCCTTGTATTTAAACAGCATTTCAGTGGTGGACCAGAAGCAGAGCTACATCAAAACAGTACACACAGTGTGCCTCTATACTTCCCTGCTGCACTGTTCAAAAGCACACTTCTTTCAATTTTACTTTGAGAGATTAATTAATACAATAAGTTTTAAAAGACTATAAGGACAGAAATTTTGAGTATTAAATGAAAACATTTACATCTTTTGACACAATGCCTTAATAAGAACATTTCCAGCCTAAAACAGCATGCTATGATTTGTAAGGCAAATGAAGAGCAAGAAAAAATTCTACAGAGATCTTGTAACTTAAATGTTCCTTCTGTATTTGCTGACTCAAAGCACCTCCTCTTTTTCCCTTTTTCCCTAGGATCAAGAGAACAATACTAGCCTACCTGGTACATACATATTTAGTGAAAAATAACACATTCCATTTTCTCCGATCATTTTTTTCCATTAGTGTCAAGCTGCTTAACAAATGACACATCTTTGCAGTTGCCAAGTTACAAGGTTTTTAAAATTATTCAATAGATAGGGTGGCTGATCTTCATTTTATAAATGTAGATAGTATCTTTTACTTTTCAATATTGATCACGCTAGTTCGGGAACAAAAATTGAAACATATGAAGATGCATAGCCAGAGGGAGAAAGCTAGTTTAAAAATGATGACATTAAGACACTCCTCTGCCTGGGGTCTCAGAACCTACCCATCCCTATCAGATGACACTCAGAATATTTTGCATATTTTGCCATGACTGTACTTTGAAAAATAAGCATGTAATCACATGCTGGTTGGCACAGCATAAAATATGTCCACTGGAGCAAACTCTTCATAGAAAGAGAAAATTAATAAATGGAGTTTATACCCTACTTTAAAAAGTAACCTAGATACATTTGATCATCTTTATTAGCCATGCATGTAAGGCAGGAGTTAGGCCTGGTATAAGCACACTTAAATTAACATTTACATCTTCCAGTCTTATTATCCCAATCCTCATGGCACATCTTAGAAGTTCTAAATGAAAGCACTTAAGACAACAAAGTTTTCTTTTACAGGCATGGCTTGCTTTGTCAAAGAGGTGGTTTCAGCAAGCGCAGATGCATTTACACGTTAAAAATGCCCATGTTTAGTTACCAGAGCGACAGTTGTGGAATGTACTCAGGGAGACAAAGGAAGGAAGAGTTTGACTACTGCTTCTTTGAGCTTTCCTGATGGTCAGGTTTTGTAAATGCATCATCCACTGGTAAAAGTTGAAAAGAACTCCACAAGTATTTATTTCAAGTAATTTTAGAGAACCTACCTGGCTTCTGACAGAAATTTTATTTTCAGTTCCTGAGGAAGATCTTCTTTGCAAGTTTTTACAGCAACAGGAGTTTTATCCTTTAATGTTCCTTTGTATACCTCCCCAAAATTACCCTAAAATTGGAGAAAAAAGTATTTCTAAGTAACTAAAATCTTAACAAATTGCCAGAAAAAATAATGCAGACAGCTATCTAAACCAGCACAGATCTTTGGAATGTGTTTATGACGCCAAATGAGATTTTCCTCCACTATCTGCCCTAATAAAAACTGTTCACCCTGACATAGTACATCCATTAGATGGACACCAAACCATCTATTAGATGGTTTGACCTTCCTGGAAAGAGGAAAAAACCACCATCAATTAAGTAATTAGAATTTTCTCGAAACATCTCTTAGTAACTTTGAAAATCAACATGCATTGACTGTAGTACTTTGTGTTTCGTATTCTTGCTTTTGCAGTCTTTTGTTTTCACACTATTGTATTTCTGAATAATTTTTAACTT
Source organism: Acanthiza pusilla (assembly GCA_036630365.1). Taxonomy (NCBI): domain Eukaryota; kingdom Metazoa; phylum Chordata; class Aves; order Passeriformes; family Acanthizidae; genus Acanthiza; species Acanthiza pusilla. The sequence goes on along the minus strand of JAXCHO010000152.1, from coordinate 2,038,181 downwards.
GTAGTCCTGCAAGAGACCAAAAAATGGTCTCTAAAACTAGGACAAAACACATCAAAACAACATAAATATTCTCACATATACAAAAAAGAAAAAGTACAAAGGAAGAAGAATGAAAGCACTGAATATTAATTTTTATCATAAATTAAATCCACTGTAAAATGTATTGTTGTATCTGGTGATCCAGAATTTCTTTAAAACCTAAGTTCAGCATTGCTCTAAAAAGGCAAATCTTTAAGGCTTCCCATTTGGACAAGACTTTAGAAAGCAATTCCTTCTATAATCAGACATTTTAGGTAGCAAACAACATATCCCCAAGGCAAGTTAACTTTTTTTTTTTAGCTTTCACAGAAGAAAACTGAAGAAATAAATACCATAAAATAGTCTCCACCAGATGCACTTCTAATTTAATAAAAACAAAGGAAAATTAATTAGGACACAAACTGAAGGAAGAAGGAAATTGTGAAGCATAAAACAAAATACTGCTATCAATGAAAAAACCCTCAAGAGAAGGAAACTATAGGTCTCACACTTCCAGTTAAGCTTTGTATTTCCCAAAGAATAAGCACAACTAAATTCTAAAACTATGTCTGATTCATTTCCACATGTATTACACTTCTGTGTCCTGGTATATGGGGCTGCATGTGACTTCGAACAATTCTGCTGGCGATGTTCTCTTTCCTTTCCTGAGTGATGAAGATTTCATTACATCATAGAGCTGAATATAGTATTGCCAAAGAAAGATGACAAAAAAGGGAAACAGAGATTCAGGGATGGAAAACAGTAATGTTCCTCCAGTAACAAGGGAAGAAATGTACGGCTAAACATTTTTCTGGAATTCTTTTCTGTACCCTGGGACATGGAAGGTGAAGCTTAGGATCTCTGAGAGCCCTTCTAAGGCACTTCCCACAGCCAGCACATGACCTCTCACATCTGAAATGGCATGAGGTGCCCAAGGCGAGCAGCTGAGCTGCTCCCAGCCCACTTTTCCTCTACCCTTCTGGTGAGAAATATTTAACAGTGAAATCTGAACCCACCCCTAAACTTTATATAAGACTTGAAAGTGCTTTACTTCTTTTTTGAAAATATTGTGAATTATTAATAAATATATGATTTTTAGTGTAACACATTCCTATTATGCAACTTTCATTTTGTGGGTGTTATAGAATTAATACTGACCATATAGAATAAACTGACCATTCACTCATGATGTGATGGAAAATCATCTTTTCTGAAGTTTGCATCTTTTACATGTTAAACTTCAATGATTTCTTCCTCACCTTTTCCAGGCTGCTCAACATTTTGCAAATTCTCAGATTTCTCACTTCTGTGGTGAATGGCTATAGTTTATTTCACATTTTGTCATACAGACGCTGATGTTTGTGTCATTATCACCTTTTAAAGTATGACTATGTCCTTTTAGAGATGGATGCATAATGGATTTACACTGTGTTCCAAGGAAGTTTTTAACCTGTTCCCTTTTCTTTAAAGAACATCCTTCTATAATCACTTTAAAATTCTGAGCTGCCTTTATTGAATGTTAAAAATGCTTTTTGCCAAAGGCATGCAATACACATATACACTGAATTTACTAAAATGATTTTCAAATTGCTTTAACTGTCTTTACACATCAAAACTGACGTATATTTGTTTGTTAGCAAGTCAAAGCTTTTTTATGCCTGGAACATCTTTTTTTTTTCTCCCTTGATACTATCCTGTTTAAGAATGTGAAGATCCTGCAGTATCTGTCTTTTATGCACACAGAGCTCAGTTTGGTCATACTTTCTGTCATCATAGACTGCCTAAGAGATTTTATCCCAGGTAACAGAATTTTATGACAGTATTTTATTCCCCAATTTCTTGAATTTCTTATCAATTTTTTTGTGTGTATCATAGTAAGAAGGCAATTACTGCTTTAATTTGTCTCCTCCTCATTTAATCTTATTTTTCAGCTTTTGGAAAACCTTTTCAAACACTGTGTCCAGCATAGCACACCCAATGGTCTTTGCAGGTGCAAAGGTGCCAAAAATGTGAGGAATTTGCCTGATTTTAAAGACTAGGCAGAATTTGTAAACTACAAATTTATAAACTACACAAGAATTAATTTAATACAAATAACATTGTGAAATTACCTAACATTCATTAGTGAATGAATGAAAATAGTCCTGAACAAGCAATTACCATCTGTTTTAAGAAATATTGATTTAGTCATCTCATTATATCAAATTTTATGTAGAAATACATACATATGTACCTGTTTCTCCATATTTTTATTTGTTTTACAACATTTTTCTCAGACTACAGAAAGTAAAACAGCCACATCAAGCTTTATAGAAATCTAGTTAGCTCAAAACCCTTCCAAAAAAAGAAAAATGTTTTCTATTTAAATACTTTCAGCACAACCATTATAATGTTTACTTCTAAGTGTGATTTACATCTGTTGAAAGCACAAGGCTGTCTTGTGTATTTATGTAAAAAAAAATTGATACAAAAATTGCACACTACAGTAATTTAAAAGATAAGGTATACAGAAATGGCCTCACAATTACAATATACTTACTCAAATGTTATTTAGCTCACTTTATTACTTACTTTGCCCAGTAATTCCCCCAGTGTGACATCTTCATGATTGAGAACCCATTTCTTATCCTATGAAAAAGAAAGAAGAATTTTCAGTCTGTGCAAATATGTAAGCTACACTTTCTCTAAGATATATTTCAGTTGAAATGGAGCCGAAGAAGTATTACATTTAGAACACTCATTCACAAGCATACCAAGAAGTTTTAAAGCTAAGCATTTATAATTCAAGAGTTTAGAAAGCTTGCTATACAATAACAGTGAGTGAAATCACATAGAAAATTTTTATCAGAAATTAAGCCTAAAATGTGACACTATGTAGGTAGATGAGCACTATGAAAAGTTCCACACAAGCTCTGCAAATGATATCTAGCACCCTGTGTTTAACCATTTCTCAAGTGAAAATGAGGTAAGAGAACTTCATTTTAGAATATGAAGTAACTGATTACTAGATCAAAAAAACTCCCACATTTTTCTCCTCAGTGCACATGAAAATGAACTGATCTTTCCACTTCTCAACAAGACACGTATTTTCATCTCTTACGTCTTCTCTGGAGCCTTGAAATACCACAGGAAACTGCTTGAAAAGATAACACATGTGAGATAAAGTATTTTGTCCAGGCAGTGACCATCTGCCTGTGCTGAGCTTCAACTCAGGATGGACAGGGAGGGCCTGGAGCATGTCCAGGGAAGGGAATGGAGCTGGGGAAGGGTCTGGAGCACACGTCTGATGGGGAGCAGCTGAGGGAGCTGGGGGTGCTCACTGAAGCAAAGGAGGCTCAAGGGAGCCCTCACTGCCAGAGGAGGTTGTAGTGAGGTGGGGTCATTCTCTTCTGCCACATCTGAAGTGAAAGGATTAGAGGAAATGGCCTTAAATTGTGCCAGAGGAGGTTCAGATTAGAAATTAGAAAACTGACAGTGGTTCGGAATTGGAGTAAACTTCCCAGGGAGGCGGTGGAGTCATCACCTCTGGAGATTTTCTGTCCAACATGAATTCAGCAAATTAAAAAAGGGGTGGATATCATTGCTATTGTGATTTCTATGTGTTTGTTCGTAAGTACAAAGTCACAAGTGTGCACAGCGTACATTCTCCAGACTCTCTGAATGCCTCCATTAACCCAAACTCCCAGCACACAACACCTCTCAGCTCATCCCCCGCAAGAATTCCTGTACCACACCACCATGCTGCACGATGGGATCCAACCTCTGCCATTTCTCTTCCCTGGGTTGGACACTGGGTGACTTAAGAGCAAATTCTCAGTATCCAGTAATTTATTTTTCTCCTATAGACAAAATTAAAACTGATTAAAACTACTGCTTCACTGATCAAACATCACGTCCTAGTTTACATGGAAGGTGTATGTATTCTGTTACCATCTCCATAAGCTGTTAAAAACGGGTGGGGCAGTGTTCTTTATGTTCAGCATGACCCAGCCCTGCTAACACCATCGGGGCTATCTCTGCCCATGGGCTATCAAGGGCTCCGGGAGTGACTCATAGATTCCATCAGCCATTGTGAGATGCCCCACCCAGAGCGGAGGAACTGAACATTCCTACCTGCTTATAAACTGAGACCCTAGAACATCAGGGTACCTTTTCCCAGAGGAGAAGAGCTCAAGAGCCACCACTGGACCTCCAGAGACCAACGAGACCTTTCCACAAGATCACCACTTCAACACGACTGCATCCATCACTCCAACAGGACTGTAGCCACCATTTAACTGCACTGCTAGCACCACCCTAACAACAGAGTGGCAGGTGTATTCTGACTTTGTCTATTTAAACCATTGTTTCTGTATTATTGCCTTGCTCTATTAGTAAAGAGCTGTTATTTCTTTTTTTCCATAGCTCTTGCTTGAGAGCCCCTTGATTTCAAAGTTATAGTAATTCTGAAGGAAAAGGAGTCATATTCCCTATTCCAAAGGAGATTCCTGCCTTCCTTGGCAGACACGTGTCTTTCAAATCAAGACACATCATAAGAAACATTATTTCCTTCATCTCCTCCTTTTGATAGATGCTTTTTGCTGAACGAATGTCTCATTCAGAAGCTATTAGACTACAAGTAGATAAGAAGTGCCCTCAAACTGCACACTTTCCTTTAATAATAAAACTCAAGTTTAAGAAAACAATTTGCAAAGAAAGCTGGAACAAAAAAAAAACCAACCAAAACCCACAAAAATTACCACTTGGAGGTGATAATGTAGTTATCAACACTGAAGTGTGGTAAAGCCAAAAAGTCATAGAACTACAATTTAATGGATTTTTTACTGCTTAAATTCAAGGATTCAGTACTTCAGTGAACAACTTTCTGAATAAATTGACAATATGACATTTCAAAAGCTTGTTTATGAAAGAAAAAAAATCTGATAATTCTTCAGAGAACTAACCAAAGAAAATAGCACCATAAACTGGAATCAAATTATCTGCTGAAGGATTTATTATCATTGTATCTGTACATTAATCACTACCTGTACTTTTTATGAAAACCTTCAGTCAGTTCTTTTACCACTGTAACTCATTCATTACTTTATTGTGGTTCTGCCAGATTTTTCACAATCAAAGAATTATTCAAAGTTTGATCAACTTTGTTTGATATAACTCCTATAAACTGCACAAAAGCCGTTTCTTCAGTAAACAGTAAGAAAAAGATCTAACAGAAGAGAGAGTCATCTACATCCTGCCAGTGTACAATTCTGGTATTAAAAAAGAAACAAACCCAATTTTATAATCTGCAATGTGTTGGATATTAATTTAAATAGTGGTTCAAAACAAACTGTCAATGGTTCAGATAATTGCCTTTAATTAATACACTATTATATGAACAGCATAGTAAGGTGGACAATAACAAGACTTTCTACTGCAAGTTTGTCATGTTACTAAATCTGCTTGAATTGCCCTGAGTTTAATACGAGATCATTCAATAATCTGACTAGCTCTCAATAATTAAAGACATCAATAAGGCACACCAATCAATGGACAAATACTAGCACATCAGAAACAAAGGTTATGAAATAAAGTCATGTCTCTGATCATGAAGTTCGTTATCTTCTCTAAGTGCTTAGTTCTGATGGTGAATAGAATGTAAGTATTTTTCCAGTTGTCAAATGCCATTACTCTGCATATTAATCATGTGTGCAAGAGATATTGAAAGTTACAAAAGAAATGTGACAGCAAAATGGGACATAAGAAATATTCTTAAATATAGGTATAGATCAACAGACACTTAAATGCACATCAGTCCAAGTCACAGAAATTTTCATTTCAATAGAGTTGCTTCTAAATCAAATGGAGCAAGACCACCACATTTTTGTACCTAATCAAAGTAATCTGTATGACAACGAACAGAACTCCTGAGACTATTAATGCCCATTACAATTTCACCCAAAAGGAAGCTGTTTATGATGCATCCCTGTTCTTGTGACACTGCTATAAATCCCTCTTTACCTTGCGCTTGTTCAGATTTTTCTCTTGTTAATTTTGGACCACAGAATATAAAAGCACTTCAGACAAACTCAGTCACACAAATTACCACTTGAGCATACTCATTTGTAGTCTTAATTATATACCTTATTTCCAAACAGAATTACTTGCGAAATCCACAAACTTTACTACATCCCACTTTACTTTTGTCCTCTGGCTTCCCCCAGGAGGAGAAACTGAGTTACATAAACGCCACACTTCAAGCACAGGTTTACTAATAAGATGTTTGGAATCCTGTCACTGCATCTTACCTTTGGAGGTACTGCTACATCTGTTGGCCAAACACTGAGAATCAAACTGTCAAATAGTCAGTTCACAAAGAACTTGGTCAGCCTTGACACTGTTACCCTTCCCCAATAGCCACGTACTTGATAATACTCATCACACTGAAGATTTATAGATGCACCAGCTTGCTAGTGACTACCTTTCCAGATTCTGTGCAACTACACTTGTTTGTTTTCAATGATTTTCAAAGGGAAGCGTTATTTCAAAAGCCAACTGTAACTCACAAAAAACAAACCCCGAAGAGCTCAGTAATTAAAGAAATAAAACCTTCAACTGAGAAAATGAATACATTAAAATAATCAGAAATGTCTCCTTTTATTTGTAAAATATTCTGCATATGTAGTATCATTTTCCTGGATATGCTGCATTCCTTCTATAATGCAAAAATTATTAAGTTTCATGGCTCCCTGGACCATGATAAGGTTCAAACCTTGAACAATCAGCAAGGAATCAATTGTTCAGCACACCTTTCTTCAGAGAGGATGCATGTACTGGAGTTGTGTGCAAGCCACTGAGAACACAGTTTGAACAGCAGACAGTTGTAGAAAATGCAATCTCATTTTTCCTTTTCTGAGCTATGGGACTAAAATGTTATCACTATTACCCTACATGTCTTCAAAATATGTAAGTGCAGTTTTCCTGCAGCCCACCTCCCTTCATTAGGAGAAACCACATCAAAGAAATCAAAAAATTACTATGCCAGGAAGAAGGCTTACAAATTAGTTGCAGTAAATGATAATAGCTTTCAATAAAATAGAAAACATAATCATGAACTAATACTTAGTGTTCAAATTCCCTTAGCAATATTTTTCTATAATTCTCACTAACAATTTAAATCATTAAGAATTCTAAAATGGTACTTTTTCAAATTAAAAAACAGCAGTCAGGCAATTAGATACTAAACTTTTACGAACTGACATTTTGAGAATTAGATATGAATTTATGAGCCTCAGCTTAAACATTTGGTTCTAAAAATCTCACCATTTCTAATAGGAGAAAGAAAAGGGAGAAAAAAAATGCCACCTGTGCTTGTATTCAGTTTCAGAGGATCACCAAACAAAACCAAGATTCTTACCCAAACTCCAAAGTAAGATTTTTCAAAGAGGAAGAGTGAAGAAATCCTGATCAGGTTCCAACACAGTATGAATAAGTAAGACCTCCGTTATCATTGCTGTTATTTACTTATCTCATGTTCTCTGTCACATTATTTACTCTTCCTAGTTCAGAAGGGAGTATTTATAGTAAATGCTGTCACTGTTTTTCATCTTAATTGTAGATGTAACGAAAGTAAAAAAGGCTAAAAAACTCCAGAGGTTGGAAACTTCAGTTGATTTAGAGTCCAAAAGGAATCAACCAAAACCAAAACGTACTGCTTTAAGAGAACTGAAAACATATGACTTTCCAAACTCAGAATCTATCTGAGCACAGCATGTGGAATTCATGAAAAACCTAAATATCCCTACCCTTTTCCTCATCCCAGCACATTAATCTTTATCATTTTTCTAAAATACCTGAAAAATAGAGGGATATTGCTAACATCTCAGGAGCCCATGCATAAACACTCATGATGCCTGTTTCTTCATGTTTTAAGCAGAAAAAATGCATCACAAAATACTTTATAAAGTATTATTTGCTCTCCTTCTTCCAAGTTAAATATTAAATACCAGTAGTATGAATTACTGCAGCTAAGAGCTATTTTTCCACAACAAAAATGGAAAGTTAATCTTTCATTTGCAGTACTAAGGATAATTGGAGTAAAATTCTTTTTATGGCTAAGAAAATCAGAAACGCAGACAATTTTCATCAGATGGGTATTCAAATCTCACTTATCAGAACTTGATGAACCAGACGAAAAAAAAGTAGCAGCTGTGTGCATGTGGATAGGGCTTATCAATGTGGGAATGAGAAATTATCTTTTTAGAGAAGTACTATTTTTGATACCACCTATGCCAGTAGATCTAATGTTCATATCAATTTCATGAATCATAAACTATCTGTTTCAAGTCTTTCAGATTAGGTACAGAAATAAAGTAGCTGGTGGAAAAGATTTTTCATAAGAACAAGTGAGTTTTACAGGAGGAGTTTTGAAAAACCTCATTGGCAGCTTCTTTAAAACTGTTTCATAATAAAGATTCATGAGCTGTAAAAATTGTTATGGAAGCTGCTTTACATTATTAACAGCACTGTATTAAGCCACACTGATGAAACTCAATGTGAGCTGTAAAACAGAATAATAGCACAGACAGGTTTAGCTCCTTGGAAAAAGGACTATTTCATCTGACTTCTTAATGTTACGTAAAAAAAATTCTGTGAAGTTCAACCTTTCTGCTAAACCAGATTCTAAGTGTCCCTAGAACAAGAGGGCAGAAATGAGATTTGGAAAAGCTACCATGGAATGTAGAAACTGCAGAAGTGGCCTCAGATTGCCTGAACAGCTGTTCTTTGACCATTCTTTCTTGAAGACTAGTAGACAAAATGACTGAAAAATTCAACAAACAATACCAGTTTTCCTCAGGTTTTTTAAGGATGTGCACTACTTCCCTAAGCTTGTATTTTGTTATTTATGAAAGGGTTAAAATGATGCTGGAGCTATTTCAGGAAAAAGACAGGAAATAAAGAAAAAGAGAGAAGTAAAATAATAATTGAAAAAGTAAAAGACATAGAATGTGAAATCCTTAAGCACGGGAAAAAGAAAGTCAAGTTTATGTCAAAACCATTACACTCCAAAGACATAAAAACACACTGTATTTCTCTCTACTTCATATAGTAAATTCAGCTCCCCAGAGTGATATTACACATCACAACACCCCCCCCCACCAAACACTCAAATGATTAAAATAGGCTAAAATATCTTCACATAGACGCAAACACATTTATACTTCCACCCACACTTAAAAAGGTATGTCAGATGAGGTTAGGGGAACTACAGGTATTTGCAAAAACATCCAAGAGAATGTCCTTGAATTATGCAATATCCTTAACCATATGCTTAGTTCTATCCCAACTTCACTTCAAAAACATCCAGTTGTTTCCAGTTAAGATGATTTCTTTACCCCAGGAAGAGAAACACTTAATTCATCTTTAAAAAATAATGTCTAAGTTACAGTGGTCAGCTTGCAATACCTTTCAAAGTGCCGCAGCTCCACATTAGAGCTCCCACCAAATTACTATTTTGTTCGAAACAAAACCCCAAGATCCTTCATCCTACCCTTTCCTAGCCACACCTGCTCATTTTGCACTGGCTGTCACCATCTTCAGATAACATGTTAAAACCACTGAAACGGAACAGAAATAACCTGTCAAAATTTCAAATACTCTGCTGTATTAGCTAATTTGTGACTGTGAAAGAGCAGGAGAAAGGCAAAGCCACACAGAAAGGTAACTGCAGCCTTAATTTATGAGATTTCAGTGTACCAGTGAGCTCTGCTTGCATTCCAAGCAAGACAGATGTTGGCTTTGAATCAGAAGTCATACAACATTACGTAGATGCCAACAGTTTAAAAGAAACATGCTGCACCGGGTTTTTTACATCAGATGCACATAGTTCCTCAATAAGATATTTCTGGTTTCTCACATACCACTAACTCATTATTCAGAATAGCAAAAGCACTGGAAAATCTCTTAGTAGAAAAAAAAAAAAAAGCCAATCAACGAAGGACACACAAAGGGAAGCAGTATACACACCAAATGGCTCTGCTAAATATTAGCAGATTCTATTATTACTTGTGTAATCTTCTGAATGCTGTATTCAGCAATATTTTTTCTCCTGTATTAGTGACTCTGGCTTGACAAAATTTTCCTCTGTGTTCTGTGCCAATCTACTCTTCGTTGCTATGCTGGTTTTGGCTTGGGTAATTTTGTTCACAGTAGCTAGTATGGGGTTATATTTTGGTTTTACATGTTAAATTAGTCTCTTGACAAAGATGATTAACACGTAAAGCAAACTTTATGGCATGCATGTGTGCACAGTCTTCTCTAAAACTAAACATGAAACATTAAACAGTGAATATGAATGTTTTGAAGAATTCACCACCTATTCTAGCAGCTGTAAAAGGAGTTAGTTGGGAGGGGACACAGCCAGGACAACTGACCCCAAACTGACCAAAGGGATATCCTTTGGCACCATATGCCATCACGCTTAGCATATAAACCTGGGGAAAAAGAAGGAAGGATCTTTAGGGTGAAGGCATTTTTCTTCCCAAGCACCATTACATGCAACGGACCCAGGCTTTCCTGGAGATGGATGAACACCAGACCAACCACAGGAAGCAGCGAATTCATTCCTTGTTTTGCTTTGCTTGTATGCACAGCTTTATTTTTAACCTATTATACTGTCTGTATCTCAACGACTGTCGTAGTTTTTAGCCCTCTGATTCTCTCCCCTATCCCACCGTGGGGGAAGTGAATGCTCAGCTGTCTTGGGCTTAGTTGCCAGCTGGGATTGAACCACAACAGTTGCACCATACTGTATCTTTTGCATCTCTTTCTAAAACTCAAAACTCTGAGAATTAATGATGCAGTGTCCTCCTCAGTGTGTCAAAACTCTTTTTGAATAGTCTGGCCTCCAATTTAGCAAACAAATTTACCGTTCATAGTTTCAATTTCAAATATGAACACAAGAGATAAGGGAAAAACATCTATGTGCTGGTGGTCTGCGCTTGTGCGTCCCCATTTACAGGGCTTTGCTCTTCCCCTTTTGATCTCCATGAGGTCACCCCCTTTCTCCAGCCTTTCCAGGTCCCTCTGCACGGCAGTACAACCCTCTGGTGTGTCAGCCCCTCCTCACAATTTGGTCCCATCAGTGAAATTGCTCCTGCCCCATCACCCAGCTTGGTAATGAAACAGTGGATGAAGGAAGGATCAGACCTGGGGTACACCAGTGGTCACTGCCCTCCAATTAGACTTTGTACCACTGATCACCAACCTCTGGGGGTGATCTTGATTTTAGTAATCACAGTGGATACACCGTGTAAATCAGTGGCAACTCTATCAAGAAGAAGTGACAGAAAGGACAGAACTGGTAATAGCATTTACTTCATTATAAACTGATGATGAAATCATGCGCTACCCTCAACAGTAAGATAAATACACTACTTACCTTGCAAATAAGGAATCCCAAAGCCCTACCTAATCTCACCCCTGAATTCCACCTTAATCAACATTTAAATAAACAGATCTTCTTGAGAATTCAGACACTATTACATACATCAGATGCACAGACCTGATTTAAAAAAACATACCCTTCTTACCCTGTAGCTCCTTTTGTGTGAATCCTTCACTTCTCCACAGGTGAAATGTCATTTCACTCCTTTTTGACATTTTGTTCCACTGAAATTGGTGGAGGCTAAAATCCTTAAGCAACCACAAGCTACTTCACAATACCCCACTGTGCATAACTGTAGCTCTACAAAGGAATTTAAGAGCACAGACACTCATTCCTATTCTTAATCTACACTGTGGTTTTTGACCCGTGAGAGCCCACATTCAAGGAAGGTTATGTGCTTGTTAGCCACATCCTATGAAAATACAGAAAATTCAAAACATTATTTGCATTAAAGTCATCCTGACTGCACTAGCAAAATCAGGAAGAAGAATATAATTAGAGGACTACAAGAAGTTTGCAACTCACAATCTTATATAAAGTAATTATGAGGCAATGTTTGAATTCCAAATACGGCGAAGAAGTCAGAATCCATAAAAAATCCCAGGATGTTAGTTCAGGAGAAAAGCTGGTGCAATCACACACAATTCTCAAACAATTTTTTTTGTTGTGCTGTATTAACATCTGACAATAAAGCTTCTGATAAAGTGCAAAGCCCCAGATTCTACAAGTGCTCCATACGGCATAACTTAAACACAGAGTATTACAGAATAGAGTCAACCTTTTGATTTTCACATTCAATTTGTTCACAAGTGTCAGCAACAGAATCTAGTAAATTTAAATAATCTTCGATGAAGGATGCTTTAATTGAAGTAGTTTATTCTCCTAGTTACAAGTTATCAAAAAACTTCCTCTGAAATCTTTACTTTAGTAATTTTTACTCCCTCCTAACAACATACCTTTTTTTATTTTTTTTGTTAGAATGAATGGTTTGCTTCCATCTCTTGCTTCATAAATTTTAGTTATTTTTTTCTATTTCCTACTGTTTCAGTGTTGTTGTGTTTGAGATAACTCATTTTGTTCAATTTGCACTTCACACAGCTATACACCATTCTATAATTTTTTTATATGAAAGTAGTACAGAAACTAGGAATGCACATGTTGCCAAGGTTCCCATCTAAAATTTCTACGACAGAGATTTTTATTTATGAGTTTGGTCAAAAATGACATTGCATTTGCTAAAATGAAATTCATATACTTGATAAAATACTTTTTTTTCCCTAGGTTTAAGCATAATGCTTACACCCTTTAGGATTGTTATCTTTCAATTTTAATCTAAACCTGATCATGGAAAGAAATACCAGAAAGCTAAGACTGAACCAGAAACATTCAATAAAGCCGATGTTTAATGCCATGACCTCCAGGAAAAAAGCCTACAGAAAACTTTTGATCACTGAATATAAAACAATCCTTGTTACTTATTGTTCAGGTAGCCTTATCTCCCTCCATTATTACAACACATTTTAATGGGATTTTTTGAGAAAATAAATCCTTTCCATTTTGAAAGTAGTCAATATACCTGAAATTATACATAAATTTGGTTTAGTACTTTGTTAGCACAAAGAGCAAATTATTCCCTTTTTTCCCTTTTCTCACCAGGATGACATGCCTTGACAAGTACAGGCCACCATTAAGGATGATGCATTCCTTTTGTTACCTGACAGAAGTATTGCAATAATCTCAGCCAGAAAATGTTAAAAGCAAATTCTGTAACACTTCTCCAAATTCTGAAGAAATAAGAATGTAACTGAAATGCACCTCTAATATTAAGATACTAAACTCTGCTATCAAATGTCAATAGCTGCAGGCTATTGATTCATTTCATGCATATTCAATAAATATATTCATTTTCTGTAAGTACCTCTTCTACACATTATAAACACTCACTTCTCATTGTGAATTCAATTTCCTTAAAGAGACTTGAAGATATATTTTGACATTTAAAAATGCATGTGCCAGATTTTAATTACACCCATGAGAATTACAGCTTTGGGCCAAAAATCAACACCCAGGGACCACAACCACCAGGTGGTCATCCTACAGAATGCCTGGCCAAGAGGCTGGGTATCATGCAGGTAATTCAGGGTGCCACAGGAATCCTCTTTGGAGCTACAAATCCAGCCAAGGCAGAGCTGCAGTAACTGAATCACGCCCTGCTACAGGCTGCTTCTGCCTTTCAGATTTCTGCTCCTCAAGAGTTGTCCTCAGGTCAAACAGATGCAAGATGATCCTCCCCAAAGGCAGCACCATTACTGCTACTTCTACCCTCTGCAGCATCTTAATTCTCTGCAGCCACGAGATGAGCATCTATAATTGTGTGACAGCATTACTTTGTGATAAACTTGGAAGTCCCTTTTTATGTATCCTTGTTTCTATCCAGTATCTCCCAGCAGGCTCTGATGCTTGCCTGAAACTGAGGCTGTTCAGCAGCCTCCTTAAATTCCTCCATGTGTGCTCTGCTGGCCTGAGAGACACACACCACCTGTGCACACACCCTGAGCACATGCGCTGTCTGCAGCAGTGAGCCTCAGCTTGCTTTGCCAAAATAAAAGAAACGCCCAAAAAACCCCACCAACAAAAATTTAGGGTCGTGTCAGATTTTTTGAATGGATTTTCACAAAAACAATCTTTCTAACTTGAAAATATACTTCTTCATAATTTCTTTACATGCCTAACTCATCAAAATATTTATACCTTGCAAGACAGCATCAGATCTGCAGAGAATTCTCACATCATTTGCAAACTTATCAGCATTAGAAACACTACTGAGAAATACTTATTTTTTTGGTTCAACACTTTTCTTTCATCTCAGCATTTCTGATCTGTCATTTTCCTATGTATGCAAAATGTATAAGGCCATATCACCGACTTCTTTGTCACACACAAATAGATCCAGAGTGTCTAAATGGAAGTTATCAGTAATGAACACAGGGCCCAACTAATCTGACGATGCAGCAGTTAATTCTTTTTCATAAGTTCAGAATTCGAATTAACTACAGAGCATCCGAACACCAGGACTGCATTACCACTAGTGAAATAGTAGCAGATCTCCAGAGTAAATTAATTGGTGGTCAGAATCTGAAACATTCATTTAGTGGAAAAGCATTGTTTCAGGTTAGATCTTTCCTGGTTCTGAAAACTGAACTCCCCCCCATGAGCAGTTGTGCATCCAGGGCAGACTCGCTTCAAAGGTGTACTTCTGATCCAAGTGAAAACTTTAATTCAGGTACGCTTAAATAAAAATAGTATTCCTTTCTTTTTTTGATTATTCTCTTTTCTAGTAGTCAAACTGAATGAAGCACATTCACAACTTAATACAGATTTCTTAAATATTTTTTAAAAATGTATTTCAAAAAATCTAAAAACCTCCAAAACAGGAGATCAAAGATGTTAAAAAGTTAAAATACATCCAATATGGTTAAAGTAGCCTTTTTACTAATAAAGTCCTTGGGTGTGCTCTGAGGTTACTCAGGGGCTTTATGTTCCAGCCAGTCCACCAATAATAACCTAAAGAACACAATCTGCATTTTTTCTAGAAGGTTATAAATAAATATGAGAGATTTTTCCATTAAAGAAGTTACTTGCAGATATCTTTTTAATGCCCTCAGTTTTTCTAATTTCAATTCTCTTATTACAAAATCATTAAAATTCCAAGCAGGCAGATTCGGTCTACATGAAATGGGACATGGGACAGGCCTTTTGTGACACAATTAAGCCTGATCCTTTCAAGGGCAACGTCACAGAAGGTGAACACTAATTTTACTAATATAGTAAAGGAGGATGAATGACTGCGGGAAGGCAGGAAAGGAAAAACAAACTAAAAACCTAAACTTTCCTTTTGCTGTGAAGTTTGTCGTAATTAACTTTCAAGTTCTAAATAGGTAATTACAGGGACAGCAATTTGCGTAAAAAGATTAAAGATTGCACGAAATGACAAAGATTGTCTGCAGCTATAATGCGAACAAAGCAAAAACAGTCTTTGCAGATGTCAAATGAATTTTAAGGAAACGATTAAAGATATCTTGGTAATAGCACATGATGCATAAATTAGCCCCAACACTAGGTGTCAGAGTGCATATGTTACTTCTGAAAAGGACTTAAAATCTCTCCATTTTCCCATATGAATGCCAGAGCTCCAAGCAAATTAAAAAGGAAAGCTCACAACACTTTTTTTCTTCATTCTGAAGTATTTCTTCAGAATACAGTAAATAGGTTTTATCAGATGTGAGACCTAAAACAACCACAAAATCACAGCTCAAACCAAAACAATTTAAATATTTTTGAGAACAGCTGCTCTAAAGAAATTCAAATCTTGTAGCTAATACCCTTTTCAAAACTGCTTTATTTGGCTCAAACTGCTGGTCATGAAACACGAAGTATACTATACATTGGTTTTAGTTTACACCAAGTATTAGCAGCTATGGAAACTGACATCCTATTTCATAAATTCTTGAAAGCCTAACTGCAATCTATGTAATACATATATATTAAAAAACCCCTATACAGTCAGTTTCCTGTCATTCAGTATTCTTCTTAGTTCTAACAGTCACCCTTTCCATTACTTTATGTAATGTATCAGAATGGAAGTTGAAAGGTTTATTAACCCTAAAGGAAATACCCTTGAATATTAAAACTGATGCATACCAGGACAAGGTAAGTCACATGAAAAAATTGCTGCAGCCTCTGGATTTTAAGAGTAGATGTCAATTACTTGAATAATTTTGGGGAAACCTGAGCAGCTGAAGGAGTTTTGTACTGCAGCTCCAATCAACTACCAACTAGAACAATCACAGAGGAAATAATAATATTTCCACTGATTTTTAGTTAATACTAAGTTTAATTGATACTGAGACTAACTGAAGTCAACAAGTCCAGAGAGGAGGGGACCCACTTCATTTTTCCCTGAAAAGAAGAAAAACAAAAAGCCTGACTTTACACTCTGTGACAGCAGGGAAGCTAAAAAGTCTGTCTTGAAAATTGTCCTCTATCACTTTGCAAGGCAGTTATGATGCACCTGAATGCATTCCTAATGGTATGGATTCAAGTTCTAGAAAGATCCACAACAGACAGATCATCAAGGGATTTAGACTATCTAAAGGTACTTCAAATGACCAGGAAAGCCATTTCAGAACAGGTTTCTTCCATAATATGGGTACTAGAAAAATTATTTGGCTACAGTTACACAAGACTATGGATAAATTAGAACTTTATAAAGAAATGAGGGCAAGATGAAACAAAAATGTCAGGAATGTGAAACTCCTCTATCTTCAAAGTAAAAAATAGAGAATGAATAGATGATGTTTTACATACAGTGAGTTCCAGTTTAACAGACAATAACTGAGATTACGTAGTAACATACTATACCATAGGTCAACATTCGGTAAAACAGGGCTGCTCTCAAAGTATTTACAGTCAGGAAACAGAAAAAGCATTAAATGTTTAAAGTAAACATGTTATTAAAGAAGAAAAGAAATATGCAAACAGATATAAAATATTTCATTTTGAGCTTGACTACCTTTTATTTGTAGCTTAAACCACTTATATCAAAAAGAATTACTCACACATCAAAAATAGTGTCTTATGCTGTCTCACATGTTCTACAACGAATGTAAGCAATAACTTATGTTCAGTGAAGCATCAGCGTAGTAATCAGCAAGATATTAATATAAAATGTGTACCTACCATGTCCGATTCTTAAGATTTTAGAATAGTTAAGTGCAGATAAGTGTAATTTTGAGAAGAAGAACATCCTTTCTTAGGACTATCAGCAGAAAAGAACTAGGACCCTGGAGTTGGTAACTAAAGCTGAAATATAAATTGTCACGCTTCCTAAAATTTTGTTGAGCACAGGCTTGAAACCAGTTTTAAAATAATAAATGTATCAAGAAAAAAAGGCATATCCATAGTTAAGATGCAAAGACATAAGTGGAGTTGGCTTATGAACAAAATACCAACAGGGTAAGATACTAACTGCAAAACTGCTGGAAGCAGTCAAGGAGGTTCCTAAAACATTGATATAGTTTAATACTTATCCCTTTTTGCTTCCATCCTGAAAGATGGAATAACTTTCTGCAATAGCTTCCTGATTAAAAACAGTATTTTTATTTTAAATTTTCATGGATTCTGGAATACTTTTTCTTTGCCTCTTATTTTTGTGATATAAAACAGAGACAAAATGGTGTTCTCACAAGTCTTCCAAATTTCATGAGATCTTCTCCATCATATAAAAGAAATTTTTTACTTTATAGAAGGAAGGGCAATGAACTACTACTTTGAATTACTTAGTAGGAAAATCCAAATGTGAAACCGAAAAGAAAAATAAGAGGATACTTGGTAAGAAGTCAAATACCATTCTTTCAAAATAGTAAAAATTCATTATAAGAATCAGGATGGAGAGCTGTTTTAAGTGATTGTACTGCACAGGGGTGAGAAGTTTGCAAGAGGTCAGGAACAGAGTCACAAAATGAACAAAAATTAAGAATCTTCTGACAAGTTCCATAGGATCTTATTTTGAATAATAACAGAAACCTCCCAAAATTATTGTCAGTTAAATAAAGGTTCTGGAATGTAAGTATTACCTTAACAACAGGATTCAGCAGAACAACACCTGACTTCTTTGTAATAACTTGCTTCGTTGTGTAATGATGTTCTATGAGCTGAGGAATAGTTGGAAACCCAGTTCCTTCAAAACGATATTGATTCTGCATGAAGGCAAAAGGAAGAAGTTACTTCTCTACAACCAATAGTTTGAACAAGAAACTGCAAAAGTGCACAACCAAACTTTCCTCACTAGTAACAAAACAGTAAAAAATGTACACTTTTACTGAGTTTAGATTCCATTTCTGACCTACTGAATAACATCTATACTGACTTAACCATAATGATAGATAGTAAAATGATAAATTAATAAATGCAAAATTACTGCATCAGTCATTTAAGGCAATATGATAAAATAGCTACCTAAACTCTTAATTTAAATAGATAGGCCAGTTAAATTTAGAACTATTACTGAGTGAAATAAAAATGTTCTAAACCAGGCAAAACAACACCAACTTCTGAATTATTTCTAAAAATTACAGAAAGCAAACAAAAAACTCTGACAATAAAATAAACAGGAGATAAGCAATACTTTCTTAATCTGATCTTCCTTCATTTATTATGTCTCATAAAATTTGTAAATCCCTGGCACAGAGTATAGGATGCATTACTGCTCTTTAATAAAGAGTGTTTACCAGGGGAGTGTAAAGGAGCTAGAGACAAAGGCAGGTCATGCACAGGATTCAAAGAGAAGTTTGGCAAGACCTGGCAGCTGATTGTGAAACATGATAAAGTCTACTGCTTTCACAAGACTCAGCATCTACAGTGAGAGAGCTTTTCCAAAAAGGCAATAGCTGTCATAAGCCAGCCTGACAACTGCAACAATGAACAAGCACTGCAATTCAAAAAACTCAGCGCACAGATGGTGATCCAAGTTCATTTACACAACTGGGCAATGAACACCTCTACCACCTCTACCATGCATCCCTTCTAGCCCCCAGGGCTGAGTTCCTTGCACAGAGCATGGTAAGGTTATTGTGCTCCTTAAAGGTTAAAGATTAACTTCCTGAAACGTGTCATTGCTATTAGTAAAGACAGCTGGGTCATGTCAGCTGTTTTTAACATCCACAGATCTCGATCATGAAAATGTTTTCACTCTCTGAATGCTTTGTTGTTCATTAAACAGTGACTCAGCTTTGATTGACCACTAACAATAGTTCCCATTCCTTTCAAATAAGCTACTTCATACTTCTGTGCTGATGACCCAAAAAATCTCATGTCCTAAGAGTCTCCTTAGCACAGCCACCTATTACTTCCTCATCCCAGATCCAGCCATGGGCCCATCCGCTGCTGTTTATGTAAAACCTTCAGAGCAGGCAGTGTCCTTTGAGTCTGTGTATTTACACCCAGTCCTCACCCTTACTAAGATCACTAAAAAAAATTTTTTTTAAATGGCATAGCCTCAAATAAGCCAAAGTGAAAACAAAGGTGGCCCTGAGTGGCAGCAGCGAGTTTTGATGCTTAAAGCTGAATTATTGATTAATTAATTTAAAATTAAATATTTAAAATTATTAATGTATCAACATTAGCCTTCAAAATAGTGGTAAAACAAGAGAGAGAACACTTATACAACTAAGGGACTGCTGTTAAAACATATGTCCTACTCTGGTCTTCAGTGCTTGATTCAGAAGAAAATACAGAGACCTGTCAGTGATCCAAGAGTGTGGTTTGACCAGTCAGAGACCCAATTCCACATTGTTCACACCAATGTAAACAAACAAACGAATCCTTGAACTAAACTCTCCTCAAACTTCCCTACAAAAATGTTCATGAATATATCCTTCACTATAGGACACTAATAATCCCAACACCTACTTTCTAGAGCTTAATAAGGTTTTTCTCATTCTCGGAAAATTCACCCCACAGGAGTGTATAAGAAGTACTGAACATCTTTAAGAAAAAAAGGTTTTATCTTCCGTGACTGACAACAAAATCTACCACAAATTAATCCCAATAACAGATGAACATAATGCTCTATTACTAAATGTACAAGCAGATAAATATCTTGACCTGATGATGTTATCAGTGTCCAAGCTATGCAACATTAAACAGTATCAGTCTTACATTTCAAATAAAAAGAGGAAGTACAAAATTATGGAGATAAAGAGAGCTTGCTTTGCTTTGTTTTGTTTCATTTTGCTTTGGTGGAAAAACCCCCACAACATAAAAGGAGTTGGCTTACAGGTAGGCCTCAAAATTGGACTTGAAAGACCAATGTATCTATTTTGAAGATCTGCTTGCCACATACAATGATCTGCACAAAATTATTTCAGTCACACCACGGATATAATGTGCATTTATTTCTGCTGGGTCAGATCAGGGAGCACCATGCATCTTATAAGACTCTAGGTATAAGTAATCTAACAGCTGTTACTTACTCATTCAGCACTCTGACACATCAAAATACTTTAAGGTCATAAAATCAAAATAAAATAAAATAAACAGACTTTGTGTTCACTTCTGCAAGGAAAATTCTAGTTGAGAACTAATGAAAACTCTCCAG
Organism: Acanthiza pusilla; assembly: GCA_036630365.1. Taxonomy (NCBI): domain Eukaryota; kingdom Metazoa; phylum Chordata; class Aves; order Passeriformes; family Acanthizidae; genus Acanthiza; species Acanthiza pusilla. The sequence continues at coordinate 2,017,581 of JAXCHO010000152.1, read as the reverse complement.
CATGACAAGTGTCTATAATCATTAATCATAGAGAAGCATTCCAACCTCTGTGAAGTTTGAAAAATATCACTGCCTCTCATTGAAAGGAAATAAACCAGGTACACAACATTGAGTTACCCCAGGCATGCTGCATCATCTGGGGATTCAGACAACTAAATTCCCTCACTGTAAGTATCATTATGCGATTAAACTCGAGAATTTTTCTGTATGTGAGAAATTTTATTACAAGAGACTGAAGAGACAGCACTACTGAATCAAAACTGAGAATGATTTGCTGCAATTTCATACGTCAAGAAAAATTTCTAGTAATATTATGGGAACTGTCATATTTTGAATAAGTTTAAAATTCTGCATGGTAAAAAGAAAAACATATTAAAACACATTTTAAAAAAACCCAAGCAATGCAGTAAGAAAAAGAAAAATAAATACACTGGATAAGGCATACAATAATTAATAGTCATCAATTTTTCCTCAGAGCAACAAGGGGTTCAGTTCTGGTCCTTAGAAGTATATTCATTGTGCAATATCCAGAAGTGTTTGTGTTATAATTAACAAAACAATAACCATAGGTCTAAAAAGAACATAAGCATCTCAAGTGCAACAGGGACTCCAATTCCCATCTGCATAAAAACCAAATAGATTGTTTTCTTCTCCATTCCTGTTTCCATTTTTCAGGAAGATTCAATGGGATCTTTACAGTCTGAATTAAAAGTAGCCTAATTAGCACCAACTATGAAAATGAGTTTAAAATAACCAAACATACATGCATAAATAAAGAGCAACAAGTTCTAGATTTCAAAACATTTTCAGAAATATCTTGGCTTTTCAGTATAAGATAAGAGATACTGAACAATCTGATACTTCATTTCTGTCCCAAAATGACCTTTTCCCCTGATTCCAGTGCGAATGGAAATATTTCCAACAGCTTTCATATTTTCACATAAAGGCTAAATCCATTTGCTACAGTAAACTATGTAGATCCTAAATTGAATATTCAGTACTATATCAGAGACGTACATCAGCATATTGTATGATAAAGTGTCTCCGTTGTCCATCTGAAAACACAGAAAGGACATATTCACCAGGTTTCCCGTGGCTCTCTCGCACCAAGAAGTCTCCTTGCTGTTTTAACAGCTCCTGGGCTTCTATTCTTGGAATTGCACCATGATACCAGTCTTGCTCAGCCAACGGCTTCTCAGTGGTTGAGATTACATCAAAGAACTTGGGAAAAATATTGAAGAAAAATGTTACTATAACAGTACATCTTTAGCACTTACTTATACATGAAAAGTATCACAAACAATAATTTCTTTTCTATGTACCTAAATAATGTATTTCTATTAACCAGCAAAATCAAGGCCCTTACATTTTCACAAAGACACACTGATCACTTTCTTTTCTCACTTTCTTTACTTCAAAAATTAATACCTCAAAAGTAGACGTTTATGGAATCATCCATAAAAAAACATAATGTTTTTTATCTGGCTTTCTCTTTTCATAAGCCATACTGACCAACTCTCTCCCACATGTTCTGACACATTATTAACAACAACTGAAAATCAGTCATTTCTCTATCCAGACAGAAACTTCTCAAACACAAAACCATATTAAATCGGTTTATCCAAAGCATTTGAATTGGATAAACTGTTTATGCAGAATTTATCAATTGCATCCAAATCAATTAATAATTATGAGACATTTTCCCTACATTTACCCTGTAGTGCAGAATACACTCCTGGGTGTACTATCCTTATGAATTCTATGATAAGAGTTTCTGAAGACACAAAGATTGCAAGGAATTATTTTCACTGCATGGAATTTGCTGCATATGGAAGCTAATAGCTGCAAGTGGAAGTTAATGAGTTTTAACCTATGATTTCACAAATTAATTTTAACATGCCTACATTATTTAAGAAAACACTAAAGAAAACTTCATATTTTGTCAAGCACCATCTCAGATTTATTTGTTATGGATAGGAAGGCAGGCCGTTGTTTAAGCTGTGGGTCATTCAAAACCATTGCCAGAGCTCACAGAAATTCTCACAGCCAGAGTGGTAAAACTCTGAACAACATAACCCAGCACACACTTTATTGTGAATGGAACAGGCTGGAATGTTTCCCAGCCTCCTGAACTACAACCAGGGAACAGCATGGAGCTCTACACCTCAGTGAAGGACAATCAAACTGACACAAACAAAGCACACCGTTCTGAATTAACCTCTCCTATTGCTCTGCCCTGATGAAAATCCAGGTTGGATGCCATCTGCACATTTCAGGTCTTCCTCAGAAGCTATTTAGATCACAATGCCCCACCTAGTCCAAAAAAACACTAGGAATGATCTCACACTCTCAGAGTGGAAATTAGCAGACCCAAGAAACAGAAGCTACTAAGAAATCCTTGTTTCCAAATATCTGCAATTCTTTAGCATTTGTATAAAATTTTTGCTATTTTAAAATATCTTTGTGGGCTCCTGGCTGTCTTTCTAAGTTACGCCTCAGAGTCCAGGATCTTGATGGAAAACTGGAGAACATATTTAAGAACCTGATAGAGCCTGGTGTTCTCAGACATCAGCAGACACACAGAGAAGGTCATCATGGACGAAATTCTCACCAAGGAGAATTTCAGACCTGAGATTTGAAAACAGCTCTATACCTAATAGACTCACCACTAGGAAGAGTGAGTGTGCCCTGTTACAGAGTCAGAGACAGGAAGGACTACGTAAGAAATAACTACAGCTTGAACACAAATTGCACAGAGTTTTTAAGTGCAAATGCCAAGGTTATGTGTTTATCAGCACAGTGAACTGCTAAAAATCGGAGATATTGACTGGGCAAGAAGGTAGTCATATCTTTCAATTTCATCAACAGTTAAATACATCTCAGGTGAAAGCTGTCTGCCACTGTTAAATGACGTTATGCCCTTTTCTTTCACTAAATCCTCAAGAAAGAAAAAAGCTTTCCAATTGTTAGACAATGTGTTTACTCCAACATTTATTGTTCAGAGACGCTGAGCTTCACTTGAAAGAAAACCTAGACCTCTGGTATGTTCAGAGCAGCAAACCCTATAACACAGAAGCAGATTTTTTACTTGAGAGGGAATGTTTGTAAGGAGAAGAGGACAGTTCAGGGTCACTAATCTACTTCATGGCCTTCACAAGAGAAAAGTTCTAAAAAATCCCTGATGTGCAATTTATTTTACAGCTTAAAAAGGAAGCCAGAAGACAGTAACACCTGCTTAGGTACAAACTGGGTGCAGGCTGAGGCACTGCTCAGGCAATCAGGATCACATCCCAAAATGAAACATAAGTGCCTTTATGACAGAGAAAGAACTTACGGAAGGAAAACAGAGCATTTTAGACATAGATAACTACAGTGTTGTCTATAATTCTATCATCAATCTTCCCTGTCTTTTGAATTTGATTGGACTATTATTTATTATTTTGGAATGACACAATGAAAATTCCACAAAGTTTTTTCTGTTGACTGTCCTTCACTTTACCTTACCTCTACTTTTTATCATATCAATGTGGGTTTTCTGATGAAGCAAGCAGCAATTATTCTTGTCTTGAGTGTTAAAGAAATTGCATTATTTTTATGAATAAGTTTTCTGATTCCAACATATTTTCTCTATGATACAATATTCACCCTGACTGGCTATAGAATAAAACATGTCGGAAAGCCCAGAAAAAACAATACAAATGCAAGATATACAAACACTTTAATATTGATTTCAACTCAGTTTACCACTATTAGTACTAATATTTCTACTGCATTTTATAGTTAGAATAAAATGATAGGTTAGTCTTTGCTGAAAACAGAGGGGGAAAAAGCTATCTGCACAATATTAAATTCCCACCTCGTTTCTTTAAACTCTACTTAAATATCAGCCAGCAAGTTAATATGACAAGTTTATATTCTAGGCCTTAATACTTTACAATCTCACTTGGGGGATGAGATCTTTTGTTCATTTGTATGTACACCTACAGAAGCATTCAGTGGTGCAACAGCCTAAAGGAAGGAATATTGCTTCTAGGATTTATGTTGTTAATTTGGCTGGAAGGCAAAAATAAACAATTAACCAAATCATGCAGAAGAAAAGGAACTCACACTGAAAACTTCTACTCTCCCTCCCTCCCCTACTTTTTTTTTTTTTTTTTTTTGCCTGTTCTTTTTCCCTCAAGATTTCCATTTATTGTCATATTTCACTCATGGATTGTTGGGTGGGGCTGGAGTTGTATCCTTATATACTTAACTATACTTTTTCTTCTACGAGGAGATGGCCTCACATACTTCATCATGCTCCTCGTGGACCTAGTACTGTCCTCTTTACTTATATTGAGCCCTTTTCTCTCTCCCTGTTTAGAAATCCATTGGAACAGATATTCTTCTCCCATAGTAAAAGGAAGTAGTCCCCAGCTGCTGTGCTTATTTCAAGAGAAAAACTGAGCAAACAGCAGTGTGTTACTTCTAACTCAAAAAAAATTGTATGTTATTCCTGCACTTATGCTGCCAATTAAATAAAAATAATAATGGGGATGGTATTTTATTAAAGTAATAATTGTATTTTCACATGTATTCTGAATGCAAATGTTCTGCACTTTCTAATTTTCCATCTTTGGGCAAATAAAACATTTTCTCAAGGTATTTTTTGTCTCACAGTGTAGAAGAGTAGCACGGACACAAACGAGAATGTAAAGCAGTAAATTTAGATTGATAATTTGAGACAATACCCTATGGAATATTCTGTCACTGCATACCTGGCTCATTCCCACATGCTAATAAGAGATCATCTGAAACAAGCATTAATTCCACCTATTATCCTATAAACAATAAAAAAATTATCCTATAAGCAAGAGCAGATGTTTGTGTCAAGCTCAAATTCCTCGTACCAAAAAAAAAATACGCAGAAGGGCAGAAGCTTGCATTCATGATGCAATCAGTTCAGACTCTTCATTCAGATTATTTGCAGCGTTTCATTACCGGTACATGAAAGTGACTCCCACTGTTGTGTGTCCTCCCCTCATTTGATTAAACTTACATCTCTTTCTATTAGAAAACTGGCTTGGATTTTGTGCAAGAAAAAACACCTGAATCCTTAGCCTTGTTTTCAAACTACACTTTTTCCCGTATTACCCCTTGGCTTCTCATTCTGAGAACATAAAAAGCATTTCAGTGCCAACACACAAAAATTCCTTGCTGCTTTTGGAATGATATGGTTTCCCCCTGACTTTTTTCAGATGACATACAAAACATTAGCTCTCTCCAATTTACAGAAAAAAAATTCAGTTCAAAAATCCCACCAATTAAATACTGGACAGTGTTTTTAAAGTAGCACTATATTTAAACCAAGATATTGCTCAATTTCTAAAGTTTTTATATATTTAAAAATTAAATACTTAAAAGTACTTAAAAAACTTAAAATACTTAAAACAGATAATTTGTAAACAGGTAGGTAACAACATATTTTAGACTAGACTATATGAGAGGATCAGTACCAGTCCTTCTCCTTTGAGATCCTTTTTTGTACTGGTCTATTTGAAAAAGTAGCAAATTCTTTTATGTATATTAATTTTGCTTTATAATGCACATTCAATAATCACTTTGAATACTTTGTGGATGGATAATAAGTTTTCAGTACCAGTTCATATATCTAGCAATTAAGCATGGTTATGTAATAGTCAGCAGGAAACAGCTGACAACATTTAATAGCTAAGTAATAATTTGTGAAGCAAATTTTAGCCTGATATGTATGGTCAGCTTTTCTAACACGCAAGAAATCACTAAATCAAAACATAAGGCAGAACTGGAAATTGGCTAGTTTATATATTCTAACTCTGAAGTAATTTAAGTTTCATTTAAGCAACAGGTAGTCAAGATTGCACTTGACACTCCGATTTTGCTTTCTGACTCAAATGAACCAATGCCAATCTTACTTCTTCCAAACATATTCCAAGGTTTCACCAATCCTATCTACCATGTCTCTACAGCCAGGTTTACACCAGCTTCCACAAATGAAAATCAGAATGTGGCACATAGCTTATTTGAAATATCACTTTAGGCCAATTGAAATTTTGACATTGACTTCCCCTGATTTAATCTAAAGGTTTCATTTTGATCTTCCTCTTGAGATTTTTTTTCTCTTCCAAATTTTCTCTGAAGAAGTCTTAGGTAGCTTTGTTTTGTGGTTTGTGGAAGTTTTTTGGTTTATTTTGAAGCCGTAAGTTTTTATAATACATAGAAATAGAGGTGAATACTGTGTCTCAGCTATGCAAAGAACAGAGGTCAAAGAAATACAAATTTTAATGGGTTTTTATGATGAAATGCTGCATTTTTACAACAATTCAAAGTTTTACAAAATTAAGATCACAATAATGTGGAGATATTGTTTAACACCAAGGATATTTTAATATTTTAGCAAGGTTTTTTCCTGTTACTTTCCAAATGTTATGCAAGTTTCACTTTTTTATAGGAAAAGCTTTTCTACCCTAATTTTACCTCATTATTGTATTTATTTTCCCATTCCTTCATCACTATATACAATTGACCTCTCTACACACATGTATATTTATACATATGTAATTGTTCTCTCTTCCACTCGTTCTGAATACTGTCTAGCTTAAATACAGTTTGTTGTGTCCTTAAATATGGTTTGCTGTGCATCCATCCTTGGATGCAATCCTGCAGCATAAAATAGAAGACCCATTGCTTCTGAAGTTTTCCCAAGAATGTTATTTCGAGCTTATATGTCAGGTGACATGATCACAATTAAAAGGCATTTTTAAACAGTTTTAGAAACTCTGACCAACTTTTTTGAAGGTTTTTTTTTTTCCTTTGCTTGTTTTTTTGTTTTTTGGTTTGGTTTGATTCTATGCTGGGTGGGTTGGGATGATCACATTTTCCACTTTGAGAAAAAACAGGAAGAAGGTTTTCAAGTAAAATGTGACACATCCCTAAGTAGCTACTCAAGGATTCTAACTAACCTTGCAAGCTTCCATATGAAACAAGCAAGAGGAAATACAAAAGTGAAAGAAACAAGGTATTTTATCCAACCATTATAGAACTTGAACTAAGGCCAACAATAACTCAGAGAAACTCAATCATTTATTTTTAGTGGGCATTTAAGCAGGATCTGTAACAGTTACTTAAATAGTACCAGCAGTAGTAGCAACAGTAACAATATGCTTATACATTGATACTTTTATAACAAACATGGGGAAAGTCATTATTGCAACAATTGGTAAAACATAGATGGCTATCTACTACAGATTATTATAATACAGTGCAATTCAAGAAAATCAGCCTTGTTGGGAAGAGTACTCTGAACAACATAGCACCACTCTAGGAGCTGCAAAGAACATAAAAATTGTGATTCTCTTAAAGTATAACAAGTTGTTCTGACATACCATTATACCATAATATTATCCTGTATGCTGATCAATCAGAACCGTGTTTATATAATATTACTTTAATGTAATTTTTGTCCATTTAGATGGAAATGCATGATGTTTCAATAAAAATCTTATTTAAGTGGTAACAATAACAGAATATATCACAACACTACAGTATTGGTACTACTTACTGATGATGATCCCAACATGGATTTTGGAGACCTTATAATTCCAGCTATGGAATGACGTATAGTATCAAATCTTGAGACTTTATCCTTCTTGTCCTAGAAGAAAGAGCAGAATCTCCAGTGAAAACAAGCAAATCTGTATGACAATTGATTTATTGGAGAATGTGCAATATAGTTTCCTGAATTTTATTTAAATAGAAGATAGGAGCTGAGTTTCTACTGATACAAGCAGGAAATGTCAACATCAGCAGGACTAAGCTCAGATCAATTTAACTACTTACTAATTCTGCATTTCCTTAAATATTTTGAGCAATTATTTTAAGTAGAAAGAAAATTGAAATTCTTTTATAGCCTAAAATCAAGAGACGTAACTCTCAGTTCTCCTGAAATACCTGTCATCTTAAAAGGACAATGATTTGAAAATATATAATTTTAAAAAGCCCACATAGTAAAACACTTTATATATGTGCATTATCCTTACTTAGTACATGTTTAGGGTTTTTTCCTCTTATTAAGAGGTTCTTCTCTAACAACAGACTATCTGTAAATATTAGCACCATTGGTGCAAGTAATAGGAGCATTCTGGCATTACTATAAACCGTTAAGTGCAGCCACTGTCCGGATTGGAAATTTTGCAAGAATTCTCTGACTGGAACACTGAAACAGCCTTTAAAAGCATCTCTAGTTCAGCACAGTCAATGTAAATTCCAAGGCCTCATAAGCTGACTTAGTCCAAAGACTGTATTTTTCTTCATCTCTATCAGCTCTCAAAATTAATAACTATTCTTAAAAAAACCCAAAACCAAACAAACTGCTTTCAACATGGACAAACTGAGTTTATTGCTTGTAAATCACCTTTAGAAAGAGCAAAGATATTCCAATGCATACTCACAAAGAAAATAAACTTGAAGCAGAGAAACCACACATTAACAATCTCATTCAAATTAGCTATAGGCTAACTAAACTGCAAAAAACTGATAATGGAGACAGACTACAACTGTTCACCAGTGTTACAAAGAAAAATTGCTTCCAAGTTTCCAATGTACCCCTTTGACAGAAGAAACCAAAAATCTCATAATGTAATAAATGCAGCTTCAGTTTATTCCAAGACTTCCAACAAGAAACAAAATCTATTCATTCTGCACACCGAATTTAGCAGTGTTTGAAATTATTTCCAAATATAGTTTATTTTACAAGATACATGTTAAACATTATCTTATCAAAATAATGTTATTTGATAGCAAAATTCTGCAATTTGCCCTAATTTGTATGCTATTAAGTAAAAGAGTGCAAAAACCAGTCAAGTTGTCAAAACCCTGATAGGGAATGCATCCATCACAGAAATACCCATGTGCCCACTTACCCATCAATAACATATTTATACCTTTTATCAGACTCAAGTGATATCATACACCAAATAATTTCATTTTAATGAAACAAATCTGTGCTGAATCCCAATTTTTAGTCTCATAATGCTGCTGAATTAAACTGTCTTCACAAACAAAAAATTGCAAAACCCAAAAACAAACCCAAATAAAAAAAACCAAAAACCCAACACATTAACAACTTAGACACAAAGTCTTCTGCTTGCATGTTGGTTGTGGAATGATTCATTCCCCACATCTCTTCAGAAGTGAGCCATGAGATTTAACACCAATTAAATGTATACTTTTTATATGAAAGGAGAAAATAAGTTACCAAAAGTTGCACGAATTCTACTTTGCTTCCCACAACCAAAACTCAAGAGTTTTATTTCTAGTGCACACTAACAACCCGGTTATCCAGTAACAACATCAAACTACAAGTGAGGTTCTACATTCACCAGTTTCTTCTTAACAAAAAAATATTAACAAGAGGAAGCATTTTTGACTCAAAATACCAGACTCAAGGACTGGGCCAACTTTGATAAGCACCACTGAATGACACAAAGAGGGAAACAGTCGCATTAAATAGAGTGAGAATTGAAATGTGGATTTAAAGGATAAACCTTGGCTTTGTTCAAAATGTAGTACATGTCCTGTTCCAACTGCAATACATTTATAAACAGTATCTAGCATTTCCATACCTCTTTCCCCTGACATACTAAAACTACTTTGTATCTTTCAGCAATGAAGCTTCAGAATATGTCTGCACGGCAGGCATAATCAAATATATAACAAAACACAATTGTAGCCTGTACTGAGTTTATTTATTCCATTTTAGTATTTTTAGGGCAACCTAGATAAAACTAAAGAGCCACAGCAGTGGCCTTCAATTGATTTTTCTTGCCACTGCCCAGCTGCAGGGTACCTTTGAAGGATCCACTAGATCTTGCAGGAAATGTGTTTTCAATCAGAACAGTACACAAATCAGTACATAAAGGAATTTTTATATGCACATTAAGTATATTTCTTTTTCTAAACTAGTGTAAGACTACAACCCATCTACTACATGTAGGAACATCCCATCTACTTATTTTTATAGGCATATATTATATATGTACGTATATATGTATGTATGTTTATATGTATGTATTTATGTACCTGTGTGTATGATCTTACTAGTTAAATCGGAGTGTTATTTTAAGTCTGATTTACAAAATAAAGCAAATACACATCAGGGCTATCTTTCAGTGATCTCACCCTAGCCACATCAATTTTGAATCTCTCAGTCAAGCCCCTCTCAATTCAACAAAGGATTTAGTAGGTGAAAGGATTATGTCAGGGTATTAGGTTATTTAAAATTTCTGAAGGAAACTGTGTGCTCAGAAAGGTCATTATAATTCCACACAATGCTCATTCCAACAGACACCAGATGTCACCAAACAGAACAAAAACGACAATTATGTAGTCATGACAAAAGTTTCAAAGTTTCAAGATATGTGACTATCAGACCAACAAACCTGAGATTGACATTGGAAAGGAATCAGAAATTCTGCTTCAGGGATGCTGCTGAGATCATTATGGAGTAGCATATACTTGCTAGCATACACTAGGCAGCTACTAAAGCATATTAGCTGATTCAGTTTAATTTCAGCTTAAATTAATTACTTTCAGAGATATTAAGAAAATGGTAGCATGATTTCTCACTTCTTCATTTTATACTACACTAATTTCACTAAAACGCAAACTAATCTGGGCCATAATATTTTATTCAATAACTGAATTACTACTGAAAAAATTATACTCTACCATTAAGAAGCTAGGTATGTATGAAAATACATACTGTCATTAGAGAACATTTTTAACCTATTTCTTAACTGTGTTTAAACACACCTTGTGCTATAAGAACACATAATACAAGGAATTATGAAAAATGTATTGACCGATATTTCCCTTTCAGGACCAGTTATGTTTCTAACCACTCCCCAGAATGAACTGAACTATCTCATAAACTAGATATTACTGGGGCGGGGGATATCATCAGGTCTACCAATGACAAGGTGTGGGATGAGATGCCATCCCACTCACACCAGTGAGATGCCCAGAGCCTGCAGTAGGTACACAGGTCAGCAGGAGAACACCTGAAAGAACACCAGGGAATTTCAGCCACTCCAAGCACAAAGTCAGCTTCACTGGGACCCCACCGAAATGCCTCCATGCTGATGCACACAGCTGGGGAGTAAACAGGAAGAACTAGAGATGTGCTCTTGCTTGCAGGGCTCTAACCTTCCTGGTATCACTGAAGCACAGCGGAGCAGTTCCTACAGAGTGTTGGAACGGAAGGATACAGGATGTTCCAGTTTTCTTTCCTTCTTAAGAGGGGAAACTATTACTTCAGCTCTTTTCAAGAGATGTCACAACAGAAGACAGCCATTCTGGCACTCCTAATTTCACGTTCCATTTTTCTTTTCTCACAAGAGATAGAAAGGAGAAATTAAGCATAAGAAGCAAAAAAGAAGGGCAGGATGGCGGTCAGTTGAAAAACACAAGTGAAGCAGTTGCTATTTTACAAGAGGATTTCTTCAATTGCATCTTTATATATGACCAGAAGCTGGGCATCTGTGTTTCCTATGTTCTTTTTGGGGGATCTTGCGCAGCGTGAGGTCCTGTGTGTTTTAGTGGATTTTTTCAGTACAATTTATCTCCTGTGGTCATGCACTACAAGTGACATGGTCTTGTGGACCACAATCTCCCAGATGCCAAGCACACAATTCTGTCACTGAGCAAAATCACTGCAAATCTTAAGAGTGACAAGAAATGAAACAATTACCCATCAGTATTACACAACCAAAAAGACAGGCCAGATGTCTCACAGTCATAACACTATTTTCAGTGAACATGAGCAAGACAAAGCAACAGGAAGAAAAGATTTTGTTTAAATTGAACTGCGTGATGTAAAAGCCCCAAAGAACTTTTTAGCTGTATAAATCTAGGATTTGGGCTGTATTTTAGATGTCATTATAAAAGAAAAATAGTCTATACTCTTATTATGAAGTAAGTGGCTGGAGAGAGATGTAAGATAAAGATAAAACAGAATTAATGCTTCTGAGGGACAAGCAAATAGTAACACTACCAATCAAAGGTGTAAGACTATCAGTAAGAGAGACAAAGAAAAATGGAGCATTTATATTCCTAAAACACTAGTCAGACACTATTTATATCACTAGTATGGTGATATAAATAAGCCCATACTCTAATACTATTCAATTCAAAGAAAAAAAAGCCTCATGAGTCAGATGTGAACTATCCACATGGATACAGAAGTTGAATGTGGACTTGCAAATTAAATCACAGAACCTTCACAGGAAATTTAGAGGAAATGTTATGAGGACTCTCCAACTCAAAGAGAAAATTTTCTTGGAAGAAAATGAGATTTCAATTAGAAGAACATAATCAGTGATATCTGAAAGATGAGAGTGGTAGCACTGTTTCTGTGATTTGGCTGGGGAACTGGTCCTCAGAGATTTTGATGAAAACTATTTCAGTACAGTACAAGGGCTGTAAGATAGAACCAGACAGGGGAATTCCAGTAGCTATGGCAAACGATACGTTCAATGAACATACAGATAAAACAGGCACACAGACAGTATCTGACACCGCAATTAACACAGTTTTTGTAAAGTGAATGCTAGCTTCCTTTCCTGTTGAAGATACTATTTCCCCCATGAAAAGGGTGCTGAATAATGCTCACCTTAAGGCTTCAAATTTAGACGATGGGCAGAACAAGGAATATTTTTGGTTTTGTAGAAGACTGTAGAAATTCAAAATAGAGAAAATAATTTTCTGAAAATGATCCTCTGCATTAGTCACTTCAGTAGTAGAGATCAGAAGTTATTTAGGAGGGGCCCGAAAGCATGTCATGAACTTAAGACTACAACATTAACTAGGGCCTGCATATTGATGAGTGGATAAACTAACCACAAAATCTTCACGTGTCTGTTTTACAGCTATTAGCACATACTGGAAGAGATGTTAAATGCTGACATTCTAAAATATGTGCATACAATGGAACATGGCCAATATCCCTGAAGTCTGACTTGATTTCAGAAGTAAGACTGATCTCGTTCCTCAAAAGACTTTTCTCTCTTCTTTTTTTTTTTTCGTCCATGAACTGGGTACATCAGACAGACCACATGTAGAAAACCAGACAAAGAACCATGCAATCTTTACCAAAAAGCACAGGGCATTTTAAGCTATTAGCTATGGCACTCACACACAAAACCCATTGCTAGCTGAATATAAGCTGATTACTTGAGTTGAGCAGATCATCTCTTTGGAGCCCCCTTCCAGAAATCACAATATGCATCTCCTTATTATAATATACATTTTCTTAGTTTGCTCTTGTACATATCTAGAACTGTGCAGAGCCATGTAGATATAATATCGTTATTAAAAATTTAAACATTCAAAGCTAATTAAAAATATCTCAAGTACACAGTGAAACCAATTAAACAACAAAACTATTCAAAAATCATTTTATGATAAGGCAGCATTTTCTGTTTTAAACACAAGTAACACCTTACAAAGCAGCAGAAATGATACATAATTGATGTACACATATTGTAAAACACTGCACAATAGGCAAATTAATGTTCCCCATTCTGAATTGCAGGGGGTAGCCTGAAAAACAAGACTTACTAGTGCGAAATTTAGTAAGAATTATATTTCCTCAGACCAAAGGCATATCCCAGACCATGCCAGTGGACTAATAACCTGTGAGAAAAAGAGAATGACAACTCTTCACAGCATGTCTTTGTCCTCTGAAGACATATACAATAAGATCAGCCTAACTAACTTAGTCAAGATGTGATGTTTCTACATGCAAGTCATGGAAGGATTTTCCTTTCATATTTTTCAGCCTTTTTCTGAATCTATATAACCTATTGCAACCCACTGCTGCAGCAACCAGTTGCACAATTTCGTTACATGTCTTTGAAGAACATGTTTGTGTGCTTGCTTTGAGTCATTTGCCTGCTGTGGTTATTTGATGGTCCCTACTTCTTGCTTCTGCAAAGACAGAGAACAGTCATTACTCCCCATTCACTTCTCTCATCTATCCCCACACCCAACACACTGAACGCATTTTTATTACGCTCCCCTTCATTACATTTCTCAAGTCAGTAAAGCCCAATCTACTTATTCACTCTTATTCACTAATTCTACATAAGCTCCTCCACATATCTGAGCATTATTTTGCCTTTCTGAATTCTTCTACATCGGTTTTCCAATTAAGGGAGCTGAAAATATAATTGGTTACATGAAGCCGAACTCTTCTGTGTTACACAGCAAAAGGAAAATTTGCATTAAGAAAAACTCCAGTTAGACACAGAAAAAAAATCACAATGAGGACAGTGATCAAATACTGAAACAGGTTTCCCAGAGGGACTTCCATCACTGGAGCTGCTAGAACCTCAACTGCATAAGGCATTATGCAGCCTGATATAACTAGAAAGATCGCCCTGCTCTGAGCAAGAAGCAGGACCAGATGGACCCCCTGAGATCTTTTCCAATTTAAATTATTCTGCAGTTTTATAGCATTTGGGAAGCAGGTGCACATCAATTTATACAGTGATGCAATGTTTTCTGCTCTCTTCTTTCTTCTTTTCCTGAAAATATCTGCCACCTCTTTTTTGGTTTTGAACAGCTCTAGTGACCTGATATCTTCAGGAACATTCAGACCTTACTTTTAGCAGTAACTCAGAAGTCATTAATGGTATATGTTAAATGAGGCACTGCTCTTACAGGCTACTCTGCAGGAATGTAATAACACAATACAGTGCTAATATTAAAAATTTTTAAGAGGCTGTTAGACACAATATATGCAACTTGTAACAAGCTCAGGAATTTACTCAACTTACTATCAAAAAACCACTTGTTTTCTTTCAAAATAAAATTTTTTTCTCTCATTATTACTTTCACGCATTTCATTCCTTATACACCAGATCTTGAAGCTATAACAGAGGCTAGAAATTACTTTTTTTTTCCCAGGAAAACAGCAGTAAGAAAAAGTATTAAGCAAGAGACTGGTGAAGTATTTGGAGACAAAAACCTGAAAAGTCTTTGGCATATTTTACTTAGGAAAGGTTCAGATGTCAGCAAACACTCTGTGTAAATAGATTAATTTTTTAAAAAGAATTATGAATACTACAATATGATTGACCCTCTGCTTTCTTTTTTGAATCCCTATCTATCATAACAGAATGTACAGTTAAGTTGTCTGCTCTGTTTTCTGTTTTAATTAAGCCTTTCAGAGGACTAATTTTTCAAGCTACATATGAAATGTCAGGGAAATGTCACCTTCATCTTTTAAATAATTAGCAAATCTTCCAAACACACAAACATGTATTAAAGGTCTTAAAGGAAGTCAAGCACCTCTTAATGGGGGTTAGCAATAATGTTTCCAGAAACAGCATTTTAACTCTTATACACCTAACAGCTTTTTTATTTTTAAAAGGATGATACGTTGATTTCACCAAATTATCAAGAATGGCAACAGTTCTCTAGGGAAAGAGATGACTAAATGCACCTCAACACCTAAGCTGAGGCACTGAGGTCATGTATAAAGAAGGAAAAAGTAACCAGACAAAGACTTTTGCAATGCATATAGGCCAATAAAATTAAGTATTCCTTCTTTGCTTAATGAATCTATCTCTACAGCACTAAATCCAAAGACACCTCCATGCATTGATCACATAAGGCTGTCAAGTAAATGACATCTGATTTCAATACAGGCAATTTAACAAACCAATTCGACTTCTTAAGGTTTAAAGACAAATGTAGGACAAATAAATACTTTTTTAAAATTAAGTTTAAATGTTATTATCTTATTTAACTGTGGAAACATGTAACACAGAAAATTAAGACCTCCATCCTAAAACAAGCTCAGGCTGGTGTGTATATTTTCAGATGTGAACTGTTTCACTAATTTCAAGAACACTGTTATTAATCAACAATGCCATTATTAACTGAATGCACAAAAAAAAAGGTTAATTCTTAAATTATCACTGTACTAGTTTCAAGTAGTAACAAATAATCAAATTTCAGTCTGTACAGCACTTGCTATATATGAAAGGGAGCTACCTTTTCATGGCATGGTCCTTCTCTTCCTTGGTTGCCATTGCCACACCACAGTAGCAGACCTCCAAATACACCCAAAAGTTCCCTCTTGCTGTAGTTCTGTGTAAGCTCATCAGGTTTCAATGGGAGAACATAAAACAGACTGCACTGAGTGCTCGTAGCTGTACTGCAGTATCTAATGATCACAAAAGCAAGAAAGCCTACATCTTGCAACCTCTGGCAGATCATCATTCAAAAATCCAAAGGCATTAAAAAAACAGTGGTATGATGAACTGGCAGCTGATGAAGGTCAGCATCTGCCAGGACAACATCTTGCACAGCACTCAGGCTGTGCTGCTGCTGCTTCAAGGAAACCAAGAACCACAAGTCAAAAAGCAGTGAATAAACATGCATCCACCCACCATTTCAATTAAAAAACTCTTAGGAGCATTTTTGAATAGAAGAGACTAATTTTATTCTTTAATACTGGATATATCAGTCTGAAATAGTTTCAGGTTTTTATGACCCAAATCCTCAGAAATGCTGGAAATGCTGCCCCAGAGTTTTAATCAAGACCAACCCTACAGCTGCCATTTGAAGTGGGAAAGTCTTCAATGTGAAATATGTTTTAGAGCTGGTAATATGCATCTATCCACATACAGACTGGTCTTGCCATACCCCTTTCAAATTGAAGAAAAAAAAAATGAAAAGCTGAGCTAGAATAAAAATTCTTGGTAAGGTAATGGAAGAAATGGGGTTTTTTCTATGTAGACATGTGCAGTGCAGCATTTCTTCATGTGGAAAACTGCATCTCTATTAACTAGATTGTGAAAAAACATCAACTGAAAACATCAATTGTCCTCCACTGAAGATGGACATCAGTGTAGAAAATACATTTTATGTCCGTAAGTTTTCATATACTCCTTTATTCACAAAAAAAAATTAAAAAGGTAGAGAGCGGTTTTGGCACTTGTTAACAAAATGATGGTATTCTGTAATGGCACTTCCTCAATGAACAGTGAAAATTTAGGTGTACGGTAATTAGCTCAAGTTTTAGAAAAGTTTGCATCAAACTTTCCAAACTGTTAAATATTACCTAAGGACTAACAGAACTTTATTACAACTACTGGCCTAGTAAAAAGAACTAGAGTCATGACTATATGGGCTGATAACACAAAGCCACAGGCGAAGAACCCCTTGGCTACATTTCACACGAGAAATGAAAAGCTTTCCAGTGCAAGTGCCTGAAGAACTAAGCTATGCATGAGTACTCGACAGAATGAACTCAGCAGACTAAGCAAATACAAACACAATGTCCAGGACATTCTTACATGAGGATCCAGACTGGTAAACATAAAGTCTTGCAAAAAAACGTCCAAAATACCTCAATTCCTAATGCTCTCTGCAACAGTCAGTAGCTGAAGTAAGGAGGAGATGAAGATCACCCACAGCTACCACAAGCATGCTGGCAAATTCCTGAAGAGCAGTGTGCATGCCAAAGAATGCCATCTGGAACTGGAAATTGTCTTTACTAGCCACAAACTTAAAATAACAGTAATAGGCTTGCCAGAAATCCATATATACTTACACACCCTGCAGACTGAGAAGCACAAACCATTCTCCTTTTCTCATTACTATAAAAACCTGTGTTGGTTATTTAAAAACTCTGAAATCCCCAGACTGGAAGTCAAGCCACATTTCAGCGGAGCACAAAACAAAAACTGTTCTCAATCTTTTACTCCAGATCTGCACAGGCAAAGCTTCCCTGGTCCCACTGAGTACAATGGCATCAGTATCTTGACAAAATATGATCACATAAAGCAAATCTGTTGGCAGTTTGTAGGTGGGGGATTAGAAGTCAGCAAAGAGGAAAATTACAGACATGAGCTACAAGCAGGTGATTTATTTCTGCCATGGGGGTTAGTCAAAAGATGCTCCAAGAAAGTACAAGGAATGCAGAACTAAGGTAACAGGTCAGCGAGAAGGACAGCTTGGGGGTTGCTTCCTAAAGATTCCGGAAAACAAACAAACAAACAAAAAAATTGTCTGTCCTCAACTCAAGCAGCTGTTCCATCCAAAAAAGTGTATTCTAAGGAGGACTGCATCTCTTTAGACTTCAGCATTTTGTAACCAAAGAAGGCATGGAAAGACAACTGAAGCAACTAACTGGATTCTGTGCCAACCGCATAAAGAGAAAACTAAAGCTATGGGAACAAGTACCCTGTGCAAAGGCCAATGAAGCAGCTGATGCTGCTTCCAACTCTGCCAACTGGGGGTTATTCAGCCCAAAATATATCTAAATGCAGTATTTATAAAGATAGCCTGAACTGACTGCAGCATTTGTTAGTGACTGCACTTAGTACACAGGTCAATTACTTTAATTAGAATGCACTACTCACTAACAGGAGCAATGACAGTCTTTCCAGATCTCATCAAATATATTCAAACACTGTCAGATTTGGTTGGTTTTTAGCCACATTTACACTCAGTAATGCCTGCTAAAGGTAAGTACCTTACAAAGCTAGTGTAGGCACTACATTACAGATCCTGGGCATTTAAGTCGAAGAAAGTCTGGTCCCTGGAATGGATTAGATGTATTGAAGCAGCAATGCCCTGAACAGCTGCAGGGGAAAAGGAGACAAAAGTCAACATACAAAGAACAGAGAACAAGAACAGCATCACTATATTGCACGACCTTGAAATCCACAAGCAACCATAAACCCTCCTAGGGTTCACAAGACACCAAGAACTAAATATCGGATAGCTGTGGGATCCCGTGCTGCAGGCAGGGAACTGAAAACCAACTTCAGCAGAGGTCTATGCCAACCTACAGAAAACTCTATTCTCTAGAGGGAGAATAACTTTAAAGGAACTTCTAACTTTAAAGGAAGTTCTTACAGGCCTGAGGAAAATCCAGTCTTCCCAGCCAACCAGCATGGGATTGTACCACAAGGGCGCTGTTTTTATGTTTGTTATCACACTGCTCTGACTAGTACAAGGCAACACTTCTTCAATTCTTCCATCTACACACTGACATACACCAATCAAGATCCGTCTTGTAATTCATTAACTGGCTTGAGCTGACTCACTGACTGGCACTAGCGAAGCCAACTGGAAAACGTTGTGTCAAGCAACAAGAAACAGTGTTACATGTTATGTGACCAGGTAGGAAGTGAAGCTTTTTTCTTCTCCCAGTTAACAGTGTTATTCAATATGGACTGGTGATTGTAAACTGTTTGGAAAATCATATTGTGAGAGGATGCATTTTTTTTACCACAATAAAAGTTTCGTGGAGTTAACCCTGAAGAGCATCAGGAAGATGGGACAAAAATGGTTCTTAGCCAGATCCACATTTACATTAGAAATGTGAAAGAATAAAACTGAACCTTTCATAACTAGAAAGAGTTTGCAGTATGCCTAGATTCAAATTTGATCAGGTATTTCTGTTTGACAGCTGTTTGGCAGGATATACAGAATATGATGTTTGCAATCGGTTTTCACAGATACTTGTTTATGCACAAAATCAGCCTGCGTGTAAATAGATAAAATGATAGACCAACTCTGTGACAGCTTGAGCACAACTTGAGCACCATAACTGAGGTAGGCTTAATGAGTAATCTCTGCAGGGTGCCAAAACAACAAATATCTGCCAATTTAAACAACAGAACAACAAAAATGCAAACCCTCAAAATCGGCAGTGCTCAAATCCTACTCTGCGTAAAGCCTATGGTCCACTGAACCCATCACAGATCCCAGCTACAAATCACAGACACAAACAAGACTATTTTGAAAATACAGACATCAAGGAGGACATACTCGGTGTGCGAGTCAGTAATGGTACCAACAAGTAACAGATTTCAATCCTATTCAAGCTGAGATTCATAAATTTTATCTAGCACAATGGATCACAATAAATAAGACAGCACTTCTTCTACAGAAATGCAAAAAGACTTTGACTTATTAGCTCAGTCAACAGATATTCTTTCTTATTTCATTCATTACTTATTAAAAAGGGTCTGAACAACCAAGCGGTCTGTCTTCAAACTCCGTAAGTAGTACTTATTTAGCATGCTCAAGCTGCTTGTCGAATCAAAGAAAAAACTCCTTTTGACCACCCCCTCAATAAAAATCAGTAATTTCTCATTTGTGGGAACAGTTTTTATATATATATATATATAATATACATATATATATATTACAGTTATAAAATGTATGTTGAAGAAAGTAACTGATTAAATACTTCAGTCATGTTGGTTGAAAATCCTCTTTTTCTCACTATTTTTTATTACATATTATAAAGCTACATTCCATTATTACACAGTTCCTGAGACACTTTAATGCCCAGATCAAATTTTACATACACCTATCCACAGAACCAGTGTTAATTTACAAGTTATAAATCCCTACAGACTAAACAGAACAAATACAATAAAGGAGAAGCATCTGAAGCAGATTGAAACCCTCCAATACAGTCACAGCTTTGGATATTACCACAAAATAGCCTGAGAAGAAAACAGCTGCATTTCTGTCAAAAAGGTACTTCATTGACCCGTACAAAAACTACTCTAAGACTAATCATTCCTCAATTAATGGTACTTACGTAGTTATCACATATTATTGTGGCCTGGAATTAGAATCAGCAATCACAAAATGAACACAACTACACTGTAACAGCATCCTATTAAGAAGGAAATGTTCACAATTCCCACCTGCAGGTTTGCCTTCCTCTCACCCCCTATAGAGAAAACAACATCTCCCCTTTATGCTATAATAGCCAACAAATTAACATAAGAAAATTGAATTTATATCAGCAGCACTGAACTTCCATTTTCCTTGAGGATGTGGGATTCTCTTTCAGACTAACAAAATACAAATGTACCTAAAAGGTTTGTTTTTTTAAACCCAGAAGTTACTTTTTAACTTTTTCCTTTTTAGAACTCTCTGAATACATCTCCCCTCACTTAAAAATTATACAAAAATGTGTATCCTCCTTCAGTACAATGGCCTATGGCCAGCTCAGTCACATTAGCTCCTTCTGTACTGCAACATTTGCTGTATTACACTGAATTTGGTATAAACAATCACCAAGTTCAACTGCTCTAGAGAGCAGCTAGCACAGAAGATGGAAACTTCTGGTCAACACAATACAGAAATTGTCAAGCCTGTCAAGCATCTCATTTAGCTCCCCCACCCCAAACCCAATACACTTGAGTTTCCATTTTTCTCTCTCTCCTACCTACAGTTGTTTCATTTTTATAGTAGTTGCTGAGTAAATGCTACACATTTCCAGAGTGATATAATTTCAGTCAGACATTGTGAAAGTCCTCATTGTTACAGAGTTCTGGCAAAACTACGTAAATTTAATTTAAAGTAAAATGACGAAAGTTGGTATTACATATAAAGCCAAACATTAAGTGATTTTATTTCATCTTAATATTCAGAGCCCAGATCTGGGAAAGATATAGCTCAGGTTCTATCACTTCTATACAGTATTTTTCTTATCATACTATGATAAGATTTGCTTTGATTTAGCGCCCAACATACGGAAGTGGCAACATGTGTTGATTAAGTCAGAGCCACAGTCTCAAAGAAATACTGTCTTATGAAATTATACTGACAACTGCTCTGTCTCCAGCCCTTCCTCATGGATGAGGAATACATGGAATATATTGTAGCTTTCTCCAATCCTGTATTTGGTCCTGTGACCTAGATGGACTTTGGACCCACATTAAAGTCCTGTTCTCAGCACTGTCTTTGACCCTTTTTCATTCTGCTCCTGACAGGACTCCTAGGTGCACTCTGAACCTGACTAAAGGCTCTGCTCCTCTGGAGCTGCCACTATCTGGCTCTGCCACCCTATCCTTAATTTGGTTTGTTTCTTTTTCTTTTTTTCTGCTTTCACTGATCTGAACTTTAGCTTCTAGACAGCTTCTAGCTTGCTTTTTGCAGGAAGTTGACAAAAAAAAAATCTGGTTTAAAAAATCATTTTGCTTGCATAAAGGTTTTGCAGTAACTTCCAGAAAACGAATCTGCTTCTGATCCACAAAATCCTACAGATTCCCAAAAGGAAAGGCCTTCAATCATTTTCTGAGAATGACACATTTCCATGCACCTTGGCTGTGATACTCCAAACTTCCCTTCTTCTCTAGGATGAGGACATACATTTCGGAAACCTCTGGATATCTGCTATTATCTTCATGCAAATGTCATTGCTTTTCTCACATTACCTAATACAACAGCCAAATAAAAATTAAGTTTTTTTATGATCTGTTTCTGTACCTCCCTAAAAAGAAATTGAGATAAGTAATCCTGGAATTTTTTTACTACCACTATCTCACACAGAACTTTCATTTTCCCTACCATTAAAGACTATTTTGAACCAAGAACTTGGGAATCTGTTGGAAAGGGGGCTTCACCTGTTTGATTATTAATATCCAGTACTCGTTATGGCTTAGGTTATCCAAGACATCTACACAGGACTGCCATACACGAGTCACAGCTTCATGTCACAGGCAGGATACCTTAGGCAATTTAAAAATTGTATTAGTTCTGATGTTCTGGCACCTGGATTCCAAACTAACCAGAACTGTTTTGCATCTATCTGACTGCTGGATGATTTTGGGGAAAAAAAAAAAAAAAAAAAAAAAAAAAAAAAAAAAAAAGTAATATCTGAAACATGCTATTCCATCTACCTACTGTTAAAAATCACCAACAGTAAAAAACAAAAAAATAAAAAGGAGAACAAAAAAATAGGTCTGTAACTTAAAGATAGTAGTCTGAAAATTGGATTCCCATTCTGGTTTGTCAAGCCTGTAGCAGGTGAGAACTTCCCCACATGGCAGAAAAAAAATCAGAAGCCACAAAGCGAAGCATAAAATCATTCACTTCAATCTGGCAATAAACTACCAGTGACACTAGATAAAAACCATAAATCCTAATTCCAAGAATTATTTTATAGCAGATTTTAGGAGTTTTAGAAGCATAATAATTGCCTTTAAGGACAAGAGTATTTTTAATCAGCCACTTTAAAAGGAAGAGAGAAAAGCAGAGAGGTGATTTAAAGCAGCCAAATTCTATCACATTACTTCCTGTGTGTTGCCTAGAGGCTATGAGAAGTTAGCAATCCACTAATTCAGTCCCACTACTATGAAAAAGATGCAAGAAGGCAATGATGATGATTTTGGCAGAGAATTACTACTTTCCTCCCAGCAGACAGAGAAACATATGCTGGATACCAATATGTGATTTCTGTTCAAAAGGAAACTTCTGTGTGAAGCTTTCCTAATCCACAGAAGATTCTGACTGAAATAACAAATCCCCAGTGGGTATGCAGTTCTGCAACATGGTGAAGACTTCTTCCTCAAGGAAGAAATGAAAGCTCTTGAAATATTTTTGGCAGTTCAAGAGAGGTCTAGGTACTTATCTCAAGTACTTATAACCCTCCTTCATATACAGAGGGTAAACTAACTCTGCACTTCAAATATTCAAAGAGTCCTGTTCCTGTGAATAATCCACCTCCCTCAACTCCTCTAAAATTTTGCTCACACTTCTAATTTCACCTTTCCTCAAGACTAGGTTATTTCTCAACACTTTTTGATAGATAATATGCTAACCTTAAGAAATACATAAGTTCTGAGCCTTAGTGTGTGAGCTTAGTCCAAACATTTACTTCAGAAGTTTCCGGGCATGTTCACTGGAAAGAGATTTGACAGCTCCACTGACTTCTCATCCCGTAAATTCTGGACTAGTCAGTGGGACAAAGTATAACTGGTTTTATCTGTCTGCTACCTTACAATCTTCTTTTGTATTGTTCTTCCTCTGATATATGTCCATTAGGCAATTGGGATTTACAAAAAGAAGAAACAGAAGCTAGAACATATTCACTATGAGAGAAAGATGAATAGAATTCATCCTCCACACTTCCTAAAAGCATCTGACAATTGGGGCATTTTTGATCCATGTCAAATTCTGGCTATAAGCCAGAAACACAGGCCCCAGCCAGCAAGCTTGGAAAGTGGCCATAAACAAAGATCACTTAGCTGAACTTCAGCTGTCCAGGCAACCACCAAATAAAACTGTTTATTTCCAGGTCTTTTATGAATAAATAAGCAAAATTTCTACAGCATGACTGCACTGGCAGCACTTCCTCTCCTGAGACTAAAATAAAAGAAAGGATAAGGATACTAATGCTACACAGGCAAAGTCTGGCCCTGTTTCTACTGACAAGAAGGTTAAAATCTTGCCATAACATAGTGGAAGTGTACAAGGTTTATAAATATATAAACCAAATAACTGTGAAGGGCTCCCCTACCATGCCCTAATATAATCTTAGTTTTATATCAGGGTCACGAGCCTCCAATCAGCAGAGAATTACTTCCGTGGACAGATAAAGGAGATGTTGGGTGACACATTACAGAGCATGAGAATGCGTCAATTCTTCTGAATCAGTAAGAAAAATGACAAATTTATCTCGGCTGTTATGTTTCCAGCTACTGCTGCAACGGCCTGTCACAGAAGGCAATCATTTCCCCGCATGTTTGAAAACAAAAATCCTACATAGCCTGAGACAGCATGGGAAAAGGAACCCCCAAGAGTGTGGTATTCTCTCAGCAGATTATGTTTCAGGACCTTCTGATCTATCTTCTAAAATGTATGCAATGAAGCATCTTTATTCAAATAGCAAATTCCTGAAAATCCTCCTCCATATCTATGTAACTGATAGTAAAAAATTCAAAACATATGAATTGATTAAATTTGTCAATTACAATTTTAGTGAGAGTCCTGAAAATATTCACCTCAAATCCAAACCTGCAGAGGAAGATTGACTATTGGTTTGTTGATCATACTAATAAGAGCAGTTAGTCATGGATTCTAGAAAGCAAGGATGGAAAGATAAAGCATTCACATTAGGTAGAATAATTTACAAATTATGAAAGTAGCACTTTAGCTCTATTTCATGCATTTAGTATTTTTTTTTCCTTCCACAATGACTGAGAAGTAATTTCTTAATTACCACAATCTTCACTAAAAGCTGGCTTATCTTACTTCTAAAGCAATCACTAAGGATAAGATCTCTGAAGCCTTTTACAAAGGAATAACAAACAACAAAAGCAATTATATATGAGGTGAACTTCTTTTTTTTTTCTTTCAAGTAGTTATGCTACAACAGATAAAACCATTTTCTGCTGTGTACAGTTTTAAGCCTGGCTCTCTACTGGCACAAGGCATTATAGCATCCCACTGGCTGCACAATGGTGCTTCAACTTTCCTGCCCTGTATACCTCTCACGAGTTCATGCAAACAGATTTGAGTTATTCAGTCATAACTAGTCTTCTGGCACTGAGCTCCACCTGCTGACAAGTCTCTCAAGTGTTGCAGAGCTTGCACACCAAGACTCGGTTTTGCCAGCCAGTTCCAGGAAAATGCTGCAGTACACAAAATAAATCTGTGTGGAACACTTCTACAGTGAGAACAGCGTGTAATTTCAAACACACTTTCTTAAAAATAATGGGTTTATGCCTTTATAAAATTTGTTTTTACCACGTAAGGAAAAAGGAGAAGACATACTACAGTGGCACAGAGACTTCGCTATATTATTGCCAAACAAAATTAATTACTATTTTATATTAACTAAATCTATTGCCTGGTTTAAGCACTCCCTGAAGATTTCTTATTCTGTAACAATTTCCAAGGCAATACTGATGCTGTAAGTTTAAAGCTTTACCATGAAATGCAAATCATTGTAATTGTACTTAATTACCTGAGTAAATGTTTAGCTGGCACTGCAATATTCAAAAATTAATTATGTTTTTATTTCTAATCTGATCATTAGACATATGAAAGTTCTGTTGCTGTTGTTTTCTTCATTTTAATTACCATGGACTACTGCCATGCTTTGTTGATCATACTAATAGCAAAAATATACCTTAGTACCTTAAGACAAATGAAAGACCTTACATCCACTAAA
Source organism: Acanthiza pusilla (assembly GCA_036630365.1). Lineage (NCBI taxonomy): Eukaryota > Metazoa > Chordata > Aves > Passeriformes > Acanthizidae > Acanthiza > Acanthiza pusilla. The sequence goes on along the minus strand of JAXCHO010000152.1, from coordinate 1,991,561 downwards.
CATTGAAAACTTAGCTCAAGTAGGTTCTGCTTACTGGTTAAATTTTATAAAGTAACATAATACATAACACTTTGGATACTACTACATTTTTGTCAAAATATATCTGTTTACAAGGAATAACCAGCTTTTTAAAGTATCTATCTCCACACTTTAAATACAGAAGAAAATGAGAGCTATGAATCTCCCATTAAAACAGTGAATAGCATAAATGCATAACTCTAAGGGGCTCAAAGACAAGATTTTAAACTTCTAGTACCTTCAGCATTATAATTATTGCTGTATTGCATGGATAAGTCAGCAGAAAAGTATAACTGCTAGAAACAATAAAATGTTTCATTTTTCCATATACAATGACAAAACTTGTGAATGCAATGTTCAGAAACAACAAAAATTCATTTTTGTTTCACTCCTTGCTATGATATCCTCATTGAAAAATAGAATTATTCAGCAATTTCCTTTTTTTCCTAAAATGAGTACATGACTACCAATACATTGTTAACATTCTACAAAAAATAAAATACACTGACTAAACCAAACCATATTGAAGACACTAACAGAATTTGAAACTTCCTATAGTTAATAAAGGCAACAAAGAATAAGGAAACTAAGTTAAAAAACTCATGTAACACTACATTGTCTATAAAAGCATATCTAACAGCATTTCAGAATTTCATTCCTTGTTAGTATTCTATTATACAGTTACCTCATGTAAGAGAAGGGAAACAAAACAATTTGCAAACTATTCCACCATGAAATTGACTCCATTTATATGATATAAATACTTAGGAGATATGAAACTTTACAAAATTGCTTTGCATATCCTCTTTTAAATTACAAAACAAAAAAATTACTTGTGACTGAGGACATGAAAATTTACTTCATATGGATGCTGACAACACAAGTCAAGTACGATTTTGTAATTCTTAGGAAAAGAATTTGTAAAACAAGTGTTTACAATTAATTTCTGAAGAGGAATAGATAACCACATTCAAGTGTATCAGAGCAATATTTAGATGAACTGCTCTCAGATAAAGAGGAGAAACCTAAACGAATTTATAGCTGAACAAGCAGTGATCCTCTTGAACGATAGCAGGACGAGCCATCAGCAGGGTAAGAACATTTCATTGCTGATCTTCTACAGCTCTATAATTCTAAGGACTTTTGCTTAAAAAAAAAAAAAATCTCATTTTAAAAATCACCAGGATATTTACTTACAGAAACAACCCATCAGAGTATTATTCTTTCATCCTGAGATACAGTCAAGACTGCCAGGTCAGGGCAATGCCAGACATGAGCACAGACCGGAAGAAAGAGGAACACATCAAGAGCAGCCCTGCAGAGATGGACTTGGTAGACAAAGAGCTAAATATGACCCAAAAGTGTGCACTTGCAGCCCCAAGGGGCAACCACATCCTGGGCCACATCGCCAGCACTGAGAGCAGCAGGATGATGGAGGTGACTTGCCCCCTCCACTCTGCCCTTGTGAGACCCCACCTTGAGAACTGCACACAGACCTGGGGTCCTTAACACAAAGAAAGAGATGGAGATGTTGGAGCAAATCCAGAGGAAAGCCACTGAGCTGACCACAGGGCTGGAGCACACCTCCTATGACAAGAGGCTGAGAGAGTTGCTCAGCCGGAGAAGAGAAGGAAGATGTTCTCCAGGAAGATCTCACTGAAGCCCTTTAGCACTTGAAGGAAGTGCAGAAGAAAGATGGAGGGTGACTCCTTACAGTGGCAGATAATGATATGATAAGGGAAAAGAGTCTCAGCCTAAAAAAGGAGAGGTTCCAGCATGTGAGCAGAGTCTTGCTCTGCCAGGAACACAGCTTTGCAGGGACTGTGAGAGAGGAGAGCCCAAGTACTGGCAGTGACCACCCAACACCACCTTAACCCTCTCTGCTCCACTGCAGGGTGAGAGCAGCAGCCCTTTCGTGTGCAGAGACAGCAGGGCTGATAGGTCACTGGAGTGACCAGCTGGGGAAGAGGCTGTGACAGCAAAATGCCCCAGTGTCTGCACCACCTCTCAGCACTTCTGTTGTGTCCTGGCCCAGCACCCAGGTCTAAGGCCTTATCCAACATCACAGGCATCGAATCATTTTATGATCACCTCAAACCCCTTCTCAGAAGGCATGGCCAATACCAACACCATCAGGCACATTAAACTCCTGTCTTTTTTCAAGTCCAAAAGCTGGTAGAATTCTTTACTGAGGGGCAGGAGCTCCAGCAGGTCCTAAGAGAAAAAACAACTTCAGCAGAAGGATGGACAGGATCCAGCGCAAGCTGCTGTGGATCATGACCATCACCTTCTGGGGCAATGTCTGCTGATCCCAAGGCAGCCTCAGCACCGAAGGGCTGCTGAATCGTGTGTGCGTAAATGCTGAACTTGACTTAGCTGTGGAAATAAAGTTGCCTGCTTTCACAGTTAATCTTGTTTTTAATCCCATTCAGTCTCCTGTGCAAGGCAAGGAGTTCCACATCTGGCACCTGCAAAGTAAGTCTGCATGAAGAGTGCATTAGTCCTTCTGGCAAACTTTGCCTTGAAGAAGCAAGAGAAGCAGTAATTCTGCACAACTTGAATTCTTCAGATGAAATTTTACAAATCACACTTCATGGTGGGTCTTCTCTGCAAGGTAGCTTGAATGATCAGCATTATTTTCATAAAAGGTGAAGGCACTCTGAACCGTCAGATAACAAGCCAGATGAACTACATAAACTAAACCAAGTTCCTCATAGTAAAAAATCCACATTAAAAAGGAATATTAATGTTACCCCTGATGTAAGAATGTACCCCTGACTTACTTTCACAAGCCGCCTCAACACTAAATTTCACTTACTGGTTTAAAAAACAAAAAAATTAAAACCCACTCTATCCTGATTCTCACCCTTAGACTAATCATCTCAAGTAACCCCAGCAGACACTATTCACTAGCACTACTACACGATATGAGACAAAATACCCAACAAGATAGCCTACCCCAAAAAGTTTCTAATCCTCCCAAAATACTTTTGCAATCATTATCTCGATTCTTCTTTTCTCTTTCTTCATCTTTTTGCACTTTTTAAACTCCTTCTAGGTCATGACAAGTATACAAGCTTTGCAAAATAACGTTTTGTACCAGTGTACATGACAACCACCTTATAATGCCTTGTAAATATTAAACAGCAGTGGAAGCAAGAGAATGCTGACAATCAAGGATAATTGTAGAATGGGAATCAAACGATTCCACAGATAGAGGAAGAAAAAAGCTTTCCTCTCAGAAACAACCACTTAATTATCATTTCACAGAGCTACTGCCCCATGGGCCAAAAAGAATGTCAGACTAAACCTCAAAGAAAAGAAGTCACAAATATCTCATACACGTCAAAACTAATCCACAAAGGCAAACACTACTGTTTGTCCCTTTAGTAAACAGGTACTGTTTGTTTGTTTTTTTATGTGGCCTACAAACTTTGCACATAGCTGCACACAATCAATGAAAGAAAGTCACACAAAATATTAGCAAAGTAAGGTACTTATTTAAATTACAGGAGGTCTCATAAGAGCAGAAGAAGTTCCTTTTAATTATTAAGAGCATGTAAACATTTAAAAATATGTTGCAAAGAAAGCAATGCTCATTTCTGTTTAAGAAAAGAGTAATTACAGTACATAAAATTAATTTTTCTATTTGTAACACATGCAGCAATTCCAGCTTTTGCTGTTAATTTTCTGTCTACAACTGTGAATTAATTTCTTCAGCACAGCCAAGGAAATTACCAATAGCTACTCAGTCACATATGTAAGGGTTAAGACTTTTCATTATAAAACAGTGTAAAGAAAATCTAAGCATCAAGTGTACAGAAGACCAATCCAAGCCCCTAGACACTGATTGTTATGAGTTATTGCAACTTAAAAATTAAAAAAAAAATTATGCAAGTGAACTTCTTGTCCAAACAAGTCTCCAAAACTGCAAAATGAAGTCCTTTCAGTTTAGTCACCCTAGTGAGTATCTTGATCGTCTGATCCTGGGACTGAAGTACAACAGCAGGGCTACACAATTCAGTCAAACAGATGTCAAACTTACCATAGAAGTCACTGATCTGGCATCTTCTTCATAATTCACTACAGGTGGTGGTTCTTTCCCATCATTCTCTTGAACCTTTTGTTCCAGTAGTTCTTTCTGGGCTGCAAATTTTGCCTCAGAGCATCGTAATTGCTGGACTGTTTGCTTAAGTTCTTCAAGTGCTTGCTTTTGGCTCAGCAAGAGTACAATACTGCAGAGAAAAATAACAATTTAAAATACACATGGTTAGAACTAGTTAATTTGCTTCATAAAAGCTGGGGGAAAGAAAGCATGACAATTCCTCAACATAATTATTTAGAAAATTTTCAAAGCAACAAGACAATGCAAACATTCATTCTCTTCTCTCTATTAGGAAAACACCCATTTTCTTCTATCACAAAAATCATGCTGTAATAAATATAGGTGAAACTTCCTTGAGTTTCTCCTCTGATGAAAACAATCCACATTTGACTGAATTTATAAACAGTGGTGTTTCCCCTCCCTTAGAGAATAAATAAATTTTAGATAACGATTTCCATCTATCCATCCATCTCTCGTTGGATGAGAAATCCACTGCAATCAGTGTAGCTGTTGCAGTAATAATCTGGAATATTAGACTCACTTCATGTCCTGTATAAATTCATATGGCATCACATCAGAAATACCTGTATTTTCCTCTGCTCCATAAGTATTTCTGCACTGTGTTATAACTGTCTTCTGATGAAGGTAAATAAACTGATCTTTATGAGGAGCTAAAAGCAACTTTTTGTCTTCTGAATATTTTTATAGTTCTTCTCTGAATACCCCTCATACCCCTGAATACTCAGACAGTCACGATTAAATCATTATTGAAGGACAAGCACTTAGAGCATCTGCAGGTATCCAGATGACTCTATTATCCCAAAGAATTGCCAAACTCAAAGACTGACAGAGGCTCATAAAAGACAGAATCACCCACAGTATAATACAGACATACTTAAAAGGACTCAACCAGTGCCCAGGGACATGCGGTCTATAAGACATGGACAGTTCTCACAGTCTACAAGAAGAGATGAAAGAGGTAAATGGACCAGAACTATGAAGAATGAGGACCATATGAAGAAAAATCAGAGTATTGTGTTGCTCTGTACCTCCAGGACAATGCCTAGAAGACAAACCCTTCTAAAAGCCCTACCCTTGAAGAAAAAAAGAAAGGCAAAAGTTGTTCGTATAGGGATTGATCCTTCACAAACTGATGCTCAGCCAAATGAGTATTCAAATGGGTTTCAAAGTGAGAGGGGAACCACCTGCCATTAAATCCTCATTGGCAGGACAACATAAAGATCATTTCCATACTGATGAGTGTTATACCAAGTCACTAATGAACAAAACTCCGCACAATCAGCAGAATGATCATTCATTCAGAAAGGGTAAGTGTGAGGCATGCAGACATGATTACCAAATCTGAAACTGAGATTTGCCATGAGCCTGCACAGATTTAAAAGCATCACAGAAACAAATGAACAATTATCCCGACCTTATCCTCAAGACCGTGTGTTTTCATCTGGTCTCATTTATGAGAGGAAAAGGACATCACCCTGAGAAAATAACAGGCTTCTACCACCAGCAAGACTTTGGTGAAGGCACACTGGCTAGACTGGCACAACCAAACACAGAATGGTTTCAACCCATCACAACACAGCCATAACAAGACATACTCTGCAAGTGAAAAGTCAGTCACAAGTCAGTCTATTTCCTGAACTGCAGCAAGATGGATTACCATCGAATTCAGTTTCCCAAATCCAACTTTGAATGCTTGCCACTCCAGTCATGCATGAGAAAATAGAATCTATTTGCCTGTGGCTTGCATGAGTGCAAACTTTAAAGCCCTCATTGCTAGCAGTAGCTACTAGCAACTTCAGAGAGTGAGACCTTGTGTGAATGATCCCTGCAGATCAGGGCAACCCCTGAGGAAGTGCTAGAAAGGTGAACTGAATCAAAACCCAAATATTCAATATGTTATCATGCTGGGAAGGCAGGCAGTAGGCTTGATGTACACATATATAAATAAAATATAATTAAAACATTTTCTGTGTTGAAGGTAGTCCCACCATTTGAAGATGGAAAGGGGTATTAGGGTAATTCTATCAAGACATGGTCATAAGGCATGACCTTATGCAGTCGTGATTAAACCCAAAGCAACAATTGGACAAGATCTTCCAAGGACAGTAAGTACATGTTGAAACACCCTGATCAGTCTGCACTGCAGGTAAAATGTGAAAATGGCATTTGCTGGAGGTAGGCATGATCAATGACAAATCAAAACAAGGATGATTTCAGGGAAGCCTTCATCTTACTACTAGGTATCTAAGACAGATTCCCTGCCTTTTAGTATGACAAACAGGTACTGGTGCAATTTGAACTGAAACAATATTCTGTACACCACAAACATCTGCTAGAGAATCAGTGACAGAGGTGTCCACACAGTAAGCAGTTCTGTGGTCTGAACTACTTTCAGAGAGTGATAACTGGTAACAAAACAATACTAAGGGGGAAAAAATAACACCCCATCAAACTCAACTAGTTCAAATATAGTTTATCCTCTAAGTAGCATACAGCAAGGAAGACAGGTCAAGAATCAAAAATAGGAAAACACACTGTAAGTGCATGTGAACTCCACCAAAGAAAGGACAAGAAATACCTAATCAAAACACTGATACCATGTACCTAAATGAAGTTTTGGGTATGAGTTAAATACTATATAATGTATCATGTGACAAGATTCCTTCAACACAGAGCTTCAAGAGTTCTTCAGTGAATGAAGGATTACCTGAAGGACTTGCATTCCAATTCACTACCGGTACTGTAAACTAATATTTATGACCAAATTAGTAAGATGAAGACTGATTGCAACAACAATCAGAAAAACATCACTACAGACAAAAGGTTTCTTTATCTGTTATATTAATTTCAGTTTAGAAGAGTATGTGAACTTTTTTTCTAACCGAAGGTGGAAGAAAAACCTAAAGATGTTGCCCAAGAATGATTCTTTATAATAATGTTTTATTTATGGTGCACTAAATCACTTGTTAATCCCTCACCTTTGTTGCTTACTATGCAGTACTACACGGTATGAGATTTACATTCTTTACATACACACTTTTGCAAAGGAAATGCAAAGAAGAATGAACTTAACCTGACAAGTTCCAAACATATTACTGCATAAGAAAGTCTTGCACATGACTCTGAAAGTCTTTCACAGAATTACACCTACACAAAAAATTCTGTCCAGAGAGGAAATTGAACTCACTCATCTTCTTCGATCAAGCTGAAGTTATACCACTAATGAAAGATCCAGCTTTTGAGCCAAGCCAAAATTATGACAATTATATTAAACTCATGGAGCTGCTCAATTCTTCAATGAGTTAGGATCTGCAGTAGGCAACTGTTATTTTAGAGATGAGAAACCTATTGTTGTTTTTCATAGCAGTTGCTATACACAAAAGCACAACAAGATTAGTTAAGTCTTACGAACTGCATTACAGACAATTCTTTCCCCTCCAATTATTGTATTTTGAAATTCAATTTCAACTTACTCAGATTTCTTTTCACATGTCTTAGAGGACTCTTCTATTTTTTTCTCTAGTTCCAACACAAGTTCCTCTTTGCTCAAAAGGGTTTGCTGTGTCTGCATCAGTTCTTCTATTACTGTTTTTAACCTGTAAAATAGATTTCAGAAACCAAAGTTGTGAATGCATAAACTGAATATATTTGCGAACATTGTCATTTTTTTCCTGAAGCTGTAAAGGAGCACTATTTTTTAGATTATCTTACGCACTGCTTGGTGAATTTTTAGATTCCACAATAGCATCTGTACACACACAAGGTAACAGAATGATCTGCTGCCTGCAGGTTCTCCTATCAAGACAGTATTTTTTCCAGAACATGTGATGAGTTCTGTGAATTAATGCCTTCATAATATACTGCTAATTTATGACATGCTTTAAGAGAGACAAAAGCCTTCCAACTCCTAGAACATGTGTTTAATAAATACATAGAATCAGTAGTTGGGTTGTATTTACTTCTAGAAATAGCAAAAGTACAAATTATCACTTTCTGTTACAATAGTGATTCTACCCTTCTTCACAATTATCCTTTTTAGGTTACAATCTCTGGTAATGGTTAAATCAAAGGAAAAATAAAACCGTACAAAAACACTCAATACTAACAGAGAAGGGGTTATTACACTTTAAAACCATTGCTGACACTTTGTAATTATGCTGGTAAATATTCCAACAAAAAAAATTCACTGAATGTACAGCAACATTTGCATTCTGAACAATGCAAGTAAATGGCTTACGTATTAATGACTTCCAAAATGCATATCAATATGTTGATTTCAAGAAATTTTTAAGTCAGAACCATCTCTTAAAAATAAATCAGCATGTACATCTAGTTTCCTTCTTGGCATTTATCTTTAACTTATCTTACTCTTTTTCCCTTTTATTTTCAAGCCCAATTTCAATAAAATTACTGAAGGGAAGAGTAGAACACAGGCAAAATACAAGCAGTAATTACCACTGCATAGATCTATGGCCCAAAGCCATTCCAGACCAGGGAGTGGCACACACAACGCTCTAAATTGGAGGAGGCACATTCCACATGTCCCTATATATCAAACTGAATTATTTGATTCCAAACACTGAATTAGTCCTTTCCTCCCAATATGTTTTGTACAATGCTGATTACATATGGTCTGTACTCAGTCACGCATTTTATTCTGGGAGACTTAAATTACTAAAAAAAAGCAATAGAGTGAACTACCAAAAGTTATTTCCCAAAAGACCAAGCTTCTACATGTGTTTATTTTGAAATAAGATAAATATTCAAAATATTTCTCTCAAAGTAACATCCTCACAGCTCCCCTTTTCATACACATTTTTATTAGTTTTAGGCTATCAAAATCCGTATGTTGAACTTCTCTGTGTTTTCTCATACTGGGTCTCCAACTTAATACCAACTAACTTTTTTAATACCTTCCTAAAAAAGTAATTAACGATTTTGTAACTGCTTTTTGATCAGCTTTCTAAACAAAATTTTAATCAACACTGTATTTGCTTAACAACTGATTTACAGGAAGCAGATGGTTTATCTAATGATCAAGCATTGATAGTCATGAAATTAAAACTAAATTAATAAGACTGTTCATCACTGGAAGAAATGAGCATATACATGCAGATACAACATCTTCATTACTTCGTCACTTCAAAAGTATTAAATTTTGTATTTTATACTGCAGCATCAGATTAAAATAGAAAGTTGATGTAGTTCTTCCTGAAACTTTTGAGACACTTCAGGACATTTTTATTTATCTTGGAGGAAAAAAGAAAAAAGCTACCATATACACACTAAACTCACTTGCCTCCTTGTACTCAACATCTATTCTTTGTTTAAACAATAACTTTCATTCAAACTGGCTACAACTGACAACTCTGCATCTGTCTTGTATCATCTTGGCTGTGGTTTGCCAAAGGAATTTTCTTGTGGTGTCGTATTTGCCTTCTGGACACATTCAGTTTACAAAAGGATTTCTATTACTAACCAGTTAATCGCTATAACCCTTATCAGCTTTAAAAACCACACAATAACTCTACCTGGAAAGCTTCCTTTCATATTTCTTTAGTTATTAGCTTCATTCTGACACAACTATCATTTAAAATAAATGCTTGATCTTTGAAATCTTCTATTTCAGAAGATTTTTGAATATAAACTGGATATTAATGTGCTCACTGATCAACCCTTACCTCTTTCTGGTTGCCTCCTCTCAGCCTTTAATGCATGTATCTTCAAAGCATAAACTTTTATTGTTACACCTTTCAGAATTTCTGAGTATTATTCAGCGACAGCCATGAATATTTATCAGGAGACACCATAACTCATTCCTTAGAAAGGTTAGCTAGTCAATATTGACTTTTAACTACCTCCCTTTGTAAAAACTTTATTCATAAATATAAATTCACCTTAGAATGTAAAGAGCAGCTTTCTCATCATGCTCCGTTAAAATATACTTTATTAAAACCTTTAAACAGTAGTGTATGTAAAGCTGTCATTTTTCCATTGCATACGCAATAAAACAGCCAATTCAACCAAATATTATTGATTACAAATCAATATGTCTTTGAATGTTTTAGATGCTTGCAAAATAAATCCACCATGTGCACTTATTTTATTTGGTGGATACTGAATGTAGTTCTCCTCTGCAGAAACATAATGATGTAGCATTTTAAAGATCCAAGGCCATGATTTCAGTACTAAAGATCAACAGTTAAATTCCTATTGTTTCATCACATCCAGAGCTGATTTTTCAGAAGTCATTCTAGTCATACACAGTTGATACGAATACCTGTGGGGTTTTTTTGGCTGCAGTGGCTTTAAGGCAAGACTGTAACAACATATCTAAAACACAGATAACAAGGTGTATGAGTAAAGACAGTTACAGAGAACTGTAACAAAAAATGAATGGTTCACACCTGCGTTAAAAAGCAAAAGGACAAACAGAATAAGAATAAAGAGTTTTTACCGTCCCAGGAGACAGTGGAGCTTCATAAATAATCCAAATAAAAGGACAGTTTGAAAAGTGACAACAAATGCTGATCACATAATGTTATTTGTGGTAGGAGGAATGGTTTGAATGCAAAGAATGCAGAATGATTATTCTGGACCTTATGATACTCAATACCTGGGCTATCGTTACAATACATATGTAAACAGGCAAATATACAGTTGGGGAAAAAAAAAATCCATGGCTTTAATTATGTAGAGAATGGAAAGTGGTTCTAAAATGACTTTAATCACTCAGAAATGAGATCTTGGAGATACAGTAGACAATTCCTTGAAAACACTGGCTTGATGAGCTGCTGGGGTCAGAAAATCAAATTGAATGATTCTCTAGGCAACGATTCTCTTTGGTCTGACCTAACATGGTTTAACTGTTTTTCTTACAGTCCTAAATCTATACCAGAAGGTGAACACCTTAAAGACAGAAACAGTTAAAAGAGCTACCTGACTTCTGTGCCAGAAATAATGGCACACTACAAAATTTCTCATTCAAATTCACAAAATTTCAAGTTGATGAATGTAAGATTTGCAACAGAACACAATGAAAACTGTACTGAAAAATGTGTATTTGTAGGCAAATACACAGACATAGATTTATAACACAAATATACATTTAATCAGAAATATTTATCAGAAAAGCAACATTTAATCTCTTTTATTTAGATATGCTGATATCTTATTTCTAAACAACTGGATACAAAAGACAAACAGGAATTTATCTTTTTGAGCTTTTTGGTTTCTATCATGTTGAGAAAACACAGGGACTTGAGTAACCTGCAGAAGATACTGCAATATGTTTATGTTTGAAATACCTCAGCCTGATTTTGATTTTCAGAAAAACCTACAGGAAAGAAGGATGACAGTTTGAGTAAGAAAATTAAATTTAAAAAAAAAAATTGAAACTCCCACAATATATCATTGATGTCTTATTTGCATCAGTTATACTTTCCAAGGGGAAAATACTTCAAGTAAGTCAAACACAAACCGAAATACAGTACACACAGCAAAAAGATCATCAGCCAATGAAATTCTTAATTTCCCATTTTTAAGGCATGATTAATAGTTGCAATCTCACAAGTGACCACACAGGACCATTTTATGTCAAAAGTTGAGGCTGATAATATATGAACATAATAATCCCAGCAGTCGATTCGTTCCCCATAACAAATGATTAAAGGTGAAGTTGGTAAAAGTAATGAAAATATTTAACTAGGCAATATATTAACAAAACACACAGAGAGGTAGTTCATCACCCTGAATAGCTAAAAGCTCTGTGAAATGCTATACAACAGCTACATCTGTGTTACTAAGCTAATGTATTCTAAAGGTTACAATAATGAATAAGAATCTCCTTTGGAAAACAAAAGCAAACACTTAAAAAACAAGAGAAATAAATATATTCATGAAAATTTTCTACGTGCTGATTTAAATCACTGACCACGTAATTCTACTCAGTGGTTTAATCAAAATTTTTCATTCTTTTTCCTATACTAGTGAGTGTGGAAACACTTTTGGGAAAATGAACGAGCATGTTCCCAAGGAGGACTCAAGGTAGACTTGGGGCATTTTATCGATTAACTGGCACAGAGAGGGCCATAAATTAAAAATTATTACAAATTTTTGGAAAGACTGAGAAGGAGGGTTTTGAGCAAAGAACAGTAGAACTAGCATGGGAGAGAGTCCTTAGACTGAAAATACTGCATTAGAAACTGGACCTTAAAAATGGGGACATACCTATGCAAGGATCTCAATGAGCACAGATATACCACAGAACAGCATTTCCAAAGGAGGAAAGATTTGTAAAGACAGACTTACATGACTTGCAAACTTTCTGCTGTTAAATTATTCCACATGATCTCATTAGCTTGAAGGTTTTCATTTTCTTCTAGTAAAGATGTATCAAACTCTATTTCTTGTTCAACAACTTCTGATGATCTAATTTAGTAAATAATTGTTAGTATTTCAAAATAATAGTTGTATATTTGAGTAGATCATAGAGCAAAAAATGAGGTTCTTAAATATTTTATTGACTAGAATATAGTCAAATTACATATGAAATAAAAGGATAGATAGCAACTGGATACTTACTCTTTTTCATTTAACAAAGAACATTGTTCTAAAATCTCATAAGGTAATAAAATGCATTACAATTCTTTGAATCAAGTTCACAGCACAATCAAGGTTCTCAAGGACTACCAATGCGAATGGTAGTCCACATTCTTACCTTCTTCTGCCATAAAACTGCACGTGACAACCATCAATTCACACATAATAAAAACAACAAAAAGCAAGAAGTCTTAAGGCTATTTCTGCGTATACTAATACAGAGTAATAGTTTAATAAATGGGAAATATACTTTATTTTCTAAGTAAAAACTTTCTTGCATTATCTGCATGCTCTGAAAGCTCAACCTGCAATAACTGCAGAGTACAGAGGTACCTAGAGTTGACTTTAAACCAGAACAAGTTTAGCCCAGAATGCAAATTGCATCCAAATAAACAGTAACTTAGCTTACTCTGAGTCTAAACTGTAATGTATAATCTGCTGCCAGTACCAAAGTTATGGCTCTTCTCATGTAACTGGAAATTTGTTTTTCTAGAGCCAGTCAAAGAGACAGTTCAGGCAGCTTTCTATACTTGCAAGTAGAACACTTTTCGAATTCGGAAAAGGTTTTACAAGTTTTACAATGTAAAAGGAACCAAACAGAAGCAAATTCCTTTTAACATTTAAGGAGGACTACAGCTTCATGCAGGGTTTCCTCAAGAAGAAACATGAGATGGAAATGTTTACCTGTGAGTATCTATGAAGTCATTGTACTCAGAGTTAGGGTCTATCTGTTCCACCGAGGTCTGGATCTCTTTATGGACATTCACAATCTCTTCTGTTACAAGACTGGTGATCTCGCTATACTCATCCAAGATCCCTTTTCTAGAGAGGAAAAAAAAATTCTAGTGTATAACATGGCATTGAAGGCATAGATGGCATTGAAGATGCTTCAAACTTTCATTTTGCTATTTCGACAAACTCTTGTTGCAACTGGCTATAAAGGGAAAAATAAGATAATATATTATTCGAAGAAATAATGCATCACCTGAGGCCTTTTCTCTACAGGCTTAGGCTGGCTACGAGTCTCTTAAGACCATGCTCGTTCTGCTGGTTTCAGTGCACCTACATTCAGCACAGCTAAAGTAAAAACTGGAGAGATTACAAGGAAAGCAAATGTATAAGAGTTCATTGATCACACTCTTCTTCACACAGGACTTGCCATGCTTGTTACAACCTACACTAAAATATTTCTATGTCTCATGACAAAATATATTATGGCATAAGGCAAAATGAGTCACAGAAAGGTGTGCATTTCCTTTAAAAACTGGTTTTCTGTATTTTTTTAACTTTCTTTTTATATATGTGTTTACATAATGATTTGTCATTCAGACAAAAACAGGCATAAGTCACAAGTAAGCATATATTTACAAGAGGAAAGAAAATAATTCATTAAGTTGCTGTGGGGAAGTACAAGCCACCCAACCTTGCATTTACCTGCTTCCAAGAGTGGGAAAAACCAAGTGAAGAGTGAATGGCAGAGGAAGAAGTGATATTGTGACACTACTCTTATTAGCATCCAGTGACAAATACTCAGAACACCCTTCTATGCTCCTTTAGTTTTCCTTCATAATGTGCCTTCATAACTACATCCTATTTCATTTTTATCCCTGACAAATTTGCTAAGCTTGCCAGGATCTGAAGCATGGTAGCCACTGAAGAATTTTGGCTAGCCCAGAGGAACACACAGAGAAAAAAATATCAAGACTTTTTTCCTGGATAAAATCTCAAGCTATGTTTACTCTGTAAAAAAAAAGATCTGTGATAGGATATTTTCAAAATACATTTGTTCTGAGCAGAAAACAGAGAAGAGACAGAATTAAATCTTGCTCTGTCTGAGAGTATCATGTGTCAAAAGATTCCAGAAAATAGCTCATGGAGTGTGATGAAAACACAGCTAAACATCAACTACAGCAATGCCATGTCTAAGATAATCTGTGTCAATTACAATGATTTTAAAAAAGGAAAAAAATAGTTAGTAATATTAATCTATTTTTTTTCAATTTAAAAAAGCAATTCACCTGCAAAATTAGGGCTATTGAGGATGTTCTGTTTCATACACGTCACACCAAGCGCTACACCTGAAATCAGCATCTCTTTATGTACACCAAAGTCATTATAAAAGAATAATTTTCCAATACATTCAGAACTCACAGGAATGTCTAGGTAGTGACAAAAATATGTTTGAAAGGTTTTTACTCCAGGCAGAGAAAAGATAAGTGGTTTCAATAAGTTCTTGCTCCATCATAAATTTCTTCAGTTAATTATCGTATCTCATGATTCTAAAAAAATCACCTTAAATAGAGCACACACATTTAACTGTAGCCCTTTGCTGTGATCTTACACACAAAATTGAAAGGACTGTACAGGGACGACTACAAAGGTTTATTTCAATACCAGCACCTGAATAAAAAAAATTAATATGATACTGCATAGGGAAACTAATGATTCCTGCACCATGTAATGCGTGGAATCCCCAACTCTCCCTCACTTCCTGGGCACCGAAATCAAGAAGAACATTGACTTCAGAATAGGTAAGAAAATGAGTTAAAGAAGAGTGTTTCACATCTAAATGAGCAATACATGCAAAAAAGGGTAACTGCCCTTTATTTCAGGCCAAGACAAGGAGGCAGCATGGTGGTTACAAACCAGAAAGGAGGGCTAAAAAATCTCAATATCTGTTCTCAGAGATCATCACATTACACATACTCTGTAATGATGTAAAAATGATCTTTTAGGAAAGAGATAATTTCTAAGGGTAGATTCCTTAAGTGAGAGCAAGTTTACATAATCCTGTTAATTCTCCCACACATATAATTAACCATGCACCTGGCTTGGCTCTCCTCCACAATCACTTTCAAGAGACTCAGGCAGTTTAAACCGAATTTGTTGCTGGCAGAATTTCATAGTAATGACTACCAGAGAGGCAACAAACTTGCCACAATCTATCAGCTGAAGGACAAATCACAAGCTCAGATATCAACACTGATACCTGTATCAATCTGTATGAATTTGTAAGAACATGGCGTCTTTTTGGTAGGCGTAAGTAAGCACTCAGAACTACGGTCTGCATCATTGGGATAAAATTTTTTCAACTGTTATCCCCAGAAATACAGTCAATTAATCACAGTTTATTTTCAACTATTCCTGTAAGTTATTTAGAATATTACACACAGAAAATTGTACAAGCTAGAAATATGTGAGAATACATCTTACAGGGCTTTAATCATTTCTTCTTGCATCTTCTGTAGTGAATCAAGTAACAGAGGAAGTGTAGTATCATAATATTGGTGCTGATGTAATTGCGCTCCTTTTAGTGCCAACACATACTGGTTATGCAACATATGAAGTTTCATAGTGGCTTTTTCACATCGATCTTTGGCTTTCTCTGTCTCCTTCCCTAAGAGAAAACAAAACAAAAATGCACATGGTGATTTAAATGTATATATGTAGATGACATACCTGGTAGATTAAAGGCAAGTTTGCCCCTTTTTCTACAGTAATTAGTAAGGTACTTCTCTGAGGAAGTTAGAATCCTACCATTTTCAGATAATTAGTACATTCAAACGTCTAAGTTTTCTAACTAATAAACTATGTAAGAAAAAAGTTATTTTCTTTGGGCAGAAATGTGAGAATTTATTATCTGAAAGTATATGAAAACCACAAGTATAAAAATAATGTAACTATGAAGAAGAAAGAAATCTTAGACACATAACTACCTCAAAGCTATTCTTTTATTTTATTTTTAATACAGAAAGAGATGTCCTACTACATCAGTTTCATTAAAAATCTATTCTTTTTTGTGTTTAAACACTCTTATTGCTACATATAATCCTAATAACACAATGATGCAGTCTACATATGAGTAGCTGAACTCTCACATTATGACTCCTGTCCAAAATGGGCAGCTTCTCTCCTACAACTTAACATTTCCCTGTCATGCTGATACCCTGATCAGGAGGTTTGGCTCTACAGCCTCAGCTTTGCACCACTGAGAGTGGAAGTCCTCAAGTTCTCAAGTCCGACAGGACCAGGTGAGGGCTGAACTGCAGAGCCACAAGGCACTTCAAGAGGTCACCTGTTCCATTCTTTGTTGCAGTAACTGCACAGATATGTGGGGTATGTGGGACACACTCTTTCCACAAATCCAAAACATAGCCCCATAACAGCTACTGTGAAGAAAATTAACTCTTATTTCAGATGTAATCAGAACAGGCACATAAGCTTTTAATGACATCCTTGCCTTGATATTTATGAAGTATCTCATTACTTTTTCAGGAACTAAAACAATTTTAAATGAATCCCATATCTGCAAATATCAAGTGCAGAGTCACAACTACCTGTACAGATAAACACACACTAACTAAAGCAATCCCATTCAGACCACTGCATTTCTTACAAACTTAAAATAATTTATGTAATAAAAAGCATGTCTATTACCCATCACAAAGCAGTTGAGAAAAGAGAAAATGTAAGCATTCACAGCTAAGTGGCAGAACAGCTGCCTGAAAGCAGACCTTGAAGATCTGTGTCATATAAGGAATACACAAGGGGCTGTGAACTCAAATAAATCAAAACACAGACACACATTAAAGGCACACTAAAAAAAAGTTGAGGCAAACCAGTAACAAATCCTCTTTCATATACATTGGAGTCAGGAAGCTTGTCATAAAAAGTAAACGACAGTCACCATATAAAAGGAGTTGGTACAAGAAAAAAGACTTTTTTTTCCTTCTGTGATCACTACCTCAGACCTTCAGAGATTTCCAGGATGAAACATTACTTCATGAAAGAGTCAATGAATCTCTTTCTTCTGAGGCGTCAGAAGGAGAGGTTAGAGAATAAATGAAATAAGAACAAATTATGAGGACTGGATGGGGCTTAGCTTTGAAATTTCAAAGGTACTTGAGAAAGTTTTAGCTGAAATATTATGATTAGTTTTTGCAGGAGGAAGTAGGCACTCATGGAGAGCCCCAGAAAAATCAGCTGGGCTCTGACAGATGAGGTGATGAAGATAATGATGATGAAGATGCCGACTGAAAGCAGCAAATAGGGAAATCAAATGTGAAGTACTGGAAAAGAAATGTTGAAAGGTACTGATTAAAACTCACAATGTTAAATTATAGTGAATATTTAGGCAGATCCACATGGGAAAAAAACTATTCAGATTTTGTAATCTGTTGTAAGCTTACTGAATGCACACCAAAACGAGATCAGAAAGATTGATGGAAATGTTAACTCAGTGTTCAGAAGCTGCTGGACACGATGTTATTTAGCAAAGGAATAGACAGGGTTGTTATGCCACTGATTAAATCCACTTAAAAGTATGCCTAAATGGCCTCAAGGTGGATAATATTTGACATGCAAAAGGTTTAGAGAAGGACACTAACCATAAGCAAGGTAGGAAACAAGAGGAATACAGAAATAATGACTACAATGAAGGATCCTGAAGCTCTAGGAGTCTGAGGAGGAACGTGTAAGAAAAGACACTGTTAACAGACCTGCACAACCTCTTTCAATGTAAAAACTGCATTACATGGAAATAGTAGAAACAAAGACTTTCTTCAATGAGCACACAGCTAACCTATGTATTCTTTTAGTGAACATTATTGTACACCTGAAAACCTTACGTGGTTTAACAGTGAATGGACAAGCGTATTAAAAAAAAATCCTGAAGAGCTACTAAAAACTAGGACAGCACTTCTGACTCAGGAACTCCCTAGGTAACAAATTACCATGAAGCTGGAGCACGTTTCTATCAGTCTGTACTCTTGTATGGCTCTCTAGACACTTGCTACCTTGCCACTGTCAGCTACACTTCAAACATGGATTAATAAAAATCACTTTAAAAGGATATTATGTCTTTCATTTAATTGAAAACAATCTAACTGCTGACCTAATTTTGTACATGGAAAGTACAGATTTCTTACACTACAATTATCTGAGTTACTCAGTATGACAAAGACAAAACACATCTCCAGAGCTGTCACCAGAGAAGAATTTTTCATGTAGGTATGAATGAAGAAATCTGCTTTATAAGTTTCTGTAGAACTGTTTTGGAGAGATAACGTTCACAAGCCAATCTTAAACTTTAGCCACACACAGCAAGTTTTGCCTTTGGCAAACCATCTAAACTCATGTTCCATGAGGAGAATAATGTTTTTTATTTCTCCAAAACAAAAACAAAAAAAACCAAACAAACAAAACCCAAACCAAAACAAACAAAACAAACAAAAACCAAAAACAAACAAATAAACAAAAAAATGCTATTTATTTCTCAATGTAATGTAGACCATTAATAAGGGTAAAAAAAAAAAAATCCAACACATCAGAATACCATCCCAGAAGTTAAATACCCTCAAATGTGCATGTCTGACACAAGCACAACAATGTAATGGGATGGTGTAAAATCCCATTTTTGCATCTGCCTTAAGGACTAAATTCCTCTTCCATATGTATTATTCCTGAGCAGAACACCTCAGCTCATTTCAGAGCATCATACAGACTTGTTTCTAAATACAGTAGGCTACAGAGCCAACCTGGTTACCCTCAGAGTAAAACATACACACTGTAAGGTCTTTCTGGAGTAGGAGAGGCATATGAAACATGGGGAAATAATGGAACATGACTGAAGGAGGTTTGGAAGTGGAGGTCATGCAGCAGTTACAGGATAAAGAGTGGATGAAGAAGGAGTGGACGGCAGCTGGAAGCCAAGGCCGAAAGCACCAAGTTTCACTTGCCAGTCTATTGGGAGACACTGTCCAGGGAAGCCAGAATAGTCAGGCAAGGTGGTGGCAGAGGCGAAAATGCTGCATTGTTTCTTGAGTTTATACTGTGTTTGGCTATTCCTACTCAAGCACACCCTAGATCAAATAATCCAAAATTATCTCCATGTGTCAGAGTTCAGGAGCTTAAAACCTGCAAGTTATCTATGCATGAGTTTAAAATACATCCCTCATTAGTTTTCAGCTTATGAAATATCAACACATGTGAAATCAAACCATGTAACACCAGCACAGGCTTCTGACCTGGGAACTGCAACAAACCACCTTCAACTGTTAAACTAAACTGAGAATTCAAACTGAAATTATCAAATCCATATAACTAGAAATTTAATAATATTACATCTCTTTCAGAAACCTCATTAACAGTTAAACTACCCGATTTTCCCATATGTTTTAAGAACTAAATACCTCTGCTATACATTATTCCTCAGCAGAACACCTCAACTAATTGTGGCATAAATCAATTTATCATATTCACTCAACTTTAAAATAGAGCCTTGGACCTATATTTAATTCAGGGAACACAGTTATAGTATTATTTCCGTATTGTAATTCATTTTTTAAAGTAGCAAAATGCAGTGAGGCAGAGTACACAGTTGTTCTATATGTCAATTATCACAGAGGAAAACATCCAATTTTCTTTATCCGTATAATGAATTTCATAAATAGATCTAATTATAATTCTACTGTCATCAGCTGTTGACAAAACTGTTTAATGTTAATAGAAACTGACTGTGTATACAATATGTCACACCATAAACTGTACTGTGAAGCTTGCAAAATTCAATTATTAAAGTTTTATATTTACAAAGAAAAGGCTGGCATTGTTTTTCAATCATTCTGGAGTCTAACATTTCAATTTCTAATAGAAACTAATCAAAGATTCTACTACATACAGTACAACACAGCCATCCAGGAAAAGAATGTTTTAGGCTATTTTCAATTAAAAGCCAGATTTCCTAATCCGAAGTTCTTAAAATCATGAGTATTAGACTCTTGTGGCCTAGTAATGGAACAAAAAATGCTGGATGGGACAACTAACTGAGAAAAATTTCAGTTCATAATGTTCGCTTTATCTTTTTTTTAAAATCAGCATCAATTACAGTGCAAATGTCTCAAAGAAACTGACGTTAAGGAAATAAATATTGCAAATAGAGAAAGTTTTCACACATTTTGAAAGAAATAATCACACCAACAAGCTCGGGTTTTTACGTTATTACAACTCTTTCCAGCTAGACCTTCAGCCATTCAGAAGTGAGGACAAAGTGTTCATAAAAGAAGCAAGAGAGATATTACAAAGGCTTAGCTCACAACAGACAAACTAGATTTCTAGATTTACAGCTCCTGGTATTGAAATGTGACCTTTGGCTTCAGCGCACAGTGAATGCCATCCCATGAAGTTACACCAATGAAGATAATATCTATCTGACACAATATTACACAAGCCCAGTTTTTGAGAATTAATTTAATTTATTTTCAAAAGGAGCCAATGACACATCTAATATATGATAATATATGGTTAGATCCCTCCAACAGAAACACAGTGAGAAATCTTATATATGCAAGAATTGTGGAAATAGACAAATAAAACGAAAAATAGAAGGACAAGTTGAAAATCTACATGAGTAACAAGAAGAAAGGAAGTCTTTATACATAAATAAAACCATGACTACCAATCCCAGAGAAACTGAGGACTAAAATACACGCCAGGAACTCACAGAGCTGTCTCTTGTAGTTCAGGGACTGCAAAAAGTAAATCCATTCAAATTTCTGGGTATAGGTGAGAATAGGGAAAAACAGCAGGAGCAGCGCCTTAAGAAATGTGGGCACCAATGACGCTGCCAGGGGAAATCTGCACAGCACCGAAAGTGACTACAGAGCTCCGGGGCCAGCCATGAAAAGCACAAGGGACCAGGCTGTGCCCTCCTCAAGCCTGCCAGTGAAGGGAAAGGGTGCAAGGAGGGCACTGACAATACAGGCTGATAAATCATAGCTGTGGAACCAGTGTTGGCCACAGGGGTTTGGATTCTACAGCTGTGGGACCCTTTCTGCAGACCACCATCTGCTCAGAAGATAGGAAGCACCTTCCTAAGCAGAGTAAAAGTATTTTTGCCAGAAAGATGATTGACCTCATTACAAGGGCTTTAAACTAGGAATTAGACAGGATGGAGAGCGTGACTGGCATTCCTGAGGGGGCAGTGGAGGAGACTGCTAAGAAAAGGGCATGGTAAGATGGGAAGGGATCACAAATAAAACAGAACAGGCTTGGATGGGGTCACCGGCAGCAGCTGGGCAAGGAGGTTCCTACAAGGCATCAATGCGAGAAAAGCCTCCCAAATCCTCTCCAGGACACGTCATCTCAGCATGCTGGGATGACATGTCAGTGTATTACTGCATGCAGTGTGGTACATAAACACGGTGAGTTGGGGGTCTTTAGGGCCAGGATATTGCCCCATCACAGGGGCAGGACCAGAGCTGTGCAATGGAGAGCTCAGGCTCCTGGGGGAAAGCAGCCCAGGAAGTCAAGGAGAGGGAGATGCCCTTCACAGGAGAGAGCAGTGGTAGTGCGTGGAGCTCTGCCTCAGGATGGATGAGGAGTGACAGAGAAGGAGTGACCTCATGGGTTCGGGTTAAGGAGGGAACAGGCAAGGTCCCACATAAAGCTAAGTAGCTTGACTTCAGAGCTGTTGCAATTTCCTGCATTAAAATGTCAGTAAGCATCCCAGTATTTGATCTCAGACAATTTTAAAATTGAAAAAGAGGGGAGAATAAGAGATTTTGCTATTTTTCTTCCTTTGTTTTTTTTTCTTTTTTTTTTAAAGGAAGTAACAATCCTCACCTGAGTAAATATGCAAATCTTGAGCATAAAATAATTTTTCAGACAGAAAAAACTTTTTTCAGTTTGATTTAGAAAATTTTATTTTTGTAAATACCAGTACTAAACTATAAAGCTGTCAATGACTATAGTGATTTACTACTCATTTCCCATTGTTTATGATTGCAGTTTTTCAAATAATTTTCCAGAACTGCATTTATCTTTCCACCCATATTTTTTCAACATTTTGAACAACAGAGATAATTCTGAGCATTTTGCTGTCTTTACATTTGTTTATCAACAATAAAACTCCAATATAGTCACTTCCTTATTTATTTCAACTTTGGAGACACACCTTTTCACAGAGCATTATTTAATTGTGCCTGGAAAAGAACACTCCATTATATTATTTGCTTACATTATGGTACTTAACACATTCTTTATACTTATAAACGAGATGGCCATGTATTTCAAATAGCTCTTTTTCTAGCAACATATTCTTTTAAAATAAAATATTTTTACATTAGAGAATCATGAAGCTTGACACAGCTGCTCCACAGACTGAAACTGGAGCAAATACTAGGGGGACTGCAACATGGTCTGTATCTCAATTGAATTTGAGTAAGGACTAAGCACTTAAAATACAGCAAATAATTTAAAAGCCTAGATATGACGAGGGAAAAGGACTACTTTATATATCAAGCCAATGTAATTATGCATATTTATGTTAATTGATTCCCAATATTGAAGCGTATGTTACATAACTTACAGTGAGTTCTTGAGGAAAAAAACTGTTGCACCCAGCTTTTGGAAGCAATATTTTAACTTCTCCAGTTCTATTTCCTCATAGTTTGTTCAATTTCCTAGGTTTTCATCACTCAATAGGAAAGACACAGTTTGTAGAACTTAAGTCTATAATTGATTACTCTATAATACCCATTTAACTGATTTCAGGACCTTCCTCACCCAAGTTATCGCCTTAAATTCTGTATTTCATACTGTAATGCCAGACTTGTGCCCAAAACTTTTTAAATATTGCTATCTACAAAGTAGATTTTATGTAAGCTGCTGCCACTGAACTGGGATAGCTTTGACTGTTAGTTCTGTCTCTGGAAGCTCAGTCAGAAATTTAGTGGGTGACCAGCCTGATCATCACTCTGCAAATCAAGAGGTGCAAACACAGTGCTCTTAATTAACACAGGGTTTACAAGACGAAAATCACAATGATAGACAGAAACAAGATAGAATCTCCAGATTCAATCTCTAAGGTTTTTTCCCCTTTATGTTTTGCAAGAGTCTTACATGAATGTGTTTCTTCAACAAATAAAATCACCCACTCCTTCCTCCACACAACCGATTTTTGAGAAGAGGATAAGAGGCTTCCCTCAATTACTACTTAACAGATTAATGATTGCAAATAATAATTATTTTTCTAATGGGAAAAAAAACCCAAAATATTTGCGTATATTTAAAAAGTTCAAATTTAGAGAATACCAAATCTAAATTTCTGAGTTAAGCATTAGATCACCAAAGCTATCAGCCTAATCTTGAGTATATAACTTCACATAAAAATAGCAAAAATGAATGTTCTGTCTTCTGAACTGCTGTCAGACGTCTGAGCTATTAAGCACCTCTAGCCAATACTCTCAGTCCTGCGAGGACTGAGGAGAGCACGTCCTGGGGCTGCATCTCTATGTTAAGAGGAAACAATAGAACCAAGCTTGTCCCACACTCCACAAAAGTCACCACAATCTCTCTGCAACCCCCAGGGTTTCCCACTCTAGAAGTTTTATTTTACATGGAACAAACAACCCTGCTCCTTCCAAGCAAGCACTGGTAGTACACACATGTTGGGACACTCACAGTAGGACATGAGTTTAAATCTCTGCAGTCTGCTGACCTCTGTAAGACAGACCTGCTCAGACAGCATTACTTGTTTTGCCTGAACAATATGAGAGTTTCAGTCAAAACTAAGCTTAAAAGAATATCCTACTAGGAGTTTCCCTCATTGCAGCAACAACTACAGGCAATACATGCCACTAGGAAATGTATCTGTACAATAACAATTTTACAGGCATCTCAGAATGAATGCACCAGCCACCTAATAAGTATTTTCTGACCACTCGGCTATTACAAAGAATAGTAGGACAATAATTTGATCTAATGAAAGCTTTTTTAACAGCTCCCTTATTTATCATAGATGTAAGCTTATGGTGTTGTGCAACTTCAGTCTGTACCACAGAAGTTACATTAATTCAGAAGTATTAAATCACCGGAGTTGCAGGGAAAACATTTTTCCAGCAGAAGCAATGTGGTGTAATGTGCAAGGTGTACAGTTAATATTTCTAGGCTCCCCTAAATCACAGTGTTGTCAAGGAACACAAGCCTAGAGAAATCTGGTGCAATATTTTTTATGCTGCTGTAGTAGCATAAAATGAAATTATGGTATTAAATACTTAGAATCAATACATTTTTCCTTTACTATTTATGTCAGATCCATTATGTCAAATAAGCATGCTACAACACGGTTTCTACATTCAGTCAGTAATGAACTGGGAATAAGAATACAATAAACACCTGTAATTAATGTATTTACACAAAAACTCTGATTTTTTCTAAAGAGTATTTTATAGTAAAATTCAGTATGAACCTCTCAAAGCTACACTGGCTCTGTTCCAACTTGCAATATCTACTGATATATGAGCAACTGTTTCACACTTCAACATCTAACACCAAAGTCAGCTACAAAAAGAGATGCTAAATTTTGTTATTACATTTCAACTTTTTTAAAAACATGTAATGAAATAACTATAATTATTGTTTCATGTAATCTCTATTTCCTTATTTATATAGCAATAAGTAGTGCTTAATCAAAAAATTAAAGGATGAATGCATTTGAAACCCCCACAGACAGATGGACCTATATGGAACTAATAAAGATGCACAATCCTGCAGAAACAAAAATAATTGTGCAAACAGCAAACTCTAGTGGAAGCAGTTAATGGTCCAATCAAATGAGACTCAAATTGCAATGAAATATCACACTTCATACTTAGAGTTGTCCTACGGTCTCCATTTTGTATTCTTAATACATTATTCATTAAATTATTTCAGAAGATTTGTGACTTCTTTAGTGAAACAACGCCTTTTCCATCTGGCACAAATTTTGGCTTGATGTGCTGTTCTGCAGCAGCGACATCAACCTGTCACATTTCTAATCACCTTGTTACTCAGCATCACTGACGAGCACTGCACCGTAAACTCAGGCTCGGATGCACTCTGAGACTTTGTATGCTATTGTAAGATGTTTACACTGTTTTTTCTCAGTATCACACATCCAAAACATTTCACAGGGCCGTCTATTTCATTGCAGAAAAATAATATAATAAGGTTTTGTCTTACATTTTCTCCAAAGACCCCTGCATGCCCTATGACTCCAATGCCTCAGTTCTGCAAAGGAACATGCTTTGTCCCTTTGCAGAAGGAACATACATACAAAGTACATACTTTGTGGGGTTTTTTAAACAAAGCTTTCCAGTTCAGAAGAGACTATTTCATTCGATCTGTCCACAGAGTCCCAAAAACTGAAGTATGCCTCATTAAAGAGGCACTGGGCTAGTCCAGGCTGCTGACTTCAACCCCTCTCAGCCTGTTTTCTCTTACCATACATTAAAAAACCATAAGAATGAATGACTGGGGGGAAAAAAAGCAGAAAACTATCATGCAAATGTCATTAAATTATTTCAAATAATTCAGATCAACCAGACTGCCTGACACCTGGAACCTCCACACCAAAGAAAAACCAACAGGAGTGCATTTGTGATTCCCATGTTAATCACTGGTCCAGAAAGGAGCAGCTATGCATGACTTACTAGATAAGGGCTACAACAAATGAGACAAATCAGCCACTTCTGACTGAGCCATCAGGCAGACACTGGTGGCCACAGCAAGGCAGTGCAAGCCAGCCTAAGGCTGAAGAGGCAGCCAAGGCTCAGTGGTGTTCCCACTGCTTCCCTCTGTGCACAAGCAAACGCTGTGCTAGCAGAGGGCTCCCCAGAACAGCTTCTGGGCCACAATCTCAGACACTTTAACCTTCCTCCAGACCTGGAGAGCACAGTCATCCATAATGAAGCTCTTGCATTCCTTCAGAAGCCAGCTCCCTCTTCCCCACTAAAAATCGTTCTAAAAATTCCCACCAGATGCTTTACCCATTGCCCAAACACAAACAAAACCAAGTATCATTACGCAGTCCTTAACACTTATTCTTTCCAGTGATTCTCCCAGTGTTTTCAGCAAAAAATGAGAACACCTGTAACCCTGCATTAGGGTGTCACTGATTCAAAGTGACTGCCCACTCAGCTGATGCAAAGTAGAGCACACAGAAATTCAAGTTTACCTGAGAATACTTCCTGATTCCAGAAAATCATATCACTTTCCACTGCATGAACTTTGCCAGCCTTTACTCTTATCAGTTAACATCCTCTACTGTGTGTGTTTAGCCCAGAATTTAGCATCACTTTTAACAACCCAACCAAAAAACTGGGGAGCAATTCTCTTCGCAAACTGAAGAACCAGTTGTACCTCTTCCACTAGCAGCTCTAATAAACCTACTCTCTCACCAGAAAGTGGCTTTGCTATTCCAAAACAACACAGAAAAAAAGTCACTACATTTCAAAATCACTGCTCTTCCAAACAGAGACATTTGTCAGACATTACTTTGTGCGATTTTCATTCTTTTCCTGGGGACTGGCTGCTGCATGATTTCACAGGTAACCCCCAGGGTAAAGCTAAAATTTTATGTCCTAAGGGGTAGCTGTCCCCTTCAGCTCCAGAGCAGCAAGGCCAGTCACTGTTCTACGGACTTGATTTCCAGAGGAAATTATTCTGTTTTAAACAACATGTTACACAAATGAACCTGGGCAAGCTATTTTAACTCATTACTTGCAATAGCTTATGTCGAAAGATTTTCACTTTTTTGTTAAACAAAAGTGGCTGGTTTTCAGCTTATTTTCCATACTTGGTTGTGCCCTCCCACTGTTCTGGTAAGCACTTTTTCTTCCCTTGTTTTCAATAATTCTTGAAATCCTGAGAAACTGAACCAGTTTGTACATTAACGAAAGTAATATATCTTAATCGCACATAATTTGAATAAGCATTGCTTACTGAATAAAGAACAGCCTGGAATAATGAAGCATTATAACTTTAAGACTTTCCTAACGTTTCATTTCACCAGTGAACCAGTTTGACGACTTAAAAGCTCAGAAATACAACGACTTAAAAAAATCCAAGTGGCTCAGCTGACCTGCAGCTGATAAACAACTGTAGTAGCTCATCAACTGCACAAGTATTTGTAAACAGGAACAGGGTCTGGGATGCAGCAATTCTGCAACTTTTGAGAGAAAAACATGTAACACTTTTATGGGCGTCAGTGTTTGTCAAAACAGATTTACACCAAGATTTTAGCAGAAGCAAAATTAAGTATGAATTATAATAAGACAAACATTAGATAAAAGCCTGAAAGAGAAGGCCAAAGAAAACCACAGGAGATAAGAGTCTTAAAAACAATTTATGTTTGCTGTCTATCTAAAGAAACATTAATTCAGTTAATCAAAACCACATCAAAACATCACAGCTGCTGACAGCCAAAACACTCTTTTATTCCAATGAGAAAGTTTGGTTCTTCAGGAATAGAGAATGACCAGACTGGTAACAGGAAGACAGGATAGAACAGGCTTAAAATAACATACTAAGATCAGAGCACCCTATTATATTTTCCATGTTACATACCACATACGCCAATGTTAAGTAGTTACTTGAGGATAAACCAAGTAACCAAATTAAGTTACATACAGAATACATGGAACTGAATGAAATGAACAACTGAGTCATGCATTTTAATTTTTAAGTGATGATGAACTTCAGAAAAAGAAAAAAAAACCAGTTAAAAGTCCAACAGTGCTAAGTGTAACTTCTCATCCCCTGCTGTTTTGTCCAAATGTTGGACAAATCTGGAAAGAAACAATCTTTCTCTCCTCACTGAGAGCTACTATAATTATACTACAATAGAAACAAAAACATTAACTGTCATTTAGGCAGTAATACAAAACCTTAGGATGAATCTTGCAATTACACTTACACACTGCCATTCAGTCAATTTTCACTAAAGGAAGAAAAGAAAATCTTAGAAGGACACGTAAGAACAACTATTAGCTTGATATTTCAATATAAAATAGAACAAAGGCTCTCTTTTGTCTCATCATTCAAGCACACTTCAATAGGAATCAAAATCCATGCAGATTGAACACATCATTCCCAAAAAGACCCCCTCAGTGTGCAAATGACTTATTTTCCTCTTTCAGATGAGGCTGACAAAGGTTTGGTGTGTTACACTGACAGGAACTGATGCTGATGCCACTGTAGCAACAATAATAGTTCACAGGCAAGTAGGCTGCAGCGACAATGCAGATGGGACAAGAGTCCATCCGAGCAATTTCAGATTTCAAAAACATCCACTGAAGGAATAATACCAGAACTTAAAAGAATCACCATTTATATTTTATGTATATTGAAAAGATTATACCAAGCATACATGATGGCAATCTGCCTGTCTTACTTAAGACACTAAAAAAGCTTTTACAGGGTAATCAAGTTGCTCAAAGTAAAAAAATTACCTTGGTTCATTGTAACATTTTTAGCAGGTTTGAAAAAGGCACTAATAAATACACAAAATTAAGTCAGTTATACCTTTAGCCACAGCTTCTTTATACTTTTCTTTGGCAGAATTTACTTCTTTTATTAGTTGCCTGTAGCTAGATTTTAGTTTCTCTAGTTCTGTCTTTGTGACCTTTAAGAAAAGAGAAATATAACAAGCATTAAAAATACTTATTCTCAACACATTAAAAAAATCATAGCATTAGTGAAAGAGAGTTAACAGAAATTATTACACAAAATAAGGATGCTACACTTTCCATTGGCTTGAGATAATCTTTAAAGGATATTACATGGAATAATTACATAGTGCAAATTACATGTTGCAAATTACATGGTGCAAAATCAAAATCAATAAATGCATGGAATTAAATAAGAGGCCTAAGACACAGATCCCTATTCCCATCAATGTAATTAAAAACATATTCAGAAAATCCAGCTAATCATCAACAATATTCCATTTAAATTACAAAGAAAAAAAAACATCAAAAGGATGCTTAACAAATCATACTAGCTTAAAACGTCCTATGCATAGGAAGGAATTTCTTTAGCACCTAAAAAAAAAAAAAAAAGCAGAATTTTTAGATGTTACACTTCATACAAATAACTAAGGAAGCGCAACTTGGCATGAAACGATCTATCAATTGTAAAACTAAAACATTAAAAAAGGAAAACCAAACCAACAAACAAAAAAACCCCAAACAAAACCCCACCTACAGAAGCAACCAACCAAACTAAAAACCTCTACCATGAAACAGACCTGTGAGCATGACATTTTTGGTCAAAAAACCAAAATAAAGTTGTCTTTTCTATCCCTGGCATTCATTCACTGTGTAACAAAATTAGTGCACTGTTCAGAAATAATCCCAAATCATTAACTTGCAAACAAAAGCCAGTAACAAACCAGTCATCACAATACCAAAAAATGTTAGCATGTCTTGTAAAGGAAAGTAAAAATTACCTGGGAAAAGAAAAAAAAAAAAACAACAAAAACCATCAAACCCAAAACCACAAAAAAAAAAAACCAACAGAAAAACAAACTTCCATTGGAAAATCATGGAAACTTATTGTTTTAACAGAAGTGCTCCCCACAGTGAATATGCAGAAGTCCATTCTACTGAAAAATTGTTCCTCTTGCAGCTGGCACGGAGAAGGCTAAAGTTTACAATTTTCCCTTTTTCTCACGAGGCAAGGCCCAGATAACATTACTTTTACCCCTCAGAACATCTGAAAACCTAATAAAATTCCTTAAACATCCAACAAATTGCTGTCTACAGCTTCTATTTTTGGGCCAACTGTGCAAAATTAAATTTAAAGGCAGAACCTTTCCTCGACATCAATCACATATACTCATCTCATATTTCTAGACACTGTAAATTATGCTCATAATTGCTGTTATTATACACTGAGGTGATACCAGGAAAATAACTTAAAATGAAAAATGTATATTATAAAGACATCGTGAGAAATGGAGAAAAAGATGTAATTAGGAAGTAGTGATCACAATTAAGACAAATAACTCAAACAGCTTCTCTTACAGAAAACTGAAAAAGGAAAAGCAGGCCATTAGCATTATGAAACCTTTGTAATAATTACAGTATATATTTTCCTGATTGTTGCATGGTGTTCTTCCAACAGATAAAACAAACACCAAGAGCATGTCTGTACCCAAGGAACACTTAAGGAACTAAGACGGTCAAACTCAGTTTTACTATTTCAAAAGGTCTTGCCCACCTAATTAGCACAGTACTCTACTTTTTTCCCCTCAAATTTCATGAAGAAACTATTTAACATCTTAACAGAAAGTGGAATAAATCGACAAGATACAAGGCCTATGATGTTTGTGGAAAAGGCTGACACATATGTATTTCACCTCAACAAACTTTTATGCCAGCATATCCTAGAAACAGGAATTGCACAAACACTGATGTTCACAAATTTTGGATACTGTCCTGAGATATAATCAGCATTTTACTTCTGTGTGTAACAAAAGCAGAAATAATACCACAAAACATGAGAACTATTTTGTATTTCAGGGAATCGTTCTCAAAGTGCTCCATGTACACAAAACCTCAAACAAACAATGTCAGCTAACAATGGGAGAACACTACTGAAATGTTTCTTTGCAAAACCAGGAAGGGGAAAAAAGAAAAAACAAACCCAAAAATCCTCAAACCAAACAACAATGAAAGCTTATTCAGCAGGATGCAAAATATTTTCATGGCTATGCAGCCCATAACATAAAATCAATATGGTTTGTAATAATCATTTGGTGAGTGCTCAATATGCATTATGCTTTCTTGGAAAAGTCTTATTTTAGAAGACATTTTTATTAGAGATTTTATTAGGGTTTGACCTATTAAGAGAAAAGAAAAATCATTTTGCATAGTCTGTTTCCAAAGTATGCCTGATTTTCCAGCCATCTTACTCCATTCAGCCTGTTTCTCATCTTTCTTTTCCTGCAATTCTCTATAACTTCTGTTATTTCTAACACATGATACCAGTTTTTCCTCTTCTTCCATCTTGACTATTTTGAGATGCAACAGTCCGTAAGTAGCAGTGAGTTATTATTTGGCCTGGAAATTTTATCAGATAACGACAGCCTACGGACCATGCATCAAAAAAGATGTAGTCCCCATGGTCACTACTGGGGGAAGTTGCCAAGATTCTAAGATATTGTGGAAGCAAACTTATTAGAGCCAATGTATTTAACTTAAAATATTCTTAGTTTAAACAGAGAATAGCTCCAAGTTCTTCTCAGAACTGGCCCAAGAACCTTTTACTCTTCAGTCTGTGACAGTGTTACTGCTTTACTCAGATGTTACATTTTAATTACACTACTCCAAATCCCACATGCTCTGCTGAAAGAAAAAAGAAACAGTACTTTTCCTTCTCTCAATAGAGCTTTCAGACTATCACTCTGATTTTTGACATCTGTAGCTAAATTTCCCCCAGAGCATCTGTCTGAAACTGTGATTTCTGTCAGCTTTATTGACAAGATACCGCACTTTCAACACAAGCAGGACAACTGACATGTCATGGAAAACACTCTGAAAAGTTTCACCTGCAGTCTCAATGTTTGTTATACACCTGATTTACATTTTAGCAGAGGGACTAAAATCCTGTCCCCACCCAAAACAGTCTGGACTGCCAAAAACACTCATTAATAAAAGTTTGCAAGTGCCCTGGTCCCAGGAATATCTAGAGTGGAATGAGAATAGGAAGAGAGATGGAACAGTGAAGTGTCACACAAGAATTATCCTCTACTGTAAGAACAGCATTTCCAGTGCTATCTGTCCACAGAAGAAAGTTTTCCATCTTTGCCTTGACAGCTAGCAGGGGAGAGAAACTCTGTAGAAAATTATTTAAATTTAAACTAGGCATTCTACATATCACACACTATGCTTTTACCACAGCATGAACAGAGCAACTAAAAAAAATCCACTCTCAATTTAGTATTCTTAAACATACAGAATAATAATCAAATTATCAAGCACAGATGAATAAAATACCTTGTACATCTCAGCTTCAATTTGTTGATGAACACCTACAAAACTCTTCTTGACTTGCTGCTTATCTTTGATCATCATTGTAAGCCTATGCAAGGGTCCAGAATTAAGATCTTCTGCATGTGTCTTCATTATTTTGCTCAGCTGTTCTGTTTGCTGTACCACAAGCAACCAAGACTATAAAAAAAGTCAGAACAGAAAAGCACTTATTTATTTCAGCTCACAAATAACCAAACAATTAATAGTAGGAAAAGATGCATCACTCTAAAAAAATTCAGCAAAATAACTAATTTTAAACTTACCCAAATGCATTTGAGATCCTCCTGCGACAGCAAAATCATACCTCAATCTCACTTACAAAAACATCAAAAAGCACCAGTGACAAAAACACAATATTTTGTATTCACCCTTCTGCACAACCCTAGTGCTTCTGAACACCACAGGAAGCAATGCAGCCTTATTTTTTTTAAATACCCCCTCAACACCCCTGACAACCACGTTCCCACATCCTTTGTCCTCCAGTTTCCCTGCACAGTTTTCTGCCCAAACTGACTTCCAGCTTTGCCTAAATACCTGACAGCAGTGGTGGCTTCAGAGGATGCCATTCCTCAGCTGCTGCACGCAGCAGCATCAGTCAGGCCACCAGCACCAAAGTACAGACAGACACAGCACCCATTTGTCACTGTAACCCAGCATCTTTCTGTACCCTTGCTTTAACAGCTTCCTTGGACATTCTGTCACTTTTCAGGACAGCTTAATGTGCTGTGTGTGGCTTTGAATGCAGATACACATCTACAGATGTCACAGACACAAATGTGAAATTAAACTTCAGTTTAAATAAAAGCCCTGGTTACCCTCAGGATTGCTGTCACACATTGGATTCCCTAAAGGTAACTCCCTGATAATGAATGTTATGCTATATCTAAGATTTCGGAGAGGCTACATGCCACAGAATTACCAGGTTTTGAAAGCAGCCAGTATATGAGTTTTATTCGCATTTATCTCATTCTTACTAAAACAGAAATCAACCTTAGATCAAAACCTTAGAAAAGTAATTTGTTTGTTAGCTTTGGAGTTTCTTTATATCCTGTAATATTTCCATCTCTATATAAGAATGCTGCAACACAAACTAGATTGCAGAGAACAAAAGAAAAGACAATTAAGTCTCCTATATACTGAACTATGTTTAACACTTCCACTACCTTGTAAATATCCCACAGATTGGCACAGAGCTTTCTACACTGCTTGAAGTATGGTGTTGTAAAAGGTCCAGGCCTAAAGCTTCCCTGGTTGAAAACAATTTCAGAAGCCATACTGCAAAGCTGCATAGAATAAGACATCACTGAACACCTCTGTGAGAGCAGTGGGCCTTGTGGCTACAGAAGAGTTCATAAAAGTGCTCTCAGAGGTGAAAATGTAGTCAGTCATCCATTTTCTGTATGGCTGATTTATTACCAATGAGACAACTACTGTTTTAATCCTGAAAAATCACCAAAAAAGCATTTTTCAACAGTACAGGTATTCTAAAGAAATACTTAGTTTACAATTCATCAAGTGAGCTTAAATAAAACAGAAACACAGCAAACACTTCCCTTCCCATTAAAATAAAAATTTGCATATTTTCCTGCTCTTCAAATCACTCTTTCCATCAGGAAAAGATGAAAGTGATGTTTCCACAGGGAAATATCAGTTAAGCAGCATTTCTGTGCTTTGTATGACTATACTTTATTATTTCAAAAGAGGAAAAGCTGAAGTGAAAACGCTTCAAAAATTGAGATTTATATGGGACAAAAAAAACTGGGTGGGGACAGCAGAAAAGGCAAAGCATTTCCTTCCACAGAAAATGACCACAATCCAACAAATGCAATAAAATACAGTATTATTTGGTTTGTTTGGTTTAGCGGTATTTTTTAGACATATACACACACAAAAGGACTGTCTGGAAGCTCTTAAAAACACCTCTTTTCTAGCATTACCAGCTGCTACTACCATGCCTTCCAGCAAGTTTGTTGTCTCCACATGACAAAAAAAATAGGACAGATTTTCCCAAACACCATTTCTCTCTAAGTGTTCATTCTTGATGTACACTTAGAAATCAAAACAAAACAAAACAAACAACCACAACAACAAAACAAACCAAACAAAACCGATGGGAAATTAAACAGCTTGCTATTTGGTTTTAATGCCACAAAATGCCAACTAATACCAAAACACCAAACACAGATATTTTACATCCTAGAAGATGTAAGATTTTAGACTTATGTCCCATAATATTTGCATCATCCTTTGGTTCTGTAAAATGTCAGGAGGAGAGAAAAAGTATAATGAAAGAGTAAAATAAATTAGAATGAAATTAGTAAATTAATAAATAATTCCGGCTTTTTAACTGCCAAAACCAGTAAGATGTCACTACACAACTTTAAAATTCAAGGTGTCAGAAAATTTTAAGGCAAGCCCATATAAAAGATCTGCCAGTCTATATGAATAGTTCTGCTGTTATATAAAGATGAAGAAACCAGAGATGCAACTTAGCAAAAAATTACGCCTCCTTAAGAGGAAAAAAAAAAAAAAGGAACAAAAATGATGCTGAGGAACAACTAGAGAGCCTACGTTCAAAACAAGATTTCAAAATGTGACACACATGCCTCTCTTCAAGCCAAAAAGAACATGGCTTAAGTCAGATCTTCAGCTTTTCCAAATGCATCTGTTCACAAGAAGTGCTCATGTTATTAACATGAACTGTCCTGGGCCGAGCCACCTATGTGAAGATTAATGGTTGTTTATACCTTATAATGCTAAATACTCTGTGCCAATGAAAAAAAAGAGGGCAGTATTTCAATTTAGAAGGCAAGAATTATTGTGGGGGAGGGAAGCAACAACAGAACATGTTCTACATAAACGCTGCTCAGTGCTGAAGCAGCCCAGCTAGAGCAGCAGAGCTTTCAAGGCACACACAGCCACTTTAACCCTGTGCAAATCCCTCCTGCTGCACAAGGAGCATGCTGTTCCTAGTGCTGTGCCACAGCTACTGTCCAAGCAGGCACCCCAGAAGCCCACTACATAAAAACTGCTTTGTCTAAAATTTAACTTGACCCAGAAAGGGTGTTTTCCTGCAGAGAGAAAATGAGGATTCACACCAGACTGAAGGGACTGTGTAACCACTGCTACAGCACGAGGGCCAAGAACTGAATAAGCCATCAAAACAGAGCAGTCTTCTCTTGACAGTAGA
This sequence comes from Acanthiza pusilla, assembly GCA_036630365.1. Taxonomy (NCBI): domain Eukaryota; kingdom Metazoa; phylum Chordata; class Aves; order Passeriformes; family Acanthizidae; genus Acanthiza; species Acanthiza pusilla. The sequence continues at coordinate 1,955,773 of JAXCHO010000152.1, read as the reverse complement.
GAATCCAAGTCAGGGCTAAAACTTTCAAACAGGTGATAAAGGAAGTTTGCTTCATCGGTACATTTACAGCTCTAAATCTGAAAATCAGTAATTTGGAAAACAGACAGCCTTACCTTTTTAAAAAGTCAACATAGTCATTTTAAATGGAATACAAAATAACCTCACAATTATGAGAAACATCCTGAATTAATGTTTTGCTTTTAAAACACATGCTGCAGTATGAATAACAGCTGGAATGCTAGGCTTTGCCTTGGTTTCCTGGCATTTTTCTATTTCTGTCACAAATTCTATATAACATAAACAATAGTTCCTATCTTAAAAGAAAAGCCTACTATTGCATACTTGATTTTCAAAACACTAAACAAAATAGCAGGCTCAAGAAGTGAGTATTTTACAGTTATGTAAAATATTGAATTTCAACAATCAGGATTGATTCTAGTTCAGTTATCATTTTCAAAGCAAGACTAGAGTTCAACTTCTGCATATTTCACTTAGGAACCATAAGAAGCCCATTTTAAATTCTTTGGCAGCATTAACGCTCAAGAAACTGAATGAACAGGAATCCAACTCAAACCAACACAAATAAAAATAAACCCAGCGCAGTTATTTCCACAGATATTCCACATTCAAAATGCTTCAGACTTACCTTGGACACATTGCTGATATAATCCAATTGACAAGCACTCTCTTTATCTACTTGGTTACAAAGATTCTGTAAAGTGGACGCATATTCCTTATCACTTTTTACTCTCATTACCATAAACTTCTTCACCGTTTCCAGCAGTCGTAGTTCCCAGTCTTGCAGTTTTAATAAAGCATCATGAGAGTACTTCAGATCACCTCCAAACCCCATTTTTTAAGGCACTATATACCAGACAGGGGAAAATACAGGCTCTTCACCACATCTGAAAGGAGAACAAGACTGATGAAACAATTATCAAAAGAAAAACTTCTGGTGAGACAAAGAGCAACTATTAATGTCTAAATCCTGAAATAACTTAATTGTAAGATTAACCACACACATTTATCTCCTCAGTATAAACTGAAAGGAGGGTCAGAGCAGTGTTTTGAACACCAAACTCTGACTGGAAAAGATTTCAGCTTTAGAACTGCTCTCCAGTTTCCATTTCTAAGAAAATGTACCTCCCTGATTTACAATACAGTATGAAAGAAAACATAACAACATCTAAGACAAACACTAAAGACAAATCTACATATTTAACCAAATAAGTATACTTAACAGTATCTCCAGACAAGCTGCTAACTGCACTTTCCCGCTCTTGGTGACCTGAAACATTTGTTTCTGTTGTTTACTGTTGTAAGAGCACAGAAAAATCCAAATAAAACACCAGCTCTCAGGCACTGCATCTGTGGGAAATTGATAACTATTTAGAAGCTAGTCTGCTCCTAAACCCTGTGTTAACAGGCCACTAAACCTGCAGATTCAACCTACCAAAAACCAGAAAATATCCCAAACCAGCTTTTCCACCCAACAATACATTAGTCCCCTGGGTCAGAGTTCTTAAGTTCACACCATTTTTCCCTAGGACAGTCCAGTCTTACAGACCAAACTGACACAAAACAATATTGATAAACAGGTAAGATACGCTGCCTTATGAAATCCTGTAGCAGAACTGAAGGTCAAAGACACATTGCTAAAGTTAGCTCTGAAACACCTGCATCTGATGCTGATAAACAAGCAGCCACATTGTGGAAAAGCTGAAACCTACACATGTAAGTAATTTCTACACACTCTTGCACAGGTTTTGTAATGTGGGCTGAACCCTCTTTTCCATGTACGCACCAATTACCTGTTCCTATACTAATCAGCTTCCTTCTAGGTACGATAAACTCACATAAAATGCAACCCTTATCTCTGGACTGCAGTGCAGCCACAGCCTGTACATTACCTATTCACTAACTCCTGCACTACAGCAAAGTCTTGGTTCTTTTTAGCACAGAAATACCCACTTATTCACAGGCTTTACATTGCCACCTAAATTAGTAGGGTTCTACAAACACTAACAAATTTATCTTCCTAGCAGTCCAATGAGGGGAATAGGACTAATATTCTTGTTTTACATTAAGAACTGAGACACATAAACTAATGTCAACACTGTGACAGCTCAAACTAGTATGTACAAGGCTTAAAGACAGACTTTTCAGAGTGCTTAGCATTTTTAGCATATTAGGTATTCAGAAAAAATAAATATGTTATTGGCTTCAGTTACTGCACAAAATTTCAGAAGATTTTGCAAATCAGAACCTCAAGCAGCCTCTGAAATAAGCCTCATATACTATGTGTTTATTCTCAGAACACAAACCATGCTACATAACGAAACAAAGCCCCAATAAAGAAAAGTAGAACAGTGCCACATTACTATGTATCTACTCAATACAGACAAGTCAAGGCTGTATGAGTAACCTTAAACCCACTGCAAACTTTCATAAGCTCTTTAATTTAAAGCTGTGTATTTTAGTCAGAATTATTCCTGATAGCTAGAAATTCAGTCATACACAGCAACAGTAAATAGTTTATGTTGGCTCTATTTATGAACTATGTCATTATTAGTAGCATTAATGAAAATACCTCCACAGTTAAAATTCAGGAACAGTCTTGCAAAACCACAAACATTTTAGTAATATGAACCAAAGAAAAAATCTGAAAGTTTATTAACATGACTAAAGCTGCACTTGTGAATTTTTGATGCCCTTTGGCTCTGGATCCACTTTTATGACTTCTCATTTTTCTCCTACCCCATTTTAGCATATGACCTAACTACCCTAGCACAATAGCTGTGAGAAAAGACAGTATCCTTGTTTTCTTACATTCCAGATTTAGAAGAGATGGGAACTGAAACTCACAGTGAAGTTTGGCCTTGTGCTATGAGTAAACTAATAGTTTGCTTGGTTTTACCCTAGCCTCTGTTTTTTACTGAGAGGCAGTATGGCAAGGGAAGGAGGAAATATTCTCAGCATGTGATATTTCAGTCTGCTTCTACTGATTTGCAGGGGAGCCATAAGATTACAAAAATCAATAGAACAAAAGACCCAACAATATCTCACTCCAGCCTGCTAAGCTTCTCTTCACGAAGCAGTAATCAGATTTTTTCCAATGCCACCATTAGATACCTGGATACATAAGCAAAAATTGTACTCACACTGGACTCTTGTCTTCGCTTTAAATTATTCCTTTCACTGTGACAGAAGCAGCACAGCAAAAACTTGTTTTGTGAAAGTGATAAAACTCTGATTTATTAAACTAAGAAGCATAAAGACTCAGAACTGGTGATTCCCAAATGCGTAAGCCAACTGCCACGTGATGTCCATGTAAACTCAGAAAATGTTCAACCAAGACATCCAACCAAGTTCAAATGCTTTATTGTGGAGGCGAAGAAGTGGTAAAGAAGTATTCTAGACCTAAGGCATTTAACTAAGCTTAAATTTTAAGCACTGTTAAAAGCCACTGCTGTCACTTAAAACCACTTCCATTTTTTTAATGTTTTTTTAATACTTATAAAAAATTCGAAACAATACAGATCACACAGTCATTTATTTGAAGTCAGAACTATAAGATTTACCAAACACACAAACAATCTAATTTCCAAATACTCTTAAAAACCACAAGCAAATTTTGAAAGGCCAGTGTTCAAAAAGACAACATCTGGCACCAACATAGACAGGTATTTTCCTGAGTTTGATATCTCCCTCGTTAGTGACCACAGATGAGATGACAGCTGCCCTACAGGGTCACACCAACAGAACAGAGTATTTCAGTCAGAAAGGCACTACAGTGATCATTTGGGCACAATGACCCGTTTAGATCAGTCCTGTGTCTCCAACCATGGCACCAGAAGATGTTTAAGGACAGCAAACAGCTGGGCTGCTACTCATGGTGTGAACCTCCTTGTGCTTCCCCACATCCACAGCTACTGGATTATGGAATACTAATATTCCCATATTTTTAGCTTTGCCATACGGCATTAAAATGTTCACACTGAAAGACAGATTCCCAAATGGATTTTGGGAAATAGTGGCAAAACTGAGAAGTACAACAAAATCCAAACCCAGAAGGGACTTAATGTGGAACTGGTATGAGATATGGTGAGTCTGAGACACAAACATTCTTTCTTCTCTAATGCTGAAAAGATGAAAATACAGTGTGAGAGCTAGTCTGGGGGAGAAGAAAATCTTTCCCAAAAAATACAGGAGAGTATTTTATCTTAAAGTAAAAGACAGAGATAGCATAATGTTTTAAAAGAAGATGAAGAAGTAATAACAACAAATAGGATATACTAAATTCATACAGAAGAAAACCTTCAGGAAGGAATTGTTTTACTCTTAATGTGAAGAGATTTCTTCTGCTTCTGGTAGATACCCATGAGGTTTATCTCTTTTCCACACATGAACAAAGCTTGCATAATTTGACATGCCAGTGAAGTTTCAAGCAGAATTTTAGCATGTTTTGTAAAAGCAATAAAATACCAGTACCACCAAATAAAACAAATGAGTTTCAGCTATTTTTTTTTATTTTAAAATGTAAGGTAGATATGGACATATAGAGATAGACACAGATTGCTAAAAAAAATACTGGATATGTAAATTAGTCAAAAATATTTGTTAAGCTTAAGAGCAAAATATGTCTCACAGTCAACTCCAAGAAAGTAGGACTTTCTTTATAGTGTCACTCTCAAAACAACGAACTAATCATTACAGGAAGTACACATTCAATGTACATTTAATAATACAGTGTGACTGAGCAACCATATCTCAAACTGTTCTAAATTTAAGCAAAGTTACTGAAGACAATTTACAATATGTCTCAACCACCACCACAGTGGTGCAGTCAGATTCCAAACAAATCAGTGTTATATTTTGTCAGCCTAACAGTGAGAAACTTCAGTGGTAGCCACATAATCCTTCAATATTGTAACACTCGCCTCAAGAAATAAAGCAAATATTCCAGTTAGTTGTGTTCCTGGATTCCAGCAGCAGAATTAGAGAAATTCCTGGATTTCTCTAAAGAAAGTAGTTTCCACAGCCAATCTACATTTCATTCAACGATTGCAATCTGTCTGTGACACATGAAAGTGGCCACGCCACATCAGACCAAAGGTCCTGTGTCTGACACTGACTGAAATCAAATGAGCAGCAAAGAACAGAGCACGTACAGAGCAACACTTTTGCAGGATGCTCTCCTACTTAACATACAACTGGTGCCTTGTGCTACATATTGCCATCAATTATATCCAAGATTGTGATTGATAATCTTAAAATAATGATGGATCCACACACATCAGTTGAAACGTGGTTTCACAGTACCACTGACAAGGTAGGCAACTAAAAAACCACAAACCCAGAAAGCACAGCTGGCCCCCAGTTAACTTCTGACCAGGAAAGCACAGCACAGATCTGGCTTCTCTCACTCTTCATTATGCTGTCTGCTCCCTTGCTCCTAAATCTGCATGGGCTCCAAATCACATAGAATCCAGAATGTCTTTTATTTTACAAACAATTCCTACAAACATTAAAAATATGTCAAAATCAGAAAAGAAAGAGGATTTGGATTTAGGAGACAAACCCTCAAAATTAAGGCTTCTGTACGAATCTAAAAGCATTTTTTACAGGAGGTTATCAATTTGTTGGACAGTCCTTCTCAATTTCTCAATGTGAGGCTTACAGGAGTTATATTCCATTAAAATAATGAAATTAATCATTCTTAGCTCTCCATCCACACTTTAAATAAAAATTAGGTGGTCAAACAATTGACATTTGTTAGTGTAGGATCTATTCCGGCAATGCACAAGAGCATGAAACACAAAACACATGCTTTACCTAACCACATATTCAGAAGATCATCTTTGTATGCACAGACACAATGTATGCAACACAAAGTAGCAAAATTAATACTTCCACAGAATTTTTGCCCACAATAAACATCCTAAGTAAATAAATTAGCCTGATTATTCCAAAACCTATTTGAAATACTAGTCCACTCAAAGCAAAGTAGGCAGCTGATTTTCAGGAAGGCTTTTCTACAAAGCTTAACTTAGCTAACATACCTTAAAAGTTTTCCTCCAGAAATGTCCTTTAGTACAGTTTTCCTCTGTCAGCAGCTACTTCCTGTGATTTTCACTTTCTGAAATACACTCTTTTTTTTCTTTTCTGGGGACTCTGTGGAAGAAAAACATACCAAATTTTTTTTTACTATTTCAGTATTTTCAAATACATTGCAAAACAAACTTAGGTAAGCTGCCCTGCATGTTGAGATTATTACCAGAAGCCAGCTTTTTTAAAAAAAAAAAACAAGGCAGTTCAACTAGAAGAAGAGTGGACTTCTCAAACAACTGCAAGTAGTAGTATGCTATCACATCATACATGTAATTTTGAGTGAATAAATAATTTCGTCTCTACACTTGTTAGAATTTTTTTTTAAGTTCTCAGAATTTCTTATGACAAGTGTATTGTAGCTGAAAAACTAGACAGTTTTGTTTATTTCTGAACCTTGCCCCTGATAAAACAAAACCAAAAACCCATTAACAAGGAAAATGAAAGCATGGAAAGCCAAAGTTTGTTACATGAAAGACCAAGTTAGTAACATTGTTTTCATAAAAGTGTAAGAAAACAACTGGCAACATGAGAAAGGAGCCACTCAAGATACCAATTTCTTATATGGCTCTAAGTGTTCCAATACCTAGAACAATAAGAGGTCAGGAAGTTAGGATGACTAGGAGGACCAAAATTTCAAGTTGTAACTCCAGACTGCAATTTAGGTGAAGCAAACTGACACAGAAGGTTTTTGAAGATTTATATTAAGGAAAAAAGTATATAAAATATAAAAAATTGGTAAGGAACAAGCTTTGCATACAGCTTATGAGTGTAAGATATACTGTATAATCTATATGTGGACCCACGAGAAATATTCCCTCACAATGTCACGCTGGAATGTCCAACTTCAGTTAAGACATTCCGTAACAGTTCAGCAGTGCCCTTACAAGAAAACACATAAAGCAAAACTGAAAGAAAGACACAGTGTGCAAGGGTGAAGAAAGAAAAACTATTTTCAAGATCTCCATTATTTAAAACAAAGCAATGATCACATCTATAAAATCTTAAGAAGGGACAGTCTTAGTTCATGTTCAAACAGGCATTATTTAGTATTCCTTTCTGGTTACTTAGTGACGTTCAAGACACAACTGCCTAATATAAATACAAAACTTCTATTCTCCATGACCAAAAATAGAAAAGACTGATGCTAACGTTCACTCACTGCGAAGGAACAGCAGCAATGTAAGCAGATACAAAAGGAGGAAAAAAAATGCAGGAAGTTATAAGCACTATAAAATTCACCACACTTCTAAAGAACAGATATAAAATAATTTCTTTCAAAGCTGCAAAGCCAAGGGAAAGTATTCACTCAAGCAGGAGCAAAGCATTAGAGTACATTTGGCTCCAGTCTTCCCAATACAAACACAAACCAGGTGGAAACACCGGACTATTGCTGGACAGGAACACAAATCCTAATCCACATTCAAATGGAACTCGTGAAAGTAGAACAAACACCACCACCAGCATACAGGCACATTCAAGTTTCAAGCAGATATTAAGAATTGCATGTTGTAAAATGAAGCCCTTAAAAAAATTCCATTTATCATATGGAACAACAGATTGGAGCCACCTCAACACAGAAAAGTTCTGCTCCCTGAACACAAACAAGGAACACACCTTTTTATAAAAATTTGTTTTTAAAGAACAACTCTATCGCATATTTTAGAGTGCAGCGTTTTGTTTGTCACTATGAAAAATAAATGCAAACCCAACTTTTCTTTAGAATTCCAATTACTACCTGATGTTGTACCTATGTGCATATTTTCACCTGCATACAGGTCCTCAGCAGAACTTAAAGCTGGTAGCACAAGTCCAATACTGGTCTAATTGATAGGTGTACACTAGCTAGTACATGGAAGCATAATAAAAGCTTTCCAGTGAGCTGAGCAGCCATCTGTCAGAGGGCAATAAAACCTCAGAAAATTCCCACTGCTACTTCTGAGCTCAAACATAGGAGAATCTGATAGTTACAGACATCTTGCTACCCCCATGCAATAATCCACTAGATAATGAAGGCATAAAAGACAGATTTATAAGAAGATAAGGACAGAGCAGAAAATCTAGATGACCTGTTGTCTTCTGAAATTACTACCAAGACAGTCAAAGCCAATCCCCAATCAGATCCTCTTTAGATTTAGGATATATAAGGCATTCTTTAAAAATGAAGCATCAGAGGAACAATTAAAACATCAAATTAATAGTAAAAATTCAACAGACTCAGACGTCATTGAGCCAAAGCACTGAAGTACCAACTATCAAATTTCCCAACGATTAGTTTTGCAAAAACTTAGCCTTAAGGTGAGCCAAGCAAAGAGAAATCGAGAGTGGAAAATAAATCAAATTTTTTTCAGAGCTGACAAGGCAACTGGAAGAAGCACAATACAGTCTGACAGTGATACTGCAAAAGGTGGTTAAAACCATACCCAAGAATCTGTAGATTAGAATAAGTCAAAAGAAAAAAAAATGCAGCTTTTGCAGAGCAAAATCACGTTTCACTACTTGAAGAGTTCTGCAACAGAATCAAAGATCCTGTAGAAAAAGGTGCTGGAAGTGGAAGTGAACAAAACACTTCTAAGAAGTTTCTGATTATGTCTCTGAGAGGAAGCTGTTAGAGAATAGAATACCTTCCAGGGTAAGATTTAAGAGACAAAGCTTCAAAGGGGAGAGAGCTCAGAAGTCTCACCATGATCTGCCCCAGGACTTGGGCTGCTCTTCAGAACGGTTACCTGCCTGTCATTACAGAAACATCTGTGCTTTACACAAAATTATTATGATCAAAACTAACAGATCATCACAAAATCCACAGAACCTCAGAACACCAAGCAGCAAGCACAGAAAACAGCAGATGAAGTCAAATGTCAATAAATGCAACATAACACACTGGTAGGAGGTATTAAATACCATTACCAGAAAAAATTCTGAACACACACCTTCAAAAGCATTTGTTCAGTGCTTTCAAGTGGCCAGGTTGGAAACCATCCAGAATATCAGACTATTTTTAAATGATGGGAAGGGAGAATGTAATATGTTCTTATGCTGCTGATACATTAGTGATATTCCTACATGTTCAAACTCTTCTATCTCATGAAAAACATAAAATACCAAAATAGGTATAGATAATATTGATCATAGCATGGAGCAGCTTCCACACAGAAGAAGTAAAGAGAATTTTTTAGCTCACAAAGCAGGTGAGAATGACAGGTCTAAGATCAAAGTACACCAAAAGAAAAAATCATTATAGCACAAAGTGATATGGTATGTCAGATGCCTGAAGTGTTTTCCAGAACTTGAGAACATCTAATGAAATTTTTAGAAAGTTGCTCTTATATACTTCTTTGCCTAGTAAATAATTAAATGAGATAATTCAATGCCTAAAGATATTTCTGAGACCATGAAACAAAGAAGTAAAAATTTACTATAAAAATACACTAGAAAACCACAGATCTGTAGAACAGCAAGAGTTCCATCTCAAGATGCCTCTGAACTGTAAAAGCAGAACTATTACTCCATATTTGTGCCAAAAGCCCCATCTTATCTGACAGTAGCAAGTACTGAGCTACGTGGATTTCACTCGGTCATGTACAAACATCCTCAAACAGTGCACTCTCATTCTCTCATCCCTGCAGCTGTAGGAAGACCACGCTTTTCCCTAGCAGCTCCTGCAGCTGTGATGTTATTAAAAATACATGCAAATAAGAAGCAGTGGGCTCCATCGAAGAATAGGATTTACACTTGTCAGCAGTCCAAAAAAAAAAAAAAAAAGAAAAAGCAGATAAAAGCAAAAAAAACAGCTCCCAAATTCTCTGACTAGAATCCCAAAACACAATTCTTATTTTTTCAATCTTTCATCTTAAATCATTTTCTAGACCACTGCTAACCTCTAAACACCTTCTAATTGGTTCCCATTTCACTTAAGAATTCAGAAGCTAAAACAGTGGGATACTGTATGACCAACCAACTCTGAGAAAAACAGATTAGTACAAATTACTTTCGAGCTCCTTGCCCAAGTGTTTACCCTCTTCCTAACAATATGATAACGTATCCTATTTGTTAATTATCCAAAAATACATGGTTTTTTTCACAGAACTTCATCTTCCCGTGCTTCTTCCCCCACAACACATCCATTCTGTCCAGCTTACAGTCAGTCAGTGAGCTTCTGTGCTCACTGACCCCCACTTTGTTCCAGATGATATCTCCCATTTGCCGGGACTATTCTAAGCAGTAATCTCATTCTCCACCACAGCTTCAGCTGTTTGCTGCTTCCCATGGCCTGGTAACTTTCTCAACATGCTCTTTATCATCTCAGGCCTTCTGTGAAAGAATGGATAAAGGGTAGAGCTGACACTTGGTAGCGAACCATGCAGTAAGTGACTTTTAGATGCAGTTACTCAACCAGTTTTGCTTCCACCCTGCAGAAGTTTCTACCTCACAGTCACAGCTAAATAGCAAGACTGAATCTCACCAGGCAGAAAACAAGGAGGTGAAGGCAGACACAGGTTAGGAAGAAAAGAGCTCGGCTAGCTGACACAAGTCACATCATATCACTGTGCTTAAAGACTCAGTGCTGTTGCCTTGTTAAAGCTGAAAAAGTGACAAAATAAGCCACAACCCCCACTTTGCTTTCAAAGGGTACACACACCTAGTTTCTCATTACCTCTTATGTGCTTACAAGAAAAGAAAAAAAAAAAGCTTTCCTTTCCTTCCTCTCTTTTTCCAAGAATTACACTTTCCCAAAGTTCAGTTCCAGGATGCAAGGACAATCAAAGAAAAGCATGGCCTCAATAGAGCTCCTGACTAACAAATTTTCACTGAACTCTCAATTCTGCAGTGCTCAAACATGTATCTCCACACTTGATCCTAAAAGAAAAATGGATTGAGCAGGATAAGGCTCCTAAAAGTGATTATCATGTGGCAGGTACTGTGCATCTCCAGCCCTGTTAACAAATTGTACCAGCTACAGAAAAGGACTGGTCCAGCATTACGAAGAAATATATAATGCTAAAATGTCCAAAAGTTGACCATGAATTGAGAACAGAATAAAAAATACACACATCATTGACTCAAGCTTGCTTAAAGAATGTATTATTTTGTGTATTAAAGAAACTTCTGAGCAAAAAAGAGCAAATAAAGAAAACTACCGCATTTTCAAGAGATTTCTTGTCTTAGATGACTAGTGAAAGTGAAAACAAGACTGGCAGCAAGAGTCAACACTAAAATTAAAAAGTACCTGTAGTAACCATCTTGACTAAAGAGTTATTCTATGCACAGTTAACTTATTTTTTTCGCTGATTTTAGATATCTAGATTTCAGACACCAAGTTCTCTATTCCAAAGGTAGGAAGCAGTCTTCATTATTTGAAAAAAAACCCCAAACCTCTGAAAGTAGTTTCGTATCTTGATATTCACCTGTCTTTAGATGAACACACATCAAGTCAGAATAAGCACACACATAAAACTCACAAGCAAACTCTCAGTCCTGAGGCTGCTGATGCAAACCTCAGGGGAAACAAGAGTGAAGAATACTCATATGAGGGTCTCTCATCATCACAGAGCTACATCTAAGACTCCTCCTTGGAAAGGTTTCAGGTCCCAAAATTCACCTGGCTGCTGCCATTGCACATTTCAACTCAGAAATCCAAAATACTACTAGAAGCTTCTTCCAGTAGCACTGTATTAGCTCTCAAGATTTAAGGACAGCCTCAGAAAAAGATAAATCCACAGGATGTGAAATAGTTCTAAAAGTCTAGAGGCATTTAACTTCTTCCTATGGCCCAATATCAGCCAGAATGTCTCACTTCAGACAAAACAATTACATAACAAATCTGCCATTAGTCTGTAATAGATGACAATACTGGTCTCCTCAGGAGAAACATAATCTAGTTCCAAGTATTTATTGCTCTTTGAAAAGAAATTCAAAGAGCAATCAGGATGCTTCTTCTTCTTTCCTCCTTCATTAAACTAATTACAACCTTCTGATTCATTAAACCCTCTACTTAGTTAACTCACTGTTCATTCAGTCTTCTCGAGGTCACTTATTTCCTTGGCACCATTGTACCACATTTAATGTCGTTTGATTACACAGTATTTTGTACAGAAAATACTGGCCACAAGGACCACAGGTCCATTAGAGAGTCCTGTCTCTTCCCAAATGCCGATACTCCAGGTTGTAACACTGCAGGAAATATAACACGTGGTGTGGTTCAGTGAAAGGTGTTCCCTTGAGCCTTTGTTTGCTGTTCCTGAACTGAATGACTGTTCCTTCCCACACTCCATGTCCTAAAAGATACTGTGATAATTCTGTTAAATGGGATACAGGTACCATCACCTGAAATGCAGATGGCTGAACTACGCATTTGTACCCTTTTACATGCTTTAAGTGTGTAACAAATTTTAACACATACATTCTAAAAATATATACCAAAATACATGAAGAAACCTACCCTATCTTTTCTTAGTTCCAGCCAGTTTTGTTTGGGTGTCATCAGCCTTCCCACTTAACACTCCTTCTGCAGGCTCTTATTCTCACTTGAAAATGTATGAATGAATCAAGCTTTAATTAATGGATGCTATAATAAAGAGTTAAAAGCAGCAGAGGTTTAATCTTCCAGATGTCTGGACAAGTAGTCCGGAAGCGCCCATGCATGCTTGGACTCTTCATATGGAAAGCATATTATTTGCATATATAAGATTTGGCCTACCTGATCTTTATTGCAATAAATTATTTCATACCCAGTCTTTCCGTCTGCCTCTCAGAATTATTCTTTCCAGAAATTATATCAGGCGACCAATATTTAATTTAGAAGGACAATATTCTTCATAATATAGCACCATTCATGGATACTTTTCAGCAACAAATTAGGGATTATAATAATGTTGTATTGTAGACAAGGGTTATTTAGCTCCCTCAGAATTCTTGCCTTACTGTACTCTGAGACAGCTGAAGGGAATTTGAAACCTTCTTTAAAGGTCTTTAAACCTGAAATCCTAACGTAATCTGAAAAAAATTCTGTAGAGGGACACAAGCCATCCTATTGTAATGACCAAATGTTAACAACCATCTGCTTAATCGGAGCTTTGGAAATGGCAGCTCCCCCTCCCCAGAAGCAGACTGACCACACCCACACTGCTAATCCCCACATCCATCCCCACTTAGGCTCCCCAAACCTGGCTGGGGTGACTTCGGTGATGAAATTCTAGAGCACAAGAAATCATCGTGTCAGAGCCCATCGGACTGAATTTTTTGCACAGGGTATGAATTGCATACGTCCTGGAAACATGAAGCCTTGCGACACAAGGCATCCAGGGCCAGGACACCTCTGGAAAACTGCTCTGCAAAGGGCACAGATCTGCTGTAATGAGCTTCCATATTGTGGCTGAAGTAGAGCCTACAGAAAACTCCCATCAGCTATGGGTAGGTTTTCTTTCAGAGGGTACCAGCTGGCTCCAGAGAAGCAGAGCTAGAAGGACACAAGAACTGACTCAAACTGAGATTTTAACCACACTAAGAATGGCATATAATCATCTTCTCATATTTAAAAAAAATAAATAATTTTTTTTTATTTCATTAAATCAGATTATCTGGATGCCAATTAAATTTATTAAAACAGTAGCTTCAAATTTATTTAACACATTCACTGATGAGAGATTTTCCACTCCAATTTCAACATTCACCTAAACCAAAAGGCGGAACTGGGTATTATACAGCTTTCTTCTATCTTTCTTACAGACCCTTTACAACTGTTTGCTTTTTCAGATGCACACTTCAACTGTTACCATTTTTTCTGTACTTGGCAAATTAGGTATTTCCTTTTATCTGGTGAACTTCAGTTTATCAACTACCCCATGGAAATTTCAGAAAAGACACTTTCCTTGAGAGGAAACACAGCATTCACAGGGCTGACGTACAACAAATATACCAAAAATAAACAAGGATGTGTTTTTCTGATTCCATGCTTTCTATTTTTTAATCAGTAAAAAGCTGCTGCAAAGTTGTATGATTTTCCTTAACACTGCAATTCTCACATTTTGCTGACTGCACACCTGTTTTAAAAATAAGATTTTTACAATGCTTAATCTGTCACAGTTTTTAATTTAAGCACTTCGCTTGACTGTACCCCTTATCTATACTTCCTGAAACTTAGAATACAAATGCTGTGGGTTATTATTTAACGCTCATGAACATTTCAAAGCAGAAACCACAACTAGGAAGTGAGATGCTAACTGAAAGACACATGAAACATAAAAAGGATGCTTTAGCATAATTCTAAAAAGCATACTTGAGTAGACACAGCAGCAATACACTAAAGTGAACACATTTTAACAAATTTATACAACTTAACAGCAGATAGAACGTAATGTATTTAAAACTCAAGATTTATCCTGTGATACTATTCGTACTTGTTTATACGTTTACCAAAGGTGAATTTTGCGATTCACTAGTGGAGCAGCTAACTACTTCCACCAGCTGAGACATTATTAAAAGGCTATTTGTCTGAGTATTAAAGCACCAACTATTCAGTAATTCCTGTCTTATTAAATAACTATTAAGTCTATGTCCTTTCCAATGCTCTGTTAGGAGAGAAAACAACTTATAGCTGCCACTCTCAATTCAAACAGCAAACATTACAAATGCAACAACAAACTATGTAGGCTACAATCGGCTGTCAATGCACGGAATTAGATTTTCCAAACTTCCAAAAGCAAAAAGTTAGGCATAAACAGAACTGGTGAAAAGCAGCGAAGCTGACAAACCAAGTACGAAATTAGCAGACTCACAAAATGAGGATGAAAACCCAAATTCCACCCTCTTTGGAATATGCACTATATGATTGTGCAATTACTTTCAAAGCACTTTTCTCCAGAAATGCCCCAACTCATTTAATAGAGGATGGAGTGCTCTGAGGATGATTCAGCACTCTGTCAGAGGGGCTCATCTCCACAACTCTTATCATGCTCATTGCTGTAATTGTATGTCTCCCGTTTACCAAACAGGCAATTTCAGGGAACAAATGGCTCATGATTAATGCACTTTAACACTACTCTGGATTTTACTTCTGCTTCTAGCAAAGAGTGCTTACATAATATGCAACAATTCACAAACTTTTCACAGGTTGCCACTACTCACAAGATAGCTGATTTTTCATTAGGTCTTAATTATGGTAATTTAGTTTTACGCTTAAGCTTAATTTCTCAACTCTCCATGTTGAAATAAATCACTTACAGAATCACAGTATAAAAAAAAGTTGTAAGCCTTTTAAGATCAAGTAATGATAATTGCTAAGATCCAGTAATGACAATTGCAAGGCAGCTACCTGTCTTCAGACTAAGATTTGAATGCCATACAGAAAATTCCAACTACATGATAAACCACTAAGTACTTAATAAGTATTTTCTTACTAGCTCTGACCAAGAGAGGATTGCAAGTGGACTATGGTATTTCACAAGCAATATTGTACAGTGTACCTAAACAACAGATTAATAGTATATTAATGAGGGAGATTGTTCTAATTCTCCCTCAACAGCTGACAGTTTCACGTGATTGTCTTAATAGAGAGCTACACCACAAGAAAGCTATCACAGTACGCAATTAGTGCTGTTACTCCACGTTCACCCTGTCAACAACCTGAGGGAATGATTTGGTCCAAGTAGTAACTGTCCCCTCAGCAAAAAATAAGTGCAGCCATAGCAGAAAGCCTAACAAAATACCCTTGTTACTCAAGGCACAAGCCCACAACGTAAACAAGATCCTAAAGAGCCAACTAGAACACTCCAAACATCAATATTCTGTCAAACCCATACACAGGGACAGAAACCAGCCTCTGAACTGCAGTAAAGTTACCAGTATAGAGAATTGTCTCTACAAACGGCTGTGACACACATCTGGGTATTGAGAGCAGGTTAGTAATAAACCCAGATATGAAGAAGAAAGTCTGAAACTGCATGTGGTTAAAGCATCTGGGATTTTGCCTCAACTGTAAAAGGCAGCAATGCAAGAAGCTGGTTACTACAGAGCAAAGAGCAATCTGAAATTAAAAGCAGAATGACGTCATGAAGTACAGTTCACTCAGATTAAAAACAGCATTAAACCCTAACTTACTTGAAATTTATTATTATCAGGGAAACACACAGGAATGAAAAAATCCCTATTACTTCAGACTCAAAACCAAACTGAACACTGCATCAAAACTTGCAGGAGTAAATAGAAAAGAATTACAGTAATGGTTACAAATATGATTTAGTGCTACAAGGTGACAGCAATCAAAGTCCTCCATCCAATGAAGCTGTCCTAAAAGAAAAAAAAATTATAATCCCAAACATAAAAATAAAAGCTATTTTAGAAGGACTCTTGGTGTTTTTTAAGAATCCTCACCAAAACTTCCTACGTACTGTATGAGACCATACACATAGCTCTTAAAATGAGAAGCAATTATCTTCTCTCAAACCCCAGGAACAAAGCTATGAATTTCTCTGATTCAATACTGAGGAAAAGTTTCCAAAATAAACCTTTGAAAAGAAATGCTACGTTTACCTGACACAAATGTTAAACAGCAGAAACTTTCTGCGTGTTTTCATGCACAGAATGACATGGTGAATACTCAATAATTCCAAGACTATCTCTACTGTAGAATAAAGCTCTCCACTAAGTTTTCAAATCCATTTTTATAAGGCAAATACATCAACAATGTAATTAGGCCAGTACTAACTGGGCAGTTTTTCCTTAGAATAGGAGCATACATGCAGTTTACTTCCTACTGGAATGCATTTAGTCTTTCCTCCATTCTCTTACTGCTTCGCTTCTCCTCCCCCCCAGCAAACAAATCTCTTTTCCTTTTCCTAGACCTACTTCCCACACACTGCAAAAAAACTCCTCCCTGCGAAGAGATGACCTCATGCTCCTAGCCCATCTCCTTGTATGGAGCAATTCCGGGCTTGCTGCCAGCTCTCTCCGCCTTCAGCCTGACATGGCAAACATACCTTCCTTCACCCTGCTGCTTCCCAGAGAGGGGACATCGAGGACAGCCTGCAAAAGGGGGGGAGAGACCAGGCAGGGACAGGGCGTTTCCCACGGACAAAGGACAGACCACCAGATGCCTGTCCCTCTCTCGCATCTAACGCAGCTTCATACCACGAAAGCACCTCTGCTTTCCAGGGCGCGAAGTACAGCGCTGAACTCCAAATTTTTTAAGTGTGGAAATACAACCCATGTTACCTAACCACAGCGCAAACCCCTGTAGCCAGAACTTCCCCATTACACTCCTAGTTAAATATCTCTAATCTAGTGATGCAAAAATCACCTCTCCTCCTCTCTTAACAAAGGTCCATCTCATCTTGGCATCATGAAAGTTCTCCAGATACCAAGATCGGCCAGACATCCCATGTACACACTTTCACACTCTTTTATCTTTTTTTCGCTAGTCTATCTAACAGCTTCAGAGGAACTGAAAATTTCTATTCCCTATATTATTTATCACCTTCTCTGGCCTGTCTTTGCTTTCGAGTATCAGAATTACTTCTACTGGCAATCCAAACACTAAATGATGAAGGACCTTCCTTCGAAAGACTCAGCTGTGACATGAAGTTACAGTTGTAGAAAATGAGGAAAGGTGATGGATAACTGACTTTCTGCTCAGCTAGTAAGTGCCTGTGTACATATGAGACTCGATATTTTCCTAAAAAAAAAAAAAATCTCCAAAGCCCAACTTTCCTGGGGTTAACGTTCCACACATGTATCTTCTGAAGTTGTAACAGTACTGACAATGTCTATCAACACACTAAAAAGGAATTTATAAAATGAGGGAACATGCATTAGTCTCACCCACAATCATCATTATTCTAACTGAACCCACAATGTGTCCATCATTTGCAATTTGCTTTGACTGTGAGCAGACCATATGTGAATGTTCCATCTCTTTGAGACTCTTAAGCACTAGCACTTACATGTAATAAACTATGTCAGCAATCTTTCTGTTAGGTATTATTTAACAGGTAAAATTAACTTATTTTAATACCCAATAAATTTCTTTTATCAAGGACTTTCATGTATCACCCGTAGTTTTTTTTTCACATTGCAACTTTCTCAAAGGAATCTGCATTAGAATACAGCAGAGCACCAAAGCCACTTTGAGCAGGTGTGTTTCAAAGCAGGGAAAAGTTATTTCACCTACTCAAAAAGCAGTGAAATAAGAGAAAGAGAAGACGAGCAGGCTTGTTTAAAAGTCTTACAAAACCCTTGGTGTTCGCACAGGATGTGTCACTTCACGGGTGTATGCTCATTTAAAGTCAAACCAAACAGAAACATAGACCAGCACGAAAAGGGATGTTTAATGCCCTTCTGTGTAACCCATTCTCACCAAATATGAGAGCATTCAGTACCCCTATGGATACCAAAATCCCACACGCAAAAAGTACTAAGAGGCACACGAAAAGCGCCAGGGCAGCGGCACTGAGAAGGCCCCACCGTGCAGGCTCCAACTCCGCTGCACAAGTTGAGGCTGTGCAGAACTGTCACGGCGGGAGCGCCGAGCAGGAAGAGAATCCAACATCCCACACCGACCCCGGGGCGGCTGCGTTTATTGGGGAGCGGGGCGGTCACACACCGCAGCTCCCGGCGGTGGTCAGCGCGTCCTCCCGTTACCGCCAGCACTTCCAGCCCGGCCGGGGCACGGCAAGGGAACAGACAGCCGGGCACCGCCGAACCGGAGACCGGCACCGCCGAACCGTGGCCGAGCCTGGGCCGAACCAGGGTCGAAACCCCTCAGCCTCCCCCCGCGCCCCGGCCCGGAGCTCGGCGGCAGACCCGGGGAGGGGGCGGGATCCGCGCCCGCCGCGCTGCCCCTGCCCCGCCGGGGCGGAGCCGCCGCCGGGCGAGCGGCGCCTCTGACACCTCCCCGCGGGACGCGACCGGGACGCGACCGGATGCGGCCGCCGCCACCGCCCCGCCGGAGCGGAGCGCAAGCGGCGCCGGCGCCGGTGCCCGCCCCGCCCCGCCCCGCCCGCAGGTAGAGCCGGCGCGGGGCCCGCCCGCCCCGCCGTGCGGTGCCGTGCCGTGCCGTGCCGGGCGGGAGTCCCGGCTCTCCCGGGGGTCCCGCTGCGGGGCGGGCCGGAGCGGCGCCGGCGGCGCGGGGGCGGCCGGACCCTTGCGCGGGCGCGGCGCCGGCGGGGGCGCGGGCGGCGCGCGCGGACCGTCCCTACCTGACAAGCCGAGCCCCCTCCGCCGCCGCGCGCGTCACGGCCCCGCCCGCGCCGCGTGACCCCGCGCCGGCCAATGGGCGCGGCGCCGCCCGCCGCCTCGCCGGCCAATGGCGGCGCGGTCCGCCTCCCGCTGACGCGCGCGCTCCGGGGCGGGGGGGGCGCGCCCGCGCCGCCACCGCCTCCCGCGCGCCTCTGTCTCCCGGCAACGCCCCCCCCCACCGTGCGCGTCCCCGCGCTGGGGACACGGCTAGGGACACGGCTGGGGACACGGCTGGGGACACCGGAGGATGCTGAGAGAAGAGCGCCCGGGCATCGCAGCTCGGGCGCGCAGAGGGACGAGCGGTCCCCGTGCTGCGCTGCTTCGGCAGCTCAGCGCCAGGGAGAGGCAGCGGGAAGTGGGAAAGAAAGGCGTGGGAAAGATGATGGGGTGGAATGGGAAATGTAAGGGGAGGAAATTAAAAAGGGGAGGAAAAAGGAAAGGAAAAATAAGAAAAGGGGAAAAGGAAAAAACAACGAAAGGAAAAAGAAGGGAGAAAAGGGGGAAATGGCAGGGAAAAAGAACGGGACGGGGAGAAGGGAATAAAAGAAGGAAGGGGGAAAGAGAAAAAGGAGGGGAAAAACAAGAGAAAAAATGCCAGGGAAAAAAAAGGCGGGGGGGGAGAAGAGAGAAAGGGAATTTTTTTTAAAAGGGGGAGAAATGGAAAAAAAGAAGGGGAAGAAAAAGTGGAGGAGGGAGAAAAAGAGGGGGAAAAAAGAAAAAAAGAGGGGAACAAGAAAAAATAAGAGGAAAGGGGGGAAAAGGGGGGGAAGGACTCAAGAAAAAATAAAAACAACCTATTATTGTGACACTGCCTTGATAGTATTAGGGAAAAGCCATTAATATTAAAGCTTTTTCTATTGTCTTTCATAATAGATGATGCTCAAAGCAAATGAAAAAAAATCAATTTAATGAAGTAGCAATAACAAAGTCTGGTAGCACAATCCATTTCATGCATACTGAAGAGCCCCTTAACAGTTTAGATTAGAGTTACAGATAAGTATCTTTTTTTTTTTTCTGAGAGGTTGGCAGTGATTGGTATTTACGAATGCGTCTAAAAACTAAGATGTGAAGAGAGCAGTCATATTCCAATCCATGTCTTTGTTTTAGACCAGAGTGTTTAAAGAGTGCTAATGAAACTTTGCTGTATGCAGTTTTCTACCTCTGTTTAAGCCATTCACACCTTTTCTTCCAAAACATCTCATAGAAATAATTTCCTTTATTTACCTGTTTATCAAATGAGAAAAAAATTACATTCCTTTGTGTCGCATCTCTATGTGCCTTGAGGTAAATTGAGACCTATATGCAGTTATAAACACATTTGCATAGTACTGAAATTAAAAAGAAAAAAAAGCTATTTAGTTGTAGTAGAAAATGGGGGTTTGAGATGTAATTTACTTCTGTATATTTCCAATTATGTTAGATCTGGGATAAAAATCTTATATCCTAATAATGAATTCGCTGTAAGGAATCATCAATTACAGTATTTTATGACAAATGCAGGTGCAAACAGCCTGATCCAGCCTTGGTTCAGCTAGAGACTGTTTTATTTGACAGGTATCTTGTCAGTCGCACATGCTTACAGAAGATGTTGCATGATTTTTGTCTACAGTTTGGTAGTTTAGGTGGCCTTGAAACCCTGCAACTTTGTGAAAACTGGTAGAAAATGGTATGGGGATAGAAAAATCTTTCCTCATTAGTTTTCTGATTAGATTGTTTAAAACTTTATTGAAGAACCCACTTGAGTTTTGAGGAAGAAAGGATTCTATGTGCTTTTTTTATGTAACATGGTTGGTGTTTTTTTCCCAAAGCTTTCCTATAACTGTTAAATAAAGATGAAAAAGAGATGGTCCTGTATTGTAGTCACTGCAGTACAGTGTAAACGTACACAAAATATTTTGGAAATCGAATTGTTAATGTTATATAGAAAGTGCAATTATTGATTGAATACAAAAAGCTTTAAAAGTATATCAGCACTTGCAATTAAAATCCAAATAAGCAAATTTATTTGGAAAAGGATGCAGATCTTTACCATTTAATCTCCTCCCTATTCCAGTCTTCCAGTTCTGCACACATTCCTTCACTCAGCCCAGTACATATTTCCTTTGCCCTTTTCCTCCCAAGCCTGACCCAAGGCCTGCTGCCCAAGTCCAAAATTGGAGATGCTGCTTCCTGCAAGGACCCAGAAGAGAAAAAAAGGATCAGGGGAATGGATGAGTTCTTGCTTCTGTCTGCCCCTGGATGTACTTTCTTCCAGCCTCTTCTCTTTGCTCCTGTAGCAGGATGCTCTGCCTACGTCAGGGTAAACCAGCTCAAATTTGACCCTATTTGCAAAAATTGTCAGTGGTGGATGGGGAAGGGGCCTCATGCTGTGTTTGGTGTTGAAGAATGCTGAGATCAGCCTGATTCTTCAGTGAAACATTCTGAGGATGTGAAGAACAATGTTTCCTGACAGAAAGAGGCACTGGTGGGGCTGTGGCAGGTGAAGTTCCTGATAAAGGAACCAACAAGTGATAGTGCTGATAACTTATCTCAAGTTATCGCTGCTGAGCTGACACTGCAGGCCCAGAGACATCTGACTGTGAGTCACTTTGTACCACAAAAGCCCAGCTGTTTTTTTTTAATGGCAGGGAGTTCTAAGACATCACTTCTCAGAGTGTGTGCGTGGAGCTTCCGCTCTTGAATGGGGATGCCCCTCGAGGCTAATTCTCAAGGTTGAGCACAAGAGATTTGCCCTCTGTTGTTGGTGTGGGTGAGTGACATCACTCTCTGCTTAATCATTATTTTGCTGGCTTTAATATCCTTCCTAAAATATTGCTTCAATAAATCATGCACTATAGTAGTAGTTATAGCTATCTACACTGTGTAGTAATGAATCTGATTAAGGTCCCTTAGTCTAAGCATTTTTATCATCAGTTAAAATAAGTAATTTTTCTATATTGGTTTGCTATCCTTAACTCTGCAGGACACAGCTGTACTAAGGTTCAATCACACCTCTAAAAATCTTCAGACGTGAACTCTTGACCAAGTCTGGCACTGGGGTTGGATCAAGCCGCACCTCAGTTCCTCTCTGAAGAGGGCATTAGGAAGAAGGAAGCTTCTGAACCTTGTGATGCAGCAGGAGGTTTTCCCTCATAAACCTTGTTGGAAGTTTTCATTCTGCCCTCAACAGCTCCTAATGTTCAGTTGCACACATTTCATCTTCATGCTAGACCAGAGATGATCAACATTAGTACTTAAAACCTGCTGGTTTGGACAACAGTGACATTAAAGCATTATTTCAGAACTTATTGCAAAACTTCTTCCTGAGAAACTTGGCAAGCACCTGGATATGTGCCGAGTTCCGTGATGCAACTCCTCAACAGCTACCAGGCAGAGAACTTCATGGCCCACCCACCTGAAAACAATAGCAGCTGTCTCCTAAAAATACCTGAAGAACTCAGTTCAGTATCCTGGGTTTTTCTTCACCTCTCACATGACTCATTTTCTGCCAGCTTGTACTTCAGTTTCTTCCAGCTTCCCAACTAACGGGGAATTTTCAGTCTTTCTATCACAATCTTTCTATTCACCCACCATTGTGACCCCAGAAATGCCAGGGATTTGCTTCTTAAATAGTAAAACTCTTGTCCTGTTCAGATAAGCTGTGAGTTTCAAGTATCCTTTCCCCTTTGTTCTTCTGTTTGCTGCAACTGCTCTGATACACTGCAAGTCAGTCAGCACATTTTCATAATTTTTAACGCTTCTTTTCTACCTTTATCTAGTTTCTTTGTTTATGGCTCATTGCCTAAAATTCCTGGATGTGACATGTAAGTTATCTGTTCTATGCTGCTGATACTGGTGTTGAAAAACCTCAAAGCTATTCTTAGAAGACATACTGTAGCATTATATGACTTCAAGAATAATGACTTTAAGCTAAATCACATGCCCTGAAGGGAAATATAAATGTAGGAAATAGAGAGATGGAAAGTTCCTCATTATCACACCTTCAAAATGCTGAAGTAAAATGGGAGTCATTGCAAAACTCAATATTAGAAAAAAGCTCCTAGATATACTAAAGAATTGAATTATATGAAAGTCAACAATACAGTAAGGTTAATATAGATATCTACTCAGAAGTAAAGACTGTAAAGAGATGTCTGTGAAAGATAAAATAATAAATTTAAAAAGAAAACCCAACAAAAACATTATCTCAGGCTTTTAACCAGCAGAGTTTCCTTGATGCCCAACAAAGGCATATTAATTCCTTCCTGTTGAGTTAGATTTGCTGCAGTTCCTTGATGAGTTAGGCATGAATGAGTATCTTTTTCTAAATTCTTGTACATTTTGGGGAAAAAAATTGCTGTTTACCATTTTACTCATTCTTTTCTTATTTTCTGTCACTATTATTGTAATACCGAAAAACCTTTAAATAATGACACAAACTACGTATTAAAGCACCAAAGCTTTTGTGTCACAAAGAGAATAATGTTGCTACCACTCTTATGAAAATTACTCTGGTTCTCCTTTTGCATATCCAGATAATAACATCATAAAACCGAGGCATGTTAAAGCAATGAAGCAAAGAGCATGTGAATACAGAGCTAAGCAAACAGCTGAATTCTCTTTTTACCTCTGCTATAGGTATTCTACTTATGCAAAGCATTCTGCCTCAGTATTTCTTTCTATAAATGACAACATCAATACTTTCCTTGAGGGGTGTTAGAAGGTGTAGATTGTTAATATTTATAAAGCATTTTCAAATTTTTGTGTGGAAGAGGTGGAAAAAAATGTAAATAGTAGTAAGCAGAATAAGGATATTACAGTTATTCTATCACTGATTATAGAAGTCTTATTCTCATATCCTTTTTAGAGATTTTCATTACTACTTGCTATTTTTCTCCTCTCTACCCTTCTTTTTCTCCCACCCCCATTTTGTACTTCATATTTTGAATTTCAATGTCTGTTGCTATGACAACACCACGATCTGACTAGTGCTGCCTTCAGACCCTTTTCAAATCTATGCTGTGCTATTTAAAACTACACATTTTGTGTTTAAGGGGCCTGGAGGTTTCCTTAGAATAACCTGACAGGATTTTCCCAGCCATAAGCTATGGTGCAGACACACACTCTGAAATCCTAGTACTTGTCAATTCTTTTCCATCCCAGTACACATTAATTTGAATATTTGCTTCTCTATGGTGGCTAAATAAATGATGGTGGAATTAACAGAAGTAAGCATGCTTGTACATTTCCATAAATATTTCCATATATGCACACATTTGGGTATATACACATACAAATGAGCAAGCTCTATGTGTACGTACGCAATTTGTTTTTTGTCTGTGTAAAATGTAATCTGCCCCAGAGGTTTTCAGAGAAGTGAAAGGACCCAGCAATGTTTAATTTTACAATTAATTAAAACTCACCAGACAATAAGGAAAGATTGCCAGTGATGTGAGGGAATTCAAGTTGTGGTTTTATTCTTAAAAGCTGCTACCAATCCTTGCTAATTCCTAAATACAAAACCCAAGCATGCAGTGGAGTATCCACTCATGGCCCAAACCTAAAGACAAGCATTCAAATTTCTGATTTTGCATCCAAACACCTGATTCCCTAAAACTGTTTAAAGTCCAGATAAATTTAGTGCTGTTACCATTAATCAGAGTCATAGGCTGCAGCCTAATAGATGGTCACAAATACAGTGCTCAAGTACAGGAATGCACACACATGGATCTAAAAAGGGATTTAAATAATGCCCTGCATCAACTTATGAAAAGGGAGGAGGCGGAAGACCTGGAGATAAGTTCCTGAGCATTTAGATCAATTAAAAAATACTTACAGAGTTTATGCTGTATCATTACAGTGTGATCCCACATTCCTGGTATGACCAGGTTTTATCCTGTGCATCAGATGGCATAACAGACTGACACACTGTTTTAATTTTCCTAACTCTAGCTCTACAGAGCAGCATCCATATCATTATGCTCCTGACTAACTTTAAAAAAAAAAAAACAAAACAAAAAACAACAAAAAAAAAACAACACCAAAAAAACACCAAAAAAAACCAACAAAATCAGAGCTAATTTTTACTCTTAAGCTAAAGGAACAATAATTCTCAGCTGAATGTCTCTCCTTGAAAGTCATGGGATTTTTATCTTGCTGCTTACTTACCCAGACTGGAAAACAGCATAAATGTTTACCATTCACATGGTATGGAAGCCACCTTAGAAGATTTCAACAGTGTTAAAGCAAATTCATTTTCCAGCTGCAAGAAAGTGAGACAGCTGTATGTGGATGTACCTGGGTAAAAGCCCACTGAGCTTTCTGTTGGTATTTTGTTTCAGACTGCAGTTCATGATTTTAAATCCTTGGATGCCATATCTTAAGTCAGCATTGATTCCTCTGCCACCCTTCCACCTTAGAGCCTCCCTCCTCAGCCTTCAGCATTTTCCTCACTTCTGCTCCCAGAAATGTTTATGCAACTCTTCTGCAAAAGAGATAAAGGAGGTAACCTGGCTTTAAAAAATTACTCCTACTGTTATTTTAAAACATACATTATTTAATTATCTAAGTCTTGTTATGATTTTTCAAACCAAGCATGCTCCCTCTCTGCTGAACACCACAGCCAGGAAGGTGCTGGGCCAGCACAGCTCAGTCACGCAGGGCTCCGTGTGAGCAGTCAGGGTGAGGAAGGGTTGTTCAACAGGTAACTCAATTTAAGTATTGAGAGGCAGAATATGTGAATTCTAATTCAAGAAAACCAGGATTCCCTTTATCTTGTCAAGGTAAGAGAGACAAGAACCTGTTTGAAGCCAGCACAGAAACCGCTGCATCACCCTCCAAGGACTGCACATGCTCCAGAGAGAAAGGTGAAAAGTGCATTGTGATGAAGACTACCAGATCTTCATCATGAGAAGACCCCCAAAGACCACCAGGACACACAGCCCATGTGTGACACACATGCTAATGATATTAATGATTTCCGAGAAATGATTTATATAACCACTCCTATCCAGGGAATGCAATGAATATTCATGAATGTTACCCATAATATTGTGTGTTGGAAGTGCCGGGGTGTGTGTGTTTGGAGGAGTGAATCCCCCACACCCAGCACCGAATAAAGCAAATCCCCACTGCTCTGACTTTGTCTCTGAAGTGTCTCTGGGCCTGCTTGGGGCGAATTAAGGGAAGGAGGATGAGTGTGGCAGCTCCTCAGGCTACTATTGCCTACAAAAGAGTGCCATTCCTGAAGCACCAGGCTGGAATTAACTCTTTGGTGGCATCCTACTGACCCCTCCAAGCCTGGAATGGGAAATATTTTCCACTCTGAGGAGAAGACAGAAGTGTTATTAGTGTACTAAGCTACTTTATATGCTTCAATAAATCATGGCCTTCACTGTGAATACATTTATATAAAACAGTTGACAGTATTTTAAAAAAACCCCACCTTGAGGACAAATTCCAGCTTAAAGTATTCCTGCATCTCACACAAAATGCACATTTCTCCTCCCATGCTGCAATATGCTGCTGCCTTAGATTGTGCTGACACAGCTTTTGGTAGGATTACATTGTGAACACAACTGATAAAACTAAGTAAAATCCTGCAAGCAAAGAAAAAAAAACTCTTTAAAACAGAACTTGTTAATCTATTGTCTAGAAGCTCAGCCTTTGCCTTGAGACAGCAGAACAGGTTGATGATTTAATCATTCTGGATAGATTACATTTATACCTACTAAATGTAAAGGACAAGAATCTTTCTAAAATGTAAGCAGCAGCAGAAGATAAAAGTAAATATCTTCATTAACTTGAAAATCCCCAAGAAGGCAGACACGAAACAGAGGGGAGAGTTTGTAAGATTACATATTTCTTAGGTGTTGTTCCTTTAAGGAGAAGCTTTTGGGGTGAAGGGTTTGAATAAATTTTTCTTCACAGCACCATGGCTGGTTAAGTGATTTGACATCTTTATAAGAAAGTGATGGAGAAGTGTTTCCCAGAACCAGTGTACCAAGAGATGCAACTCTTCCTCTAAACATCTCCCTAGATGTAACAAAAAAATTGATTTGTGAAATTGGATTACTGTTATTTTTATCTTTCTCTGGTGCTGACAGTAATTTCAGTATTAAAACCTGTTAAAATATTTTTTCACTTCCATTTCCATATTTGGGAAGTTTTTTTCTGAGTGGGGTATAAGTTGCCCCACATTTTATAATTCTGGTTTTGCTACCAAGATAGACCTCAAGGGAAAAGACAAAGTATTATTGTTGTCCTGATGTCAGAAACATGTTGTTAGACTCCTATGTCTTTTTGTAACAGAACTGTCCTGTCCGGCAATATTTTTTCAGTACCTATTAGTAAGAGAGCACCTGGAGGGACACCATGTCATTGCAAACTATGAAGCTGAAGGATTTAGGAAGAGACAACAGTGGAGCTCCCAAGGCAAAAAATGTCAATTTTGCCATTATTTACTTTGACGCTTTTATGGAGAGACACAGGGATTTCTTTAGAAGTTCTCTAAAATGGAATTTCTGCTTATCAGAAACTGCTTTAGATTCCTGGAGCTCAGTCCCCTGGGATGCTTTACACATCATTACTCTTCTTGAAGCAGAGCGTATTTCACAACTAAAATTGTCTTTTAAGTATTACACAGCACAGCAATAATAACTGGGTACAAAGAGCTATCTGCCACACAGTTTTTGACACTCAAAGAGTCCATCCCAAACTGCTTCTAACTGTGAAAGAGCTCACACACCTCGCCTGGAAATACCAGCTTGTCAGGTCTGTGAATAAGCATACATACATTAACAAACAGATTCTCTCAGAAAGTGAATTGGGTAAAAATAATTTTTAAAAAATATTTTAAAAGAAAAAAAAAAGAAAGGGAGAGATTTGGCATCAGCAGTTTTCTCAGATTTTGATTCAAACTCGACTGCTTCCTGCCACTGGTAAAGATTATGGTGAGTTGACGAGCTCCCGGCTGCGGAAATTAAGCTGGTGCTTTCTGCCATATCCAAAATGTTGTGCCACTGGACACGTAATGAGTTTTTAGCAGATTATATCACACTCACACAGTTTAGGTAGCCCCTGGCAGGCCCACACTGCATTTTAAGGACGGGTGAGTACCCATTTCCATGAGACCTCTGGCAAGTGAATCACGCTGAACCAGTGGCAGGATTTGCGAGCAAGGGTTTTATGCCCCAGCAGCCATTATTCCCCATCGCAGGAAGCCTTTCCTGTGAAGTGCTGATACCCTGCGCGTTGAAGGCACTCTGTATCGGCACTGACGGAGTGGGAGTATTTCCAAATTCCAGCGCTACGAATTCCACAGCTCGCAGCAATACACAACAAATGAAAAATAGGCAGATATCCATCTTGCAGCTGTGAACACCCGCAGGTGAAGCGGTAACAAATTGATTAGTAGGTTTTTGCTTTTTTTTAGCCCTGTCTAATCAGCTGCAGTAAATCAGTTGTGCCCTCTAGAATCCAAAGCAGGAAAAGACAAGCTTCTGACTTAATCTCGTTTCATTATTTAAATAAAAAAGTCAACAAAATATATTTTAAATTAAACATTTATCAAAATAGTTCACTTGTTTCATAAATGTTGACATCATCTCTATTGACATTGTATGTAATTATGAAGAGTGTTTCTTGTAAAACATGGGATTTTTCCTGCTCAGTAGATCTTCTAGGATTATGTTCATGCTGTTTTAGTTGAAACTGCCCTGAAATTGTTGATGTAAGTGCACAGAATATAATGTCTGTAGCTCATCAGCATTCCTGAGTTTCAATACCAAATTACAGAAATTTCTTGGCTAGTTTATGTTAGATATCTGGTTTGTGCTTAGGTAAAAAATAATCTTTTTCAGCCGTAAGAAAATGTGTTTTGGTATGATTTATTATGATACTTTCAGAGAATGTGGCAAGTACATTTAAAGACACATTTTCTGTGTTTCATCTGAGTGTCTTCTTATATAATTCGTAAATGCAACAGCATGCCTAACCTTGAAGAGTGAATGTAGCAAGACTGGTTTTGCTGCATTAATCCAAGATTTCCATTGGCACCTTTTCTATGAATTACTCAAATAAACATCTGTAAGTACCCATGTCTCACCTTATTATTCTCTGTTCAAGCAAGACGTGGCACGGTTATTACGTTGAACTTTCTATACAGTAATAAGGACAGCTGTGAACCCCACAAGTGTTTGTCACCATGTGGTGACAAACTGCCTTGTTTCCAGTCACTTCTGTCTAAACATTTGAGTTGTGAGTGCAGATAACCATGACAAGATGGAGGTAAGAACAACCCCAAGTCCAGGACATTCTTCTTTGCAACAGGGCACAGAGCTGAATCACTCAAACTGCTGTGCACCAGGACCTTCAGCTCTTTTCCAGCAGAGCCGCTCCCCAGTTTGTTTGGTTGTTGTTGCATCCATAATATCCTAGTTACAGCAGTATTGTAGTAGGATGCTCAAAGCCTCACCAGAATCACAACATAGTCAGTGAACAAAGGTGCAAATGGAAAGGCAAAAAGTAGTTAAAAATGTAAAGGCTAAGGCAAATTAGAGTTAGTCACTTTGTTATGCAGATCTTATGTTGTGTTTGCCTATTAATACCTGTTCTGAGAAACACAAACTTAATACTTCACAGAATCAAAGAATCCTAGAATGGTTTGGGTTGGAAGAGACCTTTAAAGGTTGTGTAGTGCAACACCCTGAAATAAACAGCAACATCTTCAAACAAATCAGGTTATCAGAGTACCATCCAGCCTGACGTTGAGTAATTCCAGGGATGGGTCATCTACAGCTTTTCTAAGGAACCTGTTCCAGTGTTTCACCACCATCACCGCAAAAAATTTCTTCCTTATCTAGTCTGAATCTATCTTCTTTCAGTTTAAAATCATTATCCACTGTGCTATTGCTACAGGCCTTATTAAAAACTCCGTCCCCATCTTTCTTATACAGCCCATTTAGGTATTGAAATGCCACCATAAGGTCTCCTCAGACC
Organism: Acanthiza pusilla; assembly: GCA_036630365.1. Taxonomy (NCBI): domain Eukaryota; kingdom Metazoa; phylum Chordata; class Aves; order Passeriformes; family Acanthizidae; genus Acanthiza; species Acanthiza pusilla. Next base: position 1,925,458 of record JAXCHO010000152.1, on the reverse strand, counting down.
CTTCTGCTCTCTAGGCTGAACAATTTAAACTCTGATAATTTTTGTGGCTTCCTCTGGACTCTCTCCAGCAGCTCCATGTCCTTCCTGTGCTGTACCCCAGCGCTGGGGCAGCTCTGCAGGTGGGGTCTCACAGATTGGGGCAGAGGGGCAGAATCCCCTCCCTGCCCTGCTGCCCACGGGGCTTTGGATGCAGCCCAGGACACGCTTGGCTCTCTGGGCTGGCAGTGCCCATGGCTGGCTCGTGTTCAGCTCTCACCCACAGCACCCCCAAGCCCTTCTGGGCAGGGCTGCTCTCCATCTGCTCATCCCCAGCCTGGGCTGGCACTGGGCTTTGCCCTGACTCAGGTGCAGCACCAGCACTTGGCCTTGTTAAACCTCATGAGATTCCCAGGGGCCTCTTCTCGAGCTTGTCCAGTCCTTCTGGATGGCATCCTGTCCGTCAGGAGTGTCAGCTGCACCACTCAGCTTGGTGTCATCTGAGAACTTGCTGAGGGTGCATTCCACCCCACTCTTCATTCATGGTGAAGGTATTAAAAAGTATTGGCCCCAGCACTGGCTCCTTTTCTTGGTATGTGTTTGATACATACTTAATGAGTACTTGAAATGACAACTTTACTGAGCTGATTTAAAGATATGTCTTCATATGCAATTAAATAAAATTCATCTTAGTTGACTAAGTCCTTCCCTTCCCTCCAGTTCTGGTTTTCATGCAGTATGGAAGTATCTTTGTGACTTTAAGCGGTAAATGGCGTGTCTTTTCTGATTTTAAATACACTAGCAGTATTTATAAATGCTTCTCACATTCATCTTCAAGTGCCATATTCAGTCCAGTTTCAACTCTGCGTATCTTAGCCATCTGTAGGGCTAAGATGTCACAGTTTAGCCATACAATCTGGTGTAACTTCGATGTGAGCTATGGAGTCATATCCATTCTTAAATCTGAATTCACTTAATAGCTTGAGATGTAGCTATCATCAAATTCGGGAATAAATCCTTTGTTCCTCTCATGCTTGTCCCTTTCATTGCTTGGCACAAATCGGTTTTTGTAGATAATGGATGTTGAATCTCACCAATGGGCAACCTGAAAAGTTCATTCAGTGTCATGGAAGCTGTAGCATTTCTTCAGAAGGCCTGCAAGGTTTGTGGCATATTCATATGGGGTTTATGTTAACTTTGTTGTAATATTTCTGGAAGAAACTAGTAGAGAGCTGAAATTGAAAATTATTATCTGATGAACTGAAATAACAAAAAGCCAGGCTCACAAGTGTTTGTCCTAACTGTAACTTGACAAATTGAGGGTGAGTATAGATTTAATGGGCAACAAGACTGTGAAATTATAAAGTGGTCACCAGCTTAGGCAACTGTCAAATTTCAATTGCTTCTTTTCATTTAATTGGTATCCATACTTCTAATTTTCACATAAAACCACCTACACTTTCATTGAGAAAAAGAACGGTGAAATTTAGCTTAGGTTCCACCTCCTTATTTCAGGACAAATGTCCAACTTTCCACCTGTGTATTAAATTTTTAAACTTTTTCTCAGGCTCCTGGGTGATAGCTATGAATTCTGACATAAATCTCTTACTAAGACTGCATAAATCATGCAATGCTTTTAAAAATACTTTTAAGGTTGGAATGCTAACTAATAAAATCTCTAAAATTTATATAGCACTGAAGGGAACAATGCTGTAAAAATGAGCAGCCTTCTGTTCCTGACTCACAGGAATAGCAACGCATCCAGATCCATGTGTGAAGTCATTTCTGATAAGCCACAAAATAGCTTTCACAGCTGTTAAATCCAAACTCTGCTAAATTCCTTGGGTATGCCTATCCTAGTATATTCCCTCGCGTATTTTTGTCTACTGCCTAATATTACCTAAAATTATCCTGGGGCATGATTTGGGAGTCAGAATTTATGGTGCCCCTCCACCTCTGACAGGTAGCTCTCTGTCAGCTCCTCTCTTGAAGACCTGTCTAGAGGCTTAACTGGAAGAGTTGAAGTCGTTTTGTGCCTCCAGTTGGCCTCCATTTTCACAAACCCATTTTTCCCGGTGCCTTTAATTTGCTGGTGCTTCTGAGCATACTTGGCAGGACCTGCAGTTTTCCTCAGTGTTGTTTCAGGGCTCACATCTATAGAACAAGAGAAAGAGTTTCTTCTAAAAGGGACACCTCTTTGGGCATGCTTAAGTGACCTAAAAATTACCACTTGTCAGAATGACGTCTGCAGAGCAGCATGAAAGTATTTCCCAACTCCTAATTCCCTAAATACATCCCAGTCTGCAAGTCCTATAAGACTTCCCTGCATTGCCCTCTGTCATTATTTCCTGACACTGCAGCAAGGGAAGAAAGTGAAAGCACCACTCAGATAGCAGAAATCCTCCTGCCCAGTGCTGACTTCACACTCATACATTAAATATTATATAAAACATTAGTCATGCACCAACCGTGCAGTGCTCAGGGTCTCTGATGTGTTAGAGGCTCTCTGCTGAGGGCAGGCAACACTGATTGTGATCACAGAGCTGATCATAAGCTGTTTTGCTTGGACAAAACGCTTACCCTCCACCCCTCTTTTATTAATGAGGCCTCTGGATCACAGACCCAATGGACAGCTCCAACAGCAGGACGTAAATACTCTTTTCTCATGGCCACATACTGGGATGGTTGGAAGGTGTCATAAGCACTGGGAGTATCTGGTAAGAGAACATTTAAACTTTTTTTTAAGTTTAATCTGCAAGCAGTTTAACCAAGGTCATCTTAACAGAGCAGGATCCAGCTCAGGAAGTTCAGGTACGTTACACCTGGGGAATGAAGTCTGAAGCTACGAATTAATTAGTCCTTCATTGTACATGTCTCCTTTTAAACAAGAACTGTTTGCCTACCCATGGCAGTAGTGATTCAGGAAGAGAAAAAAATTTGCGTTGGTTGATTCAAAATTGTAAACGCTAGCTGCTTTTAACAAGCGCTCCAAATTGTAGTCTGGTTAGTGTGGGTTGTAATAATGGATCTCTTGAAAAAGTGTTAGAAATCCTTTAGTGACAGTAAAGCAAAATTATTGTGCCATACTGTAAAAATTTTACTCTTGAACTGTGTCTTGAACTGTATCTTCATTTAAATGTTGCACTACAGCACATGGTAGTAAATATATTAGAGAGGAAATGTCCATTTCAGAAGCTCTGATACATTTCCATTTCACACTCATTTTGTCCCTTTATTTCTGAAGATAGGAAGAACCTGTCTTGTTTCTCACACAGATAATTCTAATAAAGAATATTACATTCTGATTAAATTCTGCTGCAGAAGGGTAATACTTTAAGTGAAATTGGAAAGGTAAGGAACAGCAAAGAATTACTAAATGTCAATTATATAAAAGTAATTTTCTGCTGTAATTTATTTTCTGTGTGGCAATGCATATTGATGGCATAACATACACAGAGCTGTGCTGTCCTGTTTTGCTGATATAACTTTTCTACCCACTGACATATCAACACACTACCATTCTTTGGAATTTTTTTTGTGCTTAATTTTCTACTCGATTGTATTTTTTTTATACTTTTATGCTGAATTTTTTGCTTGATATTTCTATTAAATTCCTACTGAGTTTTTGGGGTTTTTTTTTTGCTTGCCCTCTAATGGTGATGTTGTTCTTCCACTGTCTTACTATAACTAACAGTATTTTATGGTAGCTAGAAGATTTTCAGATTTCATGTCACTCATGGACTGTTTTTTTTGGTTTTTTTTAAGGAAAGTACTTTTCAACCATAGTTAACAGAACACATACTGGTTTTATGGATGTGTGTTTGCAAAATTTGGATTTCTCTGATTGACAGATTCAGGACAGTACAATTCATGTTACACTTCAGTTATCAAATTATAATTTTTTTCCTTGGCTGCCACCTATGATCTGACAAATTTAGAGAGCTGCTATTGTTGATCTCTGCGAAGGGATGCACCTTAATCCTACTGGAATAAATATATAGTCTGTGTCCTGTTCCCCAGAACCGTCATACACACATGTACCTTATTACAGCTTTTGTATGCGTTAGAAATATCAGGAAGAAAATTTGCTATGAAACATATTATGTATGATCTGCTTCACTGGTGTAGAGTGCTTAATCTTGCAGTGTGCTGTACAAGAACCTCCCACACAGGAATTCTGACCAAGCAATTTTTATTTTTCTTCAGGCCTGGAAAAACAAGGACACTGCCCCCCTGAACTCCCCCCGGCTGTGTTTCTTTTGACCTGCCATTCAGATTTTCTGGAGTGGGAGTAAATGCCCATTGTTGTGCAGTTTGGTGCTCATTCCCCTCTCTTAAGGCCAGCCAGGCTGCTCTGGCACTTTGGCTGAGTAATTCAGACTCCACAGACTTAGACTCAACAATTTAGATTCCTTCTGTTCATGGCAGCTCTTTGCTGGTTGCTACACAAGGCTGGGAAACCAAATAGCTCATCAAGGCTTGTAAGTTTGGGGTATATTTGAATATCACTTGAAAGAGTTACTTTTGATTAAAATGTAACAATCCAGGAGTTAAAAACTCGATCAATGTGGGGTAACTTGCACATTTCCTAAAGATATGAATTCTCCAGTTTTGAGGGAACACATTGTTTCAGCAAAACAGGAATCTCTTATTATTTACAAAATCGTTAAGGTGGGTGTGAGAGTGGGGAATTCTTCATCACTGTGATTTAGATGAGCAATTTAATTTCTAATGCTGCAGTCTTTTGTCTTGAAGCCTGCACCTCCTCACGATGGAATTTTTGTTTGGCAAATGGGCTTGATGACAAAATTACCAACCGTAACGTGAGATGTAGGTGTAAAAGAGATATTGACAGAATATCTTTTTACAGGTTCCATTCATTGTTTTCCAGATACCAGAATATACCGACCTATTACAGTAAGTACAGCAGGTATCAATAATGAAGCTTGTGACATAAAACCTCCAACCGTTTGCATTTCATACATTACATATTAGACTTTCCCCTGAAGTCTCTTGAACCTCTTCTTCCCCTTTGCTGAAAGTGAAAATTCAGGTCAGAACAGTGGTTCAGAATTAGATTTGAAAGGATTTTGCCTTTCATTACACTTAAGTGACCAGGAGAGGTTTCTGAAGTACTCAGGGATGTTGAAACTCCTCTGTTATGTCTGGCAACTTCTTGTAGCTTCTTAGAAAACATCTGCCAGGGGCTGAATTTTCTGTCTACCTCTCTAAAGCATTCAAATTTACCTGGGGCAGAGGATTTGTAAAATACATTGGAAATCTAAAACCCATCATCAGGGCAGTGAAGATAAAGTATGAGAACTTCCAGCTCCATTATGGTAATTGGTGCCTGGAGCACAAAATGACACGCTGTATATTGTCACACGGTGTTTCTTAGACCCATCTGTTTGTACTTGGCCCAGATGATGAGTTCAGACAATTCATCGTTTGGTTCTACAGAGACTCTTTCTTCTCTCAAGCTTTATGATTTTGGCTGGTCTTATTCCTGTCTCATCCCAGCCTTGCTTCTGGAAAGGTGCCCAGTGATTCAGGTGAAGTTAATACACTGTCCTGTGTTAGGAATACTGCTTGATATCTTTCAAAAATGGAACATTTATCCAGCAAAGTGTGACAGCATTACTTAACTTCACCATTATCTATATTTCCGTGACATAAAATCTTACCATTTTGACATCTATAATTTTTTTCTTCACAGGTTACAGTCATATTCAGTGTTCACTAGAGTCCTATCAATGTTGGGAAAACATAAAAATGGAGAAGCATTAAACCCAGCAATCACTGGATGCCAACCACACAAGTGTTCATTATACGTACTAAGTAACTACTCATATGCATGAACTCCAAGTAGCTTTTAAAGGGGATACATTGAATCCCCTTTCCATACTGTAATTTCAAAATTTTTTTCTAGCTTTTAACCTTTAAAACCATATGGAAATAGAAAGGAAGACTGAAAGGCTTATATTAATAAATTAAAATACACCTTATCCCTATCAGTCTTGATTTACTTTATACCTTGTCAATTGTCCTTCATTGTAAAATGAAGTTGTGTACAAAAGTACAAAAAAACTACAGAGGTACTTTTATCTAATAAATGAGTGTTTTAAACTTTTTTGCCTTTCTCTTCCATATATATGGGAAATTAGAGAATATTTATTAAGATTGTTCAGTACTGAACAATTACGATTGTTCAGTGCTGTCTGGGAAAGTGACATCCCAGGTTTATGTGTTTGTGAAAAAGTGAACAAACAAATGAACAAAAACCAACAAAACCAAAAACAAACCCTTGGTATTCTAGGGAGAAATTCTAAAAATTTAGGGAAAAAGTCTTTAAATTACTTACCTGTCTCTGCTTGTTTTGTAGAGATCTTGAGAACAGCTCTTCCTATTTCTAACCAATATTTTTTATTATAAGGAAAGGAACATTTATTTCTAAAAACTGAGTGCCCCATATGTCTGAGGATCATTAGTCTATGTTTCATTAAAAGTTTTCTTTTAAAAGGGGGTCTGGGCTACTGGGGCACTATGAAACTTGTCGAGTTTGCTGATTGACTTACTAAGGAAATTTGCTGCAATCAGAGCAATGAGAAACAATCAGACAATCAGAGCGCTGCCAACAGAATTAGAAAGGTGACTTTCTGAAGGCAAAACCAAACTGTCAATGTGAATTTTTAATCTAGTTTTGAGACTAACAGATGCTGAGAGCAGCCTTTTGTTTGTTTAACTATGGGTGTTTAAATTAAAAAAGACACTACGACAGTTAGGGGTAACTTAATCTCAGATGGGATTAATATTTTTAGCATATTTCAGACAGCAAATTTGGGTTTCATTCGTAAAATAGGTATTGGATTGGTACAATTAACTTTTTCTTCAGATTCTTTTAACAACATTCATTTCACTTGACACTGTTAGCTAAAAAATCAGTTGTCTCTGGTAGGATACTACACATTTGAAAGAAGGTATTAAACTGACTTGAGAGAAGCAGGAGAAACACTACATCAAATCTCTTGAATTAGGAGATCAGCTGTAATATTAGACAAACCTACAGCCACTGTTGTGTCTTAGTGAAAGCAGTCAAGGTAGATAGAAAACTTCCAAGCTTTTTCTATCCTAAACATAAGAAGTATTCTGGAAAAGAATTACCACGTATTTATAGCCAAAAGCTCAACTCTCGGAATTGCCAGACTTCGGATTGTCCACCAACCTTTATTTTCTATCTCCTGTCATGCACTATAATCCTGGTTTTAATTAACTGATCACATACGTCCTGCTCCCCACCCGGACTCCTGCTTCCTGCTGTGCACAATAAAACAGATAATGCTCCCTGAATGAGGAGCTATTCATAGTTTTGTTTCTTTGTGATTGTTCAGTGTATGGTCCCATGTCACATTTTTAAGTTCTGCTCTGAAGGCAGAATTTTTAATTTCCTCTTGGGCTTTTCTGTGGCACACATCACTACAGTGTCTGAGTGCTTTACAAATCTTAATGAATTTATCTTCACAGCACTTCTGTGCACTGAAGAGGAATTATTATTCTAATTTGACAGAGGCAGAACTGAGACAGAATAAATTAGAAAATATCCACTATTTTTGACAGTCAATTTGAGATGCTCACGAGCTGATTTTTCAGATGTTTTGGATACAGGATAAGTTTTAGGTTAGACATGATACTGGACACATTCAGTGCCTATTGCCTGTGTTGCAAGTTTAGATACTTAATGTTTTCAGACCACAGTAAGGGCTTAGAGCTGCAAGAAAGAGGAATACAGAGGTAGTGACCACTTGTGAATGGTTCTATTTAGGTGATGTAGCTGGGAGAGGTCCATGAGAGAGTGAGGGATACACTTACTGAGGGCACCATTCCATTCCCCTGAATTCTCAGACCATCCCTTCTTTTCATCAAGTTTTTGCTACATCACTGCTGCACATCTTCCAACTTCTGCAAAATTAGTGGAAGGATTATACAGCATCCTGCTCTGTATAATTCTGATTTGTCCCTAGAGCAAGACTATCCAGAGAGCACTGGATGAGGAACAAATCTTGTGTAAAATGAATTTCCAAATTATAATGCAAAGACACAAGAGGGATTTATTAAGTTTGTGTAGAAAACATCAATAGTGCTTTAATCTATGGTTTTCCCTGTGGTCTCTCATGTTTTTTAAAAAGCTCAAGCAACAAAGCAAAGCCGGGGCCTGTGTGTCACCATACAAATACTCACCTGGATCATGCTGAGCCTTTATACAGCTCCAAGCTGAGCTGCAGCGCAGTGTCTTCAAAAACTGACTGATAGAAAAGAGGATTTGTGAAGGATTTGCTGATAGTCTAGGAACTCTGAGATTTGGAAAACTGAAGTTTTGATCTAATTTCTAAAAAAGATTGTTTCCCTGTGAGTTCATGCCCCTTTTGCAAATTTGGTCCTTTCTGGTCCTTTCCCTCCAGTTTATGATAGATCCAGTCTTGTTCCTTTATTCCCAACTTGATTCCTTACTTCCTCTGGATGCCCCTTTCTCCCCATTCATCACAGTTCTTATTAACTTGTTTGCTCTCCTCTGAAGTCTGTAACCAAGCCTCAGGCTCCACAGAAAGACCTCAGAAAAAATGGCTTTCAAAATACCCTTTGGTGCAGATTTGTCTTTGTGTTGCTTCTTAAGTGATACCTGTGTGCTCACAAATCTAAATTTTATACTTCTATTAAACACATCACAATTCAAAATACTATTGTTTCTAAGCTGTTTTAGCTTAAGCCTTATTCCTCCTAATGACAATAAGATGCAAAAATTAAAGATCCATAAGATAAGTCCCAGATAAATCATGGAAGTCTGCTGTCACTTTCTACCCCCACAGACAAAATCGGGTAGCAGTATTTTCATTCTTTAATTCACGTATTTCCTTATCCGTGTTTAGCCTGGACATGCTTAAGATTATTACAGAGCTTAATTCCACTCTTTTCAAAGGGTCAGAGAGTGAAGTTCTTTTGCCCCTTGGCAGTGCTGCTGTAATAGGATCCTGATCTCAGTTAGGGCCTTTGAACTCTATTACAGCTCCAACAAATAACAGCAGAGTGGCAGGACTTATTACATAACACATAAAGCATACATAGTGCTGTGTGAAAGATTTGTTATACCAAAACTGCCTTTCTATCCTGCACAGGAAAAAAAAAATTAAATTATTAATCTCGAAGCCTGTTTGATAAGACAGTCATGATATAAGTGGATTTTAAGAATTTATAGCATTTATTTTAGAAGGAGAATATTGTCTTTATTTGAGGAGGAGAACATATCTGATGTTGCCTTTGACTATGTCATGGTCTTATCTACAGCAGCAGACATGAAAAAATAGCATTGCTGAAGAACACAAAAATTAAAAGTTTGTTCAAAGAAAGCAAATTGCTTAGGGGGAAGAAAGAAAAGAGAAGAAGGTACAGAGGAAAAATTAATCTCTTGGAATAATGTAAATAAGACTTAGGATAAAAGAAGGGCATAGTAATTAATACAAGTCTGTGGTTATATATATGTATGTATTCTGTCGTGTCTTGCAGGCATTCATTACTGATAGATATTATTACAGAGTTCTTAAATAAAATTCACAGAGAAATCCCACAGTCACCGCTGCAGTACCAATTCATTACCGTTTCAAAATGTGAATTATTTGGCATGGCAATGGGGGACATAATCGCTGCAGCACAAAGGTAAAACACTATAAATCATTTGGAAGAGGAGAGGACAGGAAGACATGTCAGGGAATTAATGCATATAGTTAAAAGAGGCACCCAGGAATGTTTCATTTTCACTACTTTTTCAGTGACGGTTTTGATTCTACTTTGCTGGAGGGTGGGGAGCTGATTACAACCAACCCACACATAGTAAGTATCAGTCTGTGGAAGACACTTCTTAGTAACCCCCCAGGCTGCAGAAATTCTATCTTATCATCATTGGCTGTGCAGATGTATTTTACTTTCCAACATAAGTGGTTAACCTCAATAATCCTATTACTGTAACAAAGCAGGATGCAAGAATCCTCCAAAGAAGAAAAAAGACAAAACTAAATTAAATACATTCTGAGACATTAAAACAGCCTTTAAAAGTCTGCTTTATTTGATGTTTGGATTTGTGCATAGATTTTTGTTATTAAATAAGCAAGTGAATAATCATTAAATGAGTTGTAGTTGTTCTAGCATGAAGGACACTTGATGGGATCGTGTCGTGGTTCTGCTCAATAGAAGTATCAGGCAATTACAATTAGGGGAGTCTGTGAGGGAATTTTGTATCATCCTGCACAGGGAGTGTGATCAAGCATCTCATTAAAAGCTCGGTAGAGACTGTGGCATGGCTGAGAGCAAATTGATTAAAGTTCAGTCTGGATAGTAATGCGAAGATGACAGTGGGGAAAGCAACCAGAGGATACGGAAAAGATGTGAGCCCTTCTGCTGAGCATGTGCATCCTTCAGCTGTCATTGCATCTGACTTGTGAGTTAGAGGACACCTTACCAGATTTCCTCATTGTGTAGCTGCATGGATCTGGGTGGCATTTTATTTATTTTTATCTCTCGATCAGGGCATGATATTACAATGAACTCTTGAGCTTTGAAGCTGATGAAGAATTAAACTGCTTTTTTGTAGAGCACAGCATCATACTATAAGCATTTCCTGTGAGGTTTTTGTGCTCAGCCTCTGCTTGTTCCAGACAGAGCAGGTGTGCTGATTTAAGCTGATGATACAGAGCACTCAGGCTTTAGCAGCATGGGGTCAGACTTCTGTAAAACAACGAGTAGGAAGATTGGAAAGCACTCTTGCCTTACAACCTCTGGACCACTCAGCTATAAAATGGGAATAATGCCACTCATTGTGGCACTTCTTATAGTAAATGAAAGGCCTTATGCATTTTCTGGGTTGGATTTTCTTTACAAACACTGTGCATAACAATATTTTCTATGGAGCTATTTGATTATGTCATTCAGTGAGCTCTCCTCTGTCACCTTCATCTGAACAAAGTCTGGTTTAACTGAGCATTCAAAGGGATCCTATGGTCAAATATCACAACAGTCTACAGCATATTGATAAAATGTCAGACTGGTGTTCAGCTTGGTGATGATGAGGCTAAGATAGGGGAAACAATGTACAAATGCACTGAAATATGGTTAGCAAAAGCTGGTACATTTGAAAGTGCACTTAATAATCAGTGCTTTTAGTTCTGGAGCTGATATCCTTAAATCCTTCCTTGTCCAAATACTAGCATACTAGGAATGAAAGTGAGCAGTATTAAGGAATAAATCTGCCTAGAAGTCTATCTTTTTGCTCTGAGAGTTTTCACTGTAATCGGTGAGCCTCCCTGGTTAGCTTCAGGAATGCCAGAACCTGTATGAAAAAAAAGTTTTAAAACAAATGTAAGTCTAAAGGAACTGCAGAGATGCTGTCTTACCAACATTCATTAATAATTTATTCTCTACCATATTCCAGTGTTTAAGCCAGAAGAAAAATCGCTGTTTTGTTAGACTTTTTTTTTTAATACTTAATTCCTAAACGTTAATGACAACTTTTTAAATTATCATTAAAAATACAGGTTTAAAATGTCCATCAAACTATTGGAAACAACAGAACTCCCATTAAAAAAAATTACAGAGTTTCATTTCAAACCAAGAGGAAATAAGTAATGTCTGATATAGAACGCTCTCCCCTCGTCTTTGATGAAGTTCAAGACACTATTCTTTTAATAAAAACTTTACAGTTCTAAATGGAAACATTACCAGCAGCTGATTTAGGAAAAAATAAAAAATAAAAAGGTAAGTCAGCAGTCATGTTGTTCAGCTCTTGAACATTTCCCTGTGAGGTGTAAACAGGGCATGTGCTAGGTGGATGGGACTGATTAAACCAGACAATATGAAAAGGTTCAGCTAAATGTGAGGGGAAATTGCTGTGATATGGTTATAAAGCTCAGGAAAGGAGCACTTTTGTAGGAATTCATGGAGGGAATGCTAGGACATTTCAGTGCAGGGGAAAAAGGTTTGCAGATCAATGTATGTCTCTTTAAGTTCACAGAGGATGACTCTGGAGTGACTGATGGGCTAATATTGACTGATTGAAACTGGCTACATTTCACATTTACTGCAAACAGTGACATTTCTAATGCAACATGGCCAGTCTGGCAGTTTTCCATCCCTCCAAACAAAAAACATCTTCTGAATGAAGAAGGAGTACTTTGTTCTGTTATGCAATATTCTCACACTGATTTTCTTTTCCCTTTTAGATGCTGTGTTCTGGCCATCTGGATGCCTCGCACTTCCTTTGGATCTGTTATTGAAGCAAACAAGATAGACTGTTGAAAAGACTAATATTATTTAGCACATTATTGGATCTCAAAGACATTCATACTCAAGTTTTTCACTCACTTGATAAGCTTTATTGAAGAGAAAAAAAGGATGGAAGTTATTGCATGTAAATTTATCAATGTTTGTTTACTGTGAGGGAACTTCCAAAATTTCACAGATGAGAGCCTGCATCTCTGAGTCTCTTTTTAAAAAATGATCTCACCAGGTTGCCAAAACTATGCTAGAGAATATTTAAGCACCTCTTCTGTTTTCTCAGTGACTAGTTATCTAAAGATAGAAATACACATTATCTCCTACTTTGAGAAGGATCTATGTATAGCATGTTCCTAAATCTATAATTGCACGTCTATTAATGTAACATGTTGGAATGATTCATGTAAGAGGTGACAAGCTGTTGTCACAATCTATTTGGAAAATGCTGATTTTTCAGAAAGAAGTAGGATGGTCTATATGTCACACCTGCTTCAAATTATTTAGAACCTGGAGGCAAAGTTATCTTGAATGCATGTGGATTATTTTCTAAAAGGTAAAGCGCATAGCAGCATCTTTTATACATCATGTAAGTGCCATATATCACTAAATGTCACAAAAGTGCTGGCTGAGCAGCTCTTGGCAAATAGTATATAACTTGTAGGTTGGAAAAAACACATGAATTACCAGTCTGAATGACATGAAATTTGTGGGGCTTTTCTAACAGGACTACAATATGTTTGAAAACTTTGAAAATCCTAAATAATAAATTCTTGAACTCGATTCAAGATGAGGTGAGAGCATTGTACATCAGATATTATTTTGTAATGTGACAAGTTTATTTGTGATGAAGTATGAGTTTGGAACTGGATGATTGCTCATTATATCTGATTACCCGTGCGTGAAAACAGAACTCAGTCTCACAAGGTACACTTGAGAGTTCACAAATGGATTTTTAAATCTTAGTAGTTGCCATACTAAGCCACTTAAGCCCAAAACCATACCCTTCCAAATGCCAGGTGGCCTGCAGTCTATCACGAGAGAAATTTATATTCATATTAGGGTCAATAATGGTGTCAATTGCTGACACCAGCAGGCATTAGGCACCCAACATTGATTTCTGTGCATTCTTCTCATAAAGCTCAGCTTTTTCAGTGCTGACCACCTCACTTCCCACCAGCTGCCACAGCTTTCTCTGGATCCATGTGCCAAACCTTGCAGGGGTGCTGCTTGATACTGACACAAGCTAAAGAGACGTAAACTTCAGGCACAGCTGAAAAGAACAACAGAAACTGCTAAAATTGCATTAAGTTTGTGGTACAGTTTGATGGTGAAATATAGTTTGATAGGGAGATCTCCCTCAGAGAGAAGAGACACCTGATGCTGTCAAAGAGCAGGGAGTTTCACGAGAGAGAGAGAGAGAGCACTCCTAATGAGGGAAGAGTAGGATACATCTCCAGGTTTTATGCCCAGTTCTTAATCACTTATATCCATGATCAAATGTTTATGAAAGTAACTAATTAAAAGTGTATTTGTGAATTGCAATTGCACTAATTGTATTGCAATTTGACTTTAAGAATAACTTGAATTAGTCTTTCTTATATGGCTGCTAACCTGAAAGTTTTTAAAGCTTAGAATCACTACCCAGTGGGAACTGACTATTATATGTCTTTAAATAGAGAAAATCTCTTACATAAATGGCGCTTGGTCTCCATAGTTTATGCTGTCCATCTTTCCGAAAAGTTACCCACACAGGCATATTGCTCACCCAGAGCCTGTAAATTATTCTTCAAGCTGCCTTTCGACTGGTTTAACATTTAATAGAAACTATCATACTTGAAAACTTAAAGAATCTTCTTATTCAATCACATCTAAATGACAAAACCTTTCTTATTCATTATTATAGCAGAATGAGAGCAAGCTGGAGACACTGGGATTTCAATCTGGTTTAGTCAAAGAGATAGAATTGGGAAAATAAATGGTGAATGCGATTTAAAGAAAAATAAAATTTGTTCCATTTAAGCAATTGTAACTTCTAGGTCAAGATCTGACATTCATCAACCAGCTGAAATTGCTAAGTATGTCTTAGATCAGCAGCCCAATATTAGCTTCTACTAAATGCTTCACTTGTTAGTTAATATAGGTCTGTCATCAACACATAGCAATTGCAAAAGAAAATGGTTGGACTTTTAAAAGCCATTTAAAATAGGCATCCTTTGCACACACAAAAGGTTTTTGCACATCTGTTAAATTACTTGGATCTCCTTTCTTTACCAAGTTTGGCTTAGCGAGAGGAGCTATCTACAAAAGGCTTGATGTGTCCTTTGTACCTGCTGAGAAGACTGTCATCACCTACCCTCCCTAAATGTCAGTTACTAAAGACCAAAAAGGGCTTAAATTCAGGCCAATTAACATACTGTATTAAAATGAAAGAATGGGGGAGATACCCACAAGTTTAAGGACAGAACAGTCAATGAGTCTGTTCAGAATCTTACATCTTTACAAAAGAGTTTGCAAGCAGCTGCATGTTCCTTCTCTTTCTAAAAGCATTTTAATCCAGGTGTACCTGTATTTCTAGTTATAAACAGCAACAATAGACAGGAGCAATTTTCTTTTAAGCCCTGTCAAGATCTCAGTATAACTTTTTGGTGAGTGGGTAGAAAAAACAGCTGTGATATCAAGCTGGTTGTAACTGAGCAATGTTCTTTCTAATTCCAGAAAAGTTTTCATGGATTATTCTGAAGAGATCTAAAAGCAAATTTCACATGGCCTAGGAAACTTGAAGTCTCTAGCTTCTTCAAGGCTTGCTCTACCATGGGCCTATGGAGAAGAAACCTTCTCTAAAATGTAGTTATAAAATGTTATAAATCATTGTGCCTAGATGTTCTACTTTTCCTCAAGATCTTTGACAGATGAGCTCTGGCAAACCTTATTTCAGTGCTTCAAAATGTCATTTTCCCAGCTGCCAAACTGGTCTTGTCCTGAAGATTATGCCCAGTAGCCAAGCCAGAAAACAGAGGTGTTTTTGAGCTTCAGTCACTTGGTAAGCCAAACCTTGATTGTAAAATGTGTCTGGCAAAGCTGAGCTGTATCACACTCCTGATCTGTGCACAGCTGACTGTGCAGTACAACTTGGCCATATATGTGGCTTCTACCTGAGTTTTGGTGACAAGCAGCTGCAATTTGGTAAAAACATAGGTGACCACAGCTGTTTGATCAGGTGTTTCAGAGTTCCTGGTCTGTTTCTATCTCAGGAATGCTCCGTTTATCAGACAGGAGAGAAACATCTTTATAATGCATTTCCCACAATAAACAAAACTCCTCAATGTTGAAATTAAAGACAACTGATGCAGTGGTTGATCATTTCAACTGAGGGATGAAGAAGTTTGGTGACTGAGCTGCTCTTTTGTCTAAAGTAGAGATGAAATACAGCATAGACACAACAGGAAGAATTACTTTTCAGTAATTTTCATTCTAGGAAAATACGCTTAGCACAAAAATATCAGTTTTGTATTTTTTGACATATACACCAACTTATTAGAGGAGTCTTTAATTGCCTATTCTAACCCAAGACTTTTACTCCCTGTAATTTATTAAAGAAAAGTCAGAGCAGGTACACAAAGAGCTGTACCTACAGAGGTTCCTTTTGCGCTGATGAAGAGATAATGAAGATGCTGATCTCTTTTCATGAGAGACTTATGAAGAGAACTTATCTAATGGTAAGGCACAAAACTGAGGACACAGGCATAAGAAGCAGCATGGATTGGCCTTTTTATGCTAAATTTATTCATTTCTTGGACCCAAGACAGAAGGACCAGGCAATTCCTAAAAAGGACTGACAAAAGTTAGCTGAAAGGGATTAAGCAGTATTTTCTGGCTCCTTCTTCATTTTGTCTCAGAAAAGAGAAAGAGCTAAAGACAAAGAACACTGGCTACCTGAGACTGCTTAAATTTACTGTGCACTTTTTGTCTGAAGAATGAAATGGAGGGAAGAGTCCAGATATATTTTGGGTCTTTGATTAATTCCTTTTGGAAACATATACGTAGAAATTCAAAGACTTCTCAGAGAACATGTTCTCTTAAATTATATGTTGAGCACGTCATGCATAATTATTTAACATGGTCTTCCTCTGCACCAGCTATCCCCAGAAAGGTTACACTGGCAGCACACTAGGGCTTTAAGGAAAAAAATTTAGAAATCCACCATACCATAGAGTTTTGTTCAATATCTGTCATTTCCTGCGGCCACTGATTCCTTGCAGACCATGGAAACTCTAAAAAGGAAATAATTCTTGAATGCAACGGTCCTTGGATTCATCACTTTCATCATGCTCTCTAGAGTGGCTTTTGATTAATCCGATCCTTTGCCAACTTGAGCAGTCTAGGTGAAGTGCATTATTCATAAATATATTTTTAGTTTGGAGTGTGTCGATTTTTGAATGTGGTTATTCTACCTGTGAAATGATCTTCTTGCCTCCAGTGCTGCTTGGTCAAATTAACAGCCATACCCACTTGTCTCTGGCCTTCGAGAAGTCCATCCCTTCAGTCTCAATCAGCACAGGCAAACAAGCTTCCTTCCAAGTCAAGCAAAGCTTCTACCCAGTACCAAATCGCTCCTCCTGCTTCTTTCTCTTTCCCAGTCGCAGCTGAGTCACTCTGAGTTTGGAGGAAAGGTTCTCACCACCTCCCTGGAGAAAAGGGTTACCGTACAGGTGTGGTGGTTTTGCTTGGCCCAGATTTTGCCAGTGAATAGGGTGGGGTACAAAGATGGCTCTTGCATGTCCTGAGTAAAGATTCTGGAAATTTCTTCACCATGTCCATCAGAGCCAATCTCTGATGGCTCTGAAGATGATGGACATGCTGCTGGCCAAGCCTGGGCCAATTAGAGATGTTAGTTACGCCTCTGTGATAACATATTTAAGAAAAAATCAAAACATTGTGAGCACGCACTTCTTTTTAGCCAGGGCAGGAGGAGGAAGAGGAGAGAATATGTGAGGGAGAACAACATGGAGGCACCAAGGTCAGTGGAGAAGGTGGGGGAGGAAGTGCTCCAGGCGCCGGAGCTGAAAACCCTCTGCCGACCGTGGTGAAGACCATGGGGGAGCAGGTGGTCGCCCTGCAGCCCATGGAGTCCAGGGGGTGCAGAGAACCACCCACAGCCCATGGGGAGGTGTCCATGCCAGAGGAGCAGGTGATGCCTGCAGGAAGCTGTGATCCAGTGGGAGTCCCAGAGACTGAGAGTTGCAAAGGCCCTGCAGGAGAGAGAGAGGCCTTGCTCCTGGGATGGAAACAGCCTGGCCTTGGCTCAGCCTTGGCTCCGAAGTCTGCACCCTATGGACACGAACTCATGCTGCGGCAAAATCTGGGCGGGTTTGCTGCTCGTGAGATTGGACCCACGCCAAAGAAGTCCACAGAGGACTGTTTCTCGTGGGAGGGACCCCACGGATAAGTAGAGGACTCTTCTCCCCGGTGGACTGACCCTGACCAAAGAAAACCCCCACACCCTGCCCCCACCCCGGAGCTGTTGGTTAGAAGGAAGGAGGGAGGGAGTGAGCTGAGAAATGGTGTCTTAATAGGGAGGTGGGTGAGTAGAGAAACAGCGTTTGTAGCAGAAGAATTGTGGTGATGGACTGACCAAGAGAAAGAACCCCATACCCTGCCCCACCCTGGAGCTGTTAGCAGATGTTGTAGGTGCCTCACATTTAGCCAGGGTCAAACCCTGACAATAGGTCTACGATAACTGGTCTCTTGGTAAATAACTTTCTCATTCCTCTCGGATACAAAACAGGAAACACTTTGGTGTAACTGAAAGAGTTTAATGAGTCTGTCAAAATGAAGCCAGTACTGTTTTTCAGCGAGTGTTCGCTTTCACAGCTATGCCTATAGACTGTGTGTCTGTACTCTCCACTGTCTGTCTGCCACCATTGCAGATGAATTCCAAGCTGCTGGACCTTCAGTCTGACTGAGCAGGCCTCTGCTGTGACTTTTATATCTACACAGAAAATGAAAGCATTGATTTATCAGTAAACACAGAAAAAGACAGCAGAACTCCACAAAAATTACTTAAGTCTTCCATATATTAATTCTTCTTTGAAAATGTGGTGCACAAGAAGCTGGCACAGGAATAAATTCATGTGCAAATGAAGTGAGGGCAATGGTTTTTTTCCTTCAAAGATATTCAGGGAATTAATCAGCACTGTAGAAAACCAAATGCAAGTTAAAATCCTGGTTTATTACTCAGTGGTAGATTAAAAATGTGTGTCTTACTCTAAGCTGTCTGTTTTCATGCTGCTCGTTCCTTTGTCTCCCCACTGTGTGAAGCCATCTGTTGTGTTAACAGAACTACCTGGGAAAGGAGGACAGCGTGTACAGACACTGCTCTGAATGACGAAACTCCTATTTTCCAAGGGTTTTTTTGTCGGATTAGTCCCCAGCTTTTATCCACAGGATGTCCCTACGAGCAGTTGTGCCAGCCAAAACAAGGAAGGGCTGTAGGAGGATTTTGGGATGCAGGAACAGGGCTCAGTCAGTGTGCCGGGGCAGAGTTAAGAAATGACGAACAGCTAAGGCAAAAGTAGAGTCATGTCAGTACTGAGCACAGACCTTTATTTTCAGGAAGAAGGCATTTCAGCGAAATATGGGCAGCCTCTGGAATTTCAGGCATACCTTGGGCTCTGATGGTGAAATTGAGTTTATAGGATGTACTGGCTTTTTTTTTCTTTCCTTATCTCAGACATCATTCACGATAATAAAATGATTAATTTTTCAGGACACCAGCAGTCTTCTTGCACAATACCTTCAATTTAAAAGCTTTGCCTAAAAATCTGCTGTGATATGATACATCAGTGCTGGCAAAAATATAAAAATGATGCCATCTGTTGTTGGATTGGATGCAGACATCAATTCCTTCAACTGGGCAACCAATCTGAATTGCTCACAGCAGAAGCAAGCAGGGTATCCTGAGCATTCACAATCTGGATTGGCAATCATTGCGATCCAATAGTTACTCAAGGACCATTCAGTAACTTAAAACATCTCATAATCACAAGTTACACAAGTAACTTTCACCCTTTTTTAAATTTCAGTCGCAAAGTTAAATGTGCATTTGCATCTAGCAGCTGAATATCAGCCTGAAGGCTTTATGATCAGTGAGAAAAATACATGGTGATAATACATGTAAACAAACTAGTTTACATTATTCTGTTCTTGTATATCAAGTTATAATTTATGTTTCCTTCTCTCTTTCCTGAAAATTCTTTAAAGAAGCCCATTCCTGTAGCAATCAAGGTGAAAGCATAAATACCATGGCATAAGCTCAATTATCAAAGAATTTATAAAAATTCTGTGAGCCCAAAAACACCATGTTTAAACTCCATGACAATATCAATCTTTTATACTGTGCCAGTCCAAAATTAATATGAGAGATAATGATGCATTGCATGTAAAAATATTACTATAATAATCATTATAATAATGACTGTGATGTTTATTTTGCATTACATTCAAATCATTTCAACTCTTTTGACCCAAGGAACTAGACAACAACCTGGAGTATTGCCAGTTCCTCTAATTAGGGCAAAGACTGCTGATGGCCTTTTTGCAGCTCCTATTATTTTATGTAGAAGTAACCTGGGACTTTTTCTTCCTTGAATTAACCCCTATTTTCCTGAACACTGGAACAACAGAACAAGAATTTTTATCCCATCTTCATTATCTCATGTCATGTCAGTTGTGCCTCTGTGCAAAGCTTATTCTCTTAGCTTTTTTTTTAGGGTTGCATCCTGGTCTTCATATAAGTCTTCAGCTTTACCTGAGGCTTTTAAGTTTCATACCATGAACATCAGGTGCATTTGGCCTCTGACTCTCAGTCCCTCTTAACAGCATTGGCATCTGTCCCCTCACCTGGGGGAGGCAAACGCCACAAATGAAAAACCTGTGGCACTGCACCCAGCATTGGGTACCCCAGTGCAGCCAACCTCAGGGTGTCCCTGAAGGCAGATCCTCACTTTTACTGGTTTAGTTATTGGAAAGTAGGTTAGAGAGCACTGCTCACGAGGAAGAGAAGTGTGCTTCATACCGTGGCTGCTGAACTATGAAATACATGAGACCCTTGATTAATGTAAGGAATATCATGATGTTGTATGATCACCACACCTTGAGAATCATGCTTGATTGACTTTTTCACTTTTAGCAGCAGAGACAAAATTACCAGAAGAGGCATAATAGTGGAATGGAGAAAAGGTGTTACAAAAAACTCCCCCCTTAAATTAACTTATGCAAATAACTTTGAACTGACTCTTGAATGTTTTTTTCCTCCATTTGTCTCACAGTTAAATGAGATTGAGTATAAGCAGCTGTTCCATACAATGGAAAGAACTTATATCAGTTACTGGCAAATTTGGGGAAAAAACATTTCTAAATTAGTCATTGCATTAAAAAATGTCAAAGGAGAAACAAATGTTTGTCTGTGGGGCAAAGGGGAAGACACCAATTCACGTGCCTGTTCAGAATCTGGCAATGGGTGTTTGATCTCTTTACAGCCTCCAGCCAGGATCAGAATCTTCCAGTTCTGTGGAATACATTGGGATGGGTTTTCCACTGCTGAGGCTTTCCAGCTATACATGAAACACCTGCTCTTGAGAGTTCTTGCGACCTGAAAACTTCTATTTCAGTTAGCATTCTATTTTTATAGCATTTTTTAAAAAAAGTCGTTAACATCTTTAGCAGAAAAGGCTGTAAAGTGCTGTAAAGTAGTTAATCACAACTGAGTAACTAATTGACTCTGTCCAATTCGTGATTGGTGAACTACATCTGGCCCACAGGCTGCTCATATCTAGCCTCATATCAAGGGCACCTAAATGCCTCAGAAACTTGAGAAAATGCTGCAGTTGAGGCTGCTATGACAGGGCTGATGCTGCTCGGGTGTCATTCCATCCTTCAGGATAACTGCAGGACAAACAGCAGCTGCACAAGGATGAGCAGGGCTCCAGCCTTCAAGTGTGTCCTCTTGGGGATTGCGTTCAGGCTGAATTCTCAGAGAGGCTGCATTTTCACACCCTGAGTATCTTCCTTGGAATAAAGACGTTTGAGGTTCACTATTTTTCCCCAAGTAATTTGATTTTAAGTGCATTCAGGCATCCCTGAAAACCCTAACCCTAGATTTCTATTTATATTCTTAAAATAAGTGTTCTAGTCAGTGTCTGTCATTTGTTTTTAAATTCTATCTGATGCATTTCATGAATTAATGTACAGAAAAGGAAGGACTGCCTCTATATCTGGAGCTGAAAAGACAGCCTTGCCTGATTCAGGATGTAATGCTGAAATACAAGAAGAACACTATGATTTCAATCAAATGACATTTTAATTATTTATTCTGTTTAATCTATTATTGAAAAACTCTCATAATGCAGCTCTAGAAAAGCTTCCTATAGTGAACTGATTTTTTTTCTAGCATCGTATCAGAGGTTTCCAATATTCTTAATTAATCATGGCTAGATTATCTGCACTATAATATTAACAATATATGAAGCTTCAATATTTCATTTCATCTTAGTAAGAATGGCCTACTGGAGCCAGAGAGTTGTTCAAAATGGATTAAGGAACAAAACCCAAATAATTAAACAGTGATTTATTTTTAAAAGCTGATCTGATTTTTCTCAGATTACTTCAGCACCTTCTACAATTAGAATATTAGTATGTAGAAGTTAATTTAAAGCTTAATCCTCCCAAACACACTTCTTATGAAAAAAAGAAAATAGGTATTTACTGATTGTGATTACTTATATTCTTTGAGGATTTGGAGGCCTATAACTCTGACAAGGTTATTGAAAAGGAAGGTGATCATTTAAATTCCGGCAAGCATATATTCTCATTCAGTCAAGGTCACTTATCAATCAAATGAATGTCATTTCATAAACACCCCTGAACAACTGTGTTCTATTATCTAAATGGGAAGGAGAGGTGTTAATGGGTGTCTAAGGGATGAAATCAATTTAGCTTGGAGGCACTCAGCTGTTAGAACAGTTGTGAACATGTCTGGCTGCTAATATATGCTGATTAGTATTAATATCACACGATGACTGAAATGCGACGGCATGACATTTCTAAACCAATGAATTACAATTCAAAACCGATTACAACTCTCTTTTCTTTATCCTCTTATTTGAGTAATAGCTTCTGGCTGTGTGGACCATCAGGTTTGCAAAAGGCACAGCGCTGAGTTTGAAGATTTGTGCCCACGGGCACCTCCTCATTGCGGTGATCCTCTTGGAAGAGGAAAATAAAGAGCATTTTGACCTGTTATTTACTGGCAGCAGAGGATCCTGCATGGTTCACTGAGAAAGTGAGAAGGACCTGCACTGAGGAATTAGAAACACAAGTTAATCATAGTATTCTTGATGCTTGCGTTGACAACATATGCTTAATGTGTTCATGCTGACGAATGGAAGTGGAGATTTCAAGTAGTGAATAACAGAATATACTGAATAAACTTGTTTTCTCTTTGTGGTTCTCTCCACACCCCCCCCCCCCCCAGCATGATGTTAATACAACGGAAAAGTTTAGTGCCAGAGGGGAGACAACATTGATTAAACTTACCAAAAAAACCCATGATAAAACAAAGGTTTTACTTTACTTGTTTACTGTGCCCTTTGAGTTAAAGAATACTGAGGAATCAGCAGAAATCAGGGATTTCCAGAGTCTTTGCACCTTCCTGGTAGAGCACAAATACTCCAGTGATGTAAACTTTGCAACTTGAGCTGCCTGTCTTAGAAAAAGGATCTTTTCCATAAAACCTATTCAGAGCAGAGATGATTAAACCCATTCCCAGAAAACTCCCTGCTTTGGTTCAGAAGTACTCAGTGATTTCTGAGGGAATAGGCAATAAAAAAATCAAAACTTGAGTGGAGGAGAGGAAGGAAGGTAAATATTAAGGAGTTATCACAACAGGCTCTTTATAATAACAAAAATAAATGAGTTTCATATAAAATTGGAAACAGAAGACAGGATTTCAAGATCCTAAAAAAAATAGGATCCTGAGAGATGATAGGTTTTCAGATGTCTTTATCCCAGCTTGATAATGCAAGTGTTTTAAGTCTGGGCCATAGAGCAACAAATTGTTGAAGATTACCAATAATCCCATTTTTATACATGCATTCCTTATATGAGAAAATAACAAAATATACTTAATTTATGTGCAAGAGGAAACAGCTTCCAAAATCTAAATCTTTATTAAATCGTTTTTAAGCTTTATATTAAACTAAACTGTGTCATATAGCTTAACTTAGAATGGACTAATTATTGTTATTAGACTTCATTTAAAAAAAAAAAAATAAAGGACAAATTGAAACCATTCAAAATTGCAGTATTATATTGTCTTGGATATTGTGTCAGCCAAGGTCGAGCTGGAAAATGTGTTGTGATGCCTCAAAAATCTGATTGTTAAGCATCAGTTTCAACCATGTTCCCCCTACCACAGAGGAATCAGAGAAGGTAATATTTCTATGATGCTGGAATGCCACCCAGGAACATTTAGGGCAATGTGATCCATCACATCACCTTGGATGAAATAGACCTTTTCTCTTCTCTACTTGTCACACTGGGGAGAACAGATAATTTGGGGAGAAAAATGATGTGGACATAAACAAAAAGAAAAGGCATTTTCAGCACGTCTGTGTAAGAACTTAAACTGCAGAGAACACACGAATAATTACAGTTGTGTTCTCATGGAGACAATCTTCCCTTCTATATTTTTAACATATGTTTTTCTCAGATTGAGGTAGTTTGCACATGCATTAGTCCCACACCAAAGGAAATCAAAGTCTTTGCATCTTAGAAGTTTTTAAATCAATCCAGCAATTTTGTGTATGTATTCAGAAGGATACACTGACTGGGTTGTTACTGATACCAAACCATGGGCTGACCAAGACCACAGCATGTGAATTTCATTTGTAAATAATTATAGCTGCTGTTTATTTTTGCTTAATGTAATCCAGATGACATAAATATTGCAAATTAATTTAAACACGAAACTAAAGTTAAGGTACAGATTTAAGGCAGTAGGATAGGTAATTCAGTTCTAGTTCTTATCCCAAAAAAGTAATTACTCCTTTACTGTCATTGTTTTTACAGTAAAACTGTAGGTGGAATTGTAAAAGTAATAGAAAACAGAACACAAAAGAAGATTTTTTAAAAAAGAACGAATAAGAAAATGAAAGTAAATTAAAAATAATTCAGTGAAGAAAAATCAACCTTGTACTCTTGGGCCAGTATGGTAAATGTTAGTATCCTAATTGAAGTATTATATGATTTTAAAATTAACATTTTGAAAAATAATGAAGTAAATTGTAAAAAAAGATAGAAATAAAACTCACTTAGTTTAAAATGAATATACTTTCAAAATAAATTTCAGAACCTACAGCAAATCAAGGTTATATTATTGATGTTCAAAGCAATTTTGAAATATGGATTGTGCTCTAGCATTTCTTTTGAGAGAACATGAAGACTTTGAAAGTCATTTGTGACTGTTTGATTCAGGAGTAGAACTGGACAGCTCTTTTTGAACCACTTCAGCAGTGCCCTAACTCACTTATGCATTGAAAAACAGACAGTAGTGCTCAGGGACATATTCCTGAGTTACAAAAAAAAAAAAAAATTCAGGTGGCTGATTTTACAAAAATTGGAAGAAACAAGCTATTTATTGATGTTACAGGCCTAGGGGGCTCTCTTCCTTCGTATTTTGAAAACATTATTTTGTTAATTTTTTTTGTATATTTCTATTTTGAGGTTATAATTGCAAATCCATAAAGAAATTTAACCTGGTCAGAAAGGTTACATTTTTCTATGTTACATTTTCCAAAATTATGTAACTCTTAAAAAATCTTTTTTTTTAAAAAAAAAAAACTTTTTTAAAGGATAGACTGATTTCGTATTTTTGAAGTAAACAGAAGTGATAAATCCTTCAGCCACAGTAAACACATGCTCTTTAGGACAGACCTGCAATGATGTATTCTCAAAAACTGCAATTACTTAGCTTTATTGTAGTATTTAAAACAATGTGTATTGTTAAGAATACAAAATAATGGAGATGGGTTGGAGAACAGGGGTGGATGAGCGAGAATCATCTGGACAAGTGGGTACCTTTTAGCAAGCCTGAGAGAAAGAAAACTTTCATTGTTCTTTTGAAAACCCTCTGTATCTTCTCCAAGGAGACCAGCATGAACATAGAGCAGCTCCTGCTCCTCTTGAGAAGAGCTGAGGGACGCAGCAGCCACACCTGTGAGCTCTTGTTGAGTGAAAAAACAGCCCTGGGAAGAAATGTCTTCATCCTGGGGCAACTCTATTTCATGTTGCACTGAAGTTTTGCATTTAAAATTTTCAGTAGCTGTTCTGTGAAAGATATTCAGGGTGGATAGTGCTTAACCTGCCCTGTGTTGTTCATGGCCTTGTTTAACTATTTTATGTCCAAACTTGGTTCTCTAAAAGTACACAAGATTGGGCTCCGCATGTCCTTTGGTAGGAGGCTTTAAAAGAAAGATTTATTCAAAAGAAAAGCTTTCTAACTGGTCTTACAAAAATAACAAATTTTTAATACTACTGTGTAGGACTGTCTCTGCCGCAGAATGTTGACTGCAGCCTTACTATCCTAATTTCTGCCATATCTATTGGGATGTTGATGCAATAAAACATGACCAAATGAAATCTTAATAGTCAAAGAGGGCAAAATGGTTTTAACTTCAGAGACTACTTCTTCCATTTTCTTAACAGAATGACACTGCGCAGAAAAGTTTTTCCACAAAGGTCTTACATACATTATTCCAAACATCAAAAATATCAGTTATGTGCAGCTTGTGGTTGAATGAGATGAAATGTCCACAAATATGAAGAGAATGAAGAAACACGAAACACAGAAATTAATGTAGTGGCATGCCAGCTGGATTAACTAACATTCAGCACAACATTTAAGATACTGATGGATACCTGGGATGTATCAAGAAAAACATCCTTTTCTATCCCTATCACCTCAAAAAAGAGTTGTCGTAGGATTAAGACACAATTTAGGATTGTACTGTGCAGAAGAGACAATATATAAATGTGCTTTTCACCTGTGCCTCATCACTTCTTATTAGTGCCAAGTGAGGTTGTAATTTCATAGACAGTTATTGACATCCTTCTTTATGCATTTTTTTCAGCTTTTTGTGATGAAAGGTTAGCTTTCAGTGTCTTACAAGAAATAACCAGAGCAAAATACTTTCTTAAATTGATCCTTGTTCTTTCCTTCATGTTTGTCCAAGTACAAATGCGATAGAAGGTTGGCAATGACCAAGCTGAACCACAACACTGCACAATTTCTAAGACCTGCTGGGTACAGACATCTGGATGCTACAATTTTTACTGAGACTAAAAACCATCACATCAAGCGATGAATATTGTCTCCATTCTGGCCATAAGCAGAATGTCACTGGCAAAAGTTTGTCCAATTAGTTTATGCCGAGGACCAGAATTTCACTATATTTTCTAAACATGCAGGAGAAAAGAGAATTTGAACCTGCCAAACGTCTTAAGCTGGTGTCTCCTAAGGCTTCCAAGTCTGCAAGTAGATAAAAACTGCCCTGTTGTGCTGTGCCCTAAAGCAACACAGCAACGCTAGAACTGTGTCTAATTAACCTCCTGCTAAACCTGAAATGTCAGGAAGGAATAGCACTAGACTTCAAAAGCTTTTTTACTTAGTTGCTGTGGGTAGTACTAGTTTTTCTAGAATTCAAGCCAATTGCTTCAAAAATCGTCTAGACATTAATGAATAACTACATTTAGAAGTAGTTAGTATTAGAGAGTGCGATTTTAAAATTACATAATACATTTAAAAATCAAGATTTTGCCAGGAGGGAATTTTAATTTTATCTATATTGTCGACTTAATGTGTTGGGCAGAAACTAATACATGGAATTACTTTTCTGCTCTTCAATTTTAAGAGTGAGGTTTATTTGTAAGTACTTGCTTTTTCCTATGGTAAAGCTTTCTCTTCCTGTAAGTGCTTGGAAAAATTTTAATTCATGTGAATCTGATCAAGAGAAGAGATCAAGTGTGGTAAATTTAATCTGAACATTTTATTTATGTCATATAATTTTTTATCCTCAAAGTTAGATCTGGATATTATGCAAAAATATTAATTAATATTTTTCTAGGTAGCTTTGTAAAACCAAATGAGAGGCAAAAGTAAAGGTTGGAAATTAAAATGCCCTCTGTGAATATCTGCCTGGCTAGGCATATATTAGTTGTCATATATTTATCTTGCATGTGTGCATCAGAAAATAGAGAATATTAATTTCAATATTTTAATTACTTGTGGTCAAATTTACATTCCCATATGCAAGAAAATTTATTTTTTCTTTAAAATAAGATCTTTTTTACTCAAATCCAGGAGCTCAATGAACAGGGAAATGTATATATAGTGCCCACGTTTGCCTTTTATTATTGATGAATTATCTTGCTCATGTTCAAACAAATTTGTTTTGGGAGGCACAAGTTTAACGCAAGGAAAGGTTTCACTGAAGGGACTGACAAGGTTGGTTTCCTCCCCCATCACCCCCCAACTAATCTCAAAAACCCCAAATCCCAGCTGTATTTTACCAGCATTTCCCTCCATCTTGAAGAATTCTAACATTTACATTATCTTCTGTAACTTCCTGAAACTAACTGCTGCAGAAATGAATGGTCCAGTAGTTGAGGTCATGCATGAGGAGGAGGAAGTGTCTGCATCCAAGTAACCTGTGGAATTATGTATAACTTTTTGGAAAATGTGCATAACTCTTTGGAGTCTTCCAGAACATGGACAGAACCCACCTCTACCTTCAAGCCTCAATGTAATGGGTGAGGGTTTGGATTTAGTTTGAGACAAATCTCTCCTGCCTATGAAAACGTAACACTATGGGCTTTGTTTCCCAGCTATTTTACTGTGTCTATTGCCAGCGATGAAGAATATCAGTGTTGGCTCTGAATGGTGCCAGTTTGGTCTGGCTTAGCAATAAAAGAACAGGAAAATAGTCTTTCTGAAGTATCTGTCTAATTCTGTCTCTGGAAGGCTTCAGTAGCTTTGGACTAGACCGGCAGTGCCTTCAGGGTCCTGTGTGCGTGTTTATCACATTCCCCAGGGTTAGTGCAGTGACATTGATGTAGATCTGATTGTTATCAAACAAGTTTGGCTGCAATATTCAACTATCATGCTTAAGAGCAAAAGTGGTAGGAATGAGTTATTACCAATTCACTATCTCCTCCCAGCAGAGCACTGTGGTTTAACACGTGTTCAAAACCTTGCTAAAAATAGCAATTCCTTGCCAAGTTTTACAGAATTTGGTTCATTTCACAGGTTTATTTGCAGATAATCTTCTCTTGCCTCCTTGCCCCTCAAAAAAAAAAAAAAAAAAAAAAAAAAAAAAAAAAGAGAGAGAAAGTTTCTGAAATCTGAATTAGTTTTCAGTCCTAAACCTTGACATTCTCTGAGTTTTCCACTTAGGAAATCCTGCAGTATAATTGCACTGAGCGTAAATGACACAAAACGGGAAGTAAGCCACACAGAGCATACAAGCTTATTCTACAATGTGATAGCAGGAACTGATGGTGCCTGAGGACTTCTGGAGTCACAAGGGGAATACCCTGTGATTTCAGACACCAAGTGATACCTGGCAACTGTGGCAGTTTGTGATAATATTCACTGTGTCTTCAACAGTATGCTGTTGAATTAAACACTCAAGACAATTGCAAAGGTTGCAGTAAGTGACACTTGACAAGTTTTACAGGGTTTTACAAAACATCAGAAAAACAGAGCTTGGTGGGATGAGTACTGAAGTAGGAGGCATATAGTGACAGTATTCGCTCAGATGGTTTTTTGGGTTCTTTCCAGCTAACTTTCCAGAAACTTTTGTGGTGCTCTCTGCAAGACAAATGGTAGTGGGTTGTAGACTGTCTGAGGGCAAAAATTAATGTGGAAATACACCTGCTGTGTTTGGTTTGGGATTTTGAAACAACCATGTCTTCCATGGCAAAGAGATCCTGACCACACATTGCTTAGCTCTGGAAGTCAATGTACTGTCTGCAGGCCTTCCTACTGACAAGCTACACTGCACCAGTTTATCTTTAATCCACTGCCCCCATTTTCATGGGTTACCCTCCATCACCTAAAATACTTTCTTCACTTCATGGGTGAGATGAATGGAATGAGCCCCCAGTCTTTCTTGTATCGTTGAAATACACCCCAAGAAGTCTGGTGATTGCTGGTGATACAAATCACATTGATTACAAGAAGTTGAACAGCTTTTTGCTCTGAGTTTCATCTTTTCATTTTTATCTCTGGTGTTTCTTCTTGCCCTATCAAATTTTAAAGAAATTAACAACATATGAGATTGGTACTAGCTCCATTGTGATTATTTCCAAAGAATTTGTAAATATCTCGAGATATATGTGAGTAGGAGCTGTCATTCACAAGTCACTTTCAATACACAAAAAATTGTGGATACCTGCCTTTTTTTTCTCTCTCAGAGAATTAATTCCTTAGAGAATGAGTTAAACTGAAACGACTTTTAAGAAGTAGCAGTGAGGTTTTAAGAATGCAGCTCTTCTGAATTTTGCATTTTATCTGCAGGTGGATATCTGTTCTGCCTCCCATATGCCCGCAAAAATGAATAGGGGAAAGAAACATCTACAATACTTTTTATGGGACATATTGCTCTGACTGACTGAGCCAGAATTACAATTCCTAGTGAGACAAATGGGTCCTGCATTTAAAATGTCTTAGCTACCACCTGTTTGACAACAACTTTCCTAAATTTGACAGATTTGTGAAGTCCCTTTTGTTTTGCTGCGTGTTTATGCTCTGCCTTCGAAACCTGAACTCAAGCCCTACAGCTACAGGAGGCACTTGACTCTGTCCTCCAAAAATTTCCACATTAAAAGTGACTTTGAAACAACCCCCAAGCCATGGGTCATAACCAGAATGAGTGAGAAAGAGAACTGGTGGTTAGGTCTGACCTAAGAGCAGAGGAATGACTTTCCTTCCGCTGTAGATAAGCAGTGTGCGGTCATGCCTTGCTGCCTTCAGCTGCTTCCCACTGAGGGTGCATTTAAGAGCAACTTGAGTGCAAAGATGGTTCCTCCGAAGAGCAGACTGACAAAAGAGGTTGCTAAAAATAGGAAGGAAAAATGAAAATGAAGGAAACAAAGCTAGAACATCTGCTTTAACTTCTGGGAGCATTTTTAAAGGCATAACCCTGAAGTTTGAATAAGAAAGGAGTTCTCCAGTGTGATGAAGGTGTGCAGAGAGGGACAGGAAGCCCTGGAGATGGCAGAAAACCCTGCTGCTAATCCTCTGGTGAAACAAGAGTACAAACAGATCTGCTTCACAGTTTCAGCAGAGCTTCTGTGTGCAAGGGATCCCCTTCCACCTCCAGTCATTCCCCATACGTGTGCTTTTCTCTTGCTCTTGGGAGAAGAGAGACAATCTGGCTTAAGATCCCTTTTTATTGTTTGCATGGAGGAGAATGATCGAGCAGTTAAGGGAAGCCAGCCAACATGCTCAGGAGCTGCTGTGCCAGCCAGGCTGTTGAGCACAGAGACTGCCGGATTTTAAGCAATTTTTTTGGTGTTCAGTTTTCTCTTTTCACCTTAAAGAAAGTCAACTCAAAAAAAGAGTGCATCTCTTTAAAAAAAAAAAAAAAAAAAAAAGAAAACCAAACACCACACAATAGCCATAATTTTATTCAACAGAGTTTTCTTATTTTACATGTAAGGTAATGAAGGGAAACTAACACGGCTGTGGATGGAAACATGTTGCAAGACCTTGTGTGTCTACACTAGATTATCTCCTGGGTTGTACACAGTTAGCTGTCAGGTGGTTTTGTGGGAGGACTGTGGTTTTCTGTGGGGTTTTTTTTTGTTTTTTGTTTATGGTTTTGTTTTTTTTCCTGTGTATTCTGCTTATGTGACCTTCTTGGGACACATCTGCATTTTAAATACTGTATGACATATAAAGCTTTGAAAATAGCAGTCCAAAACATTTTTTTAATGAAGTAACATTCACATCTCGGTTCCTGAAAATCATTCCCCTGTCGCTTCACTGTAAAGTGCTGAGCTGTTTATTTCTCAGTATCAGTGCAAGCATTTCTCACACCGTCCCCTGTCCGTGCTCTGAGTGGTTCTGAGTCATTGACTTGCATAATAACTGTGTTATTATTTCCCTGGCTAAAATGAAAATGTGCATCTTGCTAAACTGATCACTGTAATCTCACCACTCTGACTAACTCGGAGAGCAATTTCAAAGCCTTTTGTTTATTTGTATAGTCATGCATTCTGTGTTCCAGCTTTCTAGAGTTTAAAGGTAACACATGCTTGCATGACAATAAAGTGATGGTTGAAAAGTTGAAAAATTCAGAGTTTTGATGAGAAAACTGAGAGAGAAGAGCTAAGATTAAAAGCAATTGCTTTTATTACACAAATTATCCTTTCTTTTTATCTAATTACCTTCCTTCCAAATTCTAGTTTTGTTAGAGAGTACAGGCTTTCTCTGTTCAGTTTTTTTTTGTTTATCACAATTCTTTGCGTAAGAAGAAACACAGACTTTGTTCAAAATAACAATTCTCCCTAATAAATTACCACTTATTTTTCTTATCATATTTGATTCTGCCATTTCTGTCTTACTAACACTACTATGTATTAGGGTTTTTTTGTTTTTCATTTTTCTTTCAAAATAACACACTTAAGTCAATATTAGAATCAAGCATGAAAATCATAGAATTAAGATTACTTCATATATTTGTAAGAGTCAATACAGTGGATTTAAGACAGAAAAGGGACAAGTTGTAGGGGAAGGTTATTAGAATAAGCAAGGGAATAAAGGAGGCATATTCGAAGAGGTGTCTGGAAGAGTAGCACTTTTTTTGGCCTGGAAACAGGAAAGAGATGCCTGCTGTGAATGACATATTAGGAAAATATCCTGCATATATTGCTGACAGAATAACCAATGCTTATAACACGCTCAAAGGTGTATCTAGGTTGTAAACTAGACGACTGTGTCTGACCACAAAAATTGATCTGAAATAGTTTTTCAGCAGGAATAGCAAGGGTTTTTGCTTACTTAGGAAAGTGATGGTACAGTGTTCTTATCTAAAATAGCTGAGGACTGGATATGATGAAATTATCTGAACAACGACAACCTAAAGGCCAAACCCAAAATAACCACTAACAGAGTAAAGGGACTACTGAAAGACTCATCTGGAGTTTCTAGATTTTTGAAACAACGCAATCTCTTTCTGAGTGAAAGTATCCAAAGAAATAAGCTAGCAGACATTTGTCAAGCAGAGAACACCAAACTAAGTTTATATGCCTCTTCTGACATGCAGAAAGAGAACAAAACTCATTTAACTACGCAGTACAGGCAATTCATGGGAATAGAAAAAAATACAGCTTCATTAACAGCACAGAAAAAGGGAGTACAATTTTTTCATGTTAGGGAAATGCACAGAAATTAATGTACTGATATAAAGACACTGTATGAAAACAAGTGCAATTCATGTACTTAGTAATGATTTGGAGGATGATGTTAATTGAGCAATAATTAACTTTGCCAATGAGAAAAAGACAACAGCAAATACTAAATGTTCAACGTACACATGGTCTTACTTTTCTCATCTTGTTCTGATCTATATGCTAGATAAAGGTTAAACACTAACCAACTTGTTATGATTATAATTTTCCCCTGTAATCTAGGTTTTTTCTCTGCAGAAAAATCAATATAAACTATGCCAGAAAAAAGGCTGTGTAGGACAAATTTCAGGAGTGTGACTTTTGATTCAATACTGCAGGATTAAAATATTTTAAAGTTATTTTCTGCTCTTGTGATTTCATATCATTTAAATAATTCAAATCCTAGTACATTCCACTACCTCAAACCCATGAATACTTCTCTACTTATCTTTTTATCCTATTTAAATTAAAAAAAGAGAAAAGGTATGAACAGTTTTCAAAGCAGCTCTAGACAAAAACTGCGGTCTAGACCAAGACTAAGGTAAGGAATGGGAGTTAGTTTCTGTTTAGCTCTTATTGCTGAGTAATTTTTCATTTTGAGTTTAGAAAATGAAGAAGATAAGCTAGAAGAAGTTTCCTTCCTTTCTTCTTGGGACAGTTGCATGGAGGAATATCTTCAAAACAAAGTTTGGAAGAGATTTAATGGAAAATAGAAGCAAAGCACAGGGAGAGAAAACATTCTGGTTTATCTATATAAAAAAACCACTTATTTGACAGGTCTTACCACCTATTGCTTTAAAGTTTAGCTTTAAAAAGGAAAACTGAGGCAATAAATATATTTGAACAATGTCTATTAAATCTATGTGGTCAATCGTTGTGTGAGCTTACGTTTGGAAAAATAATTAAACTAAATTTTGTAAAAACAACTGTATCAATTCTGAAAGTGATTGAAAATTAAATGCACTGAAATTATTTCACCCTACTGAAACATAGGCTAGAGCCTCCTTCTTTGATGAAGATACAACTGTCTTGTCTTGTCCAAGAGCAGGAAAGGATCCCTGCTCAGAATGTGTCAGTTTTTCCCCTCCATATAACTCTATATATATGTCTAGCCTAACTCAGCCTAACTGAACCCAGCTCTGTGAAGGCATTCTTATATTGAAAAAGTAGTTTATTCAAGATAGTCCTTACTAGAGCTTGTCATAGCTTAATAATGAGAAATTCTGGGCCTTCTCCACTTAGCTGAACTCAGGTAAGTTTCTCAAATTGTCCTATAATTGAATTTTGTACTGTCTTGCTTTAAGACTACTTACTGGAATATGTCGTGAAAACAGAAGAAACTTCAAATCAAAACACTATCAGGAAAAGGTAAAGCTCTTTCATTTTCAGTGATTCTAGTTTTGATGGAAACTTAGGTACGGAATGGTACTTAAGCAACCCAAGTATAAAACAGAAACTACTGTATGGAGAAAAATCAATTTTTTTCACCTCTTCAAGGGAACACCCCTGAGGGGATAGGATGAGAGCAGAATGTAGTTTATTACTTGATGCTCCAGTCTAATGTAAAGGAGCAGAAAACAGCTCCAAACAGCTTAGAGGAGCTCAGCAGTCCCCCCACTTGGAGCCATTAATCAATAAAATTATTGATGTGGAGAATCAGAGGTCAGTGTTCAACCTGCTGTTTGCTAAATGCAGGGTAGAGTGAATAGAACAAGAGAGGGTTTTTCATTTCTGGGAAAGAAACAGAGCAGCGTTAAGTACTGAATTCAAAGTAAATGAAACAAAGCTGGAGACATAAAGAAGCCTAACTATGTACATTTTTAGTTGTAAATTGTCCTTCCTCTTCACTTCAAAATGATTTATTTAGAGTATTTCCCCATTTGTATTTAATTTATCCTGAGGTAAAATGGGCTGGTGTTCCTGGAGCCCAGTTCCAACACAATGTTTGGGAGACAGCTTTCAATTAATGCCCAGTCTCATCCTATTGAGTTTTCACCAGCTCTGTCCTCCCAGCTGTAAATTCTGACTTTTAGGCATGAGCAGAACCTAACTCTAAACAACACTAAGCTCTTTGGTACTTCACCGCACATATTGCAGTAGGATTTAGATAGCAGATGTCTGTTACAGCTCCTTTGAGGCCCAATGTGATAAGCATATTCAGAGCACACTGATTTCTGTGAATCTTATTCTACTGGTTCTTAATCCTCTATATACAATGAATGGGATAACTAAGATACTTAAATCTACATTATCAGTTCCATTGGAAAAAACAAGTCTTTAAATCATCTTGTAAATATGTTCTTTTGCTTTTGCACTTTTAGGCTATTGCTCCAAGAAAAAAACTTCTGCCAGTTTTGCAAACATTTTATATTTTTATTATTAATATTGATATTTCTTATTAATCTAATTATTAATATTAATATTTTGTTATTATTAATACTAATATTTTTTTTGATTTTATGCACATCTCATTAAGGGCCTAAATTTTGAATGCTCATCTTCTGCAGATTCTTCTTCCTCAGGTACTAATATTGGAATTAGGAACACTTGATTTTCATCTCTGTTATTAACTTCTGGCCCTGCCTGGTTATTCATAAAGCTATTACACCTCTCCCACTTAAAATTCATCTTAATATTTTCAAGTCTCCCCACAGCTTCTATTGCATGCAGTTCTGTGTGATGCTGCATTCTTCAGGAGCGTAACTCCTTTCTAAAGAAAGACTCATTTTTAAGCCATGTTTTAGGTTCAATCTCCAACTGAAAACAAAGGTCTAAGACCTAAAAGATAAACAAGGAGTATCTCCTGTCAACTGAATGATGGAGAGTGGGACCCCTTAACAAAGGAAGTGGGTCTGCGTAACATTTGATTTTGAATTTGTGGCATAACATGGATATTTTAGAAATATTTTGGGGCAGGGTTTCCCCATGGTGTAGCAGCAGCACCTGTTGCTGCTGGCAGGTCTGTCTGAGCTCCACTGCCTTCTGCTGTTGTGGAGCTGCGCCGCCACTTCAGGACATCGGCATGCAAGGAGAAATGACACGGCAAAATATTTAGGTTATATCTTCCATGTTTAATCTTAGTAAGTCACTCTCATATTGCTTCAGTCATTTGATGTCCATGAAGTTCTGCACTCTTCAGTGGGGACAGTTATTTTGAAACTGTGTTATGATGGTTATGAAGCAATACTTACTGCACCTTTTCCTATTAAAATCTTCCATATTAAGTGAAGTGGAAAATGGCAGTGCAGTGGCTTGGATACAAGTATTGGGCTTGTGTTCTTTCAGAAGGGTAGTGACTGTATGAACTGCAAAGGTTCCTTTTGTATTCATTTTAAAATACTATCCTTCCTTTTCTGGGAGGAGGAAAAAAGAGAAAATTCTTTGTCCCCATAGATCAATAGTTCTGTGGCTTTCTTTTTGAAAACTTGAGGTTGCTGGGTTACATAATGCTAGAGGTTGTATTCTTCTAAGGTAAAAGCCATTACAATAAATTACCATACAACTAATTGACTCAGATAAGAAACGCGTCTTGATCCGGCAATTCAAATTGCCTAAACTCTTCCACTGATACCTTTTTTTTACCCATCATCAGTTAAGGATGGTCTAACTCAACATGCAAGCTCACTCAGATTTGTATTATAACCTCCAATATGGTTATCACCAGGGAATAAAGCTTCATATTATTATAACCTGGAACTTGTACTTTTTATGATCTCTCATATTTTTTCAATAACAAATGCCTCATCCAAATGTCTCACACAATGCAATATGCCTTTAACCTTGAGCTCACCATATCTGAAGCAGTTGCTGTCATTGAATTTTAAGTAAGTATAGAATCTGTGTTTATGTGTAAGTTTACAAGTGTAAATTGTTGTCTCTCTAAAATGATAAACAGCATTTGTTCACAACGAATCTGATAGATTTCAGGCAGCAAACTCACAGAAAAATAAATTTTTAAGTCAATTACAAACAAATTTTGATTCAGTTTAGCGAGATCAGGATTCAGTCCTTGACACAAGTACATGATCTTCCATATAGTTCAAAGCCAACTGTTTGAACTTCTGGTTCTTCCTAAGTATTCTTATACAAACAGTAACAGAGCTGTTTGAGAGTCTCTAAATATAAAGGCCTTTTCCTTTTAAACATCAAAGTCTCTTGTTTTGTGTGCGGCAGCACCTATCAGATATATGCAGAGCTGCAGCTAGAAATTACTGGTTGCCTGTAGGGTGAATGATCATAATTTAATTTTATATATTCCTGACTTAAAAAATGCAGTGCCAGCATGCGAACCTCAAGTTTGAGTCTTCTAAAAAGACAACTAAGTGTAAAGCAGCTATTATTCTAATGAGTTGAAATGCTTCTAAACTAAAAAAAAAGTGAAAGTAAAACATGAAAAGTGCTGTGCTGGTTTAGGCCGGCATAGAGTTAATTTTCTTCACAGTAGCTAACATGGGACTATGTTTTGGGTTTGTGCTGGAAGTAGTGTTGACAACACAGGGATGTTTTGGTTATTGTTGGGCTGGGCTTGCACTGAGCCAAGGCTTTTGCTGCTTTTCACCCCAGCAGTGAGCAGGATGGGGGTGCAGAGGAGCTGGGAGGGGACACAGCTGGGACAGCTGACCCCAGCTGACCACAGGGATATTCCAGGCCATGGGACTTCCTCCTCTGCATATAAAGCTGGAGAAGAGGAAGGAAGGGGAGAATATTCAGAATGATGCTGTTTGTGTTTCCAAGTTGCTGTTACATGTGATCCACCCTGCTCTGCTGGGGATGGCTGAACACCTGCCCAGCTGTGGGAGGGGATGAATTCATTCCTTGTTTTGCTTTGCTTGTGTGCTCAGCTTTTGCTGTCCCTATGAGACTGTCTGTATCTCAACCCATGACTTGTCTCACTTTTACTCTTGCAATTCTCTCTTCCCATTCCATTTCATTGCTGGCTGGGGTTAAACCACAACGGTCTTAATGAAAGCTAGAAATTCTCTTGAAAGACGCTTTACTGAATACCAAAAGGCATTATTTCATAAAGAGAAGTTAATGTTCATTTAAGGCAGATATGTTAATAAAGTATTTTTCACCGTGAAAGTGCTTTTAAATAAATCCATTTACAAAAACTGAAATGACAGTGAATATACAAAG
Organism: Acanthiza pusilla; assembly: GCA_036630365.1. Taxonomy (NCBI): domain Eukaryota; kingdom Metazoa; phylum Chordata; class Aves; order Passeriformes; family Acanthizidae; genus Acanthiza; species Acanthiza pusilla. Next base: position 1,887,523 of record JAXCHO010000152.1, on the reverse strand, counting down.
TGTAAGCACATGTTACATGTGGAAAATTACATGCATATCAATGGCCACTGCAAATAAGGAAACAACATAGAACTCCCTAAGTCCTATTTTGAAATCATTGCAGAAATCCCTGTCAATTAATTGTGTGAACGTTTGGTTTTTATAGATTAACTGATGCAAATATCAATATAACTCACGAGTATTCCCTCCACAGGTGAAAAATACATTTGTGTTCAGTACCTAGCAGCTCTACGGGGCACAAATGTGCCCTTGGCTTTAAGCACTGGGTGCACAGGGTTCATTTGCTGCAGGTGCTGTGGGATATTACATCCACAGCTTTCAGAGTTAATGTCAAAGACCTGAAGATTTTCCTGTAATCTTGTAACATTTTGATGATTTACCTTGGAATTTCTCAACATAATGAAAGGACCCCATGAAATAAAACTGTTGGGTCAACTCTTGTACTATACATGCATCATACGCCTGCAGCAGCATGACTAATTCAATGACAGCATTGCTTTGATAAAAGATATTTGAGATGCAGACAGAGAAACTGCAAACGGCAGTCTAGAAAATGCGTAAGCTTCTGCTTTGTATTTGGGAGACTCTTGAAGAATACAGCTGTAAAGAAAGGACAGCTGTGAAGAATGGAATTGAGGACAGATAGATCAATCCCATACCCTTTTGTTTGTTTGTTTTGTTTTTTGTTTCTTCTTAGAAAAAAAATATTAACAGATTTAATTTGAGGTAATCACAGCAGTAATAATCATTAAGAGCATAAAGGGCAGTTAAATATAGAATTGCTCCTGGCAACCTTGAGAGGTAGGACAGTATGATGAAGAATGCAAAGGAAGGGGCCTAGAAGAAAACAAATCTGATAAAAATAATTTCACTGTAAGAAAAGTGCCATAGCTCTGTCAGAAAAACATTTGCTCAACAGGTTAACAGTGTACTGATTGTAGACCTGGATTTTTGCAGACACTTTATATTAGTATCTTTTAATACTTTCATTGCTTAGCACAACATTGCATCTCTCTGTGTTATTTTATAATTCCTTTATGTATGAACTACTAATAACGCAAGAAATACTCAACTGGATTAAAAATTCTTTCTGGCAAAATGCTGTCAGATATGTGAGGTACAGGGCACTCAGATTTCTTGGAAAAAAAACTTCTTCGGCCCAGGATTTTGATATTTTTCTTAGTAACTCAGTTGAATCCAAATCTTTAATGATAAGCTCTGATGAGAGCTAGTACCTAAACTATGACAACTTTTTCAATTAAATTAATTTTCCTGACTAAATGTTTGCATCCCATGTGATGTACTTGTACTTCTGGTGGTTGTATCAAACTTATGTATGGAGACGAAACCAACTCCCAGATTGTGGTTTAGATTTAGTATTTCCAAACTGATAAAGAAAAATAAAGAAGCAGTATTTTGCACCTTCCTTTCATAGCAGGAGGCAGACCTTTGCTGGGTAGGCCCATACAAGCACATCCTGCTAGGAACCCTCTGCAGTTGCAAAGTTGGTGTCACATTTATCAGTCCTTTTTGGTCCTCCAGTCTCCACTGTGATGTCCTCCTGCAGTCACTGTGGCCCAGCAGCAAAAAATAGGAGGAAAAGAGTGCAGCTGACGCAAGCATCACAGATGGTTCACACCAGCAAGGAAGAAAGCCCTGCAAACAACACAGCTAACTGTAATGACATCTCAGAAGACAGAATACAAAGCAAACAACAAAAAAAGAAATGCTGTGCTGCATTCTCTACAATAGACCTAGCAAGTAGCTGTGATCAGTGGGGTTTGGAGTGGGATTCAAGTTTTGGGTTCTTGCTCTCCTTCCATCTCTTGTTTGTTTTCTAGAGAGAGATTAAGCTTTTTAAAAGCTTTAATACAGGGAGAAGGCTTAATGTGATGGAAGGGAAGTGGGTTGTTTTTTGTTTTTTGGTTTTTATTTTTTTGGTTTTTTGGGGGTTTTTTTTGTTTTTTTTGTGGTCTACAGATCCCTACTTTAATTCACTGTGAATTACTGGATGTAGCAGAAAATAATTTGGTGTTAACCCCTGGCCTGTAGTGTTCATTTCCATCATCTGTGAAGCTATAAATAAAATGAGATCAGCCCATTCAGTTACGTTCAGCTGGTATGTTCACTAATGATATCCCTGTCCCCAGTAATGAGTCCCTTCAAAATGTTTTACAAAATACTCAGGAAATAGACTACAAATAACAAATACATGTTAAGCAAAGAACATGATTGCCTTTTTTGAAAGCACTGTGACATCAGCAAGATGACAGAAGCAGCTAATATATAACCTATACAAGTACGATGAAAATGGTTTGATGAGAATTTTGGAGTGGTTCCACCTGTACCACAAAGTGGTTTTGAACATTTAAGGTTGCCTTTCATTTGAGGACAAACTAGGACAGAGCAAAGTTTTTGGGAAACACAGAGGAAATGCAGACATGTTGAATCTAAAGGATTCATATAAGAATACTTCCTTGCCTTGTTCACTACCCTAGTAAGGCATAAATCTCATTTAGGCTCATATTGAGATGAAAAACTTTTATTGGCCTCCTGACTTGCCGTGGACTTTAAGGACTCTCCAAATCTGCATGGAATGTTGGTGTTTCAATCTGCCCTCTGTCACCTCTCCCTACCTGGTCTTGCCCTGTAGCCTGTCATTGTCTTCTCCTGTGCCAGCCCACAGGGCATGATCTTTCCCCTTCAGACACAGAGTAACCTCAGGCAGAGCGAAGAGGGACCTTTGTGGCTCAGCCACCCCACCAAACATGCCCAGCTGTCAAGATACAGAAGCCTCTGAATGAATCAGGAGCTGCACAAATTATTTAAAAGAAGAGCTTGCCAGCAGAGCAAGAAGCTGTGAGGACTGCGAAACAGTAAAAGCACTCGACTATAACTTTCTTGATTTGCAGATTGTCAGTCTGTCTTGAAGGATATGAGTATTAAAGATGCTGAAGAAATATTCCTTAAAGGGTACGTACAGTCAGGTGATACCTTTTGCTGTGTAGAGGCTCTTATTGTGCTGCTCATGACACCCTTCTGGGGAAGTGATCCAACTGCAAGGTGAGCAGGTACACGGTGAGCTGGGTGAAGAACTGGCTGAAAGGTAGGACTCAAGTGTTGTAGCAAATGGGGCAACATCTGGCTGAAGATCAATCACCAGCAGCGCTCCGTAGGGCTCAGTTCTAGGAACAGTGTTATTCCATACCTTTATCAATTCTCTGAATGCAGAGGCTGGATGTACCACAACCATGTTGGCTGGGAAATGCTACTGACTACAAAAAGGCTTTGTAGAAGGATCTAGATAGATTGAATATTGGATAATCATCACTGGTGTGCAATTTAACAAGAACAAGTGTCAGATTCTGCACCTGAGAAGGAGTAACACCAGGCACAAGCCTAAACTGGGAATGGAGTGGCTGGAAAGCAGCCCTGCAGAAAGGGATCTGGGTGTGCTGGTGGACAGCAGGTTCCACAGCAGTCAGCAGGAAGGCAAACCCCATCATGGGGTGCACCAAACACAGCACAGCCACACAGTCAGCAGAGGGAATTGTGCAGTGTACAGCTCTGGGATGTGAAGGCTCTTGGATGCATCCAGAGGAGGGCACTGAGCTGGTGGAAGGGCTGTCCTGTGAGGAGAGCTGAGGAGTCTGGGTTGGTCCAGTTTGGAGAAAAGGAAGCTGAGGGGTGACCTCACTGCTCTCTGCAGCCTCCTCGGGAGGAGAGGTGAAGAAAGAAGTGTTGATCTCTTCTCCCTGGGATCCAGTGACTCAAAAGGCTCAAAGCTGCTGAGAGAGTGGTAGAACCCTGCAATAGGCTTCTTAGAGAAGTGGTCAATGCCCCAAGTCTGTCAGTGTCTAACAGGCATTTAGACAATGCCGTTTGTAAGACACTAACTTCTGGTGAGCCCTGAAGTGGTCAGAAAATTGGATTGCGTGTGCATGTTTTCCAACCAAAATACACTATTCTATTTTGTTCTGTTCTGTTCTGCTCTATTCTAAATGGGCATTTAATGATAGTTTCATGTATTATTTTCACAAACTGTACAGAGCAGCCTCTAACTTCTATAAGAGAAAGTAAAAGGTTCTCCATCAAGCAGTCCATTACTGCATTGATGCCCAGGCACTGGTGCAGTCAGTTTTGCCCATGATGGTGACTGATAAATAATGCCCTTGTCTTTAATCTTGTCTCACAAGCTTTGACATCTTATTTTCTTCCCTGTTGAGTTGAGGAGGGAAGTGAGAGAGCATCTGGGTGGTCACCTGGCCACCAGCCAAAGTCAAACCCCATGGATTACTGTCCCCAAGTCCAGTCTAGAGCTAATTTTCAATCAGTTGTACTCCTGTGAATAAGTTGCCTTCAACTTTTACTTGATCCTTGTGGGGCAAGTAACACCGTAATGGCAACACGTTAATTGCACTTCCAGTCAGTGTGGGCTGCAAGGACAGATGATTCGTTTGTTCACAAGTGCTGTTTTCAGAGCTTGTGAGTAATACATTGCTTGTTAATCAAAAGCTGGGAAATACTGATATAACACTGTAAAAGTTAAAAAAAAAAAAAATCCAGTAATGACTTTAAGGTGCTGTCAAATCAAATCAAATACAGTGCAGATGAGGAAGGAGGATGGGTTTATAATTTCCCATCTACATACTAATTAAGACTCAATTTTTTTATAGTCTGAAGCCTTTCATGCTGATAGATCACAAGTTGTGTGTCAAAAAGTAATATAAAATTGTCTGAAGTCTCAAAATAAATCTCTTCAAACTGGAAACTGTACTCTTTTCATCTCCAAATTATTTCACACACATTGCATCATGAAGTCTTCAGAACATTTAATCCTAATGAAGTCGAATCATCTCAGACATTTTAAGACACTCCAGCATTTTAGGATTTGTCTCACAGACTATGTTACTCAGGGAAGCACAACAGTCCTGAACACTTCACCTCTCTTCCCCCTCATGAGGTTCTGTGAGTATTAAGATGTGGAACTAAATTCATTCCCAGCCCCCATTACGGGGGCAATGAGGTAAGTAAGTAGATCATGGGAAACGACTGGCAAGTTCTGTATCCTATTTCTTATTCTGCCACAGCTTTCCTATGTGGCTATAGGCTGTCTTATCCTGTCTGTGCCTCATATTCCCCTTCTGTGCATGCAGATAACAGGCTTTTTTCTCTCTTCATGGTAACGTGAATCTGAATTCATTAATCTTTAGAAGTCACCTTGTCCTGTAAGAGTCACACTTGCTGGGTATAGCTCGCTCAGTAAACTCAGGAAGGGCTCACATTATTATTTTTTTTCTTCCTGCACTCTTGAAGCCACTGCTATTTTAGTTTTGGCCAAGACAGCAGCAAAGCTCTCTGTCCTTCTCTCACTTATGGCTGGGAGTGCCAGTGCCAATATTAAGGTTTTTCCTTAAGCAAAGCTATTTGAGAACTGTGGACTACAAGGGAGAGAAGGGGGGGCTTACCTTTTCAATTAACTCCCAAAAGATAAGTATCAGGTAGCCACTGTTGAGGAATCCCTTTCCAAGTTCATAATTTTGTTACAAAAAATGTGTCATTGATGTGTATGAAAGTTCTTTGCAGTTAAATAGGAAAAGTGTTTTATCTCAGGAATAGGCAATCCAAATGATCAGCAAACAACAGATTGAAATGTCTGCTTTGAGAAGAAACATTAAAATACTTTTGTTGACAAGAAATCCAAATTTCATGGCTTACTGGGCTCCTGTAGTGGCGTACCTTAAGTGGTGCTCCAGCTGAAATGGACAAAAGCAAAATGAAGTTATGGTATTTCACTGTTCTCTTGCATTCAGATCAAAGCTTTAATCTGCAGCTTCTGACTTTAATTATATTAAAATAACTTTAAAGAAAAAGCTTATAAAAAAAAACCAACAAAAAAACCCAAACTAAAACCAAACTTGAAATGCTATTCCTCTTAGAAAAAAATGCTTTGAATGTGAACGGTACATGCCTCAAGGAAGTAACACAGGATTACTTTGTGCGTGACCTATTACTATATCTGAGGACTTCAAGAATTGCAGGTAGGACAAATTGACTTTTCACCAATAGAAGTTCCCATGGGAGTAGATCTTACCTAATAATCAAGCTTCAACTTGTACTGCAGTATGTAGCCCATCTTAGTACTGGCAGTCCTAAATCAGTATCTAAAAACTAGGAAGGCAATGCAGAAAAACAGTAAAATAACACAGGCCAAGTGCACTTTTCTTTTGATCTTAACTGCAGGTTATGGTTCTCTTCTTTCCAAAACCAAGCTGTTCCTAGCAGTTCCCCTATCATTTGTACCTCATTCAACATAACTACACTTCATGCAACTGATGCAACGTGATTTCATACAGATAATTTCCAACATCTACGGTTAGCCCCTGCACAGATACGGTCATGATACATCTAAGGCACCTGTTAAAATAACATGTTTTCTTTTCAAAGACTTGTCCATGCACAAAATGTTCTGGAAAAGCAAAAGATACTACAGGGCCATTTTAATTATATGTTAATTATACTGAAAAGTGACTTTAGCTAATTTTAAGCACAACTATTATGACCAAAGCACTTACGTGAGTACAGAACTTAATTCTGAAAATTTACCAGGAAACATAATCATAACCAACTCAAATTTACATCAATGTACAAAGTGGAGAATAAGGCACAGGAAAATCCACAGGGAATACAGATTTTTAATTAACAAATATTAGGCACTACTGTCCAAATTAACTGCAGCTGAGAGAGTGCTTCTCAAGCAGTAAAGGAATATTGTATGTGACAAGCAATTTGTGCAATTACTTCTAAATAATCCCCCTTTGCAACAAGGCAGTGTGTATGTTTCAGAGAAGAAGATGAGTAAATATTAAATTTCAGAAGTCATGTCATTCTGTAAAATTAGGTAGCAAATGCCCTGGTTCTTGCAAAAACTGACATGAAGTTATTTTGTTACTGATTTCCTATAATTGTATGACATTTTCTGCAACCACCATCACCGTGCTGTGCTGTCTTGTGGTTGTATTGCAAAATAGAACCACCTCTCTCTGAATCCTCTGAATGATAATTGCCTGCAGGCTGGAGAGTTTCCTGCAACACACACACAGGTAGAAGGGGAATATGCAGTACTTTATGGATTGCAACAAGAGTATTAAATGTACATTTTACCAAAGAAGAAAGCAGACACTGCCTAGCAGGGTTCAGATGGGCAAAACAGTACATTTTCATTTATATGGACAGTGAAAGAACAGATCTACTTCTTTCATTAGGTACTTTGATGGTCTGGGTTGGTATGCCAAGACACACTTTCACAACCTGAGTTAGACTCAAGGCTAAATATTTTTCCCAGGTGATCAAGATCTACAATAGGCAGTTTTCAAGAATCCTCTGAAAAACCTAAAGAATTTTCAAGGCATCTGCAACACCCTGAGCAGTTAAAGCAAGAATTACATTTTCTATATAACATTTTCAGACAATTGTTTTGTGGATTTTTTTTTCTTACCAAGAAACCTATATCAAAAAGCAAAACTTTTCCTGTTTTAATACTTGGAGAAAAGCCATTCAAATGCTCAGTTATTTCTATCTCATTGTTCCTTTAGTCTATATGAAGCCTCAAATGTTTTTTTCCTCCCCAGATTCTCCCTTGCATATTTAAACATGAGTAAACAAACTGCACAGGTCATCTCTGACAGAGAAGTTGAGCCTAAGCAGCAAAAAAAGCACATCTTTTACAGAGTGTCGATGCACAGGTGGGAGAGAGGCCCCTGGTCCTGCTCAATTCCTTGAAAGCAGCATTACGGGCTTTCTCTCAGCCTGGGATCCCATTTACCAGGCACAGACAGCCAGCAGCTAATGCCAGCTGGTGGCATCCCAGGATGTTTTCACTCCATGCCCACATGCCAGATATTGTTAGACAAACGCATCCAGAAAGTGAATTTGCAGGCAATTCTGCAAGTCCCGCATGGAGCACGGGAAGCAGCGGCTGCCCACAGCTGTCTTTGTCCTTCCCTACACACTCAAGGCACCTCTATGGCAAGTTCCCTCATTTAAACTTCTAGTGTAGGAAAATTGTTGCAGCGCATGATTCAGGACTTGACCTTACAACCCAAATCCCATGGAGTTTCGCTGTATTTTGCACATGGATAAGAACTGATGAGTAGGGAACATCTATCCACCATCCAACAACCTGAGTGCAGTATTGCAAGAGCAACTGGGACAGTTCTGTGCTAAGACAGAGCCCTGATGGCTTCAGTCTCTACCTGTCTTTGGAAACACACTGGGAGGAAAGGTTAAAAGGTGCACATGAAATGTACAAAGCTTGCTTTACGCGCTTTTTAAATCAACCAGTTTTGCTCTCCACCATCTCTCAGCCACGGGACAGCATGGAAGCCAAACAGAAATGCATTCTTTTTTATCTAGTTAGGGTAGTTGATCTCATAATACATATCACATGCATTTCTCTGACATAGTAATGGGGAGGATACATGCATTTCATTCTGTATAGGTCAACCCTTTAGGAACATGTCCCCTTTCACTAAAATGTGTAAAATGCAGAAACTATCCTAACAACAGCATTCATACAACCTGTCAAGGTGTCTCTCATCTTCCTTGACTTTTTATACTTGCCTGTTAGATATTTCTTTAATTTTAGGGATGCGCATTTTGTAGGAGTACAAACGTTTGACAGAATTCCTCTTACAGGAGAAGGGTGATGAACCCTTGAGAGGTTACTGAGAGACACAGTTTCTCTAAAACCTTGGCTCTGCAGCTGCTGTTTCCAGATAAAGGGCAAGATTGCCTGTAGGTTTCTGCCAGCAGTAGTTAACATGAATTCTGGCAAAGGCCCCAATTTCTCTTCAAAGACAAAGACTGAAGGGAGTTGGCACTACTTAAAAAATGTTGCTACAAAGACTACCTTTTCAAAAATATTTTATCCATTCTTGATTATATTTAATATATATACATCCATCTGCCAAAGTTTTAAGTTTATGCCATCAGCCTAATAGACAGACTCTAACTAGGCAGGATAATATAGCAGTGTGAGTCATCTATTTTCAGCCATTCTGTTGTTTGGCTGCTTGAAACAAACATTTGTGGGCAGGACAGAGAGATGAAGAATAGCCCAGACATGAAAGGAAGATATTATTACATGAATGATGTTATTAATTTATAGATTTATCATAAAGATTTCTTACAAATTTTTTGTGTAAGTGGTTCTTCAAACATTCATCTTCAGGGAAAGTAAGCAGGGAGTATTTACTTGTTAACTTGGGGGTTATCAAGACAAAATCTTCTAACTTGTCCCACTTATTTTTATAAAAAAACCTCTAGAGAATCTTATTTTGGCAGGTGTTGCTCTCAGAAGGTTTTAGCACCTACTTCTATATTTAGACATCCTATACCTAGACAGATTGTATTCTCTGTCTATGCCTGTCTGCAATCTGATTTTCCTACAATGTAATTTTCCTGCTCCTCTTCCTTAGAAGTATATGGCAGAAAGGGCAATGGCATGGGTGTGGCGTGGTTTGTTTGCTTGTTCTTAAAAGTACGTGTATGAGTCCTATTTGCAAGCCACCCCCTGAAACATTTTCACGGTTTTTAAAAATTCTTCCCTTCTCTTCTAACATTTTAAAATTACTTTAATTACTTCTAAATTGCTGTTCCAGCGCCCAACCACCCTCTGAGTGGAAAACCTTTTTCTAGTGTCTAGCTAAATCTCCTTTCTCTCCAACCTCAGGCCATTCTCCCAGGTCCTGTCACTGGTCACCAGGGATGAGAGATCAGCATCTGCCCCTCCTCTGCCCCTTGTGAGGACGCTGAATGCCCCAATGAGGTCTCCCCTCAGTCTCCTCCAGCATGAACAAGCCAAGTGACCACAGCTGCTCCTCCTGTGGCTTCCCCTCTACACTCTTCATTATCTTCAGCACCCCTCTTTGAACACTCTCTAATGTCTTTAAAACCTTTGTATATTGTAGTGTCCCAAACTGCACGCAGCACCCAAGGTGAGGCCACCCCAGTGCAGAGCAGAGTCGGACAATCCCAACCATTACCCAGCTGGTGATGCTGTGCCTGGTGCCCCCAGGACAGGGATGTTCCTCCTGGCTGCCAGGGCACTGTGCACTCGGATACAACTCGCCATCGATCAGGACCCCCAGGTCCCTTTCTATGCTGCTGCTCTCCAGCCTCACATTCCCCAGTCTGTCCATACATCCAGGGTTGCCTCATCCCAGGTGCAGGATCCAGCACTTGCCCTTGTTGAACTCCATGCAGTCGGTGATTGCCCATCTCTCCAATTTGCTGAGGTCTCTTTGCAGGGCGTCCCTATCTCTGAGGGAGTAAACTCCCCACCTTGTATGATCTGCAAACTTAGTGTACCTTCAAATCCTTCGTCCAAGTAATTTATGAAGATGCTGAAGAACAGAGGGATTAAGATTTAGTTCTGTGGAACCCCACTAGTTACAATTCTTCTGATCTTGCAAGACTCAACCCCCCAACCCAGCTTTTGAGAACCACAGTTCTAGTTTGGAAGAAACGGTCACAAAAAGTAAAAGGCTACCATGTTGCCACAAACTAATTTTGCAACTCTGTTAGCAGCCCAGATCATTGTAGCTATTTCATCCACTTATGAGTTGCACTGACCTCAATGCAGTCTTTAATCAAAGCAACAAAAGTAGCTTCTTACACTCATGTAACCCTTTTAAATTACTTATTTGGAATGGTGAAAAAAGCATACACGCATAGTACAGATAGAATTTCCAAAAATACATTCAAAATAAGAGTGGCTCAAGATTTCTTTTTAAGATTACCTCTATTTTAATTTGGGCTGGTTTGTTTGTTTATTTACATATGATTTTTCACATAATTCCCTGTAAAGAAGAAATTTGCTACAAGGCTGCTGTAATTATTCTATGAATTACTGAAAGAAATCTAGAGAGAATAATTAGTAAATTATCCACTTCTTTTTCTCCTAAGGTTGGAGCCCTTTTGAAGCTGCATAAAATTTTAACTTAAATATGGCAGTTCACAGTTAATCTCTAAATATCCGGATACAACATTATTTTTAGCACTGTAAGTTCAGTATATGTTGAAACACAAAAACTGTGAAATGGAAACATTAGAGTGCTGATATTTTTATCATCATCACTTCATAGAAGGGCAAACCTTAATTGTCAAGCTATTAAAAAGCAAAAAAAAAAAAAAAAAAAAAAAAAACCCAACAAAAAACCCAAAAACAAACAAAAAACCCAACAAACAAACAAACAAACAAAAAAAACCAAAAAGAACTTAAGGATTTCCTAGGTAAGGATTGCTGGAGGCTTGAATGCAAGTGTTGTAATGCCTGAAAATAGATTATTACTACACACTCACTAGAGAATCTTTATGCTGAGAGAGAAAGAAAAATTATGGCAGGTCAGAATACTGTGAAACATGTGCCCTCTCTTCTCCTACCCTCCCTTTAATTATTGACAGCCTGTCACTTAGGTGCCATGGTATGATGAATAATAAAACAGGAACCAAGCTGCATTTCCCGTCAGGATTTATTCTTCCAAATCAAATACTGCCATCTTCAGGCAGACCATTCTTCACGTTTACAAGTTTGAGGGTATTTTAATTACTGAGGAGGTCATCACCTCAAACGAACAAAAAGCCTGTTATTTCAGAGGTCTTTCAGATTGTATAAGGTATGGAGATCTTGAGAGTTTGCCTTCTACCATTGGGAATATGGTTACCACTAGCTAAACACACCTACATGTTATTTTGGGCAAAACATTAATGAAAACATTCAACTATTTCCCTTGTTGTAATGAGAGATAGGCAGTTAAGATTACAGCCATACAAGAGACCCTGACTGCTGAGCACTTCCAAGTATGCCGTCTGAACGTTGTCAACACTCACATAGGTCATTGTGGAAGCAGAGTATAAACTATTGCAATTCGATGGTTTGAAATTACATGTCATACCGATGCTTTTTTCCTTCCAGCAAAGTAGAACTTTGAGGTGACATTTGAACACGAGATGATTATGTCTGCAGAACAAATCAGAAAAGGCAAATTACTCCCGCAAACAGATAATTCACAGTATATACTACCCAAATATTCAGCAGAGTAGTGACATTAATTTTGCTTTTCCTCTTGCAGTGCCCTGAAATTGAGATTTGGTAATGAGAATCACGGCCTGCATTCAGCCATGAGAATCACATGAAGAATTAGACAATACAATGGCTGCAATGAAGATTATGACTTTAAAGGTATCAGTAAGCAGCCAAGCCTTTCATTTAAACACTGCTGAGGTGGCTGGTATCGGGCGTGTTTTGGTATTGTGCTAAAGGCAGGGTTGATAATTCAGAGATTTTTTTGTTATTTCTGAGCAGGGATTGCACAGAGCCAAGGCCTTTGCTGCTTTTCACATGGCCGTGCTGGTGAGGCTGGGGGGACTGGGAGGCTGGGAGGGGACACAGCTGGGACAGGTGACTCAAACTGTCCAGAGACGTATTCCAGACCATGGGGCATCATGGTCAGTGTATAAAGTGGGGGAAGAAGGAGGAAGGGGCAGATGTTTGGAGGTTTGGAGGAGGTTTGTCCTCCTAAGTCACCATCAGTGTGACAGGGCCCTGCTCTGCTGGGGTGGCAGAACACCTGCCCAGCCATGGCAAGCAGCGAATTCCTTCCTTGTTCTGCTTTGCTTGTGTGTATAGCCTCTGCTTTCCCTTTTAAACTCACCCCCATGAGTATCTCAGTACCTCAGCCCATGAGTTTTGTGGCTTTGACCCTTCCAGTTCTCTCCCTGATGGCACTGGTGGGGCATTGAGGGACTGTCTCCATGGGGCTGGGCTGCTGGCAGAATTAAACCATGACAAACACTGAGACATATTTTCCAGAATCTCTTATTAGAGTGTAAAATCAGATTCTTTCATTTAAAAAAAAAAATTCATAATGTGAACTGCTGTTGCTATCTTAGTGTACTGGCAGGATATGGTATTTGATAACACACAAATACTCTATTTAGTGCAAACACAACAGAACACCAGCCAACAAAAATCAAATCAAGAACAGCGAGATCCTGACTGCCATTTTCAAATAAGCATGCAAGTCAGTTAAAATTATGTAGGCTTTTTATATTCCTTAGTATCCCACAAAGGAAAAAGATATTAAAACAGAATTTGACTAGAATCAAACACTAGATTATGCCCTTACAGATTTCATGATGTTTCACTTTTTGCTTGTGCTGTGTCTAAAACTGTAATCTGTTACTAAGTGTGAGCTCTCTGATTTCAGAGAAAGTCTTACCTCTTCTCTATGCTGGAATATTTTTTTATACTTTGATATGCAGCCTTGGTGTTGGGGAATTTATCCTTTAAAGTATTCCTCCCACCCTCCAAAGAATCAGTTTTTTCCAGAAGAACAGTATCTTTAGAAATTTTATTATGTAATTCATCAAACATATAACGACATCTAAAATCTCCTCCCCAACTTCTCCACCTAATCCTCAAAAATGTAAATCTCCCACACTGTGCAAACTATGACTTGAGTCCCTATTAAGTTTTCATGATAAGGGCCATAAGCCGTTTGTCCCCTCAAATTGTTTTATCTCTGGGCTAACTGTAAGAGGGGGTCTGTCTTGCCATTTTCCAAATGCCAGAAGCTGAAGGAAGATATCTGTTCCCACCTTTTTTTCTCCATCCTCCCTTCCCTTTTTCCTTGCTCCTGTGCCTGAAGTTCCTTATCGCTGCTCATCCAGTACCGCACAGTGGTCACTCTCTCTCTTTACTGCTACCAGCAACAACATATTCTTCTCTGCAGCTAAATCAGCCAGGAGGAAGGGTACTTTTTCCACCCCCAGTACACCACCTGAACAGAAGCCAGCATGATCTAGGGAGTGGGTTAAGAGTGGGTTAGCCCAATCTAGTCTTTTAGCTGAGGAGATATACTCTCCACCAGCAATACCTTACTTGTTCCACAGTGGTGCAGCCTTTCAGCTTGATAAAAATTGTAGGTCTTCAGGAATGGAGAACGGAGGAACCCCCATTCATACCCATCCAGATTGAGGGCAGACTGTGATGGTGCGACCACAGCCACTCACTGCTCCCAGAGGGATGGGGGAGAGAATTGGATGAGTAATGATAACTCCTGGGTGGAGATAAAAAAAGTTTAACAGGTAAATGTGCAAGCAAAGCAAAACAAGGAATTCATTCACCCCTTCCCATGGGCACACAGGTGTTCAGCCATCCCCAGGCAAGCAGAGCTGCATCACATAATGGTGACTTGGGAATGAAAATGGCATCACTCTGAATGTCCCTCTGTCTTCCTTCGGCTTCCTTTATTTCATTGTTGAATGTGATATCATCCCATCCCTGCTGTGTCCCCTCCCAATTCCTTGTTCACTTGTAGGATGGGGACAGAAGCAGAAAAAGCCCTTGGATCTGTGCAAGCCCTTCTCAGCAATAAACAAAATTTCGATGTGCTCTTTTAGTCACCAATCTAAATGCAGCCCCTTACAAACTACTGTGAAGAAATTTAAGTCTATTCCAGCCCAAACCAGTGAAACAACTAGGATTTTATGAAAGAACTTTTAATCAGTTTCTAAACCTAAGACGAAAATTCTGCAACTTCCTTCCATCTATTTCATAATGACTTTCCTAATACACCACTTCAAAGCTACTGCTGCTAAGCAAGCAAAGCTATTCAAAGAGAATGAACATACTAAATCACACAGTTGTTACAATTTATAACTCAATGAAACAAATTCTATCTTAAATTTACTTAAGTTAAATAACTGGTATCTTTCCAAATTGGCAATATGGCCAAAAATTATAGACTCAGTTTTCTAAAGGTCAGTCCTGAAATACACATGAATATGCACTTAAGGGTTATCAGGACTATATACAACATGATACTTTAATTTTTTTTTAATGTGTCTCTTGCAGCTGAAAATTAAATACCATACTAATCTTGGGTCACCAGTCTTTGTGTCCTGTTTAAATAAGCACAAAGATAACACTGAGAAGTGTCATAATCTATTGCTATGTGTGTAATAAACCCTTGCTATCATAAATTGAGGGGATTTTACTGCTTAATTCCTAGACTGAGTAAGTTGTATCTCACACTACTGATTTTATGACTTCTAATTTCATGAAATGTAAGTAGTTATAATGAAGAAATGAAATGCTAGCTCTATCTGCCTTCTGACATTAAAGTAGTGAAGATTTCTCAGCTGATATTTGTTCATGTAATATTTCATACTGCTTTTACTCTACAAGTGGTTACTGTGCTTCCCTTCCATGAAGCAACAGTGACACTCAGTGTTAAACCCTTGCATAGACCAGAAACACCCTGTACGTCTGTGTATTTCTCATCATTTACCATTGCAATTTAAAATTCGTTCAGCTCTTGCAGGCTATTAGAAAAAGAGCAGTCTACCATCTTGATAAATGATCTAAACCATTCCTCTGTGTATCTAAAAAGTTTTGCCTAGATTATTAAAAAAAAAAAAAAACAACAAACCAAACTCAAAGCTTTGTGATGGTACTTACATCATTCTCTTCTTGAATGAGATCTTGATTAGACTGAATTGCACAGTTCAGAAACTGAAGTGGGTGGTGTTTTGGGAGAAGTGTGTTTCAACTTCAGATGGAAGACTGAAAACAATAGAAGGAATTTCTCCATCTGCCTACAGATACTGCAAATCTTTGGGGAACTTTGAAGATCTATTTGATTGAAACACCTAGACATAAACATGTAGGTTTTAAGTACAAAAGATATTTGAAAACAATTGGGATGTGGGTAAAATTTGCCTCTGGTCGCAGCTGGTAAGGCCCTGTCCTGCCCTGCCTGGTGCCCTGACCCCCATGGCACCCTGACAGCATCATTGCCTTGGAAGCCTACTTACAGTGATAAAAATTTTATACATGCAGCAATTTCAGAAATACTGTAATTTTTGATACACATTATGTCTGCTAATGATGGCTCAGGTGTACAAAGTAATTCTGAGGTAACAGTTGCATAAAACTAATGGAATGATCTTTTCTTTAAATTTCCTTTTATAATTAGATGACACACCAGGCACAGAAGAGAAAGGCTGTGGATGTCATCTGCCTGGACTTCAGTAAAGCCTTTGATACCATCAGCCTGGAAAAGCCGGCAGCCCATGGCTTGGGCAGGTGCGCTCTTGGCGGGGTCAAGAACTGTCTGGATGGCCAGGCCCAGAGGGTGGTGGTGAATGGTGCTGCATCTAGCTGGCATCTGGTCACCAGCTGATGTCCCCTTGGGATCAGTGCTGGGCCCTATTTAACATCTTTATTGATGATCTGGAAGAGGGGATTGAATCTATTAGCAAATTCATGGACAACAACAATTTGGGTGCGAGTGTTGGTCTCCTACAAGGAAGAGGTCTCTGTAGAGGGATCTGGAAGGCTGGATCAATGGGCTGAGGCCAGTGGTCTGAGGTTCAACGAGACCACAACAGCCCCTGCATTGCTACAGGCTGGGGCAGAGTGGCTGGAAAGCTGCCTGGTGGAAAAGGACCTGAGGGTGCTGGTCCATGAGCCAGCTGTGCCCAGGTGGCCAAGAAGGCCAAGGGCACCTGGCCTATGTCAGCACTAGTGTGGCAGCAGGAGCAGGGCAGTGACCGTCCCCCTGTGCTGGACACCGGTGAGGCTGCAGCTTGAGTGCTGTGTCCAGCTCCAGATCCCTCAATTCAGGAGGGACATTAAGGGGCTGGAGCTTGTCCAGAGAAGGGAACGGAGCTGGGGAAGGGTCTGGAGCACAAGTCTGATGAGGAGCAGCTGAGGAATCTGGGCGCATTTATCCTGAAGGAAAGGCGGCTCGACCTTATTGCTCTCTGCAGCTCCCTGACAGGAGGGTGTAGCCAGGTGGAGGTTGGCCTCTTCTCCCAGGGAACCACTGACAGGACCGGAGAACATGGTCTTAAGTTGCTCCAGGGGAGATTTAGTTGGGACACTAGGAAGAATTCCATCACAGAATGGGTGATTAGATATTGGAATGAGCTGCCCAGGGAGGTGGTGGAGTGACTATTCCTGGAGGCGTTTATGGAAAAACTGGAATGTTGCACTTTACGCCATGGTCTAGTTGACATAGTGGTGTTTGGTAAAAGGTTGGACTCCATGATCTCAGAGGTCTTTTCCAACCTAATGGATTCTGTGACTCGGTAACCTACTTGACGGGAAAATATGACAAACACAGTCGTGAGGGTTTAACCCTAGCTGGCAACTAAGAAAAATGCAGCTGCTCACTCACTCCCTCTCACTCCCACACCCTAGTGGTATAGGGAAAGAATTAGAATTGTAAAAGTGAGAAACAGACTCGTGGGTTGACGTAAGAGTAGTTTAATAATTTAGAAATACTAATAGTAGTACTAGTAATGAATTGCAAGGAAAAGAGAAAAAATGAAAACAAAATAAAGAGAAAAGAAATAAAACTCAAGAAAAACAAGCAATTGGAATGAAAAAAAAAAAGTCTGGGGTTAAACCATGTCAGTTGTTTTGGCACACAGTGTAGTGCATGAAGGGTTGAAATAATGGCAGATTTGATTGGAATGTGCTACATTGAATTTGTAGCTGTTACTGCTGTTTAGCTATTAATTGGCAGGCTATTGTGCTTGCCATGGGGCTCGCTTTCCTGCCTGTCTGTTAGAGCCCAGTGCTTGCTAGTGTCTGCTCTGATTCTGCTGCTGGCTGCACTGCCGGTCATCTCAGCGTGCTGCACCTGGGAACACTTTGGTGACAGCCATGGCAAAGTGCCTGGGCTGGAGGGTGGCCAGGGCACTGCAGCGCTCCTGTGCTGTCGTACTGGACAGGCTGGAACTCCAGTGTGGACTTGAGCCGAGGGGACTGTGACCCATGGAAGAGTCCACTGGTGGAGCAAAGAACCACCTGCAGCCCATGGAGGATCCCATGCCAGAGGAGGTGAATGTCCAAAGGCACACGTGACCCTATCAGAAGCCTGCTCTGGAGCAGGCTCCTGGCAGGAATTGCGGACCCATGGGAGGGCTCCACTCTGGAGCAGTTCTTGAAGTACTGTGGCCTGTGTGGGAAGGAGACACTCTGGAGAAGTTGAAGGTGGCCAGCACTTATTTTGAGTTCTGACTGGTTTGAAGATTTGACTTGGACTTTCATCTTCTTTTAATGTTGTCTTTGCTTTTCCTTACTGAAATAAAATTTGGCAGTCTGTACGAGGAGGGTGGGTGTGAGTTGCCACAGGCAGGCAGCTGGGACAAGCACACACCTATGGCTAAGGCACAAAGAGTGAATTTGTGTCCATTACCTTGTTAACTGTGGGAGCCCTGAAGCAACACGTGGGATACACAAGTGCAGAGCAAGCACTGTTAAGCCCAGTCTGTGCAAGGAGATCGCTGGCCTGTCATTCACACAGTCTCTATAAGGGCTACTTCCAGCTGTCTTCTGCTTTTCAACCCATTCTCCCAACAGAGCAGAAAAGACCTTGCCAATCTTTTTGCAAAAATTTGTTGCAGTTAATATTGAGTTATAAATCCAAACAAAATATTCTACTGCTCTACTTTTATCCAAATGTATAATTAGTACTTTTCTCATAGAAAACATATTTTTACAGAGCTTCTGAAGAGTAATAATAGAGGTTACAAACAACAATAATAGCAGGATGGGCATTTTAATCCTAACATAACTCATCCCTGGGCAAAAGGCCAAAAGATGCGCTACACAATATAAAATACTGTGCATTTCTTTCCTGCCCTTTGTTATTTAATATTAGTACTGCACCATATATAGTCTAGCTATAACTCACCTTCTCCTTTCCTGAACACCTTTTACTAAAGACAAAATTGCGTATATATTTTAAGTACATATCTAAGCCTATATAGCTAGGTCAACAGTTTAGAACTGAATGCTGCAACAAATTGTTTTTGCTAGGCACTAAGCATAGTCTTAATTAAAACACTGCAGCCTCCAGCAAGGATTTACACACCTGGGCACCTGCATGGAGGTTCAACACACTGCAGTTAGAGGTGAGTGTCTGCAGGAGGCCATAGGAGGTTGGAGGTCCCATCTAAGCCCTGGTTCTGGGTGTACAATGAATTAAAAGAGCAGAAAACAAGTATTCTCTGGAGAGTGTTGGTGGGAAGATTGTGTTGACAGAGGAAAACTTGGAAGACTGCTTTTGGTGGTCTCTAAGCTTGTGTTGCTTTGCCCCTGCAAAACCTCAGCCACTCATAACCTGAGAACAGCAAGCAGGGGTCCTCTGACATTTGCCTACAAAGTGTAACCCACAAAACTTTTATCCTTGTTACTCAAAAATATGCATGTATTTTATATGTCTTATGTGTGTATATATATATGGCAAGGAGGTATGTGAGGGGGTTCAGCAAAGGCCACAAAGATGATGATGGGTCTGAGCATCTCTCTTATAATGAGGGACTGTGGCAACAGGGCCTGTTCGGTTTAGAGAAGAATGAAAGGGAATCTCGCTAATGTATAGAAGTATCTCCAAGGCCGGTGCCAACAGGATGGTCCCACACTCTTTTCAGTGGTGCCCAGTGACAGGACAAGGGGCAATGGCCATAAACTAAAACAGAAGAAGTTCCACCTCAACGAGAACTTCACGCTGAGGGCGGCAGAACACCAGAGCAGGCAGGCCGTGGCGTCTCCCTCTGAAGACATTCCAAACCCACCAGGCCGCGTTGCTCTGTTACCTGCTCCAGGTGACCCCGCCTCGGCAGGGCGGTAGGACGAGACGATCTGCAGAGGTCCCTTCCAGCCCTAACGATTCCGTGACAATGACACCCGCACATGCCCACGCGTACGTGCCGTATGCAGCCCGAGCACACGCAGCCGCGTATCCACGCGGTGAGCAGCGGCTGCTCCACACGGTGCGGAGCAGCCGCATCCACACGGCGATCGCCCCGATGTGACACAGGGGCCCACGGCAAGAACCCACCCGCGGCCCAGCCTCCTCCGGCCCCAGCGCGGCCGCTCCGGCAGCAGCACCGGCCCGCGGAGCGCCGCCCCCGCTCCCCGGGGGAGGTCAGGCCGGCGGTAGCGGAAGCTTCTCCCTCCCTCCCGGCGTCCCGGAACCAGCCCCGCCGCCGCCGCCGCCGCCTGCTGCCCCGGCCCGCCGGCAGCATGTCAGCTCCCGGCGCCGCCTCCCGCAGGTGACACCCGCCCTTCCGCCGCCGCCGCCTCCCCTCCTATATGGGCCACCTGCTCTCGAAGGAGGCAAGGAGCCTGAGCCGGGACCGCCGCCGCCCGCGGGGGAAGGTGCCGCCGCCGCGCAGCCGGAGCTGCTTCCTGCGCGGGCCCTGCATGCTCTGCTTCATCGTGCACGGCGCCAGCCCGCCCGCCCCGGAGCAGCCGCTGCCCGCCGGGGACCCGCTGCTGCCGCCGCCGCCCTACGTGTCGCTAACCGCCGCGGAGCAGCGCGTCGCCCGCCGCCTCCTGCGCCTAGCGCCCGCCGCCTGGGAGCCGCCGGGCCGCTGCCAGCGCCTCTTCCTCTCCGGCCTGCTGCCCTCGCCGGTGCGGGGCCTCCTGGGGCCGCCCGGCGAGGTCTCCTCCGAGATGGTGTGCAAGCGCAAGGGGGCCGGGCTGCCCGCCTGCCCGCCCTGCAAGCAGCCGCGCTGCGCCGCCGCCGAGCCCGAGCCCGGCGCCTGCCAGTGCCCGGCGGAGCCGCAGCTGCTCGCCCTGCCTGGCGCCGCGGGGGAGAGCGGCGGGGGCACCGCCGGGCAGAGCGGCGGGGGACAGCCCGCCTCGCCGCCGCCTCCCGCGCCCCAGGAGGAGAAGGAGCAGGGCCGGGAGGAGGAGAAGGAGCGGGGCGGCGAGGCGGGCTGCGAGGAGCCGCTGGAGTACCCCGGCGACAGCTGCCGGGAGCCGCCGCCGCCGCCCACGCCGGACATCAACCAGCTGCCGCCTTCCATCCTCCTCAAGGTGGGTCGGCCTGGGGGGATGGCCGTGCCAGCCCTCTTCCCGGGGATTTGGGAGCCGGTGTCGCCGGGCGGGCTCGGTGCGGGGGGAGCCGGAGGAGGCCGGCCCGGGCCGGAGCGGTGTCAGCGCCAGGCTTTGGGGACATAGACACTGTTCTGGGGGTGTTGTTTGGCTTTGTTTGGTGTCCCGTTCCCCGACTCCGTTTGTTTGTCGTTGTAAAAGGCGTTGTGAGCCATTACCTCGAGGTGCAGACGCACAAATGAGCTCCAGAATCTCTCTTGTAAATATTTGGACTGTACCCGTTAACTTCGTAAGGTGCCCTTCACGAGTTGACTTTTACTTATATCGCTGGTGGAGTAGTCGGCAAGGGGGCCTGTCACTGCATTTAGTGCTTCCGTGGCTGCTGGAGCTACCCATACAAGTTTTCAGTGTTGATTATTGAACAGTTTGTATTGCTGGGTATTGTGGATCAATTTTGGCCTTGCTAGTTCCACAGTACTTGCAGCCTTCTTGAATTACATGCTTTCATAACTTCTTATGCTGTGTATCCAAGGAACTGTCTCACCTTTCCTGTCCCTTTTGCTGTCTTTGTGTTCCTTTAATACTGTTCTCTTTTGGAGCTGCTTTCCATTTTTAAGCTACTCTCTTGATCACTGTGCTGACTTTCTTCAGCTAAACATTAGCTAAAACGATGATTCTAGCTGGAGCTGAGCCAGTGATGTTTTTCATAGTCTGATGTGAGTGTCCCTTTAAATTCTGCAGAATAAGTTTTCAGGATTTCAGGAGGTTTCTTGGAGGTCAGATGGCAGAACTTAAAGCAGGACATAGAAATGGAAGAGTGTGATACAGATGACTGTGGGTGTTCATATTTTGATAGTTGTACATCCAATGTCAAAAGTACTTCCTCTATTCTTTTGTTGTCAAACAGTAGCAACCTACTTATCTGTCTGTCTTGCACATAACACTAACTCTGTGGGAGGTTTGGTTGGTTTGAGGGTTTTTGTGTTGTTTGTTGTTTTTTTAAAATACACATGAATGTGTTAGTAATGATATGTCATGTTTCATAGATGCACTATGCAAATTAATTCTAGGCAAATAAAAACTCATGAGCGATCATCTGAATTAATCTCATCTGTGATTGCAAAACTGAAACTTTGTCTTGCAGTTCTTCTAGAAGGAAATCCATCTGTTTACCACTTATTGGAAGATAACTTTTTGCTTTGATATTTGGTTTTAGGAAACTGGCTTGATTTGTTTAGCTTAAATACTTTTTGATCAATTGTATGAATACTTTTCTGTGGTTACTTTTAGTATTCAGTTTGGCTTTTTCAAAAAGATCTTAAGTATTTCTATTTAATATTTATTACATTAATTTTTAATATATATTTATAATATATAAATACGCTATAAATTTAATAGTGAAAAATGTTATATGCATCTCACCTGTGGACTAGTTTAAATGTTATTTAATCTCTTCTCTGTTTTATACAGATACAGTATTTCATTCTTACCTGTACTTTCAAGGTTGTGAGGGATTTTGTTTGTTTGTTTTTTACAAACTAGGTGGTTGTTTTTTTTTAAACCCCAGCTGTCAATTAAGTACCAGACAGCCACTCGCTCACCACATCACCAGACTGGTGAGGAGAATTGAAGGGAAAAAGTAGACCTGGTGGTTTGTGCTCAGAACAGTTTAATAACTGAAACAAAATAAAATATGCTACTAACAATATTTGTATGAAAAAGGGAGCAAGAAAGAGAGAACCAAGTGATATATTTGTTTTTCCCCAGCTACAGGGCACTCTACCAGCAACTGGGAAGAATTCTATCCTAGCTGAAATCAGGACAGACAGCTAACTCCCCCAGTGATTTTGTCTCTACAGTTGCCTTGTAGTCCAGTTTCTTCTGCAATGTATGTGAAAAAATAGGCCATTATTTCCAGCATTGTGGTAGGAGCCAACCTACTCACCCCCAAATTTGCCCTGCAATCCTTAGCCATACTTGTGAGTTGGGTTTGTTGTTTTGGATTTTTTGAGATTGTGTATGTATACATATACAAGATATTTATATCTGTATCTGTATATCTGTCTCCTAACTATTCCATTGTTTGGGGCTTTGTGGCTGCTTCCAAAATATACTACTCTGTTATGGAACTTTTGACTTCAGATTTCTAACCAGGCATCTTGTCAAATGGATTTATATGTACCTTCTTAGGATGGGTTTTGATACAGATTGAATATTCTAAATATAATCCTTTCTCCAAAGGTGTAATTTTGTTAAGAGAGGGTGGGAGACAGATACACGCAGAATCTCTACTGAGCTTTTCACAGTAGGTTGTGGAGATGCAAACCTTAGTATGAGGACAAGAGATTCCATCCTGGCAAGCATCAGGGGGCTGATCCTGCTTGTTTTCTCCTCGATTCCCACATCTGTGACCTTCTGATGCAGCGGTGCTGGTGCAGGAGTGTCTGTCACCAGTGTCTGTAGGTGGCTTTGAGACAAACCCCAAGAAACACGGCAGGAGCTCCTCAGTAAGAGCTGGCCACTTTGCTCGGGTGCTGTTTTGCAGTGGTTCAGTCTCCTCCGGGCTAGGGGTCTGGGATGGGTGGAAGGGTTTGTCAGACTGAGGTTGGCCTGAGGATCATTAGATGGGCTCTAGTGGATTGGGAGGTTTACGGTGTAGTGTGCCAGTTGATTCTGTTTCCCTGGCTGGTGAAGAGGTATCCTGGTCAATACGAAGTGGTAAAAGAATTGTGGTTTAACGATCAAGCTTACACGTTTTGCTTTTCATTTGGCTGCTGAAACATGTATGAGAAAACAGTGCTACAAAGTGGGTGAAATGTCATCTTTAGTCTTGGTAGAGGAGGGTGATTACCCTTGAATAAAGGGTAATTTAAAGCCATTCTCTTTAAAACTCGAGGGGAATTAAGGAATTATAGATCAATCATCTTGACTCTGGCCTAGACAAGAGTGAATGGGAAAAAAAAAAAACACCAGAAAACATACAGGGAGGTGCTTCTAAGCATCCAGTACAGAAAATTATAAAATCATGTGCTGCACATTACTAAGTTCTAAAAATTTGTGCTTTATGTCACAAATCTGTGCCTATTACAGTTTCACTGCTGTTATTTCCTGGAAAACATAAATAAAATGGAAAAAGAAATAAATCTTCCTGTTGTACCTGTTACCTCTTTTGCAGTGCTGCTGTTTAATCAAAAAAGGTGAAAAATGGTCTGCAGTCTGAGCTGTGAACTTGGGAGAGAATGCCAATTCAAACACTTGAGATTTCCTTTTGAGCTGTATTAACAGGAGATGTGTGTGTAAAACACAGATAGGAAATTCTCTCCTGTGCTTGCTGTTTCTAAAGCCTCTATTCTAGAGTACTGCCTTAGGCTGTGGGCGCTGTGATCTCTTTGGAAAACCCACACACAAGTGTGAGAGGCATTAGAGGAGAGCCAAAGGTCATGAAAAACATGGCCTGTTACAGTAGTTGGAAGATTCTGGTCAAACTCAATGACAGTTGTTCAAGAAAGGCAATTAAGATGAAATCTTTAGTTAAGCGAAAGTTGATAGAAAGTTCAACTGTGTTCCTGTCCCTTGTCAAATAAAAGGAAATAAAAAGCTTAATTTGGTGAGATACTTAAATGTTGTTACACTGTATCATTTTCCAGCTCTTGGCAAAAGTGGTTTCCTGTCTCTTAGGTTGTGTGATGAGCTGGGATTTCTATTTATTTATTCTTTTCTTTTATTTTCAAAGGGAATGTTCTTATCAGGAATGTTTGCAGTGTGCTTGAGCTTGCTTCAAAACAAGAAGGGTCTTGAATAGATGGTGTCTTCTTTTTGAGGTCCTCTTTCTCAGTTTGCTGCTCTTATTTATATAAAGCATGAACATGTGCCTGCAGCAGAGACCCTCTCTAAGTTTTGGCTTAGGGCTAATGCTCTATAAAGGGAAGATGTGTGTGGGTGGGTGGGTGGGTGTGTGGGTGTGTATGTGGGTGTGTATTTTATTTAATGTAGGGTTTTCATAAATATATTATTACTATTATTTGAAGCACTATTTTCTCCTTTTCTTGTGTATTTACTCTGTGCTTTTTACGTACTTTTCTCATTCTTCCCTTGTTGTAATAACTGTTGCCATGATAACTTAGCATGTTTTTTGTGATAGTGTTGAAACAAAATGCATTCCTGCTATCGCTGTACTTCTAGCACTGAATTTAAGATAATCTGAGTGAAATGAAGTAGGTTTGATAGACTAGAGCTAGACCTTTGATTTTGTCTTCTGACTTTTGAATGCTGACATTTATTTCTGAAAAAAATGCATGTGCATTTTATAGTTGCACTGCATTTTTTAAAAAAATTTTTTATTTGGCCTTGTCAGGAGGCAGAGGCATCAAAATACATCATTTTACTTGGACTTCATCCACAAGTTCATGGAGTCACTGTTGTGATAGCATCTTTTTTTCCTACTTAGGCTGGTGTTCCGATCAGTTTGTCCTGTCTAAAGTTTGTGCTGATCTTTTAGATATAGCTCTAAGAGGCATGGAAAGGGTTTTGAACCTTTGTGGCTGATGCTAGGAGGTAAAATGTTCTTTAATTTCAGTATTGACTTGCCTACACTCCTTTCTCTTTAGCTATACTCAACACAGCAATGCGGTTTGTTATGGATTTGTTTTGTTTTTTGGGTTTCTTGTTTGTTTTTTGTTTTTCCCATTAAGCTTACAATAACCTTGTGATTCTAGCAGGGAAATTAACCAGTTTGAGGTTTGCTGTGGTGTTGCTGAGCTTTTGGAATGCAGTTGAGGGGCACAGTTGTGAAGGGAAGTTGTGCCACTAGAATAGTAACTAAAAAGCAGAAAGTATATGCTCATTATTTCAATGATAATTTTCTGAAAGATGCCTTTATGAGTTTTATTATTTGTTGTGTAATTATAAAAACGATTGTTTTGCTTTCCAGAGGTGTGTTTGAAAAGGTGGCTTTTGTGTAAGCCTGTAGGTTTTAACACCACAGCTATGTGATGGAGGAGAAATGTCTTGGAATGAAATGTCTTCTTTATCTGATGGGGATAGATACCGAAACACTTATGGCCAGTAAAACTTCCCCTAATGTTGTTTAGGTGTTGGCTTGGCTTGTTCTGCATGTCCAAAACGACATACTACTGCCCAGAGAAAACAAACAGATGACAAGTTGTGCAGTGTTGGAATGTAAAGTAAATTAAGTGTAACTTCTGCTTTCATTCCCTATTCATTTATTTGTTTCTTTTGTTCAGGTTGCCTGACCCATGTTTGATCTTTCACAGACCTTGCTTTGTTTTAATGTCTCTGCTTTCTAACTGGCGTAGTGTCTCAGAAGCAGTACCTGGTGTCTTTTAGTGAGGACAGTTATGTGTCTGGGAGTAAAAACATTGTGAGCCCCTTCAAGTACAGGCACTCTGCTTATTGGTCAGGGCTCTTCCCTTCCATTGGGAGGACAGTAATTTCTTACAGAAGCTCAAGTTGCCTTGCAGCTAAGGCAATCTGTGAGTAAGTGGCTGGTAAGGGCAGTGTCTGTCTCCTTTTGTAACCTCTGGCTGCGTGTTCCTGCCACTGGCTTTGTGCTTTGTGGATTGATCATGCAATTGCAGGGAGAGTAAATTCAGCTGGCTAATCTGACACCAATGTAATGTTGCAAAACTTTTCCTTAGGATCAACTGCCTGAAAAGAGTTTCTCTAAGTACAGTCACAAAACCCAGTGCTAAAATTCAGGTGACTGGAAGGGGACTGGTGAACTGTTCCTCTTGATGGTAACTTTCCAAGAGAATCCTGCCTGATGTGAAATCACACCATCACTTTTCCTGGCTGGCACATTTTTCATAATCACAAGAGCACTTTTAACTTGATTTCCTTCATGAGTGTACTGAGGCTCCTGTGTGTGCCTTCAGTGCTCACATCTTTCATAAACTCAGAATTGTTCATATTTCCCTTGTTCTGTTGGATTTATGTGTGGGCAAAGTGAAGAAGTCTCTTCAAAACAGAGCAGGTATTTGTCTTCTCTTCCTTCTGCTTCTGTTATGCATGGTTCTTGAGTTTTCTGAAATAGAATGAAGCAACATTTAATAGACATAAACCACTGGTAGCTTAACTGCTCTACGCCTACAATTAGTAAATACTGTGTTTTACAGTTCATAGTGAAATGTCATGCACTAACCATGTTCCTTTTGTCAAATGATACTTTAAAAATATTTTTGTTAAGGAAGTTTCAGTTAGTTGCCAAAAAAGGTTGATGAAACAAATGAGTCGTTTCCAAGAATGAGTGTCTCAAGTTACCTAGGCACCATGAAATGTTTGAGTGTACACTTAATTGTTCTTTTGTTGTTAATTCCATAAGCTTTTTGCTTTCAAACAAACCTACCTGATGCAGTGTAATGAAAATAATTTTGTAGGTACCTGTTCTTGAATACAGAAGTTTTTTATTGATAGAGGAGAGCATCATTTACAGAAATGAAATTATTTCTTTCAAATGAAAATGATGGACAGAAATAGGGGATGCACAGACCTTTTGCAGTTTCTTTTGCCATAGGGTCTATATTTTATTCATGTTCATAGAGCTATACCTTGTTCTTAATGTTAGCAGTGTCTTTTTAAAGGATGGTATTAGCAACTGACTGAATTCTTACATCCTTACCTGGAGCAAAAGCTTCTTTGGTGTGTGCAATCAATAATTCTAACTCCTTGACTGGTTTTAAATTTTTTTAAAATTCAGATTGTCTTTTTATAGGTTAAAATTATTTCTTGAGTTAGTCTTATGTTTACTTTATACTTGATTTGGGTGATGTGAATTACTTTTTAGAAAACTTCATGCTGAGGATGTTGTGTTAGTAACCAAATACACAATTTTCTACTACTAAACTTTTTTGCATAGTAACTTTCATGGATGTGGTTGACTTTTCATTAGTTCCTTTGATTAAAAGTGCTATTATCTTCTTCACTTGGTTGCCTAAAAGGAACTTGGTTTAAGACCAAAATGACCAAATATTTAAAGATGCACTAAATAAATTCAATACATGGATTTATGATACTTTAAAACTGATCAGTAATCTTAAAAAAAAAAAAAAAAGAAGTATTTCTAGGATACCTTTTCCTGTATTTTGTTTGTTTTGTTGGATTTTTTTTCTCCTCTGTTCCTGCTGAAATGCTAGTGTTTAACACAAAAGTTCAAAGTATTCTTTTTTGAACACACAGCTTGACCTATCTAGATATATTCAACGTAGAAACAATGGGGAAATGTTAAGGGTATAATGTCTGAAGCCCATCACATAGGGATTTGGTAAAGGAGAGAATACACAAAATAACTTTATTTCTAGTTTCTCTGGTTGGACCCTTCACTTATACTAATCAGTATTTGCTTTCTCCCTTTCTCATCCATTGTCTTAGAAAATATTTTACAAAATTAAAGAAAACACCCAAACTTGGTCAGGTACTCTTTTTTTGGTGTTCTGAATTGTGCTGTGCAAGGACTTAGTTTAGCTGGATTAAAGTCAATTGAGCATCACCTGATTCAGAGTGGTGGATTGACTTGGGTGGGATACTGTGAAATTAGCTGTGTTTTGTTGTTTAAAGGTAAAACAACATGGCTTTTCTCTTATATAGATTTTGTACCTGGGCAGCTTGTTCCAATCCTCTTCTTTGCAATGAAGAAATTTTTCCTGATGTCTAAACTAAACCTCCTCTGCTGCAGTTTGAGGCCATTTCTTGTCATCCTGTCCCTTTTTGCCTGGGAGAAGAACCTGACCTGTAGCTCACCTGGCTACACCTGCCTGCCAGGAGCTATACAGAGTGAGAAGGTCCCTGCTGAGCCTCCTTTTCTCCAGGCTGAGCACCCCCAGCTCCCTCAGCTGCTCCTCATCGGGCCTGTGCTCCAGACCCTTCCCCAGCTCCAGAGCCCTTCTCTGGACATGCTTCAGCACCTCAGGATTTTTGTTGTAGTGAGGGACTCAAAACTGGACACAGGATTACAGTGTGGCAGTGCCCAGAACAGGGGAATGGTCACTGTTCCTATCCTGCTCTCACACAATTTCTGGTGGCCATCTGGGTGTAGCTCCATTCACCAGCACTCCCTGGGCTTGGCTGTCCAGCCAGTTTTTTACCTGGTGAAGAGTGCACCCATGCAAGCCATGAGCAGTGAGTTTCTGCAGGAGAGTGCTCTGTCAAAGACTTTACTAAATTCCAGGCAGACAAAATTTATTCCCTTCCACACATTCCACCAGGCAGGTCCCCTGGTCATGGGAGGAGACCAGGGTGGTCAAGCAGGACCTGCCTTTCACAAACCCTTGCTGGCTGGGCCTGGTGCCTGTTTGTCCTGTATGTGCCATATAACATCCCTCTAGATGATCTGCTCCATACCCTTTTCCAGGATCAAGGTCTGACTGACAGGCCTGTAGTTCCCTGGATCCTTCTTCCAGCCATTCTTGTCGATGAGCATCACCTTTGGCTGCATCCAGTGGACTGGAAGCGCCCCTCTTAGGCAGGACTACTTGTATATAATTGAAAGTGGCTTGGTGAGCACTTCCACCAGCTCCTTCAGGGACCGTGGGTCTCATTTGTCCCCTAGACCTGTGTGTGCGTAAGTAGTGTAGCAGGTCACTGACCATTCGCCCTGGGATTATTGGGGGTCTTCATTCTGCTCCCTGTCCCTGTCTTCCAGCTCAGTGGGCTGGGTACCTGGAGAGCAACCAGTCTTGTTAATAAAGACTGAGGCAAGAAAGGCATTCCTGGTCTTTAATGAGCCTGTGTGAACAGTTTTGTTTCAAAGCAAGAGGTGCTTGTTAAAGAATGTACTGTGTCTGGAAGGTATGATAAGGCTGTCAGTGGAGAACATTGTGATCGGTATCCTTAAATGGGATGTTGCCTGGAGGCTCAGAGAGTCTCTCACATCCATTGAAGGGAAAGAGAAACCCACTAATCTTAACTATGACATGAAAGGGTGAAATGGGAGGAACTGACATCTGCATTAGAAATTTGGGCTGAAAGGGGGTGAGATGAGGGAGAGTTTCCTTTTCCAGAACTCTGCTTCCTCTACTCCTGCCTCTTACCAACAGGGGAAAAAAAAATGTAAAATGGTTTTAGACAAAGCTATTGAACTTTTTTTCCTTTACAGTGAAGGATATTCTGCTGTTTGGAAGGGGGATTAGGCAGAGTTGAGGCGGAACAAATTGAATGGTGGATGCGAAAGTGTACGTGTTTGAGTACAATTTTCAGGAGCTAAATGTGCTAACTAATAGAACCATTGCCCTCAAAGTTATCTGTCATAAGCGGGAGTTAAGTAAACAGGCTTGTGGGTAGGAATGGTTTTAGCTTTCAGCTGTATTTATACATCCTTGGGAATTAGAAAATCTAAGTCAGGACAATTAAGCTGCCACAATATCAGTATATATCTAGAGAATAATGCTGAATTAAGGAGTGGTGAAGTCATCAAAGTGAGTCGAAGCATGTTATACATTACTGTATTATTTTAACCAATAGCTAGGCTAATCCCTTAATGTAAGGATGATGTGCCACCACCTGGAATATGTATAGTCCGTGCTACTAAATTCCATTTAGTGTAATTCAGTATGTCATCTTTTAACAATTGAAAGCTCTGGAGAGAAGCCTATGTTTTACACAGCATTATTCAGCATCCTTTTATAGCTGGAACTTTTGAAGCTAATACAGAGGATAAAACTGGCAAGGCCTTGTTTTTGAATGCCTACTGCTTATGTAACTTAAAGTGGCTACTCCTGTTTATGCAGGAACTTCTGCAGTAACTTTGTATCTCTTCTGCTCCTGGTGGCCTCACTGATTGCTTTCTAAAAAGTTAGTTTGTAGCATCTGTACTCCTTAATTGTCTCTGCTGCTGGATTTAGGTACAGCGTGGACTAAAACATGACTGCAAATGCTTTCAGGCATTTCTTTCAGAATGTTTTCTATGCACAAGCCCTGTTTGTATCAAGGACTGGATCAAACTTGTTTTTTTTTGTTTTTTTTTGGTTTTTTTTTTTTTGTCATTGCTGCAGCTGTTTCATGTAGTAGTAGCAGGTGAGCAGTAGGTCTGTGATTTGTGAGGGCTTTCAGCTTTTGGTGGGATGATTGCGTGGTGGGTTGATCCTGGCTGGACACCAGGTTCCCCCTCCAAAGCTCCGTCACTCCCCTCCTTGACTGGTGAGAGAAAACATGAGGAAAGGTTCACGGCAGGGAGAGATCACTCAGTGATTACTGTCACGGGCAAAACAGACTGAACTTGGGGAAATTGGCTGAATTCATTACTGATCACATCAGAGTAAGATAATGAGAAGTAAAACCAACATCTTTCCTAACCCTTCTCACCTTCCTTGGCCTAACTTCATTCACAATTCTATGCCTCCTTCTTCCAGCTGTTCAGGAGAACTAGAATAGGGATTACAATCAGTTCATTGTACCTTGTTTGTGCTGCTCCTTCTTCATCACATATTCTCACTCCATCTCTGGCCACAACTTGCTTCTTCTTGATGACTTTTTTTTTTTTCCCTCTTACTTTATCCCTGAGGTGCTGCTGCCATCGCTGACTGTCTCAGCCTTGGCCAGCGATGGGTCCATCTTGGGAGTTGGCTGACACTGCTTCTCTAACACATGAGGAAAGGTTCTAGCAGGTTCTCAGACAAGCTGACTTTGTAGCTCCCCCCCCCCCCAGTCTCAAAACCTTGCCATGTAAACCCAATATAAACAAAATAAAATACAAAAATTATTTATGGGCTGTCGTTTTAATTGTGGCAGCTGTGTTAGGGGCAGTCTTTACTGTTCTATGTTTACCATGTTCTTCAGAACTGCAAATTTTGTTTTTCAAAGTATAGGTGGCATTTCCACAAATAAACATATTTATTTCCCACTTGAGTAAAGATTAGTTGAAGTATTTTATAATGCCAGCCTTGATAGCCTTTGTTAATATTAATTGGAGTGAGTTAAATGTCTGTCTAAACATAATGTGGATCATGTTGCTTTGTTCTCTTGTAAAGTTTTTATAACTGTTAAAAGATTCAGTCTTCTGTTTCATGCCAGTAGCGGGAATTCAAGTTTCTTACTGCTCTTACTGACATTGAATTACTGAACGTCATCAGGCTGTCACCTTTTCTAATGTCTAGAATTACACTTTTACAGCAGAAATGTGAGATGCCAAATTACCACTTTACTATTCAGTGCTTTCTTTCTGCTTGACTGAGGATGATGGTATTTTTTGAGTGCGGATCGCAGCCACCTCCTGGTTCTGTGCATGGATTCACCAGTACAGACAAGAACTGCAGGGAGAAAGCAGGCACTGGATATTTTGTTTGCACTTCTGTCTACTGTGTTTAACCGGCTGCCTAATGAGAAGCAGACACCAGCTCTGGTAATGGTCGAGCAAAAGCGTGTGCGGAAATAGGGTTCACACACAATCCTTCAACACTGAGGAGTCTTCCGTAAGAGATTGCAAGTTTGTATAGGTAGATGAAGAGGGGAATTATAAATCTTGCAAGCATTTACAGAGCATCATGAATTTGACGCCCTCCCTTCTTATTACAACTCTGTTTCATCAAGGGGTCTTGTAGGGGATACACATTTAAAACTTCTGGGATAAGCCATCTCCTAAAACAAGGGGTACATTATGGTGTACCCATATTGTGGTGGTTGTTATTCTTGACAATTCATTGCCTTGTCTGTTCCAAAGACCACCCAATGACCAAAGTTCTGTAAGTTACCATTATAGTTCAATGCTTCATTATTTTTTGTTTGTTTGTTTTTGTTTTTTCCCCTTTGCCATCCCTTTTCCTTGGCTAAACAGTCCTGTTAGCTTCTTTGAATGTTTTTGCGTTTTCTAGGCTTCAGTGCTTTTCTAAGTACACTCTCCAATATTTTCACATTTTCTTGAGAAAATTGCCTGAGATTAGCAGTAGTACTTCTATTTAGTACTTGATGTCCTCAGATCAGTGGGAGGATCTTTTCATGTTTTGCAGTCTGTACTCCTGTCTAGGTATCTTAATGCCACTACCGCCTTTTCTTGCGATAGGATGACATGTCGATTTAAGCTCATTTGTGGTGACAGGGTACCTTCATGTGAAACTCTTGACAGACCTTCTTTTTGTATTTATTAATAAAGAACAGTGCTTTTAAGAAAGGACTGAATATAATACATGTTATAGAAATTTACGAGCTTGCCATAAAGTTAGTTTTTTTTTTGCCAGCTGCTGTAGTGCTCAAAACCTTGGTGTATAGAATGCTAATTCTCTGCTTAAATTCCTGTTTTTGACACTGAATTACTCTGCTAATCTACTCTCCCATCCCATGCCCCCTTCCCACAAGACCTGATGTTTTAATACCTTTATGAGTCTTCTTACCAATTGAGTTATAAAAGGAAATATTTTCCATCCATTTCAGGACAGGAATGAAAGCACTTTTTAAGTGGCTTGCAAATAACACTGAGCTAATATTTGTAATTCTTTAGGTGTGCCATCTCAGAAGCACTTTTGAAACTTGGTCTACGAAATGAGTACTTAAGTAGGATATATTCTATTGTTGGTTATGCTAATGTGACTTACTAATATTGTCAGTTCTTGTGGGATCTGTAGGTTTTTTTGTTACTGTCTCTGACTAATCAAGCTGGGGGCAAGTTCTAGATGTGTGTGTTATAATGCATGCAAATACTTTTCTGTCTTTTACAAGATGAATTGGTAATAAAATATTTCTGTCTCTAAAATATGACAACTTTTTTTTGTGCTCTCTTACAGATATTTTCCAACTTATCTCTGAATGAGCGTTGCCTTTCAGTGTCATTAGTCTGTAAATATTGGCGTGACCTCTGTTTAGATTTTCAGTTTTGGAAGCAACTGGATCTCAGTAGTCGTCAGCAGGTATGAAAGTATCATTGTGGAATAATTGTTTTGATGACTCAGAATTTGTTCTTGGAACTTGTACTTTTGACCAGAGGTAAACAAAAGAAACACATAAAATGATGGTAATCTGTACTTCCACGAATTTTTCTGCTATTAGCTGAAAATGTCAGGACCCTTAGATTTCTTTTAAATTTTGTCTGAGATCAGTTGTTAAACAGTGTGAGCACAAGTGCTGTTTGAAATGGGTTATGAGTTACCTGCATCAGGTAGTGGTAGTTCCATTTATAGGAGCTATCAGGCCTCTTATTAATTCAAAGACAAACATGAGCTTTTCTGAGAATCCTATAGTTTGAAGAATGATCACATACGTGGTGCTTGCTCTGTTTGTTTTAACAAATTTTCTTTATTTTTTCTTCAGCTGGTATGGGTCTTACTGATTAGAAGAGAGGCTGTGTTTGGGGTTGTTTTTTCTATTTTAGGCCTTTAGCCAATCCTAGAGTGAAATATTTGTGGATTTAATTTAGTGAGTTCTTTAGGGAGCCTATCCGTAAGTTGTGCAGGGTAACTTCCCTCCATGGAAAACTTTAGGGATGCTGTTATTGTTTGGCCACCCCTTTAGGTTTCTTGTTGAGTAGTGACTTGCACGGGTTTATAAACATTATAATGAGAGTTTCATGAAAATACGGGGTACAGAGAGATAACAGTCAGAGGGTTCCATTTGAAGAAAGGTTTCCTTTTTTTTGCAATTTGTCATTGTTGTGGTTTAACCGCAGCCAGCAACCAAGGCGCAGGCAGCCACTTGCTCTCTCCCTTACCAGTAGGGCTGGGGAGAGAATTAGAAGAGTAAAAGCTACAAAACTTATGGGTTTAAAGACAGTTTAATAGGGAAACCAAAAGTTACATGCACACACAAACACACACCTGTACGCACGCACAAAAAGCAAGACAAAGGATTAATTCACTAATTCCTATTGGCTGGCAGGTTTTCAGCCATCGACAAACACCATCACTGGTGTCCCCCTGCTCCTTCCTCCTTCTTCACTTTATACAATAAGAATGATACCACATGGTCTGGAATATCCCTTTAGTCAGCTGGGGTCACGTGTCCCCTTCCAGCCTCTATGGGCTTTTCACATGGCCATGTGAAAAGCAGAGAAAGCCTTGTCTCTGTGCAATCCCTGCTCAGCAGTAAGAAAATCGACACAAATCCACAACATAGTCCCATACTAGTCACTGTGAAGAAAATTACTTCTACCTCAGGCAAAACCAGCACAGTTCTTTTCCGTCTTAACACCTGCCTTGATGAAAGAGCAAGAAAGAAGATTTGACTTGCTACAAATGAAAAACAGATTGAATGCAGCAAAGACTGTCCCTCAGCTGTGTAAGACAAAAACCAAAAGGGATTTGTGTTGTTTTCTTGCTCTCTTTGGCTAAAGCTAAATCTCGTCTATGCATAGTGACGGATAAGTATTTCTGAGTGGTCCTTTGCAAGATTGTCTTCTTTTAAGATTATTGTCATTTTGGCTAACTACAATGTGTGTAATTATGAAATGGATGGAATAGTTTTTTACAAAGGTTTAGGAAACTTTTCTGTCTGAGCATCCATGTCAGCCACACTGGCACCACCTTAGTGGGACCAAAGCCCCTCCACAGCAGCATCCCCAGGGAGGTGATGGATGCTTCGCTTGGCTCCATGCACACCCCACACTCACACAGTCAGACCTCTTTCCTAACTGGCTCCACTTCAGGCTTCCCACAGCAGAATCTCAGACTTCTGGGTCCTTAAAATAATGTAATTATTGTGCAACAGCAGAATAACAGCTCAAGCTGGTGCTGAGGAGGAGGAGGAGGAAGGACCCCCAACAAAGGGACCTCATGGCTTTTACACCATCAGTCTGCACAGGGACATCTGGTGCCCCTTGGCTCCTGCTGTGTTTCCAAGTGTCCCTCACCCGGCAGTGACACAGGTCTCGGTGCCCTTTGTTGTACAAAGGGTTGGCATCAGTTCATGGCCTTTTTCCTCTGGCTGTGCCAGCCAGAGCTCAGCGTGAGCTCCACTACAGCTGCACCCTGAGCTAACTGCACTGAGTGTATTCCTCAACAGTCCTCCCTTTGGTTTAATTGAGCATACCTGCTAATATGCTAAAATGAAAAAAAAAGTTTCAAGACATTTAAACTGCCCTTCCATACACCATTACTACAGGTAACAAACGGAATGAAGGCTAACATGATTGCCACAGGACAGAAATGATTATCAATATGAAATCACATATCAGTAACAAAGGCAGTAATATTCATTGGCATAACATAGTTCTGCTGTAGTTGGTATTCTATCTTCTGTTGGTTAAATGATACCCTCACTTATGCTAATTAGTCCACATTCTCAGTCTTTCTCTTCTTTTGGGTTGGTGGGTTTCTTGGGTTGGTGGAATGCGGTGTTTGCCATTTCCCCTTGCCAGAATCGCCTTTTACCCAGTTGGAGCTGGTTCAGCACAGTTGCTGAGTTGGCTTTGTTAGTTTCTTCCTTATCTAGGGAGTTCTGCCAAATGTCATTGTGGTCTGTAAATTCTGCATTCTTTGTGTCCACTATCAGTAGTACATCACTCTCCCCAAGCTTTATTAACCTCCCCTAGGAGCTGGGGTCATTGAAGCACATCAAGCCTTAAACCTTAATAAGGCAATTCTCCCAACAAGTAATTTATCTTTCTAATACCTGGACACCACACATGGTCTATTCGTGGTTGCTGAAAAGAGAAGTAGGTCTGTGGTTACCCTCCTGACTTTGGAGCTCAATCTGATACTTGAAAACTTCTGTCAAGTTGGGCAGCTGTTTGGGATTCTTTTCATAGTGACATAAATGCCTGCAGCTGCCCATATTTTTTGTACTTGTCTAGCTGTTGCCTCTCCCTCTGTGAGCTTTATCATGAAACCTTCTAGCTGTAGTCTGAATAGTCTGTCAGAACTGTCTTTCCCCCAATTGTCCATATTCCATCAAAAACATCAAAAAAGCCTCTGAAACAAACCAATTACAGTGAAATATGCAGTTGTAGATAGTGTTTGTAAAGGTACAGTTCCATTTTCCCCATAGCTCATGGAAATGCATCTTACAAACAGCCATTTTTGTCCTAATGACATTAAAGATCTATATGGAAAAAGCTATATATGTATTTGTTTTTTTCTTTGCAGGTCACTGACGAGCTGTTGGAAAAAATAGCATCGAGAAGCCAGAATATTACTGAAATCAATATTTCTGATTGTCGCAATGTATCTGATACAGGAGTATGCATATTGGCAATTAAATGTCCTGGGCTCCTAAGGTATACTGCCTACAGGTGTAAACAGCTTTCTGACACCTCTATTATTGCAGTTGCCTCTCAGTGTCCTCTTCTTCAGAAAGTCCATGTGGGTAATCAAGACAGACTCACTGATGAAGGCCTCAAGCAGGTAACCATCCATTCCACAAATTTATTCCATAAACTTAGTATGTTTAGCTTCCCAAGTGGAAAAACGGACCTGGAAGAAGATACCCTCTCTTAGGATTTAATTAAAATAAAGAAAAAAGTCTTCTGTTCTAAAAATTGGTTTATGGAGACATTTTTATGGTGCAGTAAGTGCTGTTCTCTAGAGACTGCACATACTTTCTTTTTTCTTTTTAATACTCAAGGATTAAATGATTCCCTTTGTGGTTAAATCTGCAG
Organism: Acanthiza pusilla; assembly: GCA_036630365.1. Classification (NCBI taxonomy): domain Eukaryota; kingdom Metazoa; phylum Chordata; class Aves; order Passeriformes; family Acanthizidae; genus Acanthiza; species Acanthiza pusilla. The sequence goes on along the minus strand of JAXCHO010000152.1, from coordinate 1,850,072 downwards.
TTTGACATCCTGTACTTCACTTCTGTTGGATTCAATTTTCCTGAGCTTGATTGCTATTTGAAACCAGTGTTTAAGTAACTCATTTTTGCTTCATGAATGCTGAAGGTGACTGAGATCTTTATTTGTTAGGTGTTCAGGAAGGTTTCATCAACTCTCTCTGAGTGTTAAAGCAGCATTTAGGAATTAGGGTAAATCAAATATGCTGTCAATGGTTGAGCATAAAGGCATTGTTAGCTACATATACACCCAGTAAATAACTTACTTCTAATGTGCTGCTATTAGCTGCATTTTTTTAAATTTTAGTTAGCAACTTCATTTTGTCATATAATTAAAATGTTTCTTGTTTGTGTATAGTGTTTCAAAGCCTGGAAAGAAAGATAATTTTGAATGGGGGGTAGAGAAGCAGGAAAAAATATTTTCTCCCATCTCTGCATTTCAATCAAATCCTGTTATTGTTTTTTTCCCTTTGATTTCATTAATTGCAGCTCGGTTCAAAATGCAGGGAATTGAAAGACATACATTTTGGGCAATGTTACAAGATCTCAGATGAAGGAATGATCATTATAGCTAAAGGCTGTCTGAAGCTGCAAAGAATATATATGCAAGAAAACAAATTAGTAAGTACATATCGTGATTTTTTTTCTTCCCAAGGCATTTTGATTGCGAAAGCTTTCTCTTGCTCTTTATATTTTTAAATTTTGCTTTAGAATGGCTGCTTTTTGCAAGTGAATTGCTTAAAAATGTTTCTGGCTGTGAAAATTGCAATTCTGCAGAGATGGCTCGGAAGGTGACACAGAGTACAAGCTAAGCTAAACATACTAACTTCTTGTTTTTAACATGACATTTCAGGAGTAATTGTTTGGGAGATGCACGGTTTGTTTAGGAAAATACTTAGTTCATATGGAATGTTTATTTTGTTTCTAAAGGGGAATAAAAAGTGCAAACTTAGTTAAGCTAAAAGATTTTTGGAGCATGGGCTCTTGATTACAAGTGATACAGTGATATTATTTTCATGAAATACATCACTTTCTCATCAGGATAAAGTCAAGTAGTGTACCTGTGCTAGTAGAAGGAAGTTGTTGAGGAGTAATTACGCAATCTGCGTCCTAATTCTAAGCAGTTTCTGAAATGGTGGTTTCTAATGTAGAAAGCCAGTAGCTTGTAAATAGTATAGCAGAACACTGACTTAGGTTTTTTTAAAATTTTATTTTAAATTTTTTTTCTTCCAAATGAGTAGTAAGACTTGCTTGCAATTGAATTTTTAACTGTCAGCTAACATCAGGTTATAAACTTCATTTGAAATGTGCTGAACTGGATCAAATAAATTGTGTTTGTAAGAAAACAGCATACCTTGTATTAAAAAATAATTTGATATTTGGCTTCAAATAGACGGAGAGATGCTAATGCTTAAGATTGTTGATTCGAGAGTGGTTTATTTTAACATAAAAAAGAAAGAAAAAGTCAGCCAGTTACTGGTTTCTATCAGAACTGTAGAAAGTTGAAAAATAGGAGACTGAGACCAAAACTGAAATTTCTGTATAGTTCAGATGCAGAAAAAGGCTGTGTCCCTCCTCCTATACTGAAACAAAATCTTGAATGCTGTCAAAGTTAGTCCTTCTAATACTTACCTTAATATATAAAAAACTTTAAATATGAGAAAGAAAGAAAGAGAGAGAAGGAAAGAGAGAAAGAAAGTGAGAGAGAGAGAGAGAGAGAGGAAAAAAAATGTTCTGGGATGTCTGGAAAGAAAAATGTCTTCCTTCCTTCTTTCTCTGGAAGGAGAAAGGTAGGTAAATTCAAATTATTTATCTTTGAATGGAAGAGGAAAATCTTCAAGATTTGCATAATTGTATGTGAAAGATGGCTTAATTGTAATTAAGGATGCTCTATGTTTAAATATCTGCATATGTACATGATTATTGGAAAATATGTAGGTGGGGTATTAACTTAGCTTTCCTTGTAGGTGCATCTTAGAGTTCTTATCATTGAAGTTTTTATTCTCTATATAGTGTGAAATGTAACCTAAGAAGTTGTTACTGCAGTTATTAGCACTTAAAGACTTGATGGTTTTAATATCTGAGATGTCATCAAAGTTCTTAGTTGAAATGGAACATAGGAAGTATCTTAATTCTTTTTAAGGCAATTGTGAAATGTGCTCTTAACTTGTACTCTACTTGGTTGCCTTCATTGTTGAAAATGTAACACTGATTTTTAATTGGAAATAATACAAAAATTTTTGTTGTCAAATGAATAGGAAATTTCTCTAAATTTTGTCCCTTCTGAGAATTTGTCAAGTGACTTATCAAAACTGAATTTTTTTCCCAATTTTTTAGTGAATACACTTTTTTTTTAGTATCTAATTGTACTTAAATTCCTGCCCATCCTTCCTTTTTCAGAGGGTAAATAAATGTCTTGTGGCAAACTTGGTGTATAGCTCTGTAAAATTAAAATTCAGCTCCACAGATCTTCATATGTACATGTGAAGTAAGTTGTGAAGCTGTTATGAACTCCAGGGTGTTGACTCTTTAGAATAAAATAACACTTGAACAAGGCCACTAGATGATAAAGCTGCAGAAGCTGCTGTGCTTTCCCCTTGCTAGGGGCAAGGGACTTTATAGTCTTGCTGGCCGTGTAATTTTGTGTGATGGACCAAGACAACTTATAAGTAGTTCTCATGCAGTTGTAAAATAGAAGTTTTCACATACCAAAATAAATTAAAAATACAGGAATTGTTCAATTGTTTAGTTGTGGAATTATCTTGAATAGGAGTCATAGTAATGGTTGGCAAATGTTTTGTCAAATTCTGTGAGTTACTTTTCTCCCTTTTAAAATATCTCCTCTCTTAGTATTTGGTGTGGCATATATTACTTTCTGCTGTTCCAGTGAAGAAGGTGGTTTGGGAAAATGTGTGTGTGTGTGTGTGTGTGTATTTTCAATATGAGTAAGTATTCATCCTCTGAAATCAAAATATTCTGTGGGACGAAAAGTGTACTTGACATAGGAGGGCTTGATCTGTGTATTTGAAGTTCCTGCATTGTCAGTATGCTGTAGAAAGAGGACTCCTATCCCCTCCACTTTTAAGCAAATGCTGTAGCATCCATGTAAATAGAATAAATAGTCTTGTGGTTCGTATTTTCTTGTTTATTCCTTTCTCAGAAGTGCTCAAAATCATGTATGTGACCCCCACAGGCAATTTCTGTTAATTTCAAAATGTGTAGTGCATTACAGATAGTACATGATGGTTGGGTTTTCGTGTAGGCTTGTCTCACACTAATGGGTTTTACACTTCAAAAATACATCCAGGCAGAGGCAACCATCAGCTAAATAATGCCTTTGTGAGTATTACTTTGCAGTGAAATGTGTGTGGATCAGGCAGCACAGTTCAGTTGCTTCATCTGTTGCTAAGTAACTCCATTATCAGACTGCTGAGCAGAAACAGAGGAAGAAGAATTTATGTTCTGATTGTTGAATATGCTAGACATTTCACAGAAAAATAAACCCTTTCCTGGTTTTGAAGTGCTGATTATGTCATGGTAATAAATGAAAGCTGCAATTAATAAATGGGACAAAGGATGTAGGAGGAAAATGTTAAGGTTGCGTGGCTAACTTAACAGCGAAAGGTTGTTGTTATTTACATAACTGTTTATGATTAGTATGTCTTCAAAATATGGTTATTTTTCCTCTGTCCTTTGAATGAAGGAAAAAGTACATGCTGAGCCTCTTTTCTGAGCATACTGGTCTAATTGAGAACCTAGTAAAAAAAACCCAAAACTACAACTTTGCAGGATTTATGAAGTATGCTGTTGTTTTGTCTCTCCTGACCTGCCCCCAAGCAGTATGACACAATTGAACAATCTCACAGAATTTCAGTGTAAATGGAATAATAGATTATAACTTTGTCCAGACAAAACTAGATTATTTCTTAATTTCTTGGCTGAGTTTAGTTGTACTTCTTAGTTTATGGTAGTGACTTGAATAGAGTACTATGACTTCTGTGTTTGCATCATGTGAATGTTTAATGTGAATGAAGCTGGTGGAAGATGGACAGGTTAATTTTATTGTTAACTTTTTACCAACTGCTTTTTTTATCCTTCCACTGCACATAGAGAGCACATAGCTTCAGCTGCAAAATCAGAGAGCTGCTCCACACTAACATGTTGTACTCTCACTGCGAGTGGAGGGTGCTTAATCTAAATTGCTTTTGTTGCAACCTTTCATAGAAGGGTGGAGTCCTAAAATGTTTTAAAGGTTTTATGAGATGCAGAACAAGGTAGTGACTACATCAGACCCAAAGGGAAGGGTTACCTCCAGAAACTTTTGCACAGCCTGTTTTCCTTATTACAAATAGAGTAGACCTAGATTTGGGAGTTCACTGTAGAGCTGGAGAAAAACCTTCTCCTTTTAACTAATTTGATTTAGCACACTGTTTTCTTGTTAATTGCTTTTCCTTAACTGGGTGACTTAATGGCGAAAGTTATAATACAATGGTTGCTGAAACTTAACAGGTGGTAGTTACAAATTAGTTCCTCCCTGTTCAACCCAGTGTCTTTGTTTTTTTATGGTGAGCTAGATATGGATAACGAGAGAGAGCTTCTAAAGATAAAGGGAAGTGGAGTTCTAGATACTGTAGAGAATGACAATATTTCTATCTCTATACTTCGTTCCCTTCCTCTCTTTTCTCTTTTACAAGCTCATTTAGAAGTGGATGGGAAATAATACTGTGACTAAGCTACAATAGTGCTGCTATGGCAGCACTTCTTCCTTTCCAGTAAAATGATGGCATGAAGTAGATCTTAAAAGACAAATAATTTGTCTGATGGTTTCCAAATACGTTCATTAAGACAGTTATATTGTAGCTTTCACCATGTTTCTATTTCTTTGTTAGACTCTTGACTCTTCAGTTTCAAGATAATCAAGTTTTGGCCCAGTTGGCAATATGCTTGATATGTGATAACACTTCTTAAGTAAATATTTTATAGGTGGCTATTTAACAATTTTTTGAGATGGGTGTTCTGTACGTGTTCTGCTTACCTTTGCATTTTGCAGCAGATAAGAGTTGAAATTCAAGGTAACTGTCATGCTATATTTGATAGAAACTACAGTGCTTAAGATATGTGAATAATGTATTTCTTCAGTTTCAGTAAAAAAGAGTTAAGATAGACTAAATAAAACATTATGGTTTTGTCACACAATTAAACAGTTGGCATATGCTTTTAAAGCATGGACTGGAATCAACTTAGTATAAAATGCATAGGAAAAAATAAACTTAATTTTCATATTTTCTGAATCATCATGTAATCTGATAAGTTTATTTTTGTCTTTTATTATATTCCCCTCCTCACTTCTGTTTTTGCTTTGGGAAGCATTTGCCTACCTACTTCGTACACGTCATCTACAAAAGACTTCCTTCAGCATTGTACCCCGTGTCACAAACATCAAGGGGAGAGAGTGCTTTGAGTTTAGCCCAGGGTTTAGCAAATTGTTTCAGGAAGAAAGACAGTATTATGAGGCATATAAACTGCACAGTGTCAAATGTTTCAAATATATGGAAATATCTTACTTTGTTTCAATGGTAACGAGTGAAAGAGCTTTTTAAAAAAAAAATTCCAAAAAAATGTAATTTCCCTGTCCTTTTTCCATTCCCCATAGTGTATTCCATATGCTGTTTCACTTTTTACTTACAGTTGCTTAAAACTGTTCTTCTGCTTGGAGAAATTTCAGAAAAAAAATTGTTTTCTCATGTTTCTTCAGGCATACTTTCCCAAAATACCTTCTAACTACTTTATTTCATTGTTTGAGGTTTTGAAAAGAATGTAGTTGTTCCAGACTTCCCCCTTCAATTATTACTCTCACAATTAAACCCCCATGTTCAGCAGGACACTGTTTCTGGTTTTCTTTGTAGACACAGCCACATCCTCCTCCTTCAGGCGTGACCTAGGTTTCCTGCAGCAGAGTCTCAGACACTGGATTTATAAAAATCACTGATTTAATTGAGTGGTACAGCATCAGGTCAGCTCAGGTTGGGTGCCTTCAAGGAGGGACCCAGAACAAAGAAAACCCCAGGAAATTACACTCTTATGACTTATGCCCCTGCCCCTCACACACTCTTCCCATGCCTTGTTCTAATGGTAATTTTTGGTTTGTGTCTTCTAGCACTCTACTGGATTCTTTGTTTGTGTCCACCACACAGGCAGGCCCTTTATTTCTTATTTTGTTGAGTTACAGCTTCTGCTGACAACTGTAGCATTATTTTCTGGTGCACCTGCTCACTGGCAAAGCATGGAAAGTTAAAAAACCACTAGTCTCAAGATAATAAACATTGCTAAGCAACAACCAAAACATCACTATGTTATCAATATTCTTTTCATACTAAAGCTGCAGCACAGCACTGTACCAGTTCCTAGGAAGATGACTAAGCAAATTAATTATTCTGGCTGAAAGCATATCTAGGTCTAAGTTCACAGCTTCTCGCCTAAGGCTTCAACAAATCTGGCTACTGATGCTAAGCCAGCAGCACACTAAATCACTCTAAATCACACTAAATCACACTGCATGTAGCTCATTCTACTTAGGAATTGTTTATCCTGGGCTACTAGCATCTCTCAATAGCTAGTAGCTTGCTAAAATATGTATATATATACATGTTCTGGAAGATTGTAAAGTCTTACTATGGTTTGGGTTGGAAGGGACCTTAAAGATCATCTGGTCCCAACCCCACTATCACTGTCCCAGTAGGCCAGGTGGCTCAAAGCCCCATCCACCCTGTCCCCTTCCACGGATGGGGCAATCCACAACATCTCTGGGCAACCTCTTCCAATGCCTCACCACCCTCACACTGAAGGACTGTGTACATACTGAGATTGATTTCTCTGCTGTGTACACTGTATATCATAGCTTCAGATAATCATGTTTCGTCTTCTGTCAAGTACTGAATTAGAGATTTCTAAAGCAAAAACTTCATGCAGATGGCATGCTGGTGGTATGCACTAGTAATGATAAATTTGTTTCTCAAACACTACATATGCATTAAAACCACCTAATGTACCATAAAAGTAAGGTTCAGCGCATTAAATATGCGCTGAACAGCTATGCTGATACTAAGTTGAGGTATGGGAAGTCATGCTTTCGTAAGAACTGTACAAGACATCTGTTCGGTAGTAAAAACATTTTGGAAAAGTTTGTGTTTTGACAAGCCATTCTGGAACATTAACTTTATTAATTTTTTTAACGACATAAAATGGTTCAGTCAATTCTTTAGAAATCTAGTGATAGAAACTTCTTTCCCACCGTTTGATTTTTGTTGTTGTTGTTGGTCTTTTTTTGTTTAGATCTGTTGCATTTTGGCCTGGGCGGTTTCTATAATACTGTTCTTACATGTATAGTACTGTTCTTGATGAAGGGGAAAAAGCAAAGCTTGTGTACGTGTGCATAAATCAGCTGCATATGTCTGCCATAAGGGCATTAGAATCACAATGCAAGAGTCATTTTTATTTTCTGTGTAACTTTCTGTGAGTACAGTGTCAGTGAGTTCAGTGCAGTGCCATCACCCTTAGGTGGCGGCATTGACTTTGCAGTGGTGACAGGAGCTCCCGGCCCATGCTGTGGGAATTGCCAATGCGCAGCAGATAATATCCGAATATTGTGCTGCTTCCACAGGCTCCGTATGCTCTTCAGCTGCCAGGATTGCTGTCAAAGTAATTCTTAAATGTCTCAATAAGGTCAGCTGTATGGTTTCACCATTTTGTGCTCATTTTCTATTTTTCCTTTTTTCAAGCAGGTGCTGTGTTTTGGTGCTGTGAGTTTACTTGACATGCACAGTATGTGTGTGTATATGTTTTAAAAGCAACCAACAGCTGGAGTTGTAATCTGTATTGTGGTATTAATTATACTCTTTGACTCTTGTTTGGTTACATGTGGCTGATTAATGGCTGTTCTTACTCTACAGTATAAAAAACTTTCAGTTTTGAGATTGATATAAAATTAGGTATTATACCACTAAAACGATTTCTTTCAGCTGAAATTTGTTACCACTTTTAATGAACATTTTTTGCATAAAAATGTGTAGCATATACACTGTAAATTAATATAATGACAGAATTGAGGGATGGAATAAAATAGTGAAAAAGTGGCTGATGCAGAACTTTTTTCTACTTTTTGGTCAGCATTATAAGATGATTATTCATTTCATACTTGTGGATGATGTATTTTGTATATAATTTTAGTAAAGGTTAAATTCATCTATTTATACATTCAAGTGACATCTTTTTATGCCTGTTCATTAATGTCTGGTGTGTTAGGGAACTTGAACATCAGGCTTCTGAAGAACTGTAACAAATAGTGTAAAGATCCAGGTACTAAAAGTCCAAATGGATGGAGGTGATGCAAAAACCCTAAATGCAACATACAAGCGAATTGCAGTAAAGTGCGTATTTTAAATTTTGAATTGGAATGTAGGCACTTCAGCTTTTTTGTTTCTTTTGTGGACTTTTTTGGCTACTCTCATTGTTGAGTAAGTTATTTGAGCTTTTAATTAAAAACTTGATGACCAGGAATTGGTAACTGAATATGGGTCCTTTTTGATTGCTTGAAATACTCATATTTAGTTGCCTTTTGGATCACTGGTCTAAATATTGTTATAGTACTTTAGTCGCAAACTGAACTCCATGATACTAGAGTGAAACATCTTTACACTAAAATACATGCTGCTAGATATTAAAGTTACCTAAATGGAGCTGAAATTTCTGTTGTTTGTGTGTTTGCTTGTTGGGGTTTTTGTTTGTTTATTTGTTTTAATCTGGTGATATCTTGTGTCAAAGAGAGCACTGGCAAACTCCAGATGAATCACTTGCAGGTTCTTAATCTGTTAAGCTGGTATCTTGACCCATGTTGTACTTTGTAAAAGTCCTCAGCCATTCTCTAAGGGTAGCAATAAATCAAAACTGATAATATTTCTCCCAGTGAGCTTTGATGCTTACTGAAAGAGATCATAAGTATGATGCTGTGAAGCAAATCCCTTAAAACTGTCAGTATCATTATTTTAAAATAGTGGTAATTTGCATCAATCAAAGATAATACAAATACATTTTTATTTGTATACGACAAAGACAAGATTATGTAAAAGTAATGAATGACAGACAGGCGTCTTTGTTTATATCATTTCTTTCCAGCAAATTCCAGGTGAACTCTTCTATCTTTATGAAGCTAGAAAAATGAACTTGTCAAATTTCTGAAGCTTTGTGAAAACACTTTGTTTCCCTAAGAAATTCGGTGTAACTTACATAGGTTACAGTTTTCAGTAAGAGAGATCAAATCATTTAGGTACAAGTCCTACAAATGTCTACGTTCTCTCTTCTCATCTTTCTGTAGTGATTGGTATCTCGGAACATATATATTCGTGTTCTCTTGTGGATATCTGGAGGTGCTCTTCTGGGTAGTTGTGTTCTCCAAAGTGTTGCATTGTTGGTAGGCAGTATTATAAGGGAAACTGAATGGACATGGAGACTGAACTGCTGAAACCATCCTAAATACGGACTTTTTTGAGTCAAAGTTAAATTCTTGCAAGTTTTAAACAGCAGCATCAGTGCCCTGGTGGATAAATTTTTGCATTTACACTTGGATTTATGCTTCAATTACAAATTTATCTGCCATACACACTTTATGAACTTTCATCCTAGAAATTAGTGTTATTTATTTTAAAATTTGCTATGGCCTTGGTTTTTTAATCCAGAGTGATAATGGTTAAGAAACTCTGTTTGTCTGAACTTGAGGCATAGGTACTTTTGTAGTTATTGTAGCTAATTTTGAACATCCTATTCTGCCTTTCCGAGCTATGTGTAGCTTCACTCCAGTATTTTTCATAGTCCTTAGCTTAGTGTTCCTCCTTTTGCATGTTTGTATTGTATATTTTTTAATTTGTATTTTTCAGTCATAACTATTACAAAGTCCTGTTGAGTCTGAGGCTTTCCCTAAAAATTGTCCTGCTGGGATGATCTTCAGACACTGGCTTGTGGTTATCTTTATTTGGTGTTCCTGTTCCATTGCATTCAAATATGTGCATTTTTTTTTTTAATGACTCTCTGCGGATTGTATATTATTCTGACATCATGCAATAAAATTACAATTTTCTAAAACTGCAAAATTATTTTTAAACCTTTCAAGTTTTTGTGAGATTTGTAGATGGGTCTCTCTCTGTGTTTTCTCATTTACTCCCAGTGAGTTTGCCTTACTGCTTCTCCTCCCCATCCACTGTGGGCACTGAGCAATCCATTGCCTGTGTGGGGCTGAGCTGCTGCCTGAGGTTGAACCCCAGCAGTGGAGAAGGTTGTACTGGTGTTCCGTCTCCTAGCAGCTTGGTAAAATCACTAGTATGATTTAAGAATATTTTCTGTCTGAAACATGAAAATGTAAAGCAGAGAAAAAAAAAATCTAGGTTACAAAATCATGGTGAAAAGGTCAAATGTGGTTGGGAAATGCTTATTTTTTTATATTTTTCTGCTTACATATAGGGAAAAATAAATTTTAAAAAACCCCAAAACCCCCAAGGGTAAGGTTTTCATAAAATATTATTATTCTCCTTCCTCTCAAAAGAAAAAATTCCTGCATTTGGTAAATGAGTCAATGGACTAACTTCAGTGTGGGTGAGTGTGCACTGGCAATGGAAGTTCTCCAGAAGACTCCCTGTGACTGCTTCCAAGGGTTGCATTTTTACAGTGATGATCACAGTCACAGTGCTGCTGTCAGAGGCGTAGCTGTGCCTCTGCCATTGTCCCCATGATTAACACGAGTGCCCCGTGCCCAGAGCATTTGTCTGTGGGCCTTGTGTGTCTGGAGATGCTACCCTGCTGATGCTCTCCGTGGTTTTGCGCCAGACCCAGTTCACTGCTGTCAGGCTTTGCGACAAGGATGTAGGTGTGACAAAAGAGGTCATTTTATGCTCTGCATAAAATGTCAGCTTTGCAGCTCTCTTCATTTATAGAATTTTGTTATATTTCCAAGTCTGTTCATGTTTGGAGACTTTATAGTTTTCAAAAGGTATTTTTATAAAAACAGTGTTATAGTTTCCTTTAAAATAGTCTTAACTTTTTTAATACTTTCTGTGATTTGCTGCTGAAAATGGAAGTTGTTGGTTGCGCTGAAGTTGTTGGATTGTTATGGTGGAGGGGGGGAGAGTGCTCTTAATCCTTTGCAGTCTTTTAAAAATATGGAGGATTGCTCAGCTATGTAGAGAATATCTATATTGTATAACATAAGTGAGAGATTTGTGATTGTGTTCTTGAAATCGGATGATTTCAACTACTACATAAGGCTGAAGACTTGTTATTTCAGGAAAATGGGAATTTCCAGGATGAAATAGTGGTTGATAATTTCTGTGGTTTTAGACATTTCTGAAAATACCTTAATGGTGCACATTTCAGAAATTTATACTTTATATGTTTCAGAACAGCTCTATTTAATACAGTTTTCCTTCATTTTTAGTACTGTCTATTGCATCTCAGAATATCTTAAATTTTATTCTTCCTATATGGCTCATTCTTGAGCTAATGTCCTGGGTTTTTTGTTAGATGTTTCTTAGCACTATACAGTCTTAAAAGCACTGTACTATTCCTATTGCTCCTAGACTATAATTTCTCCAGGTTTTGAAGTATTTACAATAAAGTTTCAGTAAGTTTTGGAGTGCTTTTAATGAGATAGAAATAGTGTGGGTGTTAGAAGTATGTACATCCTGTAGATGTTCTGTGCCTTTTTGCTTTTTTTTTCCCCCAGTCTCACTTGGGAAAGGTGTTGCAAATAAACTATTATGGAAAGGTTGCTACAGCTGACCTTTTGTTTTTTCGATTGTGATACTTGTCCTCAGTGAAATGATGTGAAACTGCAGTGCCTGTAGAGATAAGTGGTTGATGTTTCTTTTTTTTCTTGCTGGGAGAAAAGGTATCTGGACAGTGAATTTTAAAACTTGAGTTGCACTGCTTTTGTACCAATTATATTATGCAAACTGAAAATGAAGAGCATAATCATCCTTTGGAGGAAGTAATTTTTTTTTGGTGAAAAGGCAACAATGTTCTTGTGATTATATGTTGTAGGACTGTCATGTCCTATGAAGGCCTCTACCTGCCTCCTCTGTATGCTTCATTCTGTGGTGGTTGAAGTGACCTGGAAATTCAAAACTTCTTTTGAGGTAATTCCAGCCATTTCAGATACCATGGCAGTGGCTTAGTGTCGCTTTCATACAGGTGGCAGTTTGGCTGCATTACAACGTATACTCAGATAGATCATTGTTTTCCTTTCCTATAAAGCACTCTGTCTTTGGACTGAACAGTATTACAGAAACAGGAAATCCTGCATTTGCATGGTGAGATACTGTTGGTTTAGCTCCTTTTCTTGTGCAGTAGCCATTTTTGGACTGTAGAAGCCGGTCTAATATATCTGTGAACATACACCTTCCCAAATAAATAAAAGTTGGGTGAGATAATGCAAGAAGCTGCCATGCTAAGTTTTTATTTTTATTGCTGACTTTGACTTTGCTAGTAATTTTCTCTAATCTTACGAAAATGATGATAATGCAGTTAGTACATAAAAGCATGCATAAGTACTATATTGAAACAAATAGTTTAAGCTCCTGCTTTCAAACTACAGTGATTTGTAAGGAAAATTTCAGGTGTGTTTTAATTAAGAACTAAATCCAGGTGCCTATTTTGAGTATTTTTGTCAATTTTAAGCTATTTAATTAGTAATGCATAAAAATATGTTGTCATGTGACACTAATTTCATGATTTATAATGTGTAGGTATTTTTGTGTCTGCAGAACAGTGTCCACTTGTCATTTACCAATAGCTTTTAAGTTTGAAGGTGGACAAGGTGATAGAAGGTGATTAAAGATACTAAATGTACATTAAAACAGTTGAAAACTTGGTGGTTTTGATGGTATAAGCACATGTGATCTGAAGAGCATCTCTCTGCAGTTGGTTTACATTTAGATGCTACTAGCTCTGCAGAAATTGTGTAGTGCAACATGTATATAAATGCTCCACCATTTTTAGCATGCTATTTGAAGAGAAAGAATTTAAATATTTCATTCTATAATATTATTTGGCTTATATTTTCAAATAATATTTGCAAGTAAAAATGTAATATTTTTGTTCAGCAGTTCAAAAAGAAATTTTAATACATTCTTCTTGAATTAAACATGCTTTCTATCTTTCTGTGTCTGGTCTTTGTAGGAAATGCTGCTTTGAAAGGAGATAAATTTCAATGCATAGTAAAAGACGGGCAGATCAAATATTTAGATACCTTGGCTTAAGAATGTGTGCCCCAAATAAATTGTTCTTTTAATCTGGTAATTCTGTTGAAGATACCATTCTTTATGTATCAAATCTGCCATGCATGCTTTGGTGTGCTATGGCTGTGTTTACTAGGACAGGCAACTTCCACAATTGTTAGTCTCCATCACAGGAGACTGCACTCCTCTTCCAGCTATTTAATTCTCCAGGCATATTTGCTTCAGACAAATTTGGCTATCTTAAAAGTAGTGTTCAATTTCTCTAATTAGTTTTATTTTTTCAGATAAACACTGCAAATTATTTTCTTTGCTTAATATAGTAGGTTGAATTATTACTGTTTTTACTGGTTAACCTGTTTTCAGAAGACATATGATGATGGTTTTCTTGATTTCTTTTTTTTTTTTTTTTGACTTCTTTTCTTGTCTTGCAGGAAAAATAGGTTCCTGCTTGTAAGGAGTAATTACTAAACTTGTACACCACAAAATCAACATTTTTGTAAAAGCTGGTGTTGATGCTGAAAACAAATATTATTGAAGAACTACCAATTAATTTCATATTGCTGTCACTGCTGTATGTAGTACCTACATAAATATAGCATAACAATTTCCATTTTAAGACCTCACCGTTTCAGTTGCATATAGATTTCCTTTGCTTTTTACTTTAGATAGTAATTTTCCTTTTAGCTAGGGAGTATGTGTGTGTGCACTAGTCTTTTGTTTAGAGAAGTTCTCATTTTTCACCAAAAAAGTAAGAAATCTCTATGAATATCTGCTTAGGAATCCTTAAAATTTGGTTTTTTTTCTGCACCAGTTAACAGGGGAAACCACAGCAGTATAACAATATGCTTTTGCTGTTTTATTGTCCTGTGAAAAATACAGATTGCCTATGTTCAAGCCAAGGTTTGAAGAGAAACATTATTATTTTCTGCATGTAGATGCTCTTTGTGCTAAAGATAATTAACTTTGAGATGGATTACTTAGATGTATATAGAGCAATGTGACATGATTTGGCAGAGGGTGAATATTTTCTTTTCAGGGTGTGAAAAGGTTTGGTGAAGCTACCTGGTACTTCTTTCACTACATGCTATGCTCTGCCCTAAGTGTAGAGTCAAATAAAAGCATGCAATGGTGGTTTTCTGTTGCATTGTCTTAGCTTACTTTTGCTCATTTATGCTTTGTTTCTTGGTTTTATGAGAGGAACATGAAAAAAGGAGGAAAGTGTGAAGTTCGTGTCTCTCTCTTGTCTTTTCTGAGAGGCTTTCCATCCCTGTGGTAAAAATCGATGGATGGCACTGTTTGTTTGGGGTTTTTTTGTTGGGGTTTTTTTTTTTTTTTTTGGCAGCTGTAACTAATATGCCAAGGTTTTGTCTTGGAAAAATAAGAATAAAGTTCCTTAGTGATGGGTTTTGGGTGGGTTTTTTTGCTTGTTTGCTTTTGAAGTTTGGAGGTTTTTATGATTATTTGGGAATTAAAGAGAGTTTCCCTTTTCCGGGAAAGCCCTACTGGTGAAATCTGCAAGTTGATTTTAAAAAAATTGCTTTCCCAGAAGTCATATGTTCTGTGATACTGAAGAGACTTTATAAAAGAAGCTTTACTGTAAGCTTTACTCCTACTTTTTCCATGGTTCTCCCCTAAAGTTGAAACTAGGCCTAATCAGAGGATAGATTAGTCATCTTCGAAGTGAAGCTGCTCTCCAAGTACGTCCAGTCTTAGAGCCCATTCCGGCCTTTTCCTGCTGGAAAAGAGTGGAGATTGGCAGTCAGATTTCCCCCAAACTCATGTTTGTTTGGTTGGGTTTTTTCCCATTTCTGGGACATGTTTAAGTCATTGGTGCTATTAGCATTATTTCTGAGAGTGAATGTAAGCCATTTTTATCGTAGAGGATTGCTAATTTGTACTCCACATGATCTTGTCTTTAAAATAAAAAATTACCAAAGTAATAGATGAGCGAGCATGGAATAAAAGGAATAGCTTATGAGCATCAGACTAACTTGGGAAGATTAATTCTTGAACATGTTCCCTGGTGTATAGGTTCCTCAAAGTGAAAGGAGGAGGGGGAAATCACATCATAAAACACTGAGTCTGCTGGTAGGAATTATGAAAAATGGTTTTAGATTCATCTTTAGCAAGGAAATCTCATACTGCTGTACAGCACAATGGGAAAAATTAATTCACTGCTGAGCTAGAATGCTTTTGCCATAGGGAGGCTTCAGCTGTATAGATTGCGGGTCTAAATTTCCGCAGATATTTTCAAATTTTTTTCTATGCAACTATTTTATAAGCATTACCAATGGATTTCAATAATAGAAAACTGTCTTTTAAAAAGGCAAATGTGTTTTGCAGAGTAAAGGCTAAGAAATGACTAGTAGACAAGTGGTCACTCAGTGGTGGGGAACCATTTATAAATTTAGGAACTTTCACTGAATTTACAGATATACAACTGTCCTGATGAAATCCAGCCGATTATATTAACACTGTGGTTTTTAGCAGCTAAACAAAAAGTCTTTATCAGTTAATTTTTAAACTATTTCTGTGTGAATTTATGAGCCTAAATTAGTACTTTGACTTCTTAGAGGTGAATTACACAGATGGAGAAGTTTTAAAATACTTACTATCCAGTAGCTGCTATTTGTACAGCTCTTGAATTACTGTTGTGATTAAAGATACTTTGTCATGCCATATGCATTTTGTTGTTTTCCTCCTAAACACAAACTTAATGTTATGTAAATAGTTTAAATATCAATTTATAAAACATTTAGACTTAAAGTTAGTTGAGGTAAATGATATTCATTTCCATTGGGTGAAGGATCCTACTTTGTCAGTTTATTTCTTTTAAAGGCCCAATAGACAACATTATTTGTGAATTGCACAACTCATTGCCAATGTGTGAGGAGTTCTGATGGATGGAGCCTGACAATTCAACCTCAATACTCTACTCCTGTTGTTAAGACTGTGTTTTTTCTGACCGCTGTGGACTGCTTCAGGGGATGGTGTGGTGTGAGGACAGGAAAGGTGGAATTTTCCTCTGCCTAATTATTGTATATTTCAGGGAAACTGTTCATTTGTTGCTGTAATCAAAGTTGGCCTGTGGAATGGTTTTAGTCTCTTTATCTTTTTGAAAACTCTCTAGTCTCCAGTCAAGCAAAGAAAAACAGAATTCCTAAGCTTCAGATAAAAGAAAAAATTGGACTATTCTGTTGATGGAGGATTTTGGTTCAACAGTAACACCATTAAATGCAGACCTTAAATAAAAGTAAAAAGAAAGAACTATTATATGAAGGTGTTGTTTTGATCCCTCATCAAACTATATTTTTGTATAGCCATATTTTTTCTTTACCACTTCTCCTCTGATTTTGCAAGGGTTTTATCCTTGTTATTGAGTCTAATCTAGTTGTTATACAAATAGCATGTCATTTAGTAGCTGACTCATTTTTTTCTATATCATGCAAGTGGTATTGAAAATGTTTGCTGAAAGTTATTATTTGTCTCACAAAGATTTTAGATTTTTACTTCTTTGTTATTCTCTCTTGCAAACTGTTTGAAGGAGGCAAAGGGCTTCTGTCTTTGCAGACCATAATTCCTTTTCAAATTCAGGTAGTAGATTACAATTATAATGCAACCCCATAATTTTCACCTTGTTGTTATTCAGTGTTATTGCAATCCTTTTAAGTTGACTGAAGTGATTTTTTTTCCCCTCCAGCATTCCTTCTGTTGAGCACTTTTGTCTTTGCCTTATGTACTTTCACAGTTTATTTTCAGTTTTCACTTATTGACACCGAGTTTGTTCAAGGTCAGTTTGTTTAGTTTTATCTGTCTGATACCATTAACACTGGCATCCTCACCCAGTACAAAAAAAAAAAGGTTTCAAAAAGATTGTTGTTTCGCATCAGAATGAGTGTTAAGACTTCCATCAACAGAGAAGAGAAATTACCAGCAAGAATCCCTGAGTTAGGGGGTATCACCCTGGGTTGATAGTGGGATCTGCTCTGCTCTGCACAAAGTAGTTATTCAGTAAGGTGTGACCTGTAGAGTACAAGCAGGAAGGTGTGTATGTGGGGAGTGTTGGGTTGTGATTTTCTTCCTTCGCCCCTCCATACCCTCGTACCCACAGAGAAATGTGTTGCTGCTCCTTGCAGTTGGTCATCTTTACCATTAAAGTTATGATTTCAATGAACTTTTAATCTGTTTCTGGAAAAGTGTCTAGCTCTAAGTGCCTGCTGTCTTTCTAATTATTACTTTGATTATCTTTCAAGATTGCTAAACTTAAGTTTTGTTCCTTTTTCCATTGCCTGAGGTTTGTTTTTTGTAATTCCAGATCAGCTGAAGTATTTGTCATCTAGGCTATATTTAAAGCTTCACATAGATTGCCATATGCAAAGATATCTCAGCAATCTCAGTTTGATTCATATGCATTTGGTTATATTCTGTTCAGATAAGCCTAGAAATATTTAAGATACATTTTATTTTATTTTCCTGGGGAATTTCCTATGTTTTTGTCATCCTTACGATTTTCTTTTAAATTCTGCAGCTTTGTATTTCAATTCAAATTAGAGAGAGATCTGTTCCAGTTTATTTCTCACAATTTTGTATACTTGTCCTCCCTGTATTATTTTGTTTTGGAGATTTATTTTTTTACCCATTTTATTAATCTAGTGACTCAGTTTTTAGGTTAAATAAAAACCAGTTTGCAACAAAGATGATGTAAGGATAGACACTGGCATGTCAGACAAAATGCAATTGTTTCATTTGAAAAAGCTGAATTTTGTCAAGATTGTCATGGTTATATTAAAAGCTATGAAAATCATTGACTGTCTTAAGGTAATCAGCTTCTTTAAATACAATGTAGTTCTCCTTAAAGAGAAGTTGGAGAGCCTTAGTGTTCCAAATCAGTGCCTTGCACAAAGTCTAACAAATCCATCTGTTGTGATTTCCTGTAGCTGTTACATTTTTTGGTGTGACCTTGCAAGGATGGACTTGAGTAAATCTTCCTGATGCTAATACAGTGGCCTGGAGCTTCTTGATGGAAAAGGGCTGAAAATGAGAGACCTAATTTTCTATGTATCTTTTCACTTTATTTCGGGATTCTGCTAGGATGCATGTGGGGATGACAGCAAGTTATGTTGCTCTACTGCTGTGCATAAAGGTCTTGCCATGAGAAGTTCTGCAGGCTTCTAAAGAGGCCGGTTAGCTTCTGGAATTTGAGTGTTACTTTTGATAGGCAATAATTGGAAAAATTAGTTGAATTTTCAACAGAACTTAGTTAAAAATTATAGTGACTGGAGGTATTGATTCTGAATTGTGTACGTGTTAATTAGAACTACAACTCTTTAGAATATCTGATTTTAGTTTTAGAAGGTAAGCAGTGTACATAATTGAGTTCCTATACTCACACTTAGGTCTTCAAAAAGGTGTTTTCAAATGCTTTTAATATGCTCAATTCCTATTAATTTTGGAGAATGATCACGCAACACTCTCTGGAAGTCAGGAATCTCTAATTTAGGGTATTAAATATGTAATCTTCAAGATTATACTCTGGTCCATGTCATGCAAATCTATGCTTATATAATAGTAGTGGAAAAGTAAGATTGTATTCTTCATGATATGAATTTCACTTCTTTAACTGGACTTCCAGACCAAAAAAGATTGTATATTTTTGAAATATATACTACACAGAAATTCAAATAACAATACCACATGTAATTACAAAGCTAAACCAAAATTTATATTATTATTGTGTAGTATGTAAAAACCTGTATACTTTTTATTCTTTTTTTTTGTATGTTCTCCAAGTAACATAATCTGATTTAAAGTCCTCCTCTACTTTTCTTTACATGTTGTTAAAGTGCGCAGTGGCAAGGAAAAAGTGAATATATATAACTTGCTCATTTAACTCTCAAACACTTTTTGTCAATAAAACAAAAATCATACCCTGCTCCTCTCACCTTCTCTGCCCTTCCAGTGGTATGAACCAGCTGGCCTTTAGTGACCTCCTCCAAACATCCGTTGAAAAATTTAATAATAATAGTTGGGGGGAAAAAACGTGCCTCTCAGTTTAACTGGAGGACATTCGCCGGTTTTTCTTTTACACGGAAAGAGGATTTAAACAAACTTTCCATAACATTTGTTGGTTGTGTATTTCATAGTAACCACCATGAAGTTCACTGCATTTAGGGGAGACGATGAAGCTGAGATGAAAAGATATAAATTCATGAAGGCTCAGCTTCACAGCTGGTGTATAATCCTTTCTGTTGTCACCGGTGCCCTGGCCCCAGCACCCAGCAGAACAAAGGAGCTGAATTGGAAATGGTGGGAGCTGGGAGCCTCTCGCTGGCAGCACATCTCACGGCCATCGGCGCTGTCAGGGCGCAGCGTGATACCCTTTATTCCGCGTGACAGATGCGAGGTGGGTTCTGCGAGGGGGAAGTCATTACGAGTGCGAGGGCAGTGTCAGATCAAAAGTAAGCAGTGATCAAACAAGGTAAAGGGCTGTGGAAAACAGGCTTTCTGTCTGGCCCCAGCACCTGCCGGATCACTGAGGGGAACAGCCCTTGCGTGTCAGGTTGCGCTGATTCCCTTTGATGTACAGTGAATGAGCGAGGGTGGAAACTGAAGCGGAGAGGGAAGAGTTTTATTTCCCATTTCTTCAGGGCAATTGAAGGTGCTTTGCTATGTAACGCTGGCGTGGACTTCACAGCTGAAAAAGATCTCCAAAAGACCCCTGTAGGAAGTAAAATGTTCAGGGCCTGGGTTTTCTGTTTCTAGCCCGGTCTCACTGATGAATTCTTTAATGGTGTTGCATTTTGATAATTGAAGATAAAATCTGAAATTTATATTACATCATATCAATATTCTATTATTAATTAATGTTATATAACAATATTATTAAAATTAAAATATTTGAAATACTTAAACTATATTTCTTTAAACAGAAAGAGATATGTAGAAGCATATGCTACAAGTACATAAAATGTTTTTTTGGTGGAGACTTTAACTCCAAACATAAAGTCTAGCTAGCTAAAAGATAACAATAAGTGATTACCTGTTAACATTTCAAGTGTGATGATAATAAGCCACACTTGGTGTTCCACAGAATGTTCTACTTCTGAAATATTTACCCATGTATATGCACACCTGCAAAAACCAAGTAATCTTGTAATTTTGTCGCTGTGATATTTTTTCATGGTGTTTCATGACATAGTTCTGTAAATTAATATATCTTTTAAAGAAAACTTCCTTGTACTGAAGATAATTTCCTAATTTCTACAGGTTTTTATTCTGTTAAGTATATTTTACAATTTGTTTTGTTATGGATGGCTTTCTTTATACAGTGGTGTAGTGACAAGAATTTATTAGGAGGTACATTTCAATTATTCATCTTATTAGTTGTCACATTTCAATTATAAATTTATTTTTCCACACTCAAAATAAGAAATATCTGCATACATCTTATCGAGTATATATTGAAAAAAGTTGTAGTCAAATCTACTATTAGAAATTATTCTATAATTTAGCAATTACGTTGTCCTTTTTGCTGCTAACTACAATCTAAGTTTTCTATGAATTTTAAAAGAGATTACCATCTCACCCCTCCCTTCCTCTCTCCTCTACTCTCTTCTCTTCCTTCTGCTTTCCTTTTCTTTCCCCCGTAGAATCACAGTATGGTTTGTGTGGGAAGGGAGCTTACAAGTCACCTGTCTCCAACCTCCCTGCTGTGGGATGGGACACCTTCCACTATCCCAGGTTGCTCCAGTCCCCATCCCACCTGGCCTTGGACACTTCCAGGGATCCAGGGGTAGCCACAGCTTCTCTGGGCACCCTGTGCCAGGGCCTCACCACCTTCACAGTAAAGATTTTCTTCCTAGTATCTGATCTAAACATGCTCTTTTGATCAGAGCTTGGCTCTCTTCTCTTGCCACTTCATGGACTTATGAATAGTCTCTTTCCATCATTCTTGTGGGCTCCTTTGAGGTGCTGGAGGTCACCTCAAAGCCTTTTGTTTTCCAGGATGAGCAACCTCAATTCTCTCAGCCTTCCCTTGTATCGGAGGTGCTCCATCCCTCTGATCATTTTTGTGTCCCTCCTCTGGACTGGCTCCAGCAGGTCCACGTCCTTCCCGTGCTGGGACCTCAAAGTTGGATGCAGCGCTGCCGGTGGGGTCTAACAAGAGTAGAATGTAGGGTATTTTTTTTTCTTAATAAGTGTTGTGGTTTTTGTTAAATCTGAAAGTGTGACTGTGTGTATATTGCCAGGTATTTCAGACAGTAAAAAGGTGCATTATAAACTCCCTTAATAACTGAAAATAAACTGAGAAAGAGAAACCTGATTAAAAAATTCTCTAGCAGTTTTATTACCAGTTTGGAAAGTTTTACATCGTTCAGTATTGACTAAGCAAAATTGAAATGTCTGTGCAGCTCTGTAATATTTGTACTGTTACTATGGAAAAAACCCAACCTAATATCCTGAGCTCATTCTGTACTTTTGTGGCAGGCCTTTTTTTCTTATAGTAGTTCAGCTTTCATGCAACTTTTCAAGCTTACACTTATATTAATTGATCTTAAAGTCTTCCATTTCAAGTGACCGTGTGGTATAAAATCAAAATAATACACAGTAATTGCAATGAGTAACTGGTATTCAGATATCTTTTGCAGAAAGTCATATTTAGCTTGGTTTGTCCTTTTCATCTCTGAGCTGAAGAAAAATAACTACAGATCAACAAAAAAAATTGAAACTATTTTTTTGGATTCAGAGAGAAAATCATGTGTGGTTTATCTTGCTGCAGTCTAGATAAATGGGAATGAATTTGCTATGCATACGCTTCTTTAATTTGTTATTTCCGTTGTTTTTATTATTAAATAAAATGGCACTTTTAATGTTCCTGTGAGCAGTAAAGTATAATATAGCTTCAGCTGCAATACCAAATGAGTCCTCCTAGTAATCATTTTGACCTAAAAATTTAACACTCTATTACATTTTGCCTATGGTTTTTGTTCTCTAACAGATTTATAATTTAACGCATAGCTTCAGGTGATGTGTTTATCTTCTGAAAGCTTAATGTTCCAATTGGCAAAAACTAAAACCCTAGCGAAAATAAAAATGTCTTCCTACATTTGTTGTATACCGTCTGGATTTGCAGCCATTTGAATAAAACTTGTGGAAGACCTGTCTGTAGGAGATGGCCTATTGATCTTTCATTTAATTTTTTTTTTACTTTAGTTTTTTCTTTGCATCAATGTAAATTCTACTGCAGCTACTTAATCTGTTATAACCACTTTGTGAATTTTTTTCACTCTAGCTTGCTTACAACCAAACAACAACAACAAAAAAGAGACACCAGAAATGGCCCAGATTTTATAAATAAAACAGCCTTCTGTGTTAGGTTGTCTTTGTTTACCTTGAATTTTTTTCTTCCCACTACAAAGCTAAATAACTTTGCAGTGTTAAAATGGAAGTTCTGAACAAATCTTGGGAGGAACACTGAAATCCTCTGAGCATGTTTGAGAAGTTAGCATTAGAGAAATTTGGGTACATGTAAAGCTGAGAAAAATATGACTAAATGATGTCTACATATAAATATCCCAAGGGTGGATACAAGGAGGATGGTGCCAGACTCTTTGTGGTGACAGGACAAGGAGCAGAGGCCAGCAATTAAAACACAAGAAGTACCACCTCAACATGAGGAGGAATTGCTTGCCATGGAGGGTGGCAGAGCACTGGAACAGCTGCTCCGGGAGTGTCCCCTCTGGAGACATCCCAAAGCCACCTGGATGCGTTCCTGTGTCACCTGCTCCAGGTGACTCTGCCTTGGCAGGTTGTTGGACTGGGTGATCTCCAGAGGTTCCTTCCAACCTTAACAATTCTTTTCTAAAGGGTTGGAGTATATTTTTATTACATAAGTACTAGCTAATCAAAACATTAGACCTCAGAAAGAATAAGAAAGTCAATCACTCAGGATTTTTAGCTAATAAATTGCTAGTAAGATTTAAGTCAAATATTTCTGCTCATTGAAGATAACCAAATGAACAAAGAGACCTCCATGACTATCCAAGTCCCAAATCAATGGTTCCTTGTATTTACAGTGTTGTAACTGGAGAGGGAAATAACAAATTAAATGTGTTTTAGCTGATACAGCTTGGGGGAAGAGGAAATGGGTGGGGAAGGTAGACTTAGAACAGTAAATAAAAATGCATCTACATATTTAATAGAAAAGTCACTTAAAAGACAAGTAACTATTGAAATATGCACTAAAATAAAGGGAGTATTCTGAAGTTTGAAGTTCTGAGTCAGAGCCCTCTAATGATCATAATTACTGCTGATACATTCAAGATTTTTCTCAAGACAGTAGTTGTATCTTAATCTGGTATAAGGCTTGTTTGTATCATTTACTGTACAAGAGCACTGCTATGGTAGAGGAACAATAGCAACTTAAAGAAGTCAAAATGGTCATTATTCTACACCAGTTCACTACGTAGCACAAAACTTGCCATAATGTCATTTGAATGTTATGTGTTGGTATGTATGGAGTCATCCATTAGATATATAAGCATAAATTATTTTACTTACTAAATGCGTTCAGAATATGTTTGCATACTGACAGATGTGTAATTTTGTAGTCTTTTGAAAATAGTATGGAGTGCTTCCCCTGTAGGTTCATGCTACACTGTCTTTAACTCTTTTGAGCTATCTGATAAATGTACCAGAGTTTGAAAGGGTAATTTAAGGTATTAATTTAGCCTGATTCATTACTTTGGATGTCTTGAGAAATGTTCTGCTGTGCCCACCGGGTTTGCTTTTGTTCATAGAGCTCCTTCATATATGTAGAATTATAAATGTTTCCAATTTCAGTTTTGTCCTGTCAGCAAAAGCCAGAGCACGTCCTGTACCAACTATTGCTTAGTTAATGCTGAAGGTGCAGCTCTGTGTGTGTTGGGTGCTTTAGGTACTCACTTCAATACTTCAATTTTGTGTAATAGTGATACAATTCATATTATGAACAAGATAGATTTATGTCGAAGGACATTGTGACACTGTTTGGTAAAGCTCAGTTCCAGAGTGAGTAATAACAGCTTGTCATGTGTTTTGGAGTATTTGAGGACATAATTCAACAAAGGCTCCCACATAAAACCTGTGTACTATCCTGCTGATTTTAGTGTTTCGTGTTTTGGGGCTTTCTGGTGTATGTTTTGGTTTTGTCTGTTTTGGTATGGTTTTTGTTTAGTTTTGTTTGAGCTTTTGTGTGTGTGTGTGTGTGTGTGTTTTGATTGGTTGGGTTTTTTCGCTCCATAAAACCACTGAGCTGGTGCAGCATGCTTTCTTTATTGTTGCTGCAATACATTTGCTCAAAGTCTGGCCCTGTAATGGAGGGCAGAGCTTATTGTTAAATATTCCATGAAATTTTAAATGTGGCAAAAATAACTTTGGAGCTTGGCACATCAGAAGTAGTACAGATACAAAGACAAAGATCCTTTTGATCTGTAAGCATACCCTTTTGATGTGTCAGCTGTTTATGTACTGACTGGTGTCAGCATACCTCTGTTTCACATGAATTGCGTGGTGTAACTGATGAAATGGTGTGTGTTACAGTGAGAGGAACATATCTGTGTATTTCCCTTGATGACAGCATTGGTAATGTGTGTAGCCTGTACACATTTTCAAGGATTCAGTTAAAATGACTGTTCTAACATAATTTTAGGAAATTTAAAAGGGCTATTAAACTCCGTTTTGTTAACAGTGAGTACACTGGTGATTGTATTTCTAGAGTAAGGATGGTATTTGCAACTGCAAAAAAAAGGCTGCAAACTGACTTTAGAAACCGCACTGCAGTATATCTTAATAACCCTGCTTGAGCATTCTGTACTTCAGTGAAAAAAACAACTCCACATTTTTGAGTACTCTTTGACAGCTGGGGAGGGTATCTGTTTGCAAGAGGGTGTCATTCAGGCAGGGAGATAAGACCCTTGAGGTGTACCAAAGTGTTGACTACCACTTCAGTTTTTTATCTGTTTGCCAAAGTGCAGAGAATGAACAGGAGGGGAGGGAGGGGTGGGAAAAAGCAAAGCTTGGACATTTTCCAAGGCCCCAGTGTCTGTGTATGAGGAGTTATAATTACAGGCCGTGAGGCTGACTTTTATTGGGCAGGCTTTTCTGGTGGACTTAAAGCCCCCCTCCATCCCTTCCCAGGTGGAAGCTGGCTTTCCTAGCCGGAATTATTTGACATTCTCAGACATGGCTAAATGAGACCTCGGCCCCGGGGTTCACGTTCTGCCAGCTGGAGAAAAGTAACAAATGAGAGCAGATGACAAAACAGACTGCATAGTAAGAGAGGGGAAGAAGAAAAGGAAAAACAAAAGGTAGGAATAAGAAAGAGAGAGAAGGGAAGTCGTAGTGGGGGAAGGGATGGTGAAAAAAATGAAATGGTGGCAAATATTGAGCTCTAGGAAGTTTTATTTGCATGGAAGGAGCTCTTTTTGTTGCAACACAAAATGCATTAGCATTTGGACGTCAATATTTTATTTTACAGTGGTAGTGTGCTTTGTAATGGTAAAACACGTATCAGGATGGTGAAATTTGAGGGGCATTTAATGGTTTTCCATGCCAAGGCCATATGGTTGTTGATTCTGTTGTAATGATTTTGCTGGCTGGCTTCTTCAAGTATTTGTTTTGGTCTACTTTTCTACTTGTATAAGCTATATCTTTGAGATGGCAAAATACTCAATAATTTAGAGATCTCCTTGAAAACAGATACTAATGAACATCACAAACATTATTTATGAAAAAAGGGGAGGGAAATTAAAATGTAGAGCAGTAGGTCTGAAAATGAATTGAAAGAAATCCTGTACTTGATCCTGTGCTAACATGCTTTCTAAATTACTTGTTATGTTTAAGTCTTTGTTTACTGCTCTGAAGGGAAAGGATTCTTCTCTTTTTTCAGATTAGATTGTTTTTTCACACAAACAAACCTTTTTGTGGTTAATGATGTTGTTACTTCAAATGCCTCAAATTTTGATCTGCCTGGATTTTGTAAAATATTAAGTTCTAATCCAAAAGAATCAAGTCAGAAATTTACCAGATATTGCAAGTTTGAGTATTGATCTCATCTAATTAACTTTGATTCTTAAGGTGCTATAAAGTAGCTAAACTATTAATTATTAGAAACATCTCATTTTTTTCAGCTAATTTTTTTAAAATGCAAAAGCATTTTAAGTCTCTAATTGTGTTTGGGCATGGTAAATACTAGGCTGCACATGTGCTGTCTGCACTGACTCCTTTGAACATAGTACGTTTTGTCCTTTTTATATTTAAGAAATCCTGTCATTGGTTGCTATATGAAATAGATTTATTACTTGGAACTATAATAATTGTGGAAGAATTTAAAGTACAAGTATTTATCTGAACTTCTAAAATGGTAAAAAACAATAGGTATTAAATAAAAAAAGTGCCGTGCATTATGCTTTGGACTGTAATACATCACAAATACAGTCTGCACATAGTTTGACCGTACTGAGACCTTCCATTCACATCTGAATTTGTAAGCTCAACTAGAAATCTTGAATGATTTAATAAGACAGAAAATAGTTAATGTCGATAGCTGGTGTGGTTTGTTCTCATCCACTGTTTTTCCATACCAGGCTTGATGGCCAGTCATCTGCTGGTTAGTTGTGCACTGCTAAAATATAACTAAAGAGTTCTTACAGATTGATTGAGAAGGGTGAAACACCAAGTTGTGATATGGAGATAGCTGGAAGTGTGGAAATTAATATTTTAAAGTTTGTTTTGAGCAAGAGTTATAGTAATGTAAGAGAGAGAAAATCTTGTTGCAACTAGTACTGCTCCCAAAAAAAAAGTAATTATGGGTGGGAGACGTGTGAGATCTGGCAGATGAATTTTTAACATGATTTTCTCATCACATTCTGTGAAATCTAATACTTTGTTTTCCTCATTCATTTAATCTGCTTTTACTCTTTAATTAATAAATTTTATCAATTAATTAAGAAATTTTACAGTAAAAATATAATGATAGAATATTAGTCATGCAGCACTCCAGTTAATTCCAGTGTACCACGTTCTCCTGCCTCACAAATGACTAGTTCATCACATTGGAATATGTTTAATTACAAATTAGTACTGGTCACTTTTGTACTGTCAGAAAAACTTTTTTATAAGTTAACAGTGAAAATATGACCAAAACATGTTTGTTTCTTAGCTGTAGTTTATCAGGAGAGGGTTGGAGCAGGTTTTTGTATTGCAATCTTATTTAATTTACTGTACATTCATTTTTATATTACTGGTTTATTGTGGTGCTTCTTATTTTCAACGTACCCGAAAGAACCATTTGTCAAAAATTAAGAAAATGTAAGAAAATATTTGATTTGGTGGTCATGCCTCTCTTCCTAGTGCTGTTTTTTTGACAGACAATGTTTTTTCTTAAACATGGCAGTAAGATCTCACTTTGGCATATTGTTCACCCATGATGATTTGGTCCTCATCCCCTGAATTTTATTCTCATTATTCTGTAAATTTAATATTAAACATGAATGTAATAGAAATGTATAATCCTATACATTAGCTGTTAGGATTTTTTTTTCTTGTCTGCTTCCCTGGGACATACATTAGCCCTGTCTGTGCATTTCAACTTTTTGTACTTCTGTAACTGTATCTACACTTAAACCATTGTGGATGTATCAAACAAAGCTTCAGCTTTTCTTTTGCAATTCTCATAAGTCTAATGAATGTAAAGAACTCACTTGAAGTAAGAAATGTTTGCTTTGTGGTGTTAAGTCACACCATATATATCTACAAAGTAAAGAACAAATTAAATCCTTTGTAAGGGATGTATGTTACTATCTTTATTGTATTCACTAGGTCAAAAATGTTAGTTTGAAGTTGAATGCTAAAAATATTAACAGAATACCAAGACAATAATGGAGAGAAATGTCCTGTGTCAACTTCTCCTATTTGCTTTCTTTGTTTTGAACTTCTTTTTGAGATGGTATTTAGAAATTTGGAAATTTCCTGTTTTTATTAAGCCTCTTTAATGCAGTGTTTTAGGATCAAGCATTCATTAGAGGTTTGATGTTCTTAATTTTCACCTTTTACTGGAAAATAATTTTTTTTATCATTCAAGAAAATACTAATCTATTTTTGTGTGTGCAGGAACTCTTAAAGGCTATGCTAAATTTATTAAGATGCTTGTTTTAAAAATTTAAATGTTATTTTACAATTAATAAATTTTATTTGAAGAATACTTCTACTTGCCTACACAAAACATATTCTACTTAGGGTTCAATTTTTTCTTTTCAAATTTTTTTTTGGTTTTTATTTTAGTTACTTATTTCAGTGGCTGCATTAATGTTACTGGGTTTACTCAGCTTCCTCATGAGCAAAAAGAACTTGCAGATTATTCCCATCCTATCCAACAGTATGATTATTGTCAAAAACTTGAGTGGTTTTTTTTCCCATGTTTTCAATTGCCATCCTGGAGATTGATATTAATGAAAGGCTACTTCTTGCTCAATGTACTTATTGCTGCCTTTTATGAAGTGAGTAAGATGGAAACTACAATGTCATTACGTGTTTTTGATATCAGTGAGCTCTGAGCAGTATTCAAAATATTGGTATGTGTAAAAACATCTGTTCAGCTGGGTGTTTGTTCTGCTTTTCAGTTTGTATAAGAAATTACTGAAATCATGCCATTATACTAACTGTCCTAAAAAAAAAAAAAAGCAGATAATAATCTGTCTGCAATACTTGCAGTAAAGTTTAAAAAAAAAGGTACAAATACTCTTCTGCTTCCTAATATATTCTATATATGTGCATTTAACTACTGAATTTAAGAATATTTTGTTTTATAAGAGGTGAAGTGAGTGTTCCAATGATTTCACATAACAGGAAATCATTGTTTTATACAGTCAGATGTATAATCAAATGTAGGAATGAATGCGAGTCTGCTAAACAGAAACTATTTAACATTGGCAGACACAGATTAAGTTAATTTCTAAGTTTATACAATGTTTTTTTAAAATACAGGAAAAGCTCCTCTGCATCCTGTGTTGTGAATGCATTATCGAGTTCCCATCAGCTGTGAGTTCAATGCAGGCATGCGCAGGAGGGAGGATCATTGTAAGCTTTGTACATGTGGAAAATTCTGAGAAATAAGGAATTTATAAATTAATGCAAGGACTTGGCATTTACTTTCTGGTAAATTACTGTAAAGGAAAATTTTGGGGATAAGTGCAACTCATCTGTGTGTGTGTGTGTGTGTGTGTGTAGAATTTAATAACCGAAAACAAGACTGTTATGAGCATTTATATTTCCTCTAAATTGAAGACATGGTATACCACACTTGCTCTCTGTGAGCTATCGCTTATTCGCTGTAAATTGCATGTGTAAATGAGAAAATATTTTTAAATTAAAGAGTATGTTTTATACAATAAAGAAAAAAATTAAGAGTCAAAAGTGCAGCTAATTAGTCGGTGTGTACTATTATTAATGGTTAATATTTTTTTTTGTTGTTGTTTTAAAATTGTTCCCAATTATTCTGAGCAGTAATAGAAGACCTTAATAAATTTGATTCTGTTCCTGACATTTGTTAGTGATTAGCCATTATGTGGCTGTTGTTCAGAATTTTAATTTAATATATAATAAATGCAGTCTATTAAAATAAAAGTAATAATAGTTAGCCTGTTATCACAATGCTGTGGCTTTGTAGAACAGTGTAATTGTTTTATTTTGGAATTGCAGAGGTGGTTTTTAATTGAGTGTCAGCATACACTGTTGTCACACAGTTTGCTTATTAATATTCTTTAGTACTTTATTAATTTATATGGTAGTATTTGTGAAGCATTAAAAATTAATATATACTGTGTCAGGTATCAATGGAAAGAGTATCAGAATATTTTCTGTCTCCTAAGGTACAAAAATAATCTTGAGTGGCAATAAGCAAACAGTTTGAGGTTTGAAGCTTGATAGCTTTGTATTGGAAGTCAGCTCTTTGTGCTAAAGTACCTAATGTGGAATTTTTATAGCTGCAAAGCCTTTAGTATGCTTATTATTTAGCAACATAATTGTTGTGAAGAGTGGTTAAGGTGTCTTAACGAGAGGAATGGTGTCATGATACCTTGGGTGGTTTCATATATCTTGGGATCATTAGCAATGGAAGACTGTTATTTACACCCTTTCTTTTTCTTGTATATGTGGTTCAGAATTGTTTTTTCCTGTGATAAGACAGACTGTCTTGCTGCTGTGAACATTCAAGTAGCTTTTTTTGAGGTCTTACTTTCTCTTTTGCTCTATAGTGTAAGTAGTATCTGCCGTTAGGTTCACTATTTTATGAAGGTTTTTTAAAATATAAGTTTACTTTCATTTAGATGAAGTGACTCAATGTAGTTAAAATGTACTAATTAACCCTACAGGTCAGGCTGTATAAAATAAAATAAATCCTTACATGATTATTTCGTAGTGTGTTTTTGCATATTGGGTGCTTTGTTTGAGCAAGTCTGGTTTTTTATTTTGTTCTTGACTATTATTACACTGCATGATCCATGTAGTGCTGGAAGAGAGTAGCTTCATTTGCTCTATTTATATCTCAAATAAAACAAAACGCATTGCCACTTTGCTGTCCACCGTTTTTATCTCAGTATATGGATAATAATAAATCTGGAGAAAAAGAAAAAAGTACATAAAGCACCTCATCACAAGAAAAAGGCTCGTTTTTGAAGAGGGACTAATCAAATGACACTGATGAAAAGAGGTCTTTGAATCTTCATTATCTGATGTAGATGGCTGAGCTCTTGAATTTTGTACGTACGAGTCACATTTTTCAATGCAATTTGTCAAACTAGAACGTGATTAATCTGTCTGTCATTCTGAATTGATATCAGGGAACTTGTCAGAGTGTACATAATGATGTATGACTTTGTCAGCTTTTGATAGTAATATTATATTTACAACTAACAAAATTTAAGCATGCATCATGTTGACCTTGAAATGAGCTTATTCTGTTCCCTTGATTTGTGAAAACATGTGGCTCTTGATAAAAAGAAAATGAGCACTTTACTGAAAAAATGGAGCTCATTTTAGCTTTCTGTGCTCATTAATTAAGAACTCTTGTTATTGCACACCAGCTCGTATGCTGAGTTTGTTTGAATTTTTTTTTTTACATTTTCTTGCTGCCCTCCTGTATGTATAATTTGAAAGACATAAAAGTTTCTTAAAGCATCATTTAAATTTTCAAATGCTACCTAACATATCAAATTATTATTTTACAATATGTATCAGGCTGTCATGTGCCTAAGAAAAGTTTAGTACTGAAGTGATCGATAAATATATTTGACTTGGAAGTTGAAGTGATTTTTTTGTTTTTTACACTGCCAGCAGGAGCTGGCTAAAATCCTGTGGAATGTCAAGGCTGAGGAAAAGTCTGTTCTTTCTCTGTGATAAGCATTTACAGATACTGTAATACTGGAATTTTTCAAATTAGACAAGCTTTCCTAGGAGTCTTGTCTAAGTCACCTAACTCCTTTGTGCATTGATTTCCTCATTGACACAACAAAAGCTAAGAGCTATCTCATAAACTGAAGAGCAGGAGTATTCTCGGTCTCCTTTGAAAGTGAAACTTAAGCCTCATGGAAGGTATTGTGTGAATGGTCCACATTTTACCCTTGAAAATATATTTATTTAGTCAGAATAGGTGTTAACCTGTATGCTAAAATGTTTGTCAATAAGTAACACTTAGGGAAAAGAACCTGCTCGTGCAAGTCCTAGAATTGTTTGTCATAAATTGTGTGGATTGGAACAGAGCTCAGAAGTTCCCTAGTCCTTTGACCTCCAGAAGTTATCTAGTCCGGCATCCTGGTCAAGGCAGGTTGTTCAGGTCTTCTTCAGCTGAGTTTTGAGTGTCTGCAAGGATGGAGATTGCACATCCACTCCAAGCAACCTGCTCCTGTGTCTGGCTACTCTCTTGCTAGCGCAGCCTGTTACTCATTCCAGTGAGGCAAATACTTGGAATATCCATTCATCTGTGGTGTAGCAGTACTTTGTCTCACTGGTGAAGATGGATAAATTACACTCGGACAGTACTGCTTGGTAAATTGAGTAATGTTCCAACAACAGAAAATAATTTTGAAAATCAAAAGCATGATTTTTATTTCTTCCAAATTTTATGTGTAAAGGTTAAGAACTGTACGTATCAGTGATTGAATAATTATTAGCAAGAATAAGGTACTAAACTAAGATTTTTATATGCTTTCTTATATTAATCTTTACTTATATATAACTAATTATATTGAGAAATATGTAAAGAAAGGAGTAGTGATAAATAAAATGGAAAAAAGTACTTAGAGGTTGTAAGAATATGAATGCCAGTTCACGTTTGATGGTGTACTGTAGTCATGGAGCTGTGTCTGAATAGTTTAAAATAAAGACAAATGGACATGAAATTTCTAGTGTAATTTTAAGGCTAGTAAGCAAAGGATATTGATGTTTTCAATGGATCCCTAAGATGGGAGAATGTAAACATTTTATAGAGTGTTCAGTGATACTGCCCTGTTTGGGAGAATTTGTTTGCTAAAGAAATGTGATTGTAAAGAGCATGAAACAACTAAATAGATGAGGAACTCTGTAAGCTTTCCCTTCAGGGCTGGTGGTGATTATATTGTTTTCAGTAAATGAAGCTTTTTGTGGGGCCAGTAGCTGGTTTCTTATGCATAAATTTATTGTGTTGCTAATTTACTGTATGCCTTTATGGTGGGAGGAATGACATTTCACACAGAGGAAATGTTTGATACTGTCTTTGTGCTATCATTGTATATGTGCAGGTGCCAGAAAAGGAAGAATAATCTTTTGTAGAAATGGCAAATTCAAGAGACAACAAAAACCCCCACAAAACCCTGAAAGTACTTATGTAACAAGTATAATTTGTAGTGAAGTGAGAGGTATTATTCTGTAATAAGAAAGCCTTTTAGGAAAGTCTCCAGAAGACTTTGAGATGTGGGCAGTGGTAGTTTATCTATGGACAGATCATGAAATTAATGAAGGTAACAATGCTATTAGACATCCCCCTCCTACTCTCTCCCTGCCTGTCCACTCCCTCCCACCTCCCCCAGTTATTTTACTGACTGAACCACTCTGTTCTTTGGTGTTTTTAATTTGAAATGTGGGAAAGAGTGGAGATAACTTAAGCAAACCAGCTGAACATTAGAATGGATGCGTGCTGGAAAATCTTTGGTGTTTGTGGTTGGAAGACCGCCTTGTAAGGACATTGACATGAGAAGAAATGATAGGGAGCTCAGGTGCTCTTAAATATACAATAATTTTTAAAGGTGAAAAAATAGAAGCCTTAATTGAAGCTTTCTGGAATTGTAAATTAGAATGTATTTAATTATTTTATTGTATTTTTAAGTATCTGACAAAGGAAAAGTCAAAGGGAAATTATGTGAGTAGGTGCTCCTGCCACAGTTTGAGGAAATTGTTAAGCTCACTTCTCTGGATGGGGGAGTGTTTGTGATGATAAGATTGTAATGGGAGGCAATTATTTTTATGCTGTGGGATAGATACAGGAATTCTTATGGTTGATATTCTGATCTTAAAAGAAATGGTTACATTTTTCATTACTCCTATTTTCTATATAGTTAAAACTCTCATATTGTGAGTAACTCTTGGTGGCTTTTGTCAACTGAGATTTATTTGATATTTTTCACCCAATGCACTTTGACAGATGGTTAAAAATTATTTTTATCAAGTTTGCTTATTCTGATTAGTCCAAAATCTGCAAAGTATGTCTCTTTAAATTTGCTTTTCTGTGTAAGGGAAACATAATAAAAAAATCTTTCTAGGAATGAAAAATATTTAAGATCTTCCTTCCAGGAACTGAAGTCCAGTAATTTTGAAAAGCCTCTTTTTAATGCATTTAATTTCTTTTTGTAAAGGACAATATCTTGTCTTCAGCTTATTGGCCAGAGTGCTTTGAATTATAATACCTAGCTCTTAGATAATTCTCTGCATTTCTAAAGTATTCTATAAATATGTAGTAGTTAATCCTCTTGAAGTGTATCAATATTAAACAATGAAAAGCTTCATGAAACCCAGACATTTTCCGATGCCTCAGATTTTTAGGCCCATAAGTATTAAACCTTCTTTTGTCTTCTCAAAGTATATTCTTTCAACACTTCGGTGGAGAATATCTGTAATTAATGTGATCTTTAAAAGAATATTATAAACACATTTGTATTCTAGGGATTCATTTACTTCTGCTTATGTCTTCTACAATCAGGGGATTGCATACATGATTCCTGTTCTTGTAAGCATTGAACTAACTGCAACTGCAACAGAATCATGGCAGGGACTTGCAATAGTGCCTACCAAAACATTGGTTGTATGATTGAAATCATGTAATGTATTTGTTACTTCTTGTAAATCATCTGCAGGAAGTTCATTAAAACATTTATGCTCTAGTGCTAGAATTCTGTTGGTCTGAAACTCATGGTTGCTAAGCAAGAGGAAAGGCTGACAGCTTATGGTTCAAATGGTTAGCTACCATTTTCAGTAAGATTTGGAGGATTAAGAAGAAAAAGTGCCATGTTAAATAAACATTCACAGTGGAAAATCCTAGAATTAAAAAATGTTTCCTGAAGAGCATTTCTAATGATGTTCCTAAAAATTTTCTGTGTCAATATATCTTTTTTGTTGTTTTGCTTAAAATAAAATTTGGGTAATTTCTGTGTGTATTGCGAGTAATTACCATGTGTGTAGCTTTTGCTCTATGGCAGAAGCTGTCCTGATAAAATTTGCATTAAGCTGCGCACTCTTTTTTAATTAAACATGCTGGATATAACAAGGATGTATTTAAAACAGAGATGAAAGAAAGTGTAAAATTCACCAGTCTACCACAGTATAAACATGGGACAGTTAGGAAAAAATTGTTTAACAAGCTGTGCTTTTTAAAATATCTGTGCATTTAAGTTTTTCAACAGTGCACAATGTAATTATGTATAATATTGAGGGAGAAAGCTTCAACTGTCTGTCAGTGATTATTCGGCAACATTGATGAAGAATCCTTTCACATTTCACTTTACTATACTCTTGGAAAGATCAGGCAGGCATGGCTAGGAAGAGAATTAAAATAGTGTAAGGAAATTGTGCACCTGATAAACTGAGCTGTTATTCTTGTGTGAGATAAGAGTGGTAGGTGATACTGGTTATTTTGCTGGTCTAAAATATACTCCATGTAGATTTGAGAATAACTAGGCAGGATTCTTTACAGAGTTGCGGCAATGCTTGAAATGATGGCATATTTCGTATGTGTGATGTGTTTGTAAATCAAATCCTGTCTTTAGTGGCAAAGTTGACTTCTCAAAAATTTGGGAAACCTGATTTAAGGCTGTGCATGTAATCTTTCTTAGTCTTATTGACTGTGATACAGTATTTAAATGAGAAGATAATATTTTCCATTTTTACTTTGAACTTCATTTTATTAATTCATTTTCATTTTACAGACGCTGCTTGTATTAGTGGAAATTTAGCCTATGTTTTCTTTTCCCTTATTTTTCAAATTTTCACCAGTGGTTGTGTTTTCCTATTTTCTCCCTTGTTCATATCCTTTTCTGAATGCATAACTTCTTTCTCCTGTTCACTCACAGTTGGTCATGCTTCACAAATAGTAACTGACTAATTTTAAAAATATTGCTGTTGAACTAAGGAGAAAGTGAGGAGAGGGTTAGGTCTCAAGGATCCAGCAGTTCAGGTGACCTGGTTGGCAGCAACCAGGACAAAATTTTTAGCTTCACTTCCCTAGCAATTTCAAGAAGCAAGGTTGAAAAGTCTCCTGCTGAAGGATGGGAATGAAGTTTTTGAATTTTCCAACCTATTCTTTCTTAATGAGTGGTGGTTTTTTCTATTTATGATTTTAATGCTTTAGTATTCCAAAGGGAGGATAATGAAAAACAGAGAAAGGTAAATATGTCCCAGCTTATTAATATTGAGGATAAGTCTTTTTCGCAGATGATCTTCAATAGAATAAGGAAATGCTGCCATCATAAAAGCATTAACAGCCAACAGTTGTGTAGTGTTAATATGTAGGGATTCTGTGGTTCATAAATAGGTCCAGGAAGGAATTGAGGGTTTAACTCAGTTTTTATTTCATATTCATGCTAGGAGCATTTTGTGAGATTGAATGCTTTGCAAGAGGTGATAGCTGCTGTTGTAAAGAAAAAGAACTGTTTTATTTCTGTGTCAGTTTAGGGGAAATAGATTAAATCTTAGTTCACTGTTGTAGCAGGTTTTGACTGAATGTTTACAAGACGTTTTAAAGTTGTAATATGAACTAACTCACTACCAGAATGACAAATTATGTTATTTTGTGACAAAGGTATATAAATTTGGGGTTTTTTGGAAAGTAATAGTCTAGGACAATGTATTGATTGTCCTTATCTTCTTGTCTTTACTTGAGAATTTGATTGCATCAAACAATAGACTATCAGATAAATCTCATTTGTTGTGTAACTCAAAAATTTGTCTCAGAATACTTAGAAACAAATGATTTGGTTTGTGTTACTCTATAATCTTCCTGTTCTAATTTTTGAGGAAAAAACCCTTAATTTTCTAGAGGCAGAAATACATGTCCCAGAAATGTGATGTCGCTATTTTGTTTACGTTATTTTTTCCATTTGTAAAATCACTTTCAGCATTAATTTCAATATAGAGAACTATACTAAGAAAGAGCTGCTTTCTCTTTGGAAATGTCACAGAGGGAGGTGACTTTAGAGAATGCATACATGGGTACCTTAATTACACTTCTTGAGTTGTTCTCCCTAACTGTTTTTGGCAGTGAGGTTCCATATCAGCGTAAGTGCATTTGATGTTTATTGTTTCAAAGCAATGCCGTAGATAGAAAATTGCTCTTAAATTCATACACATAAGAAAGAGAGGATGACACAGTCTAGAAGAAAAACTCAGATTGTGGTAGGGACTTCCAGAAATGCAGGATGTTGCTTTGACAAGAGCTATAGTTTAAGATATGATGATGATAAGTTGATGACTATATTTGATGAGATAAAAATTTGTGGCATATGTTACTGAACTGTGTGCTTTGACTGACCTGTGGCAACAGGTGTAATGTTCAGTATTAGCACACTTACAGGTATTTACTGTAATGATTCAAAAGTTCGTATTTTTCCTATTAGAGCTTCATTTTGCTATAGGCATAACTCTTCAAATCCTCTTGTCATCTGTCAGGATTCAAGCAAACAAATTTTGACACAAATCAGAAAACTGTGACAGTTGAGTGACAAGCTGTCAAAGGTTCCAGATCAATTGTACCATTTATTGCCTTAACCTCTGCTAAGCAGATAAATATCAGGAAGACCCCTGAAATTAATCATTACAAATACTGCAGAATTTTAAGTAATAAAAGAGAAATAGATATGGAGGATCTAAGTTTTTGTTTCAGGGCTAGAAAAAATGTTGCAGTAATGCTTTTTGTAGGGATCATCAATGCTAAATCTTAGGAATGTTAATCTGAATATTTTCACATTGTAATAGAAACATGAGTTAAATTTTAAGGTCTAAAGGAAAGCATGGAAACTAAAATGTCAGAACCATTTTCATATGGAATCACAGAATGGTTGGAATTGGAAGGGACCTCTGGAAACTAACTAATCCAACCTGCTCCCTAAAGCAGGTTCACCTTGAACAGGTTGCACAGGATCTCATCCCGGTGGGTTTTCAGTATCTTCAGAGAAGGGGACTCCACAACCTCTCTGGGCAGCCTGTTTCAATGCTCTGCCACCCTTAAAGTAAAGAATATTTTCCTCCTACTCAGACTGAACTTCTATGTTTCAGTTTGTTCCTGTTGCCCGTTGTCCTGTCCAGAGAACAAGAGTCTGGCCTCATCCTCTTGATACCTGCTAAGGTATCCTTTCCTCCGGTCCCCTCATCATCTTTGTATCTCCTGCTGGACCCTCTCCAGTAGCTCCTTGTCTTTCTTGAACTGGAGAGCCCAGAACTGGACACGGCACTCCAGATGTGCCTTGCTAGGGCTGAGTAGAGGTGCAGGATCATTTCCCTCACCTGCTGGCAGTGCTCTTCCTAAGGCACCCCAGCATCCCTTCTTGGTCCCCAGGGCACTACTGGCGCATGGACACCTTATTGTCCACCAGGACTCCCAAGTTCTTCTCCTCAGAGCTGCTTTCCAGCAGGTCAGCCCCCAGCCTGTCCTGGTGCCTGGGGTTGTTCCTCCCTCAGTGCAGGAACTCGCCTTAGCCGAATTTCGCTGGGTTCCTCTCTGCCCAACTCTGTGTCCAGGTTTCACAGAATGCTGATGTTGGACTTAACTGCCGAAAACATTCAGTGTGTTTTTGAGAAGCAGAAATTTGCCTTTGCTTGAGAAATGGTCCAGCATGTTAGGTCATTGTAGACTAGGTCTCCTTTTTTCTTATGTTGGTACTCACTCAATTGAGGCTTTTTTTTCCCCATCCCACCGAGCACTCCTTGCCATCAGCCCACCTGCAAATGTGCTTGTAGCCTTTCATGGCTTCAGTGTCGGTGATTGCCTACTTACAGAAACCAACGTGTTCAGAATTTCACGTGCTCTTCTGCCTTTTAGCACTGTCCTATGGCTCCTTCCTCATTCTGTGGTCATTAGGTAAGGTAACTAAGTATTGCGTGAAAAAAAAACCTACTAATTCCATGGCTGAAACAAATGTCTTTAATTCTGAGCAAGCCAGTTCATTATTGGTGAAGTTGTGAAAGTCAATATTCCGTGAAATTTGAGGCCTACAGATATTTTCTATTAAAAAGAATAAATATGATTTTGACCTGTTTGATAATTCAAATTTTCCTCTTTCTGAAGAGTAAGTAGATTTTGAATTATCCTAGGAAAAAAAAGATTAAATGTCTTCAGTTAAATTTAGATGCCCAGACTAGTGAATTAAATATTTTCTCCGTGCTTAATTTTTCTAGATTTCCTTGGAGCTGATACTGTCATTATGAAGTTGAATTTAAATATCTGATATTATTTATCATTTCTATACCATTTTGAAAAATATGGTCATGGGAAGAACTGAAGCCTTCATTTAAGACTCTGCAGTGTATCTCTCCCTGTTTCTTTACTTTGCTGTATTTTTTGAGGAGCAGCTGCTCAGTAGTCAGTTGTTCAGTCAGTAGAACTGCAGATGTAAAATTTTTGATCTATAGAGAAGAAATGAAATAGTGTGGTGAAAATACAAAGCTTGGAAATTGTTTTAAATTATTGAAATTTGGATGTCAACAAGAAAAATTTCTTCATTCCTGGGTTCCTATAAAATAAAAACTTAATGGCTGCATGTTTTTGCCCTCTCTTGAATCTGATGCCCATTTGGATTTGGAGAAGAATATTTCTCTCTGGAATAAATGTCTTTTTTGGGTAGAATTCAAGCATTCTGAATTTAGAAAGCTTGGAGTTTTGGTTTGCATATTTGTAAACTAGTCTATCTGGGATAAGATGCCATAACAATAATGGATTATCTTTAATGCTAGCAGAAAAACAAAGGATTGAAAGAACATGCAACACTATTTTTTTCATTTTTCTTTATGGAGCCCTCCGGAAAATCATAAATATAATTTCTGCATTGTATGTTTAAATCTGATGTGAAGAATGATTTGTCTATCCCAAATCTCAGGGTTGTTAGAAGAATAAGGATATAGCTTGAATTCCTGATGGTGTCCTTGACTCAATGTGCTTGTTTCCAATTATCCATTCATAAAAGATGCTCATCGAGGTCTTAAAAAATCTTTATAAATGTTAATATTTTACAGTATCCTTCCACCACTAATTTTACTTTAGCTATCTTTTGCTAGTCTTTCTCTTTTTGGGTCATGTGGCTGAATTTTCTGGTCTAAAAGCAGTAGGGTGTTTATGGGCACGGAGTCCCTTTGTCTGCTGGTTGTGGTTCCATTTAGCTAGCTGGCTTCCAGATTGTGTCTGTTTGTATTTAGGTATAATGTCAGCAAGAGATGCAGCAGACTGCATTTATTTTTCATTGTCTAATACAAAAAGTCAAAAAACAAGGAACAGCCCACACCCCCCCGCCACCCCCAGTACCTTCTGTTTATAATCAGACTACCTTATTTTGTTTGTTGAATGTTTCTAATCATGGACATTGTCAGATACAAGTATTACTTTTGAAACTTCATTTGTCTTTTATTAAACTGGAAGGTACCAGGAAATGTAATATCCAGAACATGACTTTGAAAGCATGTGCCTCTTGGATAGGCAATGGCATCTGTGTTAAAGATCTATGTATTTCCTTTCTTACAGAGAAGCAAGGAAGTAAATCACCAGTGCAGTGTCTTTTGGTGCTCCAAAAATGTCTCAACCTACCTGTAGTGCAGCATGGAGTAAGTCCAAGCTGGCATTTGCTTGTGTCAAAAAAAAAAAAAAGAAAAAAGAAAAAAAGAAAAAAGTACATTAAAAATTTGTACTGTTCTGTAAGGTGACAAAAATCTGTAGCTTTTTTTCCCCCTACTGCTGACATTTTAGAACTGCATCAAAGTCGTAATCTATGTCAATGGCTATATTGTGGTGTAGCTTTTTTGTTGTATGGTTATCTCAGACTGTGAATACAACAAAAATAGATCTTGTAAGTAACATTTTTAATTTGAAAACTTTGTTTGGTAGTATTAATAATGAGTATAGATTTTTAAGGAGGAACTATAGCTTTTAAGGAAGATGTGAGGTTTATAATTCTTATTGCATGCTTTTGGTTCCTCTATGTTACTTTAAGTGACTTTTTTCCTTCTAAATTTAAAATATTTAATTTACTAAAGATAAAAATTCAGAGATACTGCAGTCATGATACTGTAGTAGTGTTTTGAAAAGAAGTTTGAAGAAGTATGTTAATAATGAGTATGTTTACTTATTTATTTAGAGTTCTGAAATATGAATGTAACATTGGTAAAGAATGTTTGTGTTTTATGATAGGACTATTTTCAAGTCAAGGTTAATTCTTCTTCTTCTGGTTTGGACTTTATATTTATAGAAGAAGCACTTCCCATTACTATAAA
Source organism: Acanthiza pusilla (assembly GCA_036630365.1). NCBI lineage: Eukaryota > Metazoa > Chordata > Aves > Passeriformes > Acanthizidae > Acanthiza > Acanthiza pusilla. Next base: position 1,808,764 of record JAXCHO010000152.1, on the reverse strand, counting down.
ACTGTAAGAGTTTGAATTTGTGTTCATATGAATTTGAAGGGGAGTTATCTTTAACTTTGATGTCCAGCAATTTTGTATAAGCATGGAAAGTTGTAGTTTATGAGCAAGAATTGCACTGTGTGCTATTTGTATGTAACTTCAGGGCAGGGGAGAACAATCTATTTTTAAATTAGAAATGAGGTTTTATAAACCTAAATTTCATGCCATAAATACATCTTATTCATAGTGCATTTGGAATAAAACACCTTTTTGAATGCTAGGGTTGTTCTAAAAGAGCTTTCATGAACAGTGAAAGTGAGGGAAGAGTGAAAATGAGGGCAGAAAAGAATAAAAAGCATTTAAATGAGGTGCACTTCAGACTAACGTATTTGTGTTTATTTCGTATTTTAGAAACATTTTACATTTATTATATATTTATTTTATGTTAGTTGCTATGAAATCCCAGACAATCTGGTTTAGATTGTTGTTTCTAAACCTAGTAGTACTGGCTAGGTATTTCTATTAGTTTGTTAATTGAAATCTTGTTACAATGTTTTATAAAGAAAGGCTTTTAGGTTATGTGTGCGCTAGGTTCAATTGCAATAAGAAATAAAATGGAAAAAAATAGGGTTTTTTAAAAACTTTGATCTGTTTAGGAAGATCTTTAACCAAAATTTCAACATTCATTTGGTGTTTTTATGTGGTACTAAATTTTTTAAATTTTTTTTTAATGCAAGAACTGATTATGCAGCATGTAGGAGATTTAACCAATCTCAGTGCTAAGTGAAAAATCTTTCAATATGAGCACCTGTCAGTAAAAGGGGCTACTATGTGTGGTAAATCAAAATAAAAATTGAAGGACAAAAATCACAATATCAGCTGCAAAACACCCACACACCTGTTAGTATGCACAGCTTCAGGAAACTAAGTAAAAAACAACTTACTGAAAAGAACATACAATGTACAGTAAGAAAAATTAAATCCACCTAGTCATTGAAAGATATGAAGGAAAAAGAGGAAACACAATTAAAAGGATTGAAAAATGTGGCAAAAGGTTAACAAGCAAGGTTAAACAAGTCAGTAAGATAAATTGCTGGAGGCAAGAATGCATCTGTTACAAGACGAAGTTTCAGTCAGATGAAGGAATCAGAATCATAAAACAAATGCAACATTAGGTATTTTGCATGTTTGTTTTGTGCTTTAATGTTTCAGTGCATGATGCAGGGAATTACAGGATTGTAGGCCATGTAAATGCACTGGACAGAGTAGCTGAAAAAATAAGAGAGTGGAATTTGTGGACGCTTGAGTAAGTTTGGAAAGAGTGTTTGAAGATAGACCTATTTTGAAAGGATTAACAAGCGCAGAAAGAAACGTTTTGAATTATGAAGTCCATTTGGAGTTCCAAAAAAATTTTTTACAGCCACTTACTAAAGGGTGCTTAGGAGACTAGTCATCAGTAGTAAGAGAAAATATTTCTGAATGACCAAAAACTACCTTAAAGTACAGTGAGCTAGTGGTAGTGGATTGTAAGAATGTGAAGTGACAGAAACACTTTTATATGACTTTCAAGTCATGCTGTTTTAGAAAGCAATAATGATTTCACTTTATTTTTCTTGTTATCATCCATATTTAGTGTATAGGCCTTAATAGCTGGAATTTATTTAATTGAAAATACCATAAAACTACCTTTTTGCTTTTTATGCAGTTAAAGTTGTTGATTCATTGTCACATTTATCTAGAGGAAGAGCATTATATTCATTACTGTTACCTAAACAAGAAAGCAAGTTTTGTGCTTTTGGATTAAGATAGTGATTACAGCTTATCATGTGTGGAATAATAATTTTGTTATTAGTGATAGTGGTTAGTTTTATCTGGTGCTTTTTTAATGTATATCTCCTGTTATGCTCAGAGATCATCTCAAGGCATACTGGAAAAGAGTTTAGTCAATTTTATTCTATTTTAGTTATTAAAATGATTTAGTGTATTTTTATATAGTAGTTCAACAATGAAGTAAGTTTAACTGGAGGCATTATTTAGTAGCTGTGACTAAAAAGTATTTGTTACTGTTGAATGCATACAACTTCTATGTGTGAGATTTTTGGCCTTAATTTTTCAAGTGTCTTTTCATTTGATCTATTTGAAACAAAATGTAGCAAAGTACATACGGTAATATACATGAAGATACTTTATTGAATTTATAGGCTGGAGTGGAATAATAGTTTTTTTAAATTAAGAATTAAGTTAAAAATACAGATGTTTTATTTGCTCAAATATGTACTGACTTCAAATATACTTTGAAATTATTACCAGCATTTGAGATTGGTGTGTTTTCTTAATTGTGAGTAAGAAAGGGGTGCAGATGGAGAGGCAGGAAGAAATGCCACCGTAAAAAACCTCTGTCCCCCAAAAGAACCAGCCCCCTCCCCCCAGAAATAAACCAAACAAAAGTGATTATTTCTTAATTTTTGTATTTTTCACATGGGAGGTTTGTGTTCCAAACAGAAATAGTTACGAAAGTTAGTGCAAAACATCAATATGTATTTTGGGTTAAAAAACATTTTATTTCCCAGAAACAATTTAGCACTTAACAAGAGGCTCTGAATTAAGTTTATCTTAAGCCAGCAGCTCTTGACATATCTGTGATGCACTCTTTTGTTGCCCAGGAAAATCATGTACTAGTGAAAATTTTGGAAGAAAATGCTGGTTTATCATATAAACTCTGACAGCTGATTTTAAGAATAAGAAGAACAAGAGGAAGAAATTGCAGTTTTTTTCAGAAGAAAAACTTGTTATACCTCATTCCTTGCTGTTGTTAATGATGAGGGGAAAGTAGTTCAGTCCTTCCCTGGGGCTGTATCATGTCTCTTTGTGTAAGTTTTGCAAGTAAGAAGAGAGGTCTGTGTTCTTTCACCTTGTATCTGCAGCAGTGATCGGAGATATGATTGATTTGTTTACAACTGTATGTCTTTCTGAAGTGGAAGATTCTTCTGTTTTTGTCAAAGGTGTTTATTTGGATATCCATTGAAATCTAGTTACAAGAGCAGAAAATATTACTGATGTTGATGAATCCCAGTAATCAGAATATTATTTTCAGTTTTCCGAACAATGTGGGTACACAGTTTAGCAGGCATAACGCAATATGGTCTTATTTAGATACTTTAAAAAGTCCTGACTTTTTAATTACTTATACCTTTGAGCTTCACATTTTTTAACAATACCAGTTATCTGCAATCACTTGAAACTTAAAATTTAGAGGGATTTAGTGACTTAAGCTGCAGTCACTTGAAACTTAAAATGTAGAGGGACTTAGTGACTTAACCTACTACAAAGCAACACAACTAGGACAAAATGCACAAAAGGTAAGTGACTTTATCTTCAAAAATGTTAAGCAAACCTGCAATGACTTACTTACAACAAAATGTGTTTTCACTCAGTTATCTTTGTATAACCAAATGACTTAGAGATTTTAGGTGAACTCTTTGATTTTTTGTTTTAGCCTGTGCTTTACCTTGTACCTGCCTGATTGCATTTGTAGCGCCATTCTGTGTAGCGTTCACTGAGCCAGCAGGTTCCTTAAAATTGTGATCCCAATAGAAAGAATGGGATCCTTTGAGGAGCTTGGCTTTGGAAAATTAACAGAGACTTAAACATCTCTCATGCCACATGCTGGCTTGTCTGAAAAATGTATATATTCCCTGAATAATGTGCCTATATATATATGAGATATAGTTTACAATATAGGGTATATATCGTATTAAGTTGAGATGTTGTTGTGTGGTAGCACAAAAGAATTTCTTAACCTGAGATTTTGTGTATAGGTTTATGTAAATATTTTCAATGATACAGATAGTTTCATCTAACACAGGTATTCAGAAGTGCTAAAGGGGAGCGAAATAAGACGTATTGAAAAGCAAGGGAAAAAATATTACTACCTTAAAAGACTTTTTTGATACTGGGTTTGTTCAGAGTTTTATGGGCAACTCAGTTTTCTTCTGTAGTTTAGCTTCTGAAGTTGCTGCTTTAACCTTTAGAGTAGGCTAATTGAAGTATGTAAAATTCTAGTCAAAAATACTAATGAATAGGATACTGTGATTTAAACTGAGAGATATTTAAAGCGCAAGTGGTGCTTCAGTATAAAAACAGGAGTGGAATTGAAGAGATTTGCAGTCTTTCATGACATTGCTTCCAATCAGGTATGTGATCTGAAGCTGTTAAGTCTGTGTCTGTGTAATGGAATAATACTGCACTTTTATTAAAAACTGTGGAGTTTGGCTAGTGAATATCAAAGCCATGCAATATGGTTTTAGCAGTGTGAACCTATAAATATGACTTCCATGAAATACTTTTGTGTGTTATAATCCAAAGTCTGTGTCAAGAGATGGGTTTGAACCTCAACTTCCTGGAGACCAAGGTGATAAGAAACGGTAAGGTAGAGGTGGTCACTCTTGGGACACCTACAGCTAGTTACCATCTTCAGATCCATTATATAATAGTCTTTATCCTGCTCCTACCTAAAATGCCAATCAGTTTACTGTGTTCTTTTCAGGATTTGGGTGTCTTCTTTTTTTTTTTTTTTTTTTGGTACATTTCTGGGTTCAGGGGGTGCCCATGGTGAGATGCTGGCAATGGGCTTCCCACCTCTAGAAAAGCACATTCCTTGAAAAGTGTAAAAATACTGCAAAGCAGAACATTGAAAGAGGAGCAAGGACAAAGTGTGAGAAATCCTGAGGTCAGTCAAGGCACACTGCACACCATGTTGAAGACCACTGTGGAGCTCATTTGCACACAGCTGCCTGTGGGGGTGCCCAGCAGGACACTGCAGCCATGGAGAGCACATCCCAGAGCAAGCTTCTGGAACCATGGCCTATGGAGGGCAACCCAGAGGTTTTCCAGCAGGAGCTGTGGCTGTGGAGCAGTCTTTTCCTGAAGGACTGCATGTGGTGAAATGGAGCCACATTGGAGAAGTTCATCAAGGACTGTTGTCTCAGGTTAGAGATGAATTTCGTAGGTAGAAAGCACTCTGAACAGGTGCCTCCCCCACACAAAGGCTTTTGGCACCCCCTCCCCAACAAGAACAGAGTATCTCAGATGAAAGTGAAAAAAAAACCTGTTTAATTAACAGAACATGCAGGGTGCCCTGCAAGGCACGGGGGAAGGGGAAAGGGGAGAAGGAATTTTTAAAACTGAGTAAACAGCTGATGAACTTTAATGTCTTTTTCCTCAGGCGTAGCTTCCCCTTTCCCAGGTCCCCAGAGGGGCCGGGTGGAGTTGCTCCAATGGCTCCCTGGAGGATTCTCGTCCGCTGTCCTCTGGGGCTCCACAGGTTCTCGGATGAGAAAACAAATTGAGGAAAAAACAAAAAACGATGAAAAAAACAATCCCAGGGAGAAAAAAACCCAAAAACCGAGCAGCAGCAGCAGCAGTAGCAACAGCCACAGCAGTAGCAGCAACCCAACTCTGGAAAAATGTCCCTTCCTCTCTCACTCTTCCCTGGCACAGCCAGGGGAGAGTTTCAAAACATCCTGCATGGGCAGAACTTCTCCTGGCTGCTGAACACAGTTAAAGCTACAGGACAACATTCCTAGGCATACATGCAAACGATAGGGAATACATGATTATCATAACATCACCCCAGGACAACTGTATTCAGTAGGAGGGATGCCACAATGGGTGGTAGGAGTGTGAGGAGGGAGTAATAGCATAAAGGAGCTGTTATGGACTAACCTCAACCCCCAGTCCCCATTCATCTGCTTCCCTCGGAGCGGAGAGAAGGTGGAAGAGTTGAGTCTGTTTATCTTGTGACAGTAATTGTGAGTGGTCTCCTTAACTTGCCCCATGAGCTTTTCTGTGTAGTGTTCCCTGTCTTGCTCAGGAGACGGTGTGGGAGAGTGGCTAGGTGGGCGTCTGACAGCCAGCCAAGTTCAGCACAGTACCATTGGTTTTGCCTTTTGAAGCAGGAACAAACCAGTAATTCCAGTGCCTGAACCTCTTCAAATTCCAGTTCCTGTTGGAGGCTGCCTTCTTTTGGGCTCAATCTTTAGCAAACAAAGTTCATCTGCAGAGAAATTGCTCGTTCGTGGCGATTCTCTCAACTTTGCCTTTGTGAATTTTTGAGAGCTCCTTTTAGATCTTCTGGATGTGTGACATTCATGAACTCGCTGTGAATGACAAAGCTTCCTGATCCTGTGCAGATTTATTGTCCCGTGTAGAGATACAGCTGCTTCCAGAGTAGTCCATCCTGAAGTAAGCTGTCAGCATGGCTTGATTAGCTGGTTTCCCATATGAATTAAGATGTGCCGTTTTCAGAGGCTGGAAGTAATACAGACATTTTTATCATGCCTGTGAGCCCAAAAGAGTAAATACTCTGAATATTTTCTGGCTCCTTTCAAAGCCCTGTTGGTTATCATTACATCATGCATTCCACCTGAACTCCGTGTGAGGGAAACACAGGTCAGGCACACTTGAGTAGCTCAGCAGGATAGACTGCCTGTGATCAGGTATGTCAAGAAGATACTTGTTGGTTGCAACTTCTTTATTGATTTTTTCACTTTCATCCATTGGATCAACCCTGAATCACCGGCACCGGGTGATACTCAGAATCCATAGGATTTTCTGTCTGTTCATGGTGCTGGATGCTTGTAAACTAGGTTTGAAGTTATTTTCCTGTTACTTAAAAATTATGTTCTCTGCTTATGCTCTGTCACAGCACACTATAAGCAGAAAGATTAAAAATACTTTTTGTTAGAATGCAGTATTTTATTCTTGCATGTTATTGATCCATAAACACTTTCAAGTCTATTGTGAAATCACTGTTGAAAGACTGAGGGACAAATTAAGAAACTGCACTTAGAGAAGCCATCATTATAATGACAGGCAATTTAGTTTGAGGTAACTGAAGCAGTGAAGAATGCAATCCATCATATCAGCAAGTATCTTTACAAATTTTATTAGTCTGACAAATGTTATACAGACCATCAAGGTCATTTCATTGTGAAGATGGGATATTGTTTTCATATTCTTACAGTAACAAGAGTGGTTTGGCTAAACTGCATGTCCAGTTCCCTGGGGTTCTTGCAGTGCAGTGATGCAGTGAGACAGGAAATAAAAACAGCTGCAAAATGAGGCAGTTGTGTTTTCCTATTTGTGTAGGGCACATTTTCAGGCTAACAGTTCTAACTTTGTGGGAAATAGCCCTTTTAGTGACAGTCACTGTCAAGTATTAAGGTTTCTTGTCTTTCCAGTCCCTACTAAAATGGCTTTACTGCACTAAAGCTCATTCCATGGGCCTTGGGTTGACAGTGTTTGCATGGGGCATTTCGTGGATCTATTTCTCACAGGAAAATTACCACCACAGTTCATAGAAGTCAGTAGAAAATTGCATCCCTTAGGTAAGACCTCATGAAATCAAAAACTACAAGAGAAAACAGAAAAGGTTGATTAATGTACATCTAATTCTAATTTTCCTCATGTAATTTTTTCAATATATAGCAAGGATATGAAGATTTTTTTCCTTCAATAAGCAGGTTTTTTCTTATTGCACTCCCTTGGAAGCCATTACCCAATAAACTTTTGATGTTGTCACAATATACATTTGGTATTGCCCCAGCTATCTATTTTTATTTTTAAAACAGTTAGCATATATGTACATAGTTACTCTGATTGCTGGATGAGAGTCCTAGCCTGGTGGGTGCAGTTGGTTTTATAGGGTTTTTGTGTGATTTGGTTTCGGTTTGTTTGTTTGTTGAGTTTTTTTACTTCTGCACTGTGACCTAGACGAATATTTGACAGTTGAAGTCATTAAGAAGAGTAAAGACAACTGAAAACCACTAAGCAAATTTGCTGGCAGCCATGACTACAATTCTGTTTTTCTTATTAAACCTTGATGTTCCTAAAGTCTATGAGACTTGGCTAATTATTCTGACTAGTGTAAGGAATGTATAGAAACATACAGAAGAGAAACCCATTGTGTCAGGAGTTCCTATGGCTTCCTACCATAATTAATCTCATGATTTACAGCTGTTTCGGTACTGGGAGGTTGAACTCTGTGAAATTTGAAACTTTGTTTCACTTTCAAATTTTTTTTTGTTACAAGTCTTTCCACACAAGATTTGTAGTTAAAATTCGCTTAAGTGAAGTAGTTTTTCCTTACATTGTTACCTCCCAGTGTATCTCTGATGAGAGGTCAGATGTTTGATAAATACCATGCTGTCTTGAAGTGTCTCATTTGCTTCCATTCCGTGATTCTGATACCTCCTTTCTGTTCATTTGGTGTGAAGATGAGTGAACAGAATTGCAAAGAGTTTTTTTACTGAATTTTTTACTGAATTTAGCGTATTTTTACTGACTGCGTTATGGAGTTGTGTTCCTTCTCTCTTCTATGAAGACTTTACCTGATACATTAGGGCAGTTATTCTCATCTGTGTTGATTACACTCCCAACTTCACCAGCAGAATTCATTGTATTCTGCTTTTTTGGGTATCCATGTCTTTCTTGATAGGCAATACCTATTTCAAGACTTGTACAAAATCTGCGTGTAACTGTTCACTCAGCTCAACTGTTCTCCTTTCAGTGTAGTTCTCTGCTGTATCCATCACAGCTGTCTTTACTTTTCTGCCCTTAAATTCCTATATTAATTTCCATTTTCCTCAGTTTAATAATTTTGATATTCCATGAAAGGCGTTAGTCGTATAAATTGTTGATGCTGTGCCTCCTGCATCCAAGAAAACCCCTCCAAAAAGTTGTAAAAAATACAGATACCATGTAGACCATGGCCTACTTCAGATATATGTGTGCTTCAGGTTTTTAATTTGATTCTCTGTCCTTTTTCTTTCCTTAAAATATATTGTGGTAATTGTTGGAATAATTTGTACTAAGGAGGTCAGGAGAAGAGGGATTGAGTTAATGAGAGCCAGACCTTGGCTCTGCAAGTCTCATTTCAAGGTAATGAGACAAAGACAGCTAAGGGTCTAACTATCCAAGGATAAAGGAGCAAGGTAGGAGGTGAATTTTATCATTGTCCAGCTGGTCATTCTGATTGTTTCTGGAGAAGGAGGCTGCCAAGGAAAGCCTAAAGAAACATGAGGACTTATTTTATATTCTGCTCATTTTCTAGATGTTTTGAGGATGGTAGATTTAGTTGGGGATGGAGAAAGAAAAACAAACACACGTTTCTAACACCTTTCCAGATATTATATTAGGAATTGAATTCACTTTATTTTTCTTCTGTTTATACTTTATACACTGTGTGTAGGGAGAACTTCATTCTTGCAGTCTCTGTCTCTTTCCCCTGCCCCCCAACAAAAAGAAAATAAAAATTTCTGATGCAATAAAATGGGAAGTCATTAAACAGTGTACTTGGATACTATTGACAATAATTTGAGGGCTGACCTGATTGATTGCTTTGCCAGAAGTTGGAAATGTTGAAGTTGCATTGATTATGCAGAACATTGGATATTGTATAGTTTGCTGTTTTCACAAAATTGCAGCTGATTTGTGAAGGAATTAATCAGAAAGTTTAGGAGGCAGGGAATAGTTTGCGTGTTTTTCAGCAAAGCAATGACTCATCTTCCCTTATTGATATATATAGCTTGTTTTACAGCTCTGGCATAAAAAAATTACTTTCCTGCTTGTGATTGTCATATTTTACCATCGTGGAAGGGTGGAGTGGAGGTGAAGGGCATTGACCACCTTGACTCAAAAAAATTACTTAATATATCTGGGGTTTTTAATGTCTATTCACAATTGGGTTTATTTGTTTAAAGTGGTGGTGGTGGTAGGGTGGTTTTGGGGTTCATTTAGTTGAGTTTTCTGGGTTTTTTTAACCTTTGAATTTCTTAAACCAAAATGAAAGTTTGTCATAATGCTGTGTACAAATTTTGTCTGGGATAGGGTGAAATTCACAGTAGCTGTGCTTGGATTTGTGCTGGAAAAAGTATTGACAACACAGGGATGTTTTGGTTATTGCTGGGCAGGGCCTTTGCTACTTTTCACCCCAGCAGTGAGCAGGATGGGGGTGTAGAGAACCTGGTAGGGGACTCAGCTGGGACAGCTGACCCCAGCTGACCACAGGGATATTCCAGGCCATGTGGCATCATGCTCAGCAAGAACACTAGGATGGGTAAAGGTGGTTGGCCAGACCGCCAGTGTTTGGGGATTTGCTGGTTTAGTTACTTGTGCGCAATTGTTTTGGGTTTCTTTGCAAAATCAGTTTTCCTAGTTTCCATTTTTCTTTTCTTTTTCTTGTTTTTTTTTTTTTTTTTTTTTTTTTTTTAAACTACTAAGCTCCCTCTACTTAGCTCACAAGTTTCTCACTTTAATTCTGGTTCTGTCCCCTGTCCCATGGGGTGAGGGATTCAGGGAGTGGCTGTGTGATGTTTAGCTGACTCCTGGGATTTTAAGCCAAGACATACTGATTTAAGATAAATTGAAGAATTTTCATCATTTCGTAATTTTTTTCTTTTGCTTCTGCTTGCTTGCTTCTTACTTTTTGGTTTGGTTTGGTTTGGTTTTTTTTCTGTTCCTTTTCCTTGATGACCTAGAGACTTTCAGCAGTTGTGATATTTGCTTTCTGAATGTGCTGAGGTCTGGCAAGAGCAAGCAGGTGTTTGTTTTTTTTTTTTCTTAAATCCAAATTGCTGAACTTCAGCACCCTCTTGTGCTGGTCCTGCCATTATCACACAGCAGGCGGGGCATCACACATGCCTGTCAGCCGCTGGGTTCTGCACTAGGGTTAATCAGGATTGTAGCCTGCTTCCAATCATAACTAACACAGCAGTCCCACTTGGATTTCTCATTAGCAAGATGCTGTTCTCAAATGCATTTATGCACTGATAGATTGACGTAATCTGAACAGGTATAGCATTAGACAATATGTAAGGGCAAAAAAATCAAATCTAACTCAAGTTCACATTGGTATCATCATTATCTTGTTGCTTCTAATACCTTTTGTAATGCCTCAGCCATGACTTTCTGAGGCTATTTCAAGTTATGCCTTGATATGATAATAGAAATGTGCTGAATTTCTGGTTTCTGTATCTGTGTGAATATGTTGAAGCTGGAGATTCCCACTCCTTTGTTTTCTGCTAATTTATTGCGGACCCTTATGATGTGATTTGTCTTCCTATTTTAGTCTTTGGCTTTGGAATTGTAAAACTTTTTAATCCAGATGACAAAAAGGCAAATGGATATCATTAAAATGTTTAAGAGCCTCCCTCACTGTACTTTCGTTGTGCTTATTGTTGCATATTCTCAGTTTCTTTTTGCCGTCCGCATCCAGTCAGCCTCTTCAGACTTAACTCTAATAGATAAAACTAGCCATGTACATTATGCCAACCAGGTACACTAACGTATGTATGATTTTCTTACCAAATAACACCAAGAATTTCATTGGATGCCCATTATAGCAAAATCAAGATTGCTTTAAATATATGAGAACAAATAAAGCACAGGAAGAAAATCCCTCTACTTCTGTGTTCTGACAATCTACTTGGTGAATGGTCTGTTAAAAAAAAAAAAAAATCATAGAAATGTTTGTTATGAAGAATTTGAGTAGATTGCCTGTTACCAGCTATAAACACCTTTTCTTTAATGCCTTCTGGAGATAATTGATTTTCCTTGCTATTGTGATTAGGACAAAGCAAAAGTTGCATTATTTTTTTGTTTAGTTTGGGTTTTTTGTTGGTGTTTCCTAGTGCAAGAACAAATTATACCTTAGTTTCTATCTTAATGTTTTAAATTTTTGTCACTAGATATAGTGTATAGTTTGCAGCCAAACAAAAAAAGATGTATAAGGAATAAAGTATAGATTGTGCAGAACTTCAGCTTGTTTTTTGGTTTGTTTTTTTTTCTGGACTAGAGATGATTATTTGCAAAAACTCATAAATTAAGTTTCCACTGAAGTATATGCTAGGATGTGTGTATGTATCTGTGCAATATCAGGGGTTTTTTTTAGCCAGAATGTTTTATTTGGGTCTGAGTTTTTGCATACGTGCATATTAAAGTTCTATTTTAGCAGCTTTATGAGTTTTTTCTTTATTGTTGCTGTGTTTGGAGGTTGCTCCTACCAGTTACTGCTGATATCAAACTGTGATTGTAATGAAGTAGTCAATCACAGTAGTGAATGCAGAAAATTACCATTTTAATGACTAATTTTCCTGCAACTTTTCATTGTAGGCCAGTCCCATTCATGTAATAATTCTCACAGGATGTAAGATGTTTACTCCCTACCATAAAATTTCATGTAGAACTCTGCAACAATTTGTAACTGTAGGGAAAAGACTCTAAAGCTTCTGTGAAGAGAATCTTGATGTCCAGCGTGTTCCAGCAGTAGCCTGAGTAGCCTGAATGTCTACTGGCTGCAGTGCTGAGTATATCAGAAGGCATTGTATTGCCTATGTAAACAATCATATTTCATAAAAGTGTAAACCAGAGAACTATATTAAATCACATCCTCTTCCTATCAGTCGTTTCATCATGTCTGATACATTTCAGGTTTTTAACTAATTCATGCCTTAAAGCTGATTCTGCATCAGATTGGTAGAATATATCAGTGTCCGGCTTGATCAGACTGATGTAACAGAGGGTTACTTTAAATTAAATTACTGGTAATGCATGCAGTTTACTAAGGAAAAAAATTGTGAAAGAAAAAGCCCTTCATACTGCTTCTTATCAAATATTTCTGTTTAGTGGGAGCTGTGATGTGTGAAGTTTATATTTAAATCAAACCAAAACCATTTCCACTTCCTTGCAATATTTCTCACTTTCCATGATTGTAAGCTCACATTGCACTTCTCAAGTGTGTCTGAACTTGTGATTCTTTCTACAGGTGTTTTCAAGAAATATCTCTTGTAGTTAAGATTTGGATTCCGACTTTATCTGTGTTGTGTGCTAGAATAGTGTGGAATATTATATATTTTTCATTAATTAAACTTGAAGACTTCTGGTACTTGGAACAGAATGAATAAACATGGCTACTAAATACCTACTAGCTTGTCTGCTAGCCAGTAATGAAGGTATAATATTGTGTTCATTAACCTATATTATATGAAACTCTTTTTCGTGCACGTTTTTTTCTTTTTTTCTTTTTAGAAGGACTTCTCATAGGGAGAATGTAATTTTATTTTATCAGCTTGCAATATCAAAAGGCAGTCTGCAAGGCTGGTTAATTTTTCTAAATTGTCTGTTCTACCTAAGAGATGGATTGAAATAATTTCTTCCGGTAACAAGATTTGTATCTGAAATTTGAGTGACATTCTGTGTTTTGGTTTCTTACTTGTTTTATAAATAATGGCTCATATTAAATAATAAGTGTGTTTCCCAGGAAGACTAATATGTAAAGTTATTTGAGCAAGATACAACTATTTAGAAGCTCTTGTGGTATCGCAGTGAATGGTAATGTCCATTTAATGTTTAGTACTTTTTTTGTGATCTTAGCTAAAAAATGCTGGTTTTTAGATATTACATTGAGTAACTTAGTGTTTTTCAATAAAATGCCTTCTCCCTTTTGTCCTTATGTAGCAAAATTGCTGAAGTATAAGAAATGTTTTAATTATGGTACTAATTTCTTTGACCTATGCAGTTGTAGTCATAGTTCTTCTGTCTTCATATTAATTTATATTTATTACAGTATTCAAGTTTTATTTCTTCTCCTGTTTCCTGTGTGGCTTGGGAGACCTATTGGTGATTAAGAAGCCTGTGCTTCGTTTTGAAGAGCATAATGTGCAACTTAAGACTTTTTCCTTTCCCCTGCCTTATCCTTTCTCCTGTCCTATTATTTGTTACATATGGTGACCATACGATTCAACTAGACCCCACGTAATCAGAACTGGACAGTTCCCTCCATGAAATTTGTATTGGTGCATTGGCCAGACAAAATTTTGCACCCGTGGCTTATAGTGGAAGATTTGGGGAAATCTTGTCCTTCTGTGCTTGTGAAAGAGGAGGAGGAGATGAATTTGTAAATTGTGGATGAGAATATTTAGAGGCTGGATTTTAAGAAAGATTTCTGGTATTTGGGCCAACTTTCAGTTTCTGCAATAACAATTACATAATTGCTGGTGGCAAAATTAGGTAAATATTACAGCTGATTATATCAGCTTCGTGATGTCATTTCCATTGTGTATGGCTAGTGTGAAACCTGAAAAAATAAAACAAGGTTAGTTATGTAAAAAACAGATGCAGTTCCTAAGAGATCTCCCCTCTGGTTTATGGTGTAGAATGTATTTGTGTATACATCACCTTATGTGAACCGTGTGTGTGTATTTCTTTGTATTTTCGACTGTTACATGAGTTTCCCCACTCATTAAAATTGCATGGTATCCATGAAGCTTGAAGAAGAGATTTGAACAGGAATTGTGTAATTTTCTAGTTCTACTAACTGTTCCCAGTGTATTAACTTTATGAGAGAAAATGCTCACATTATTTTAAAGTAACCAACCCCGTGGCCTTTTGTGTTAGAATGACTGCATCAGTGGTCAGGGGAAGGGTTACAGATGTTATTTTTCTGGACTTCAGTAAAGCCTTTGACACAGTTCCCTACAACATCTTTCTCTGTAAATTGGAGAGAGATGGATTTGATGAGTGGACTGTTAGATGGGTAAGGAATTGGTTGAGTGCCTCATCCAGAGGGTAGTGATGAATAGCTCAGAGTCCCAATGGCCATCAGTGACAAGTGGTGTCCCTCAGGGGTCTGTACTGGGCTCAGTGTCGTTTAATATCTTCATTAATGACACAGATGAGGGGAGCGAGTGCACCCTCAGCAAGTTCTCGGATGACACCAAGCTGAGTGGTGCAGCTGACACTCCTGACGGACAGGATGCCATCCAGAGGGACCTGGACAAGCTCGAGAAGAGGCCCCTGGGAATCTCATGAGGTTTAACAAGGCAAGTGCTGGTGCTGCACCCGGGTCAGGGCAAAGCCCAGTGCCAGCCCAGGCTGGGGATGAAGAGATGGAGAGCAGCCCTGCCCAGAAGCACCTGGGGGTGCTGTGGGTGAGAGCTGGACACGAGCCAGCCATGGGCACTGCCAGCCCAGAGAGCCAAGTGTGTCCTGGGCTGCATCCAAAGCCCCGTGGGCAGCAGGGCAGGGAGGGGATTCTGCCCCTCTGCCCCAGTCTGGTGAGACCTCACCTGCAGAGCTGCCCCAGCGCTGGGGTACAGCACAGGAAGGACATGGAGCTGCTGGAGAGAGTCCAGAGGAGGCACCAAGGTGATCAGAGGGATGGAGTACCTCTGCTGTGGGGAAAGGCTGAGAGAATTGGGATTGTTCAGCCTGGAGAAGAGAAGGCTCTTAGGGTTACCTAACTGTGGCCTTCCAGTCCCTGAGGGGAGCTCACAAGACAGATGGTGAGGGACTATTCAGAAGAGCACAGAGTGACAGGGAAGGGGAAATGGACTCAAACTGAGAGTAGGTTTGGATCAGATATTAAGAAGAAATTCTTTACTGTGCAAGTGGTGAGACCCTGGCACCACTGCCTAGGGAAGCTGTGGATGCCCCATTCCCGGAGATGTTCAAGGTCAGGTTGTATGGGGCCCTGTGCAACCAGGTGTAGGGCACAGTGTCCCTGCCCTTGGCAGGAGAGTTCTAAGTGAAGGTCCCTTCCAATCCAAACCATCCTATGGTAAGATTACTTCTTCAGTGTTACTTACTAATTCTGAAAATAAAGTTTTGATACCAAGGCATATAACCTGGTTCTCCTCTTAAATTTTATGGTGGTTTTGTAGGCCTAAGTAAGTATCAGGTATTTGCTGTCTTTTGTTAGCCTCAGGTTACAGCAGGCTCCGTTACCACTGCCATGTGTATTAATGCTATGTAGACGTCACAAGCTTATTTAATGAATTGCACACTAGGAATGTGCTTATGTTGGGTAGATGAAGGGATCTGGTAAGAGATACATCACTCTTTCTATTAGTATTTTGGCTTGCATCACTTCTTTTTATTGCTCTTTTTTTATCACTTTGTTTCACGAACGGAGCTTTTTTTAGACAAAGTGAAGAATGTGAAAAATATTTATTCCTGTAGCACACCACCCCACAATGATGCATGTAGTAGTTGTGGGTAAAAAGAGAGTTACAGTACCTTCATACTGTTCTGTTTCTTTGTAATCAACAAAAGTTTTAATGTGTGAAAATCTGTCAGAAATTGAGTTGGTATTGTATGATAGCAGTGAGAGTGTTTTGGTATTTAAGTTACTCACATGAAATAAAAATATTGAGAGAATGATAGATTAATTTTGCCTATGAGAGGGATGTGACAACAAAACAGGCTCATGCTATGGAGGTAATGGTGTTTTTAATGAAAGGAACATGTATTTTTCAGATTCTTGTCCAGGGAGATTAAATGGTTTATTTAGGTATCTAGGAGGCCTTCAGAAGGTAATCACAGTAATGAGGCAAATGAAACATTTTTATTTGTGGAAAGAACAATGTTCTTTGAGCAAACCAAAAGGAAGTAGACATAATAGTATCTAATAGTTTTTGTGACCAAAACCTCCACTATTTGTGAACATTAGCCATTCTCTTGTGAGACCATTTTAGAAGGGAAACAGTATGAGCATAAAACAGTTGTTACTTGAATGTGTACTGTAAAATAATCTTCCAGCCCCTTTAAAAGCCTTGAAGTTGTGGTAAACAGATATATTTGCCAGAGTAAATGAATTTAATAGGAATGTATAAGATCAAATTGCACAGATGAGGCAAAAATAAAAGTTAATTTGTTCTTAAAAGATTTTAGGTGAGAATGAGATTATTCTATTAGGGTGAACAGTAAAGCTGTCAGATAAACTGGGAGTTTATGTTGTTTTTTGTACTCATGATACAGAATAGGAAATACTCTTGTATAGCTCTGGGGGCATTAAAAGTGAAGATAATGCAAAGTCATCTTCTGTCCCAGAGAGAATGAATATTTTATTCACAGACTTCTTACACAAGGAGGAAATATTAAGCCGCTAGACTGCTAAACCATAGACCTATTTTGTGGTTACATGGAAATTTTTTTCTTCCTTTGTATAGAGAATGATACTAAATTAAAATGCTTGATGTGTATTTCTTAACATGTGGACACGTTAGTCTTTTTTATTCAGTATTATGAATAGTGAAAGGGGATAAGACATTATTTTTTATTTTTAGCAATTATCATGCATTCTTCTGCTTAAAAAAATATACTGAGAAACATTCTGTTTTCCCATAACCGTTTGTAAATATACAGTATTCCTGATGTGTGACTCTTGTTACAAAATTTGTAATACAGTGGTACTCTGTTTTTTATTTTAATTCTTATTTTAATTTTCCTGATTTTGATGGTTATCAGGTTATGTGTACATGCTGTTTGGTGAAAGGTGTTTAGTTTTGGAAGCAGTGTTTTCCAAGTCCAGAGTAAATGCATTTTGATAAATTTTCTATTTTGGTAGGAGGGCAATATTTTATAGGATGAAGAATTGTTTTTGTGATTTTATTTGCATTTTGTAACAATTAAATTAAGGTGGGCTGATAGTCTTGTTCAATCCAAGTACATCTAAACTCTACTTAATAAAACTGTGAGATAATGGGAATCAGAGATAATTTATATTGAGAATTCAGATTTGTTTTCTAACCCAGATATTTAAACCAGTTTGAAGACAGTGGTCATCTACAGTTATTTATTATTTCAAACTAAGTACGTTACAAGGGTGTTGTTTAGTGCTGAATAATTTGGGGGATAAAATAGGGTAAAAAAAGAACAAGTCATCTTCTGATGACTTCTGTTATCAATAACAAAGAGAGAATAAGATTAAGCAGTGATACTCTGTGCCACAGAAATGGAAGGAATACTTTGTGCAGCCTCTAACAGAGGTACTTAGAGTTCGGCATCTAAAAATTATGTTGAAGTAATTAGGAAGGATTTGTATAGGCTTTCACTATTATCAAGGGAGGAACATTGGTCTTTATAGCCAGTTGTTCAATCGTCTTAAAAACCAGGGAGAAACTTTGTAAATCCACATGCATCCTAAAAGGGCACCTTTTAAAATTATTGTTCCTTTGAGCATTAAATTGAGCATACTCAAAATCATTTGGATTGTTTTCATATTTAGGGTATTTTAAAGTAGTTGATGTTATCATAACGTAGGAGATGAGGCCAGCTGGTAATCATAATATAAAATCCTCCTTTCAACTCTTTAGTCCTTATGCTGTTGTCTGCCTTTTCCTCTTGTATCATGGGCAGATTGTGATAGTAACTCCTGGAGGGATGCATAAGGATGAAGGCAAGGATAGGAACTCAATCCTCTTCGCTCTTTTCCTCCCGTGAGATGTGAGGCTGGGGTAATGCCAGGCTGGGTTGCAGAACACCTCAGAGCGAGCATATTCTCATCGGGTCTGAGGTAGCAGGGGTGCACAGGACATTTAAATATTAAGATGATCTTAAATAAATGTAGAAGAATTTTTGTTTTTTCTTTGTTTGTAAAAACTCACTTTTGTTGCTTGATTAATTCATCCCTTTCAGTTAATAATGGGACTCGGTTCCCAGACATCAGTAAGCAGCAGTATTTTATTTTACGTAAGACTGCACATTTGTTTTTCTATAAAGATCTTTCTTTCTAATGAAAAGAAAGCACTCAAAACTTAAAAACCGAGATTGTGAAAAGATTGAAGATTTAACAGAATATTTAAAACAATATTCATAAAAATGGGCATAATTTCTTTTTCCTTCAAGGTTTCCCCTCAAACATGAAGGAATATAGGAATATTTATATTTCCCTTTTAAGTGCTCATAGAAATTGGTTGTACTACTGCAAATTAAAGAGGGAAGTTGTTGATTTCTGTTTTGATTAAGCAAATGGTTACATTTACTGAAGGTGAAGAAATATATTGTGGCAGTTAGTTAAGATGAGCCTTGCCTTGTGCTGTTCACTAATGAAATTTGGGTGTCCAAAGAACTTGAGCGTGATGACAGATTATCTGTGCCTTATTTTTGTCAGTGTTCTGTAATTGCAATATGGGGTCATGTATTAAATGCATGTTTGCCAATAATAATTACTTTGTCACAGCTTTTATGACAAATATAATTTAGGTTGATGCTTGTGGAAAGCAGGCAGTATATCACTCCTGTTGAATAGGAAGAGTCCTTTCCAGTTTAAGTTTTAAATAAATCTTTGAAACGTAAGCTTTATTTTCCACAATTTCTGCCTTTTGTTTTCTGACAGAGGTACAGCAATAGAGCCCTTTATTGGTATATTGCAATCTTTATTTGTGTGCATTTGTAAGATAAGTTTGTGCCAACTTCCCATTAAATTAAAATGAATTTATATTTATGGTCAATCTAATAGTATAATGTATTCCTAATAAATTATATTAATAAAATAAGGTTAGGAAAATATGCTAATGAGTGCCCTGGTTTTTGGTGGAACCTTAGGACTAAATCTGTTAGTAAATACTTTGACTATTGCAGCCTCCTGTGGAAATTAATTTTAAAATTAAATTGAATTTGTACCTGAATTTAAATGTGGTTAATTATAACAGAATTTGCTTGTGATTTACTACTCATTGGACTAGGAAGGCAAGTGTAATTTTAAATATTTTAAAGTGTCTGCTTTAGTTTAACAGTGTAAAATGTAATCATATTCTACTGGAATATTGTGATCTTTGTTTTGACCTTCCGCTAAAAAGTGGTTTTAAAAACATTCGTCAAAAGAGAGGCAAGGTCATCCTTCCCTTTGCGTGAAAGAGGGGTCGTATGATAATTTTCGTACAGGGATAGTAAGGCAATTTAAGCTAAGTGGGAAGTATCTATGTAAGCACATACCTGTCAAACAATTTCTCTCAAAACTACTTCATTACTGTGATCTGTGATTTTATTTTTTTTTTTAGATCTTTATGTAGTGGTATTTAATTTCTTTCCTGCTGATAGAACAGTGGTAGTCTGACTGCCTTGCAGTAGATAGACATTTCTGTATATGAGCAATCCTTTTGTTTCATGTTTCTATTCTTTGTATGTTTCTATTCTTTGTAGTTATTGCATAATTGTGCATTTAATTGGGCTCACCTGTAACCTGATGAGCTGAACTAGTCCCTGGTAAATGCTTTTGCTCTGTGTGATTTGCCTGCATCTTGTGAAATGAACGCATTCCAGAAGTCTTGGTAAAAAGGAGTTAAACCAAAACTATACCCAAGATTAGCCTAACTTTATGTTATGGTAGGTTATGGTATGCAAGGATTTTAGGGAAAACAAACCAGGGAAGATGCAGGTTGAGTATGTGACGCATTAAACAGCATTGGAGGGTGTAGCCACGTGCTTCATGGGGAGCAGGTTTCTGCATGGTGGCATGTGGCCCTTAATTTGTAGCAGATAATAAATAATGCACAGGTAAGGCAAGAAAGTTCCAGGACTAAATTAGCAGATTTTACTCTATCAGAATTTATTCTTCTGAGGAATATTTTACATATTTTTCAAACTTTTATTTATGTTTATTGCCTGTTTGTTGGAAAAAATTGCGTATTAAAATCTACTTAGAGTGCAGTGCACCCGTTTAAATAGGAGAACATGGTATTTGTTCTGCCAGTTGCTTTTTATATTCTTATCTCTTTTTTCAGTTACTTCTGTTTGAGCTTCTGTAGGTGTTTATTTAATTGTGAGGCTTTTTAGTTGGAATTTGAGTGGCTTTTATTGCTGTACCTCAGTCTTTCTTTTTGAATTATCATCTCTGCTTGTTCCTTTTTGCACTTTCATTTATTGAATAGAATGTAAAATAAACTAATGCTTACAGAACCTAATTCAGAGTAGGCAAAATATTGAATTTCTGTAAAACAATGCAGAACTGGAATTCATATATAGTAGGCTGCAATACATAAAAAGAAAATGATTAAATCATATCTCAGTTATCATAGATCTTTTTGATAGGAGCAAAATCTGTGCCATTAGTTCCAGACCAGTGTATTTCCCATTCACAATGCTTTAGTGCATAACTTATAAATCTTTCCTCATCATCCTATATTACTTTTTCAAAGCAAGACTAACATGAAGCAAGACAGGATGAATGAAAGTCAATGAAGGTCGACTAGACAATCCAATTACTAAAGATTCTTCGAAGAACAGTACTGTGATCTGTAATAGAATTGTGTGTGAATTTCTGTCTTTGTTGACAAGGGTCATTTCTGTAGAACTGCAGTATATTTTTTATGGTAATCTAGTTTTAGATTATGCTAGTCTGATCTGTTTGTATAATACATAAGAATGTTGGTTGTTTAAAAATTTGTTAGTTTACAGAAACCATATTTATAATACACGTTTCATGTTCCCGTTCTATCCCCTGAGTAGTGAAGATGTAACATGCAGCTATGTATTGCATAACAAAGAGTCAGTGCTAAGGTGCATAATCATTACACACACATCACTGCTAATTTTCCATGCATTTTTTGTTGTCACTCTCTTATTTTTCTTTTATTCTTCTGAATAAACCATCTCTTGCAAGCGTAAAACACATTCATACAGTAAAAGGGGTTACTATTTCTGGCACCTACTGCTAATAGAAATAGTGACCCGGGCTGTATGTTGGAGCGAAATACAAAAGTTTAACACAGTGTAGAAACAATCTGTGCTGGACACTGCAGATGATAAAATAGAAAAATAGTTGTTTTCAGTCTTCGAAGCATCCTTGAACTTTAACTTTGTTGATTCTATTTCACAGAAACACAGAATCCCTTAAGTTGTAAAAACTTTTGGGGTCACTGAGTCCAACTTTTGACCAAACACGTTGTCAACCAGACCATGGCACTGAGTACCACGTCCAGGCTTCCCTTAAACACCTTTGGGGACGGGGATTCCATCACCTCCCTGGGCAGCCCATTCTAATGTCTGATGACCCTTTCAGATCGGGCTGAAACTTGCTGAATTTTTTTCTTGCTGATACAGATAGGTCTAATAGAAAGGAAAAAAAAAGCTTCTGCATGTAAACTTTGTATTGTTATGGTTTTGAACCATATGTAAATAAGGACAGATAGGATTTAGTTATCAGTTATCCTAACTGAAGACTAGGCAATTTTACTTGACTACCATTCTACACCTAAGCTTTAAATAAATTCCAAGTTAGTACATGTTCTTGTTTCCCCCAAACCCTGCAAAAAGAAGAACAGAAAGACCTAATATAAATTTTAGCTTTTAATCTTTTAGCAGATCTTTAGATCTGATATTTCCATGTATAGTCTCTCATATTCCTCTAAGAAGTAGCTATTGTAGTGAAATTGCAAGTGTGTGTGTGTATGTATATATAAAATTACATATGCATTCCTTCCCAGTTAATACAATCATAGCAGAGTGGAGTCATATTAAAAGTGTTTAACCAAACAGAATATCAAGTGGCCTTCATTACAAGCTGTCTGAATGGGAAGTATGTTATTAAAAAATCAATTGCTCTTAATGACGTGGGGTCTGAAAAAGAAGCAATGAATTCCTAGGTGCTGGTAAAACAAAGAATGCTGAGGGGAAGTTACAGTGTTGGTTGAAGTAATTTTTACATTATTTCACAATAAAAGATGAAGTCATCTTCTGCAGGTAGTGGAGTTTTGTTGTCTGACAGCAAATGACAGGATCTGTGAACTGAGCCTAAAGACAGAAACACTGCTATTTATAAGTCAAGATTTAAGAACAAATTGTTATTTGCAGTGGCAAAATATGTGTCTAAACTACCACAGTAATTGTAAAGCATAATCAGGTAATGTCACACTCCTTTTGACTGGAAAATCGTGAGGCTTGTCTGGCATACAGATGTAATGAAGAATATTTTTCTGAATGGATAGATGCTGCATATCTAGCAAGCACTAAAAAGGTTCACTGCTAATCTGTAAACTATTTAATATATATGGTTATAATCTACTGTTATTAATTTTCATTAAAACTATTTTTCCACGGATTTTGTTTGCATTACAGAAAACACTATAGTATGAATAAAGGGTATTTTAAGACATAGTAATTTTATTATTTGCCTTCAAAATGTCAGTTTTTTCAAAGTCTCCATGCACCTGAATGTTAGTCGTAAGTCAGAAATTATTTGTAGATTGAAGTTCTAAGCTCTATATTGAATTTGTGATATTAGGCTTTTATGCTATTGGTATTTCATTACTACATTTTCTTGATAGGTGAGGCAAACCTGTCTGCAACAGATTGTAACAGAGTCCTTCTTTAAGATCGTTAACTGAATCAGAGGTTTTAATTTACTTTCTAGAGGAGATAAACTTTTTTTTCCACCCCTGGTTTGGTGCTGGCAGCATCATCCATAGTGCAAATCTTTAAGTCTTTGACTTGTGATGGTAATTGTCACAGATTTTTGGTAATCAGTATCTTAAAAAACTGTAATAGTTGGTGTGGCTATCCTTAGCTTAGAGGACTGTGCAAAAATAAAAATGTAGGACTGTGTCAGATCAAATCAAAGAAGAAAATTCTCACTGCACTGGTTTGCTTTCGTTCAAGCAGACATGCCTGAGACATGGGTCTCTGCAGATACCCCATGATCACCACCCAATTTGTGATTTAATCTGTTCAGCTGTTTTCTTTTGTCCTGTGTTCAGTTTAATCGGGTTCTAAATACACAGTCCTAGAAGGCTTGTCTTTTATTTGGCAGATGTGCAGCAATAAAAATCTTTGCTCGCTGAGAAATTGTTGTTTTGAGAAAACTGCACTAGGTCTATAACAATATTCCGTAACCCCAAAGCAATACAGCTTTTATGTGGTGGTTTGCCTATAAACCCATATCTCTGGGTTATCTTTTCAAAAGTTGTTTTGCCAGAGTCCTCACCAAGGTCACCAAACGCTGCCAGGGTGCAGGAAAGTGACATGTTGGGCAAGTGGGAACCCTGGGTAGTGGCGATCCACAGCACAGCAGGAATAGTGTTCCTGTATGTATTCACCTGAGGCTCAGCCGTGCACTAGATATTTCAAAACTTGTTTTGCTTTTGGGTTTTGTGGTAACAGGAAGACATCCTTAGAAATTCTGAATGTTCTCAGCATTCAAGAATCAGCATTCTGGACATGGTGAGACATTCCTGAGCAGTAGAGCTGGGAAACACTGGCTTTGTCACACAGTCAGTGTAAAGTTCTTCATTACTGCCATCTTCCCTGGGAATATATACTTCTGAGAGAAAAAACCAAACAAATCTAACTTGTTCAAAGGCAGATGTTTAAGTGTCATAAGTGTACCTATGTCAGTGTGGCATTCTCCACACAGTTCCTTTTGGTCATCTAGTCTACTTAAAAAGCACTGCATTTATACAGTGGATAGTGTTTTATAGTTATTAAATTTTATTATACAGACCTAATTATTGATGAAAAATAGTTGTATAAATAAATAAATCTTAATAATAAACTAGGTAGGTAACATCTCCATTTGGCTGATAACTGACACAGTGGTATGTTGCCGTGTGATTAGCAACTCTCATGTGAGAAACGGATGTGGTATTACCTTGATGCCTAAAAGACAGGCTACCTGAAACAGAGGCCAAGACAAATTAGGAGTATAAAAAGGGGACAAATTTATTCTAGGCCTACAAAGGCCTTGAAGGTACACTTGGGCAAGCAAAGCCCCCCATCAGGGACTTCACACAAAATGGACCCTGGATCATGAGCCCTTCACCTTTTTAAAGTTCTGTCCGATTAGCATATTGGCCCTTAATTCTCCAATCACACCCTCAGGTGATGATGTTTAACACCCCAGGTCTGCTCCCCCCATACCACAGTAGCTTACATATTTTTGGGCCCTAGAGCAATAAATATGGATTTATATTCAGTCTTGTTTTGGCTAAAGGTGCTGGGAGCAGAGGTTTCTAGCACTTTGTAAGAAGCACAGAACTGCAGCAAGTTACAGATACGCGAAGAGTAAAAAACTAGAAATAATTAAGGCACCAACCTTCAAGTTAAAATCATGAACTGCTGTGTTTTAGTATAAAAGGAATATAAGAAAAAGTATTTAAATTACTCTTATTAAAGGTATATAAAATTCAAGTTGTTTGCAGGGCCAGCGATGGGTATAGCAAGAGTCTACAGAATGACAATAACTAATTTGTTAGTATTTTCATTTTTGTGTATAGTCTATGAAAATAGTGGATAGAATTGTCTCTTGGGTTATTTGCACATAAATAGGATGACAATAAGTTTGAATTTGTGGCTATCATCTTCTCTTGCCTTGTGTTTCTCTTTTCTCCTCCTTCTGCCAGTAATATTTTTTTGTTCCTGATTTTCATGTATGTATATCCATTCCTGTGCATACCCAATGTTTTCTTTCAAACTCTTGAAATAAGTAATAGTAGTGGTGATAATAATACTAAAACTCTAAATGAGCAGCTTGCCATTGCTACCTAGAAATTGTTTAAACCATATGAAGTGCTTATAAAATCTGTTCAATGGTTACCTGTTTATCTTTTCTGCAGGTGACAGATCAGTCGGTGAAAGCTTTTGCTGAACATTGCCCTGAGCTACAGTATGTTGGTTTCATGGGCTGCTCTGTTACTTCAAAAGGAGTCATCCACCTTACCAATGTAAGTATCGTAACTGCCAGCTAGTCATTAGTGTATTTGACTATAGCTATGTCACAGGTATCTGCCAGGATAACTTTATGTGTGTGATTTATAGCACTGACATGGACAGAAACATGACAAAATAAGTGAACTTTGCATTATTTGAGCAGTCTCATTCAGATTTCAGTGTGTAAAAACACTGTACCAAAAGTATATCTATGGGATTATACATTTTCTCAAAAGTGACAGTGATGCTCAGGTCAAAATTCTTTAAAATGCATAATTACAGCTGATTCCATTGTAAACAAAACAAAGTTCCATCTTAAAGTACAAAATTTTAATTGCAAGAGATTTAAACAGACCCCTGCTTGCAGCAATGTACTCCCTGTGCACATACATTTTGGATATATTCATCTTCCTGTTTTACACAGATAGTGTGACAGATACATTTTATTTTCTTTCCTTTTACATAAGAGGAGTGATGTGTGGGTGAGCAAACTCGAATGAATCTGCAGAAAACAATTAAAGTTCAATAAAATGGATGACTTGGATGAGGTGGACAAGCACCATCTAATTAAAATTTGTAACTGAAAGTAAATCCAGGGATCATGCAAACATGAAAATGGTTAAAGAGATCTTGAGGTAGGAAGCAGAGAGCATATTTAATGGAAACAGAATGTGCCTGATGAAAGCAAAGGTTTTTTGATGCAGCTGTTCAGCTCTCCTATTGTTATACAGAACCATTCAGCATATCTGTAAATTACTTTCATCATTTTAGAGCTGCTTAGCTGAAGATACAGAAGAATTGAAAACATTTTGGAACACATGCAAAAGGAAATAAGCCAGGGAAATTAATTTGCATGGTAAAGTTATAGGACCTCAAAGGATGCCATTTCGAAAGAACTGTGTATTGAAGTGATGAGTGACAGGTGTTCATGTCTCTGGGAGAAGGAAATTATACAATTATTTTCATGTCCTTTGAAAACTACATGTATATAACTATAGGTTATATTTATATACACAACATAAATATAGGAGCAATACAATTTAGAAGTTTGACCTAGACAGGCTAAGTAGTCCAAGGCTTTGTGGGAAGTTTCCACAAAGATCACTTTTCAGCTACGTGTTTTGGTTACTGTGTTATTCTGGCCGAGATTTATTGGGTACTTAATACATGTTAGATGTCTTATCCTTCATCAAAGTGACTTTATAATCCCATTCATTTGATTAAAGAAGAGTCAAGATCTTAATTTTTGTTAATATATATTTCTGATTTTCATGTGTTAAATAATAATAAATTATTAGAAATCCTGATTCACATAGGAATGACCCTGTAGAACACAGTCCTTCAGAAAATATCTAAGAAGCAGCTTAGACTCTTAGTATGTAATTACTTTGTAAGTAATTGGTGCATGTTGGGACTTGAGATTTAGGTATTTCACTTTCCTTCCCTTGAGCTGTACCTGTACAACTTTCTGTAGGCTGTGAACACTGCAAAGACAGTGATGTGATAACACTGAAAGTTAGGGATTGCTTAGCCAAGAAAAGGCCCAAGGAAGACCTGATTGCAACCTTTTGATACTTAACGGGAGTTTATAAGAAAGATGGGGACAGGCATTTTAGGAAGGCTTGCAGCAAGTAGCAACATGATCTGCTGCCTCTATCTTTTCTAGAATTCATCTGCCAATGGAATAATTTTTTATTCTAACCATCATGTATTTCCTACGGTTTGGTCTTGTGTTGAGTACTTAACTGATGCCTCATAAGTGTTGCAATAATTCCAGTCTGGCATTCCTGGAGAATGTGGAATCTGCTCTTTGCTCTGCGTGGCCTGTGAGTGAGTCCCGCAAGGCTGTTCCCTTCTGTCCTGCTTCCTGTGTGCAAACTGCAGATAACAGCAGTGGCCTCGGTTGTGAAATTGCTTTGAGGCTGATGGATGTATAAAAATTGAGTGGTTTATTATTACTGTATTTTCCCCCTAGTAATGTTAGCTCTCTTTAAAAATACTGGCACTTGAAAAATTCTAAATTACAGTGCTGCTGCATCGCAGAGCTTTTTTAATAGCTAATTGTGGGGTATGGTAGAGAAAGTGTTGTATACTTCAGAAAAAGAAGAAACATTCAGGATTTATTTTCATTATTTTTCTACTGAACAGAATGACAGTAAAAAAAAAGTCTTTTGAGAAAGACCATGTCATCCCACTGGTGCCTTTTTTCCTTGCAGTTACTATAAGCTGAAAAAAATACACATAAAGTAAATAATGATTATTGGGTAAGATGAGAGGTACTTCATGTATATGCACAGGAAGAAAGGCAAAGGAGCAGTGTGTTTTTATGCAATTCACAGTTAGGCTCTCAGTTGAAACCAGTGATTTGTTTGATGACCTGAATGTTTCATTTTCCTTTGGAGTTGTAATGTGTTTCAACTCTATGAAACATTGTCACGAAAGAAGTTAGTGCTCTCCTTCATTACCTCAGCTTAATTAGTCCTACACTTACCAATGTTGTGGCTGTGGAGGAGGGAAGAACATGCGTAGTGTTCTGGTTTATCTTCTGTTTTTAGCACACCTCCACCTATTGTTTTCCGGTTTTATCTTTCTTTATAACTTATTTTATTTTTTCCTGGGCTTTCCATATGTGATCTGTTTTTTCTTGTTTGCACTCTTTCTCCCCTCCACACGTCGTTGTCTCTCATGAGTTTATTCCTGGTTATTTTTCACTTTGCTTCTACTGTAAGTGTGAAGTTCTACACAAATGTGAAAAGTGCCTGTGCACATTAGGTGATTGTGTTGAAGACAGAACAACCAGATGGATAAGTTTTATTCATTAACTAACTGGGAATAAGAAACTCTGTATTCTTACTAGTGAGGTAGTGATTTTTTAATGTTATATCTTTGACCTCAAGAGCAGTGGCATTTTCTTCCCCTGTTGTGGTAATTGCTTCTCAGCAGTTTAATTGTTGCACTTCTAATAGAATTTTAACAGCTGGCATCAGCAAATCTTGACATCTAGATATAATTTTATTACCAAGCCACTTCCTTAGCTTCTTCCTTTGGTTTCTGATATATATGCAAGGGTAATTGCTTTGTAGCAGTATGACTCTAAGCTTCTACACCATGTACTTCTGACAGACTGTCTGGTAAAGTTTGTTACAGATATCTAATTATGTATGAATCCTTGTACAGAATCTCGACAGAAAAGAATTTTTAACTTGTTCTGCTAATCACCAGTGCATGAAGACAGTTAATCTAAGAACTTTTTTTGGAATAATGTGATCTTTATCCTTTCTTCATCTCATAACAGTTACCCATGTCCAATCCAACTTAGAGATACCTGTATCTGAGTTGATGGCCGGTATAAAGTCAATCAAAATTCTGATTTATGGGGCAAATACTTAGAGCACATTCACTGTAGACATCATCAACTTGACAGATATATAATGATAATCTACACATGACAGGACTGATTTTGCAGGGGCCTTTTCTGAACTGGGGTAATGTATGGTTTCTTTCTAGTAACTGATTTGTTTTGACACAAAGTGTTCTGCTTTATGCTTTTCTTATGGTAGTATTTCAGCATACATTCTGATCTTAAAGTCATTAAGCTTCCTGACTAAGTGCATGGTTGCTGTTCTTTGGCTGGGTGTAGAGAAAACAGTATTTTAATAAATTTGTATTATGAACTGGATTTCATAAGATAGAATATGATTCATTGCAAGCTGTTTGCCTTTAGTAATATCTCCTTTTAGATATTAGTCTTCCAGTCACAGGAAAAAGTCATTAAGTGAGAGTTTCTAAATACAGTGGTTCTGGGAGATTCCTCCTGAGTGTTGGCTTGATACTTTAACTGATGTGGTGCTATGTAAGTGAACGTTTTCGCATCTTGTCGAACTTCACCTGGTGATTCTTTTCAAGGATGTTAACTGTGTCCCTCCTAAGAGATTCTTGTGATTATTTTGAAGAATTTCATGGTTGTACCCAACTGCCATTTCTTTCAATGAAGTAAGACATTGAAGACTGATTGCATGGTTTAAAGTGTTCTGTGGATCTGTGAAACTTGCATACCAGCTCCCCCCCCCAAAAAAAAGTTCATTAGAAATACTTGGCAGTAAAAAACATAAAGATTTAAACTATAACTCAGCAAAACTTTAATTCTACAGCAACTGTAAAGGTTTATAAACCAGAAATGAGTCTTGTAGCACAGATACTATGTGTGCAAACACCTCCTCTAGAGGTAATTAAATCTTTGTGCTTACAACACAGGTTCTGACTGTGTGCTTGTTATTTAAACAATGGGACCTTAATGTTTCACAATACCTAAGAATTGAAATTAAAACTTGTTAATATGCAAAACATTAATCAGTCCATGGGAAAATAGTCTCCTTTGTCACTATTCAATCATTTTCCAATTCTGAAAAGCATGTATGATTACTGTTCCAGGAACACAGTGTATCTCAATCGCGTAGCTCAGTTATGTCAGCTCTTCAGTAAAAATGCATGTGACTTAAAAAAAAATAGTTTATAGGTTCAATTAACAGGATAATAAAAAGAATGAGGTTTACAGTTTTTTTCACGTTGCTCTTTTTCATTTCCTGTGATCATACATTTGCATTGGGAGACTTAAGGCAAAGAGCAGTTTATTCCCTGAAGGCATGTATAAACAGAGAGTGTCAAGAAAATTAAGCTTAATTAGCAAAAGATGTGAGTTTAAAGCTCGTTAAGTCCTTATAAGCACTTTCCTTCAGAAATAATTTGGCTGTCGTACTGAAGAGGATTAATCTTACATGAATTGTCTAGTGGTGGACTTGGCAGTTTTAGGTTTCAGTTGGACTCAGGCTTAAAGTTCTTTTCCAACCTAAATGATTCAATGATTCTATTCTCTTCTATGATTTTTAAAACAGTGTATTTTTACAGGAATTGTGGAAGCGTGTAGGGAAAAAAAAGTTGTGTACCCATTATATTAGCAATTTGAATACAACAACATCTAAATATTCACAGGAGTTAATACACCCACACTGAAAAATTACCTATGATCCCACTAGTAATAGTAATTTTCTGTCACCTAAAGCACTGCACACATTTTAATATTACATGTTCCAGTAGTCAAGATAGAAATCTTATTAATTCCATGATATTCAGGCATACAAACAGTACGGTAATCTCTGAATCTTCAAATATATCAGTTGGCATAAAATCTCATTGAAACCAAGCAGCAAAAGTATTTAAAAAACCACAAGATTTTAGCATATTTTAAAATACTTGAGATCCAAAGTAATTGGTAATAATCAGTAATTTCAGCAAGAATGCTTTTATATATATAGCACAAAGTTAGTTTAAATGTACTTGTTTTATTTTAATTCTGTTATTTTTTGTTTCATATTTTTAAGCCCTCTGCCTACTGTTTGGATTGTCTGTTTTGTTGTCACATTAAGTATTCCTTTTTCAGTTTAAATGTTTTGTTTGACATAACTGAGTTCAAAATTTAAATTCTGTTCATGCATGCTTATTTGCAAAGCTATAAAATTAAGAGTTCAAGAAAAGTTTGAATATCTGTAGAAGAATGGCCCTGAAATTGCTCAGTAAAATGGTGTTGCTGCATGAGCAAAATTA
Source organism: Acanthiza pusilla (assembly GCA_036630365.1). Lineage (NCBI taxonomy): Eukaryota > Metazoa > Chordata > Aves > Passeriformes > Acanthizidae > Acanthiza > Acanthiza pusilla. The sequence continues at coordinate 1,777,705 of JAXCHO010000152.1, read as the reverse complement.
GTTTTGGTTTAAAAAAAAAAAACAAAAGGAGAAACCTTATGCATCCTAGTTCCATAAGATTGGGTATTTAAGTCACAGAATAACATCTTTCTGTAGAAAAAATGCTATTTAAAGTTTCTCTATTTTAATCTCAAAATTTATGACTGCACTGAAGAGCCTAACATCTGCTCTTCAGTTGTCAACTTTGGAGAAGTTTGTTTTTTCTTTTTAATATACTGCTTTTTGCTTTGAGGGGTAGTAGCAGAATGTAAAACTTACGTATTGTTCTGTTGCAATTTTTTAGTAGTAGTGATTGTATCATTGTAGCATTTCCTCCCTAAAATTACTTTTCAGGTAAAATATAAAATAAGAAATCTGTCATTAAGATATATCTATATTTTTTTTAAATGAAAAACGATTGCATACACCTTTATAACAATTTTCTCACTTGTAATGAGATGTTGATACCTCTGACTTATGTAGGCAGAGAGGTATTCTTTTCAATGTCATATTCAGATTGATCCAAAATTGCGTCAAAAAGGAATGTGCATCAAATTCTGCAGGTTTTGAAAGCCATTGACACATCTGTAATGGCAATTATGAGCTTGTAGAGACCAAATTATACTTGAGTGTGTATCAATCTGAAGCAGTCTCTTCAAACTTCTTAGACACAAAGGTTTTCTGCATCTGGTGTGTTGTGCCTGAGTAAAAGAACAATTGACCTACCAAGTAGGTCAGGTGTCAGAAAGGCTGTTTAAAATGAAGGAATGTGACAGAAAAAAGGCAAGTGATGGTTGAGTTGCTCTATGTTGAATATAATGATAAGCTATTATTAGTATGAAGGAAAGAAGCAATGAAGGAATGATCATTCTCCTGTGATGGTAAAGGTTAAAATCTACCTTGAAAATCCTATTAATTTGGTGGCAGGAATACTAGGAATTCAGTTTAGGTTTTGAGTCTACCTATGCAATGCTTAAGTTTCTTTTCCTGGGAAACCATGAATGTTCTTGGCTCCTTTCATCATTGCATCGTCGAGGCAAATAATATACTGTTACTTCTTACCTTATTTGAAGTTATCTTATTTAGGCACTTTTTAAAGAATCACTGACCTCTCTCCATGTGTTGATGCTTAGTGTAAATTTATGGTTTTTACTCTGTAACTTATAATTATGTCAAAAGAATCACCGGAATTGTCACCTGCTCCTAAGACTGTTGTTGTGAAAGAAAGCTTGGGTTTTTTTTTAAGTGGGTGGATTTCGTACTTGTCTTTGAAGTCTCCTGGTAAATAGTTATTTACTGTCATAGAACATACTCATTGTCCAGTAAGTGTATTTTCCATGTCATAGGCATAGGCCACATTACTGCCAACATGGTATAAAGGCTGAAATATCTAACATGAATAGCTGTATGAAGGTGAGGAAATTTAAAGTTACTGTAAGATTCCCTCTTTGTAATTTATGAAGAAAAAAGAAAGAGATATTGGTTTTGAGCTTTTTTTGGGGCATGTATAAGGTAAGGCTTTTAAAGTTCATGCTAGAGCAGATTGTATGGAATGAAGAGAGACAGAACTTGTAAAAGGTGTCTTTTACCAACACAGCATCAATCACTGTTCTCTGCTCCCTAATAGGCAAACAAGTTTATCAGAATTTCAGTAGGAATACAGCCCGTACCTCCACAGTGATACCTGTGGTAGTATCATAATTATAGAAATATTATGGTCCTCATTTCTACAGACATACCCTGCAGCTTCTTCTCAGAGGTTGGGGTTCTTGATTTTATACTTGTTTTGCAATTTTTTTGGGAACGGTATGTAGTTTGTCTTCAGCTTTAGTTTGGAGACTGTTAAAAACTTAGAGAACAAAACACCAGTTTCTGTAGACAGCTACCTGCACTGAAAGTCCTCATCTTTTTCTCTTCTCACCCCATGTTGCCACCCTCCCCCCCCCCGCCCTAAATACATTGACTTAATAATTAACTACTGAAGTGGACCAATTATGTGAGCTCAGTTGTATGCCTTTACCTAATCAAATCCTTAGTGACTTAAATCACTGATGAGGATCATTTTTTCTCTCTTACAGGGAAAGTAAATTTAATTAAAGTGTCAATATTGCCTAATGCAATTATTTTTCCAGAGTATAACAGAGATTATTTCAGACAGCTTAAAAAGCAAACAGTGCTTGGAGGTTATTATAACTAAACTGATACTGGAGAAATCTGTAAAAATTTTCTTCTTTGCATCCAGAGCTCATAAAAGTAGTAGAAGAGTTTGCTTTTGAAGGACACAAGAATGATTAACAGTAGTAAGACATCAGTTTAATCAGTGCATAACTCTTAATTATATTGTTCTGTGACTCCAAGTTTGGTTGTTCAGAATATCCAATCTATAATTGATAACTGTGCAGGTGAGACTACAGTATAAATACTGTATTTTCCAGGGAGTGTGTATTATTTATTTAGTTTGAAAGTCTTATACTCTGGAGTCATTAATTGCATGCATCTGAATCTAAGCACGAATGTGCTGTTTCTCTTCCTTCCTTGCCTTATTTTTCTTATGGTTAAATGAGTTGATATTTTACCTTGGTGTCTTACACTCCATATAGCTAAGAGGAGGAAGGCCTGGGCCCTTATTTTAGGTTGGATTTCAATGTGAGAGAAAGTGCCTGGATTTCATGTAGTCACTGAGTACCTGAACTACAAGTTTGCTGAAGCTGGATTCTGTGAATATCTCTTGTATGTTTGCTTTTTGTAAAAAATATAGTAATCATATCTTTCTTGCCTAGCTTGCACATATTGTGTATGATTCCAGAAAAATTAACAGTTTTTACAACAGTTATATATGTGAACGAATTTCAGATTATTTCTTTCTCTCGTATTTGTCTCCATAGCTAAGAAATCTTTCAAGCTTGGATCTGCGTCATATCACAGAACTGGACAATGAAACCGTGATGGAAATAGTAAAGAGATGCAAAAACCTTAATTCTCTCAATCTGTGTCTGAACTGGATCATTAATGACAGGTAACTTCATTATAGCATCCACATGCAGTGTAATGCAAATTTAACTAGTGGTATTAGTTGAGAATAATTCCCATGGCTTGGGGGTTGGAGGAGATCCATTAAAGCAAACAGTCTTTGTTAAGTGCTTGTTCTTGCTTGTTTTGGGTAAATAACCTAGACACATATTTTGCAGAGTGTTAGCCTGTTTCTGCAATTGAGAAAAGTTTGCTTATGACTGGATGGCAGCACTAATCTGTTTAAGGCAGATTTCAGGAGAATGGGCTCTAGACAAGGTGTGATTGAAATGTTCAATTGCAATTATGACTCCTTCAGTAGGTATCCAGGATTTAAATGAATTTATGTGCACTCAAACAATGAAACATACGTTTGACTACGTAAGTAAAAATAAACTGCTTGTGCGTTAAATAGTAGAATTTAAGTATTTTTGGAAAGCAGCAAGTTGGTTTGGTTTGGTTTGGTTTAGTTTTTTCATTTTTTTTTTCCTAGGAGCTCTGGAATGAGATGAAAAAATAACTGGGTTATTACCTAGTCTTTTTCCTTTTGCCCAGAACACCTCCTATCCTTCTGTATTCTGTTTTTTTGATCAAATAATTTATTTCGACATTAAGTACATGGAGACAGAGTATGTATAGTTATATCACAGATCAGACAAAAAATAAAAAATAATGAGAATCTTAGAAGTGAACATTTTCTTTTAAAATGAAAAAATTGAGCGTAGTCAGTACCTGAGGGCACACAGGAAAGAATATTTTTAATTACTTCTACCAGACTATTTCATTATAATTGGTGCTTTAAACAAAAGGAGAGAGACACTTTCAACAGAGAGGAGTTCTAAACCAGTTTCATATAAACCAGAATAATATGTTCTAGCAATTTTACATCTTCCCCATGATTACATTTTCTTTTTTTTTAATAAGGTACACTTTCAAGGTTTTCAAAAGTCATTAAGGGTGCACTGAAATGTAGATGAGCTTAGACTTTGGTGAAAGTTAGAGTTCTAAATGTAATAAAATTGCAATATGTTCAATAGGAAGTACCACGAAACTTTTGCCATAACTCCTTTTAGCCTTTAAGACCGTTTTTTGGGTTTGTTGGTTTAGGTCAGAGCTTTCATGTAACTTCACTGGTTTTGAAAACATTTAGTTGCCTCAGATCTTTCTGTCTGTAGGGACTTATTTTCATAAGCAGATTGAGGTTACTGTAATAGAAAATTCTAGGATAAGGTAGAAAAAATAATAAGAATTAAAATGCAAATTTAAAAAACAGGCAGTTTTCAGATTTTAATTAAAGTACTTAGAAACGTATACCCATCTGCTTGAATGTTTGATCCAAATCTGCTACGTTTGATCCAAAGTATTGCCAACTGTTCTTGAAAATCCTTTACTAGGATTACGATTATAATAAAGATATATTTTAATTCTACACATATTACTCTAAAATTTCATACTGAGTATGAATTAGAAGAATTGTGAAGCTTAGCAAAAAAAAAGAAACCCTTTCTAGCAATGACAGATAACTGCTGTTGTATGTAACTTGTAGTTGTTCATTGTTGTTTCTTAAGGATTTTCCATTTCATGTTTATTTCTGATCATACTTGTCAGCAGTTATTATAACAATTAAACAATTATACAATTATGACAATTAATTTGGCTATTTGAATTAGCTTCAGTTAAAAAAGAGAGAATTTAGAAAACAATTAATGCCCCTGTAAATCTTATTCACAAGCAGTTATTTGACAATTCAAGTATTTTTCCTATTTTAAAAGTGGCATGAAACTCCAAATACTAGTCTGAACTGAGTAAAGTAGTTTCCCCTACTCATTCTAAAAGCTTAATTAAGAATAGCTGAAAATTATATACAAGGGACATGATACAACCACTGGGCTTATTGAAGTAAATACCAGTTTAGCAGAGTATTTTGAGCATACTCTCTTTGAGGATACGAGTGAGCCCTCAGAAGTTCACAGGACTGTTCAGGTCCTTGGGTTAAAATGCAAATTTGTTTAAACTGAGTAAGTTTGTTTATTTAAGCTTTATCTTTTCTTTCTTTTCTTATTTGATGCCATTTGGTGGCTCCTAGTCAGAGGGAATGTCAGAGGAGATTCTGTGTCTTGATACCATTCCAACAAATGTGAGATAATAGAAATCAAATGTTTTTCCTGACTCCTGGTTTTAAAATAAAGATTAGTTCCACCTCTCCTCACCCCATTATCAAGGAGGTTTACTTGTGATATCCAACTACACAGCACTTGTAGTCCAGATCTTTCCAAACTTCATAGGACAGTTTTTTGCTCACTTCTTGCTGGGGCTTATTTAAAGCCTTGGAAAACTGTTTTGCTCAATTTCTTTGTGCATAATATTAAGTGTAAAAGAAAACTAGAAGGTTTTAAAAATACCAGTATAACTTACAGATGTGTCTGTTAAGTAACTCTTAAAGGCAGTTTATTATTGCTTGGCAGAAGTAAGTCACTGGTTTTAAAACTTTCATCTTTCATTACTGTTTCTAGAAAGCCATTAAAATTCATTTCGTAAGCAAGTGTACAACTCTAGAACACTTAAGTTCTCTTGCTTGTGACATGATGTTAGAGTTAATCCTGTAATCACTACATTTCTTCTTAAATAATTGAAATTTTCAGAATCTAAGATTGGCAGACACTTGCTAAGATTTTTGATGCTGTGATTCTTCTGCATATGCAAGAATTAATTAGGATCATTATTTCTACGTTTTGATTAGAGCTCCTTTTGGTTTTGGACATACGCATCTAAAAGGCTTATGTGGGGCAGTAAAAAATAATTTAGTTTTACCTAAGGCAAAAAATATGTCAGTTGAGATACTCTTGACATTACTTCTAAATGAAAGAAGTCTCTTCTGATGACTTGTTAAAAGGTTTCTAAAGTTTTGAGTTAAGCAACATCAGAAAAGACCCATTAAAATAATCTAACGTAATGAGTTCTGTAAGTACTACAGCTTGCTCAAAAGCTTCATATACTATTTATTATGTTGTTTAAGTTTGTTATAGAAACAACCCGTCTTCTTTCAAATATGAACAAAACCAAGCTTTCAAATTATTTTCATATGCATCATGAATAGATTACATCAAGTCTTTGCAGTTAGAAAGGGCTGAGTTCTCTGTACATGGTGAGGTGAATAATATGCTCTGAAGCTTGCTTTAAGTAACCTTATCACCTTGAAGTTGTTTTTATGGTCACTGCCCTTGTTCTTTTGAATTTCGGTTGATGAAATAAAAGTAGAACATCTAGAAATAAATCTCATGGGGGATTCAGGAAATGTAGTATGATGTGCTGGCAAAGTTTTCAGGGGTGTGTGGGTTTTTTAATAGTTTGAAGAACATCTGCTATTTATTATATCCATAATGATCAGGAAGCAAACAGCAGACAATCTAACTTTTTTTGTGAATCTTATCACTATGGGCTGAGAGATGCAATTCACTTCAACATCTGTATTACATAATTCACCTAGAGAAAGACATTTAAAAGCTGTGCGGTGACTGTGAAGTCTTAAGAGTATTTCTGCTTGCTTCAGTCATTGTCTTACTAAAATATTTCCATGTATTTCTGTAATATTTGTATAGAGGATGTTTGTCAGCCCCTATTTTATCTGTATTTCTTCTAAGAAAGAAAGGAATAATGCAGCTAAAGCAGGGAACTTTATTTACAGGTGCAGTGAGATTTTTTTGGGCCATGGCATTGCCAGTCAGCCAGGATAAGATTCCACCTGCAATACAAAGTTATCGATTGGTTTTACAAAGGACAATATTTTCCCAACCTTTTAGGAACTTTGGTCCTACCTCTGTAGGTGGTGCCACATGTTCTTGTTATAATGTCACAAGAGGGCTGTATTTTTTCATGTAATTTATTGCATACATTGTAGGTGACTTCGATAGCAGGTGCTAAGATTTGCAGAGCATCTGGATGTCGTTGAAAGCAAGTTATGGTTGTGGCTTGGAGGCAGATATGCAGTATCTCCATGGCACAGTAAAACCGTGGGAATTTTGCTTAATGACCTTGTGGTGGTATTGCTTACCATCACTGGACATCTGATTAGTGATGGGGGGGAAGAGAGGCATTAATGTGCACCTCCCCGAGTTGTTAGCACAGATGGAAAATCTGGATTTATCTTGTTATTCCATTTCTGAGAAAACTGGTGTCCTTCTTTTGTGCTTCCATGAAAATCCACTATTGATAAATCAGAATAAGTAATGTAATGGGACAGTCTATCCATACTGTACTGATTAAGATTTGCTGGTGTGGATTATGGTTGGTGTTGAAGACGGAGGAAGTTGAAAATACCTTTCACTGGGAAAATAGTCAGAAAGTCAATACACAAAAGAAATTCAGTGGAAACATGGCAATGGTTGGTACCCTGACCATAAGCCTGAAAATTAAACAGTTTGTACAGCTTCAGAGTCAGGAGAAAGGAGAATTTACCTTCTGAGAGTCTCCATCTGCGTTATTCATCTGGGTCACTAGCGCAGCATCCATTTCTTAGGCCTGGGTATCAGAGCTGTCGGCATAGAGCATATTGGGGTTTCCCACGTTGTTACCTAGTAGATTGTTAATATGGGCTTCTCATGTAAAGCCATGTAATCAGCACTGGGAGCATCTGATGAGACCTGGATGTGTTGTGGGTAGAGGATACAATGCTGAAGACTATCTCAGCAGGAGATTAGCCCAGTATGTTTAGCCCCAGAGCTGCTGGTGTATGTGAATGCGCCAACATTTCATGGTCATCATAGTAGTAGTTGAGTCCTTACAGTGTATTTTTAATAAAAGGAAAGATTAGTGAATGCCAGCATTATTTTCTGGAAAAATAAGTGAAAAAATGTTCTCCTGAAATTAAAAGTCTCTGCATATTTGATGTGGAAATTATTTTAATAAAATTGCTTCTAAGGTAAAAATTCAAAGCTTTCATCTCGCCTATGTTTTTCCTTAATCAAAAATGTCCATTTTAACTGTGATGGCTAAAATGCTAATATAGCATCTTAGTATTTATCACCTTAGATGTGACTGAAGTGGGAATATACTTCAAGAGCACTGGTACTTACGCCTATAATTTTATGTAATCTGGACTTGTAGATATAGTAGAGTCTTCCAGAAAAGGAACTCAACTTTTATACAATATTTGTTATAAATCATTCTAGGTGAATACTAGCATTTCTTAATTCTAATTTAATTTCATCTGTTCAGAGTTATCTGAAAGATGATCTCCTTAGAGTTCTCTGCAAATTTATCAGATGTTTAGTCAGCTACATTAAAAACTTGAACTCAATAAAAACTTAAATAATGTAACACAAATCAATTTTACTTTTAAAATTACTTGTTCTTTTGAATGTCATTCTTTTTAATTAAATTTAGAAGAAAATTTGCTTCACCCTGCAGATGCTGTGTGAAATGATTTAAGACTTGACTGTCAGGTGTTTTTTTTTTAAATTTAGATAAACCATAGAAGTTGGACAAAGAATTTACTTAAGCATGGCAATTTTCTTCATCTACTTTAAATTCTGGGTCTTGTATTTCTTCTTTTTTTTTTTTTTTTTTTTTATATGATTATGAAAAAATAAATGAAAAACAGCCCCATTTGTGATTAGTCCAGAGTAGTGGGATAAAGTGAGATGAGAGACCGACACAGGAGCTGGGGTAGAGCATGAGAAGAAAGGAGAAACAGAGGCAAAGAGGTGTGAACTGACTGCAACCCACATTCCCCATTTCCCTCTCTGGGAGAAGAGGGGAGGGAGCTGGGAGTAAACTTTGCCCAGGAAAAAATGGCTGGTGAGGTGTTTTAAAATTTGTTCTTATATCTCATTATCCTGCTCTGTCTAATTGGCAAGCAGATCAGTTTCTCCAAACCAAGTCTGTTTTGCATACCTGGCAAGTGATCTCCTAATCCTTACCTTGAACCACAAGCCTTTTTCATCTTATTTTCTTCCCCAGTCCTGCTGAGGAGGGGGGCTGAGAATTGGCTTGGTGGGCACCTGGCAGCCATCTAAGGTGTTCTTCCCACACCTTCCCACACTTCCCTACTCTCCTGCACAAACTGCTCCAGTGTGTGTCCTCCCCATGGCCTGCAGCTCTCCAAGGACTGCTCCAATGTGGGTCTCTTCCATGGGGTACAATTCATAAAGAACAGATTGCTCCAAGCGTGGATCCCCCACAATTCAGTTTCTGTGATTCTGTGAGCACTGAAGTAGCATTTATGCTGCTGTGTTTGCTTTGGTAGACTTGGGAGTTGTCACTTTCTTTCAGTGAAATGATATCAGTTTTTGCTCTTGTTGTGCAGTACTGTGTGAGAATGGCACCTTGCATGTCCAGGAGTGCAAGATGAACTTCCTGCAGATTTAAGCAGTGGCCGTATATTTGTGCCATTCTGTGTATCTCTGTTTTAAATGTTTTGTCACTTGTCCGTGCCACCTTCAGGTGTCTGGAGAAAGAATGTGGGGTATGATTCCACTCATATCTCAGCAGTTATCCCCAAAATAACCTTATCAGTGTAAGTCATCCTTTCAGCTTCTATTAACATGCCCTGAACCCACATTATAAAGGCTTTTGGGAACTGTTTCTTCAGCATTGTTATCAAACAAATTAATTTTTACAAACATTTGATTAGAACAGATCACTCTCGTTCTCTCTGCAGAGCTTAGCCAATGATAAAAATCAGAAGGCATTTTATATAATTAAGTGTATCTTTCCATTTATTGAAGCTTTAGCCTGCTAATTCTACTTATCTCTATAACTGGTATTAAAACAAATAGTTTTTAGGGACCATTTTTTGGTGGAAATGGATGTTATCAGAGAGAATAAAACTTTCAAGCTCTTGTCATGATTTGCCATGCTTTTATCTGTCTTAACATACTTGAAAAATGGGGAAAATAGTCCGCTCTTGTCACACTGCTGAAATGTATGATAAATGAAGGTCTGTAAATAGTGAAAATATGAGGAGGGTGATTAAGTCTGACAATTCTCATGTAAAAAACTCGAGATGATAAATATCTCCTGTGATTAGTTGGTAATTTAGTGCAAGGGACTAGCATCAGCCTAAACAATTTTATGAGTTGTGGCATAAAAAAAAATTCTGGGAGATAGGTATGCACTTGTTAAACCAAAGGAGAAATTTCTGAAACTTGGTTGCTAATAATTAAAAATGGCATACTTGACACAAAATGTGGCTTGATGATTTTCTGTATGACATTCCTTGCAGAAATTAAGGAAGTGCAATGCTCCCTGAAGGCATGGAAATGACAGTGTGTTATAAATCTGATTCCTTAGTGCACCATGAAAACTGAAATGTTTTGTGTATATATATCATTTTTGTACAGATAAAATACTTGCACTGTTATAATTTAAAGTAGTACAGAGAAATAAAAATATCCAACCTACTAGGGCTCAGAAAAGATGTAGTTTTTATTGCAATTACTGTTACATTCTGAGGTTGCAACCTATAATTCAACATGCAGTCAGAATAGACACAGTACTTGAAAAGATGAGAGAAAAAGGAATGGCTGTCCTAATGATTTACTGCACTGACTGTATTGTTTAGAGTCTGTCAGTATATCCAGTATAAACACCATTTGAAAGGAACATAACCATGTTCTAAATGAGCTTTAGGATATTTCCTGCTGTTTGGTTCGAAGCACAAAATGAAACAATTTTGCAATTTTTTGTTTTTTTTTTTTTTTTTTCTTTATGAGTGTGGATGAGCATAAGACTTGTCTTATTAGCAGGATCATGTAATCATATAAACAGGAAACATGTCAGATGCTGCAATTGTCTTCAGTCCTGATGAGGTAGCACAATGATCCCCGCATTTCTTTTGTTAAAACCAAAGAAGCAAGGCTGATATATTCTGAATTTTCTATGATGTTGAATGCAGGGGGGTTTTGTGTTTAGAATTCCAGATTAACCAATAGGTAGAGACTTGTAAAGGATATGGGAATTTAATGTACCTTTGAGAAGTTGTTGTCATCTTGAAGAGGAAGATAGTGATGAAATGGAAGTTGAGCTGACAGAATGAGTACCTAGGTAGTTCTGAAAATGCAGTAATAATATAATGAGAAAAATAAGCAGTAACTTAAAGTGGTGATCATGATGATGCCTGTAGGGTATAAACAAGTGAACAACACTAAGAAAAAAGTTTTAAAAGGCTGAACTTTTTCTCTGCGTTTGAAGTCTTACTGACTTCTGTTCATACCTTGTGATTGTGATCTGCTGTTTCTCAGAACCATGGTGAAGTGGTTTGAGACTTCCTTCAGTCCATACATCTAGTTTTTAGTCTCATGGAGTAAGGAAGAAACTGGTAAATATCCACCTCCATGTGCCTGAAGGGAGCTGGGACTCTGCCAGCTTGTCCAGCTAACCTTCAGAGGGGCAGTGTGTTCCCAGGCCTCACAGTTCCATACCGACAGAAAAGACAGGAAAGATCCTGCCCACTCATTAAATATAGCCTGAATTCTTCACTGTCAAAAACCTTTATAACTCATTTATAACTTCTATAGTTTCTGCCATTCTGCCTCACTGGGGCAGCTGGGGAGTCCATTTCTGGGCTCCCCAGGACAGGGAAGACATGGACATATTGGATAGATTGGTCTTGCAAAGGGCCACAAATAAGATGAAGGGGTTTGAGCAGCTGTCCTGTGAGGACATAAAGGACTCAGGCTGAGAGAGCTGGGGCTGTTCAGCCTGGAGAACACAAGGTTCAGTGTGCATGAACACATGAAGCAAGGTGCAAAGAGAGCAGAGCCAGGCTCTTTCCAGTGCTGTTGGGCAAACAAGGAAATACAGGAGATTCCCTCTGAACATCAGGAAACATTTCTTTGCTGTGACAGTAACTGAACACTGGCACAGGTTGCCCAGAGAGGCTGTTGAGTCTTCCTCCTCAGAGACAAGGATTCTGTGTTCCTTCCAGGGCTCTTCCAAACCTGTCCATTCTGTGGCTTTCATACTAATGCTTTCTGTTAGAGATAGTTTGTATTTTGGTTAAGATAGATGGAGACAGACAAAGTGAGAGTCACCATAGCAGCCATCTTCCTTGCTTGCTTCTGATTTTAAAATGTTTCTCATGACATATTTGGACAGACCATTATCTCTTGATTCTGGAAAATGTATTTGTCAAGGAGGTTGTAAAGAAGATCCACAAGGAATTTGAGATACATTGGTGTCATCATTCATGTTACTGCTTATAGGGAAGAGTGGGAAAAATTTGATTTTGCCCTCATTCTTTCCATGTCTTTCCAGTACCGATAACCTCCTCCTACTCTGTTCTATTTCTTGTCTTTACTTTCTCTCCCCTTCGGATTTTGTCTGAAAGAGTCTAATTTATCTAGCCTGTGTCATTTAGCAGATGGTTGTGACTCTCTGGTAGTCAGAGAGTTAAGAGCAATTCCAAGTACTGTGCATTGGAACAAATTTGCCAAGTTGCAGTCACTCCGGACTGAGGTCTGTAGTCTGCTCACTTCCAGCACAATTGAAAACATAATTTCCAAAGGCAGTGGTTGTTTTCTGTGTTGTCATCTGCTCTGTCCTTGTCCAAGAGCATGAGAGAGAGAGACAGTGAATGGGACTTTCTATCCTGTTTCTAAAGGGTGGAGTTAAAATAAAACTAGTTTACCAGCACTTAGTGCTCTGTATTTCAAATTTTCACATTCTTAATTACCTTAGAACATTTTTATAGGTGGTTATTGCCTTTGACATGATCATTATTTCTGATGAAAATCCCATCAGTTTTACACAGGGAAGACCCACCTTTGCATTCGTGGATCTGCTTGGGTAGTGGTAGTACTTACAGCAGTGTTTCTGTACTGTAGTACTTCTCTTTCCATTGAGAAAAAACCCAAACATATTACCTCTTGAAATGTTGTAGCTAGCTGGATTTACTGAGACCTGCCAGCTTGTCATTAATAAAGGTGTTTCCAATGAAGCATCTCTAGTAAATGAGAAGTTCTCCTAGTAAACAGGATCTGTTTACTATAAAATACCACTGCCAGTAGTGTTTTCCTAACTTCTTTCTCAAGTTTCCTACAGACAGAGGGAAGAAGGCAAGCGGCAATGAAATACTAACCTACTTGGAAAGCTTTTTAAAGTCTGTGTATAGTAAAATAAATAGATTTCTCTTTTGTTCACTTTTTAAAAAAGAGTCTTCACAAATAGAAATGATAAGTCATTAATAATTAATAGCTCAATTCCATTCTGGTAATATTAACTAATGTACTTCTAAATGAACATTTCATAGAAGTCAGCAAAATAAAAAGCCATACATGATACATGGTACATCTGGCTTCACACAAAAAAACTTGTGTGTTGAAGTACACCTTACACTTGTTATTCAAGATTAGTGCAGTTAGAGTTTCAAAATTATTTTGATTTTATTTACCTTTAGTTATTTTTCTTTCAAAAAGAATGTACTCTGAAGTCTATGCTTTTGCCCTTTTTTTTTTTGTATACAAATTTACACATACTTACATTTCTGGATGTACAGAAAATACACAGATTTTTGCATATGTGTAGGTCTGCTCAAGGTGCTGAATGAATGAATGTGATTTGGGGAAGACTTAGTCTTAAGAGTTACATCTAGGCAAATTTTTAAGTCTGAGTTACTGTAATTTGTTGCTTCAGGAGTAATGTATCAATAGTATTTTTTTTGTTGGAGCCACACTACATTTCAGACTTTACCAAGAGTTACAGATGCTAAACTTTTTGTTTCAAACCCTGAGTCTGGATGCAGCATATAAAAAGCCTGGCTGCAAGAAAGAATAATCAGCTACTTTTGGACCCTGCCCAGTGCAGAAGAGAACAGAACCTAAAGGCTAGTTTTTGTTCTTCATCTACTGTTGAACAATGGGAATTAATTCACAAAACTGAATTTCAAACTTGCAGATGTATACAGTGAATTATCTAGGAATTGCTCTGCCCTCCTGTGATTCCCTCCTGATACAAATTGCTGTTAGCTAAACTTTATCAGGAGTTATGCAGTTCTACCAGTCCATGTTTCCAAGCTCCTTGAAAGTCCTTTTCAATGCTACTGAAGTTGCATAGTTTGTTTAAATCTGGAAAATCAAGCATGAGCTGATATAAAAGGGGAAAAAAAATCCAGCCATACTGAATTGGAAGAGTAAATTTGGGAGATAAATTTGATTTGCACAATACTAACAAGAGACAGAAGTTATTTTATAGTGTTTAATTAATTCTCTGCTTGGTATATAAAATGCATTCATTCTAATGTTATTTTAAACATGTTTATAAATCCTATATTGACTGACCTAGGAACTAACAAACTTGGATTTTTATGGTTTTGATTACTGTCGCTGAGAAGATACCCGGTCTTGAAGTATTTATGTCCTAACTTGAATCAATTCAGGTAAATTTTACTTATGAAGTCTAAATATCTTTCTATTACATAAGTTGCTTTTCCACGCTGCTCTTGGGAGCTATTTATCAACAAGGCATAACAATTTGCTTTTTAGGCTGAAAAGTGTACAAAATGTTACTAAGCAAGGCCTGTCAGATGGCATTCAAATATTTATTCAGTCTTTTGAGATACTGAAAATACTTACCTACTGTGAATAAATTATTTAAAGCAGAAAATTTTACCTTCATAATAGTATAGCTCTGTTTTTCTCCAGTCTATGTAATTTTTTTGGGTGATAGTTTTCAGTGGTTTCTTTTTTTTATGCACCTGTATGTAGTGGTTCTGCTTTCTTTTAAAGTGGTCCTTCAAATTTTGACATACGTAGGCTGTGTTGAGAGAACACCTTTCCTCATGTATGTGATATATTTTGTGCATGTACAGAATATGTATCCATTTGCTACACTTGCTTAAAGAAAGTGTTTCTGTAATCTATATTGAAAATTGTAGTCCCATTTCTACTTTCAGACATATTAATTATTAGTTAGCAGAATTTGGCTTAGAAAATTTGTGCCATCCTTTAGCATTTCAGCAGGGCAAAAATAAAAAGTGCATGCTCAAGCTTTCATGCATTAATTGTCTTCTGGCCTGGGAGACCATGTCAGGAATTTTAAACGGTATTAGACTCTCCAGGGGCAAGGAGAGAAAAAGGAAAATACATTCTGTGTAACTTAGTTGTGCTCAGTGGTCTCCATTTGCACTGCTTTCCTGCCTGTTTCTGATCTCTTGTTGATGGCAGTAGCAACAGAATGGCCAATAATTGCAGCTTGAAGCTGACTGTAATGGGTGTTCCTGATTTTACATAATAGCAAGAGGAGCTCAGAAATTTCAGGTTATATTCAATGCTTAATTCTGCATAAAACCCAAAAAATCCATTCTATGTTACAACTATATTAACTTCCAAGAAAAATAATGTTGGTTTGAGTTTGTTTTGATTTTGTGTTTAGCATTCAGAAGTCAAAAGATGATAGAAATGCAACTAAAACCTGAATTTTGCAGTAATACCTTACTCAGGTATCTCCTTACCTGTAATGCTAAACAATTGTTTTAAACATGTTGCTCTATCAAAAGGATAAAGGCTCCTACTCTGAGGAGTTTCTTGTGTCATTCTCTTCTAAAAGATGTTATTTATTCTGGTTACTATATGAACACTGCAATAAACATTCTTCATTGCTGTCCCTGACGGGTTTCATTTTCTAATTAAAACATAGTCATGTTTTGAAAAAATTTTAGCACAGAATTTGGGGCTGTTAAGAAAGTACTTAGACACTTCAGGTCAAATTGTAAAATAAGCATTTCGTAAGAATTTTCAGTAGCGTACATACTTTTTTTTTTGCTTCTAATATTGTTTTGACTAATTGTTTTTTGTATAATTAATGTAACCCCATTGTCAATACTGTCAAATATTTGCTGAATGAAGTTTGCAAAGATGTTTCCTGATTAGCCCTGGTCTAAATGGTGATATAGTCATATATCTATTAATTTGAATACCTATGAGTTTTATGAAATAATTTAGGTGAAGCAATGTGAAAACCATAGTTCTTATAAAAAGCAGTGCAAAAGTTAGAGTTTGAATTTTCACTGTTGTAGCCATTTTTTACTGGCATACCAATCAAAAAACATAGAAATTGGTATTTAATATTCAGTTTTTTAACAGCTGTGGATAGATTAATCTCTTCAACTACTGCTTCAAATACCTCAAGACACTGAATGTACAATACTGTACTGTAACATACAGTAAGATAAAACATGCAACTTTAGAAGTTAAAGGATTATGTAGGCTTTAAGTTGGTTTTATTTTTCCTTTTTTCATAAAATAGTTTTCCAGAATTTTGCGTTCTAAGTGAATGTCAAACCTTCTAAAAAAACCTTCCTGAAGATTTTGCTTGGGTTTGTTTATTTTAATTCGCTGCTGAAATGGAAACTGCTAGGATAGAAGTAATAACAGGTGGCAGTGTTTGTTTCTTCTCTAGATCTTGCCCTAATCTCTGATCCTTTCATTTACAGTCTTATTAACACATTAATATAGTTTAGGTGATTAGACATTTCCAACACACATTTTTGCAGTCCCCAGGTCCTAACACAAGGACTCAAAAAATGAGTTTATAGCTAGAATTTATTAGGACCTTCAGCTTTATTTCAGCAAATTATTTGTCACACTTGCCTTTCAAGCTTCATTTTACATTGTTATTTTCAGCATTCAAAGTATTGCAGAGCAACAAAGTATTGCAGAGCAAAGTAAAGCTTCTCTTTCTGAGACTGCAAATTATACAAATTTTATTAGGGGAGAGGGCCTTAGAAGCACTCACCCTTCTTCATATAAAGCCTATTGCCTGTCAGAATTAGTCTTTCTCAACAAATGCCATGAGAACAGTGGTGTTAAATAGAAAAATGCATCAAATTAACTTGTTTTAGCAAGTCATGTGGTCATATAAAGATTCATATATATTGTTCAATTGCTTCTTAAAAGGGCTACAGGAAAAAGAAATCATTTTTTAGGTACTTTCGCTGGCCGTCAGCTCTCAGTTTATCGTATTTGAAAATTCACTGGTGGTATAGTTTATGTAAGTAACCCCGCTATGTTTAAGTTAAAAAACAGCAACCAATAGTGATATGGTCTTCTGGAAATAAAAGTTACACAAAGTCCCTCCACTTTTGAAAAGAGAAATTCTTACAACAAATACATACAGTGAGATGATGTTTTGCAGTTTTCTCCATAAAGGTTTTATCATTCAATGGAATGCTTTAATTTTTCCTGAAATTTCAAGTTATTTTGCATTTTTTGCATTGAAATATTGAATACTGGGTAACATCTGTATATATAAAGGTATATATTTTCTGCATGCTATGCAGTTTGTTCGGGAAAATCAAAGTGAATTTTTTTACAGAATCTTCAATAAAGGCTGTATGTTTGAACATAGTAGAAGTTTTACTGATAAATGTACAATGTCCAGACTTAGTCATACATTAAGACCAAACCCTATTCTAGAAACACTAGATTAAACTTAATGATACATTATAAAGTCTATATTATGAACTTATTCTCAGCCTTAAAAAACTGATACAATTTTCCAATGCTAATCATAACATTACTTTTTGAAACAGGACTAAAATCCTAGTAACACTTAGACATTCTACAAGATATTAATTTCACTGTTTTTTGACATTGCTAGTAGCTGTGCATTTCTATCTTGAGAAGTAATCCCTTCCTAAAACAAGAGACTCTGCAATTTCCCAGTAACAGTCATGGGCATTTTGAGTAATAGCACAGCACAAAGAGTTTTGTGATTTTTATTTTGTCACCTCATCTTTGGAGGTGACAGTAAATACCTGCAGAGAAGAGGAGGAGGAAATGAAAAGCAAGACAACGGCTCTAATACTGAATTGTCTGATGTAAAATCCAGCTGTTATGAATTACTGAGTATTTTTGACATAAACAAGTGGTTCAGAGTGTCTGTATGAAAGTATCTAGTTTATTAGTACTTACAATACAGGAGTTCTAAGTAAGCCAAAGCATAACTGAAAGTGTGAATTGTCAGGAAAAAAAGTATTATTATGGTAGTAGTGAAGGACACAAATATTCATTTAGGCCACAGTATTTGGGAGAGTGGAGCATTTAGGGTATTTCTAATTTGTCGTTTCTCACTGAAATACATGATTTAAACAATTCTTTTCATTCCAGCTTTCACTGATGTATGCAAGTGTAAAATACTGTTCTGCTGTAACATCAGCATAAAAAAGTGATTAAGAATCCGATACTTCTGCTTTTGCATATTATGTGTGGGAAACGATAGAGGTGACGATTTGTCTAATTGCTCTACTGTAGTTACAATTATGGAGAAAAGGTCAATCTAGTCATTGTCAATTAAACTGCAAAAGAAAACACATTTTGTAGCCCTGAAGAACCATTATGTCAATTTTATGCTGTTCATCAGTGTATAACACAAGTGCTAGGATATATAAATCTTATCTTTCGTGGAATTACAGCGGACTTGCACTATTACAGGCACTCGGTGCTGCTGAGTAGAGATAACCTTAAGTACTTCTGTTAATTGCATGTTCTTTCATTGTCTCATATTTCTCAAGATTTGTGTGCAGTAAAACCTGGCTGCTTTAATGAATAGAAATGGATATGCCAGAGTGCACTTTGACCCTTCTGTTTTCACACCATTAAGAGGTTATGAGTGACAAAAAAAGATCTTTATCTTGTAGCTGCTATAGTGTTGGCATCAGCTTTAACAAATGTAGTAATGTTAAATATTGAAATACTTACTCTGAATTTGATATAGGACCTATACAAAAGAGTGCAGCGGTATCTTAAATGTGACACTCTTTTTTCTACTTTTTTTTCTTTCCCTGGTGTTTTTCCTTCACTCTTGGTCCTCATCAGGATATACACATAAAACAAAGGTCAGTTATAAGAATAATTCAATATAAATACAGTCCTGACAGCTCTGTTAAGCATGGTTATGTTTCTGTAGGTTGTCCTGAAGATGTGCTTTGCACTGAGACATAGTTTTTATTAAAAAAATGCTTCAAGGACTGTCAGAGTACGGTAAAATTTTATGTGCAAGTTTTGTTCTTATTCAAATAATCAACAAAACAAGGGTGTTTTTTTATTGGTTCTCATACCTGGAAATTCCCTAAGAGAAAGGTTGAATCTTTCATTATACCTCTAAAAGAAAGATTCTCACTGTCTGAACACAGGTTGTTCTCTTATGCTGCCAGCACCTAATGGAGCTGTATATGTCAAACTGGGACATTGAATCAATATTAATTAAAAAAGACAATTTAGAAGTTGACTTAACCTCTCAATTACACCTTTGACATGAAGAGTTACTTTGTTAACATATGATAGGAGCACAGGAAATACAAACATAGAAAATGTTGAAAGATGCTTTTGGGATACACTCTCTATCAACGTGCTGAAGGTACTGATAGAGGTATTCATAGCTGTGGAGGTATCAAAAATACCTACAAGGCAAAATTGCAAATACCAAGGCACCATGTTTAGAATGAAGGTGTAGAAAAGTAATAACAGCCAGAGGCAGAGACAGCTGCTTGCAACTGGGCCCAGAAGAACAGTCAGCTGACTTTTTTTATCCACGTGTGTAGATTGGCATAATTCAAAAGAGCACTGGCTGGAAGTCCTACCAGGCCCTTCATGTATTCTTCTTGGTATATTTGATTAGAGCAGGCTTTGAACTTATTTCAGCATCCCATCATTTGTTTTAGTTTGAACCAACATTTTTGCTTAACAATGCAGGTTTTTTTTGATCAGTTTCTTTCTAGGCTCATGGGGAAATCTTCTTGAAAATATGAATCAGTGGTAGCTAGACCATGATCATCTCTATTTCCAAATACTGCATACCTCTAGATATCATCTTTTTTGGTTGTGTTTATGTCTTTATTGTGTTTAGAAAACAATAATAACTAGTGAAATCTGATAGAGCTGGTGTTGGTAGGAGCTATGCCTGAGGATTGCAGGTATTGTGAATGGGAAGTGGGAGTGGAGTAAAGATCTCATCTTGTCTCTTCTGCTTATTTTTCAAAAGAAAGGATAAACTGGTAGTATGTGGGGCTAGATTCTGTGTCTAGATATTTATGTTTGTGTTAATTTACTTTGCAAGTGGAGCTGCAGTTGTTTATCCCATTTGTCCAATGTCTGTGCTATCATCTGATTGCAGTCAAACATTCAGGCAGGTAACGCTCGTACTTCCAGCAGACAGCTCTGGAAAAACAGTGGAGGGAGAAGTGCGAGGAGAAGAATTGTGCCTGGGCTTGGAGTCACTGTGACCTTTACACTTTCCCGTTCTGTGGAAGACAAGGGACAAGATGGAAGCTGTTGAACTGATTGTTGCTTCATAGCCTTTGATAAGGCACAGGGTATTTGCTATTTGGAGGCTTTGGTTGACCTTTTAAAATAATTTTCCATTATGCAAGTGTGTTTCTGAATTCTGCGAAGAAGGAGAACTTTGATACCTACCATGTTTGTCTTGAGCTCTTGGTACACAGATATACAGGACTTGATACACAGGATACTGGACTTTCAGGGAGGGATTGATGGATTGAGGAACTAAAATTCACAGTCTGAAACAGTGTTGTGCATGATATTCAGTAATTCAAGTTTGATCTGCACATTTTGCTAAAAAGTCTTTGTTAAATAACATATGCTCTAAAGTTATGACAGAGTAGTTGAATCTTGAAGTTTTAATTAGTTTCACATTAGATAGCAAGTACATGAGGAAGAGAGATTTTATTTTTAGCATCATCCTCTTTGCAAGCAGAATTAGTTTTATGCTTAAAAAAAAGTATGAAACATTATGTATTTGTTTGCGTAATGAATTGGTTAAAAGAAGGAAATTTAGAAATACTGAGATATTTGGAAAACTGTATGGTCCTGTAAATAAGGTATCAGAGCTGAGTGCTATTATAGGCATTATTGTTACTGTCTTGTTTTTTTAACCTCTTGTTTAGTTAATTTATTCCTTTACAAAATAAGAAGAGGAAACTACCTTTTTAAGGACTACTAATGAAAAGGTCTGAAATATTTGTTGTTCCATCTACAAAGCACAAATGGAGAGAAATTGTTCATTGTATAAATTGGGAATTGAATTTAAGAATTGAATTTAAGCTATATTTCAGTATCTCGTAATTTGAAAATCTGTCTTAAGATTTAAGCATCTGATACCATACATCAGACTGGCAGTATTTGTTACTCTGCAGGATTCTTTTAATATAATGAAAAAAGACTAAATGGAGTATCATTTATTTATAAAGACTATTTCATAGATTTGAGATTTACTGTATTCATTTTTATACTTGCTGTGCTTCCTAGGAAAAGGAATAAGAATCTGTTAAATACTTGGAGAAAGAGGTCAGAATGCTTCACTTGCTGCTGTAGCACTGGGAACTCTCTAATACTTAACAGAAGTTGAGATTTGTAGCTGTAGCATTGTGCTGCAAGGGACATACTGCTTGATTTCTTGGGAAATTTCTTCTTCCTGGGTAGTCTTGTCACATTCATTTATTTCTCAAGCAGCAAAATAGGGGCTAAGAAATATTTATTTATTCATAAATTTGAAGACTAGTCTAGCTCATATTTGTAAATCCAATTTTTATATCCTTCAGAATGAAGTTAATATCATCTTTCTTTCACTTTAGAATCTTACTCTTATTTTTTCCATGCATTTTGGTTTCTTAATTTGAACCTAGGCCGGTGTCATATATTGAAAGAGATTGGGGAGAGATTGGCAGTCATTTGTTATTTGTATGTATATCTTCTAGGTGCAAATAAAAATTACAGCTGTTGAAATCTTTGGGTGATGCAAGAAGGAGAGAGGTAGTAAACAACACTGAAGATAGACTGTTGGTGCCAAGCAATCTAGATTATTTCAGTGAACTAAGATCATGCTGGGAAAAATGCGTTTCAGTATAGCCGTATACAAAATTGTGTATTTAGGAACATAGAATGCAGGATATACCTGCACAATGGGGAAAGTTACACCTTTGAGAGTAGTGGTTCTCAAACAGATTTAAGGATTACGAAGAGTAAAGTGAAATGACTATGTAAGCATGGTAAAACAGCATTTGTTGAAAAGGACTGGGGCAAAGAAACTTATTTAATTTTTGCATACACCCTTAAAAAAGATAATATTACAGTGTGGCAAACAGCTCCCAGATTAATATATTTTAAAGTAAAGGAGTATAGTCTTACAGCTCAAAAATTTCAAAGACAATTGACTTGCAAAAGAAGTGTAGAGGAGTTTTAAGATAACAGCTGGTGACATTTTAAAATCTGTAAATAAAAATGAAATAACTTGCATTTGGAAATAGACATTTACATCTGAAATAAAATACATTTAAAATAATAATTATGCCTCAGAATGAATTACAAAGGAAAATGAGTTCTACTTGCTTTTTTTTCCCCAGATTGTAAATGACATGTTATAAATTTTCCAGAAACCACTCCTTGCTACAAGCAATATCATTAGAATAGGATCATTCAGCCTGGACCTCAGGGGGTCTCTAGTCCATTCGTCTGCTCACAGCAGGATCAGCTGTGAGCCCAGACCAGGACTCTGGACAGTTAAATATCAAAGTCTCCAAGGATGAGGTCTGCACAACCTCTCTGTGCCACTGCTTGGCAGTTCCTATGGGGAAAGGTCTGAAGCAGACATTCAATTTGAAACTCTTGTTTCAAATTGCACATTTTTCCCCCTCATTCTCCCAGGATGCAGCACTATTAAGAACCTCATTCTGTCTTGTTGATGACCTTTCAGGTGCAAGAAAGCTGCTTCATGTGCCCCCAAACCACTTCTCCAGGCTGAAAATGCCCCTCTCCCTCTGCCTCTCAGCCCCTGACCATCGTGGAGGGATAATGTTGACCTCCTTTGCTGTCTGAGTGTGCTGCTCACTCATCGTGCTCTGCTGTCTTCCAAGAGTCCTTTACTGCAGAACCTTTTCCCACCTGGTTGGTCCATAGCCTGTCCTTCCCCTTGCAGACAAGTGCAGATGAAGATCATAGAATGGTTTGGGTGGGAAGAGACCTTTGAAGGATCTCTAGTCCAACCTCAGTGCCTTGAGCAGAGACATCTTGAACCCGATGAGATTGCTCAGAGCTCTGCCCAATCTGACCTTGAGTGTTTCTAGGGTTGGGGCATCTGTCAGCTCTCTGAGCAACCTGGGCCAGTGTTTCACCACCCCCGCTGTAAAAAACTTTTTCCTTACCTTTAATCCAAATTAAACCTCTTCTGGTTTAAAACCCTCTTGTAGCATAAGAGGTCCTGCTGAAAAGTTTGTCCACATCTCTCTTGTAAGCACCCTTTAAGTACTGAAAGACCACAGTAAGCTCTCCTTGGAGCCTTCTCTTCTTGACACCACTTGTTGCCCACTGGGACTCTGAGCATTGGCCATTGCCCTCTGGGTACGACAGTCCAGCCAATTCCTCATACACCAAACAATCCACCCATCAAATTAATTTCTCTCTGATTTAGAGAGAAGGATATTGTGGAGGACCATGTTAAATAGTTAATAAATCAACTGACCATGACTGATAAATTATGTGACTGTGTTAGATAGTTATTAAATTTGAAATTGATTTAGTGCAGTTATTTCATTGTTATGAGCTGTGCTGCTGTTTGAAAATCCTACAAAAATGTTTTCTAGGATCTTTGTGTCACAAGCTTTCGAATTGTTTTCCATTTATATCTGGATTTCAGTACCTGCATGACTTTACTACTGCTAACCTCTCTATACTAAGCCAAGTTGAACAGCAGCTAGTTCAGAAAGTAGTAGTAGTGTCTTCTGGGAGGAAAAGAATGTCCACAGACTGACTGTTAGTACTGTGCCACAGAGCTCAAGGGTTCGTTAATACAGACTTCTTCAGATGTGTAGAATAGCTAATTTAATTTTACTGCTATTCCTGAAAAATATTAATAATTTTTCCATAGTTACTATATGCACATTCTGAGCATTTGTGGAAGTATTTAATTAATATATTACTGTACAAAACTACTTTCTTGGTTTTTATTAGTAAATCCAGATAATTCTCTACCCATTTTTGGGCTTTTTTTTTTTTTTTTTTAATTAATTTTAAGTGCATTATGGTGCTCTAAAATAGACCTCTGCAATTTCCTGGGATGCTCAAATGCCTTCCAAAATTCAGGCAAGAATACCTGTAAATTATTTTTATCTATCTTCATATACCAGGTACTTTTTTTCTTTTTTCATGTAACTGAAACAATGGCTGTAGCAGGTATTACATAACCAACAGTACTCTTTAAGGAAAGTATCCTATAATGTATGCTTCAGGCAGTGATTAGCCTCATAAATTCTGGTTCACAGTACTTCTGTGTAATTATTGTTAAAGCCTTAGGATATTAGTAGGGCATTAAACAGGCCATCTTCTCTTCTTTACATATTGTGTATCGCTTCTGTAATTTCTCAGGAAAAAAATGGTATTTAGATGTAATTAACCTAAAGAGCTTTTAAGAGATTACAAGTTGAGCTAGGCAAAATGGCATAAGCCCTTCATGTTTTATTAAAGAGCTGCCTTGAATGGCTTGTGCTGTCCCATGGCTTTAACAACTTAAATGTGAGATTCTTCATTTTCACTGGGTATAATCATGATTCTATTTCATGTTTTATGCAAGCAACGTCTTATGCAATCTTTTCATTTGAGCCTTGTGTTTAACTTATTAAAATTTAAGTTTTTCTTATGGGAAAAGAGAAATTCAGGAAGAAAGTCAAGTAATCTAAGTAATTTGTGAAAGCAAATTTGAAGAGGAAATACTCAACATGAAACTGACAAGGTATAAGTGCTTATAGTAGGATTTACAGATACATATTTTTTCCTAAATAAAAAATGTGTCATGCTTATTTGAATACTTTGAAGGCATTAGAAAAACACTAGAACTGATGAGAAACTAAAATAAGCATATTTCTTCTAGAAATAACTGGGAAACACTTATTTTCAGTTTGCAACATTTGATATGACCATTCAGATAAGCTGGGTGTAGCACCAGTATTTTTTCCTTTTTACAAGAAGAGGCTGAGAGTAATAGACCAGTAACTTTATTATGTTCTGGGAAAAGTTTTAACTTAAGCACTTAATTTTAGTTGACCTCAACTTTCTTTAAAAAAGATGAGGGATATGAAGACTATTGATGGTTGTGCTTGCAGATGTAATTTACAGAATTTATTAAAACTTCTAATGTTCTATATTCTCTGGTCATGGGTATTTATTGATTATTACAGATAAAGAAATAGTTTTGCACTCTTTTTCTAACTGATATTTAGTGATAAAAAGGTTTCCTGAAAAAGCTGCCAGGATCATTTATGTATTCTTCACTTATTACAGAATCAGGGAATGGGTTAAGGCAGAGAGGGACCATTGGAGGTCACCCAGACCAGCCTCCATGCCCAAGCAGGGTTATACTAGAGCATGTTATTCAGGACTGTGTCCAGACAGCCTTTGAATATCTCTGGTGAGGGAGACTCCACAACTCCTCTGGACAATCTCTTCCCGTTCTCCGTCACCCACACAATAAAGTTCTTTCTGATTTTCAGGTGGAACTTTCTGTGCATCAGTTTCTGCCCTTTGTGTCCTATTGCTCAGGACCATGGAGCAGAACCTGCTCCATGCTCTGACTCCTGCAGACACTGACAGATGTCGATAAGGTCCCCTCTCAGCCGTCCCTTCTTGAGGTTGAGCAGGCCCAGCTCCCCGAGTATTTTCTCATGAGATGCTCCAGTCCCTTTATCATCTTTGAAGCCTCTGCTGGACCCTCTCCAGGAGCTCCTTGTCTGTTGTCCTGAGGAGCCCAGAACTGAGCGCAGCACTCCAGATGTGCCTCACCAGGGCACATCTGACCTTGATCCCTCCCTTGACCTGCTGGCAATGCTCTTCCTGATGTGCCCCAGGATCCCTTCTTGGCCCCAGGGCCCTGCTGGCTCAGGGACACCTTGTCCACTCCCAAGTCCTTCTCCTCAGAGCTGCTTTCCGGCAGGTCAATGTACCTGTCCTGGTTGTTCTTCCCCTCGTGCAGGACTCTGCATTTGCCTTTGTTGAATTTCAGATTCTGCCCATCTCCGCAGCCTGCTGAGGTCCTTCTGAAGGGCTGCTCTTCCTGGCTTTGTGTCATCAGCAAATTTGCGGAGGTGTCCCTTCATCCAAGTTAAACAATACAGCACCCAGTATTGAATTCTGGGAGACAGCGCTGATGGCAGGCCTCCTGTGAGACCCTGTGCCACTGATCACAGCCCTTTGAGAATTGCCCTTCAGCCACTTCTCAGTCCACCTCACTGTCCGTGTGTCCAGCCTGCACTTCCTGAGCTTGCTCATGAGACTATCGTGGTTAAAATATGAGAATATCAGTGTCAAAAGCCTTGCTGAAGTCCAAGTAGACAATATCCACTGCTCTCCACCCATCTATCAAGGCAGTATTAGAATTATCTAAATGCTGTCTTTGGAACTCTGGAATAGCAGTTGGCATTGATACAGCAAATGTGATTTCTTCTTCTTCCCCTATATTTTTATAGCATTTATTTTCTGTTTATGTATTTTCTGTTCTGTATTTGGAAATTCATATATATAGAAATTGTTTAGGGCTAGATTTACCTGATCTTGGTTTGGGTTTTCCAATGAATTGTAGTTAGTATTTAAATGTAATTGGAGTTGCATAATAACTAAAAAACTCCCAGTAACAACCAGGCCCCAAAACAAAATACATGTAAGTAGAGAGCTGTATAGCATTTAAAATGTTACCTTTCTGTGAATATGTTGTATCATCTGATGCAGATATATGTGTTGTAATATCCAAATGTAGTATCAGATTATTAGAAAGAGATTGTTAAAATATCTAGGAAGGAACTAGATATTCAATAAGTTGCTGCCCTGTAGTTGTTATCTGGCATTCCATAGTAATCACTTGGTGCTTTAATCATTGAAATCTGTGAGCTGATCGTGTACAAACTGGTATTTCCTAGCAGTACAGAAGAGAAAAGGCTCATTGTTTCAGTGCTCATGGAGTATTAGGCAATCTTGTTTAACTTTGGGTGGCTAAGAGCTGGTGACAGGGCAGTGAGCTCCTCGACTAGCTTGTCATTAACGTGCTAACAGCAGTCATCTGTTCATGCCCTGTGCATAGTCAAAATGAAAAAGGCTTTTGAACACAAAAGCTGAGGGGAGATTTATCCTGAGCCCCAAAAATGAAGGTGATGAATCAGGTCAGAGCAGAAAGAGAACCTGATGGGTCTTTGAAAAGCAAGACAAGAAGCTGCCTCCTGCTATACGTCTACTAAAAATAGTGGTGCCGTGTATTGCTAAGAGGAACCTTTGGTCTACCACAGAAAGAAAGTGTACCGAAGTTTCATTGTGCTTAGGGCTTTTAGTGCTAGGAGAATAAATTGGTCTCTGTTACTATGAATTCACTTTCCAAACAATCTTTATCAAGATACTCCTGTACTTCTCGTTATTGTTACTATCTGAAGATGCTGCATATGAGACATTTATACTTTCATTAGGTGACACCATGGATAATCATTATAGGGAATGTGAAAAAGTAACAATAGTGGCGGTCACTCGTTGAATGAAAAAGTGATGAGCCAAGAGGTTTATGGGTGCTGGGAGATTGTCATAATAAGGACATATATTCAGTTAGAGATTCTAATACTGCTATGCCCGATAGAAGCTTAAGCTCCCTCATCTGAAATTACTATCTTGTTTTTTCTGCTTGCATGTGACTGCAAGTCAGAAAATTACTTTAAAAGAAGTACATGAATAATCCTGTTCTTTATTTGGTCGCTAAAATCTCACTAATCTCATTTGTATATATGCAAGTGATTAATTTAAGCATATGTTGAAATACATTGTTGAATTCACTCTTAAATTGGTAGAGTGGAAGAAGGAGGTATAATCTCTTTTTTTCTGCAGAATTTCATCTTTATAAAAATGGATTTGAATGAAACTGGTACTGTGACAAGTATGTAAAAATCAACTTCTATTTTGTCGCTGAACTGATTTAAGAAAGAGGATCGCTGATTTTAATTTAAGCACTTTAGAAAGCTTTATTCCAGGATAGAACTTCTTTACAGTGACAAGCAAGTGGTTCTGGAGTATCTGTACTAACATTTATAGTGATTAAAGTTATATTGCTTCTGAGCCCATTAAAATCCAGTTAAGCATATTGAATTTTAATCTATAGAGACGAAGGAAGTCAGATGCATGTTGGTTCTAGAAAATCCAGACATAAGTGCTTCTTCAGGGCCAAAGTCTTATGGCCACACTTTTTCTCAGTTCTCATACATCTGCATTATGTTACTTCTGTTTTCCCAGTTCACTCATGTCCTAATTTGTCAGCCCTGTAATAGCATCACAAATTCTGGTTTGTTTGCAGTGGTTCTGCACCAGGTTATCTGTGTAGATCTCAGGGCCAAATGGCGTTGGGAATGAGAAGATTTTCTTCACAAGTAATTTTCTTTGTATTATTTTCCAAAACCTTTTTTTTTAAAAGTAATGTTGATACAAGATTTATGAATTTTGCTTTCATTAAAACATGTAAATCTTATCTGACATTTACCTGTTATACAGAAAGCAGATATCTACTGGGCAAATATTTGGTTTTATTTCATAATACTTGTTGAAAAATGACTGGAGCTAGTGCAGTATCCCAGTTGTCATCTTAAAATATGTGTGTTCTCAATAAAATCATAGCTCAAAGGATTATAGGCACTTGACTTTTATGGATGCAGTTTAGCCATGCTGGTGTTGGTGTGTTTTCTTCACAGCTTCCTGGAGCTGTGACACCACCACAGTGTGGGAAGTTTCAGGGCCTTGGAGAGCAGCTGGGGCACAGCTGGATGGACTTTGGGCAGCAGCACCCCTGGTAGCCTCTAGGATTCCCAGGAGTGGGATATGTCTGACTGCTGAGCTGTATATGCTAATGTCAGATGGACTTCAATGAAGTTTAATGAAATATAGCAACTTACTGGGAACACGTGTTGAAAGTTTTACTGTTGCTTCTCAATATGACAATGCCAAAAAGTTTCTAAGTTGCTGTATGGAAAAAAGTGGCCAAAAAAATATGTGACACAAAGTAATTTCAGAGAACCCTCCAAATGAGAAAAAAATTACATTCTACCTTAATCTTAATGTTCCTTGAATGAACAAAAAGTATCAATTTTTTGTTTAATATTACATTTTCTTCTGGGAGTACCATGTGCTAATGTAGTCTGTCTACATACCTTTCATTTAGCCATCATACGATCTCATTTTTAATTATTTAAAACAGCAAATGAAAATGAAACTATTGATGTATAGCTTTTCTTTGGTTTGGGTTTTGTTTTTTTCAAATTTAAAAAAATTAGTGACTGCAATTAACATGCAGTTAATTACCTGTTAAATGTAGAGGCAAAAGGAGTCACCAGATTGTAACAAATGGACCTTTGAAAAACTACTTGCCCAGTATTTTGTGGACCAAGATTGTTTCTTGATTGAGTAGACTTAAAAAAAAGATACGGAGCATTTGGAACTTTAAAACACAACTTGTTTAGAAACACGGTAATGAATACAGATTTAGCTCATTTAAAAACCTCTTAGGACTCACCTGCTGCTGTAATAAAGTGGGAGGGAAAATTCCCAGAAAAGAGAGGGAAGGAAGCATTGACTGCAAAGTAGTTACAGTTACAGTGTAATTGCTAACTTTGCCCCTGAAGTTGTGACACAGCTTATAAGAAAGATGCAATTGTTAAGAAATATAAAAATAAGTAGAAATATTTGTAATTTTTAAAATTTTAGATACACTTGCTATTATCTTACCATGAGATGGTGATGTTAAATCTGCTATATAAGGATCACACAGCCAACAACACAATTTTCTAACTTAGATCAGTGTTTCTTTAATAAAAATCTTCCTGAGAAGGGACCCAGTGACATAATAAAAAAATACTAAGTTTTCTAAGTACAACTAGTCAGAACTTGGTTAAGACTGGTTTTGACTACGGGCTGGAAAATACTTGGAAAAGAGTCTGATAGTACAGCATTTAGGGATTGTAAGTAGGTTTCCAAGGCCTTCTGGGACGTTTCATAGACACAGATATTTAAAGGATTTGGATCACATTGTTTCTTCCCTCTCATTGCTTTTTATGCTGTCTTATTTTACCTTTCTTAGTTTGGAATAACACCCCTTTACCTTTCCAAGAAACTGAAAGTAAAAGAGTGTTCATCTTATTTTTTATTCAGATAGGGAAGGGGGATGCGCCAAAGGAGAAAGGTCTGTCTGGAAGCGTTCTGAACTTCTGTCTGCTGAGTTGCTGACTTTTTTTGGCTCAGATTAACTTGTACAATTAAGGATGAAAAGTTAATGCTGCAAAAGATTCACCCGCCCACGTATTTTTATCTGCGAGAAAGTGTTTGCAGGGGAAAAGTCTGTGCACAGAAAATGGACACCTGCTAGATGCATAATTAGATGTATTTGGCCTGAAACCTGTGCAGATTCGTTGTGTGTTTCAACATTTCAGTGCCCCACAGCTACCACCAAAACCTGTAAAGACCTAGAGGAACTGCCAGCAGTTACTTCACTTGTGCCCAGAGAAACCTGAGCTTTTTATTCAGTTTTTTTAAAATGTGAAGAGAAGATAGGGCAGTGCTGCCAAGTGCATGTGCTCTGGTCTGATCTTCTTTCTGGATCTGCCAGCTGCAGACCAGCTGTGCTGGCCGGAATGATGCCAGAACTGCAGGCAACCCTGCAGACAGGCTTTGTGCAGACAGGCAGCAGCAGGGGGAGCTCAGATTAATGAAATCTGTTCTTCTCAGACCTCTTTTGAAGGAGTGGAGGTAGGCAAGCTGGCCCCAGTGACAGCCTGGCTTGGCATCCATGTGACAAACCAGAAATGATATGTGATTTCAGTGAGTACTGAATGAATCTGTTCTGGGGTTTGTCAAGACAGCCACACAAAATGACTCTGTCCAGTATCCTAGTGTTCCAGTTGGAGTGGTGCTAGTAGCAGTGCTACACCTGGTGTATTATCCTATTTTATGTCTGTGTCTCTGCTGCTGTCTTTGTGATTCCCACGGAAAGAGTTATGGTTTAGCTTTCCCTGCTTTATGATTAGACAGGGTTTGCTAAAATCTGGTTTCAAAGTTCCATGTTTGAAAATAGATTTTCTGCGTATCAGCGCTTAAGCTCAATTATCATATCAACTCTTCCCTGCCATCAGTACATTAGCAACAGAAGATGACAGAAAGGAAAGGAGGGGATGAGAGATAGAGGAGACCTGTAGGCCCAGCTGCAAAGTTAGATTGTAAATCCTTTGAGGCACAGGCATAAGGAGAAAAATCATAAGAATAAAACAGGTTATTTACTGATGTTTCCATATTCAACATACTAACCTGCTGCTTTCAGAAGGCATTATAAGGGTCTAATAATTGCCTTGCATCAGTCCTTCTCCCAAATTTTTTTACTCTAATATTGGTGAACTTTGTCTAGATTAAGTAGATTTTGTAGTTTGCTCTGTCTTTTCTTCATGCTTTTTACAATTGGAATTCATCATATGTCCATAAGTTCTTCCTCTGCTGCTCACATGTTGTTCCCACAGTGAAGATCAACACTGGCAGAGGGCAAAATCACACTCATCAGTGCAACTTATAAATGGCTTAAGCACAGCTAGAAGTGTTTTGCAGAGCTATCATATGGTTCATGATTTGTGTGTGATGTTTGTCCTGAATGACGTCTTTCCAGGAACATGTACATCTCCCCAAAAAAACCCCAAAAATTACACCCTGAGGTGCATCCCCGTATTCACAGTTTCTTTGGAAACAAAAGAGAGATTTCCTTGTCAGTACATAGTGCATTGCACCAAATATCTTTAGACTTACTTGCAAAATTGTGTGGTGTCTGTACCTTCCCAAAGCTATGACTTTTAGTCATGTTGCCATTGTATTAGCTGCAGGCTATGAGCTTTTCTGTCATCCTTTCTGCATTTTTAGTTGACCTTAGGCATCTCATGTCATGATGGCTTTTCTTATGCTTGCCCTGCTGCTGCTCAAGTTTCTTTTCTCTCTTGCCTCCTAACACGGTAGTGTTTTCTGCTTGCTTTCTCTGAATTAGGTGCATGAAGATGGCCTATAAAGTTCTGTGCTGTTATGTTAATCTCAGAAGTTTTTGGTCTTTGGATATTTCATGACTGGTTAGCGTTTAGAGATGAAGAGATTTTCTTGAGTAGTAATTTAAATAAGCTTCCCTAGTTTGATCAACATTCACATACCGAAATCAGGGTTTTTTTGGTATACTTTTCCAGTTTCTTACTTCACTTTGACACATGCAATTTTTCACACTAAGAGTTCTTTCCTTGTCTAATATTCTCTTTATCTTTCCCAATGGCACTATTCTTCAAACCACATTTTGTAACTTCTACAATTAAAAAATAGTACATCGCTCTCCTCTTTCCTTAATCTGTTTTTATTTTTCACTCCATCACTTGTATCACTGTAGATTTTCTGTTTCTTGCTCTTTGGAAAAATTCATCAGAGTATCTTGATGTTGCAGATCTTCTAACCATTGATAGCTGTCCCAGTGGTGCTAACTTGGTTGGTTGCATAGTGAATATATGACATGACCAGGTTTTCTGTTCAGGATGCATTAGTGTGCTTGTGAATTCAACCAAACTCTCCAAGCAAACCTGAACTGAGACATTTGGAAAAAGGATTTGTGAAATATAGTTAAAAACATTGATTTTTAGTGGCTAATACAACTGAAATTCATATTAGTCTATATAAAATACCGACTGGTATTTTAAGATATATTTATTACACTGTGTTGGTCCATTTGTTTGTGACTTGGACTAAGTTGTATGAAAAAATTATCATCCCTGTGCATTGGTGCTTGATTTTTTCCACTCTCTTGCACTAATCAAACTACTTAAACAAGCATGACAGACATTTCACTGCTTTTGAGAACTGTGGCTCATTTCATAGATCTAATGCTATCTTAAAATGTCTCAATAAATTTGATTAAGTCTACGTGTTCACTTGGAAAAGCTGTGTGTGGAAGAAGCAGTTTTGGGATTTTAGGTTTCCTTAAAAGATTTCTAAAAGAGTTATGGTACCTAACTTGAGTGAGTAATGTTCTTGCCAGTCATGTCATAAGCTTTGTGTAATGCTTGTTTACAGTGGCAGTACCACAATTGAGACCCAGTCTCTGGAATCTTGCTTCCAGAATGAATGAAGGTTGTGTTAGTTAGTTGGAAACCCCTTCAACTTCTGCATTTTCAGGTCTGAATGCCAGTTTCTCACAGTGAGGTGGCATTATTGCTAGTTTTGAAAAAAATTGCTACCTTTTCAGTAATTCTTAGATTTTCAACTGAAGTCAATCTCTACGCTTGAGTAATCCTAACAAGGTAAGAGTGGTAGAGTCTGAAATTCTGCAGGTTGTCTAAATTGTTACAAAAGATTCTATTCTAGTCATCTTCTTGAGTATGTGCTAAATTATGAGACAAGACAGAAGGCACTGTTTTCCCAGCTAGTAAAAAACTGACTACTCAAAAGAGACATTGGTCAAAACTGGGGAGAATTATTAAACAAAGGAGTAGCAACTCAATGAATGCAGTGTTTCATTTGGAACAGGCCACTAAAAGCACCAGTTGGAATAAGGGATTTCCTTCAATAAAGGAAATAAAATACTCTGGTTAAATTTTTCTTTCTACAGTTTGACGATGCCATAGCTATCCCAAAATTTATCAGCCTCTGTGATGATGTCCCAGTCTGTTTACATTCAGAACCTGAGTTGTGCCTCAGGTTGCATGTATTGGAGAACAAAAGGCTTGTGTGTCTGTGGTTGACAGGCAGTCTTGTAATACATGGCAGGTTTTGCTACCAGCTCTAAAAATTTTTTCGGCTCATGGTTTTTCCAGCACCAGATGGCAACATCTCTGTGGGATTCCACTGAAAACTGATAAATTTCACATGGATTCTAGGGGATCAGTGCCTAAGTGTATTCTAACTGGTTGCAAATCTGGTTCACAGTTAAGATGTTTGTCACACAGCAAACATCACACATGATAGATGTCATGTAATGGAAAAATAAGCCCTGTCTTCATATTTAATTTTATCAGTAAGTGTATTTTTTCAAAATAGCTTTTAGTTTTATAATAAAGAAGAGGTGTAATTAATCCAGGAAAACTCTTCAGATTAATTGGTCCCATCTGGTTATTTATCAGACAGGAAAATATTTCTTTTAAATTATATTAATGAAGCATGGAGGCAGCAATTATTATTGTGGTAGCATTGCTCTGGCCTTATTTGATTACACATTTTGTGTAAATGATCTTAGTATGTTTTGTCCCTTAAATAATATATACTTGAAAAGTGTTTTTTCTGAATGTATGATTTCATATTCTGAGTCCTTTTTCTGGAATCATCATCAGCTGTGTACTGAAGTGTCTTCCTGTTGCTTCTTTTAACAAGTGGTATAAGAGATCAACATCTCATTCGATTTTGAAAGTGCATTGGAATCAAATGATGTTATGGAACTTAGGACTTTCAGCTGTGATTTTTAGACTTTTATTCCATTTGAAATTTTATGAGGGAAGTGTCAGTCTCCAGAAGATTTTTATTTTTTTTTGTTTCAGTGCAAGTTATGATACGGTGACAAACTAGTGTGTGGGATGTTAACCCTTTCAATTCTCCATTTATTTTACAGTGCTTCTGTTTTTGTAATGAAGCAGTGACAGAGATGGCTTGACTGCACATATCCAGTCTTTTTGAGCTGTATGTCAGCAAAACTTCCTGGAAGTTTTCTGCTACCTGTTACCACAAAATATGGTTGAGAGAAATGGCAGTTTTTGCTAAGGCGTATTTATTTCTATTTTTACTGTCTTGATGTACTACAAAACACTTAAGTCCTGCTGGATTTCACCAAAGCCTATGTGAATTGAAAGGACTCTTTGGAAAACCTCTAATCTGGACATTGCAGAATGTTCAACTGGAACTCCATGCAAGCTTTAAATAGCTTTTCAGCACAGAAGGATTTTAAACAGATGCCATCTTTGGCAAAACAATCTCCTTATTGCTCTTCACTCCATAATCTGAGTCTGACTGTCATTACTTGAAGTCAGCTAGAAATGTGCATGCAAAGCAGAAAAGGAATATGTTTGCTTATAACTGCAGTTTCCAATATATAATTCCTCATTGTGTCTTCTTTCTGTGTCTGATACTGTGAAAAGCAGCAAATGAGAAAAGCGAAGCTTGTTGGATGAATTTAGAATGGTGGCTGAAGAAAATTGAGAGCCATGTGCGTCTTTGCCTCTTGGTTTTCTTCAGCTGCTCAACAGAGGGGATTATCCCACTGTGCTCACTGTTGATGAGACCTCACCTGGAGCACTGAGAGCAGTTCTGGGCCACACAATTTAAGAAGGATGTGAAGGCGCTGGGATGCATCCGGAGGAGGGCACTGAGCTGGTGGAAGGGCTGTCCTGTGAGGAGCTGCTCAGGAGTCTGGGTTTGTCCAGTTTGGAGAGAAGGAGGCTGAGGGGTGACCTCACTGCTCTCTGCAGCTTCTTGAGGAGGGGAAGTGGAGGGAGAGATGCTGATCTCTCCGAGATGCCATCATCCAGAGCATTCGTGGAGGTGTGAAACAGGACCCAATATTGCCCCTTCGTATACAGTGCTAACAGACTTTGTGCCAGTTACCGTCACTCCCTGGACGTGGTCTTTCTGTCACTTTTTAGTCCATTTCACTGTCCATTCATCCAGCCTGTGCTTCACGGCCTCTCTAGAAGGATCTTACAGAAAACAGTGTTGAAAACCTCGGAGAAGTCAAGGCAGACAATATCCACTGCTTTCTTCTCATCTACCAAGCCAGTCATTTCATCATGGACAGTGATAAAGTTGGTCAAGCATGACTTGCCCTTGGTGAATCTATGCTAACTGTTCTTGATGATCTTATTGCCCTTCCTATGCCTGCTGATGGTTTCCAGAATCAGCTGATGCATTGGCTTCTCATGGATCAAGGTGAGGTTGACCAGCCTGCAGTTCCCTGGGTCATCTTCTTGTCCTTGTAGAAGATAGTGGCATTTGCTTTTCCTTAGTTCTCAAGCACTTCTCACATTTGCTATGATCATTCAGAAGTTACTGAGAGTGGCTTTGCAGTGCCATTTGCCATCTCCCTGAGCATTCGAGTGCATCCTATCAATACCCCTGTATTTATTTGTGTTTAGTTTGAGTA
Organism: Acanthiza pusilla; assembly: GCA_036630365.1. NCBI lineage: Eukaryota > Metazoa > Chordata > Aves > Passeriformes > Acanthizidae > Acanthiza > Acanthiza pusilla. The sequence continues at coordinate 1,741,573 of JAXCHO010000152.1, read as the reverse complement.
CTCTTGAGTAGTTTCCACCATGAGTATATCATCTTTGCTCTGGACTTTTCCTGTGTTCTCTCAGAACTGGGATTCATCACAGACTGCTCTTGAAAACTGAAAAGAAGGTATTCAATACCTAAGCCTTTTTCATGTTCCGTGTCCCCTGCTTCCTTCAACAGAAGGCACAGATCTTTTCTACCCTTTCTTTTGTCCTCTGTGTGTTTACAGAAATCCTTTCCATTGTCTTTGACATCCTCAAGCAGACTCCAGTCCATTTTGGCTTTGACTTTTGTAACCTCATGCCTGGATAATTGAACAATATTTCTGTATTCCTCCCACATTATCTGTTCCTGCCTCCACTTTCTGTAGGTTTTCTTTTTGTGCTTGCATTTTGCCAGGAGCTCCTATTCCTATTTCTCTTGTAGAAAAGACCTACACAGGACCGCTGGTTTTCTTCTGCTTCATACAGAATGTTAACAATTATCAGAGAATTTAAGCAAGCATAGTTTATTCCATTTCTTTGCAAGGGGAAAGAGTATTCCACTTTCAGGAAGAATACTCTGAGCCATTATCTTTGTCTGCTACATGAATTGTTGAATTTCCTGAGGTGGATTTATCGAAATTTTATATTAATGTGTGTGTGTATGAGATTTCTTTGTTTAGTGGGCAACTCTTAATTTATGTTCTCAGGTATCTCAGCTTATTTGTATAGATCATTGGAGGTTGTGTGGCAGCTTGTTAGAAATGTATAATGATAGGAGAAAACTTTGTATTTCTTCCTTTGAAGATGTTTCTATTTTTCTCCATAGCTGGGGAAAATCTTCAGCCTCCAAGGTCAACAGGAGTATGTAACAACTTTATAGACAGTGAGCATGGAGGGTAATATTGTCTTATTTTTGAAACCTGGGCTCCTATTCATGTAGTAAGAAGTCCTTTAAAGTTTTTTTTAACCCCTTCACAGGGGTTCATTTTCTCTAGAGACATATGTGTGAGAAGTTAGCTTGGATGGTTTTGCCTCGTTATTCTTTTATTGTTGTTTATGTGTTTCTCCATTCCATACAAACAGTTCAGTGAATAAGAGGGTTTGGACTTCTTTTGTTTTATTGTTTGTTTTTTTCTCCCGCAAGATATCAACCTATATAATAGACCTATGTAGCTGGAACACTTTCTTGAATGAGCTACTTCCGTGGGGAAGGAGTATTTATGATTTTAAAAAATGATGATCTTTCCAAAGCTGCATTGGCTCGATTTTCTGTTGTCAGCAAGTGGAATACTGTTTTCATTTCTTTGTCTTTTAAATATTGCTCAGGGAGTTATGTACAATATAATTGATACATGCAGAAAGATTTAGAATTTTATATTCTGTAGTGTGCCACACTTATGTGGAATAGATGAGACTAGGAAAGATATTTTCCTTTGAGAATGATAGAGCTTAGTGCCTGAATGTTTACACCTCCTAAACCTTTTTTGCAGTGTGGTTTCTTTAAAACCTGTTACATAGCCAAGATGTTGCTATAGAATAATATTTTAGGACAGAAAAGACACTTCTAGCTGTTTTGTTAATACAGTTTTAACACAATCTAGATTTATGTATGCTATTTTACTCACAAAATTCTTAAGGTGTTTTGGGACAAGAGACATCATGCAATAATTCTTTGTCCACTGAGTGCATTGATGTTTACCATATAAAGGCCTTACAGTTCTGCTGACAAACCATAAACCCTTACATTGCCTCACAATTGTTTTCAGTAGATGATCTGCTTAAGGGAAATAATATATTGCATATGAGTGTAGGGAGCAAATGATGTCTTCTCTGAAAACATTTAAGCTTTGTAACAAAAGCCGTTGTTCCTTTACTCCATTGTCAGGAGGCATGTAAGTGTTTGGCAGGGTGTGAAAAGAGAAAAAAACATGGTTACTAATTAACAGAATCATTTGCCCATTCCAAGAAAATTTTCTTAGATACTTGAATGCATTGCATGCATGTGTGCAAGACTGCAGGTGGGTTTGTGTGTGTGCATACAAAGTCTGTGATACCCTGTGATCATATCATAGGGAGTTCAAAGGCAAGTTTAGCTGAGCCCTGCGCTGTGAAGTGCGGAGAACGGAGTCTTTGTTATTGGGTTTTTGTGTTTTTCCTTTAGTTGCCTCTTGTCACATGTGTGTCCCATTACAAAGAGAATCAATATGACACCCTGGCAGGATTAAAGTATCCAGAATAGAATATCAATACACTAAAAGTGCATTTATAAAGTCTACGACAACTGAAAGGAAATAATACAAGGTAGATAGGACTTAGTGGGTACCCACAGAACTCACAGTTATAAATACAAACCTGCATACTGTCATGCAAATAGAAAGACTTGGATCGGACACTTGCCCAATTCCTGTAAGTACTTTTCTCACATCGAGCTGAGATGGTATAGATGAGGAACTTTGATATTAATGAAGAGCAATCAAAATAATAAACTTGGTGTTTCATATACAAAACCAGAAACAGAGGCTCTTTTTCTAGAGGAGGAGAGAATAAGTAAATATCTTTTGTTAAGTCAGACCACACTGTACCATATCACTAAGTGATTCACCGGGGCTTTTACCTCTCCTTCTTTGAATGTTCCCACATTTTAGAGAAGCAAATAACATTATACCTGCGACTGCTTTAAGTTTAGAGTTCTAGGTGTCATATGTATTTGCTTTAAAATTATAGTTAGGATAATGCACCCTGTATCAGCTGAGGAGTTAGGTGGTTCGAAACCAATAGAACAAACAGAACTAGGTGAAAGAATTTAAGTACAGGATGACAGAATACATGAAATTAGGATCTTATGTAGTTAATGCTTTATAGAGAATGGGTTGCAGACACGAAGCATAATGGACTAATAGCTGTGATTTAGGTTCACAATGACAACTTTAGTATTCTAGAAGTTAGGTGGAATTGAAGCACTATATGTTCTAGTACTGAACTAGTACTGAAAAGAAAGTACACCCAAAATATAATTTTTTGTCTTCTACCTTTTCTCCTAAGTTTAATGATGAAAATTCTTATGAATTTTTAATTTACAGGGGTTGCAGTTACCTCCATTTTTCTACACTAGACATGAGTTCTCAAGTTTGTTTTTTCACCCCTTACAGAAAATGAGGTGTAAAAGACAATAGCCTTATTTCTATGTTTATCACCAATTCTCAAAGTTCCAGTAATGAGATTCTTTGGTCTCCTCTAATGCACTGCCATGCCATATTCAAAGGGTTTAAACTCAGCTCAGTAAAATATTTCCAAATCAGCAAAACAAGCAAGCCTCAATATAAATGCAGTAACTTAAAGTCAAGTACTTAATTCAATATTTTGTTGAAAAAGGATGAACTTAAACATTCTGCTTGCCTGATCTCACCTGCACATGAACTGTAGATCAATGTAGGACTGTATTTTTGTAAATCCACAATGCTAGGTGTTTCTACTTCTACTTTAAGTGTTTGACCCATGTTTTTTCAATTAATGTCTATATTTCTAAATTGCTTTTTTCCAATTTCAGCCATTTCCTAGCTAGTATCTTCTCATCTAATTTTAAGGTCCATGTATTCTTCCCACATCCTTTTTTTTCTCTTAAATGGCTGTGCCTGTATGAGCAATGTTCAGCAACTTATCAGTGCTTTCAGACTTAGTGAACTCAGTCACAATCACAGCAGATCAGGCCCTCTAGTTTGTAGTTCTGTTTCAGTGTGTACTGGATGCTCCTTAGTATTGCTTTTTTAAATTTCTCATCTTTTACTAAAGAAGTGTGTATATAAGTTAAAAATATTTCTATCTTACTTAAGCGTATGTTAAAAACTGTGGCGTTTTGAATCTAACTGCTTTATTTCATATTATGGCCATGAATTATTTTCTTGCCTAATTTGCATCAGTCAAACATTTAGGGATGTGTGTCCTTCAATAACAGTGAAATTCAGTTATGAGAAATGATGATTTGCATTTAATTTTCATTAATTTTCATATCAATTTATGATTATTTTAAAATAAAATTAATGATTTGGAACTTAATGCAATAAACATAACTTACTTGTTTTTCACTAACAAGTGAAAAGTACTTTAAAAGTAAGCAGATTTTAAAAGTTGAAATGCCACTAAATACTTAAAGGGCACAAGAAATCAATAAACAATTGTACAGTTTCTAAGAGGTTGGGTAGGCAAAAATCAGTAAATTTGTTATTGCATCATGAAGTACCACCTCTTTTGTTAGATTTATAATTTAGTATTTGCTATAGTGGGAACGATCAGAAAATCAATTAACTGGACATCACATTTGGCATTAGTTTCTGGAAATTATTGTATTTACTCCTCAGATTCTTCAGAATCAGATTCTTCATGAAAATCAAAACGCAGCTTTGATTGAAACATTAGCTAATAGGCATGAGTGATTAAAGTAACATATTCTGTAATAACAGTACATCTTAAATATTTGTGTAACACCGTCCCAAATTTAGGGTCATTGGTTTTGAATTAGTGCAATAAATTATGGTTTTTTAGGTTATTTTGAGTCTTTATATAGTATATCTTTATATAGTAATAGTACATAGCTTTTTTAAAATAAACTCTGTATATCTTTGTCAAGGCTGTTTTTTGGGAAGTATATAATCTATTCTTAAAAATACATAATGAAGGCTGAATTGGAGGTTATATCTGTGCAACTTTGAAGTATCTGCAGGTAGATTTTTTTTCCCCTTTCTGTGAACAGTTCTTGTCTATAAATAGAATTTCAAAATACAGTTAAGAGCAATGTTTGTTTTAAGAGTAAGTCCAGCACGTTAGCATAGATTTAAACAAACTTTTGAATGCTTTTTAGTCAAATTTGTGAACACGTAAAGACTTCAGAATTTTTAATGCTCTAATATATGTATTTTAGGTTTAGTTTAGATGATACCATATTCTGAGAAAGATACTGAATAATAAAATGATCTTGTTCTAACTTAATGCTATAATTTGTTGTGGAAGGCATTGTCATACTACTCCATTAGCTCAAATTCTCAGTTTTTATTTTCATTGATGTGTGCTAATTGCTTATGACAAGTAATTGAAATTATTATAAGAATCCTGTAAGATTAAATCAATAATGAAGGACATCATGACTTCTATTTTTCACTTCAGAAAATTGAAAACTAAGCTACTCTTTAATTAGGTTTTAGTTCCTTAACCCTTTTGGGCTTGTTTCAGTCTGTGCTCTGAAAATAACTGCACATAATAGTTTATATGTATAAATTCTCCAGTTCTTTCTAGTGCAAAACAGATCATTCTGGAACAGCAAGAAATGTTACTACATTTCAAGCAGTTTTTGCTGCTCAAATGGCTCAGTTGAAAGTGGAAAGACTTCAGATTAGTGATTATTTGAAGTTGCTTTCGTTGACAAAGCTGGAAACGTAATGGAAATGTGTAAGAATTGTCACCTGACTGTATATGCACTATGAGAAGAAGCACTGTTATAATAAACAATTTGATTAGAATAATTTTAAAATTACTGAAGTGTTATCTGAAGTTTCAGTTTTTTATTTTCATTTTTGAAGAAAAAAAAATGTCAATTTTTGACATATCCAGTTTCTGTGTTTGCTCCTAATTTTGACCTCCTGGTTGGCAGCACCTTCAGAATTGAGCCAACATCATTTGTGCAATTAAACCTCATTGCTTGAGGCCTGATTCTGCCTCCCTTAATCTTAGAAGTTTTTGCGCTTCATTTTAAAATGCGTGACAATTAAGTCTGTGATTTTTGTTTCATCAGTATAAGCTTCTTTGTGTCTCTTCTGCATGTGATTTTGGGAGTGAGGGGAGAGGGCAGTAGACGGTGTGATAATGTTATTGAGCCATCAATAAGCTGCCTTGTAATCACAAGCCCTTAGCTTCCCACTGCCTAACAGAGCACTCAGTGCAGATCAGGGACTGTGATGTGAGAAGGAATGCAAAAAATATAAAATATTCTGAACTTTATTTTCAGATTCAGAGGCTAATCTTAGGGGGGAAGGCGATAGGCTGTAAATCAAACAATAAGGTACAAATCATGTCAGTTGTATAAACATTTGTTTTGCCAGCGAATTAATTAAATGCCGCTTGTTCCTCATAGGACATGAAGATGCATCCAGGAAACCTAACAGTAGCCACATTACACACATTCAAATACTAAATAAGGCGTGCAGTGTTCTGTTCTCTTTCCATTTTCTGATAGATGTATGAGATTCAGTTACAGCAATTTGATGGTTCATTTGGGCTGTGTTTACTCACTAGAAGTTCTGAGTAATGAAAACTAACGTGTTGCTTACTTGTAAATAATGGATTTGGAGATTTTTTTGGCATCTTCAAATGTGATACAGAACAGTAATCTCACTGCCCTTTTCTCAACGAGCATCCTGAAAGCCTACAAGATTAAACCAAGTCATAATGAAGAGTAAGTGAATAGCAACTTCCAGTGTCTTTTTTCTTTTGCTGTGATTTCAGATTTCTTTTTCTGTAATTGGATCAAATGTGTTTATTAAATATAAAAGTGGAAGCGTTATTAACTATCTGAAAGCTGAGTACTTAAAAGTTAAGAAGCCCTTAATATCATATATGAATTTCTGCCTTAATATATTCACGTGCGCTCATCCTTATCCTCTAATGAATGAATTTTGTTTGTGAAATTAGTGTTTTCCAATTTCTGTGCAACTTTGTGCTTGTTTTAAACAGTGTGTGACTGAAGCAGACATTCTTTCTTTCATTGCACATTTGCATATAGCGCAAATTTAAACATATAAATTAACATGTAAGTGATGTAAACTTAATGAAACTTTCCTTTCTGGAAACGGAACTGGAAAATCTGGGTTTTTTCTGTCATAACATTGGATTAATTCTTGGAATTAATGGAATTGTGGAATTCTTTAATCCTTGTCTTACTGTCATGGCTTTTTTCAAGGAGTGAAGGAAATGAAGAATTCAGTTGAGATGTTGTTGTCGGTAGATCCTATACATAAAATACTATAAAGTAGTTAATAAATTTCTGATCTGGAACTTTAAACATCAAATCCTCCTTTCCAGCCATTTCTGACTAAGAGAATATCCAGAATCCAGTCTGTAAGATAGTTGCGTTTCAGAGGCATTTTCCAGAAATGCAGTGCTTGAAGAGCTGTGGCTTTGAATAGAGCTGAAGTATGGAGGTTTCAGGCTGACAGATTTAGATATCCCGAACTTATAGAAACCACTCAGCTTCCTCCAATTTGCCTTAGTTCTGTTCTTATTTTTCAAGTTTAGTGACCCATCAGCACAATCAAATCTGGATGTTCTAAGCATCTGATGAACTGATTTTACTGAGGACAACTTCAAACCTCACTTGAATTATATTTGTTTGATGCTATAAAAGCAATTTTTGGTTTAGATTAAAATGAAGAATTTCCATGGAAAACTGAATGTTTGGACATTCCAAATAATTGGTGGAATAGGCTCTCATTTTTAATTGAGCTGTAAGCTGACTAAATTAATTTCTGGTTTACCAGTGATATTTCTTAGCTCCAATTCTAGTTTCTATTCCAATAACTGGAGTTTCAAAATTTACAGTTTAGTCAGATTGGTGTTCAGGGCACTGTGTAGGATCTTTATTTTCCCATTTCTCCAGACAGTAACCCAGAAATAACCTAGTGTACATTTTGAGGCTGAGCTGAGATGTTGTCAGTGTGGGTGTTAACCTATGTCCCTTTCAAATGCCAGGAATATGTTTCTGAAAGAAAAAAGAAGGAAATTGTTAATCTTCTCTAGATCACACAAAACTATGTACATTCTATAGTTTATATAATTTCTGTTTCCTTTCAATTTGCCAGATACGATATCGGTTTTCATTTTCCATGGCCCTTTCTGTACTGTAGGGCAAGTTAAAAGTTAATTTATTGTCAAATTCAGTAATTATTTCTCCACTTTCTGCTGGATACACCTGAAATTCAAGAGAAAATTAACTTTGTGTAGTTCAAAAGTCACTTCGTAAATCAGAAGAATAAACTAGGAACAATACTACATTTAACTGTACTGTCTACATATGGAGTTGGTATTATAGTGGTTTGAATTCTAGTAAAAATAAAATTTGTAATTTAAAAAAGTAATCTGCAGTACATTTATATCCTGAATAGCCCTGAATTTGCAGTCACACTTCCAATCTATCTCAGAATAAATTTGAAGAACCTGTCTTCTAACAAAATTCTGCTGTATGAGTGCAGAAGCATATGAAAGAGAATTGATTGTCTAAGGTTGTGAGAGCTGATCTGACTTCCATTTCTAAAATTCTTCCTGAACGTTTTCTGTCCTGCTTCTGTTGTCCCCTGATCTTAATAACATTATAAGAGATAATTGAGAAAAACAGTCAGGTAATGAATAGAAGTCTTTCACTCTGCATTTCAAATATGACTCACTATTGTGTTCAGTGGTTCTGCAGTTGTATAATTTTTTGTGGAAAGTGTCAGTCTTTCTGCAGAACTCCCTAGATCATAGAAAATATACTGAATTTATCTAAAGAAACATGAGACATTAGTATGCGTAACTTTTGAACTCTGAGCTAACATCATGGTGGGGAGGAATTCAGATGTCTCAGAATTCCTCTTACAAGAAACAGTGGTACAAATTCATGAAATAAATACACATTTGCAAAATCTATAGGATTTGTACTCTCCAAAGCATTACCGAGTAAGTGGCTGAGGCACAGAAGTCATGCAGACACATTTATATTGTTAAACGCCTCAAGTATTTTTCAGTTGCATAGGAAATGTTGCTGGACTTTGTTGCTTTGAGCAAAACTATAATTGCCTTGCAATGCTTGCTGTATAAATTCTTGCAGTTGAATAATTTTCCAGACAAATTAATAATTTGTGTTTATAGCGGTTTTTACATACTGAAAGACACTGGTCATATTTAGACATCTTCCATGAATTTAACATTTCACAGCTGCCTTCTAAAGTCCACCTTTCAGATCTCAAATTTTCTGTATTCTTGCCATTAATTTCTTTTCATTTCAGTGAATAAGCTTGTGACTCAGTTATGGTGCCTGCATTTTATAATAGATGAAGTACTTAATGGGAGAGAACTGTGATTAGAGTTCTGGGAAGGTAAAGAACTGTGAAGAAATTGTACACCTACCAAAAATTGTTCTGACATATTTATTTAATTGCAGTCAAGCAAAATTAGCAGTGTTGGATCAGTGCAATGAATATTATAGGGGGAGGAGGAGAATTTAAACTGATGACATTCTTCTTCGTCACACAAAGTGACATTCTTTATAGGCTTTGAATATTATGTTATTTACTTATTTGTGAACAAACAAATTAGTGTAAAAAGTTCTGTAGGGAATTTCTTTTTATTTTGAAAGCAAAGCTTTTGTCCTCTAAAAGTGAGTGAACAACTATGATTTCTTTTTTTTTTTTTTTTACGGTGTTTTGGAATCATAAATTTATAAATAGCATTTGCAGAGTTCAAACTCATAGTTTAAAGTGTTATGGAGTTCAAAAAAGATAGCTGGTTGCACTGTAATAAAAGAAATCTCAGTGGTGACAATCTATGTGTGTTGTGGAAAAAGGCATCTGTGTGCCTGACATCTTCAACTAGGAATGAAGAGCAATCATTTAAGTGAAATTTTTCTTTTCATAAAAGCACTTTAGAAGTTGTACTGATACTACTGCACTTTACTCATATTTTTCTGAACCATCTACCAAGTTTTTAATTTCTCAGGCATTGTAGAAGATTCAAACTATCACCAGTGAGTATATAATTTATTTTTTGCTTAAAAATATCTAGAGGTATACTTTTAACTTGTTTATGCAGGGTACATATCTGCTAGTGAATAGTTCCAGATTGACAGTACAATACTGTAAATTGCTTACGAAACCGTAAAATATTTCTTCTATTTTACTCACCATATCTTGTAAATGGGCTGCCTATATGATTGTTTAAAAGTAACACTAGGATACTTTTGTGCATACTAGTCTTTTGTGCATTCCACTTTATCTAATTGTCTGTGCTTTGTTATTGAGCACAAATGGAAATGAAAATGCTAATTTTAGGAGTATTGTATGTTGCCCAGTGATTCTGATTTCATGTTTATTTAAATTACAGGAAACAGTTCAGCTGGGTTAGCTCACAGAGAATTTCAGTTGCATCTAAAATAAAATGAAATATAAGAGGGTGCATTGCTTGTTCCATGCTACCTGCTCTTCTTCAACGTGACTTCTCTCCCAGTGATGTTCAAATTAGAGATATCCTCGAAATTTAGAATTTCAGAGCTTGTTGAACATTATCGCAATATGTTTGTCTTTTTGGGTTACAAGTTTCTCTTTATAGTCTCTTACTAATCAAAGTGCAGCAATGGTACGACACTTGTAAAAAGCTATGAAAATAATCCTGCAAGAAGTTAAAAGTTGTTATGTTTTCTCTTAATTTTTAAGGGAGGTAGTATGCACTGTTATTTATTTAAGCATCTGTAGCAATGGGAGCTGTTTCCGTGGCTTTTAGCTAAGTTGTGAGATGTGTTTCATATTGGAACGCAAAGGAAACATTTTTGCTACCTTGTATTAGTGTGTTGTATTTGTGTCTTTCTTACTGTGTTTAAAGAACAGCTGGCATGCCTTTTTACTTTGTTATAGAACTGGACAGCAGTTCTGAGAAACAACACAAGCCTTTTGCACTTTCATTATTTAGATAATATTTCTTTACAGTGTAAGTAACAAATTACTGTAAAGTGACAAGATGAGTGGAAAAATTCAGCTGTTCATGGTTTTAGTTGTAGTCCAAGGTGGTTGTTGGCTTTTTTTTTTTTTTTTTATGGTCATGTACATTTTAAAGTATTATTAGAATCATAGGATAGTGTAGGTTGGAAAAGACCTTCAAGATCATTGAATCCAACCGTTAATCCAATTCTGTGAAGTCGTCCACTAAAACATGTCCACAAGTGCCACATCTTCATGTGTTTTGAATGCCTCTGGGTATGGTGACTCCACCATTCCCTGGGGAGCCTGTTCCCATGCCTCACCCACCTTTCTGTGAAGAAATTCTTCCTAATATGCAGTCTGAACATCGCCTGATGCAACTTGGGGCCGTTTTCCTCTCATCCTGTCGCTTGTTACTGGGGAGCAGAGCCCGACCCCACCTGACTGCACCCTCCTGCCAGGAGTTGTAGAGAGCAATGAGGTCCCCACTGAGCCTCCTTTTCTCCAGGCCAAACACCCCCAGCTCCCTCAGCTGCTCCTCATCAGACCTGTGCTCCAGACCCTTCCCCAGCTCCGTTCCCACCTCTGGACACACTCCAGCCCCTCAATGTCCTTCCTGAACTGAGGAGCCCAGAACTGGACACAGGACTCAAGGTGTGGCCTCACCAGTGCCAGGGCAGGGGAATGGTCACTGCCCTGCTCCTGCTGCCACAGGATACCCTTGTCCTTCTTGGCCACCTGGGCAGAGCAGGCTCGTGGTCAGCTGCTGTTGACCAGGTCCTTTTCCAGGAGGCAGCTTTCCAGTCTTTGTGCCCAGCCTGTAGTTCTGCTTGTAACCATGTGTTACCATTCTTATTCCAATGAAAGCTGCAAGATAACAATTACTCTTCGGGGGGAAAAAAAGAAAATTAAAAGACTCAATTTGTCAATACACTTCAAGTACTGGAAAATAGCTTTTAATGTAATTTAAACTTTCCAGGCTTTCTTTTTAGGAAACATTTTTTTCTTCAAATGTCAGTGCAATTTATTTTGGATCATTAAATATGCTCTTAACTTCTGCTTTATTGTACTTTCTGCAAAAAGATTAAATCATCCATCTTTATGCATAGAGGAAACACAGTTAAGGACTCCTAAAAGCATCTTCAATTTCAAGATAGAACAAGGGAATTCCCATCTTATTTTTGTGAAAAAGACAGCATATCTTAACTGAGCCTCATTACATACAGAAGAGGTATCTCTTCCTTGCCAGAATAATTTGAAGTCTTGAAAAAAAGCTGAGTAGAGAGGGCAATGTTTCCTCACTGTAGTCCTACAGAGAAATTATAGAATATAGAGACAATCAATGTGCTGTATGGATAAATTTATTTTGTTATTTTTTCTACTACGTCTGTATGTTTTGTGTATTTTGATCATATATCAGTACAGATGAATAACAGAAGGCTTACAAAATGAGAAGAAATACCATCACATGCCATATTTTAAGGAGTAATGGTAATCAGTTACCACAAGTCAAGAACGGTTTAATACCAGTGCTTATTAATTTGATTGAAAATATAAGGGGACATGTAAGGGTATAATCCATTGTATATGCTTGCCACAATGATACTTAAAAATATAATGTTATTTCTCTGTTAAAAAAATTGTCATAATAAATTGTAAGTAAATGAGATTGTAAGCGTAGTCACACTTATTAATTATGCTAAATTTTTATTTTTAATTAGAGTAGCTCTTTTGAGACTAAATCTTTTACCATTAGGCCGTTTGAAACCTATGAGATAAAAAGGAAGAGTTCTTTCAGAATATTATTTACATTATTTTAATTAATGATTATAATCTCCATGGTCATTTTTGAAAAAGAGCATTTAATCCCTTAACCAGTTTTCATGATTTGCATTTTGCAAAAACAAGTAAGCCCTGCAGGCTTATTATCTCTGATTTTTTCCAAACCAAACTTATTTTTAGAGAAATGTGTTTTGTTCCTTCTCCAAGTCCCATTTCCTATCATAACACCTGTTTCTCATGCAGAGTGAACTGATTGGTAGAAAAGTAAAGTTTGCTTCCTTTTGCCAAGACAGAACATAGCCCTTGGCAAGGTTACCTTTGAAAACAGTTTTTCATGCAGACACCATGTATAAGCACTATTGCTGTTGCCAAGATCCTCTGACTAATGAAGGGTCGGAGCAATAGTGTATTCTTTCTCATTGCTGTAGGCACGTATATGTAGCATTTCTTCTGAGAAAAGTGTTTCAAACAGAAGCTAGAAGTTTAACCTTCTAGGAGGAAGGTCAGTGTTAGTTTTTATTGATAGTGTAGAAGAAAGCGACTGTATAGGAATATGAAAGATAAATTCTGTGGCAAGCTGAAACTCTACAATACAGAGTTTTCAAATGTTTTCTAACAAAAATTAGTTTGAAAACTTTCATGTTTGCAAAGTTACTTCTTTGAATCTCAAAGCAGGATTATGCTTAGTGTTCCATATTGATGATTTGGGGAAACGATTCCTAACTAGGAGGGATTAGCATATAGACTGAATTTAAAGGTCAGAACTTCAGGTGCTTACTTACAGATTAATTTTTTTCTGTTTTCCACTTAATGCAAAAATGTGTAGCAAAAAAAGATCAAGTATTACTCTTAGTATCAATTGTGTTTAGAAACCCATTAAAATTCCATTTTTTTCCAATGTGTGGAGCAAATAATCTTTTCTGTGACAAAGAATAAATGGTCAGGTATCTTCAACTCGGATTTCTAAATAAAAGCTTATGGTAAAACTTACTTTAAATGGATAGGCTGTAATCTACTTAGAAGGCAAGAATTTCTAATGTAAAATTTTAATTAAATATTGTGTCTCACAGCTATAGTAATATAAAGTATATATTCTAGCAACAAGTGAGGAAATGAAAACAAGGTGAGGTAAGTTACTTCAGGTAATCAAACAGCTACTCTGTAGATATCCTGATACCTGCTGAAAGGTTTTAGCTCCCAGAAAGTTCTCAGAGAACTTCCTTTATATTGTCGTTTTTAAGAAGCCGTAGTGGTCCCTCATATGCAGCACTCATCAGGATGAGGTCAGTGGTGAACTTAGCAGCAGCAATCACAGGGATTAGAATTGGCTGCGTATTAACAGCAACTGAAGTCTTCTTTTATTACTGTCTTTTCCAAGACTGTTAAGTAATTATCGGGAAAAACTTGTGTGTCTTACACCTCACATTACACCGGACTTGTTGCAGGAGACTTCTTTCTCTGTTTTTGTGATAGCACTGTATGTCAGATACTAGATTTTTGTTTGTTTGTTTCTTTGTTTTGTTGTCCCAAGTATGCATTTCTATACTTCATCTTGATAGAACTTCTTTTTATTGTAACAACATTAATTTTTTTCATAGCAAATACATTTTTTAATTAAGCAAAACTTCACTGTCATGTATCTTAGCCTTAAATAATAAGTATTTTTAGATGCAAAATAAACACAGCCCTTATTAAGGAGCTGCAGAATGCTGGTTTTCTTTCTTCCAGCTTGTCATTTGTTCTTTCAAAACAAGAAACATCTCCTTTTCTGGTTAAAAACTTTTTCTCATTTAAAAAAAAAACTGTTTAAAACTGTTGTATAGTAAGATCATGGGCTGTTGTATTTAATACTTCATTGAACCATGTTGCATTGGTTTGAAACGGTTTCTTCTATATTAACTAGATGTGTACATGTCAGTGTGCTGGTTTTGCCTGGAATAGAGTTAATTTTCTTCACAGCAGCTATTATGGGGCTGTGATTTCTATAACATTCTATGATTTGAATTTATGCTGAAGACAATGTTGATATTACAGGGTTGTGTATTTTGGTTGCTGCTGAGCGGTGCTTACACAGAGTCAAGGCCTTTTTTTGCTACTCACGTTTTCAGCACAAATCCAAAACATAGCACCTGATACTTACCGTGAATAAAATTAGCTCTATCACAGCCAAAACCAGCGCAACCCCAGAGTTAAGTGTGTCTAAAGTAATTTTGGAGCTTCCTTTGTGTACTAGTAATGATCATTCTAATTAAATTGACTTGGCCTTTGACTGGCAGGATAATTAGTTCATACTTTCAGGTTTTTTTCAGCTAGAATTTACTATGTATTTTTAAAACTAACACATTTTCTTGCTTACAGTGAGGTGTGTATATCCTCTTGCATGTAGAAGAAGTAAACTGTTGAATCTAGAGCTCAGTATCAGTATCTTGGTTTTCAATTTTAATTGGATGTTTGCTCTTGGGGCATGAGGCCAGAAAGAGCAACTCCATAGGAACAACTCTGTTCCTTGAGCAAAGTTAATTAGTCTTTCTTGAATTCTCTTAAGTCACTTCTGAGTGGTTGTGTAAATTGGACCAGTTGTTACAGCTGTGATAAACAAGGTATCACTCATTATTGTGTAACATAGAATGTACCATACACTTAGTAATTCTGAAACCTTAATGCTGTAACCAGTTAAATCTCTACATTTGTGCAATGATGAGTTGATGCTCTAGTTATTGAATTAGCTACTAAATGCTGTCACTAAATGTTTGTGGTGGTAGTTTTATATTTTCTGGAAGTTACTCCTACTGAGGATGCTGCAGAAGTTTTTGTCAATCTGAAATGCCAGTAACTATCTAAAAGATATTTCCTCTCCACCCTACATAACAAAAATAAATATGTGCAGTCCTAACAGAGGATTAGCTGGATGAGAAAATCTTTAGAAAGTGGATAATTTGTTGCTCTGGTCCTATGCAGAAACCTTTATGACTTTGTAATTTCCCCACTAGAAACTTGAGGTATGAATACATACAGCAACTAGTTTGTCAATGATTTAACAGAGCTTTTAGAGAGATTTGGACTATAACCACTGAAATCACTCAAGTAATTGCTCAGCTGATGAGAAATTCCTTATGTAAGATTGGTCCTTGGAAAATCAGTAGCTCTTTTATTTACAAATCACTTCTGGATGTTCCTCTGACAAATTCAGTGCTCCTAGTTTTTGCAGTTTCATTAAATTATACTAAAGATGCGTGCATGATCTCATAGTCTTTCAGCTATTCACTTGCTTGTCTAGTGACCTTATTTAACCCTAATGCAACTGAAAAACCCAAGCAGCAGAAGAAAAAAGTAATTATTTGGTTCCTTATTTTACATTTTAAAATACAGAAGCAACACTTGTAGCACTTTCTTCTTTCACGTATTTAAACTTTTCTGCATGCTTGTTTTACATAATACATTTGATAAACAAGGCACGCAGATAAAGTGGAGCTTGCAATGGTAAGGTCATTCTTCTGAATTTAGTACAGAATCATGAAAAGTCCATGTCACAGGTGTCTGTGGGAATCACCTGGTCCTACCCTTGTCTGCAGAGGGTGACCTCACAAGATTTTCTGGAATGAAATGTGTTGCTGCTGCAATTTTCAGGTAGTTTTTCATACTTCAGCATCACAGCACTATGCTGGTCTTCTTCTGCCTGCTGCAGTTGTACTTCTGTATTAAAAAAAAAAAATGTAACATATCCTAATGCACTCTGCACAGCACTACTGATGTACCTTATTGTGTTGCTTCCGCAAAATCTATTGAGAACAGTCCAGTCATCCCGCATGTTCTCCCTGCAGCTACTTTTAACTTGAATTTATGAAAAAATCTTGGGGACAGGCTCAGGGACAAACTCAAGTAGCTGCAGTAGTCAATCAGAAAAAGAGCAGCTAAGGCCTGTGGGCTGTGTGAGCTTGGAGCTTGCAGCTGTAGTTTATGAGGAGGTAAAAATAAGTGTGAAGCTGATGGATATTTTGCGCTGGATAGCTATTTACCAGAGGGTGAAAATCAGGAGGAAAAGAGGTGTTGGAGTAGTAACCATTGGGTGAGACTGACATTTTGGCACTGACCTCATCTAGGGAGTCTTTCTAAAGGCAAATTCAGAGTGTGAGTTTGGAAGGATTAGGGAGCTCAGGCTAATACTGCCGTGGTGGATTCCTTGCTAAAGAGGTCAGGTGGAATGGACGCGGGAGTCACTTAGTTGAGCTGTTCCCAGTTGTGTTTCTGCCCTAACTGCAGTGCGGCGTTCTGCTGGTCTGTTAACGGCATGAAAACCTTGCCTACCTGTCATTTTTAACTTGAGATGTGGAATAGCTCTACAATAATCCTAAATAATAGTAATCCAGATGCTTATTCAATATATTCTCGTACATAAAAGACATAAAAGTATAAAAAATATTATCGCCATTTGAATTTCTGTTGTAAGAAAAAGAACTACTTACAATGTTTTCTCTGCCATTTTATACCTTAGTAATTTACTTGCCTCTTGTCTGGCTCACATTTTTCTGTTGAATTTTCTTATCCTTCCTCTTCTCCTCTCTCAACTTAATGCTAGAGCAATGTGAGTAGTTTAAAAAAACAAACAAAAGCAGCACACCGAAAAACACGAAAACACAAACATGAAGGTGCTTCTACATGTTCTATGATTTTCCCAGCACATTGCAGTGGTTATGGAAGTGTTTTACAAAGTGATGGAGGTCCTGAAACCTCTTCAGAAGCCATATAATGTTCCATACCGTGTGGCATCTTCCAGATTATAGCAGTGGTCACTCTTCAGAAGTTTTCAGAGCCACTTGCATGTAGACTGCTGCAGAGCCATAGAAAATGAAGGTTGGAATTCATCTCTAGATGACAGTATTCCATTGTGTCTGGTTCTTAAAAAATCCCTTCCTGTAGAATTCATCTTATTTATAGACAATCTATTGCAGTATCTTGCTTTCTCATCAGTGGAAAGCTTATGTGAGCATATGGACTGAATATTTCTTACTGCAGCTGAAGACCACCTCGCCACTGATGAAAAGCAAGATTTCTTTGCGATTTAAAGAGATTTTAGTTCATCATCCAGGTCAGTCTGAAGCTTTGTTATTGTTGTAATTGAGTTAACCATCTGCTCATAGGTGAACTTGAGTGAAGTGTGAAGTAAAAAGGGCATTTCATTCTTCTCTTTCAGCATCACATATCGACAGATTTCCTTAGCAATAGAATGATCTAACAATTTTTTCCCAGGTCTTCGTGTAACTACTGACCATACTTTTGACATAATTTGTATTGTTCTTTGCCCCTTGCTGGTTTTGTTTTAGTTTGTGCTTGGTCCTTTCTGATTTTGTCCTTTAATTGTCAGTCTGTTGTGCTTACACATTTGACATAGTATCCACTTCTTTTAAATCACTTCTGCGTTCAAGAGCATGAAGAATTATGTTTTTCTGCAACAGCTTTTTCTTGCTGTTCTTCCTCATTCTGTTAAATTTTACTTGTTTCACCAATAATTTGTTTTCCTAATGACTGGAAGAAAAGAGGGAAAAAGAGAGAGGAGATCACTAAGTTCAAAACTTGGAATCTAGCAAGTTCAGAGTGACATGGATTTGAATTCTTATTTCAAGATCACTTTCTTTAGTTGTCTTCAACTTTATATTCTCAGCCCTCTAGTTAAAATGTATCTTAAAAAGCCTCAGTTCCACTTGCCTGCTTTGTCAAAAAGAGGCATAAGCACATTGCAAACTCTTTGGGAATTGCCTGCTGTCTTCTGCAGTTGACTGAAGTATCAGGTCACCTAATTGAAACCATGCTTTTCATAAAAAGTCTCATTCATGATGTTGTTCTTCGTCTGGTTCTTCCTGTGAAAATGTGAAATCCTGACTTACTCTGATTCAATACTTCAGACGGTTCCAACTGAATAGTGCTTATGTTTGCCCTTTCTGTGGTCTGTTGGTTTGCTTTTTTATTTTTCTGTGAAATTAAGTATTTTTAGAATTTGGAAATTACTTTTTTAATCTCGTAAGTCAGAAAGTTGCATTCGGGACAAAAATAACATTAATGTCCACAGTTACTACCATAACTTAAACCCAGTTAAACCCACTTGAGATACAGCATAAGACAATACTGTAACTTACTCACAGAGAAACCTAATTGCTGCTGTCTGTGCTGGGCACTGGGGAGGCACCACCTCAAATCCTGTGTCCAGTTCTGGGCCACTCACCACAACAAGACATTGAGGGGCTGGAGTGTGTCCAGAGGTGGGAACGGAGCTGGGGAAGGGTCTGGAGCACAGGTCTGATGAGGAGCAGCTGAGGGAGCTGGGGGTGTTTGGCCTGGAGAAAAGGAGGCTCAGGGGTGACTTCATTGCTCTCTACAACTGCCTGACAGGAGGGTGTAGCCAGGTGGGGGTCAGGCTCTTCTCGCAGGTAACAAGTGACACAGAAGGAGAAATGGCCTCATGTTCAGGCAGAAGAGGCTTAGATTGGATATTAGGTAAAATTTCTTCATAGGAAAGGTTGGTCATGCCCAGAACAGGCTGCCCAGGGCAGTGGTGGAGTCACCATCCCTGGAGGGATTGAAAAGATATGTAGATGTGGCACTTGGGGGCATAGTTTAGTAATGGATGTGGCAGAGTTGGATTAATGGTTGGCCTTGATGATCCTGAAGGATATTTTCCTACCTGAGTGATTCCATGTTCTCTAAAATCAGTCATCAGTAGCCTCACTTGGCATTATGGAGAATCTTAAATAACTAAGAATGTGGCATTTTGTTCAAGTTAGCAGAAAATTTTTGATTGGGAGGATTTCACTAATGGAATCTATATGAAATAATTATTAAATAACTATGTGAGATGGCTCTAATATTGTGAAAATAGAGCTAGAAAGCTCCTTTGATTCCAGCATTAGGGAAGTGTCAGAAATTTACATTTCCCTAAGAAAGCCATTATTCATCTTTAGCATGTTGTGTGTTAACGCATTTTCTTTTTCATGTAGAAGTAAATACAATAATCATCTCCTCAATAATAAAAGCAGTATTTTTTTCAGTTAAGATCTTGTAGATAATTGGTTTTTTCCCCGCAGTTGAATCATAGCAAACTTTCTATGGATTTCTCAGCCTAACATGGTTCTCAGTCATTATTTTACTAAGGTTTTATGAGAGGGGCAAAACTAAAATTCTCATACTAGATAATCTGTATTTAATGGCTTTGAGAAGTAAAAGGCTGTTGGATCTTAATTTTAAAATACATACATAAAAGAAGATTCCATCTCAGTCTTATAATAACTTTTTTAAAAATGCGCTTATTTATGAGAGTTTATTTTTCTCATACACCCAGATAGCAACCAGTTGTTTTTTTAAGTGGAAATTGTTAGTTATTGAAATGTTTCTGCCATTAGATAATACAGGATTGTAACAAGTGGGTGTCATTCTACTTGGATTTAGAGGCCTTTAATGTTATGAAAAGGATATCCTCAGGATGTTTTACATATATCAAAGCATGGAATTAAATTATAAATCAAATAAAACCATTATGTGCGTCTTAGTCACACAGTAAAACTGATCTGTCCAACAAACCAGTCAATGTGGCTGAACAATGGTACAGTAAGTGGTTTCTAACGAAGTTATACATGTGTTTCAAACAGTAACTCAGTTATAGCATAATATTTTTCTGCACTGTTATTT
Organism: Acanthiza pusilla; assembly: GCA_036630365.1. Lineage (NCBI taxonomy): Eukaryota > Metazoa > Chordata > Aves > Passeriformes > Acanthizidae > Acanthiza > Acanthiza pusilla. Next base: position 1,721,440 of record JAXCHO010000152.1, on the reverse strand, counting down.
AAGATAATGCAAGTTCCATCTTGTTAAACTTTGTGAAATTAGGAATAAGAGATTACAGAGGCTGGATTGTAAAAATTCATTTGATGGAAAATTTAGGCTATTTTACAGCAGAAACATGTTTGCTTACCTTCCAAGCAAATGCAGTCTTTTCATACTGTTACTTTATACTGGTTTTATCTTTATTATTAGCCTTAGAGAGTGTGCAGAGGTGAGGTATTTGACCTATGGAGCATAAAATTTGAATGGCGAATTTGATAGATAGGATAAAATGCACAGAAGAACAGCACGGCACAGAGTGATTCAAACAACTCCAACATACTGAGTAATTCTAGTTTATCTAGTATAACAATATGCATGAGCTTGTGAGGAGGCAAAACATTTCAGTTAGGCTGTAAGAATTTATATTGAGCTTGTGATGGAGACCATTGAGCTCCGGAAGTTGTTGGTGAGGGAGCAGAGGGATCCCAAGGAGCTCTCAGTGTAGGCAGGGACATCTCCGGTCATCTCCAGGTGTACATCCTCCTCTTTGCCAGGGCTCCAGAGCTTTTTTTGTAGTCCTCCTGCCCACCTTTCCTCCACTTTAAAATGAGCTTCCCCCTAATAGCTTCTGCCTGTGACAGACTAATCCCAAGTCAGTGTCTTCCTTTCATCCAGCTTTAAAGCTTCAAGGGTTAACTCCTCCCCTTGAAGGGAGTGTGCACTGAGGATCTTAATGGCTTGTGGTGCTCATGCAACAGAACTAACAAGAAAGAGACAATAAAGAAAACCTCTTTTAAAAGTTAGAGTAAATGCGGTGATAGAGAGGAGAATGACTGTGTTTTTTCTTATTGAGTACCGTAGCTACACAGTAATAAACATAATTGTGGAAGTCTTAATGTGATATTAACGAAGTAGTTTCATTTATTTTGTGTTCAGAAATCTCTTCAGAGACATTGTCTTAAAACTTTTAAACACTCATACACAGTTCAGATGAAGAGAAAAATAAATATAAACCAAATTTTTGTCTGTAGCTAGCATTTATAATGCTTCAGATATCCCTGGAACTTCCCGTATCACCACGCCTAAGAATATCACTCTAATGTATAAGAATTAAAAAAGGAAAAATAGAGTAATACCATCTTCTCTGACTGAAGGCAATGTTACCCCAAAGATTGTGCATGTTTCTCAGATATGCACATGAGTACAGTTACATTTGATGTTGAATATGTTTCTGTAGAACAGTAAAATACTAATTTTTATTCTGGCTTCCCTGGGATTTGAATTTTCATCCCCAGACCAGAGTTAATGTTAAAAATAATATTGGTTATAGACCACCTCATGGTCTCTACTCTTAATCATACATGTGGTGTGCCAGTTTACTCTTTTAACATGTAAGCTGCAGAATGGTTACCTCTGTCTAAAATATTAACCAGACACTTCTAACTCTCTACTAGCAGCGCAATGGTCAGTCTCCATTGATGAAATATAAAATTAAAACCATTACTCAAGACAGAGCTGTAATAACACCATGTATCATTTGACATTAAGTGCTCAAACTTTGTAAAGTGGAGAAGTAATATCCCTCCCTCTCTGGTCTTCATTTAACAATTGTGTGCTTTCATAGGCTTTTCAAGAGAACGTTTTAGACAGTGGAAGTGCCTGGAAATCAAATCTTTATTAAATATTTATGGGGGAGGACACCTAATGACTTCTAGGGGACCCTACAAAGAGATTCAGTATCCATAGAGTGCACTTATCATTGTTTGTTGTTGCTATGATGGTTGATATTAAATTTTTAAATGGTGGCAATTTGCTCAAAGCTGTACAAGACCAAAAAACTCAACACATTATTCCACCCTTTAAAAACTTTGTCTCAATCAAACAAGTAATCACTCACTATGAAACATACGTGGAAAGCAGACCTGAGGAGAGCACCTTCTCACGTTGTCTGTGCTTTCGCTCTGCCATCCTCACTTACCTGTCGTGCATCCACACAAGTTGCTGAGGAGGAAGGTGCTTCCTGTTGGGGAAGGTGTAATCAAAGGCCACTATTTACTTCCCCACCTTCACAATAACTGTAGCGACAGCTATTTGGCCTTTTTCATTTCCCCTTGTTCTGGTTTAGCACACAGGCCAAACACCAGGCACTCACATCTGCTCACTCACTCTCCCTGCCACAGCTGGGCAGAGGAGAGGGGAAACAAAAAGTTGACACACACAGGGCTCATGAGTTGACATAAGGACCAGAAGACACTCCAAGGGCAGAGCAGGCTCCTCTTAAAGTTGCAAAGTGGGATTTGTTACTAAAAGAGGCAGAGGAGGATAATGAGAATTAAAATAAAGCCCTTAAGACACTGTTCCTGCCTGCAGCCCCTCCCTCCTTCCCACTAACAGCACAGGGAAACGGGGTGGGGGACTGTGGGTTAGGTCAGTTCATCACCAAGATCTTATTCCGCTGCTCAGGGAGACGAGTCCTTCCCCTGCTGTGCTGTGGGGTCCCTCCCATGGAGACAGTTCTCCATGGACATCTCCAGCATGGGTCCATCTCACGAGCAGCAGCACAAACACACACACACTGCTGCAACGTGAGCTCCTCCCACGGGCAGAGAGTCCTCCTGACACTGCTGTGGTGTGGGTCATTTCCACAGGGTGCAGACCTCCGAGGCCAGGCTGTTCCATTTGGGGAGCAAGGCCTCTCTCTCCCCTGGGACTCCCCCTGGATCACAGCCTCCTCCAGGCATCACCTGCTCTGGCGTGGGCACCTCCCCATGGGCTGTGGGTGGATCTCTGCATCCCCTGGACCCCATGGGCTGCAGGGGCACAGCTGCTCCACCATGGTCCTTACCACAGCTGGCAGAGGATTCTCAGCCCAGATGCCTGGAGCACCTCTTGCCCACCTTCTCCACCGACCTTGGTGTCTCCATGTTGTTTCCCTCATGTGTTCTCACCTTCTTCTCCTCCTCTGGCCAAAAAGAAGTGCGTGCTCACATTGTTTTGATTTCTTCTTAAATATGTTATCACAGAGGTATAACCACCCACTTGGCCCAGGCTTGGCCAGCAGCATGTCCATCATCTTCAGAGCCATCAGAGATTCGTTCTGCTGGACATGGTGAAAACTTCCAGAAGCTTCTCACAGGAGCTGTCTTAGTGGCCCTGTCACTACCAAAACCTGTGCCAAGCAAAACCAACCCACCTGGGTGACAAGGTGCTAGAGAAGATGGGGCACTGTTGCCGTCTGCTGAAAGACGTGGCCCAGGTACCCAAAGGCTTCGCTGATCTAGCACAGGTCACAACAAAAGAAGCTGGGGCCAGAGTTGTTTGTGCACTTGATGGAAGCAGAAGGGATTGGCTGCTTGGCACATAGGCTGATTTTCATCCCTGTGGATTGTCATCAAGTACAGGAAAGCCTGGACTGAAGGAAACTGAAGGAAAGAGATACAAAAAGGGCTTCACACCCAATACTACTGGTGGAAAAAAGGGGATGTTATTTTTCAGACCTGTTCAACATCCATGCTAAGTAGATCCTCATTACATCCTTAAAAGACAAAGCAGAAAAAAATAATAAGGATGAAGGTTGTTTAGATGGACAGTACAATTTGACAGAACGCGGCACATTGTAGCATGTGTGTTGGGAGTGGCACCAAGCAAGAAGGTAGACATTTTAACAGTTTCTGTGGTTAGAGACAGGGAGGAGACAACAGTGAACTGAAACCTCTGATCTTAGATAATGAAGAGATTATGCAGAATAAAGTATTGCCATCTCCCTTGAATAATATTTGTGTAGATTCTATTTTGCAAAACAGACCAGCCTAAGACAATGAAAAAGAGTGCAGAAGGAGTTTGAGAATCATAAGCAGAGGATGTAATAGCAAATAATTAGGAATTGGAACCACCATAAATAAAATTAGAAGAAAGAGAAGACATCAAAAATTTGATCACTGAAATCTCTAAGCCAACAGGTGTTCAAAACCCTTAGAGAAAAAGAAAAATGGCTGAAAACAAAGTGGCCTGAAGGATTTTCTAGGATTGAGACACAAGAGCCTGTGAGAGCACTTCATTTGAGCTGAGCTGGTAACGAAGAATGCTAAATTGGATGTAAGCAGCTGCAGATAAGGAGGTGGAAATGTGTGCATTAGTTCTGGCATGTACCGCCTCCAAGCTGTGTTCATTCCAAGTTATGATGAACTCAAACCATTGTGTATGACAGGTGTTTTATGTTAATTAGGAATTGATTATGGTTTACTAGCACAGTCCTGATCTGTGACTCGGCTATGATGGTATTAATGGATCTGTGTGTGTTGTTTAATGTGTGTCTGTCAGTTGGCAAAAGAAAGACTTTAACTAAACCACTAAAACATTTGCACTTTGGTGCACAGTTACTTTGGTTTTGACCATTATCTGATTTTCAAATACTATTTTAAGATAGAAAGCTGTAACTTTTAGCACCAATTTATTCCTGTTTATTTGACATCTCCTGATAATTTAATGTTGAAGAATGTTTGCTTCTTCAGAAACAATTGCACTGATTTTTAATATTCCTTTAGTTTGTAAAGGAGAACAATAGCCACAGATTTGAACTCTTTTGTGAATTTAGGCAAGGTAAGGTTTTTCAGATGTTAAATGCCTTCAAAAATGAGTATGTTGCACTTCAGTAAAGTTTACCAAAGTGCTTTAGCTCTCAAGCATAATTTTGCATAATAAGGCAGGCAGAAAGCAGTTACTAAGTTTCTGAAGGTTAAATTAGAAGTCTTTATGAAAATTAGGATCGTATAGGATTGTAAAAATGTAAACTTGGAAGACCAATAATTTATTTCAAATTCATTCTCTGTTTGAGGCAGTTGCATGTAGTAGGACATCATTCAACACAAAATTATGTCTTACCTCTTGTACCATGCTGCTTCCTAGGAAAACTCTTAGCATTTCACTGGTCTGACAGTAAAGTGGGGGAACATAAGGAAAGCAGCCTTTATTACAGCTCACTTTTTTTTTCTTCCAAAGATCGTGCAAAACAATATGTCTGTGTCTTTTTTAATAGCTTCTTTTGACATGTGGGGAATCTGTTACATGTTTTCATCTTAGCCTTTGTAGCAGATCACCTAATCCCAATACTTTCAACCTGACATTTAGTTGCTAAAATCTTATCTAGAGCTGACTTTGCCTGTTTTGGAAATGGGTCTCCTGAGCTGCAAGCTGAAGGCAGTGTGAAGCACCTCAGTTGTGCCTTTCACATCTTAGTTTTATGAATATTGTACTGAATGAGGTCCACTTGTATTGTGCTGTTGAATCTTGGATAGTCTGCAGTAAGTTGAAATATTTTGTCAGTTTTTGTTCTGTTTGCTTTTATCTTTACGAAAGCAGGAACAAAAATCTCTGTTCATTTTCTCTGCTTTAGTCTGAAAAGCAGACCAAATTTGTATATAGTTAGAAAGAAAACATGTTAAGATGCAATTTGGTTTTATGTTATAGTTTCATGAGTAATAAATTACTGTTAATTGTTGACAGCTTACCGGTGAACTCCAAAGTAATTCTGAGCATGCTATGAGTTACAGGAAAGGTGGGAAAATAATATTTAAAAGTTTTTGCTATGTGTAAAATACGAAGTTTACCTCCATAACCAAAAAGGAGAAGGATGTGATTAATACAAGTTTTGTTGTCAGCTGCTTGTGCAGGGATGTGTCAGAGTAAATTCTGGAAAATCAGTGTAGTGGAGCAGGACAAGTGTCTAAGTAGTTTTTAATCAGAAATCTTAAGTCACGTAGCTGTTAATAATAGTATATTAAATTTATTAAATATATTCTGCTACTATAGCTGTCTACATTTCCATTTTCCTTTCACACACTCTCCCCACTCTCACTCTCATCCCTGTCCTCTTCCTTCACCTTTCTATTTTCTTCCCTTTTCTCTCCCCTCTGCTCAGTTTTCCCCTTTTGCTACACACTCAGCAGTACAGCAGTGATTTTCAGCACCTTGCTTATGGAAAAGTGGTAGAAATCATAAAGAAACTCTGCTGGACTTTTAGTATTTGCGATATGAAATGCAAATAGCTCTCCTTACAAATAAATTACCAGGAGAAACAAAAACAGGTGAAAAACTCCTAATGTTTTTAAATTACTGCATTTAAATAAAATTTTAAGGTTGAGGTCAGAGCTGGCTTAGGATGGAAAAATTGAAAAAACAATTTGATTGTCCAACTCTGATAAGAACTGAGAGCTCTGCTGAGGCAAAGTCATCATGCCCAAGATCATCGGCAGAACAGACGACATGGCACACTTTCTCATCAGATAACACCATCTCAGGCTTATCAAAATCAAATTAGCAAGCAGGAAGCCAGGATTCAAACCCTGTTGGTTGCATCTGTAGTTTTAGCTCCTCACCTGATGTTTCTGTCTGGGTACCAGCCATCAAAGCATGACAATTTGTAACTAAGCGGTGGAGAAGTTTATATTTCTATGACACAGTGCAGTGCCCCAGGTAAGCAAGGGACATCCTGTGTCACTGCAGCCGAGAGCCGTGGCTGATTGTCCTCCTGAGGAGCCTTATCTGCATCTGCACAGCACTTCACTGCGCTCTGCGGGGGCAACTGAACTCTATTTTTTATTTTGGGAGTTGGGAAGGTGTATCTATATGTACCAAGGTGTTAACGGAACTCAGTGTACATTTAGTTGCTTTCTTATTGTTTCCATTTCACTAGAAAATTATTCGGATAAAGCTCAAGAGCTCTTTTATTTACTGGGAGTGTGTGGGAAACTGTGTTCGGATGAGCATTAGATTTGGTTAAAATCCACAAAACAACATTTTCTCATCTTTTTTAACATGCTTAATATTTTGTAGTAATTTTTGTTCATGATTTTTATCATGTTTGCAGTAAATTTTAAATAGCTTTATTTCTAAAGCAAAGATGCATATAACTACATTTTAAATAAATTGACAAAATAACTTGAGGTGTATGTTTGAATGTGATTGTATATCTACATATTTGTTTAAATGCTTTTTAACATTTAAACAAAATCTCCTCTTCCCCAGGCTGAAAAATTCAATGGATTGAATTATTCATCCCAAATTGTGGAGAATCATGTAATAAATTATGCATGATACATCAAGATTGTTTTCCGTGCACAGAGTCATTATGTATGAACTTAAAATTATTTAGATTTCTTAGAAAATATGTTTTCTGCAAATATGAAGAGAACAGAACTGCCTTTTAAGCAAAATTTGAACCAATTGACTCTTGCATTATTTTTTACCATTAGAATGGTAAAAATGCTATTTTTTACCGTGAGTATCTGGTGTGCTCATGGTGTAGGAAGGTAACACAAAAAAGACAAGGAGTGTTTTTTTGAAGAGATGTGAAATATGAGATCATTTGTGGTTAGCATTTTAATGATAGAAGTTGTAAAATCAACTGTTTGTTGATCTGTGGCCTTTAATAAGTTATGAGTTTGGAGAAGCACATGGAGTTTCTTGGACAAAAACACAATAAGAAATAGCAAATTTCTTCAGTACGTTCTTGAGGCAAGTCTTGAGGCAAGATTTACTACTTCTTGTTAAAGTTTTTCTTTATTGTTGATACTTCATTTACTACCACTTGATATTGGCACTGTGGCAGGTTGTTGCGTTGTCTTCTTTCTGTTCCTGTTTTTCTGATTTGCACCATTTGAAATGGCCGTGGTGAGGCAATTCTTGCTGTGTATTGCTGCCCGTAAGTGTTTTTGGTAATCATCAGTTTAAACACTGAAATAGGTATGGAAGGGCTACTTTGTTTTTACTGCCATGGGTGTCTGAGATTGTTAGAGGTCAGGTAAAATGCTGAAATTGGTAGGGGCATGTGTGTGTGTTTTTTATTTGTACTGTTGATGGGAGATTTTGGATCCATCTGCAGATCACATCAGGGGAAGGACAGGGAACAACCTGGATGTGTTTTTGTCTCTCTAAATCTGGTTTAGGAGATTAATGAGAGGGTTCTCATGATCCCTAGAAAACTTCTTGTGCATTACTCTGTCTCATAATGCATGCTTTTTAATATTAGGCATTTCATTAATAAATAAAAGAACATGGACTGTGGTGATTTCAGTATGAATGATTTCACTGTGGATTGTATGAAATGCAAGCACAAATGAGCAGTAACTACAGAGATTAGGTCTCTGCAAAAGGGAAGCTGGATGTAGAAGCAAGCACAAGGAAAATCAGGACTTAATATTTATTCTTCAGATATGTTTCTGCCATCATTGATCAGTTCAAACTAATTTTCTTATAACACCAGTAGTTGCCAAGGTGATAACTGGAAAGGCTATTATCTGTCAACTACTCACTAGTCTATAACACTGAGCAAATATGATATTTTATTTTAAAATAGGTTTTGGGTTGTGGTTTTTTGGGGTTTTTTATTATTTACACTGTATTTATGAAGTTTTCAGCATTGAACGGTTTCTTAATTTTCCTGTTTTAATTTGTTTGCTTGTTTGTTTGGAGTGTCTGGGGAGTATCTTGGTGGTGCTGACTACTGCTCTCTTCTGCTTACTTTATCTTGGAGAAATCTTAGGGTTTTTGAAACAAAAATAAAGTGATATAAATAGTTATGTGCAAAAAAAGTAAACTTTTTATTGCATATTTGTTCTTGGTATTGTCTTCATGCTTGGTGTTTTGGTAGCCAGTGTTTTTTAATTCATTGTCATCATTCTTTCTTTCATGGTTTCATTTTCTTTATTCCCTTAAGATTAAATGCTTTAAAATATTGCTGACAGAGGAATTAAATCATATGAATGAAAATTTTATGAATGAAAAATGTTTTCAGATAGTAATTCTAATAAGTCACTTCAATTAGCATTTAAGAATCAAAGAGCTGTAACACCGGGTCTTTAAAAGTAGCTTTATTATTAAAAAAAAAATTAAGCCATCCTGCTATGTGGATTTGCTCATAATGTCTGTCCTTAAATAACTCAAAGAAAACTTCCAGCCTCTACCCAACGAGAGGGCTTTAGAACCCATGTCTGCTAGAACAGAGCTTTATAATTCAATGCCTAATCTAAAAAATATTATCATATTTTCTTATGTTATCAGTGAATCAGATATATCAGATACATCAAACATATAGTTACATATTTAAAATACTTTTACTGTTAACTGAAGATGCTAATCTCATACATTTCTATAGGTTCATACTAATTTACATTTTTTTCTGTGGTGCAATCATGTTTTCTATAATTTACATCTTGTCCATCTTTGAAGATACATTTACAGTCATGATAATGCAAGAAGTAGATTTTTTCATCCTTTATGCATTGTTTTATGTCCCCACTTTAAAGATTTAATCAGGCCAATAAGCAAATTATTGGGCTTCCTACATGTGAGCATAAATACTACTGATTATACCATTTAGTTTTCATGGGCTTTCAATGACTGAAAATTGAAAAATGAATTTCTGTATTAATTGCTTGATAATCAAGTCATTATTAACAAGTCACTCAAAATGGAGAAGATGAGGGTGGCTATATGGAGTTATGCTTTCTATTTTTCAAGCCATCCAGAAATTTCAAGAAATTTAATCTTTTGTCATAAAGTATTTGTTTTAAGAGCAGCCGCTATTTTATTCACCAAAAAGAGAGATTCAGGTTTTCATATTATACAATATATGCTTCGTTGTTTTTTTGCCAATAGCCCTTCTACATTGATGAGCAGAGTCTCTCAGGTAATCACCTTGTCCACAGGAATTTTATACCCTGTTTCTATTGATTTTTCTTCTTCATTCTTCTTTTATTGGTATTGCAGTTATCTAAATTTTTTAAAACATTTTAGAATTTGAGTCATCTTCTGACATGGGAGAAAACCTCATACATAGTGAGAGAAAATGATACCTGTAAATTGCTGGTAGATCTATTTTTCTTCCTCACATGATCTTTAGCTGTTTTTGAGGCCTTTCCCCCATTAACTCACCCCAATATTTAGGGGGGCAGTTTCTGAGTGCTGTTGCTATCCCAACAATGTATGAAAGATAGAGTTGAAGTGTAGGATTGCAGGTTTTCTGCTATTGTGCCAGAAATTTGTAATAATGTGTTGCAAGGCAGGGGTCTAAATAACTTTTTCCTTTCTGAGAATGGAGAACTGAACTGTATCACAAATTTTCATTTTGATGTCTGTTGTACAAACACATGTACCTGAACTTCCAGTGGTGCTGTTAGCTTATGTAAACTCTTTCTCATTTACAAGAGTCTATATTCTGGTATTATTTCTTAGATTTTTCTAGTTTGATCACGCTTCAATATTATTTTCTTTTAATGCATTCTGTAATGACATAATAATTATTTATAGCTGTTCTGTAATTGACTAAAAGCTAAAAAAAGTTACAATGTAAATTATTTTCCTGGTGATTAACATATAAGCCAGTATTAACCTGTATAATTTGTATTAACCAGTACAGTCTTTATGCAAGATTGGCCCTTTGTCACCTGTCTTTCTCTGGGTCAGGAAGTAAGTGCAGTGTTCCTTGACCAGAAATGAGAATATGTCACACTTGCACCTGGTTGCCCTTCCTCTTTATGCTTTAAGGTTACATTTTTAACAGCCAAGTTAGCTGAACAGAACTGCTATTTTCCTTCAGAATTTTGTTTCCCAGATTCCTGTGCACCTATTTGATGATGCTGATGGTAAAGCTTATTGAGGTATAAATGAAAAAGGCAGCATTTGTCTGATCACAGAAATTAGTGGAAGCACATGCATGTTTGAGATTTACTTTTAATGTGACTATTTATATAATATGTCCTAGTAATTATTTCTGCTTTGGTTTGTGTAGCAGACACTGTATTACAGAATGTCTGTATGTTTTGAGGGGTTGAGTTTACACTCTATTGAATCAGCTGCAGCAGCTTTCACAGATGCATTAATTTAACAAATGCATTTGTAGTTAACTGCTCCCTTGACAATAAAGGGAAATGAATCACCAAGCCCCAGAGCTAAAAACCTGTCCAGATTAGCCAAATAGCCAATGCTTTCTAACTATGAATTTCAGCAGCTCATACCCCTGTGTAGTGTGACAAAGAGGGTCTTGAATGACACAATTTTTTCGGGAAAAACACCCAGTTTCACTGGAGTCGTGCTGCAGACAGTCACCTCCCAGAGACACTGCCTTGTCTAAATGAGGGAATGCCTCTCTTAGTAACGGGGTGGTCATCAAAATATGCCGAGGTTATTAGAGAGCCCTTCAACTCAGCCAAGATGATATACTCAGGCATCTGCTTGGCACATCACCCTCACCTGGGAAGGACTTCCACTTGGAGACCTTGCTGCAGTTCTTGAAATACCAGAGAGGCATCACTGTTTTTGGTTAACTCACTGAATGAAGGACTGGGGTATTTTTCAGTAAGCATTTGCATGGTGAGATTGCCATGCTCAGCTGGACGACTTCTCTGTAGAGAAAATTTTTATTTTGTGAGTTTTATCTCACTTCAGATGCTTTGGGTTGTATTTTAAGTAGTAATGGTGTACAAAAAAATGCCCAATTCACCATGTAAGAGTAGAAAATAGTCATGGCTTAACCCAGCCAGGAACTATGCACCCAGCTTGCATCCCCCGCTGCCCCCAGCATGGGATGGGGAAGACAATCAGAAAGAAGGCAAAACCCAGGGGTTGAGATAAGAACTATGTAACAATTGAAGTAAAATAATAGCAGCAGCAGTAGTAGTAGTAGCAGCAGTGTTCTACAGCAGTTTTTCCTGCTTTCTTTTTGTTGTTCCTGTTGTAATGAAGAGATAACAAAAATAGAAAAATAAAATGCAAGAGAAACAAGTGAAGAGCAAAGCCATTGTTCACTACTCACTGACTGATGCCCAGCCCATTCTCCAGCCGTGATGGGCCCCTGCTGGTCAATTCACCCCGGTTTATATCCTGGGCATGGCATTCTGTGCTATGGATTATCCCCTTGGCCCGTTCAGGTGAGCTTTCCTGGCTGTGCTCCCAGCCAGCCCCTCCTGCACCTCCACACTGGCAGAGCTTGATTTGTACTAAGCACAGTTCAGTGAGAATGAAACCATCACTGTGTTATCAGCATGGTTCTCGTGCTAAATTCAAAACACAGCACTGTTCAGTGTCATTTCCAGCCCAAGGGATCTGTTCTAAACAAGAAGCTCAGTGACCCCACCTCCAGAGACAGGTTTTAACTTTAAATTGGCATCGAGGACAGGCTAACAACATTTCAGTGTATTAAACAATGTGAGGTTCTTGCTGGCTTACATAGCTTATCTTTTAACCTCGTTTTCAAAATATTGCAATCCCTAGCGCTCAATATTTTAATGATATGTGTGTTATCTTCTTTCAAAAGAACAGCTCTACTGTTGACACCTATGGTCTCCAGGGAGCACAAGGATCTTGGGTACCAAAGAGCTGAGGTAGCTTTCAAATCCAAAGAGTGACTTGTATAACTGGCAGGCAGAGGAGCTGCTAAAGGTTAAGAACCTGTAGATTGATTATTTCTCTGGTCCTTTGGCAGTGAATATGCTGTATTTTGCAGAAAGGATGTTTCATCTGGACTGTGACCATTTTGTTCGATACCTTTTTATTCTTGCAATTATCTGTTAAGATGGTAATGTACTTTTCATTGTCTGATATTTAGAGGCGCTTTTTTTTTTTTAATTTTGGCTTGGATAATTGCAACTATAATTTGGACATGTTCAAAATTTCTTTGTAAGCAGTGTTACTAGTCTCTGGACAAACTTTATTCTTCAGACTTTCAGGTCAAGGTGGTTGACTGACCTGATGTTTTTGCCTGCCATGTTAATGATTTCTGTAGGTTGTCCAAGACTCATGAAAGAAGAAAACAGTTTCTCCTCATGTAGGATCTGCACATTTGATGGCTTTTGTCTGAGTTTCTAATGGATGTTTTTCCATAATCCTCTATGGAAAGAGCCACTGTTCTTTATGTTCCAGTTAATTAGAGTATAGACAAATAGTTTGCTCATCCCAGCATGAAGCTGGATGAACTGTATATTTGTTTTCACTTGGGCAGAAGAAGCTTCTTTATCATTCATCATGAATCTGAACCAGCAACAGAGTAAATCCATGAGACCCTGGAGGTCAAATTGTGGAATTCTTTTTTTATAAGTCTGTCAGGAAGACTTGTCAGCAGTTATCTTCCTCATCTTTCTACTCTAACCCACTTTATATCACAGAATCATAGAACTGAATGGCTTCTTCAGAGCTTGTTTAAGAAAGGGCAAACAGCCAGGTGAGAAGGTGAGGAGAAAAGAATACAGCAGGCTCAGAAGTGTGCTGATCAAAACCTGAAAAGAGCCACTGGTTTTTTTTTTAAGTGTTTTTAACTCATTGGCATGGCCAAATAGTTAAAAAAGTAAAAGTATGGCATTCATCCTATTTATAGGCTGGGCACCCTTTAGCCCTGATGGAAGGAGATATTAATCCTGGATGCTCCTTTTCCTACCATGATTCTCAAACAGACTGATGTCTCTAAGGTCTGGGGTCTACGTTTGCAATGTAGATTCTGATTGTGTTTGAATGTATTTTTTGTTGGTTAATTGCAGTATGTCTTCAGTGGCCTTCAGTTTTGTCCCACATTCCTCTGAGGATGTTATTATTTTGTATGGTACCAGAGATGATTGGTGCTGGTACATAGAATGCCTTGTTACATTTAGTACTTCTTTTGGTACCTTGTGGGTTGCTGTACCTTGGGTTTCTATGTCCATAACTTCTACCCTTACACCTTCTGAGCTGGCTGTGGCTGGAGGCATTGTTGTCCTTTCTGGTAATGAAAAGCCAAAAGAAAAAAAAAAGTTTGGAATCAAACTAAAAAAACAACTTAAAAAATTAACAAAATAGAGAGGAAGATATGCATAGAACATATGCCCTGAATCATATGCCAGAGGATCTTTGCATCAGCATATGCAACACAACACAAGAATTCAGTGTGGGAATAAAACTGAGAGTCATGTCCATACTTTCTGTGATGTTGAAAAAAAACTTTAGATGGTTAGATCCAAAACACTTGCATAATAGATGGATGAAGGGGAAAAAATTATTTCTTGCTGAAAATCTGTGACAAAATACTACTACAAATATTTTTGACAAGATGTCAGGAGTAATTTTATTTTTCTAGGAGTGTTCTGACTAAAGTAAAATGTCTTATTTGAAACACAAATCTCAATATAGCTGTAAATCTCCAGCATCACTGGTAGAAAATATATAAAAGTAAACATTTGTAGGTGGGTACCCCACTTTTTTCATGTAATGCTTTTCCATGTACCTTGAACTGTTTGAAACTTATGATGCTTCTGTGGGTTTACCATGAAATACTGAAAACAAGATGTTTTCAATACCCAGCTTCAGGCAAAATGGATCTCCTTAGAATAATAGATTTCTCCCATAGTCCTTGATTTCTTTTATATGGCTTCCTCTAATGAAAGCCAGTCCCATTCTTGAATACCATGTGAGACAGTACTTATATGAGGGTTTATTAATTCTTCTTTCCACTAGAAAAGAGCATTCCTGACTTCTGACAATAGCCACTGTACTGTTAAATATAAGGATATTTTTATGATATCAGAAATTCATGAAAAGTGGCTCAAGAGTGCTCCCCTATTTGGCATTGTAAGCTGAACTATCCTTAATTTTCTTTCTCTTAAACTGCTGCTATCAAGAGGTTTTCTATTTAGTTCAACTGGCAAATAACTGTACTGTTAGAAATGCTCCTATTTTTATACTTAAGGCAACATATTTTATCTTAGTTATAAAAACCAGACAGCTGAAGCATCTGCTTTCAATACACTTAAAAGGAATTGCATTGATGTTTTTGTTGCAGAAAGAGCAAAGAGTATGTATTTTTCCTATATGAAATAAATGAACTGATGTTAAGAGGCTGTGATTTTTTTTAAAAAGCCATATGTAGAAGGCAAATCATATTTGCTGTATTTATTTCTGCAGTAAACTATTATTGGCTCTGACACATGTCTAAATGCATGATACACAATGTGCTGAGGTTCATTTGGAATCTTGATTTTTACTGACTTGTCCTGAGGATTTTAAAGGATGCTCATCATCCCATGTAAGGGTTATCTGAACGAAGCAGGCAACCTCTAATTCATGGCTTGAAGCCCTTTGATCTGCTACAGATAGCAGCCTCTATCATTTATTTTGAACTTCCCACCTATTCTGGAAAGCTGGACTGATTTTCTTCTGTCTCCTGCATTTCAGTTGGATGTTTTAAGATTCAGAATCTCAGCTGCTTTCTCGACTGCTGATTGCTGCTATAGTTTTCTGAAACATGAGTGTCAGCATGAAAAGCTTGAGGAAGTGTTGAGTCTTCTTTCTGGAGGACTAGGAGGAAATCTTACTTTTGAACTGATCAATGGTAAAAACCCTCTCAGGGTGCTGTTATGCTACAGTTTTCTGCAATTTTCTAAGTTTCAAACTGAAACGTAAAGTCTGCCTGCCTGTCCCTCACTTGTAGATAAATACCAAAGGAAGGCAAGTTCATGTAAAATTCTTCAGATAAATTTGGTTCTGCATCTTGTTTGTGCACATTCCTTTTTCTTTGGCTCCTTGTCACATTTGATTAATTCTTCCATTTGACTGTGTAGCAACTTACATTTTCAATAAAAAATTCAATATTTAGTGAACATACATTGTCATACATATTTATCTGGCCTTTTTTCATAGAGATGCTTAGGAAGTTGTGTGTCTATTGCAAATATAGTCACATGTGTACAAATATTGATGTTAATGCACTGCTCAAACTGCTTTCCAAAAACATGAGCTGCTACTGTATTAAGAACTTCATTCAACATTAAAAAAGTCTTTGTTGGTTTTTTTTTATTTCAAGTTTCAATTGTTACAAGTATCTGACTTGCAACAATTTCTTTATGAGAACTGTAAATCCATTTTCATTATTCCCTAAAGGCAGAATATTTTCTTTTTTTCTCCCTGGAATTACATATAGTGGGTTTGGGGGTGCTTTATGGTATTATATTTTTTTGAATTCGTATTTGTGCTTAATATAACAAGCTGAAACAGAATTGTGAGCAGCTTTTTTTTGCCCCATATAAGGTCTTTAAAATAACCCTGAAATCTTTAATGAGGCCTCCCAGTACGTTTGGGAAATATATGGATGTAATATATAATAGCAGGGGGAAATCTGCATTGACAATACTTCTATGTCATTGCATTTTTCCAGCAGCTATAAGATCCAGCATAACCATCTGGGTTGTTGAGCGGTAGATTCAACACATCAGTTAAAAGACTCAGTTTTATCTTGGATTTTTAATAGTTCTTTTTCCAAAGGCATTCTTTTAAACATTATTTTTTTTAACTGTTTTTTTCCTATGTAAAACTTCTTCTAGCTCATTTATTTTTATACTAGGAAATGCACTTTTCCCTGATGTCTTAGTCTTTTATGTTTCTTTTTTTTTTGTTCACTTGATTAATGTATTACGCTGTTTTATTTACCTACATCTGCAGTTCTGGAAGTTTTCATGGATTATATCTCTCCTCCTAATATTCTATGAAAGAGGAAGACAAATTATTTGTTTTCAACCCTTTTTTTCTTTTCAGATGCCAGTATTTGAGTGTGAGTTTGTGTAGGGGATTACAAAGTATGATAATAAGTTGTTAATTGCATTATTGTGATTGTCTTCCAAGACCTCTGCTGAAGTATTTGAGAATCCTTAGGACAGCTTATTGAGAATCTTTATATGCCTTTGACTCTAACTTGAGTGTTTGTAAAGATTAGTGGCCACTTCTGTCTTCCTTGAACTTGTTGGGCTGAGTGGCCTCTGAAGAGTTATTTGAGTGAGTGGGGTTTTGCTGGTATGCTGAATTATTTTATATGAGCCATAAACAAAGTTTAGAACCATGTTATATATAAGCCAGGGAGTATATTAATTTTTGTTGTTCTTCTAATACTCTGTTTTGTTATAGTAAGAGGGAAAACATACTTTAAAAGTTCTTGGATATTTGCAAAGCATTGTTTTTTCCCCCATGACTTCAATACTTGGAGAATTTCTTGAGAACAACTTTAATTCTTTACATGTTACCCATCTCCCTAGGTTTTCCTTTAATTGATTGTAGATATAAATTCTTATTTTATGACTCTTTCTAATAGACCTATTTGGTTAAAGAAGTTTTGCAAACTGTGTAGGAAATCAAAAACTCCCAATGTGTGAATATAACCTGAAAATTCTTTTTCACCGTGTTCGACAAACATCATTGTTTTCACCCTTAGCAACCTTCACACTCTTGACATTTCACACGTTAAACAAAATTAGTCTGCATGAGTACAAATGAAAATCATTTTGAGTGTAAGTTGACATAATGGACCCTGGAGGGGAAGGAAGACCACGGTTAAGAAGGCAAAAAGAATAACTAGTTGCCATTCCAGCTCTTCAGTCAGCTGGAGCTCCTACCTGCCAAGCCCTCCAAACCATCTCAGGCTACAGCCACCTTTGTAGGGGTTTAATAGCTTTCCTTGTCAGGGAATATACTACAGCACAAAGTGATTATGTAAGACAATGGGAGGATGTGGACACAGACACTGAGTTGCATCTCAAGAGCTGCTCCTGTGCTTCAGCCCAAGTATGGATGGGCTCCTTTTCACCCCTACCTCTTTGTTTTAATGTAAAAAATACCCCAAAACCAATCAAACAAAAAAATCAATTAAGCTTCTCAGATGTTTTGACAAACAGTATCATAAGCATATATTTAGTATGGAAACCTATGGTGGTGAAACTCCGTAACTTGGTAAAATAAAAATGGACCCTGAGGGCTTTGGTTTTTCAGTGAGGTTTTGATATTTGTATCTGAAGTAAGAATGCAAATAGTAAACTCTTAGCAATAAGACATGTCTTCATCTGCAGTCATAAATCAGTTGTGAAAATTTAGGTTATATAATTATTTCGTAATAGTATAGGCTTGTCTGTATTTCTAGGCTTAAAATGATTCTAACTGCTCTTGGTTTTAAATTTGTGCTGCAATGTAACCAACAGATCTGTAAAGCAATTTGACAGAGAGCTTTTTGGAGGAGAAAGATGCTATGTAAGTAGGTACTACTACAGTTACTAAGTATGTGCAAGACAGTATCTGTCAAACTATCCTGAAATCTCTGTGCCACAGCTCAGTCTTATTTTGAAGTAAGGAGCCCAGAGGGTGGCAGTGAAGGCAAAGTTATCCAGCTTTGTCCAAGCATTTCTCACAAAGACAAGGCACACTGTAAAGTAGAGACATTTTAGAAATCACCAGGTTACCAGTGGTAAAAAGAAACTGGCTGAGGGGAAAAAGGGAAATTGTTTTTGTCCAGTTGAGAGGCACAAAAGAGGCACACAAGAAACCAAGATCTGAGATGACTGAGATCACTGTCATATTTTTCGCAGGAACAGACACTGTTTTCATAATTTCTTACACTGAAAGAGAGAGTGGTTCAGAATAATCTGTTAGGAGTTGATGGTAATTGTTATAGCTGATGCCAACTAGTGGGCAAGAATTATGGCTGTTTCTTGATTCCCACAGTAACAGAGTTATTAAAGGACAGAAAAGTTTTCAATTATGGATTTAACTGAAGAGTTAACCTGGGTTTCAGTTAGATCCGTCTCGCTTGCAAATGTTTAGTGTCGTCTCAGTTTCTTGTATCATGCTAAAGATTGTGGATTATTATTCTAACTGCGTATTACAATAACAAAGGTTTATGGATTATTTTAGGATGCCTTTTGTGTTGCATCCATTTCACTGAAATGCTGTTCTTCTAATTTATCAATAAACGAGTTTGGTTTATATACAAAATAACATTAAATAAAATTCACTTTAAAAGAGACACTACCTTTTTTTAAACACTGACTCTAAAGTAATTGATAATAGTTAATTATCTGAACTTGAAATCTAGATGCGCTGTTGATAGAAAATTCACACTACCTCTGTTTATTATAATATCCTATGGAATGTCTGAGTCAGAGTGACTGAAAGGCATATACATTTGAAATTAGTAACTTCTGAATAAGAGGAGTATTCTAAAACCATTTCTTGTCAACTTCTTATGTCAGTTGCAGCTCTTTCAGCTGTAGTCAGAGTGTGACTGCAACCATATTCATCCCAAACATAAAAAACAATAATGTATTCACACTTGTGGGATTTCTTCTTAGGAGAAAACTAGCATTGGACTGGCTTAGATTCACAAATGTCCGATTTATGTACACAAGGTGGCAGTACTTTGTTTGTGGGTGATAGTAAGGGGTGGAATTAAGTCTTGTAAAACCTTTTCCTCTCTACAGTGTATCTGCACACATTATTTTACTATTTTTATATTCTTACACCAAAAAAAGGGAAAAACCTTCATTAAGTATAAAACTATGCAGATACTGTACATTGGGTGTGTTTCTATCTATGTTATAATTTAGAAATAATAATGCATTAAAATATTTTTAAATACATCTCTGAAGTTCTAACATTTCTACCTTGAAATATTTACGGTACATACAAAAACCTTTATCTGAAAAACTTGGCATTAAAGAAGATCATAAGACACCAAACTGTGGCATAACATTATAATTTCAATGTAAATTGATGTCTGCTTATTATTTGCTTAGTAGTCTACAGTTCAGAGGTTTTGGTGCTGCAGTGATCATAGCTGACTCTCTGATGTTATCAGAAATACCTAAATCTTTAACAAAACAAGTTAACCCTCATCTAGAGGTCATTCAAATGAAATGTAAATACTCAACTCAAAACTCTTTTCCTTCTTGTACCTTGCTGAGCCAGTGGACTTGCAACAGCAGTATGCAGTGGGAGGGAATCTCTTTTAGTCAGATTCATAATTTACAATTTTTCATGTGAAAATGTAAAATGTAACCAGGAAAGAAAAATACAATAGGAGAATTCCACTAGGTAACAGTCAGTCACATTCTGTACTTGCAGTTTTGGAAGGTTCAGAAAATCTGACTTTGTGAGATTCAAATTTGTAAGCAATGTATTTGCAAGAAACTTCTTCCCAAGGTGCAGGTGTAAAATGAATCTGGTGGTGCCTGAAATAAAAATTAAATATATGGATACAAATGTATTCTTTGGTTTTGTACCTATGATGGTCTTCATCTTGTCTGGCTACTCTGGGCTCACACTGAACTGAGGAACATTGACTGGTGACAGCTCTGTGTTGATTGATGTCACCACAAGAAAGGATGTCATGTTGGTTTTTCATCACCTGATACTTCAGCTTACTGCTCCACCTAGCATAGAAACATTATTTCACACTGATCTAGTCTTGCTGCTGTCCCAAACATCATCACAGAGAATGTAAATTTTATTCAGTAAATTAGTGGGGATGGAGTTAGTTTGAAGATGCTTTCATGATGATGAGCAAAATCATGTCTTGAGATGCCATGGGTACAGTGAATAATTCAACCAGAGCCACACAAACAGGTCAAACAGGAAAGGGGGATCACTTTAAGGCAAATGAAGGAGAACTCAAGGTGTATGAGCTCTCCTTACTGGTACTTCCCTTGGTTTTATTACAACAGAAATTAGCAGAGCTACTGTCATCATTTTCCCAACAAAAACTGGTGGAGATACCAAGCAGAAGTTTAAGTCACATACTTGAAGAATTCATCCACATAGCAGGAGGACATAGTAAGTGAACTCCTCTGAATCTAGGATTAAACCCAGAGTTGCTGAAATAAAAAAAAAGCATTTGGCACTTATTAATGAAGTGCCTTACCTGAAAACTTCATGCAGTTGTGTTACAACTTGCTAGAATGGGAATATGAAGAGCCTGTTTCTGATTCTTGGGGCACGATGTGGATGTTTGTTTTGGAAGAAACCGGTACATACCTTCAGATGTTAAATAATGTTCATTTATTCCATTCATGGCCCCAAGCCACAGATTTTTTCTGCCATATCAGTTCCTGTATGTGTCCTGGTATGTCCAAGACCAGCGTTAACTAAAACACATCTCCATAAGCACATTAGGATGCTAACTGGTACAGGAAATATTTTGAGATCTTGTCAACAATTCGAAGTTAACTAGTTGTGAAGGTAATTAATCCTCTCATCAAGCTACTTTGAAGGCCTGGTAATGTTGGAGGCCACTACTTAGATAACCTTTATCTGGATTTACCGATTTCAAACTACTTGCCGTGGCAAATAAGTTTGCATTTATGATTTATGGAGAAATGTGGGTTTGTTTTCTTTTTCCACGGGGAAGGTCATTCTTTCTAAACCAGACTCTTCCTATGTACTTCTGCTGAAAGTACTAGACAAAAAATGAAATTGGAGCAACAAATAGAAACTCATATTTCAAGCCAATTGTGAACACATTGCTTGTGCTTTGTGAATCACTTTGGCTGCCTGTTAACCTCCTAATGGAATTCCAATCCTGCAATTAGGAAGCAAGTTTTCAGTCCCCCTTTGGATGTTGGGATCTAAAGACAAATAGAAGCTCAAATTGACTGTGCCTATCTTAGGTACAGACAAGTTAGTGGAACATAAAGAAGGCTTTTATCTGGATGAAAATTTGAATTAAAATGTTACCAGGACTATGTCTAGCAATGAGTTACAAACTGCTTTATGTGTTCTGCCAATAATCCAGGAAATACTTGCAGCATCTATGTGAAACTTGAAAACTAGTAATTTAATCAGAATTAAGAGAGTGAGAACATAATCTTTTCCAATCATTGATGTTAGTGTAGTCTGTGAATATCTTAGCATACAGCAGATAGTAAAGAAAACAAGGTGTCCTCTAAATGCAGATTTTATTCCTAAAATTTGGAATGGGCTTCAGAGATTTCTTCTTACTTTTTTTCTAATACCTTCCATCCCAGTAAATGTGGTGATAGCCAGAGAAATTCTGAACACAGTAGATGTCAGAACAACTTGGCAAATAGTGTGTGTTTTGAGTTAATTTAATGAAAACCAGAAGCATTGTGTTGGACAGTGGAGGTGTTTGCTCCAGCTGACCACCAGCATGTTCTCCTGTCTGCCTTGCTTACCTGTCTAAAAAAGTGCAAAGCAAATTTAGGTCTTAGTGCTATTCCTTCTGTGATTTCTCAGAGCTGCACATATGGAAAATATGTAACATTTTCCTCACCCCCCACTGTTTCTATCAAACACACACACACCACTTACTTTGCTTTTCCCCTGTCTTCCCTGGTGAGTGGGGAAATGTGCCTGTGTTACTTTTATACAGAAATGACTTCTTGCACAGAGGGGCTGACAATTCCAGCTCTGTTTGACCTGGTTGAAGTGACTGCCAAATTTTAGAGCTAAGGCTAATAGGTTAACACTGTCTTTTCCTTGGAAAGCTTTAACTATCAGGAAAACTTGGTACTTTAATGCCATATAATATTACCACAGGAAAGTAGGGAAAGGTAAATCTGCAGTTAGGTTTTTTATATGTATTTTATTAATAATGGTTTGCTAGAAAACCTATGGAATGATAGCCATGTATAATGATTTATGAGTACATTACAGAATTCTTGCCTGAACTCTTCAGAGAGGCAAAAATACAACACATGGAAATTTACGTAGGTTTTTCAATATGTAGATTTTAATTAACTGCATAATTTCCAGTGGTTTAGGCAGTTACACTCTTGTGGGTATAGCTGGATCAGTTTAAGAAATCATTTGATGCTGTTTGTAGTTGTCCTGCAGCAGAACATAATAGTCACTGTCACAGCTGAGATGCCATTAAGGATTCACATGACTATTTCTGTTCTGTTTCAGTGCAAAGTTAGCTGAGACTTCCTGGGAAGACATCTAGACTTAGACTGTCAAGATTTAAGATATTCACATCAATGAACTGAAAAACTCAGCTAGAAGATTATATTGAACCATTGAGTTTGTTAAATGCTTCTGAAAAATTAGGAAGAAAAAAATATCAAATTCATACAATTTCAGTCAAAATCCTATTTGTTCCTTAGCTCTTTTTTCCCCCCTGTTGTTCTGGGCAGTTTAGTACTTTTTAATAACTTGATAGCTTTTGGGGTAGCCAGTGAGACAACACTGAGATATAAGTGCAGACAGGTAACACTAATCATGTTTCTTTTACAAAACTGTATGCTCTGCTATGATACTCCAAATAAAAAATTACCAGCCCTCTGAATTCCTAACAAAATCAACAAGATTCAGGGGGCCCTAAGACAGGAGGAAATGAAAAAAGTTTCTTCACTTCTTTGTGAATGTGTTTATAATTGCTCAGTTATGAAATTTCCAGCTATTGAAAACTGCTGTGTTTTTTCACTACAGTTTGAAAGGACACAATATATCCCAATATTCCTTCTAGACGGATTATTTTCCAGTAAGATTGCATGAAAAGTTATCCTGTTAAGTACATTCAGAATTGAATAACGTTAGGTGAAGTTCATGCATTATTAGGTGGTGTTAAAATCTGCATTTAGAAACTATAATTGGCAATCTATTACGATCATGATACATAGAAAGAAATAGTGCTCTTTCAGCTTCTAATAAATGTATTTGCTAGTATACGCTCTGAGTTAAAAGGAGGCAATTTTGCTTCATACAAATCATACAGAGCATCATCAAGATTGTTGTCTTTTGCTTTCTCCAAGCAGTGTACCAGTCACAGAAGTGCTAGCCAGCCAGGTGTATGGAAAGGAATTCATTATCATTTAATGAAGAGCTTCTGAAGTTTGCCTTTGAGCTGGTTGTTTTTTTGGTCTTGTTTGTTTGTTGATTTATTTGTTTGTTTGTTTTAAAGACATTGCTATCTAGATGCATTCCCTCCAAGTAAAGTTCTAAGAACTTCGGCATTCTTACCAAGATTTAGGAACCACCTCACAGAAAATCAAGACTTTTGTAATTTGAGCAGGCATGGAGATTTTTTCCTATGCTAAAATTTGTACACTAAAATATTTCCAGTAAGGTATTATGTATGAAGTATTCCAAATTTCTCATACAAGCTTTGCTGTGGTGCTCACCTTTTGGGTGAGACCTGAGAACTGCAGAACTCGGTTATTGCTCACATTCTGTAATCTCTCTTCTTTATAGCATTTGTCCAAAAATGCATTGAGCTTGATTTTTTCTTTCATCAGTTTTGCTAACTTCAGCAGAATTAAATGAATGTAACAGATCTACCAACTTGCTCTAATGCTTAAAGTATAAAGAGAATGGACCCCAAATCAGTTCCAAAGATACATGAATTATGATGAGTACTGGATTTTATTTTTCTCCTCTTTGATTATCTTGGCTCTTCTTTTGCTCTATCATGGCTTTATATAAATTCACTACAAGCTTAAATGTCCTTCAGCAGCAGAGGAGAAATATCAGATGTGATGATAGGACTATTTTGCAGAAAACTTTCTTATGGCCTGTGAAAGACTTTACTTCTTCTACTGTCTAATGGAAGAAATTACCCATGTAAACCTTGTTCATCTCATATAAATTTAGATCATAACTGTTAGCAATACTGCTGTTACTATGAACATAATTGTGACTATTTATCAAACTTTAGGGATTTTATGTTTTCACAGAACTGAGCCTTTGCAATATTTGATCACATCCGCTTACAAGCCAGTAAAAAAATAGATTTGTAAAACATGTTTCCATTTTGGAAAGGAGAAACTGAGGCAAAGGTTTTCTGTTTTCTTAAAGTTAGCTGGAGACACCCTTGATGAAATCCATTCTCAGTCCCTGTGACCCATCAACCATGATCTGCAGTGTCGTTTCAAGAAAGGGCAGTCTTTAAAGCTGTACACTAATGAATAGCTGGTAGAGGTTAGGGGTTCTTTTTTTAATTAGAAAAAAAGCCTGAGATGCAAAAGGGATTGAAAGGGTGAATCTCAACAGATAAGATTAGCTGCCTATGCGCAAAGCTCAGTGAAGTGTACGTCAGCCCCTCTGGTATGAAAATAAAGGAGTGGATGTGGTGAAATATTCTTTCTTATTTGCATGTTCTCCTGGTTGAGATCAAGAAGTACAGAGGTGTATAAACACAGTATTTTATTGTCAAAATATCAGGTGAAGTTTTTCATTTTTATGGAACTATTTTAAAGTTTATCCAGGCATTCTAAAAACACACTCTAAAGAACATTTATGGGAAGGTAGAGCATAGCAGTACAGTTTCCTTTCTTACTTTTGCTATTAAACTTGGAAGCTTTTTTTTTTAAAAAAAGAAGGCTATTTTTACTTTATACTAAGTCTTAATGGAATAGCACAAGACTACTTAAAAGAAAAAGAAAGCCTATCAAAACTGAGGCCACTGTAACTCCAGGAAACACCTTGAGGCCTGAAGCATGTAAATGTAATCTCTAAAAGCTAAAGAAGAATTAAATCCACCCCTGCTCAAAGCCCAGTCTCCCCATGCATGAAATGGTGCAACTGAGCTGGTGTACGCCCTTGTGTGATTTGTACTGGGAGAGGGAGTTACAGCAATACTTCAAGGTTTTCTTCTTTGAACTGTCTCCTCTCCTCTGCACTTCTCTGAATTTGCAGCACGTGTGGTGATCTGTCTCTGAACTTTGTTCCATGTGCAGCATTAGTTAATAAAATAATTTCAGCTAAAGATTCAGCCATAACACACATTCAGAGTCTGAATGTCACCCCACTCTCTGTGTGCTGGGCCAGTGCAACCTCAAGGATCTTGTTTGAATTCACAAGGATATGTTTATATCCATAGAAATAGAACTGACAACCTGAAAACTCCCATCTTTTCTGTAGCTAGTGTGCAGTCATTATTTTCTGAATCTGCACATTTTTGCATTTGCAAGCAGATAACATTATGACTGTTACCTTTACACTTGTCTTAGGAAAAGCCACCATGACACTCACTGTGTGAGGAAGTAATATGTATGTAAGAAATTCTTCTACACCAGTCAACTAATCGTAAAATCATAGAATGGCTTGGGTTGGAAGGGACCCTAAAGATCATTTCCTTCCAATGACCCTGCCATGGACAGAAATATTTTTCACTAGAATAGGTTTCTCAGAGCTCCATCCAGTTTGTCCCTGAACATTTCTAGGGATGGGATATCCACAGGTTCTCTGACCAACCTGTTCCAGTGCCTCACCATCCTCATAGTAAAAAATTTCTTCCTAGTAGCTAAACAAAACCTGCCTTCTGTCTGTTTGAAGCTATTCCCCTCATCTTAAATCTGTATGTCTTTGTAGTCCCTCTGTATCTTTCTTACGAGGTCCCTTCAGGTACTGGAAAGCTGCAATTAGATCACCCTAAAGCCTTTTGCTTTCCAAGCTGAGCAACCCCAATTCTCTCAGCCTTTCCCCACAGCAGAGGTACTCCATCCCTCTGATCACCTTGGTGCCTCCTCTGGACTCTCTCCAGCAGCTCCATGTCCTTCCTGTGCTGTACCCAGCGCTGGGGCAGCTCTGCAGGTGGGGTCTCACAGATTGGGGCAGAGGGGCAGAATCCCCTCCCTGCCCTGCTGCCCACAGGGCTTTGGATGCAGCCCAGGACACACTTGGCTCTCTGGGCTGGCAGTGCCCATGGCTGGCTCATGTCCAGCTCTCACCCACAGCACCCCCAGGTGCTTCTGGGCAGGGCTGCTCTCCATCTGTCCATCCCCAGCCTGGGCTGGCACTGGGCTTTGCCCTGACCCAGGTGCAGCACCAGCACTTGGCCTTGTTAAACCTCATGAGATTCCCAGGGGCCTCTTCTCGAGCTTGTCCAGGTCCCTCTGGATGGCATCAGGAGTGTCAGCTGCACCACTCAGCTTGGTGTCATCTGCAGATTTGATGATGATGCACTCAGTCTCTTCTTCTGTGTCATTGATGAGGATATTATATAACACTGATCCAAACAGGGACCCCTGAAAGACATCACTTGTCGCTGATGTCCATTAGGACTGTGAACTACTGACCACTGTAGCAGAGTAATTCAACAGTATCGTATCAGGAGTGCAAATATTTTGCCAGTATTTTAGTGAAAAAGCACCACTGTAGCAGTTCAAGAAGGAAGCCATTATTTGTTTTTATAATACAAAACAATGTTTGCTAAGGAATATTCATGGGTTTGCTGGTAGTTAGCAGTTCCTTGGTTTTCCTTATGAATATAGACAGGTTGCCACAATAGATGTCGGAATCTGTACTTGAAGGGCTGTATCAGATAGGCCTCTTCATCTCAAATCTGAATCCCAAAATATTTTAGAGTTCTTAAAAAAATAAGAGATACCATTTAATTGTTTTCCAGGCTTAAGCATGATTAGCTGTGGCAAATCAGATTTATGAGGGATTCAGGATAAGATTATTTTTCCTAGTTGTTTATTTCTGTTAAATCTGTTATGGTATCTAGTTCCTCTGAGCCAGAAAGGAACTGAAGGCCACCTGGAATAGTACTACATGTAAAAGTCAGATAAGTGGAATTAAACAATTTGCTAAATTTCTCCTTTCTTGGTTTAATTGCTTGCTGGATTTATGTTCAGTCAGGGTAACAGGAGGCATTTAATTTTAGATAAGACTCCTAATAAATATTTGAAAATAGATACTTATTGCTGAAAGACAGGGCATAATGGCTTAAGCACAGAGCTGGTTCATTTACCTGTGTAGCTCTCTGATTGGAGCTTGCACGCACCTGAGTAGCTCAGAGCACCAGCACGCACTGTGGGACTTGGCTGTCCTCAACTCTGTTATTTGTGAGTTCCGGCATGGAAAAAATCTAATCTGTTCTCCTGTGCTGTAAGTGGCAAAACAGTTTGGCAAACCTAATTTAAAATTGCATTGATTTTTCTAAAGAACACCTCCCTGCTAATCACAACTTAATGACTGCTCTAAGATAATTGCTGTTAACTTGCATAACTAGTGACACTTTGCATATTGTCTCCAGACAAAAAGTGCTTTTCAGATCCTGATTGTGCTTTTGATTACAAGTCTTATCCTGTTTTGCTGTCTCTGTGGTTAATATTGTCTGTTATAGATGCGGTTCTTGGTCTTGAAATTAAAAATAATTTAAAAATACATATTTTGAATGTGATTCTAAAATGGCAGTAACAAGTGTGTACCAGAGTGAGTGAAAAACGTAAAAATCATACCTCTTTTTAGTGTAAATTATTAGAAAACAAATCTATTGAAAGAGATCTGTTGTTCATGATGCAAATAAAATGATCAATGAAATAGAATCCTGAACCAAGGAAATTTATCCATCAGGGTATTAAGTTCATCATTTATTCTTATGATGTTTTACATTGGTTTATAGATCTCTCAGTAAAATGTTAGTGTATGCACTATTTTAGCCTTTAAATTATTCTTTCGTAGTGCAGTGGGCCTCAGATTTCATCAGTTTCTTAAGACTATATGTTCTTCGGTGGTCAGAGGTTTGGTTTTGTTACAGGAAAGATTTCGTTATTATATTGCATTACTGCCTTCCATTGCAATATTTAAGTCATCGTAGCCGATGACTTCTGAGTGTTATTTCATGTGCAGCTAATTTTTTCTGCCTGAATTTAACACTTGAAATGGTAATTTTTGAGGAGAGCTGTGTATTTCTTCATGAGAGGTTTATGGTTTCCCTGGCATGTTTTAGTGTTCTTCCCGAGCTCGCTCTTGCTCCCCAGATGTGCTGATGGTTATGATTTTAGGGATAGCAAGGTGTTCACTGCCTAGAGGCAAATACAAAGACCAGAGAAGACATGCAAACAGTCTGATGTTCATTTTGAACCTCACCGAGGTGGTATGTGAATGGTTTGGGGTTTTTATATCTCTGTGGTGGGTGAAGCTCGCTCACTCCCTCAAACTGTAAAACTCATGACCAGAACATGGCAACTCCAATTAGCTCTGCTAGGGGCTGAAGAGCCTCTCAGACTGTAACAAGGTCTCCCAGGACCACTTACACCACAAATACTCTACTCATATTTTCTCATTAGTTCCCTCCAGTTGCCACAAATACGATTTTCCAGTGTTTTCAGATTTAGATCAAAAATATAATAGCTCTGTGTGTATGTATATACACACACATATATAATACACATATATATACATACACACATATATATATATACACATAAATACAATTATTTTTCATAACTCAAGGATCTGTGTTATTTTTCTTACAGGTAGGAACCTGCGGCTTACTTCATTAACCTTAAGCTTTCATTCAGGTCAAAGAATGTAGGGCTAAAAGAAGAAAATTATGGGATTTCAAATGGCTTATTTTTTCTAGTTTGTTGGAGTTTTATTGTTATATGTAAGCTCTTACATTTTGGGAAAGTATTAACCTTGACTCTGAGAAATCATTGCATGTATTTACATGTGGGAAGTTATCAAGCAGGTGGGCCTAAATTTGAAGTTTTTGGTAGACTTGTCTGTGTTTGTCATGCAGTTTTGTTACTTTTGAAGAGACTTGTGAGCAGAGAAGCTTTATACCAGTAAATCTATGTACACTAAGTAATTTTTCGTGTCTACAGACCAAGGAGGAAGAAGTACAAGTACCTGTTAGTGACAAATTTCTGTAGTTTCTGTAACCCAGATGGAGAGTTTTCTCCTGATAGCAGTTGCTGACAGTTGAGCAACATTATAGTTATATTATTTTCACCTTGAGATCTTTTTAGTTTTCAAAGTAGAAAGACGTCTTTAGAAATTGTAGCAGCAAGACACAATCTTAGGTTTATTAGTCTCTGAACTTCATGAATTTTTGGATGTTTTCAGCGTGGGTATTTTCCACATCACAGAGCTCAGTTACCTTGCATGTCTAGTCATCTTAACAAACTTCTGTGTTCTTGTAACTCTATTTTGAATTAACAGTATGTAGGTACGTTTTTAGTTATATTCTTGATTTCTTAAATATTGCTTGATTGGCTGGTGCCAAAAAATTTGTGCTTTTTGCCTTTTTCTTGCTCCCGATTGCACTGTAAATTTCACAGTGTGTGATATTAATTTCTTACTTTTAGAATCAAATGCAATAAAACTGAATTGCCTATCAGTCTATCAGAGAATGGCATTAATAAAATATTGAGTAGATATAGGGAATGCTTGGTGTAAGCATTTATTAGATAATATTTTCAGGTTTAATAGATAAGCAGTGTCTTCATACAATCTTTCATGTTCTCTGTTTTGATATTTTAATGTGTTACGTAGTTCTAAATGATACTCATTTATAAAGTAAGAAGTGAAAAGATTTTAACTTTGGCTGGCTCTGATCCAGACATAGATATTAGCAAAGCTCTAGCTATAGTTTTATTTCTTTATTCCTTGACTCATTTTTGGTAATAAGTTACTTTGAGTGTAAAAATCTCTTTTCTTCATTGAAGATTGTTTATATTTTAATACATTTAATACAGCTGATAAAAGCCTGCTCGGTAACTTTGGGTCAAGAGATTCCAGAAGTTCTCTCAGCCTTGACACAGAGCTGTTGTCACCATGTCCGTGTTAAGTCCCTGGCAGAGAGGGGCTGGTCCCCAAGTTTTGTGGGGCTCAGTTTTCTGATTTGCTCACTTCTGTAATTTGCCACAGCTTTAAGTAATAACTTCTATTCATTTCTTTACCTGTATAATGCTGATTTTCTTCTTTTTTTTAGGTTAGGCTTCTTTGTTGTCTAACTCAGCAACATCGTAAATATAAATACTTCCAAAGATAGATATGACAATAATTTGACATCATTTTGATGGATTATTACAAGAGAATTAAGATGATCCTTGCTTTCTAGAAAAGGTTAATTTGATTTTGTTCTTTTAACCTTTTTCTTTGCTGTCATGTTCATCAAAGATTAAAAAGTAAAAGTAATAAATACACAACTACTCTTTTTTCCTTATGTTGTAAAGAAGTCAGTTGTTACTAGCAATTATGTATTGTGTGACCCTCTACTGAGCAGAGGCAAATGAGGCCATTTAAAGTGTTTCTCCTGTCTCTGCAGCATGATTTACATGGAAATGATCTATAGAAGGTATAATAGAAATTAAAGCACGGATTAGATTGACATATGCAAGGTATAGAAAACACACAAAAGCACATAAATTCAATATTTTAGCTATATGTAATTTTTCTTCTCCAAACTAGATGTGTCATTACCTCATTCTTTTAGATGCTAGGTGATTTTCTTATTTTTTACAAAACAGAAAGAAATGAGGCAGTCAAAGCACCTTTTTTCCTTTTTGCTTTTTTTTTCTTCCGTGTTTAATGAATATAGCTGAAGACTGTGAAAGTTTTCTTTTCCTAGTAGGAGAAAGTGAACAGTATTTTGTTTAGAACCAAGATGTCACTGAGAACAGGTCCCTCAAGCCACTTGAAAAAAACTTTAACCCTTAGAGTTGGCACTACCTGGAAGGATTAAAAGATACAATTATAAGGGCTGCACAGTCAAGTGCTTTTGGCATTTGTGCAGATAACACAAATTTGACCCTGTCTGATGGAAAAGGTGTGCAGTTGAAGTTGTAGAGAAAATTAGGTAATCTTCTATGTCATCTTGACTGTCTTGTGGTGGTATTTTTAGACACTCATTGCTAAATTTCAGTTTTGTTAGGTTGTCTCTCAGCAAGTAAAAAGCAGCAAAAATAATTTGAGAACTTTAAGAGTCATTAGATACGATTTTCAAAATATTTTTCTAGGTTTAGAATTTTTATCCAAGGTAAGAAATGTTTCATAATAACATTACTCTGTTAAATTATATATATGATAATTAATAAAAGCTTCTTTTAACCTCAGTGTCCATTGACTCTTCAATTATATCTTATTTGCTGAAATGCCTAATGAAAATACAGCTAATAAAATACATTATACTGATTTTCTGTTTATTCTTATTGCAAGTAATAACACTAAAATGTCATTATTAGGAAGCATTTTTCTGGAATAAATATTAAAAATATTTTCTCATGGCCTAGTTATCTTAATGAGCCAGTTAACAAAGATGAGTATGTTCTTCAAAATCGTGTCTTACAGGAACAGAAGAAGTTTTTCATGTACACAGGGTGTGTTTAATGCTCTAAATAATATCTTATTTTAGGAAAATGCCCTGATGAAAACGTGTAGTTCTGAGGTTACTTTATATTAAAAAGGATAGTCTTGGTGTAAATATTTCTTTCTTTTCTTTCTGTATTCATAAACTAAGGTAACCTTTACCTAATGATAAGAATTGCAAAACATTTCTAAATATCAGGCTCTAACTTTTCCAGGGTTGAATATTTATAATAGTGTTAAAGGAACTGTGATTAAGGCACTCTGTCAGAGGTGTGCTGTTTTGTCAGTAGTAGTGAATTTTCATTGTATGTTTTAGAGGAAGGAAGAAGAGAGAGGACAAATAGGTATGAAGGGCTATTGTTCATTACTGTGAGATTGTAAGCTGTGAGAATTAGGTGGTTGCTTTTAAAATCTAAAATTGCCAGCCTGAGCAGTTAAATCAGATTGGGAGATAATCTATTGGAGGTGGTAAGTGGAAGAAAAAGGTCCCTGAGGATTTAGGTGTATCTTACAAAAGTATGACAAATTCAGCAATACTTATTTTCTTAGAAATTGGCAAGTAATTTCATTATGGGTACTGTTCAAGGGTTGACTTAAGTGTCAGAGTAAGTGATTGGATAATTGACCTTAAAATTAAAGTCAAATATATTGGATCAGAAGAAATTCTTACACTTTATCCAATGAAATAGACTTGTAAAAATGTATCTGTGCAGAAAATAGCACCATAATGATCCTAGCTGATCTAATGAACAACTGATTTACATTAATAGGACTGAAAATATTTTATGATTCTATGATTTCTGAGTGGTGTGATATAAACAATGCAGTTGGAAACATAGCATTGTGACATAGGCTAGGTCACTAGTACAAAATAAACTACTATTTAATTTCATTCACTAACTCATATTAAATTTCTTACAAAAATTAAACAGCAAGAGGATAAAACCCTCTGTGTTTCATTGCATATTCATCACAGTTGTGATAAGGCAAATGAATGAGCTGTTTTCTCATCTACACTAGCTTCTCCAGCAATGTGTTGGAACACCATGATCGTGTAACATCTCATGACCTGATGAATGCTGACTCATGCAGTAATCACTGAAGAAATACAAACATGAATTTAAAATTACATTTTCTTATATTTTGTCCTCATTACATTGCATTTATAGCTCCTCTCTAGAAGAAAGCTGTCAAAGCTTAAAATTTGCAACAGAAACTTTCCAAAGTAATAACAAAATGGAAATTCACATTTGTGTAATTTTTCCAAAGTGCTTGTCTGTATACATTTCAAGCAACTCACATATTCAAAGACTTGGGGGAATATCCATATAAAGACATTCAATTTAAAATAGTATTTTTCTGCAGTGTAAACATGTGACCATATTAGTTTTCAGTGAAATGTATGGAGCCATTTACAAAATGAAGAAATTGAAATACAGTACATTTTAGCTGTGGATTGAGCTCTTGATATTTAAAAGTTATTTATTGTGTTATAACAGTAATTTTACTGTTTCTTCCAGATGTGTGGAGGTGATTGCCAGAGAAGGAAGGAACCTGAAAGAACTGTATTTAGTATCCTGTAAGATCACAGACTACGGTATGTAATATACCTCTATCTTTATTTTTGTGAAGATTAAACCAGAGTTCAGAGGGACTTTTCTAGAAAGTGTTGGTAATGCAGATATAAAAACTGTCAAAACCTTCATCCATAAAAATAGGAAATGTATAAAAAGTGTTTGACATACTTAAAAATATTTGTGGTTTAGAAGTATGAAAGTCAATGTATGTAAAGTATCCTGCAAAGTACCCTAATAGAATTGGCAATTTCTGGGCAGAGTGGGTAGGGTCCTCTTTGAATAGTCCTGGAGACCAGGAGAACATCTGAGAGAAAATCAAAAATCATATGTGGGTTTCTAGATGTTGTAAAAGCATAACTAAACAAGGAAGAATGTGGATTGATTACCTATTGTAGGCCATAAAATTTGGATGAGGTTGATGATCCTTTAAAAATGCTGTTATGGTGAAATAAAGAGGAGCACCATAGGAATTAAATATTCTGTCTGATAGGCCACATAGACAGATTTTGTATTTAGAATAGGAAAGCTTCTTAACACTTCTTTGGACAGGCTGCTTTGTTTTATTTGTCCTTGTTTTTCCAAATGCAGTACTGACCTTAAATAAGACAGTTACTTCTGCCATAAGGCCAGATTCTCAAATGCCTGTATCCCACTTGCATGCCTGAATTTCAGTAGGATTTACGAACTGCATATTTGAGATGTTAATAATTGAGATGCTGATTATTAAATTATAAATTACCATTCCTGTGGCCACAAACTCATTCTTTTATTTTCCTCTTCAAATTTTGCACCTCACAGGGGTTTGAATTGTTCATTCAGGGGTACGTGGTTCTGCAGAGCTCTGCCCATCTTACGTCTGCAGTGTTGGAGCATGAGCCCACCGTGTGGCTGTTGCTTCCATGGGCGGAACAGATATTGCCAGAGTCGAAAACAGATTTTCTCAGGTCAACACTGCTTGGCCAAGATGAATTCCTGAATTTGTGAAATGTCTCGTGGCAGTTCAGGGAGGGGAGTTGTCTGTAGAACACAGGGTGATGATAACGAGGATGATTCTTGTCACTGCTGAACAGTGACAGGTGCAGGGCAGAGTCTGAAGGCAGACTTGTCCCTTCTGTCTGTGCACTGCAGATATACAGATCCTAGTCTTGTCCCTTCCAACTTTGACAGCCCGTGTGGAAAGAGTTATCGTGGACATAATGGAATCCATGTCTTGAGGATTGATAATTTTTCAAACTGATTTCAGCCTTCATTCACTGCAGTTGCTCAGAGGAAAATGTGGTTTTCCCGAAAGTAGGGAAACAACTGAAAAACCAAAGCAAAGAGGCCTAAGGTAGGGGAAACCTATGCTTATGAAAGGATAAAGGAAGTGTCAATGGCTAGATGAAAAGCAGGATGAGTGTTTCAGAGAAGAGTGAGTGGAGAATAAATGTAGCATTTGGCTGTTTAGCTCTGTCCAGCCCAAACTTCTCTTGACTTTTGTGTACTAAGGCCCGTCTGTCACCAATGTGTTCGATTCTGAGGTCACTCAGCATCATTGCAGTCAGCTGCTGGGACTTTGAGAATATTTTCTCAATATTCTGATAGTTGCTACGGTGTTTTACTATTCGCTTAAAAATTCCAGTGTTTTTGCTATTAAGGATCAGTAAGGCATCCAGTAAAACAGCTGGGATACCAACTGATTTCTGATACGTTATTGACTAATTGATTAGCATTATAATCTCCAGCATATCTCAGCATGCCAGCCTGACAGATAAATTCTGCTTTTGATATCTGAGCTGCAAATGCAAGACAAACTGTAACAAAGTAGACATCATAACCATAATTTATGGTTTCTAAGGAAGTAAAAATTTTGCCTTAGATTAAGAACATGATAGCATGTGAATGTTTATTATTTTAACAAGAACATTGCATGGTTGAGCCAGGCATCGCCCGTTTCTCATTTATTTTCTGGCAGTTCAGTTGAAGAGCTTCTCACATTTGTTTTTGTCGCTGGCAAGTTAAAAAGTGGGTCCCTTACAGTGCTGCGAGCTCGGTTTGTTGTGTTCCACTCTCAAAGAGTCTGCCTCTCTTCTCAAGGGGAGAAGAGCAGCCACTGTTCCCCAGAGGCTTTTGAAGCACTCCTGTTCTCAGTACCTTTGTGTTTGGTCAGGTAGAGGATTTTGGCTGAGGAGCATGTGCCTGACATCTCCTGGGACCTTTTAGGTCGTGTCCCATGGTCCTACAGAGACTTCACAGCTTCACACACAGAGTTCAGTTCCCACCAAGTCTGAGTCCGAGGCTCTATGGGGCTGCTGCTGGGTGGGAGCACAGAGTCCTGTGCGACTCTGCTTTTCTATTGAATAATCCTGAGGGTGAAACACAGAATTTTCCTTGCTTGGACAATTAAAATCTTGATGCCAGGTTTGTACTGATGCAGGATTTTGAAAGCCGTCTTCGAAACCGTCCAGTGGTGGGTTTTTTATGCTGCTAAAGTTAGCAGGGACAAGATCATTATTGCTTAGTAACTCAGATGGGGAAAAAAAAATAAGTAACGTTGCTAATTTCGACCAAAAATTTTAATCATTTGATACATTAATTAATCAATAATAATTTTAATTTTTGTAAATAAAGAAAATAATTACAGCAAAAACTGTCATTGTTGTCCTGCAATTAACTCAACAAGGTATGTATGTGTGAGGTAATCTCATGTCCTCTAGAGAAGGCTGTGAAGTGTGATCTTTATAATTTTATTAATTTCCTTCTTGTTTTTTTAAATTTCTGCACAGGGTAGATAGTATACAAAACTATCAGGCATACGTGTTTGTATCTTATTATTATTTTTAAAGCACACCAAAATACTACGTTTTATTTGGAAGCTTAAAAGATAAAATAAAAACTCCTATACCCTAATAATGTAGCCATAGCCTGTGTTCCTTTCTCTGGCATTTTCTGACCAGGAAAATATTTTTTATAGTGTACAGACAGATTAGTTTCAAACAGGAATTAAGTATGTGTTTGTACTGATAGTTGTTGAGAACTGGTGAGAAAAAAAAATATTCTTTATTTCATGTTACATTGCAAAATGAATGGTTTTGTATTTTTGTATACAAAAAGTGTGTTTTGCATATTTCTGAAAGAAATTATGGTATTACATCCTTTTTTAGGTTGGTCTAGAAATTTTCTCAAGAGGTATTTTTAATGGTGCACATTAGGTAACATGCTAGGATGCTGACAGTTAGTTTAAAAGTTTCTTTACATCCAACACATTGCTAAATGCTAAATAATCACTAGGATTTATCTAGACTAACAGGACAGACTGAATTAGTATAATCTTTGAGATAAACACCTGTTTGCCCAAAAACACAGACAGGGTGAAGTTAAAGCCAAACATTAGTTCCTCATAGCGTTTCACCCTTTTGTTAAGCAATCATGAATTAAGCATGGATTGTCAGTATTATCTTTGAATTTCCTGCCTTTTGTTGATTTGTGTCACAACCTTAACTTTACTTAAACATAGCGGGTTTTGTATTTAAGCTTTTCCTAAGAACTGGTAAGGAAGCGGGACTTTCTCAGCTGTGGGGAGACTGTGTGTCAAATGAATTAGGTTGATGTGAAGATGTAGAGCGGTGAGCTAGGGCAGCAAGCACACACAGAATTGTGTAACTGTCTCTTCAATTTTATGCTCTAGTTCTGGGTTTTATTGATATCCTTAGTACTGGGAATTTGTTTTAAGTAAATTATTACTTATCAAGTTTGTAATGGTGCAGAGTGCTATGCACTCTGAAACACAAAAGTGAGATTTTGTGTTCAAAGATGAAAAGATTCAATGAAACTAGCCTGTGAAACAGGAGTAGATGTTTTAAGGGTCTGATCTTGCATTAATGTTAGGTGTATATTTACTAAGAATTATTTTAAAACCTCATTCTTAGCAGTAGTGGAAGAGAAAAGCATCTAATGCTTTACTTCCACTTTGGAAAAGTAGTCAGGCCAGTGTTTCCTCTGTAGGTGCAGAAAATAATTTCAAGGCAAGCTTTAAATTGTCGGTTTCCACTAATACAACATAGGGGGGAAAGAAAAAAAACAAACACCACCACCCACAAAAAATAAACTCCTAAAAGAAGTCACATTTGAAAAACGTTTGAAAGGAAGTGTTCAAATTCAGCACTTTGTACAGCTCTGCCGTGAGAAGTCCCTCAACAACTTTCTGAGAAAACAAAGTGCCCAAATGGTCATTATTAGGAGTGCGCTTAGCACAGTTGAGGGAATATATTTATCTCACAATGTTTCCTGTCAAGTAACCTGCAGAAAATGACAGTTGTCTTCATAGTTGTCTTGTAGAATTTCCATTACCTAGTATTTCTGGATTTTGCATCACTTAAAAAGTCTCTATTCCTAGCTGTAAAGTAATTGCACAAAGCTTTTCAGATGAAACGCTTGGCACAAGGACCTGAGATGAACTGTGGCCTTTTGCTGATAACTTTAAGATTCTGAGTGTTGAAAAAGAGCTCTCTAGATATGTAGCGTTTTTCTTTTCTGAAATTGTGACTATTCCTTTTTCATATTGCCTGTTTTCTTCATTTAATGGTGCATTTAGTGTCTCTGAGGACACATGATTTTTTTTTTAAAAGCTTTTTCTTCTGTTGAGGGTGTTTGCTGAAGCAAAAAAATTAGTTTCAACAAACTATAATGGAATTATATAGTTTTTATATTAAAATGTTATAGATAGGGCATAGCTGTTACAAGTAGAAGTCTGGAGGAATAAGATAGCATTTATACTGAATCAAGTCCAATTGTCAGAAGAAAAAACATAACTATAACTTGCATTTATTCTTCATAACTGGATTATGGATTCTTTTCTGAGAAGTGAGATACAGCTAGCAATGTTAAAATAGCTTCCCAGGATACTACTAAATTCTAATGTTTAAATATTTGGGATACATATGTTTTCTATTTTAAAACAGAATATTTTAATTATCAAGGGATCAGGTTGTCCTACTAAGAATTGTTTCTATTTTCTCTCCAATATTTAGCATTTATCATGTAAATCATTAAGAATAGGCATATTGTGGGTATTTTCACAAAAAAGAATGTTTCATTTCTGCTTCTCACTTGGATTAGCAGATCTCTCTAAGGCTTGATCTCACTAAAACTATTTCTTTCCTAATGTCAACCTTTTAAAATCTATTTTTAAAGTACCATGTCTTTTATACAGTATAACTCAGAAGGCAAATGCATTTTGGGGAGGATAAGTGTGACACTTACGGATAGACAGAATGGAACAGGTAGTAAATACATTTTTGAGTTTGAAATATTTCATCCTCACCTATTACTGGTTTGCAATCTCTTCCTCAATTTATATAATTTAAATAAATACAACTTTATTTTCTCTTTCAAAATTATTTTGAATTGCTGCTATATTGAATTCCAAGTTTCTCTTCTTCTCTGAAATAATCATCTTTCCCCTATTATGTTTTCCTATCCTGTGCGTGGTTCTGTTTTGTACTCTTTTAACAATGCAATGAGAGCAAGCAGTGATCACACTGACAACTACGTTTATGCTTGTAGATAAATGTACAGATAATCTTTTAAGGACTAGAGTTTCTGTTACCTTCTTTAGTGTTCATGTATGTTATGTGTATATGTGTGCTTGTGCTTGTATAAAATGGTGGTAAAACATTATATGGTAGTATTTAATAAATTTTATATATATATATTGCTTTCTTATGAACTTTTTCTCTTCCTCTCACACAAGCATTTTCTCTCTAGTTCTTGTTCTGTTAGTTATTCAGAAACCTGAACTCACTGAAGTAAATCAGCAGGATTGTTGATGTTTAGTGCGAAATTTTGAGGTTCTTTGCTTGCATTTAGTATTTTTTTCTGTGTATAGGCTGCAACTTTAACTTCAGTAAACTGTAAGAATTAATTACCTGAAGAGTAAGTAGGTGGCAAGCAATCTGTACCCTGTTTTATGTATTAATGATACTTTCTTCCTTTGACAAAATCTCTAGCAGCTAGTAAAGGGGTTTTGTTTGCTTTTGTATTAAAATGTTCACTCTTTCTGAATTCTGAAGCAAATATTTCCATAGAAACCCTGGTAATTACAAGGATCAGTGAAAGCTTATTTTAGCAATAGAGGTGAATTTCAGAGTTTTATATAGTTTAACAAACCAACAATACCCATTATAACTTACTACCTCTTCCTCCATTATAGTGACATTACTGTTTATGTTGAGGTGTGCAGGCTGAAGTTGGAGTCTTTGCACATATTTCAAAACCTCTGAAAATTTCCCTTCTGCTAGGAGGAAAAATTACAGTGTAGAGCTGTTGTAAGGACATTTTTAAACTTGTTTGGTTTTATATTTCTCGTTGTTGTTGTTGTTTGGAGTAGCTGCTCCTGTGGAGTCTTGCAGTTATTGACACTTAATTTTGTTTCCATAAGGGATCCTGTTGACATTGAAAGCAAGAGATTTGTCAATGTGAGGAAAGATAGCTGTATATTGAAGTATTTTGGGATTGGAATCCTATCAGAGGACATCTTCTTTAGCTCTGTTATGAACTTACAGGAACGTTCAGGAGTGAAGAGAAAACTTTAGGCACCTGTCTGCAGAGTTTCTTGTAGAAATCCTTAATAAGGAGAAGTCAAATAAAACTTTATCAAAAGTAATCCCTAAAGCAGAAAAGAGCCCTTGAATGATCTTGTCAGCACCATATATAATTCATAACTATAAAAAACACAAATTTTCTTTTTGTGTAAGTTTTATCAGTATTCCCAATGTCAGAAAAATGGCATGCAGTTTTCTTTAGAAGTTGATTTGAGATACCACCGTGCATCTTCAAGACCCATACAGTGAGATAAATTACTGCAATAGCATATTTCTCAAATAACAGACAGTTGCAAATCCTTTGTCCTACGGTACATAATAAAGGATTTTCTGTTTGAGCAATGAGATGAGACAAACTTTCAAACTACTTTTCTGTCATACTGGAAGGTCCCCCTTAACCTGTACCCTTAAAAATAATGTAGTATAATAGCCAGCTGGAGGAGGCTGGATGTAGATGCACTTTTGAGTCGTTGAGATGAGCAGAGCAGAAGCCTATGATTTGTACACAGTTTGTGCCCAGTTGCTTGTTCTAAATGTGGAAAACAGAGATGTATTGTACTTCAGGTTTGATTGGTCTTGTAGAGATATCCACAGGTACTGCTATTTTAATTCAAGTTTTTCTGTGGGAAACATAGTGCTTTGGGTTGTTATTTCAATTGTTTGGTGACAAATTTGGCAGTCATTTGTCAGTCATAATAGAAAGTTTAATTCTGCGCTGTTTTATCACTAGAGAGAAGTGCTTAGGTTAATCTTCAGAAAAATGCACCTCATTTCTGAGTTCCAAGACATGTATTTCTGATACAACAGAATTGAAATGGCCACAACCTCTGCACGTTCTGCCAGAAATACATTTTCAGGTTCTTGTTTATTAATTTGCTTTGTTTACTATGTTAGAAGACATTAACATAATACTGAACTTCCATTTAACTCAGGATCCCCTTCTGTTCTCTTGTGTTTGTTTTATTTTCTTTTATTGGATGACCTGAAAAAGCAACATAAAACTTTATTCCTTCAGTGCCCTTGTTCACCCCTGTATTAAAACCAGTGTTCTGGGTGCCTCTCTAGTGAGCCACCATACAGCAAAAGTAATATATCTAAACACTTGTCTTTGGAGCTCAAGACTGATTTAAAATGCAAATAAATGATATTACATGTAAACTGTGCAATTATGATCATATTATGAACATCAGGGTAATTGTAATTTGTTGGGTTTTTTAATTTTGATTTCAGCCTTCCTAAGACTACTAACAAAATATATTGTCATTTTATATTTTCATTTCAAATGGTATCTGTTAATGTCACACTGCAAGGAAGAATACCAATTCTAACAGAATGTTTGATTTGCAGTCAGAGGTAGATTTACGTAACAAAAAACAACTGTGGAACTTTATTTAGCATGAATTTATTTCTGGCTTGGATAGAATAATTTAATTTAAACATTTAAAACATTTAATATTTACTGATAAACACCAATTACGACTGACATTAACACACTGTTGCTATAGTCGAGTTTTATATTTAGTTCATTGGACTTCTGAATTTGTTTAAAATTTGCCCCTAAACCACATTATTTGAGTAGCAATTAACAGTGTACTTTTAAAAATCCATACAAATACTGCATTTAAAATTATTCCTATAAACCTAATAGCAGTTTCAGAGGGGATTATTTAACATTCCTTCTCATAATTCTAAATTTTAAGGCAGTATTGTATTTTTTTAAGTGAGAGAAAACAGAACTCAAAAAGAAAAAGAAAAAAGTAAAAAAGAAAAAAAATTACTGAGGCTTTTTCCATTTAATGGGTTATGATACAAAAGTCTTGTTGATATATTTAATCGTACAAGTAAAGAGTTGCACCATATTTTAAAGTGACTGATCGTTTGCAGTTGCAATTTATTTCTCCTAAATTCTAGGAGCCAGTTTTATGATCCCCCTTTTTACTGCACTATAATACATATTTCACAAATTACATTTTAAAGTTAGTGTGTTTCTACAGTGTTGCCTAAATAAAAGTGTCTGTTTTTTTCAGATGCATCCAAAAGGGAGAAAATCATTCAGAGTCCTCAAACATGAAAACTGTTGTTTAACTATCTTAGCAAGTAATAAAGTATTTCATCATAATTGCTCAAACTAACTTAAATCCTTATAAATTTTGGAAGAATTTCCTTTCAATATTCTATTTCGTAGGTTCTCTTGGCTTGTTGTTGAATTCCACTAATACTCGAATTACTCAGGAAAAGTCTAATTTTGACCATAATTTGACTATCTGCCTGCCTTAAAAGAATTAAATAAAGTACTTTGTAGACATACTGGTAGTGTAATTATTTTGAATGCCTATGTTTTAAAAAGAATATTCTTATAATGATTTCTGTAGTCTTCTGTGGTAGGATTGTGCTAAGGAAATGAATACCTAGAAACAAGTTTTTTCTTTAGATAGATGAAAAAGTGATGATTAAGCTATCGATGTAGATCACTAGAATAGAAAGGCACCTAAATTGCTAATACCATGACAATATGATAAATACTGGTTCAGAGCCTTATTTTTTTTAATTTAAAATATGAAATGTTTAATGAACACAGTTCAATGGTTGCATGTTTTTAACAATTAGAAGGAGAACATGAAAAAAAATTCTAACTTTACTACATGTCTGCTTTTTGACATATTGCTGAGTTCTCACTATGAATATACATGAATAGATCTGTTATGTGTAAGTGTTGCATCTGTGGCCAAATAGTTATAATATCAAGTAGGAGGGAGTGGATAATTTTTAATTCAGATGAGTGTGAGACATGATTTATGAGTCAACAGTAAAATATGTTAAAAAAAACTTTAATAACATGGGTTTTTATCAGCTTGTCTAAAACCAGGAAATGCATCCAGAAAATGTTTTAATTTAGTTCCCCTCTTCATTCCTTTAATTGCAATTTTGGGTTAGCCTTATTATGACAAAAGCATTTGATTTTTATACCTGTGGTGAATTATACGAAGAAGTTCATGTTGTCTTTGTAAACTGTAAACTCTTTCTAGCATAATACCGAGTGTAGAAACTGTTCTGGTATGGATGGAGGGAAAGTGATTTGCTTCATAAATAACCAAGTAATCATTTTGCTTTCAAAAATTAATAAATTGACATCAAAATTTTGTTTTGGTCAACTTCAAATATTTGAAGAGTTTTCTATAAAAAATTAGTCTCAAAGTAGCTTTTAAATTATGTTTTTTAGTTTCTCATAAGTCAAGTGGGATCATTTTAGCTTTTGAAATGTCAAGTATCTTTCCAGAACACTCAGACAGCAAGATTGCTTTATTTGCAGTTCTCTTTGGCTTGGTGCCATTATCCCTTAATTTTAGCTATACATACTGAACCATATTTCTTCTAATTACAAGATGCCTAATACTGAAGAGTAGGAAAGTATGTCCAAAAATGTAATATGCAAGATTGTTAGGCCAAAGAGAAAGGAATAAAAATTGTTAAAGGGAATTCTTGAATAGTGTAAGAAAACAAACATAATATATATTAAGTTCTAAAAAAGTTTGGGTTATTCTGTTCATTTTTACATATTTTGTAATAGATAAGTGAGACATATTTCAGGATGCCAACCTGTTTAAATACTTCTAAAAAGACTACAAATATGGGAATGTGTAAATGTTATTATCTAGACATATAATCCAGTTTACAAACTTATAAAAGTTTTCAGTAATCTGATTTTTTTTTTTCCCAGATCAAAGTTTTGTTGCGGTTTCTTAAACTCTTTTTAATAGAACGTGTGATATATGTGATGCAACTCAATTTTACCTTTTAGTAACTCCGGAGCTCTAGGAACATGGTACTTCTGCTGTGTATGGATATTAGAATAAAGATGAAACAGAAAAGAATTTTTTCATGCTACCAAATTTTGAAGGCACTGAAATGATATGTTGCATTTTGTGTAAATTGTTTTAATTTGAAGATATAATAAAAGCATCTCCCTCTGCTTCAAGTATGAAAGCAAGTATGTTCCTTTATTAAATCTGTAGGCCTGTATCACTAATAATTGTCTAGTGTCAAATTTGTGTTTAAAAATATGTGTTCTCTTAAATAGTTCATTAGTTCTTGTGTTACAAGTATGTGAATTAATGCAGCTTAAACAGAAGTATTTTCTCAATTTAATTGAAAAAAAGTATTTTCCTGAAGTTCAGCGTGCAACCAGTAAATAAAAAATGTCAAGTATTAAATCAGTTGTTCATCCTTGTTTATGGTTTGTAAGGGTTTCTCAAAGGTCTAGCTCTTGCATTAGAGCATTAGCCAAGCTTTTAATTTGGTATAGTCAATAAATCAGAAATTTTGATAGAAGGAGACCTGTGTGAGTTGCTCAGTCCAGCTAAGCACCCAGGGTGGGGATGTCACCAGCCCTAGACCAGGTCCACTTTGGCTCTCTGTGGTTCTGCCAGGATGTTTCTTGAAGACCTCCAGGGACAGAGGATTCATCATGTGTCCTTGGACATTTTATCAGTG
Source organism: Acanthiza pusilla (assembly GCA_036630365.1). Taxonomy (NCBI): domain Eukaryota; kingdom Metazoa; phylum Chordata; class Aves; order Passeriformes; family Acanthizidae; genus Acanthiza; species Acanthiza pusilla. The sequence goes on along the minus strand of JAXCHO010000152.1, from coordinate 1,676,985 downwards.
CTGCATTTGCATTGCTAAAGACTTCTCTTTTTTCCCCCTAATGCCTAGCCTGAATATCATATGCCACACTGTGGTCATTGACCTTGTTACAACTTTTGGTGAACTGTGAGTCAGCTTTGGCTCCATCCTTTTCATAACCACCACTACAACTCACATCTCACCACAGTATTGTATTTGTGAGGAGAAGAAATGTGTGGTATTATTGCATGTGAAACGAACCTGAAACTTTAAAAAAAAAAAGATAATTATCAAGTGTTAACAAATATTCATAAAAACAACTTTCTCTTTCTTGGTTAGTCAACCAATGGCTCTTCCTATTAGGAACTTTTTATGCTGCATATTTATCACATTGAATTTTTCCTTAGGCCACAAGCACTTGTTTCACCATTACATTTTAACTTATTAACTTATTATTTAGAGAAAAAAAAACAACAAATGCTTTGTGAATTAATTATATTTGTTTTCTTTTTGCAGTTAACATTGAAATATCATTAAAAATCAGTGACAGTGTTGCCTACAGCTTTGTTTTAAACCAATGGGGGATATTGAGAAAAAAAGTAAAAGCTCTTTCTGGCTATTTGGATATTGCTACATTTACTTGCTGGTAAAACACAATTTCTTTAACTTCCATTATGTTTTGAAAGTGAGCACAAGGAAGAAAATTCCTTAATATTTGTGCAGCAGTAAGTGCTCTAACATCCTAACCTGCCATTTTTGCTGATGCATCTCTGTTAGAAAAAGTGAAATCAGGAAGATCATGGCATTTAACAGGGGCTGCCTGGCAATAGGACACATGGCATAATTAGCTATTACCAGTTGCTGGTCTGGTTCACCAAATCCCAAATTACGTGTATTGTATGTCTCCTATACTCCTTTAGCTTTTCATCTGTATCCCTGCTATCTCCCTAGAAGCATGGATGTACCTTTTGTAGCAAAGAAATGGAAAATATGAGTGGAATGTAACTTTTATGGTTAGTCTACTCTTGGCTCTTTTTTGGTTCTTCCAGCACCATGAAACTTTGTGACTTGGTGTACGAGTTTTTCTTGATGGATGTTAAAGAGGGACAGAAATACTCTAAGAGATCGGAAGCTATTTTCAGACCCTTGGGGAATTGTGGTCACAACTAATGATGTCCTAAAGTGGCCCTGCTGTACCTACATTTTCAGGACTCTGACAAAGGAATGCAGAACTGCTGACTGGAAACATGGTATCTTTCAGGATTTTGGGTAGGCCAGGCAGAATGATGACACTATAAATGAAAAGGCGTTTGAAGATAAGTTTTTCAGGAAAAATGAGCTCAGTAATGTGCACAATTTCATTGTCTGTTCTTTGATTTGTGCATTTTGGTTTAATCACATTCATCAGTCACAATTATGGTGGTGGGTGTATTTTCTGTTGGGTTTGGTGACACTGGAGCCTACAAGTAGTTCTTTGAGGCCATGTGCTGTAATGACTCATGGGGGACTTTGTTCTTTCTGTGTCCGCATGGGACTGTTCCTGGATATGCCAAGAAAGTGTAAAAACCACATTGATACAGAATTTCAGTGAAAAATACCTGCTTTATTTAGGGGGATACTTTTGGCAGCTATGAAACAGTACTTACTTGATCAAAATCTTGAAGTATCCATTTTTCAGCTGTAAATTCCTGAAGTGATGATTGTGTATGTCACTGAAAGAAAACATAACATGCACAGATTTCACTTTGGCTACATAGATGATCTCTTTTGCTTTTCTTTTGTAGCTTAAGGGCATATCAGTTCTTATTTTTCCCAGATGTAGTTCAACAATTTAATGTAAATAGAACTTGTTTTCTCTGCCATGCTGTGTTCTTGTCATATAATTAAAGGAGGAGGATTAAGAAACTGTTTTGATCAAATGTAACTGCTAAGAAAAAAGAAGGAAAGAAGAAATCTATTTTGTCCTTTAATCAATAAATATACAAGTACACTTTAAAACTAATAGAAACTGCAAACTGAAAGAAACCTAATTCATTGAGGTCGCTATTCCTTCTGCAATCCATATTTTCTTACAAGCTATGATTTATGACCAGTGAGGTTTTGCACAGGTTTTGTAAAAGAGACTGAAGATACACTCACTGGCTTTTTATCTGCACAAAATCTTTGTGTGATCTTATGTAAAGGGGTTTGCCACCAGCCATGTGTTTGCACGTATTTATGGTTATCAAGGACTGCACACGCAGGTACAAACACACACACAGAAAAAACACACTTTGGATTATGCTTGTTTCTTATACACTCATAATTGAAAAGTTGCCTTTAGAGCACAGACATAGCACAAGTCTTACAAGGGTGTCTTTAAGGGAAAGGAAGAATATTAGATAGCAGTTTAAATAATTTTTTTTACATATTTGACTTCTAATGCAGCTGAGCATTTCATAAGTCAGATACATTGCTGGTAAATTTCACATGCATTCCTGTTATTTTTTAATCAAAATAAAAAGGTCAACAATGTAGTCTTTCTAGTAAAATAAAGTACAATTTGATTACTTTCTGCTAATGCATAATACCATTTAATTTGATTTTAGGAAGAGGAAGGTCTCTAATGGAAAGGAAATGGACTGTATAAATTAGGTGCACCCTCTTACATTTACCTCTGTTTATGCAGTTGTAAATATTGCTGCTAGTGCCAAACAAAGAAATAACAATACTTGAATTGTAAACAATTTTGAGGACATATATATGAAATGCACTAGTACAAAACCTGTTTTAAATTTTCAAAGTGCCTGAATTTCCTCACTGAGGTATCTACACACAATGTAGTTTTGTAGTAAATGAACAAAAACTAAAGGTCAGTCTGAAAGCTGTGGGGTCTAAAGATACAACCTATCACACAAGAACCCAATTCTGCAGTTCATGGAGATTTATTAATTATGTGGATGCTGCGGAAAGATTGATTGTTTGAGATAAAACACAGAAACTGCATGATACTTGTTATTATGCAGTAATGTATAATAACATTATGTGTACACAAAATGTGTACACAAACCTCTTCCTTTAGGGGGGTGAAATTACCAATCCTCACATCTCTGCTCCGTTCCTTGTGTAAGATGCTTATGATTCTCTAATCATCACAGTTGCAACTTTGTGTATTGTCATTCATCTGATTACCAAAGATTCCAGTACTAGAGATTTTGAAGCACCTTGCAGTTTGCAGATAAAAAGTCCATAATCTTGAATCGGGATTTAACAAAGAAGCATTTGTGTAGTTCCTATGGGAAGTGGCTTAGAACTGCACACAGAAGTTAAGCTTATTACTGTACTTGATAATGGAGCTACTGACAGGTCTTTTGTTGAATGAGAGTTGGTGCACATCAGATTGTGAAAGATGGAAAGCCTTGTTGGTTTTTTGGGGGTTTTTTTGCTGACATAGACTTTAAATCTTGGAGATCTGATGATATCACATAGGGAATAAAAGCAGCTTTAGATGTATGGGAATAAAAGCAAAAGAATTCAAAATAAAACCAATCAGTCACAGCAATAACATGTGCAGCTACGGTTTAAGGAAAAAATCCTTGGATTTTTTGCTGTCAGCTGGAACCTTGATCAGTTTAGGAACTCAGAAAATGTTTTCTCTCTTCTTTTCAAAGTTTTAATTGATTATGTAAAACACTTTCAGATTCTGCTACGCTGGATACACAGTTTATAGTACCTTCCAGCTCTCTTGATAGTCTCGAGGCAACCTTGATCTATTTTGGAGACAGCAGCCTTCACTGTCACGTTGCAGAATGCTTGGGGGGAAAAAAGAAAATTTCTGGTGTTAACTCTGCCAAATTTTGGATATGTATTGCTGAATTTCCGTGACTTTGTGTGAGGAGTGCTGCTGTAGATGCTTTCTTACCTATACCTGGCCTCTTTTCACTTTCCTAATATTTTCATAAGTGCAATATGTGTATTTTCAGTCTCTTCCAAAGTTAATAGGTGGACTACTTTTTCACTGAGAGCCCAAGCACAACAGCAGGGTCACCTAGGAGGTAATAGGTGCTGATGGCCCTTGGGAATAAAGGAGAATAGGGGTCCAGGGTATGATCACTCCCACAGTTTGAGTGGCTCACATGCAATTAGGATGTATTTTCAGCAGGAGAACTTCAGGCTGTGATGTGGGGAAATTGGGAGCTCTGAGGTCAGGTGCTCAAAAAAATTGCAGAATAGGGGATCCCTGGGCTAGAAAGTACTCACAGATTAAAGCACAGATAATTTTGTCTCAGGAAAGGAGAAATAGCAGGTATGGATTTTAGATTGGAAGGAGTCTGATTCTGTGAGCTGGGAGAGGGTCTTCAGAGGGGTTAGGGGTTGTCCAGGCCACCCCTTTGCTTGAGGAAAAGAATACACACAACAGGCATGAACCCTTGTCCTTCTTGTTCCCTGTGCAGGAATGTTCATTCCCAACCCATTCAGCTCCTCTGTTCCTCTATAATGTTGTATGAAAGAGTGTTTTTGTAAATACACCCTCTTGCCCCCAAATTTAAATGTTTAAATGAACTTTAGTATTGTTAAATTATTTCTCTTCCAGATGAAGACTGAGTATTAAAAAATGGCATCAATTTGTGACAATGCATCATATATTCCCAAGCTTTTCTTTTCATTATATGCTTTAGGTGATCAGTGTTTCTAGTCAGTGAGGAGACAGGTTTCTGAGAGTCAGATCTATGTTAAGAAGCCCTGAAACCTCTTACAAATACTGCCAGGAGGCTAATTGTCATGAAGTGGCGAGATATTTGAGTCAGAAATTTGCACAAAGTCAGACATTTTCTTTGATATTTTTCATTCTTCATGAATATTGTAAAGTATTGGCAGAGCAGCTGGAAAGCTCCTGGTGGAAAAGGACCTGAGGGTGCTGGTCAGCAGCAGCTGAACATGAGCCAGCTGTGCCCAGGTGGCCAAGAAGGCCAAGGGTATCCTGGCCTGTGTCAGCACCTGTGGGGCAGCAGGAGCAGGGCAGTGACCGTCGCCCTGTGCTGGGCAGCAGTGAGGCCACACCTCAAATTCTGTGTCCAGCTCTGGGCCCCTCAGTTCAGGAAGGACATTGAGGGGCTGGAGTGTGTCCAGAGATGGGAACGGAGCTGGGGAAGGTTGTGGAGCACAGGTCTGATGAGGAGCAGCTCAGGGAGCTGGGGGTATTTGGCCTGGAGAAAGAGGGTCAGGGGGAAGTTACTGCTCCCTGAGTTGAGCCACAAGAGGTTTAGATTTGATCCTAGGAAAAATTTCTTTACCAAAAGTGTTGTCAAGTGCTGGGACAGGCTGCCCAAGGCAGTGGTGGAGTCACGACCCCAGAGGTATTTAAGAGATGTAGATGTGGCACTCAGGGACGTGGATTAGTGGTGGATCTGACAGTGATGGGTTAATGCTTGGACTTTCCAACCGAAATGATTCTATAATCTTAACAGGTAATTTTGTGTGTCCAGATATGAAGAATTTCTAGTGTCTTTACATTCTGAGATTGGGAGCTTTAATCCATCTCTATTTTCCATTTATAGTGTCATTGCAAACATCGGCTTTACCACATGTTCTTGTTTAGCAAGTACATAGAAGAGTAAGAATTTCTGCTGCCTCTCTGTTGGTTTTGTTGTTGTTGTTTCCACGTTACAGTTTCTGTAGTTAGCCATTGTTTCTTGCATATTTGCAGGAAATTGTTTTCGCTTTTGTAGATTTAATCCTCTTGGTCTTCAGATATGCCCTGTGCTCTCAGTTTTAATTTATTCTGAAGGAAAACAAATCCCTATTCAAAAGTAGCTTCTTTATGATGAGCAAGTAACTTGAAAAACTAAGTTGTTCTTTCCAGCTCCAAGTACATGTCTGATTTATCTTTCAGTATTTGGTACTCATATTTACCTTTTCCAAGTGCCTGTTTTCCATCTTACTTCTTAGTGTAGGAACAAGCAAAACATTTCAGCTGTGAATGCAGGACAGAATGCATCTGAAGTTGGGGTTTGCTTGTGTTTACAAACAGCAAAAGAATAAAAAGTGAGGAGTTTCAGTTTAAATATTTACATGTGAATTTAGTGACTACAAAACCGGTAATCTGCTTAAAATTACATGCAGTACTTATGGGCTCTGTACAAACTCTTGGGCATAAAACTTTTAAGCAGATTTCAGAAATATTGTATGTGTCATACAGTATTTAAAAGCTGTTTTTGTGAGCTTCTTCTGAGTGTCACGGTTGTCAATTTAAAAGTGGAATTAGCTAACAGACATTTTAAAACACTTCTGTCTATCCAAATAGCATTTGAGTACCAAGAGACCAATATTGATTGACAAAATATTTGTTGCTCTGTCTAGAATCTTTGGCACCAATTTGTCGTTCTTGCTGAAGAAAGCATAGGCTAAAATTACATAAAACTAAGTTAGGTGGGAAAAATAACTGCATTTGTCGTATGGATGCATAATATTCTTGGAGCTATTTTATGTAATCATGGAAGTATGGATTGTTCTTATATAGTATAATTAGCCAGAGTGACATTTTAAAGGAAAAACAAAGATTAAAAATAAAAAATGAATATAAAGATTTTGATCCAGAAAGCTCACAAATTGATCCGTTACTCTAATTCTCAAAATAGAGAACATAAAACTTATTTCTAATTTGATTAATGAACGAAGGAAAACTTGCTATAGGAAGGTGCGAAATACTAGGAAAAATTCTCCATTGAAAAGACCCTGGGAAATAATTCCATGGCTATCAAGGTCTAGGAGACATCTTTTCTGTCCTCTAGGCACAGGTAAGCCTCAAGCTGTCTGGCAGCAAATAAACAGGGAAAATTATGCACAAAATACATGTCTGCTTTAGACTCCAAATTAGGCAAGCTGACCTGCAGAGTCACCACTTCAGAAAGAAAAATGGACACAGCCTAATGTAAGAAGCTTTGCAAATGCATTAGTCAGAGAGAAGTCACCAGGAAAGGACTGAAAAATAGGAGTAGCAGAGAGAGGGATTTATTTTTTCTGCTTTGTAGAAATTGGCTTCCTGAAGTTTTGGGTTTGGGTATCATAGATGACTAGAATTATTTGAAGCTTATCAAATCCCTCTCAGCCAGCAAAATAAGTAAGCATTAGGACATATGATAAAAAGAAGCAGCCTGTTTCCATGAGGAAGACCATGGTATTTTGTACATGAAAAACACTATTTTCATAGTTGCAGATGTTGGCTTCACTATGCAAGCACAAAGCCAGTCATTCATCCTGCCTGAGTGTTTCTCTATTGTCTTGAAAACTGACATCTGTTAGTTCATGTAAAGTTCTGCATTAATTATCAGTCCAAGATGCCTCCTTTTTGCAGCTCTTCGGCTTCCTGCAAACTTGTAACAAAATCAGTGATGAAATGAGTTCTTGTGATATTTACACTTGAAAGGTAAGATTCCTGTAAGTGATGGGATTGGAATAACCTGAAAATTCATCTTCTTCAGATCTTTATATCTTCCTCTGTATTGCAATGGTAGCACAGTTTTGAAGTCCCTCCGCCTTGGAATAAAAATCCAAGCCTGTCTGCCATGATTTCATGGGTGTCTCTGTAAAGTAGAGCATTTTTCTGTTTCTGGTCTTTTATTCTTACACTGAGTATTTTTTAGTCAGGGCGTTGTTTCTGCCCACTATTGCTGCATGTTTGATTCCTGCTCAGCCTCTCCTCTTGTGGGTAAAGCCATTTCCTAGATTGCTCTTTTATTGCCTCTGGTAGGAAGGGCAAACTGCATGTTTTGAGATGTAGAACAATTGTCTACTCAAGGAGTTTATGAAAAATAAAATTCAGTTTGCTCTCTCTGTTGAGAGTAATTTTTGGCTTTATATATACCAGGGCAGGTCAGACAAAGTGCACGATCAAGTCCTGTGGAGAAATAAGAGCAGAGATTGAGAGATAAGTTTTGAAGAAGAAAGAGTTATTTAAAGAAAGATGGAGGAGGGAAGGGAGGAGGAGGAGGTGTAGAATATATGACATGATGGAAAAAAATCAAATTGTGCTGTAACATCTGGATTTGATGGATGGGCCACTTGGTGAATAAGTAATTGTCTGGATGCTCACGCTCAAAGGGATATGGTCAGTAGCTTGATGTCCAGGTGGAGACCTGGTGGTCATCAGGGGCTGTTGTTGGGACCAGCACAGTCAAACATGTCTGTCAGTGACATGGACAGTGCAATCAGAGCCCTCCCAGCAAATCTGCTGACAACATGAAGCTGTGTGGTGTGGTGGACACACAGGAGGGAGGGGATGTCACCCAGAGGGACCTTGGCAGGCCTGAGAGGGGCCTGACTGAACCTCATGAAGTTCAGCAGGGCCAAGTGCAAGGTCCTGCACTGGGGTCAGGACAATGCTAAGCACAAACTCAGAGGTGGAGAGCAGCTCTGGGAAGAAGGACTTGGGGTGTTTGGTAGATGAGGAGCTCAGCATGAATGGGCAGCTGGGCTCTGGGGTTGTTCAGCCTTTCAGAAACCTTTCAGTACCTAAAGGGAGGCTGCAAGGCAGCTACAGAGGGAGTTCTGCAGGGGCATGTAGTGATAGAACAAGGAGTAATGGTTTTAAACTGAATGACAGTATGTTTAAGATTATATATTAGGAAGAAATTCTTTACTGTGGGGGTGGTGAGGCCCTGGCACATGTTGGCCAGAGAAGCTTCGCCGTCCTTGGAAATGTTCAAGGCCAGGTTGGATGGGGCCTTGAGACATCTGGTCTAGTGGAAGGTGTCCATGGGAGCAGGATGTGAATGATTAGATCTTTCAGGTCCCTTCCAGCCCAAGCCATTCTGTGCTTCTATGCTCTGTCTGTCTTCTCTGCTTTTGAATTGTCTTTCCATTCATGTTACTTGCTAGGAAAAGCAGATTCCAAAATTGACTGCTGTCACTTTTCATTTTATTCTACTTCTTCCTGGCAGAAAGAAAGAGAATAAAAGTTTGGTGTTTGGGGTTATTTATATCCCCTGTAACTTACATAATAGAAAGTATATGTCCTCTGCTGTTACTAGTACTTTCCATGTGCTATTCAAGGAGCTTTAAATGCTTTATGTTCTCTATATGTGGGACAAGACTGGTTATGCATACCTGAAGATGCAGGATAATTGTCTACTCAAGGAGTTAATGAAGTATAAAGTACAATTACTAAATTCATACCCTCAATTATTTTGCTATAGCTTTCCTAGGTAGGCAAACCAGAAGAATTGTAGAGCTATCCTGGACCTTCTGGATCAATACTATATCATGGACCATCTGCAAAGAAACAGTCTGACCTTCTTTGTATGTAATGAAATGGTTTAATATCATCTCTTAGTCCTAGCACGTAATGAGTCAAGTCTTCTATAGGTTGGAATCACAGCATTTTTTAAAGGAATGTTTCTGGTTTATGTTTTTGTTGCACATGAAGGCTGGAAGAAAGGATACAAAAGGATCCAGTTAATTGAGTATGAGGCATTTTTCTAACTTTTCCTTTCAATTGCCTAAAAGATTTTTTTTAAAGTCTTATTTTGTCATTGATGGTCTTTATTTTGCAATCAACTTTCACAGCATATGCTAGGGTAAAGCCTAAACAAAGCTTTAAAATGGAATTGTGACTTAACTGGTCAGCAGTGTTTTGATTTCATCACTTTAATATCTCGTAGTCTCCAGGGAATACAGATGTATTAAATTGAAAAATGGGATGATGATTTTATCGAATAAGCAGTCTGGTAATTGTGATGAGATACTTCAATGAATGGAACGGTTTTCCAGACATGCAGTGATTCTTCAGCAGATTTCTACCTTATGATTTAGAGAAGTAGAAAAGTGTTTGTTGAACTAGCAAGGAAAAAGACCAATTTCTAGTATTGCAAGAAACATTTTTCTTACAAATAAATGATCTATACTGAGGTAGCAATTTATCTGGCATTGAACAAAACAAGCTGTTTTTCAGGATTTTTTTAGCAGTTGAAAAAAAATATTAAAGCTAAATGTCTTCATGCACTGTGTTCACAAACCAACATTAACAGTCCTACATTTGTTTACTTTAGACAGAGTTCAGGAGAGCATCCCTGTTCAGGAAAATATTGAAGTAGCAGCTGCTACGTAAAGAGATAGGCTTAAATGCAATTTAACTTCTGTCTGAAAGTAAATGCTTGTATTTGCTACATGTAAGAATATTACTAGTTATGTGTGGTGCTGCTTTTTTTATTGGTGGTGTTTGTTAATAGCCCTAAAGTAAGTATGTCTGAACAAGTTATGTTCAAAGCTCCAGATGATTTGTCTCCTCCTGACTTTTCTTCACATTATAAATGTTGTTATTATAAAATGCAGCCCAAACACTGGGCAGGTAATAGAAGCATTTACTTCTTGGGTCAGTAGGCAAGGAAATGCGGTGTGTTCACTAGAGCAATTATTGACATGTATGTTTTCAAATAATGATGTAATCTGAGGTACAAGGAAACGGAGTTAGTAAACGAAGATAAAAACTTAGATGTCTTGAACTCAGTAGAAGACACATTAGTTTTGTATCTTGATTTTTATTTAATTGAATATTGGTTTTGATGTGTGACAGGTTGGGTTTTTTTATAGTGGGGGATATTTGCAACAAGTGATACAACTTTCAATGCAGATCTTATCAAATATTCTCTTTAAGTGTACTCTTCATAATTTATATATATAGGTATTTTATTGTGGCAGTCATAACTGGAATACAGCTTTGCAAATATGTTAAGGTAACATCATCCTTTACAAATAATGCCTGACAGCATTGTTATAATAAAAATGCGTATGGACCAGGTTATCCTGTCCCCTCAAGACAACCAACCCATCCCGCGATCATTTACTTTTATCCTGTTTTTATCCCATGCAGACCATCTATTTAAGTTGCTGCTTGTATTCCTCCATTTGAGACATATTTTTATTTTCTCCTGTTGGATATATTGGAAAATATCGAAATCATTGTTGTGAATACACTTATATTGGTTTCTTGCTCTGGGAAAGATTAAGAGAATATGCTAAAAGAACTAGGGTGCAAGATAAAAACTTAAATAAGCAGCTTATGAGCAAACAAGTACAATGCACAAGTTAACTGTACCAAAGTAGCTGCTTGGTACCAGAAGTTAATGTAAAAGGATACCTAGGGGTTCTGTAGGGAGCATCCTGTCTGTTCTGATTCTAGTAGATTTTGCATCTAGTAGATTTGCATTTTGATGTATACATTTGACCAGCTCTACCAGGAGCTTTGCATGTAGTGCTAAAATTATTGCTACCAGTGGTACAGATTGTAACGATACAGGCCATCCGTATTTATCCTCAATGCAGTTCATTTTGTGGGGGTTTTATTTTATAGAAATAGGTGCAATGTGCACATGCAATGTAGGTTTTTCAATAATACCTTAAAAGCTGCAAAAATAATTTTTCACTTTAGTCTTGCTAGCAGTCCAGTTTTTTGAAGTGAAGAAATAATTTATAATACCAATTGATTGTCTATAAACCTGAAAAAGTTGATGGTACATCAATAAATGATAGCATGTTAAGTAGTGCTGTTTACCACACCAGTGTGTTATTGGTAATGTGAAAAGGAAGAAAGCTCCAGAGACCAAACTGTGATGTTTGCTAGGACAGTCTGAAACTTATCAAGGAATGACATGACTTCAGAGCAGTCAGACTGTTCTCCAAGGTAACCCAAGAATAGCTACACCGTCTGTACCTCATGTACTGGATTTTCAGTTTTCTCTTGAGACAGCTGGCAATGTGCCATTTCAGCCTGATGCCAAAAGCAAATGGCTCATCATCCCTAAACACCCTTACATATCAGCCACAGAGGTGTGCAGCAATCTTTCAAAAACAGAAATCTTATCACAAGACTGAAACATCTCTTTTTCAATTAGTTTGGTCACTGAAGTTTATCAGTCATCTTTATGCTGTCACAAGAATTTGTGATAAACCTGTTTCACATGGATAGACCTAGTTTCATGTGAAACTGGGGTGCAATGGTTTATTTTTTAGTCATTTCCTTTTTGACACTTTTGATTTAAAATTGTCCATGTGGTTAACAAGAAACCTGACATTTGCAAAACTGCTTGAGAAAGAATTGGTTTGTACGCCGACTGTAATGACACAGCAAGTTATAACATTCTTCATGTTAATTTGTTCTGGTTCCATAATAAAGTTAATTTGTTCTACTTCCATGGTTGATTATCTTTCTAGGATGGAGGAAGGGCAATATGGTGAGAGAGAAGTTACAACTTTTCCTGTCCTGGTTTAAACTCTCTATGTGTTAAATACTGTCATTTATTGTCTCACAAAAAAACCTAACAGTAGTTGTATAATCTTCAATATATCACACTGAATATTTAATATTAATTTACCAGTGCTTACCACATATCCGTTTTTGTTGGGGCTATTTCTTTGATGGAGCAGTCTAGAATGGATATGGACCCAAACCAAAGGAGACATGTTACTTTAATTTTTTAATGTGCTAGCATCCTAGTACTTTTTTCCAGCATTTTATTCTGTAAAAATTAACTCTGCTTTTATGAAGATGCAGTATTTTTATATGATTCTAACTGTTGCACATGTAACCTGTTTAGCAAAGGATGTATGCTAACTAGGCCAGCTGAACCAGAAGTGTTAACATGACCTTTTTGTTGTCTATTAATTAACCAAGATTTGAGTTTCAAATAGAGAACCCTCAATTGACTTAATCCCATGATACAAACATGCCAGAATTCAAGACAAATTCTTAAGTGTTCTAAGGCTGTCTGTGATAGTAAGCTATAGCAGTAGGACATTTGATTGTTCCAGTTTGTCTCCCTTTTGAATCTTTCTCACTAAAATTTAATGTCATAAGTTATGGGAATTTTTTGAAAACTTACTTGCTTTTGCATGAATATGCTTACTGCTGAGGTAAATATGGATGGCCCTGGCTATTTCAAGGGATGTCTGTATCCCAAAATGTTAAAATTGCAGATTCTTTAACAATAATGGGACTTCTATCTGGGGATGTTACTCAGTTTCTGTAGAATTCCCCTTTAAGTGTGGAACCTCAGCTTATCTTCAGTCCTGTGTTTGAGTGCATCAATCTCCTTACATCAAAAACAGGGAGAAAATTGTTATGCAAGGAAGATGAAAAATGTTTAGTGAATCTAAAGAATATCAGCATCAAGATGGAGGTAGTTCTTGAAAAATACATGTTCAGGTGAGGATTTGTGCCTGACAGCTAAATGACTTGGTCAGGAGCTAGTAGTTCTTTTGAGGAGTTTTAAAATTCATCCCTCTCACATTAATACTGCTTGTTACTATATCTCATGATGTTCTAGGTGCTTATTATTTAAAAGCTAACATTCACAAATTACACATCTAATAATTTATGCCTGATGCAGGTAGAAAGTGAAGACATTTTATAATGGAAATATGACAGAACTTTAACTGGAAAGGCTGTGCAGAGCATTAGTATAATTCATCACCTGTTCTGTACGTTTAGGCTGTTTTCTAGAAATCCATTAAATATGATAGGAAGATGGATTGTGGTCTATTTCTGAATGACATTATAATCGGTACACATGGTAATTAAGATCAGCTTACAGAACTGTTGTCTGCAGGGTCCATCAGTTTGGCTAGCAATTTGAAATAAACTGAGATGGGGATTTCAAAGAATTTAAAATGTTGTAGAAATACATACAGCATTTGGCAAATATTTCTCTTTGAATTTTGTTAAAACATTTGAACTTTGAATTTCTGTTAAAACAATTGTCATTTCATTAGAACATACTAAAGTTCACAGCAATATTTCTGGTACTTAAATATGAGCCAAGGGGCTTTAGAGCTGTGAAATCAAACATAAATTTACAAAAGCATAAGGAAAAAGATTACTGTTTAACTAATGATACCTTGTCTGTGAGATCCTTGTGTTGTTGTCTCTCAAGTGGACACCAAATGGCATAAAATTTAATGTTGTCATTATATTCTGCCTTCTTTAGTGTAGCTTGACAAACATGTGGAAGATCATGTGTCAGGCCACAGCATGGCTGAGCAATGACTGTCCAATTGTTATGCATTAAAGCAAATACAGCCGAATTTGTGCATTAAACATATCACTTGCTTTCTTGTTTCCATAAATGTTAGTGTCTGACATAAATTTGGATATCAAAGGCATTGAGAATTACTTAACCAAATAGATAAAACAAGTGTGGAGGTAAATTTGTGTGTATTGTATGTGTGCTCTGTAGCCAGCCATCAAAAGATGAAAGTGTTGCTTTGTATTACATTTTATTTACATTCTTCACAAATTTTTAACGGACTGCTCGGTTAAGCTTCTTTTGTTTTAGAAAGAAAATCCAGCAGCTGAAAAGTGTAGTCTCCTGTAATATTCTTTCTGGCACATGTCATGGGAAAATAAATGAGCCTGGTATCATGCCCTGAAGTTTTATTAACACTATTTTGAACCTGAAAGGGAAGCTTCAAATAATACATTCCTTTGTAATCTGCAGTTTGAATACAGCAGACATTTGTCATTATACTGGTTCAGTTTTAGTTACTTCCAGCAAGTCCCTATCATGAACTAGGACCCAGAGATAGAGCAGCACAAAGCTGTTGCCATCCTACATTTAGAGGGACACGTGCTCAGGATCAGGTACCACCATGAGGTTCTGGGTTTAGGAAGTGTGGCCAAGAAGCATCAATGTTTTCACATCCAAAGGTGTTCAAAATTACTTCCCAGCCCTTCATGAGGACAAGGTTTTTATTTCTCCTGGATAGAAAGTTAGCTATTCACAGCTTAGTAGCCAGATAAATATGTAAAAACACTGTGAGAGAGTTAAAGATGTGGGACAAGCCTGTTTGTGTAACTGGTCATTCCCTTTGTTAAACAAGGCTGTATCCTCTATCACCAGAAATTCATTTAAACAATATCTCACTTAGCAAAAATATAGGGTTTTTAAAAATGTTTTTAAATTAAAGCATGACACGGGTCATATTTTCTAAGTTTTTATAGCTGTGATTTATATTACACATCATTTGCCTAGAAATGAGGAAGACAATTTAAATGTGCAAAAGTAGCATTTCATTTTTGGTGCTGTTGGTTAAATAAAACTACTGTGAATGCATGGAATGCATAAAAATGCTTATCAAAACATGGATCATACTAACAGTCCAAACACACTGAAATTCCTTAATCTCTAGCTAGGGCAGCATTCACAGTTCACTGCCTACCCATTGCCACAGGTACTAAAAGATGAATGAATACCAAATAGTAGGACTTAAAACATGGCAAAACAGATCTTAAACTCTTATTTACTTTCTGAAATATTTTTCATTGCTTTTGAGTAAGTACAGGAAGGAATGTGCAGTATGAGGAAAGGGGAGAGTTTCTTTATTCCCTCGTGTTTCCATCATATTTTCCTATTGCAAATGTTAATAAAGTAGCGCATGACATTCCTTAGCTATTCAAGAGTGGCACAGTGCATTTATTTTTATAGATGGAGGGCTTTTTTTTGTTAGGAAGTTGTTAAGTAAAAAGTAGAAGTGTGTTTGTGTGCTCTTGAAACATGTCTGGGCTGAAACCGTGGTGCTGTACATGCCAGAACATTACAACATACTTATAGATGCTTAAGATACAGCACCTTCCCTTTTCTTTCTGGCACAAATACATACCCTGGTGCTTGTTGGGGAACTTTTCTTACTGTCTTTCTCCCCAGGCATACTTATATGCAGATATTTAAATACTTCTCCAGTTTTTGCACCATATTTCTTGTGTTTTTTGAGTATATATATGATAAACAGTCTTCCGTATTTTACCTTGAAATATTTCTGAAAAAAATGCCGTTCAGTGTTTAGGGAGTGCTCACCCTGAGGATGTTGCTTGCTAGATCCATTGTCCATGTAGGTAGGATAGGTGACTGATTACAGCCAGACTTTTAATTAAGGAATCAAAGATGGTTTTCACAGATAAAAGCATAATCTTTAAACTATGTCCTGTTTTCTTATGAGGCTGTGGCTTGCCTGATCATCAGTTTTGGGATATGCAAAAGCTGGCAGACTGCAGTGTGCATCCTACTTGGCAATCCAGAAAGCTCTGACTTTTAAAGGTAAAAAGAAAAAAAAAACTGACTTTTGAGATTCAAAGCGAAGCAAGATTTTGGAAAGTCCTGGTGCAATACAGGAAGAAGCTATTGAAGGTCTTTATAACCCACATTGTGTTTGGTTCTTGGCAGTCACATATTGCTCATTTATTAAATATAAATTCAATATTATTATATTTTCTGGGCTCTATGTGGCTTTCTCTACCGTTTTTCAAGATCCTGGTACTTTTACAGAACTTTCTAGAGTATGTGGATATCACAGCATTAAGCATGTGATATCCACATATTGTAAACACAGTATTTGGTCCATTATTTCTAATTTAATGAGTTAGCACCTATCAGCTTTGTGACAAAATTGGTGTTGAGCAGATGTAACCCCTTCTTTAGGGCACCCCTCTCTAGGTCCCAGCAGGAACCTTCTCCTCCTGTGCCCTGCAGAGCCATTTTACAGTTTTTGCTGAATACCACTGGTCTTTTCACTCTTCCGCTGAGAATCTGTTGGCTACTGAGATCTTTTTGAGTCCTCCCTGGTCTCCTTAGACTACTTGCATGCCACTCAACTAGGAAAAAGTCCTTTTCCTTACATTTTTTGTTGTGTTAGATTTTGGTAAAGGCTCCAGGGTGAATGGCAATTATAAATTCCATTTAATGCATTTGATTGCATAATACAGCCATTCATACCGAGATTATGCACCATCTGTCTAATGAGAGATCTGTCTAATAAGAGAACTTTTCAGATCCTTTTGTTACATGACCCTGCTTATTTTGAACCCAATTTGACTATAGTCAGCAAGGGGACGGAAATGTAGCGAAGACTAATTCCTGGTGTCGTTAGCATGCAAAAATGTTGTTTGTGGCTGGTTACCAACCTTGTCATTCAGGGTGTCAGTAGAGTTAACTAATCTTGAGATGAGTATTTCATAGAGATGTTTTGCAAAGTGCATGGTGGTCATCAAACATTCTTCATGGTGGAGATCTGGACTGGGTAGTAACATTGGGAAAAGGGAGGACTTCCTTCTTCCCTACGTATTTGCAAGGAATTTCTAATGCTGCTACTCAGCCATAGTCTCAGTATCTGCCATTTATATATTTGCTACAAGGTGCTAAAAAGACAAGAAGGTGAGGGCTTGTGGGGGAGTGGAAACTCTCTAATGGAATGTAGTGCACTGCTGGCAGCCCCATCATTACTCTATCAAAGCATTTGATTTTGTAAAACAGTGATATAACGTATGTGTCATTAGGAGTGACGCACCTTTAGCTTCCAAACTGACTGTGTGCCATTTAGGTTTATTTCTAATGCTTGTTACTGGAGTTAATAGGTAAATGTTATTTTAAAAGATGCCCCTAAAATTTAATTAGTGTCTCAAAGCTGTTTTAATCATGTTTATAAATGCTAAAATGTTATGAATCAAACAATTGAATGAATCATTCCATCATTGTATAATTAAGACTGACTAAAAGTAAAATTATATTTTAATGGCCCTCTTCTTTTCCTATGGAGGCCAATGGCAAGAGTCCCATTGACGTCAGAAAGTGCAGGATTAGGCCTTAATATGATCTGTCTTTTTTGTGAGTAACCTCAGTATAAAATGCTTTGTCTTTTTTTAAGGATAAATGTTTAGCTGACTGTTTAGTCACTTGTTCAAGGCTTGTAGATGGAAAAATTGTTTCTGAGCTAACATAAATATTTTCCTCAAAATCTAGCAGATCTTATAATTGTTTTCTCAACCCGGAAAACAGATCATTAAAATATTGATCCTGTTCCCTGAGGTTTGTATGTTTAACTATGTTACTAAAACAATAACTTTTGTAGTCTGTTTAGAATTACTTAGTGGGAACAGCATTAAAATTACCTGGCTCAGTTTGAGGTGCATCTCCCTCTCTTTGGTGGCACATGGCAGTGTGACAGTGCCACAACAGGCTGGACTCAGCTACTTTGGGCTCAGCTCAGCTCTTTTAATTGTTTGTACAAATTTGGATTGCCGAAACTGAAATCTCAGTAGCGTAACAAGTTGATAATCACAGCAGGGTGAAATGTGTCTCAAGGACATTAAGCACATCAGGTCAAAGGACTGGAGTAAACTGAGAAGAGTAATAGAATTGCTGTTGAGATCCTCCTGACTTTTAACACATGTTCTGAGTATGAGTTTAATTATGAATTAACTGATATTTTTTCAACTCCTGAAACAGAAAAGACAAAAACAGGGGTTTTAAAATTTAATTAGGTGAAAGAAAACAAATACAATGTATGTTTGTTTAATGCTGTGTTGCTGTTGTGCATTGGTTCCGCTAGGTATTTGTATGAAAAGCAGGAAAAGGGCAGCTTCTGCCTGATATCCCAAAGCTGGATTTCTCCCTCCTTTCTAAAGATTAATCACTGTTTTTTTCAGCTAAATAAACACACTCTTAGTGTATAAGCATTTTATACAAATCTGATCCAACTAGGGAGAATTAAGAAAGATCATATGTTGAATATTGTATGTATGATGGTGGTCAAGTTATTGTCTGAGACTGTAAGAAGCTCTGGTTTGAATTCTTGGTCTGAGTCAGGCAGGCTTCAAAATTGTGCTTTCTGCGTTGTGGTGATTTCTTGAATTGTGGAATTAAGAGAGACAAGGGAAAGAAGAAACAATGGGAACCACCAGTAGCTTTTCTGACAGCTTCATGCAGAAAAAAAGCCAACAAAAATCACTGACATGTTCATAAATGCTTTAGGATGGCTGAAACTGTTTCTTAAAAAAGGTGTTCTATTTGTCTCATGTCTAAGTAAAAGTATTTATCTCTTACAAATCTGTTGATCTAAACATTGCAGCTATAGCACAATTAAAGTGTGAATAAGTATCTTCTTCAGGATATTATTTTGCAATAGCGGAAACTGGAAAAAAAATAGGGGTGCTTTTGTTTGTTTGTTTTTTTTTTAAGTTATATGCCAGTGAGAGATTCCTTAAAATGAAACAAGATAAAGTGCTGGGACATTTTTCCCATGAAGGGTAACATTAGTGCATAAAATAGTTCATATGTTTGTGTTAATGAATTTATATTTGAGATCAAAATGTATGTTGCAAATAGCTTTCTTTTTTCCAGTGGTCAGTAATGCAGCCACTAAACTCACAGCCATAAGAAATGTAGCTTAGAGAGAAGAATGGTCGAGACAACTGGAATAAGAATGATTTGTTCAGTTCATTATTCAATGTGCATCTTGTAGCAGACTGAAAAAAAATCCAGACATAAATGAAAATTCATCTTTTCCAGTTCACAATGAAAAAGAAAAGAAATTTGAAAGAGCAGGCTAACCTAGGTAATTTGTTTCATCTGACTAACACGGTTTACATATTGTGCACTTAATAATGAGTAAAGTAGCTAGGCCAATAATAAACCAGTACAATATAGACAAAAGAGAACACTGATTTAAGGTCATTGTGTCAAACGCAGCAAAATACTCTGTTTATAGCATGTCAGGAATGGCTTTACAATTAGCACTAATTACTGAGAAAAAAATCAAAACACCAGCTTTAAGGAAGGACACTTTTCAGTGCAAGATCAAAGCCATGTCTCTACAGAATAGCAAAGCTGTTTAATTGCACTGAAGTGCTAATTGGATTTTGAGGTGCTTTCATGTGTTTCCCCCAATTAGCCAGTCATCCCTGACCAAATCCACCTAAGAAGAGATTATGAGTTTTAAAACTCTTGTCTGCACAGTTGCAACTGGGGGTACCTGTGTAAAAGCAGTAGTGCCTTATTTTTATGTAAATGGAGGTCTTTCAGGTCATGTTACTAGGCTTGCAGGGATGAATAAATAAGGAGCAAAGCAACCCCACACTGTGTGGTAAACAATTACTTAGATATTCTGTCGTCTTCATATCAGTGCAAGAAAACAGAAAAGCTATAGCTAACCCCCTTTTTTGTTACTTAGTTCATCAGTACACAGTGTTTAAAGAGAGCTTTTGATGCCTGAGGAAAGACTTGTCTTCAGAGGCTTTATCTGTGCTCTGCATTTCTGTTAATTAGAAAAAAAGATTTACTTTTAGTATTTTTTTAGGGAAAATTTGCAGTCTTTTCCTAACTTTTTTAATAATTTAATTTGTGGTTTTCATATTTGTAAAAATTACTGCAATGATTTTTTCACTAACCTTATTTATTACTTTTAATTAACATCCTACACATTTATAAAAGCACAAGAAGTCAAGATAGCGGTGACAATTGATAAAACACATACAGTTTCAGAAAAAGCTGTTATTTGTCAGTGGTTGAACTATGTCAAATACTCATAAAGCATAATCTCTCAAGGCAAAATGCAGAGACACTCTTTTCCTAACACGATTTTTCTGCGTTCTTAACAGTCTTAGATCTTCCCCCTCCAAATGCTTAGACAACTTGCTGTCATCCAGTCATAACTGCAGTGGGATCTTGAGGAAGCAGGTACTTCTCATCCTGATGGAAGAGAGGCACAGAGCAGAATTGCGTACACAGGGATGTAGTGAAGCCCCACAAGAATGTCTTCATGCATCCTTCATGCGCTCTGGAGTCCCATCAGAAAATGCTTGCAGGAGTCCTGTTGAGGTTTTCCCTAATCGAGCAAAAGGAATTGTGTAAAGGAGACTCCACCCAGATGACCAAACCCCTGTGGTGGCTGTGGGATTCATCACCGGACCACTGTGAAGTTTAGCTGACCTGAATTCTGAGCATCCACACTGCAAAGCCCTGCTCTTGTAGTCACAGTGTTGTGACTGGTCCTGTCTTCCTCTCTCTGTGCTACAGAGCCACAGGATGAGTCCACTGGGTTTTGTACTTACTTAGAATGAGTTCTCCTCATTAGTTAATTAGTCAAAGCACACTTGGAGCCTTTGTGTGTACTGTGGAGTAATTATGGGAAGGTGGGGTGAGGAGATCAATAGTCTTTAGATGCAGGAAGGAACTTGGGTACAAACCAACTGGGTGCTTGCAACATCTGCATTTTGAGACCTTGTACAGAAAGGACTGAAGATTCATGGAACCAGAAGAGTAGGTAGGAACCATCATGGTTCTGTGATCAGTGGATAAGATGAAAATATTTGAGTTGGGTGACAAGTGTCCTACTTCCCTCGTAAGTTTGTGCATTTTGCAGTGCTATTTTTAACGTTTTCAATGTGCAGTTTGTATCAAACATGCACTGATACATTATCATATGGATGCCGAGTTTTTCTTGCAAACTATGAGATTTATTATTGCTGTTGTTGTAAGTTAGCTTTGGGGTTTACTATTATTCTGATAGTAGTCCCTTGAAAGGGAACGACTCCATAGTGTAAACATCCTTGACATGTCTTCATGTTGTATACTTGACATTTTATTGTGATTAAGGTCTTCCACACCAGGCTCCCATAATTTAAGAGGCAACTTAAGCCTCTTGTCTGTCATGCTGGTTTCAAGATGCTTTCTTTTCTTTCACAGCATTGCAATAGAAAATATTTTTGATCACTCATTTGAATATTTGCTTTACTTTAAAGGAACAAATAGTTCTCTTGAAACCATTTATTTAAAGTTTTTAAGTTGAGTCTGAATTTGAGGAACATCTATTGTTTTAGAAACTTAGCTTCGCCTTGTAGGACCTAGTTTCATTGCTTCTTGTCTGTGAGAAGACACTCAACAGAGAGCATCACTGGAATGAATACTGTAGGGCTTGCATGCCGAATACATACTTTCACATGAAGTGTTCTTTAGTTGTAGTTAATTTTTATTGCTTTCAAACAGAGAGCGTCTGTGCTAATTAAAAGAGAGAATTTCAGGTCCTTAAGTGCATACTTTACTTAGCAGACCAGACTAATAGGCCAATATATCTTGCATGTAAGAATATCTAGGATCACATGCTTCACAAGAATATAAAAAGGAAATAATATATCTGTAGAGGAAGATGAATTCTAACCCTAGCCTATTACCAGTCAGGCTATGGCATTTTCTAAGAAGTTGTGACATGATGAAGTAAATGCTATACTGTAATGTTAACAGTCCAGTTGTTTACTCAAGAATTTTTAATTTTGTGTTATTTACACATTTTGTATTTATAATGAAATTTAAATAATGTCACTGCTTACTCTTTTGAAAGTACTTAACAAAGTATTTAGAATATGCACTCTAGCTGTGTAAATGGTACTGTTACTAAATTTACCATTTCATTACTTTTTTATTTTATCAGCCTACAGTTGCTGTTACCTTACATTAACAGGAAGCTGTGTTAGAATTATAGTCTTAGTTTTAATACACTGTACTTTGCTATCTGTAGCAGTACATTCAGTGCTTTTTCCTAATGCAATCTAAAATTCTTTTAGCTTTGAGATAAAATATGCTCCAAATATATGCACATCTGAATCTGACAGTATGAACTGTACCCATGCCACATGCTGTATGGATATTTTTATCCTTTTTAAAGGACTTACACAAAGATGAAACATCATGAAAACAGTAATTTCACCATAAGCTTTCAAGAAAAAGGGCTTGTCCTGTTTTGCTTTTATTTGCTGTTGAATTGTTCCTCTTTTAATAAACAGGTCTTGTGTTGGCTCAGCTTTTGGCTGTTTCTCAGTTGAGACTGGCTACAATTAAGAACCCATTATTTAGTGAGTTAAGTTTACTTCTTAGATAACTTAGATGCAGAATTGAAAAGTCTCAGCATTAATAAGAGAGAATTTCAAATACAGCCGGGACAGTAGACATACGTTTTATGTTTAATGCTTATTCTCTCTTTCACATGTAAACAGTTAGTGTTTTGTTATTCCAGAATACATGCTTTGCACCACAGCTTTTATGTCTACTAATGTATTGGAGTTTATTCACTGTTAGTGCCTGGGTTCAATCAGAAACTGTGTCCTTGTATGACCTTGGTCATTGGCATTTTCATCCTTCTCTGGTGTTCAAAAACATATTTTTAAAGGAAACTTGAAAAGCACCAGCTTAACAGGAGCTGTAGTGTTTGGGAAAAAATTCTTTCTAAAGTCTATGACAAAAAGTTAGCTCAATTTGCATTAAAAAACTGAAGTGTTCCACTCCTTTATGCTTTTCTCTTTCTCAAATGATCCAGTTTTTCACAGTGTCTATGTGAACATCATTACCATATTGCTCTCAACACTTCAGA
Organism: Acanthiza pusilla; assembly: GCA_036630365.1. Taxonomy (NCBI): domain Eukaryota; kingdom Metazoa; phylum Chordata; class Aves; order Passeriformes; family Acanthizidae; genus Acanthiza; species Acanthiza pusilla. The sequence continues at coordinate 1,653,864 of JAXCHO010000152.1, read as the reverse complement.
TCCTGCCAGGGTCTGAGCATAGAGACATACAATGGAGGATAAGGGTGCTTTGCAACTCGCAGGAGCAGCCTTTTTTTGAAAGGCCCTGAGGATGAGCATCTACTTTTTTGTTTTAAGTTCCATGAGGTCATGGTCCTTTTCAGTTTTCACCTCCCCGTCCTATGTGCTAAAGGACTGGAAGTGATTGGAAGGCCAGGCCAGTCTAAGCATTCCTTACACAGTTTCATTTTTTTTAAATTCTGAAGACGTTAAAGTTGTCTATCACCTTTTTTATGTACACATACACACACACACATATATATATATGTGTGTGTGTGTTTATGTATATGTGTGTATATATATATATACACATAAAAATAGCTAAATTTTTAGTGTATTTTAATCTGAAAGTATCAGAGTCATTGAACGGTTCAGACTGAATGGACCTTGAAGACCACCCTCTCACCATCGGACATTTTTACTGTCCCAGGTTGTTCAGAGCCCCATCCAACCTGGCCTTGAGCACTGCCAGGGATGAGGCATCCACAGCTTCTCTGGGTAACCTGTGCCAGTGCCTCCCCAGCCTCACCACTATCCTAGAATTTTCAAGCAGTTCATATGACTCTTGAAGAGCATCTTTGTAAGGGTAGTTATAGAGGAAACTTAAGAGTACAGATCTGAATATTATCTTCAGAAAATTAAGCTCACTTTCAATGAAAGCCACAGATGATACTCTATCACTATGAGGCAATTTTTTTGTTTAATATAATAAATTACGGTTTTCTGACAAGTGGGAGCATTTTTCATGGAGAAGGGCTGTTGGTGACACTTTCTAAAGTGCTGCAACATTTTACTAATTTAAAAAAGTCTGCCTCAGATCGATTGCGACCTTATCAATAGGATGGTCTCATTCATCTCCTACACCGGCTGCTGTCTCATTGCACACTAATGGCTTTCAGCTGCAGTTACTCCTTTTAGGAGATTCAACACTTTGTAATGCTTTCAAATGAGCTTTAGAGGAGCTGGAGCACTGTTGGTGGCTTGCTTCAAGACAATGCTTTTCACTGTTGCATTCCTCTGTTATATCAAGCAAATTGTAACTTATTAAATTGTAAATTACATGACAGTAAGTGTTTTCTTAGGGATGGGTAAGAAAAATATGGTAAATTTCTGCCTTTTTTTCCTACTCAAGAAGTAATACTGTAAATAACATACTTCAAATGGTTTTGTAGTTGTAGGGGATAGTGTGGTCCACAGCTGTGACTGTTTGGCACTCTTCATTAGGTATCTGTTTTGAGTTCCTTTGCATTTTGTCCACACCTTTGGGAATAACTTCTCCATGGGAGATACATGTTTCAGTGTGACCTACTGAAAGATATTTTTTCAAGCAGTTCAGCATTTTTCATGGATTAAATTAGGTTGTTTTGTCCACAGGAACCATTAATAAAATAATTTCATTGAGTAGCTATCATGACTTTGACATTACATGAAGTTTGAAGTCAGGGTCATACTAATGGAATTGTTCTCCTTGTACAAATTCATCCACGTGTGTCTAAATTGTAAACTTTAAAAAATATGTTTGCATATATTCAGAGAATACTTGTCAGAGATTGGCAGCATTCAGTCTGTAGTGAGTACTATGTATCCCTTCACAGTTCTTTATCTAAATTGTCTGGGAAAAGGGCACAGGCCTTTAGGGACTCTCAGGTGCTCTTGGCAACCACAAAGTAAGCAATTATTTGCCCAGAAGGGGGAAGCCAGCAAAGAAAATACTTCCTGTGCACCTTGCACTCCTTCTTCCAGCAATATGGATCCTGGCAAGCCGAAATGAAGGAAATTATTAGCAATGAGGAGGAATGATCAGAGACATTTAAAGTGGAGGTCAAGGGAGAAGGCATGCAAACAAATGCTGGGAGAAAAGTAGAAAGTTTTTGCAGGAAACATAGGAGGAGGGCAAAATCAAAGTAAAGGGTAGGTGTAAGAGCTACAGAGAAGAAGGCAACAGTTTGGAAAGTTTGAAGGAAAAAAGGCAGAAGATGTTGGGAGACAAGAATTGGGAGCTGGTCAGTGAAACGGGAAAAACGTTAGAAACATCAAGGAAAGAGCAGGGGGATGGGGATGAATATGTGCACGAGTATATTCCTCCAGAATCCAGAGATTCTGTATCAGCTTAGTCTCAAGGAGGAGAAACAGGATGTTGCATGTTTGTATAAGAGCCATTGATGGTAGTTGTGGATTTTTTAATTTTATAGTTCTACAAATCTTTTTTTTTAAAAAAGCAAACCATAGGAAAAAAGGGTATTTAACATTAAGATTCCGAGTGCTTATTAAGATCAGTGCATGGGTGAGGAAAGTTCTGAATGATTAGGTGCCTGGTTATTTTGTGTACATTGCACGATAGGTTTTAAATATCTGTTGCGTAATGCTTTCCATTCTCTCCTTTGAAGAGGATGAATTGTGTACTGGGGACACATTAGGGCTGCAATGAGGCTGTTGTCTGTAGTCCATCTGCTTCTTTTATTGCGGAAGTTGGAAAATATGTAGTGGATGAATTGGAGGCTGTAGAAGAAAGCACAGTGTCATGCTAAGACAGCTGAGTGCTGTGCCAGAGAGCTGAATTGTTGCATGCCTCTGCCAGAGGCTTCCTGTGTGGTGCTGGGCAAGGAAATTGGATCTTTACAGGCCCCTCTGTGTCCTAGCGTATCGACCTACTGTATTTAGGGTGCATAGGTGAAGTCAGGATGCTCTCATGAGGTATGGTGAAAACTTCTGTTCCAGGCACTTCAGCATTATTTGATAGTTTCAACCCTCTGGCCATTTCTGGCTTTAATCTGCATCTCAGTTCCTCTGTGTAAAGTTGTGATGATAATACCATTCAGTCTAGCTCACAGTATAGTTATGGATGTGCCATCAGATCATAATTTTTGTAAAGAACAAAGACATGGTAGCTGTGTCACCATATCCCTAGGTTGTAAGCATAAAAGCATATTGTGTGCAAAAATAACAGTACATTTTGAGGTTAGTGAGAAATGTTAAATTGATTCTCATTCAGTGGCAAACAATCTATTCTGCACATTCAGTGTGACAGGGGTTTGTTGGAATCTCATGCTTAATTACCATGCTGTCATCGTCACATGGAGGCACGAAGGATGAAATTAAGCAGCTAACCTAAGTACTACTTTTGCCTTACTTTTGTGTGTTTGGATTTACAGTGTTCTGTGTCACTCTTGCTTGCACATTTTGATCTGTTTTGGCCCTCCTACAAACATATCTGTTTTTTAGGTTTTTGGCTAATTTCAGATAAGTCTCCGATATTTTCCTTCCAATAGATTCCATTAAAATAATCTTCTGAGGAAAAGGTAGAAACACCCAATTTGCCCCAATTTCCAAAGTGTCCAAAATAACAGATGTCAATTTTTATTAGATGTTCAAAGATCCAGGTAAAAATAGCTACTATGAATACTCTTAATTGTTAGAGTGAATACTGAATTAGATGACAGAGTACCACACCCTCAGTGAGAATTTTTCCGAGTTTTTTACTCGTTGATGGCTTTCTCTTCCTATGTTGGCTCTTTTCATATATAAAATATTAGAGGTTTTTCTCTAAACTCTTAGTGTAACGCAGTTAAAAAATCCGCGACAACATAAATCCTTTGGAAATCGGGCCTCATTAATTCATAAGATACTGTAGCTAGTTCTTTGATTTTCTTTTATTTTTCCATTTAATTAATATGATTTTAAAATAATTTTGGGAAATATTATGAAACTTCTGTGGTAACAGGTTGTGTCCATGCAGGAGCTCATGGTTCTGTAATGCGCACTGCGACCTAAGGCCAGTGGGTCATCAATCCCAGCTGCAGTGTGGGATTCCTGGGGCTGGGTCTGAGCCCACCACCAAACTCTGTCCAGTCTCCCACCATGTCTGACAGTGCATTTTGTGCTGTTTTCCTTCTAAAACAGAAACTAAAAAGTTCCTTTTTCCCCCACTCTGTAGAGAGCTGGATTCCAGGGCTGCATCGGAGTGTGCTTGGCAGAGTGTAGTAACAAAACATCCGAACTTGCAATGTCTGAAAGCATTTCTTTTTGTTTATTGAAAGAGTTTATTGAATTTGTTCCTCTCTGTGTAAGATATGCCTTCAGTACCTGTGGCAGTGCTGTAACCATGATGCTGCTGTCCCCACTCACGCTGAGCTGCACAAGAGCAGTCTTTAATCTGCCGTGTTACTGCACTATTTATCGCAGCACCACGAGTGACTGTAAAATCTCTAGCAGCAGACTGGAGAATCCACTTACACCAGGCATTGTTTAAAAACACAACAAAAGGGTCCCTGTGGTCCTTACCCTTCGGAGCTCATGCTTCATGTATAAAACTGGAGGCCAGAGGTAAATAAAATGAAACTGGAAAATACGAAGAATCAATGAGGCAGTCGTGGTCAGCATGAAAGACAGCAGCCTCAGCATGTCAGTGGCATGACACTGATGGTAATTTTTGAGAATCTGTGATACTTATCTTATTTAAACTCACAAAAGTTACTGGAGTCTGCAGGATAAGAGATTTTAAGAGAAGTCTGATGTTTTTATTACATGGGTAGCATGCAGTTTCTGTAGGCTGGTGCATATTTAAAGTTATTTGAGAATGATTTTTCCAAGTAGCTGTTCCTGAGGGATTATGTGTATGATACAGAATATGCTATAGTAGTTGTTTTATTTTTTATAAATTATGAGGCCTTTATTCCTGAGTTCTGAAAGTTTCAGAACTTATGTTATTTAAACATGCATGCATTATGCATGTTATTTAAATTGTCTCCCCCTTTACAGATTTCTGCCACTCGTGCTCTTGGTTGTTATTTTTCAGCATCTTTAGTTTAGACAGCCTGTTTTTTAATTTTTTTTTTTAAACAATGGAAAAAAATATATGCTAATCCTAACGCTCCAAAATGTTTAAATTATCCAGTTTCAATCTGTCTTAAAATTTGTTTCTGGTAAAAGAATCTGTTTGGTTTCACCAGACAGTGGAAATACTGAGGTGAAATAAACAACTTCAGAACTCTTCCCTCTAATAAAACCTTAATTATTGATGTTTCATATACTCTTTGAAATCCGAGCATGCCTGAATGTATGGAAACATATACTGGATATAAGAAATCCTTCTTATGTTAAATCTTTCTTACAGGATTGTTGAAAAAAATCAGTATAAGGAAGATAATGGCTTTTTTTGATTCTCAAAGAACATGAAAGAAATATAATGCCTGGGAAGGTGGAAAGATACAAAGATGATACCCTCAGTCTCATTGCTAGAGAAGATAGTGTGTGAGATTGAAAGCAAAATGAGATAAAATTGATCAGTGAATCTCAAAATCAAACAGAAACATGAATTGACATACATTACTTTTGGGACAGAAAAATAAATTGACAAAAATACGTGACAGAGTCTGGGTAATTTTCTGGAATATCCTCTCAGTAAGCAGAATAAGAAAAATATACGCTTGCATCATTCAGCCAATTTTAATCTTGATTTTCATATTGATTTTTAAATTTTTGAATTATGTAAAAAATTACGAACAGTAGAGGCGCCTTGCAAAAGAATCCTTACTTATTTACTTCCACATAAACATAGCATCATCCCTGTGGGTGATCAGCGCCATTGAAAATAGAGGTGGCAGCCTTAGCAAAAGTGCATTGCTGGACCTGGAAAACAGGATTGAGAAAAGTGGGTGAGAATTCTCAAACACATTGCCCTGAGCCAGCAGTAAAGTTTGTTTTATGCCAGTGACCTCTGCCTTGAAGCACAGGCAGTCTGGCATGACATGTGTGCTGCTTGCGACAAGGTCCTGATGGCTTCCTCTGCTCTCAAATGTGACCTCAGAGCCAGTCAGGTCTGCAAATATGTGTGTTTGCTATAAATAGACAAGGCAGCAGTTTTGAAACTCATCATTATGTTTCAAACATTGCCTGTGTGGATTTATGACATCTGGAATTACAGCATGTTAGTCAACTAACGTCCCTTTATGTACATGTGATGATTGTCACAGATTATGACTCATGAATCACTACTGTGCATGAAATATAGCTTACAATTACTCATTACTAGTATTCTGATAACTTTCCAAGTATTGTATGTTCTTGCATGTGTACAATACAACATTATTTTTAAACTATAAAACTACCTGTACATTCATAAGATCCTTGGCACAATCCTTGTATGTTAAATAATCTCAAATTTAAGGAATAACATTTCTTAAATGGGAAAGACCCAATGTAGTGTCTGAGGACTACACCAAAAAATTAATCAGAGTGAATTAATTGCAAAAGTGGCAAACAAATTTTTACATCTCAGAAATGCTAAGCATCTTAGATAAATTGTGTTTCTAGCATGATACAAATGGAGGTGAAGGACATACACATATATATGAACATGTATGTGCATGTCTGTTTATGTATATACATGAAAGTTATGTATATACACAAAGTTCTCAAAAGAATAGTTCTGTATTTGACAATGTTTGATGGTGATAATTTCTCTTGAGGAAATACTTAACCGTGTCTCAGGGAAAAGGGAAACTCTTGTGGCAGTCATCTTTAAACTGTCTTAGAGCCTTGCGCAGTTTTACACTAATAAAAAGCTTCAGCCATATAGAAATATCAGATGAACTTAAGATATTTGTGTGTCTTTCTTTGTACAAATATGGTATATTCTGGAAGATAATTGACATTTGTGTTCACAATGGTCTCCCAAAATGATGCTGTCTTACTCTTTTACCAAGCTTGATCAATTATTTCATGCCAAAGCAAGTTACCTACCACCCCATGTGAAAAGATACAAAATGGATCTTTTGATGTGGTGTAGGTGTAGCCCTATTGTGAGTGGTAGGAAGCTGTGGCACAGCTGATGGGACCATAGAACAGCATTACATACAATGATGCTATCCACTGTGTTTCTTTGTGTATACCTGCTTTTTCTTCTGGCTCAGGAAGCCATTTAGGTGGAAAGACAAGGAAGAATTAACCCATTCTTCTGCTTTTTGCTCTTATGTGAACATCACAAGGGTAAAAATCACTTCGCTTGAATATTGAAATTATTTCAAGATAGGAAAGATCTGTTTCTGTGTTCTCTACTGCAGAGCCATTGATTACTCTGGGCTAAAAAGACCATGTTATATAAAACTGGGTATTACATCCTCTGCCAGCTAGTATTTTATGTCACATGAAAGGCTACCACTCCTTTGTGCATCACTTCAAAGATACTGAAAAGAAACTTTCAGATTAGTTATGTTTTTCTGTTCTGTTTAATATTTGTGTGTTACAGTACATGGATTTTTCTGAGGAGCACTGCTAATGAAGCGTGGTTTCCTTTGGATTTGCATTTGTGGGCTGAGCTCAGGTTGAGCCCCTGATGTCACACTGGAATTGTTTCCCCCATGTGAGCATCAATGGGTCCTCAGAAGAGAGTTCTGTAAAACCTCATAAGAAATTGGCAACTCTGAGACTCCTCCTCTGCTGCACTTGGCTGGACCCAAACAATGGGTCATGTTGAAATGGGGCATTGGGCTTTGCAGGTTTTATTGGTTTGTGGAGGTCAGGAGAAGGGAAATGTGGGCACAATGACACAGGCAGGAGCTGCACGTGGTTTGTTTAACCTCGTGGTGTTTTCTTGGGGCACCAGGTCAAGGACCCAGTGCCAGTTGTTGGCAGGTCTGGTGTCAGTCCTGCTGCCCCGAGTGACTATGCTGACACTGTCTGTAGGTGCACTGTGCAAAGTGATGAAGCCTGGAATTTACCACAGAAAATTTCCTGCAGTGACATGATTAAATATGGAAATTAGTGTGTCATGGCAGTCTTTATATGCCATAATCTGTTCTTTTGTTCTAGTAAATTAATTCTGTAGTCAGCTCTGCAAGTCAATTTACTTGTAGTTTTTTAAGATCCCACTTTGGCATTTACATTGTGTTACACAGCTATTAAGAAGAAAGAACAATAATCAGAATTGAAGGAGCTGAAACTTAAAATATTTTTTAAAAATTCGGGGTTGAAATATCCAGGAACAGTGCAGGTTAATGTGTTCAATTTGTTTTGTATGTTGGACTGTAAGAATATAAAACAGATGGCAGAAAAGGCTCTTACTAACTGTGATATCCATAATTTCTCTCCTAGTAAATTCCAAGTTTGTTGTTTTTTCTGCACTAATTATTTTTATTTTTGAAGTAAGTATTTCAATTACTTATTATGAGACATGTGGTGCAAATTGATCACAGGCTATAAGTAAATTCAAAATCAGAGGTTAATACACTGTAGTACACAATTTTCTTTATGGCTATATTTTATAGATAGAAATATTTTTTCAATCTTATTTTAGTAAAATTCTGAGTTATTATAAATGAGATTGGTAGTAATATTTTATCATTTATCTTTTCTGGTTCTCAAAACAAATAAAGCAGATGTCTGAAATCATAACATATTGTGTTAATATACTTTAGGGCTTTTCTGTGTAGTGATGAATTAGTGTATATAAACACACATGAATGTGGGAACTATAACTCAAATTAAATTCATCATCTGCTGCTGGCATAAACCAAGGGCAGAAGAAGAGAAATAAAATCACGTTTCATATAGTGTTGGGTTATATAAATTTCGTTTCTATATTTAGAGTTTAATTTCGCAGATTTCTTGCTATAAGTAGTCCCACTGAAGTATATTATATTCGTTGTGCAGAAAGATGCATACACATGCAATGATGTAAAGTAACTGAAGTTTGTATAGTTATTTAGATATCGAACCTCTGCATGTGTGTTAATTGTGTTTATAATCACAACCTTAATTGGAAACTTGTATTTCTTTTTGAGGAGAGTGGCTAAAAGTATGAAGGGAGACATCAGTTATGAAACAAAGTTACCTTGTCCCTTAATACCCTGCACTTTTATTATCATTTTCACCTTGTGTGACCACTAGAAAGGAAAGAACTAACACTACCTGATAGCTAGATAGCTCTGTGTTTAGGATGATTGGTATTTTAGCCTGATGTGTTTTACTTGGATAAACAACAGTATAAATCAACTGAAAAATAACTAGCTCACTTTTTTTAATCCACATTTCTATAGAGATTTTTTTAGTAATGCATAATAATTAGTTTATAAGAATTGTGTATTTTTAAGTAAGCCTGCAACTGCAAAAACTGAGATTACTGAGATTAAGCATCTTATGAAGTGCATACTAAATAACCTTCAGATAAACAGATTTTCTTTGTTCTCTGTGGGAACAAATCAAGCAAGAAATAGTGACATAATACTGAAACAGCCAAAAAAGTTACAGCCAAAAAAGTTACAATTGTTTATCAATAAAAAAAGTCATGCTGTGAAAATGTTTTTACAAATGCAAATAAAGAGCTTCTGATTAGACTCTCAATGGACAAATTTAATTTTTTTTTATTAAAAACCAATGAATCAAAGTGTTTAGAAAGATCTTACGAAGTCAATACGAGCCTCATCAGTTTTTCTTTACGAGAAACTGTGGTATTTACCATGCCTAGACTAGCAAATGTTACTGGAGACTGGAGGATAAAAGATTTTAACAGAAGTCTGCCATTTTTATTACACATTGGTTTTGGATTTGGTTACCTGTTACAATTTGAGACATGGCAAGAAAAATGTGGCATGGAAGACACCATAAGCTTATTTTACTTTTCCAAAAGGACATAGTTTTTCCTCAGTAACATGGAAGCCGCTCTGCAACTGGATTTCAAGATGAGGGGTTGAGTCTTAGCGGCTCAGAAATAGCTCATCTCCATGACATCTGTTTCCTCAGGAATTTTATAAGTTAATGCTCTCTGCCTGCTCACTATCCTTTTATATACCCACAGTGTGTCTCAGTCTCTAGAAAGAGACAGAGCTGTACAGAGGTAGGACAGAGTAAGATAACATGCAAATTTTATTCAATAGCATTCAATTGAGTACAATTGCATTGTATTATTTGTGTTCTCTTTGCCAGCCTGTGTGTGAGGGCAGCATGGATTCCCTGGCCAAAATGAGAGCCTGCTCTTGTGGCCAGCACTCCTGAGTGCTGTGAGCAGAGATGTGGAGGGAGGGTGGGTGGAGAGGGCAGCCCTCATCCAGCCTGGTCCTGGACTCTTCAGTTTTTCAGTTTTTCATGGTTTTAGCCTGGCCCATGGCTCTGATGTACTGGGATGTTGAGTCCCCCAGTACTCCGGAGAGATGCTGTGGCTGCACCAAGATAAAAGTACTGAATTACCTTCAGTGGGCTAAATTCAGGACTAAGTGTTCTTTTATCTGCTTTGTATTACATTAATAAATACTCACCTCTCTTCTTAGGAACAGAGGGGGAAAGTGTGCACAGTCAACACTGAAGTCAACAAATATTTCACATTTTTTAAAAACCATTGCTGAAAACAGCAAGAATGTGGAAGCACTTCTGATTGTAGCACTGTAGTTCAATATAACATTAATTATTGTCGTGCTACTTAGTGCCCACAGGTATTTCAAATGCACAGTGAGAACAACAGTAAAAATACAAGGAAGTCTTCAAATTATGCAGGTTTAAAAGTGAAACATATGGCTATTTCCTAGAAGATGTGTTACTAGTAATGTAGCATATGGGTGACCATATGGAAAGGATTGCACTGCCAGTACTGTAGAGATTAAACTAATATATCACTACTAAGGAGATAGAAAAATGTGTCTTAGTCACTTGCTGATTATTAGTGTTAGTAATGCAATTTTTTGTTTTGTTTATTTTTTTTAAAGCCTCGGGGTAGACAGATCGATTATTTGTAAAGGCAGAGCTTATAAAATTGTAAAACATAGCTATAGAGTATTTGAATAAATTCATAAGCTGTATCTAATCCAACTTACTGCATTTCTGTAGCAGTGCACTTACTGTACTCCGCATCAAAAACCAAATCTGTTTACATTCATTAAAGTGATTCATGCTACAATGACTCAGTTATATTCCAAAGCTATGTTTCTTAAGCCACTCATGAAGTTCTTTCATTTACTCTATCTTTTCACTGAGAGGGATTCAGTGGGGCATTTGTCTACTCCCCCATTTTCATATCTGGCAAATAACCAATCCTCTTACAAAATGTTTTTCTCCACGTTATTTATTTCCTTCTTAGTTCATGCTCAGACTGTACTTGTCTTCTTGCTATTTTCCGTTGGTAACATCTGAAGCAGGAAGGTTTTCCTCTATATGGACTTGGGCCATTAGGAGAAATAATCCAGGCTGCCCTGACACTGCCCTGTGCCAGGAACATGAGCACTTCCCAGCAGCATCTGGTCCATCTTTGAGTTGAAAAATTCCTGAAGGCTTAAATTTGTATTGTTATGTTATATTTGATCCATCGCAGACAGCAGGTGCTTCAGAAAGACGTGGTAGTCAGGTACAACACATTCTTACTCATGCCTAGGATGGATATTCTTCAGTATAAACACTTCACTCAGTGATTAGTTTGCAGCTGGGCTGATTTAGAGATTATTCATTTTCATGCCTACTTTTATTATAAGCAACCAGGGATGTTAGTGATGGTGGCAAAATTGAGTTTGCTGGCAGAACTTTGTAGCACTTTCATCAAAGATCTATATCAGATACTTTTATTAGCCTTTTTAAGATTGTCAGTAGTGGAAGTAGTTTTAAAGTAAAGCCATTTTGGGAAAAAACTTTCACAGGCTTTGAGGTGTGCTTGAAGGTATTCTTGCAGGTGGGGCGAATAAAATGTCATATTCCAGTCTGATGGTGTTAATTTGTGCCCAGCACAACACCTGAGTGCCAAGCATTGTGTAGTGTGTGCTTCCTTTTTTTAAGCTGTGTGAATGGGTTATGTATTCACCTGAACTGTAGGTCTGCGTCAACCTTCTAGACAATACCTACATGTAGCAATTAAAACAATTATGTTTTTGTGGCATGCTAGCAAAATGCCGCAATGCTAGCAGTGCTTGCAAGTCATGCAAGACTTGCTCTCCGTGCGTGTCTTGCCGTGGTTCATACCAAGTCTACACTAAGATGAATGACAGTGTGAGATATAGCAGTATTTATAATTAAGCAAAAAATTATTTTCTGAAAAAGGGTAACAATATGCTAAGCAGACTTGGAGTTTGAAGTGATTAAAGCTCTCTAAATGACAATAATGTGAGATACAACATAAAAACAATTCCATGAAGGAATCTTATGATTCTCCTTTGCTTCTTTTATAAAAACCCTGTCTTAGATGTTTAAACCTGCAAGTTTTTAATTACATATTGATTCATAAGCATCTCTGGCCAGTGTCATATTTTACTCAAGTGGATTTTGTTTAAAGTAAACAAAATAAATTATAAGAATTACACTTTAAAAGTATGGCATGGCTATGTTACAACCATTCCCGTGTGTTATGACTATATGCAAATAACAGCAATTTTCATAGAAAATATATAAGTAATTTTTCAATTTGCTGATGTTTGCTTTCCGTATTTAGTCAGATAGTGTGGGGTTCATCTCACGTTGTGCTATGAGTAAATGCCATGAGTAAATCATCTGTACCTCTTCAGCTGGTGAGGAGCAAGACCTGTGTCTACAAGGATGATTCATCTTCTTCAAGCATCTCCAGAAGTACCCCTCTGCTGAGCTGAGTACAGAGCTTAGAGAAACTGCAAAGATGAGGCTTCTCACTTTACATGGCTAAAATTAGATGAGATTAATCCATCCTCAACTTCATTCTAAATTTTATTACTGTGTCTTTGAAGAGAGAATATGGCTATATGTTGGCACACTGTTCACAAAGCATGTAAGTGTGAAAAACACCTGGTGACCTCATAAGCAAATAAATTCTTTCTAACTTAGCAGTATCAGTAGTATTTGAGATTAAAACTACCTTTGCACTTAGTTGCCTGATAATTTGAAAATGGTTTAAAGGGTTAGCAAAGAATACTGGGAGAATTAGCTAAAGACAGACTTGCTTGATGAAATACCACTTAAAACATTATTTAAAATCATGTTTTGAAATTGCAGATATATTTTCCTGTATCCTAGTAAGTCATCAACTCAATATACACTGCAATATTGTCACAGATGTCTTTTTTAAAGCACTGAAATTCAGCAATTCAGAATTTTCTTTAAGAAATTTTAACTGCAGTTGTTTCTTTCATTTTCCTAAAAGTTAAGAGGCAATACAAAATCTAGTTCAGCTGGGAACATATTATTGAATGTCTCTAAATGCATCAGTTTTAAGCTTATGCAGTCACTAACTTAGTTGTGCATTTGCTGTATGTCTTAGTGAGAAAGGTAATTTTGGATGCTAAAAATTCAATCAGCAGAGACTAAGCAAGTTTTAATGGTGTTGATTTCAGGTGTCAAGGGAGGGATTCAGACATGTAACCCACGCAGGACGTCTTAGCTGATTCGTCTGGTAGGGCTGGGGTCAGGAAAGGAAAAACATATTTGAACAGGTTTTTAGCCAGAATCATGAAATTGCAGTCAGAGTGCCAGTAAACTTCAGGAGGGGGAGAAGAATAGCTGCAAAATCAGAAAGAAAAGGCAGAAAGTAGTCTGGTGGAAGTGTCACGTACAGCTCTGCCAGCTGCAGAGAGTTTAGATTACCATCTGCATCAGGATTAATGAAGGCCTGCAGCTACTCTTTGTATTCCACTAGTTGTGCATTCTTTCAAAATCTTGAGCTAACAGAGTTAAGAATCATAAAGTCAGAAATGCCTGTGGATTTGTGCAGATGCCTTCAGTGGCTGTAGCTGCTGTGATCATCACCGATTCCGCTGCCATGCCAAGGATGGGGAATAGGTGTGCGTGTGAGACATGGGGAGTGCAGACAGAGCAGGACTGTCACCTCTGGAGCACATTTGCTCCTCAGCCAGGAGGTGTGGAGGGCTTGCCCTGCACCTATCTGCAGATCCATGCCTCTCAGGGATGGGCTGGTATGAAAGTTTGCTTTAAAGAGTGCAGTGATGACTGTTCTGATGGGCAGGAGAAAATTGGTCTTGATGCGTTTCACCGTTGGTCATCCCTCTTGTGAGGTTTGCTTTAAAACAGATGTGATGAGGCTGCCACACATACACACCAGGAAATTCCAAGGCTGACTGAACTGATATGGAAAAGAGGAAACCCTTTTTTGAATGCAGCACCAGTATTTTTTTTTTAATGTCTTAAACCAATATGCAGGTTTTTCTTCTGAGAGCAGGCTTTTTCAAATGCCATGCTAAATTGGTATTTCTGCTATATTTCATTTTATACCCAGATCAGGTTTCCTCAGTCCTGAACTATTCACTTGGGATTTTGTTTTAATTTTTTTTTTATTTATTTTCTCTTTTTTTCTGATAGTCCTGCAAAATTCTCTGGCATCTGAATTTAGTCTAGATTCTACTGTGCCTCCTCCCAAATGCTGGTTACATAGTCTAAGTAGCCTTTATGAACAGAGGAATACCAAGGTAGAAGCCAATACAAATTTCAGTTAGCTGCCTTGCCTCTCTGCCTTGGGGATTTAAATCTTGTCCGTATGAGATGTTACACTGTTTTAATTAAAATGTTTTTAAGTCAATATAGTTAAATCTGTTCAAACTCCTTATACAGAAGCACTTAAACCTGCTTAACCTTTGCTAGAATTGGTTTAGCTAACATTGATAAATTGCTGAAGTAAGCTAAATCAATTTAAGTGAGGTCTTAGCTGGGATAAGTGCATTTATATTAGATGTTTGCACCAGTTTAACTGAATTTAAAATCAATCAGTTTAGTTAAATCAATGCATTTTTCCTTGTATAGGCATGACCTTAGTTAAATAATTTTGTTGTGTGCAGCATGGGTCTTGTAAAAAAGGAAAAAAAAAAGCCCAACTTCCTGAAATATGTATTTTAGTTTCTAAGTAAATTGGTTGAAGATTTGAGAACGCAGTTGAGCTTATGACAGGTTTGTGAATATCTTTAAATCATGTTTAAGAGTCCTTGATGTTTGTACTCAGGATGGGGGTTTTTTAGAGATAGGAAACTAGTCACCTTTCTGGACCTGAGGGGTTTGCAATCTCTGCCAGCTGACCTTGTAACTTCTCCATGTTTGAACCATGATAAGATGCACAGAACAACAAATAAGTGGTCACTTAACTAATTTGTTCAGGATCAAAAATATACTTCTGGAATGATTTTACCAAAGGAATCTGTTTAAGTTATTAAATAACACCTCATTGTTCTTTAACTGTTATCAGTGAATTCACTGATAACAGTCATGTAATGCCTATAATAGGAAATCCTTGATCTTTTTAAATATAGATTCTGAACACTGATCCCAAGAAAGTGCTGAAATTAATGTTGAAAATTTTTCAACATTTCTGCATTCTGGTTCATTATGAATTCTTATAGGAAGACCTTAGGCACTAGAATCCAAACCTCTAAGTCCTTCCATGTCCAAAAATAAATCTCAGATATCTGAGGAGTAAAAGCTGATGTCATATGTGAATTTTGTTCCTTTGTGGGATGTGTTAACTAAATGTTGCTGTACACCTTGCAACAATTAGAATTTTTTTATTGTGCTTGGGTTAAGGTTGCACTTATTGGATTGGACAAAGAAAAGCTGAAATAGAAATCTAATTTTTTTTTTAAGTACTTTAGGTGATAGCTGGGGAGACTGTATTCAGCTTTACTCTTTAATGCAAAAGTCAAACAGTGTACAGTAAGCAGGGAAATTAATTTTTATTTTCTTATCTTCTATCCCCTAAGACTCAATTAACAAGCATCTGGCTGTATTTTTTTTTTCAGAGAAGTGAAGTAGTTTTGATCTTTCAAGTCAGAGGCTTGACTGCTTTCATTTTACATGCCAGAAATTAAATTTAAATTGTGATTTTAACAACAACAGTTATAATAGATATGTGTTGCATAATATGATTATATATGGTCCTGATCATCCACCCATACCAAGCTGGTCCTTGACACCTGTGATTCCGCGGATAAAAAGGCAATAGGTCCTCTATGTCAGCTTTTGAAATACATTAGAATATGCATGCTGTGTTTATTAAAAATGGTTTATCTCACTGAAGGTGTCAAAGATTGCATAAAAAACTTGAAATTCATTATATTTTGTTTAAAAAAATTAAAAAATAAAAAGATGGGCAGTGATCCTTTGTTAGACAAAGGTTCCCAGGGGAAAGTAGTAGTAATTATGGAGTAGTACAGCTCTTTGAAAACATCATTTCCAGGGAACCTTATGCAAGGGGATTAGAATTTCACATTTTGTTTTCTCATCTCATGAACTACCACCTGCAGAAGTGAAGCAAGACTTAAAGTCTTGTATCAGGATAAATACCAATCTCTTTATCACCTTAGAAATAGTTTATTATTTTCCTGAGATAAAGGTTTTTTCTTTATTTTTATAGCTTTCAAAATAGATCTGTAGTGCTGTCATATTGTAAGTCTTATGCCAAATTATTATCTTCCCTCAAATGTCTATTAGTGTAATTAAGTTTCCATTCTATAATTCTTCTTAATGGGCTCTGGATACTCTGCAGTACATGCTGGGTTCTGGGCTTTTGCCCAGTAAAGCTTGAAATCTGAGCTATTACACGAATGATCCATCTCCCTTTGTGTTCAGCAGATGCACTTTGTCAGGATTTCTGTTTTCATATCAAAGTTCATGATGAGGAGTCTGCAGTATTTGTAATGCATTTGTGCTGAATTCTGCACTCTGGGTTCTTTTGGTGCTGCCATGCTGAAATAGCCTTGAAAATGTTCCAGTGAAATTTTGCAGCTGCACATATATTCACGGCATGATTGAGAAAAAAAAAATAAAGAGTGAGAGATCCTGGGCTCATCCAGTTTGATCACAGACATGCAGTTAGCATCTGATTCTTAACTTCTGAAGTAGATTTCTACAGTTTGTTGCGAAGGTTTGAGGAACAGTTTGAGATCGTGGCACACTCTGGCATGATTGTCACAGATATTTTCCCAGCTGTTTAAATCAGCCTCTACCAACATATAAACATATATTGTATATATGTGGATGTCCACATACAGCTCAGCACTCTCACTATGTGCCTGTCTTATTCTATCTACTTGCACTTAAGTCATCTCAGCATTTTGGTTTTTGTTTTCTGTGTGCATTCAGGGAATTTGAAGCATGCCATTTAGCTATGCATGTCATTTAAACTGTTAAAGCTGCTGGTAATTAATGTATTGTTTTGGTGAGAGCTCCCAGGACATGAAGTATTTCAGATACACAAAATTGATGCCTATAAGAGTTAGCAGTGATAAAGTGTTTCACATACAATCCCTGAATCCCTTTCTGTCCAAAAAATGAAACAGAAAAATAACTTGCTTGGGTACAAAGTACCCAAACTGGTTATTGTGTCTTTAAAGTCCTCAGAGTGCTCAATATTGATAGTACGGCTTCTTTTTACTGTTGATATGGCAAAATTCAGGGACCCTATACAGAGAGACAGAGAGGGGAAAAGATTTTTTCCCTTTCATTGACAATGTTTTTTCCCTCTATAAATGACCTGTGGATATACAAACCATAAAAGACTGCATTTGACAAAGCAAGGTTTTGAGTTATACCTAAAGATACGCTGTGCATTCAGTATGGAGTTGTAGATACTTGCCTAATAAAGTATTTTTTGGGAGAAATCAGTATGCAACTAACTAAAATGTAAAAGCACTCATCTTAGAACTAGGAAAATATTGATCTCTGTTCTCTTTGTAAGAAGTAATTCTAGATCAAGAGTAAGCCTGTTAAAGGAAAGAGATCCTTTTTCTGAAAGCATGGGCCGTCCATCCAGCTGCTGACTTTTAATGCCTCTGACCAAAAAAACTGCAGTGATTTTTTAAGACTTTTGACCTAAGTTCATTTTTTAAAATAACATTTACTGAAGGAATAAAATTGTTCTTCATTTAAAGACAATGCCTGTGTCTACAGGTAAAACACAATTTTTTTGCTATTGTTTAGAAAAGAGATCTCCACTGAAAATTAAATCAACTTCCTGCTTGACAAATCCAATCATAAACTAAAACTATTTTACATAAATATAGCATTAAAAAGTTTTAGAGCCCTGAGTGGAACGGATTGCTACTGTATACTCACTTCACTGCAAAACTAGTCAAAGGTTCACTGAAAAGCTGGTCAAAGGATTCAGTTTCATTTCCCTTTTTAATCTCGGTAAAAGCTATTCCTGAGAGTTCGAACATGCACCATAGGCGTCCTATTTTCCCATTATTCGCCTCTACATGCTTCTTCTCTTCACGAGACTTTATGATACGACCAGGTTTCCTACACCAGTGGTCAAAGAGAAACAATATATTCTCACACTGATTATTATTTAGAATCTCTTTTGTTATGGATGAGAGTATGTCCAAAGGCTGCTTTTCCCAGGACAACGCTAATGTTTTTAAATGGCCCCTGCAGGCAACCGGAACTTCAGATCTCTGAGAGTGACACATGCAGCCCTGAAATACTTTCTTTTCTGCACTTAAATGCCAAAGAAGGTCAGGAAAAAAAACCTAGGTGGAAAAAGTGTAATTCATGCTGTTGCGTGGGAAGAGTGGTAGTGCTTGCAGAACAACTGCTCAGCTTTGAATTAAAAAAGGTGTTTAATGATTCCTCTCTTCCCTTTCTGGCACTCTGCAGCAAAACTTGGAGAGGCGAAACATTGATTCTAAAGAAGCAGAAATTATTAAAGAAAGACATTAAAAGCAATGAACATTTTATAATAATGACATATAATTAATATCAATTCAGTTTGATTTTATGTTTGTGTTGCATGTGGAGAAAGCAGCATGTCAAAAGACTAAATAAACTAAGGGAAAAACATCAGGAGATCCATGCTTTGTTCCTGCCCCTGTCACAGATCTCATCAAGTTTTAGGAATTACACTTAATTTGGCTTGTTCTTTTTTCATCTCCAATGAAAACACCTTTTCAGAAATGGCTTTTAAATGGTATATTTTACCTATGATACCAGTGCTACAGGCCAGCCTTTAATCAAGAACATTTTACTCTAATTATGTGTTTGCATTGAAATAGTGCTTCACAACCCGTACCATCACTGAATTTTCATTTTGGTGCATCACGAGGAAGTGTTCCCAGGTAGTCAAATGCTTTGGCAGAGCCACAGCACATGATCCGCAGACTCCTGTCAGCTGCTGTAGTGCAAATATTAAATTTAGGTACAGGTTCGCTTTTTTCTGCTTTTCGTGAGGGAATTGATAGAGTGAAAAACAAATGCTGGAAATGGGAGAGTTGTGGAAATTTTCTATGGGATTAGTTATGTGCATAAAGACTTTCAAGTCTGCTAGTTTCTCAGGCTTTTTATATTTTATGATGTAAAATAGCGATAAGTGCTTTCATATAAAGAGTATCACCAATGGCTCCCAGCTTTAGGGACAGCGTGTGATTCCAATGCACTGCATGTGTTGCAGAAAGAAACTTGTCTAAACTCCTTAGCTAACCTTGAAAAGCAGTGAGGTTTTTGAAGAAGGGTCAAAACAAATGCACTATACAAAACCTTGAGGATTTTTTTGGTACTTTGATAATGGGGAAAATCAACTTCATAATAACATTTGTTATTTTTCTTTTTTAATATTTTCAGATAGTTGCTATATTTGCTGGTATAGCTAGTATTTACTGGAATAGCAAATATTCAGATTAAGTTCATATTCCTTCCAAAGCTGAAAAATACTTTTTAAATTGAGTAAAATCACATTTAGTTTGTCCTCTTAGCAGGGGAAAAAAAAAAAAAAAAAAAAAAAAGCCAACAAACCAAAAACCATGAGTGCTTCAAATTAATCAGATGTGGGTTTTTCTATTGTTCCTGGAAGCAGACTTCCAAAATCTTTCAAGTCAAAATAAAGACTACCTGATCCCATTCTCTTCCAAAAAAATCAGTGGCAACTTTATAGCTGACTTTATAGCTGACTGTTGGAGAGGTATTGACCCTGAGCACAGCACTATTTTTGTAAAGTGATTTTCAGAACTCCACGCAATAGTTCATCAATTGAGGAAAAAGCCTATAATCAAAACCTATGCACATACACAAGAGGGAAATCAGCTTCATCCTGATTCTTTGACATTTTCTTGCTTTTGAGTAGATATAAATAAAAGTGTGTGTGTCAGCTTTTTGGTAGTTACCCTGCAATCAGCTGGCCTAAAGAGACATTTCACAAGTTACATTTTTCTTCTTTTTTCATTGAACATTGCACTTGATCTTTTGCTTTCACTCTGTTTCTATCTACACATATTCATAAAATATGAAGGATGAAAGAGCAAAAACATAATTAACAAAGAGACAAGTTGAAAAAGAAGCTGTTGAAATTAATTGTAAATTATTTTACTTATTTATCTATTACTAATGCAACTAGTTGACAATAATCTTCCAAGATTGCAGCTAGATCAGTCAGATCAAAAAAGGATAAAAGAAAAAAAATTACTTAATTAGATCATGATTTTTCTAATCTGTGAAAGCTATTTTATAAAGGACATACCCATCCTTCACAATTTTGTTTAAATAGCTTAGTTTGATTTAATCTATGTGTATTTTACGTTCAGATTTTAGTTCTTCAATAAGAAAAATACTTCAGCATTTTTCTGAATTACAGAAAAAATGCATTGTAAAAAACAAACATTGAGAAAACTGCATATGGAAGTCTCATTTACAGTCAGAAGAATATTACTTCTAAGGAAAAAATCTGTATAATATTTCTTAATATGTTTCTAAATAAAATATATGTTTTGCCTTTTTATTCTTCAATTATGGAGATACTAAATCTTTTTAATTTTAAAATGCAATGTAGCATCTAAAATTTTAATGTTTTATATAGGAAGGTCTTGAAAAGCAGTGGGTTCCAGGAAGAAATAAACAAATTGTGCTCTTGTAATAGTTCATATCCCAAATTGGTTCTAAACAAGCTAGTATTTCTCATAAATATTCTCCATTAGCTTCTCTATTGGTCAGCTTCTTATTCTTGATTTGCCCAAGTCGCCAGATTTCCAAGTGGACAAGTCCATATGCAATCTGTTCTACTGCAAGGTGTGAGGATAAACTCTTCATTACCCAAGAACCCTTTTTGCCTTTGTTTCCACTGTCTTTTTGGAGATCACTTCAATGGCACTGGCTGTGAGCAGTGTGTACATACCTGTTAAACCTTTTCATCTGGTCAAGCATTAAAATATTTATTCCGAGTTACGGCATCTGACTTCACACTGCCCTGAAAGCTGAATCACACTTTTCAAGAAATCTACACAGTTACCTCAGATTTTATCTTCTGTAATGTTTTTTTTCAGTTCCATTATTTGTTTGTCACAGTCCTCGTTAAGTTATTTGCCCAAGCTTTCAAATTTTCCTGTTTTAGGATTCTGTAGCAATCAGATACACATAAAACAGAGTGAGCAGTCTTTTAATGTCAGTGGTTGCTCAGGGAGAGAAATGTTGGTTTATATATATATATTCTCCATGTCACTAATGAGCAATATTCTACACTCTGTCATGGGAATGGGGAAGACCTTCATTCTGAGATAGTTCTTTAGAGAAATAGAGTATTTAATGTAATTTAGTGCAGCCACAAAATGTTCCTGGTCCTTGGTCATGAAAATCAGCATAGTGCCATTGAAGTGAATGAAACTTCAGATTATGACAGGCTAGATCCTCCCAAATGACTGATAATGCCTATTATATCTTCTTTTCCTGCCATACTAAGATAATGTTTTCAGTGCAACCAGGAATGGACTACAGACATGACTCAGAACAAAAATGTCCATCAGATATGAAAAATTTCTCATGTTTTACTTGAAGCAAACTTCTTGATTCAGACTGTTCCTGCCATCTTATAATGTTGAAAGTAACCATTCTTAGAGATTATTTTGTAGAATACAATTTTTTTTTTCTTTGGGAATAACCACTTGTTGCTGACAGCTGAAACCATTGTCTGTCTATATGCATAGATTTTCTCTTGGAAAATTTAATTTAAAATATCAAAGCTAGGAGAATTCTAATTTTTGTCTGCTAAAGATAATGCATAGAACAGTATGGCTTCACACACAAATGCAGAATACTTACACACTAGGATATTGCTAGAATTTCTTGAAACCCAGGGGAGCATTAAAACTAAACTCTGTCAGTTCCACTTGACCACATCCATGATTTTTGCTACTGCGGGCATTTAACCAAACAGAAATGGCCACTGTTATCTCTGTAAAGGTGCATGGAGAGAAAAGCATTTTGTGAAATTATGTTATCTGGAAGGGTCCTTAATGTGCTTATTGAACGGTACAATTTCTTGATAATATATTTTCAAGATATATATATTGAGATAGCTATATATATATGAATATATATCAAGATACATATTGATATTTATATTATAGCATCAATTTCTTGGTAATATATTATGCAAGCTGAGGGTGGCTGCCTGTGGTTTGACAGGAGGCTGCAGTGGGAGTTGTACTTGTGGCACCGTCACTCCAGTGACCAGCGTCTCACTCCTGTGTCACGTCTGGTGTGTGGTACTTCAATTTGAGCTGTTAATTTACTGAAGAACTGAAGTATTTCCCACAAGGCAGAAGAGTGGCATTAAGAAAAAAAATGTATATTTTATGTTTATTACGTTTTTTTTAAAAAAAGGAAACAAGCCTTGTTTTCATTATGAGACATCATTTCATTGAGGTGAAAGGTGTTAAAATCACATTAAATGCTTTTTTTTCCATGACTTGTTGCTCCCTAATATTTGGTCTAACCAGTTTGGGGACAAATATATTTAAAAAACCAGACAACTATGACAAATGTGATTATCTATGTTCGCCAGTACATTTTGAAGTCCTAACATTCGTTAACCCACTTTTGCTATGATTATGCGTGAAGTTTATGTGAGTGCAGCTCACATAGCTGAAATATTCAGCTCAGTGAATATTCAGCTGAAATATTCAGCTCACTAGCTGAAATACTTCAGAGGTCAAAATGGATACATTAGTCTATACAGCTTACAGTCCCTGTAGAAACAGTTTGCAAATGGTTGCAGAGGTGAAATTGGCCTTATATCTGAACTTTCTGAATCTATTGGCAGTGACCGTATATTCTAGGGAGATGAGCATCATCTAAGTGCTTACTAAAAATACAGAAAAGTGGTAAATAATGTGAAACCTGTGCTTAGGCTCTGTGGGCCGGGAGGCTGAAGAACTGCAGATTCCTACAGTCCACAAAAAAAACCCCATCCCTTCTGATTGTTTTGACACAAGGAACCATTTGGTACCATTCCTAGTGAATCTGTGCAGCTATTTCCACAGCTTTAAAATTGTAGCAAAGTTTTCTAGCACTGACAGATTATGCTTTGGAGGTCTGTTACACATTTAGGCACTGAACATTAAATATGCCATGTGAGGCGCTTGTTTCAGATAACTGGGTTATATGTATAGTGTTGTTCTGAACTGGTGAGAATGAGCTTTTCAGTGCATATAATTTCTGAAAATTATCTCTGAGATTTTGCAATGTAGAATATATATTCTTTTAAGAAATTGTTAAACAGTACTCGTTAAAGACATTTTTAACTACATGACTGTTTTCTAAAATTAGGCAGCAAAGCCATTAACATGAGTCTTAAATAGGTGAAGTTTCTTCACTCCCAAAAGGATTTGACATCTTTGAGGTATTTAGAGGAAACAGCAAGTAACAGACCTAAATGCAGGTGTTTTTTCTACTGATGCCCAAATATTGGTTAACATAGTATAGTAACTCTTCTACAGCCAGTGCAGTCCATTCTTCAAGGCCTTTCATTGCTGTCCTTTAGTCAGTGAGGGAGATGAATACATTGTGGTTTATAATGGAATACAGATAATTAAGGTTTGCATTTTTCAATGAGATCAAAATAGAAATTTCTTTCTAATTCTGGTGTATAATAGAGATATGGGAGAGGGCTGCCTACATAACTATCAAGTTAGATAGGTAGAAGTGATAATTTTCAGATAAAGCAATTCGTTTAGAAGAAGCACCAAGACAATTGATTTTGTAGCAGATGATACTTAATATTTGCTGGTAAATTATTCTGTATATGAAAAGTTTTCAGTTATTTTGTGCTTTGAAATGATTAAATAGAAGTAAACAGGCAGTAATTATGTTTGATGAGGAGGCTTCAAAACTTTTCTCGGCTTTGATCTCCACCCTGTTAACCGGTGTCTTCCCCTACTGAACTGAGTGTATTAAGGCAATGCGCCCTTCTTCAAGCTATGTCTTAAACCTGGTGTAAAATTCTGGATAAATTATTGCTGGCTACTGTATGCTCTAGTTTTTATCTAGTTTCTAAATGCATTCAGGATGTTGATTTTACTGTAAGATCTTATATGAATTTGTTTCAGATAATTCCTCTGGGCATGTCCAGGCCTATAAGTTAATTTTAGTTCAACAACTAACTTGCAACAACCAGAACAGACAAAGATATTACAGTATCTCATTCTAAAAGACTGATGATTTCATTCAGTGTCTCAAGATTCTGGACTTTAATCTCCCAATGAACCATTGAGTGTCTGTCTTTGTAAATGTAAAGTTCACATTTTTTTCTTTCTATTAAATCTTTTTAAAGAAGGAGTGGGTGTCTCTGGAAGGCATAGGGACAGGGAGTGTTTTCCTTTGAAATGTTTAGAAATTTTCAGCCAAGTGATGAAGCAAATGATTCTTTGGGTGCATTGTTAATATTTTTAAGATGTCCATGTAGATTTAATTCGGACATTTATACATGTGTGCACTTAATAATGCCTGCTTTTATTTAAAATTAAGCTTTTTGTCTATGTATAATGTTGTGTATTTGCTGTTTCAGTATGCACTGTGACAGTATGCACTTTCCTTTTAAAAATAACTACTAATAAAAACGTAAAATATACATCAGTGCAGCAGTTGATTCATACTAGTGGTGTTCAGCCTTCCTTGATTTGTGGATCTCTATAAATTTTGTAATAGAAATATGGATGTTCTACAAATCTGTGTATATCACTCTATGCCATATTTGAGTCTTCCATGATCCCTTCAGAAATATTGCAGATTCCTACCGTCCACAAAAACTATTTGAAACTTACCGCATTATACCAACAAAAAGCTAATCTATGTTCATTCTCCCTTAACCAAGTCATACAGTCATAAATTGAGTGGTGTTATGGAATACAGATTAATTTGTTGATGCATTTGGGGGAAAAAAAAAGGAAAAAGAAGTCTTTGCATTATAAGCAATTTTTTAGCAGATTTACAGTGTAATTCTGTTGAAACTCAATCTTCTTGCCTTTACTATTTTCTGTATGTGTTATGATGTTACTTATGGCTATTAGAAAGATAAAGGGAAATTTTACCTAGTATAATTCAGATTTCTGTTCCTTGTTTACCAAGTGCAAAATTGCCACCAAGATCTAATTTGATATGCAAAAAGATATATATTTGAACGTGACTGGATGAATTAATCAAGTCTGTTGCTTATTGTACTATTTATCAACCCTTGCAGGGGCCATCTGTTTATGATGTAGTTATGACTTGTCTCCTTCTAATTCATCTACCTTTCTTAAAACTTTCAAGTATAATTTTTGCCAAGAAAACAACATTTATTTTGGGGTTTTTTAGCTTTTTTAGGTGGAAGTAGGAGAGATTACTTTTATTTACATAGACATCCTTGAAAGGGATTATTTATTTAAAACGATTTTATTTGCATGGAAAATAAAACAAATTCTTAGACTAAAAGGGACTATGTCTAAGTGTTGTACCTGTAATTACAGTTTGAGACTAAATTCCTAACTTGAGATCTTAATGAAAGGTTTTCATTAAAGGAGTATGAAATACATTTAGTTGTATATGATAATGCTGTTCTCCAGTATAATGAGTCAGAAAAACACTCAGTTTCAAAAAAAACGAAGAAGATGCATAAGCTTGGGCTTCTTTCACTGAAACTCTTACACATGGAAGTTAAATTTCATCTTCCTAGCTTGCGCTAAAGATTAGAAGATTGAAGAAGAGGTCTTGCAGTTTGGGGATTTCCTTTCTTGGAATTTCAGTCTTCTTAGAGACTTTGGGAATGACTTTGGCATAAAGCCTGTGGCACCTGGACAACAAATAGAAGAGTAGAAAAACTGTGAGGCATCCAAACCTTGCAGCTACCTTTCTTTTCTCTTTTCCTTACCTTCCTTGTCATGAATCTGTCATCCCTTGAATAGGAATAGGCCAGTAACAAGGGAGTAAAAAGTCCACAGCTTTCTTCTGCTTACAGCATTTTGATGGCAAAAAATGTTAGTGGGTGAATGAAGGTTCAGCTGTAGTGGAGGGAGTGCCTCCCACCACCAGTGAAAGTTACACTTGGTGGTCATGTATGCAACTTCTTCCATCTGTTAATAATTTTTCCATCTTCCCCTCCATGGTAAGGCTTTCTTTAATTCAGTTTCCTGCATTTTTCACATTGTCATGTTGCTGAGTGCAACGAAAGAGAATTATGCCTTTTACTCAGGTTACAATTCTTAGAAGTATTTCACACACCTCTGAAAAACATATAATGCTTCCCAACAGCATTTTACTCATTTCCTGTGTGATTCTGCAACTTGACAAATCTGTGGACATAAATTGTTTGCCAAAGTAAATTAAAGTGTAGGTGTATGAATAATTTCTAATTATCCTAATTTTACTATCATTTACATTGGAAATAAATCAGTAGTTAATAGTATAAGCTCATTCTTCTTTTGGGATTGAGTCCATGTTGAATTTTACTGTTCAGTTTACAGAGGAATCATTTAGTTTTCATAATTACTTAATAAAGTAGAAGTATTTATGTTCTTGAGCATGACTCTGAGCAACAAATAGGCTGAAAGAAAAAAGGAAAGTAACAGACAGAACTGACAGAAAATATTTTAAATGGGGGTCTTCAGAAGGCTGGAAGAGTTACTATAACTGTACTTAACAGAAGATTCAGGTGTCTAGCAGTGTCCTGACTGCAAATAATGGATTTTACAGGGTAGATTCTCTTCCGCATCATATTTTTTTTTAACAACCAAAGAAGTTTTAAGTACAATGGATAGAGGTTTACAGCATTAAGCACAAAGTTCTGACACAAGTATGGTTTTGGATGAAAAGAAGTTTAAACTTTTTTTTCTTTTTTTTTTTTTTAAGCAATTACTGTCAATATGATTGAAGACAGACATACTGAGGCAAAAAGCAATAACAACAAAATGTGGTGGAAGCCCATTTCAGCTTTGGGGATGTATTGTCTGCATTATAGTAGAACAAAAGACATCCAGAATAAAAGCAGTGCTCACAGCTGAGGAAAACAAAGATATTGATCTATTGCAAGGATCAAAATTATTTTTTTACACTACATGCACAAAGGTGTGTTCACTGTTGAAATTTATCTGTAGCAGCAGTGTTGATATTTCTGAGTAATGTTCATGGAATCTTGTGGCTAGCAGGGAGAGGGGGAAAAATACTTCTTTGGCAAAAGTTTGTCTTCTTTTTCTCCTCTTACAGTTGAAGAAAAATGGAACTGTTGAGTTGAGTTCAAATGTCATTGTACTAACCTTTTGGTTTTGTCTCATTCACGCCTGGTCTAGTTTTGGTGAGCATACAATTCAACTAAGTACTAATAGTGGAATTTCACTAGTGCAGAAGTTAGATACAAGTTTGGAAATAACTCACCAACATATTTCACATATTGCCTTTATTTATGGATACAGTTGGAATTTTGTAATCCACATTATTTAACAGAGACTGGGGCCCTGTCACCTGCACACCAAGTCATTTGTAATGGAATGTGGAGCAGTACAAGCCCTGTACAAGCTGTCAGAAGACAAGGCAAATAGGAGTGAATTTATCTGCTGAGATCATGTATCTGGAAATTTCAGTTAGTTTTGCTTTCATGGTCACCACTATGCTAACACAACTGCTTACCCTTCTGGATTATGAAACAGAAAATGATTCACCGCGTTTTCTTCCTTGTAAAATTCTGAAATTCATGCTCAAAAGTATAAATAATATTGAAAGTAATTATTCTTCCGGCAGAAAGGAGCAAATTTATTTCTTCAGCCTATGTGACTGCTTGCACATCAAGAAAAGACTTCGAAACTGCTGCAGATGTGCTGCAGACAAATGTTTGCCACTCTCTAACAAGATGCCGTGTATACCCTCTTCATTTGGATAGTGTTTGGATCCTTTCCATAAGCTAAAATTTGCTTAATTTTTTACCTGATAATAGAACAGACTGCTTTAGCACTCCCAGAACAATCGTGTTTACAGGAAATAAGGCACGATTTTGCCTTATTTTTTACAGAAGAAAAAGGCACTCATTTACCTGAGTGATACCAGTGTTGAAGGGAAGGACTTTTTCTGTGAAAAAACAAAGGCTTTTCTGAAAGACTCAAGGGTTGATCAAATAGATTTTTCATCAGACTGTTTCTAGACTCTAGGTTTAAGCTTTATTAATAAGTAAAGGTACCAGAACCTGAAACTTCCAGTGGTTGTCTGACTTAAAATGTGTTTCTATGTGACTGTCACTATCATCAGTAAGATGACTTTCACTTAATTTTGCAAGCATGAGTTCATTAAGTGTATACAGATGAGCACATGTGGTGTCATTAAAAACTTTTGAACAATTATGAGTCATGTCATACCCACGATTTAGCGGGGACCTTCTTCTTCCTCACAAGCTTTAGCACAGATAATACACATAAACATTGCTTATCACTTATAGCAAAAACATATTTAATACTGTTTTTTAGACTGGCGTAAAGAAATTTTAGTACTTTGCATATCAAAAATTGTTATTGCCATGAGAACAGAAACTGTAATGAAAAGAAATGGCTGACACACAAATGGACTTTATTATAGAACCGTGTATCTCCCAATATAGAACTTTGGTTATCTTGTACTTGGGGTACGCGTTATATCCCAGTTTGCAAACAAACAGTGTCTTCTTTGGTATCAAGGCACTCTGCTTTTTGGAAAAATTAATACCCGATTCAAAATTGGAGAGTTTTTTCATCTTCTAAACGAATGTTTTGTGTTTCCATGCTAATTCTTTATCTAGCCCATTAAAGCCTTCATTATTTCTTCATTATTTCAGTTTCTAGTAATCTTTTGAGCAAGGTGTCCTAAATGAAGTTATTAGGTAAGCTACTGCATTCTTGTGTAACCATATAAAAGGGAAAACTTTCTGTGTTTATTAAGGTGTTTCTATTAAGGAGCCAAAAGGAAAATTAAAGCCCACAAAGCAACTTAGATAAGCAGTTACTTTAGCATGCCTATGCATTTTTATTCTGTTGAAACCATATTTATATTTTATATTTGGCATTTTCTTAATGTGTAGTACTAATAATTAGACATGCTCTACTTGGCATTAATGCTCCTGTATTTTCTGATCCAGTTAGATTTTGTTAGAGAGAAAAGGTTCTACTGTGCTGAACTGCTTTGCTGTAGTGTTCCCAAGAAAATGTCCTTTACTTTTAAGGGAATGGATTAGATGGCTGAATGTGAAGTACACTGGAGAAATACTTAATAAAACAAGTATTTTTCACGCCCTTAGGAGCTAGCATTTTTTATTTGCATTTCATCACGCTAATTATTGTTTAAAGAGTTCCTTAGGTGAATACACTTGGCTCATTTTATGAAGTTTCATTCTATTCATTATACAGGACAGCTAATTAATGCTGAAAATGTTATTATTCTAAGAGAGGCTGTGTAACCATTCAGCTACAAACATCTTGAAGATGCACTGTAGGTGTCAATATTTGACACCTTACTCTTTAAGGAATTACAGATAATTTTTTTTTTCATCAAAACTCAGCTCTAGCTGTCATAGAAGAATACACACAACTTATTTTAGATATTAAACAAGGAAGATCTACAAAACAAGTTCTCTGAAAGTAGTTCCTTCATTATTTTTCAAGCCATCTTGTGATGATTCACAGTATGGAACCTTTTAAAATTATCTTCATTTCTGCCTGTCAGCTAAGCTCACTCTCAGCATCCAGTTGTATTGATTTATATGAACAACCTCAGTTTCATTAGTCATAATGAAATTAATGGCAAGTTACATCACTTTTCTTTGACTGTGTTTTCCAAAGCAGAACAATATAACTGCATTGGAACGTATTAAACGTTATGTTAACAGACACAAAATCCTGTGTTAAAGTTAATTTATGTTGAGCTGTGGAGTGATACATGCTGACAAAAACAGAAAAATGCAAAATTGAGGCTGACAGTCTGTCCTTCCCTGATTGTATAGATTTGTTGCAGCACATGCTGTATGTAACTTCACGCTGTGATCTGAAACCTAAGCAACAATTGCCACAATAGGAAACAGTCAGAGCAGTCTGTCAGCCACTGCATCAAATTTTATTTCCTTTTTGGATACCTTCTAGATCTCTAAAGATACTTTCAATAGTATACTTTAACTCAGCAATTTTAAGAAAAGCGTTATATCAATTCCAGGCTTCAACAAAATAAAATAAATACTTGCAGATTATTTATAAAAACATGTGTTTCAATCTTTCTTTATTTTATTTTACATTAAAAATCACATGGAGTGACATCTTGACAATGGCTTAAACTATACTTTGGCAAATATATATGTGATTCTACTAGGGATAACTGCACATCTGGAAGGGTAATCTGGACCCTGAATTAGTTGCATTAGCCCTCTTCATGCCTTCTTCCGTGGGTGTCCAGTCCTCTCTGCTTGTGGAGATTCATTTCTCCTTGACAAAATAGAGTGCTTGCACTTCTGCTGATCACTGCAAAGCCTTTAACAGCAAATGCTATTCCCAGAGCTGTCTTAAACACTCATCTACAAATGTACTCAGGCATAATTAGATAAGAAGTCTGCACAAGTTTAAGGTTGTAAAATAAATACTATCACTGCCTGTGCTCGTATCATCTTGGCTGTATCCTAGCTTCATACCCTCTTCTGCTCAGCTTGGTTTTCTGCCTTCAACAGTGGAGACAGAAATGTTGTTACCATTATACTTGAACTGTATGTATTACTCCTAAAGTAATTACCTTATCTGATACCTGTCTTCAAAATGTTGTTGCTGGAAGAACTAAGGTGTCTCAAAGCTGTAGCTGTCCATATGTTGTATCTTTTGAATCACAGAATTGTTTAGGTTGAAAAAAGCCTTCAAAATCATTGACTCCAACCATTACCCCAAAGACTATGGCTGAGTCCACCAATAATCCATTGTCCCTGAGTGCCATATTCATATCTTTCACATACCTCCAGGAATGGTGACTCCACCACTGCCCTGGCCAGCCTTTCCCAGGGCTTGACAACACTTTTGGTGAAGACATTTTTCCTAGGATCAAATCTAAACTGCCCTTGGCTCAGCTTGGGGCCGTTTCCTCTCATCCTGTCACTTGTTTCCTGGGAGGCCAATCTCACCTGGCTTCAGCCTCCTCCCAGGGAGCTCTAAGAGAGCATTCAGGTTTCCTCGGAGCCTCCTTTTCTCCAGGCTGAACATCCCCAGCTCCCTCAGCTGCTCCTCATCAGACCTATGCTCCAGACTCTTCCCCAGCTCCGTTCCCATCTCTGGACATCTCAGAACCTCAATGTCCTTCTTTCAGTGAGGGGCACAAACCTGAACACAGGATTTGATGTCTGAGCAGCTCTATGTCTATAGTGAAAGTTACTAAACTTAGCTGTCGTATTAGTCATGGGGAAAAATTTGTTGTTGATGAAAGAGGGCAAAATTAGTGTATGAAGGCATTTTAAACAAAATCAAAGTATCTTAAAAGTAAGAAACAGTTGAAAGAGCAGTCATGGTGTGAATGGGTTATTTTGTCTGAATGTTGTTTTCTCAGACTCCTTTTTTAATGTTGTGGAAATGCCATAATAGTACATAAGGTACATCACTAGGTAATGTGTGTTGTTACTACTATTTTTCAGATTACTTTTCTAATATAAGCCTAAACATTTCTTCAATATGTTAAAGACTAATTTTGACTTTTCTACCACCATCTGAAGCTCAGTCATTTCTTCCTTCTCTTTATGGTCTTCTTGGCTTTTCTTTCTGAAATAATGACTTCCAAACTCTGGTCCTTAAGAATGTGGGAAGTAGCTGTTGGACTGGTAGTAAACACTGGTCTTTTGCAGAAAAATTCGACAATCAGAATGTGTGAAACTTTATCAGATATGCTGAGGCTTTACATTGGTTTGTTTGTTCACATTTTTAGCAGCTCACTGCACAGGCAAGGTGTTACAGATGGGTGCACGGAAAGCCCAGTACTATGTTTGATGCCAACATTGTTATTATTATTATTTATTGAGGAAAAAAGTAGTTAAAGGGGAAACATAATGTGTCAGAGAATGATATTCCAGGGCTATAAAGAGTTTTAATAAAGATTTTAATATTCTGTCTTATCAAATATTCATGTATTTATGTGGACTCTAGAGATAAGTCTGTGTATATATGT
This sequence comes from Acanthiza pusilla, assembly GCA_036630365.1. NCBI lineage: Eukaryota > Metazoa > Chordata > Aves > Passeriformes > Acanthizidae > Acanthiza > Acanthiza pusilla. The sequence goes on along the minus strand of JAXCHO010000152.1, from coordinate 1,621,515 downwards.
GTAGGAATCTTTTCATGTTTCACTTTTTCAGTTTTCATTCTCTTGTCTGCTCTTCTCTTCTTTCGAAATATGTTACATTTTGTAAGATCATTCACTTTCTGTTCTGCTGAGCCCTTTCAACCATAGCTGCCTTTTTATCACATAATCCATAGTGTCTTGAAGTGCACAGCAATTTTTTCATTCTGTTCAGTGCTTTTCTGTCAAGCCCATGCTCTGAGTTTCCAGGCATATAACTGTACAAGATTACACAACAACTCTAACCCTATTTCATGAATCCCAGTTTTCTTACCTCTTTGGGAGAAGACTGAGTGAACTGACTGGGTTAGAAAAATAAATGTGCAATTCTTATTAATAATAACCTGTACTCCTAAAGTAGAGAAGAGTAAATACTGTATCAATATCTTTAAAAGGCATTGGGTTTGTATTCTGAGTGTTAAAAAGTACTGCATGGTTGTTGAAATGCACGAACAGCCTGTCATGTCAGTACCTCATTTTCTGTGGTATATTTGGTTTTATTGCCTGTGACATTTTGTGAAAGTATTGCCTTTTACTTTTTGTATGTTCTGGTGAACAGTCGAATATCTAACCTGTTGTTGGGTACTGAACAGGCATACATCAAGAGTTACACAATGAAATTCAAAACTTTCAATAGCCATTTTCTTCCCATTAGATTGTGTACATAAAATTCTATTTTTTGTAAGCACTTTTATCTTCTAGTAGGTATTTGTTTTGCTCCTTTGTCTCAATTCGATTCAATCTTATGTACTAAAATTGTATCTATTGTACTCTACTTGCTGCTAAGCTTATCAAAACTTAGGAGTTGTTACACTGAATCATGATTTAAGTAGTTATTGTTCTACCATCAAACAGTGTGAAATTCTTTAGTGCATGACAGAAGTAGCATGCTGTCATGCATTTATTAGATGTTCTCCATCCTTCAGTCTTCTAATCTTTTTGATGTGTACTCTTTCAAATTGATGAATTTATGACTCCTCTTTAAAAGGGCAAAATGCATAATTGTGTTGTTCTTGAGCTTAGGACCTGTGTTTTCAACATTTTCTCTCTTTGGCAGAATGAGTATAGACCTCTGTCACAGATGTCATCCTTTGTCTCAGCAAGTATTTGCAGACCATCGAGCAGGCTTTTCAAAGTCAGTATTTATTAATCAGAAGAATACAGTAGCTAGATTCCTTAGGAGAGAAGGACAAAGCTAAATGTACAAAAGGGTGTGTTCCCACATCATTTAGGATTACTTTCTGTCATTCTCCAAAGAGGCGCGCTCTAATCTTGCCTGATCCCACAATTGAACAGCCTAAACCGTTAAATTCCCTCTCTGGGAAAGCATCTTCTGTCTCTGCCCCCTCTCTTACAATCCCATGTCACTGAGAGCTAAGTAAAATTCTTCTTTTTTGACAACCAGCATTTCAACAGCCTGATTTTTATTTCCTCTGTGAAATTTGGATTTGAAAAACTTAACTTGTTTACCAGAATGGACTGTTAATAAGTGATTGTGGTATTTTCAATTATACACAAATAGGTATTACATATGTACAATTATATACATATTATTATGTAATAGCCTAAAATTGTGCATTAATAAATATATCTTTATTAAGTGATGCCAAGTGAGTTTTCTAGCTTCTGCCAGTTCATCTTGAACTGTTCCAGCAAAACATTAAGTGGACAGTTACATCTGTCCACATTTGATGCTCTGCCTCCTGTGACTGTCTCTGTGGCTCCTGAGGTGCTCCGAGGCACAGCCCTTTTGAAGCATTCACAGATGTTTAGGAGCAGTGCATACACCAGTTACCCAAACAATGCAGGATTCCAAAGCGCATTGTTTCTTTCCTACCTCTCCAGGTTAATGTGTTGCATGCAGCTCAGATCATTCAGGGTTACAGATCTGGGTTTTCACTGCCATTCACGAGTGGCTGTCATACCTGAATGCTACTAAGCTTCTGCATACCACGGCAGCTTGGAGTTACAGCTCTCAGAGGTTAGGTATGAGTTGTTTAAATAAGCCCAAACCACATATTTTGCTTTGGAAAGATCGTATTTAAATTTCCTTGCTCCTCATTAAAAGGGTTCAGGTTAGCGCGGACACCGAAATAATAAAAAAAATTTCTGTCTGCAGACTGGAAGAGGAAGAAGTCATCTTTAAGAGTCTATAGCACCTCTTCTTAATTCTCTTCTGATGTAAAATTTAAAAATTATTTACATATCCCTTCTCACAGAGTCTGTTATCTCATGGCAGAAAGGCAATCAGACTGACAAGGTTTGGTTTGCACTTCCTACATCAGTACTGCCTGTTCCCAGTCATCCTTCTGTCCTTAAGATGTGGCTCCCAGGAAAATTGGCTCCATGATTTTCCTGGGGATTGAAGCCAGGCTTACCACCATCCACTGGTAATCAGACTATGTCTGTGACAATGATGGAAATTACTTCACTGCAAAATAACACAAGAAAATGAGTTATGTTTTAGTGTCCCCAGGAAAGTGAAAATTGAGCTGGTTTGTAACAGCTTGGTCCATAGGAGCTATTTTATTTTAAGACCTTGGGGTTAAAAGCAGCAGCTACTACCACTTTTGCAATCCATTTCTGAAATGGTTATTTTTTAATATTTTTATGAGATGTCTGCAGTCAGGACAGAAGTATATATGCAGCATGCCTTTCAGTCTGTAGTACTGAAGACTTTTTGCATTCTTGTATTGAAGATTTGGGGGGGTTTCCTTTTTTTAAATTTGTTTTTTGCTTTCGATATGCATTGAGTAAAATGCATTGAAATGGCTTAGAAGTCACAGAGCTTATGTTCTTCATTAATAGATTTTTAGACTACCGATCTATTTATTATTAATTCATTGTTGTCAATGTTGGATTTTTTTCATGAGAGACCTGTACAAAACACAACAAACCATTTTCTATGACTTTCCATAGATTAGCTTTTTTCTTAGCATGGTCTTTTGGGGAAACATGTTTATAACAGTTTTAACATTAAAGACAATTTTGAAGGATCAATCTTTCTGTATTTTCAGTTTAATTTCTAGTTTAGGACAAAGCTTTGCTTACATTGTAGGAAAACAAGTAGGTTTTTTAATAACCTTTGCACAAATATTTATGATTAGTTTCTGGTTTTAGTCTTGTCAAATAGCCAAGATACAGTAAAGCAAGCAATAAGATTAATTTTACTTGGGAAGTCATAGCCCCTAATTTCCATGGAGTTTTATCTGCAGGATAAAAGTTGGTTTAGCAATTGCCCTTTCTCTTTGTATCAGTTAATAAAGTTGGCATTGAATGCAGCCATGTATTCAGTAGCAACTTAATGGTGACCATATACCACATCCAGACCATAGTCAAGTAACTATATACCAATTATTTTTATGACTCTCAAAGAAAAAAAATAGAATATTTACCTGTATTAACTATATTGTATATAAAAAAATACAAACCAAAATATTTTTCCTGCATCAGAGGTGTCTACCAACTTTCCTCTCACATGAGGTCTTTTCAGTCCCTGGGACTTTTCTTGCCTTCAGGGATTTTCCTTAGGATCCTTTAGGTAACAAATATTTTAAGCAATGAGATTTTATTTTCAAAGCTTAAACCAAAAATACTTACATTTATGTGTTACCATTTTCAAGCTGCTCTTTTTTGTAAAACTTACAGTAGTATCACTAGTTGGCTGGCTTGCCACCATACTCCCAAATTAAGGTCAAAATATTATTTCAGAAAGAAGACATTTAACCAGATTTCCTAAACTCTGGGAGAAAAAAGGGTTGCTCAAGGGGTACAGTCTGTCTCGTTTTCGTTTCCTTGAGGCATCTGGTTAGATTGGTTTCCTGTTGTGGTCATGCCACTCCATCTTTCTGCATTTTATTGCAGTCCCGTACTTCATTCTCAAGAAATGTTGCCCAAGCCACTTATGCACAAAGGTACAACAGTAAAATTATCACAGGAGACCAAAAGGAGCCTGAGGCAGACAGAAGACAGCAGGAAAAAGCTAAATACACCAAGTGTGTTAAAATGCAGGCTTGCCATCCTGAGAGATGATACAGCATTCCGCTGGGAAAGCTTTTCAGGTTGGGCAACTTTGTTTCTAAACTTCTTTAGGATTTACAAAAGCCAAAGTATTTTCTTGTTTACATCCCTTTCTGGGTACTGTCTTTTGTGAGCACTTGCTATAAATATTAAAATACCACTAGTGTAAGGTATTTTTAAAATGAACACTGACCAATCTCCCTTTTGCATCACTTCTGTACCATAGGGAAAGGACTTTCTTTCTCCCCTCTATGTCTGTTACATAGATGTACTGTATGGGAATTTAGATAGGGAATAAAGATTGACATTTGATTATGAGAACAGTAAAGTTCAGGGCTATGTCCTCTATTTATGTTTTTACTTTAATTTCAAGGGAACTGCAATGAAAACCAGGAATGTACTTAAGTGCATGACTGTAAATGGAATTGGCTGAGTTTCCTGGTAGAAGGTCAGCTCTTGTACAGATTCTGTCTCTCTCACTTTGCTATTTCCTGGTGGCACTGAAATGTGGCTTTTATGAGAGGTCTTGATTATAAAGGAATTAAAAACCATGTCATACTACCTGTCAGCTGGATGTGCAAAAGAATTAGAGTTTTTACTAGGAAACCAGCACAAACGAGTTTCGGGCTGATGGTAGCCTTTATTTGCTACCAGATGAACTACAGTGCTTGATGCATGATTTATGTCAGGACATGATGAACAAACATTTATTTAGTCATCAAAATACCCTTGCAAATCCAAAACAGAAATAGATGAATTGCATAAAAAGTTGTTTCATGCAGTGAGTCTTTCATTTGAGGCAGAAGCAATATGAATTGTGAGCTATGATTCCTCTGCTGGGTGAGCAGGGTAGCAGAGAACTCAGTGATTTCTTCAGCTGCTATGCATGGTTTCAGCAGCTAAACACCTTTTGACGCATGGAAATGGAATTAGGCATGTACTGCCTCTCTGCACATAGCAGATTAGCTAGACTGCAGAACTGGTGTAATTTGCATGGCAGACAACCACCAACCTCTTCAATGCAGGGGCTAAACATGCACTGTGAGTATCCTGGGTAAGATTATCAAGCTTTTTCCTTATGGCATCAAGATTTGCTCTGGAGAATAAAATTCTGTAGCCCTAATTTAAATTTTTATAGGCATGCATTTGAAAAGAAGTGCCTTTTCTATGTATAAGCAATCTGTTCTATACTGTAGAGGATGTTTTAACACATATAAGTCAGTGTTTCCATTTGTGGATATAATAATATGTTAAAATCAGTAGCAGTCTATTGTTTATATTCAGCTGTATTTTACAATTGTCAAGTGTTTGTGTCTAATTGTGTGCTAATTTTTAAGTTCTTATCCACAAGTCACTGGAAATGAAATATCAAACTGATTTTGCTGACTGCTAAATCTTCAATGCATCCAGATGTTTATAATTTACCTGCATGATTCTCATCTTTCTCTTTTGTTTCTAATTCAATAGAATAACATAAATGAAAGATAGAAAAGATGGTTTAAGTTGCCATTTTTTTTGTTCTGCCTCATACAACACTTTCTTCTCTCTCCAGAGCTCTGTCCACTCATATTTTAAATAACTCAGGCAAATGAGAGTAACTCCATAACACCAACAACAGCAAAAGAATATTTCAAAGTCCACTAAGCTGAACTGTTACACCGTTTTTTAGCACCTAAATGTATGGTTTTCTTTGCAAATTTTTTTTATTACATCTGCTTTTTGCAGTTTTAACTCTCATAAACTTCTAAAGTATTTTTATAAATTAGGCTCCCCAGGAGCTATCAGATGACTGTCAAAGCCATCTTAATAACTTTTGACTATATACTAAAATAAAAGATAATACAATACATTATTTATATCATTTCTTTGTCCTTATATACGTATTAATAGATAAATATTCATTATATGTATATATTACATAATATATACATATAAAAATAAAAATATAATGGGAAGTTCTGTAAGAAGACTATTGCTTGGTAATCCTTGGTTGACTGATTGATTTCTCCTCTGTGTAAAACCCTTAGAGAGACTGGAAATTTTAAATTCTAATTCTTGCACATGTAAGTGCTTTTGACATTAATGAAAAAAGAAATAAATAAATGCAAAAATGTTTTTTGCATGAATGCATATATATGTGTAATGCCCTGGTGTAAGGATGATATCAATCATAATTAATTTTTTTAAACATTTCTGTCCAGTCCTCACTGTAGGCTGACCAAATGCAATGTCTTGTACTTTTGCATATTTTAGGTGATAATAGGAAGAAAACAGCAACACAGTTAAGCCTCAGAGAGGCTTATTTTCAGTGAAATTGAAATAGGATTTATTGGTTAAGGAAGCACTCTGTGATGTAGCAGGTGAATGCCACCAAAAAATATTTTCAATTGGACATAATTGTGTTCAATACACCAGATTTCCAAACAGTTGTATTTGGTAATATTATGCAAAACCCAATGTATTTGTTTCCAGACTTAAAAATAACTTCAAATTAAATTAAGGGCGGACCAAATATCAGTTGTTTATACCAAAGATATGTATGTTATATTTTCTGTTGTAGCAACCTTAAACTTCATGGCAACACCCACACAGCAGCCACTGCTTTCACAGGTTATGAACAGAGACCTTTCCTCTGACTGACATTTTGCCTGTAGTAGCAGATGCATTACCTGTGTCACTTTAACTTAATCACTTTAAAATAAAGTGAAGTTAAATTGCTATTTGCTCTTAGTGGTAGTTCACTAAGGACAAAATTTGTCTGGTTTTCCCAACAATTGCAGCTGGTCTTCTAAAAGGTGTTACCCTTTGCTACAAACCTGGTCCTCCAACTTCTCAGCTGCAGCAAAGAAAGTACCATTACAACCAGAAAACAGTTTACTCGATACAGCTCAAGGCTGTAGGGGTGATTTTCCAATTCTGGTTGGAGACATTACACTTTATCTTCTGCAGAGTAGGAGCTGTACATCAGTTGATTTCTATTCCACAAACCTAGCAGTGGAAAAAGAAATATGATATCTTGCTTTTGCCAAAATAAATGGGAGTATAAAAAGGAGAAAAAAAGAATTGGATGCCTTGTTAAATATTCACAAAAATGAGAGGTTCATGTGTCAAAGCCAACATCTTCAAACTGCACAGAGGATTTTTGTGTATCCTTCTCTACTTAATTTCAGTGTGTCAGGTTCTTCCCTTTGATCGCTGACCATGTTTTTAAGCCTGGCTGTCATTAGTGTTGAAACACACTTTTGACTATTCACTGCTGTTTGTGCTGCAAGTTCTGGAGTCACAGAATCCAAACTTAGTTTGTAAGGGTTTTGCTGCTTGCTTCCTTGTTAAATGACTGCCAGGCTTTTGAAGAATAGCAGTGTATTCTCATTATTGTGGGCAAATGCGGAAGAAAAGCTCTTGAGCAATGCAAACATTTTCTTAGCTGAAACTTGTGGCTTAAAGTATTTTGCTCATACAAGCAGGAGAAGTGTGTGTACTCAGTGAAAGAACTCGAGGATGAAATAGTAAAGCTCCTATCTGCACCATGTAATCCTTCACTTAGACCTGCCTGACCACCGCAGGATTGCCTTGCAGAAGTATTTCAAAAAAATGTTTCAGGGAGGATCAGAAAAATATTAACTGATAAATCTGGTGTCTGTATAAGGCAAGTTATTAATATTATGGGATACGATTAGTGAACATATGAATAAATACAACATATCCAGGAGGAGTTGACAGAGATTTTGTTAAGAAAAGTTGTGCTTCAAAATCATATCAGAGTACTTTGAAGAAGTCAGGAAGTAATAAAGAAGACCTGGTCGATGCAGTCTGTTGGGATTTCCAGGAAGCATTTCCCGCTCGGGAAGGTGTTTTGGAAGAGGAGGTACCTCAGCTGTAGGATTCCTTGCCTCAGGATGTTACGGGTATTGTGTTTTGTGGCTTACAAGACTGATCAGATGACTTTACGGGGTTATAGAGGCATAAACCCCAGTTTAGAAAATTCTTGGCCACATTTTTCTTGTGAGAAAAGTGTTCTAGAAAAGTGTTTTTACATTTTCACCTGTTCTCTTGGTCTTTCCTTGTCTCCCACTGATGAATGCTGACAGAAACTGAATACTGTGTCTTTTCTCTAACCCACAGTGTTCTTGTGAGGGTGCAGCTGCACACATGAAAATTTGCAGAATATATGGCCAATGGTGTTTTAAAATGGCATACTTTCTGTGTTTGATAGATGAACTGTGGTAGTATATAACTTCAGTATAACATTGTACACTCTTGTCAAAATGTTGGGTTTTCCAGGGAGATGTCTGCTAATCTGGGGACAGATTCTGTCGGTGTGTTCTGATGGTCTTTAATGGCACTTCATAAAAGTATTCTCTCTTGGTTTTCTGCTCATTCTTGGTTTTACATGAAGCACTGAAAATAACAAAATATGGTTATAACTTTATGAACAGTGGCAAAACTATTGAAATGCAAATTTATGAAATTGTTGAACTTACATTATTCTAATATAATGGAAGGCTTTCAGTATTTCTGCATTACTTCAAGTCTGTAACATTTTGTGTGGAGGTACAATAATCTGTAATTGCTATAGCTTTTCCTACATACTAAAAATGTATGCAGAAAGTTTCTGACTATCCATACTTTTTATTATACTGATATTTTAAAAGGTGTCTGCAAAAAACAACAACAGCAAAGTACAAAAGTTATGTTCTGCTATATATTTTTTCAAAATTAGGTCTTGTTTTCAAGATGTTTCCAGAGATGTTCTGGAAGGAGACCAGGAAGTTGGTATTGTCCTACAAAAATCAGTGAAACCATAATGAAACTACATTGGTGCTTTTATCATATGTTCATTATGTCGGATACAAAATTCATTTAATATTGTCCTTTTTAGCAAACCTGCTGCAAGAAAGAAATTATGCACTACTTCCCCTTCCACAGCTTCTGAGAATGTTTCTGGCCTCTTTTGGCTGATTTTGTTTGCTAATCAAGTCCACCTAGATATTTATAAATAATCAAATTAGCCTTACTGCTGTGTACCATCAATACAGTTCTTTACAGAACTGCTGGAAGGTCAGAGGGGTTCTTTTTCTTTGTTTCTAGATCTCAGGTATATGCTGATTAGATAAGATCGAGATCTTGTATTTCAAGAGTGACCAGCTCTTCATAATTCCTTTTTTTTTTTCCCTGACATTTGGGAATGTAGCATGAATAGAATAGCCCCACAGATGCTGAAAAATCATCTCCCTAAAGATACATGCATTGCTTGGAATAAATCACTGCCTCGTCTTCCTTTTCAACAGCTGCCTTATAATTGGAGTTAAAAACTGTGAACATCCTACCCCTTGATTATATGCAGGTGGCTGACTTCCACACCAGAAACCTTGCCCTTATTTTCTTAAGCTGAGATTTTAGATGCTAAAACCTCTGTTTATAAATCCCAGCTTGACTTCCTGAGTTCATATTTCTGAGAAGTGCTGTAGTCCATGGTGACCAGGGTGCTAGTAATTTGTATCTTTTCTGTCATTGTCATGACAAAACCTTCCCAGTCTGTTCAGATCCTTTGTGGTTTCTCCTTCATACCTATTTTCAGCCCATTCAGAACTTCCAGATCATCTTTCCTTTCCTTTTATAAAGGTTCAAGTTTTTCTTATAATTCCTTATGACCTTTTTTAACTCTTCATTTGTTTTTTATTGGAAAAGTGTTTGTGAAGAAAACATGGAAGTGAGGCATACTGTTATTCTTACATCACCAATATGAATAATGGGAAAAAATGCAAATTTTTAATATAGTTATAGAATGTACGACATGAGATTATCTGCAAAGTTTTCTAAAACCATGTTTTATTGATTCAGAAAATGTCCTGTTAATCTCAGTGCTGTGTTTTTTATGTTAGTTTCCTGGGAAAAAATTATGAGTGGTATAAGATCAGTCATTTTCTCTGAAAAGTGAGGTAGAATTGGTTTTATTCTATATTTTTTTCAATTTCATTAATTGATCCTTGATTCTTCTGAAAAAAGTAATTAAAAGAATTTGTACAGAGTATGTCTGCTGATTGATCTATTTACCTTGATTTATAGAAAAACATAAGAGAAAAAGATGTTTATCTGTGTGTTTGTGTGTTTTCGCACATGTGTACTCCTAATTTGAAGAGACAGCTTTTGCATAGTTCAGAATTACAAAATATCATGTCATTTACAACATACATGACAACTGCTTCTCAAAAATTAGCTTGAGCGCTATTCCGTGTATGCATGGAACTGAGGCTGCCATCTCCAAGCTGAGTGTTTTGTGTCTTTAATGTCTTTGCAGCTCTGATAGCCATTGGGCGGTACAGCATGACAATAGAGACGGTGGATGTTGGATGGTGCAAAGAGATCACGGACCGTGGAGCCACCCAGATTGCTCAGCGCAGCAAATCCCTCCGATACCTGGGGCTGATGAGATGTGATCAGGTAAGGAGCCTGAGATGGTGCCTGGTTCTGAGTGTGTGTGAGAATGCTCCTGTGTGAGGGAGGGAGGCGACGAAGTTTGTGTTTCTCTGTACAAAAAGGTTTGATATTCACTGCTGTGGCAACTCTTCTGGTGTGCTGTGTTCATGTACGCAGCTGAAAAGGTACCTGGAGAACTAAAAGGAGCATTGCAAATGTTTATTGACAGAGATTTTCAAAATATACCCCTAGGTTACACCCGTGGCCTGAGATACTCACAGAAGTTTTTTGCAAAACGTGGCCTTTGACAGTTTTGAATATTTTTGTCTCAAAGTGGTATGTCATGGTATAAGTGTGACAGACCACTTCTTTTTTAAAAAACAAAAGGGAAAAAAATCTTTAGTGTTACTTCTGGAGTGGTTTAGTGATTTTCTGTATGTCTGTGTTCTAGCTCAAATATCATATCTTGGTTTTCAGAACCATGTCAGGGTTTTGAAAACAGAAGAGCAAAGATTTGAATAAAACCATAATGCTAAAAAGAGAAAAAATACTGTGTTTCTTATTGTATAGCTTTATATTTGGAGTATAGTGAGAATGTCTGCAAGTTTTAGCACTTTATCATTAGAAGAAAAGAGACTGCAGTCCCATCTCCACTTCACCCTGTATATGGCCTTCAGAAATCATGTTCCTGTTTAGAAGAGAGATCAAGAGGCCTGGGAACACAGCAAAAATAACTGAAAGAAAAGTCACTGGAGGTCCAGAGTTTCTGACCTCAAGTCTTCACATAAACCTGCAGGGATTGTTTCTTTTCCAGCCATCATCTACGAAATGTCCATTTTGTGATGCCCATCATAAGCATCTCTCAGGCTTGTGGATTTCTGATTGGATACACCCTATGGAAAAACAGGGTTTAGTCTAAGGAACTTGATGCTCGCAACCATTACTTTGCATCCCTCACAGTGCCCTGTAGAAGACAGTGACAAAACCTAGTATCTCAAATGTCAAGGAATAATAATGTCCAGGTCAGTGATAAAGTTAGAAATAGCATTTGGCAAAACCACCCTTAGGCAGTTTCCAGTTTGAGAGGAGGTTGAGCACTTTGGAAGAATTGCTCTGTCTATCAAAGCTGAGTCCACTTAATCTCCTAAACGTTAGTGTTTTATAAGAGCCAACAGACAAAAAGAGTGTGTGAATCTCTGATGGATTGTGCTAAGATTATGTACTTAGAGAATGTTAAAAGGGTAACTTGACCTTGGGAATTAGACCTGACCCTGAATCATCTAACCACTTTTGCACATGTATTTATTTTGTGAATTTAGCTAATGCTGAACAATCAACAAGGATCTAATAAGTGCAATAATTTTATCCTGTGTTCAACTGCTATAGAAAATCAATGATCTTGATGTTGAAAACAAGCTTTACTGCCTCATAAGTTAAACTATATGTAGTTTTTGTAGACATGTACTACAGTCTGCATTCCTCTAATTGCTGGTAAATGCTCTTCTAGTTCTTTACAGAGGAATATACACCATCTTTTGTGTTATAAAAGTCAACTGCTAAAAGGAAAAAAAAAATATTCCTTAAGAAAGCTTCAGGGAAGATAGAAAAGCACTATTGACTGTGTGCCTGCAGGTATTCAAAGTGTAGTAGCTAAAAGACGTTAAGAAATTAGTAAACGTTGTTACAGCAGCATAGTAGTGGGACTACCACTGGGAATTATTTTCTTGTTTGCAAAGCCTTGATGGGAAGAATAGCTCCACAGACAGAATGAAGTAAGCATCCTTCACTTAAGGGATTTTTGGCAGCTAGAAGATGCCAACTCCCTTTTTCCACTGCAAGCGAACAGAGAAATTACTGAACAAAATCGCGTTCTCAACTGTCTCTCCCCAATATCATGCAGAACTAATTTTTTCCAGTGGCTGCTCTATTAAATTAAAAATGTCAGTGTCCAGCACATCATTAAAGAGAATTCTTGGGTGGTGCAGAAGGGTTTATTTACATTCCCCGTTGGCTGAAATTCTTGTCTTTGTACTGTTGTCAGCTTGCAGTGAAGAGACGGTCAGATGACATGTCCCTTCTAACCAGACTTCCATCTCTAAGGTACTGACTGTTGTGCTAGTACCAGGTAGCTTTTATGCCTTTCTAAGAATTCCCAGGCATTTGGAAGGGAAGTACTTAAACACAGTTACATAAGGAACATATGTAAGTAGACTTCAAATGGGTACCACTAAAACACTCTTTATGAGCCAGGCTCTTTGGAATTTCTTTGATATGCACTTGACATAAATTAGAGGCGTCAAGGGTCCTCCCCAGAAAGATCAAGAGAGGCTGCAAGCCTGGGTAAAGGCAGCCTCTGTTTTATGCCATTGATTATCCAAGTGCCTCCAGGCAATGTGTTTCAGTAGATGCAGAGCATTATTGATCCACACCATGAAAATAATCAAATTATTCATTTTTCATCAAACTGCTATTGCCATGACCTTTCTTTTTATCATTTTTCCTACCATTTAGCATGCACACCACGGGAGCAATATGGTCTTTCCCTTAAAATAGATGACATTGTGTTGAGAAATGTCATAAAAAAATGCTGACTTTACTATGAGGTCATCATAATAACAGCATATATTTCAGTTGGAACTTTTCTATATCAGATGGGATACATCTGAGACACTCTCATCCAGACCTCCAAAAGTGTGAAAACGATCTAGAGTAGACTCCAAATGTTTTTAAATACCTATGTTCTGGGCAATGAAATTCCCCACTTGTCTGCATACCAACATGAACAGGTACTTGGAAGCAGCCAGGCTCCTTCTGATGTCTCTCACAGGACAGGGTATCAACTGTGCAAATAAGTTTTTGTGTACGTGGGTGTGTGTGGGTCTGTACAGGCACCAGGCAGCACTTGGGACTGCAGAAGTCATGCATTCCATAAAAAGAAAATGTTGCCATTCTGAGTCTCCATTTCTTTTGAGAGCAGTAACAGATAAAATCAGTTATTTAAGGCCTAAGCAGGACATTTCAGAGGTTTGTAATTGGAAAAGGCACGAAAGAGAGGGCGCTTCTGTTTTGCATTCCGGTGCTGCTGCCTGTGTTCGTGCTCCCGGTGGCAGCGAGCCAGTCCCTGTTCCTTCATGTCACCTCTTCCCAGAGCTCTGGGAGCAGGCTGGAGCCACAAACTCCGCGTTCCTCTGCTCAGAGCTGTGCTATGCTGCTGGGGCTGCAGCCCAGAGTGGTGTTTTGGGCTCCATGTGGCACATGGTGGGTTGGTTGGTGCTGCTCAGGGGCACCGGAGCTCTCTGTCACCCAGGTAAACTCCAAGGAAAGCATTGCAAGGGGTTACGTTCAATTCACCTCGGGTTAGTTCCCTGTAGCAGAAAGAGAACATGACTGTCTGTTCTTCCAACCAAATTATAATTGCAGCTCTGTATTTTTTATCGCAGCTTAGGAAAGTGGATGTTTTAAAGGATAATTGAACCTTTCCTTTAATTACTTTAAGTACCTTGAGAAAGGTGTGGGCAGTCACGGGATACTTTCTTTCCTCCCACAAACACTGACATCAGAATTCCTAAGAGCTTTACTTTTTTCCTAAGGGCATAAAGTGATGCCTGCATCAAAATAACACATTTGAATGTGTTTAAATTTCAAGCTTCTTTTTCTGAGCACAGTATAATATACATTCTTACCCTTAAACTGATCTAGATCCTATTTACTTCTTCTAGTTACTTAATTAATTTGAAATATTTTGTATTTCATATTTTTTTAAAAAATTGGAGGAAGAGGGTGATGTTTTATATACTGTTTATAATTAGAACTCATTTGAAAGATGTCTTTGTGGCACTTCTTTCTTGTTCTCTCAGAAGGAGTGAAACAGCTTCAAATAATGGCAGCTTGAAATCTTCACCCTTGGGGAAAATGGCTGGGTATCAACTAGGAAATAGGGGCTAATTTTTTTTTTTTTTTTTCTGGGTGATAGGTTGACTGGTTGAACAATGTGTCACAATAATCTTCCCGCAACTTTTCTCACACAGATTTTCATATTTCAAAATCCTTTTCCTATAACCATGGTGCAATTTGCAATGGTTATCAGCAGTGCTCCCACGTAAATGCAGGAGACATTTCTTGGGAAAATAGGCAGAAAAATGACACTGAGAAACAGAAGCCACAAAATTCAATATTCACCACTGTATGTGAATGAAATGAAGAGAGTCCAACAAAGTTGGCTGTGAAGGGATACACAACTTAGTTAATAAATCATGTTGGCCCTTATTCCTTGCTTTCTTCTTTGTTTTTTAATTTTATTTTTCCCCCTTGATGTTTTCTTTCTATTTTTTGAGATGAATTTCTCAAAAAAGACATGGTTGCTTTTTTTGAAAATACTTCTGAAAGCCTGTAGCTTATTCCAGATGACTTTCTCAGATGAATTGTAGCATATATTTCCTATTCCAGTTTTACTGAGATATTAGAGCACAGAAATTGATGGTCAGTACAGCTGACAAAAAGACAAAGTATTTTATGTTAACAGAGGGAGGAAGGAAGATAGATTATCTCTAAAAATAAAAATGGTCAGTTGAGAAATCATTTGCATCTTAAGAATAAGATTTTTTAGAAAATATGTGTATTTTTAATATAATTTATCACTTTGTCCTTCTACAAAACCTGTTTTAGAAATATTTGTAGATACATATTCAGTGACAACTGCAAATTATTAGCATGAAAGGAATGCAACTCCTGTTGTTTAAGAGAAACATTTTTATCCTTCACACAAAAGCTTTTAATTTACATGGTTAGTCTGCTACTGAAGGTAAGTGAAAGAGAGCTAATATCCTAGGTTCTAGAGATACATCTTTCAATTTCAAATATACTTTTGAGCTAAACTGTTCTTAATCAATGGTAGAATAGCGAGAATACAGAGCCATGGCTTGTTTTAATATAATTATCGCAGCAATTTGCCTTCCACCTTCAGAAAATGCTAACTATCATTAGCCTGATCAGAAAACCTGACAAATTGGTACCATTTCTTCTTTTATATTACAAGGGGTTCATTTTGAGATTTGAAATTATGGTTTTGTGATGTGAAGAGGAATGAAAATATCCAATCCTTCCCTGTAAGAAAAATTCTATAGCATTTTTTTCTGTT
The DNA here is from genome assembly GCA_036630365.1 of Acanthiza pusilla. Taxonomy (NCBI): domain Eukaryota; kingdom Metazoa; phylum Chordata; class Aves; order Passeriformes; family Acanthizidae; genus Acanthiza; species Acanthiza pusilla. The sequence goes on along the minus strand of JAXCHO010000152.1, from coordinate 1,605,923 downwards.
AAATTACTATAATTTGTTCAAGTTACATTGCTGCATATTAAAAAGGAATTGCTGTATTTTTTAAAGTTTTATGTGTATAATGTAGGAGCTGCAATTGATACATCTCTCTGTGAATAATGAAGATTTTAGATTCATGAAATCTGTGAATCCCATTAGAAGGAAACCACAGCTATCCCACAACAAAAGAAGAATAGCATTTATTTCACTTTGGTTTTCAATACAACAATTTTAAAAGTCTGAATAATACTACTTTTGGCTTTTTCCCCCTAGCTAACTAGGATAACAGATCCATTATGTGTGTAAACGAAAGCATCTGCTAAAATACAAAAAAAAAAAAAAAAAGGATTTTTATACAAGCTGAAGATACTGCTTTTTTAGTTTAACTGTTTCTTTGCTGAAAGGTTTTTATCCTCCCAGCTGATAGTTCTGCAGCAGTTCCATGGCACTGGGCTGAAGATGGATCCTTCCTGAGCTAATAAAATTGTCCTTGTTTTTAAAAAGCACCCACCTGACCGTGTCACTCCGTAATAGAAAGATGGGCCCTCAGGTGCTTATCAACAGTTCAAAATCATGATAAGGCCAACTATTAAGGAAGAATGCAATGTGAACTAGTCATCATTCTTATGCATTAAAAAAAAAAAAAAAAAAAAGGAGAATTTTTTTTAGAAGCATTTCTCCCTGGAACTTCCACTTATTTTTGCCAGCTGGCAACTTTTGAGAAAGATTTCTCTGTTAGTTTTACATGCTGTCATTTTGACAGGTATTACAGTAATGTGCTCAAATTATTGCTAATGTAGTCAAATAGGAAGGAAAATATTCTATGTTATTAATTCAACAGGCAGAAAGTAATCTGAAAGGATATTTATCACTATATAAATTAGCACTGTCATTTCACTGCATATGGGTCTTTATTAATTTTTAAAGGAATAAAGCTTTTGAAATGTGTGTAATACTGGTAATATTTTTGCCTGGAAATGTTCTATAGGTGGAGTCTAGAAATTCATCTGATGAGATGGGCAGAATTAGCAAACCAACTAACCAGCCAAACTGAGAGGCTCCTTTAGAATGATTAATAGAAAAAATAAAGCCTCACAATGAGTAAAGAAAATTGAGAGTGAAACCTTTTTTCCTTACACAACTCTAATATTCAACAGTGTGTTGGCAGAAATGATTAGGACAGAAAGCTCTGAAATAATGGCTGTGCTGGAAAACTGTGCATCCTCACAGAGACCTGAAATGGGTGTTGCTAGCTTGCAGGAGTCTGGCAGATTGAGGCAGTAGCATTCACATGAGAAAACAACCACAGCAATGAATTTCATCCCTTTCAGGTGAGGTTTAAACAAGAGCTGTAAAGTAGATGGACTCCACAAGCATCCTTGCTACACTTTCTGAAATCCTTCCAGAAGTGCTACCATGGAATATTAGAAGATTTGTGTATTCTATTTAATTCAATTCACATGGCAGAAAAGATTGCAGATATTTCTGTTTACCTACTCCTTCCCCTTTACAAATATAAATGGGAAATTAATTACTAAGTTTTAACACAATTAAGTTGTCAAATGTCATGATAATAATAGCACATAAGACTATACTTGCCAATTCCATTATTTATGAGTCTACAAATACAGTGTTTGTATGTGTGTGCATGTGTGATTGTTTTTCTTTTTTTTTTTTCCTTTCAATAACAGCATCCACAAAGTCAAAATACATTCTTTGCTGAAGTCGTAAGGGACTTTATTTAGACTATCGGATATTGTGCTAATATTGGTAGTGCTGTTATTTTATTAAAGTCCTAAACAAAGGTTCTGCCCCTGGGCATGAGGGCAGTCACTGAAACTCTGTGGAATATGTCTGCCTTAGCTGATCAAGTGCACTTCACACAAAACGTTTCCAGAAATCTTTAATTTTGTTATGGCTACAGGCAACAGTTATAATTGGGCCACCTGAGAATATAATTCATTCAACTATTAGCAGAAAAAAAAATCAAACAAAGTACACTTTTTATAAGACACTCACTTGAGGAAGCAAGCTACAGCTTAGAGCCGTGAAAGACTTTATGAAAAAGAGACGAGAAAGACTATGAAAATGTTTTACTTGTAATTCCAAGTATGTAGATTTTGGATTTTATTGTAAAACGTTAGAGAAATTGGAACATAAAATGTTTTCCAAATCCACCATTATGGATACACACAATGACTATGAAATAATTTCTTTGACCATTGCGTACAAATTCGGCTTTTGTGCAATGCTGCTCTATGTGGGCTCAGACAGAAGCACACACAAATATCAGCACCCTTAATGCTGCAGTACCATTTCATAAGCAAAAATGTTAACAGTGTTATAAGAGAGCCCTTTTGGGACAAATCCTTTTTCATTTCTTTTGTGTGAAGTTGATCTTGTGATTCTTTATGTATAGAAATGTGATGATAATACTTGTCCCATTTTTCTAACCTAACTATCTGTATGGCAGCCCTCCAAATCTTTTGGTCTGAATGTTACTTCTTACCTGCAAACATTTCCTAAAATTCTTAACAAGTACTAGACTTCTAAGATTAAGCTAGCATTTCTATGTATTATTAATGCCTTTCTGTACAGAAACTGCTGACTCAGGGTGTTATAAGTCAGTCTTGTTATTTTTTATTAATGACTGGCCTATAAAGTTATGCAACTGTAGGTACCAACCTGTGTTGTCCTCAGAAATCAGCCTGCCAATGCCCCTTCCAAGGGCTAGGTTAGATACTATGCAAAAATTATTTCAGCTGTCATCCCTGAATGGTGCGTTGAGGGACACAAGCAGGTTTTTGTAAGAAGTTCTAGTACCGCAGTTCCACACTAATCCAGTTTTGCGAGTCTAGGGTTAGCATTTTAGCTTTTTTATTTATATAACTGCTTACTGGTTTCAGTTATTAACTTGGAATAGAGATAACTTTTTCATTTCAATTACCAAGTGAGTTGGTCATTACACTGAAGTTACGAAGATTTTTAGGTTTTGCTATTGAATAAGACCATTCAGACTCATTAGTTAATGCTGAATACTCGTTCACTGTGTAGAGCTGCATAAAACTTGCAGTTCAGGTGATGACTCTACTCTCCCTTTTCGGTATTGCTCTAGATGACACAACACAGACATTATTGACACATTCTAATAGCTTTAGAGTCAGAACTGCATTCTAAGACTGACCTTGATGCACCTATTGGAGGAGTTTTGGAGATCAGTAAGGCAATCTTACAATTCTTGGCAATTTAATGAAAGTATCCAATCCCAGAAAAGATGTGCAGGACATGGTATCAACTAAAGACAGCTAAGTAAAAGTAACTAGGAAAGTCCTGTTTAGGAAAAGCCCCTGTATCCTCTGTTTCTGTTTCTGAGTTGTGAATGAAGCTATCAGTCTCATTGAAAGGAAACACCTAGTTTGGCTGATGGTTTCAAATGTAATCTCTAATTTACCTTAGCTTGATTAGGAAAACTTGACTCGTTGAATTTAATAAGATCTGTTGTAGGAACATAATGAAAAAAATAATCCTAGCCCTTTGGAACCATTTTATATTTTTAGAAATTCCTAATTTTAGAAATTAAAGAAAACAATGCTGAAATTACCACTAGAACCAAACTGCATGACGCAAATAAAAGGAAGAAAAACTAAAATTACCTAATAACTACTTTTACTTGCAATTTTAATTTTTCATGGAAGCTTGTGGAAGGTGGCATAACAGAAATTTCTGAAGATGTTCTGTGTCAGATGAGTGGTATACCAAATCAGTAAATTCTGGCAATCAGACTAGATGAGTAAATATAGCAACATCAAATATGAATGAATATTTTTCTGTGAGTAGCTTTCAGTTTACTCTGAACCTGAAAAATCATATGTGTTGGTAACTTTATTCTGGGGAAAATATTTACACATTGGTGGGGTTTTTTAGGCTTTCTGTTATGGACAGATCATTTTACCTAAAGGAGAGTAAAAGTGTTGAACACTGATTTCCCATTTTTCTCAGTATTTCAGCCACATTTTGTGTGTTCATATCAGAGTGAGATGAAAGTTCTCCAAAGAGGCACTCACAAAACTCTTTTGCCAGTGTTCCATTTCACATGGACTTGGATATTCTTATTCTTCTTTCCAAGCTGAATTCCTAATTATCATAGGAGAAATGTTCCCTAGCACTGATAATATTTAAATATTCTCTCCACAACCACAGTGTCATTACATGAAGAAGAAATTAAAGAGGTCCTACCCCAGATAACATTTGTCACAAAGTCAAGTATATCTTCTGGGAAACAGAAAATATGTGTTCAAGTGTCTTTTAGAAAAAAGTATTCAAAATTATGACTTCTAGGTAACTGCTCTAACTCAGTTGAAAGGAGATGATACCACCTGGCCTTGTGTCTTCGTTTGATAGGTGTCTGCTAAGGAAGGTGGGAACCTTCCTTAGAACAGAAAATGTGAACCCCCTTCCCTCCGAATTATTGTAACTTTGGAATCAAGGGCTCTCAGGCAAAGGTATGGGAAAAGGAATAAGAGTTTTTACTAGTATCTAGAATGAGGTAAACAATCAGTAACAAAAACAGTAAACAAGATTAAAAAAAAACAATAACAAAACCACAAAAAAAAACCTCAGTGGCAAATGTCCCTGGGGCTGTCAGGCACTTTCCTGTTTGGTGCAGTCACAGTCACGGCCAGCAGGGGCGCTGTTGGGCTCCTAGACCAGCAGGGCAGGTGCGATGACTCCCGGGAAGCTGCAGATGGCGCTGTGGCGCGGTTGGATCTGTGCCACACGTGTAATGGCCGACGGCTGGAGCCGGGTGCAGCGCAGATGGACAGGGCACAGCAGAGAGCCCAGAGCCGGGAGATGGAGCAGCCGGGTCAGCCCACCGGGGCCAGCCAGCAGAGGAGGCAGGCAGGGTGCCGAGCAGCGGCAGGCAGGCCGCGGGGTGGTGGCAGGCAGGGGTCCCACTCCGCTGCAGCGCAGGCAGATGCACCCTCCCGGAGGGGATGCGAGGATCGGAGTCCTGTGCCCTTCCCCTCAAAGCAAGGACTCACCCAGCAGGCAGGGAAAAAACTAGTGCAGAGCCAGGCTTTCCTTTTCCTGCAGTCCCAGCCAGAAACAGAGAGACGTCTCTTCCACTGTTCTCTCTCCTCCGAGAGCAGCGAGTGAGTGTGCTGTTATCAAATCTTGCAATCTCTTGTTCCCCTGCCTGGCAGCCAAAGGCTTTGTCTCCTTTGTGAGCGTAGATGGCTCTTAAGGACCGGTCATTAGTTGCTTAGCAACAGAATGGGAAAAATTCCACTTGCCCCCTGCTCCCCTCCCAACCTTCCACATTATCCACCCCGAATTTTTTTCCATTCCAACATATTACATTGAACTTAAACCTTTAAACTATATACATACAAGCATTACTCTGATTATATACATACAGATATGGATCCAGGCACAGTGTTATGGGCAGTTCAACCCCAACTGAGGTCCCCCTGAGGTATGCATCGTGTCTCTCCATCTTCTTGCATCACCCACCAGGTACACCCTGGTCTCTGAGCAAAGACAACCCCACGGATGGGTCTGTCTTTGCTCAAGGCAGAGTTAATCCAAACAGTTTTTCCCAGCATGCCTCTCATTTGCACCACTGGAACCTTATCCCCGTCTGCTGTTTGCAAGGGTTCAGATTGGGCAGGGCCAGCCCTGTTGGTGGAGCCTCGGGTGTTAACTAGCCAGGTAGCCTTGGCTAGATGGTGTTCTCAATTTCTGAAAGTCCCCCCACCTAGAGCCTTCAAGGTGGTTTTGAGCAGGCCGTTGCATCGCTCTACTTTACCAGCAGCAGGTGCATGATAAGGAATGTGGTACACCCACTCGATGCCATGTTCCCTAGCCTAGGTGTTTACGAGGCTGTTTTTGAAATGAGTCCCATTGTCCGACTCAATTCTCTCAGGGGTACCATGCCTCCAAAGGACTTGCCTTTCAAGGCCCAGGATGGTGTTGCGGGCAGTGGCATGAGGCACAGGGTAGGTCTCCAGCCACCCCGTGGTGGCTTCTACCATTGTGAGCACGTAGCACTTGCTGTGGCGGGTTTGAGGCAGTGTGATGTAATCGATCTGCCAGGCCTCACCATACTTGTATTTGGACCACCTTCCCCCATACCACAGGGGTTTCACCCGCTTGGCTTGCTGGGTGGCAGCGCATGTCTCACAGTTATGGATCACCTGGGAGATACAGTCCATGGTTAGATCCACCCCTCGGTCTCGTGCCCACTTATAGGTGGCATCTCTGCCCTGATGGCCTGAGGCATCATGGGCCCATTGGGCTAGCAACAGCTCTCCTTTGTGCTGCCAGTCTAAATCTACCTGTGACACCTTTATTTTTGCAGCCTGATCTACCTGTTCATTGTTTCGGTGTTCTTCATTAGCTCAGCTCTTGGGGACATGGGCATGACGGGCCCTTGGGGACGGGCTCTTGGGGACATGACGAACTTTCACAGGTAGCTTCTCTACCCGAGTGGCAATGTCTCGCCATTCGTCAGCAGCCCAGATTGGCCTTCCTCTACGTTGCCAGTCGGCCTTTTTCCACCTTTCCAACCAACCCCACAGAGCATTGGCTACCATCCATGAATCGGTGTACAGATATAGCTTTGGCCACTTCTGTCTTTCAGCAAGGTCCAGGGCCAACTGAACGGCTTTGAGTTCGGCGAGTTGGCTTGATCCACCTTCTCCTTCTGTAGCCTCTGCAGCCTGCCGTGTGGGGCTCCATACAGCTGCTTTCCATTCTCGGTTTGCCCCTACAATACGACAGGAACCATCAGTGAAGAGAGCTTAGCGTGTTTCATCTTGTGGCAGTTGGTTGTACGGTGGAGCTTCCTCTGCACGAGTCACCTGTTCCTGCTCCTCTTCATCGGTGAGACTAAAGTTTTCACCTTCGGGCCAATTTGTGATTATTTCCAAGATCCCAGGGTGATTCGGGTTTCCAATATGGGCGCGCTGCGTGATGAGGGCAATCCATTTACTCCACGTGGCATCGGTGGCATGGTGGGTAGAGGGAACCTTTCCCTTGAACATCCGCCCCAGCACTGGTGGTCAGGGTGCGAGGAGAAGTTGTGCTTCTGTGCCAATAACTTCTGAAGCGGCTTGGACACCTTCATAGGCTGCCAGAATTTCCTTCTCTGTGGGAGTGTAGTTGGCTTCGGACCCTCTGTAGCTTTGGCTCCAGAATCCCAGTGGACGACCTCGAGTCTCACCAGGCACCTTCTGCCAAAGGCTCCAGGACAGACCATTGCCCCCGGCTGCAGAGTAGAGCACATTCTTCACTTCTGGTCCTGTCCTGACTGGGCCAAGGGCTACCGCATGGGCGATCTCTTGCTTGATCTGGGCGAAGGCTTGTTGTTGTTCAGGGCCCCAGTGGAAATCATTCTTCTTGTGTGTCACCAGGTAGAGAGGACTCACAATTTGGCTGTACTCAGGGATGTGCATCCTCCAGAAGCCTATGGCGCCTAGGAAAGCTTGTGTCTCCTTCTTGTTGGTTGGTGGGGACATCGCTATGATTTTATTGATGACCTCGGTGGGAATCTGACGCCGTCCATCTTGCCACTTCACCCCCAGGAACTGGATCTCTTTGGCAGGCCCCTTGACTTTGCTCCTTTTGATGGCGAGACCGGCTTCCAGGAGAATCTGGATGATTTTCTCTCCTTTCTCAAACACTTCTGCTGTGTCCCCCCACACAACGATGTCATCGATGTACTGCAGATGTTCCGGAGCCTCACCCTTTTCCAGTGCAGCCTGGATCAGTCCATGGCAGATGGTGGGACTGTGTTTCCACCCCTGGGGCAGTCGGTTCCAGGTGTACTGCACACCCCTCTAGGTGAAAGCAAACTGAGGCCTGCACTCTGCTGCCAGAGGAATGGAGAAAAATGCATTTGCAATGTCAATAGTGGCGTACCACTTTGCTGCTTTGGACTCCAGTTCATACTGGAGCTCCAGCATGTCTGGCACGGCAGCACTCAGCGGTGGAGTCACCTCGTTCAAGGCACGATAGTCCACAGTCAATCTCCAATCTCCATCAGATCTGCGCACAGGCCAGATGGGGCTGTTGAAGGGTGAGTGGGCCTTGCTGACCACCCCTTGGCTCTCCAGCTCACGGATCAGCTTGTGGATGGGAATCACAGCATCTCGATTTGTTCGATACTGCCGGCGGTGCACTGTCGAGGTGGCAATTGGTACCCGTTGTTCCTCCTCCTTCAAGAGTCCAACTGCAGAAGGGTTCTCTGATAGTCCAGACAAGGTGTTTAATTGCCTAACGCCCTCTGCCTCAATAGCAGCTATTCTAAAAGCCCACCGGAGTCCTTTCGGGTCTTTGAAATAGCCATTCCGGAGGAAATCTATGCCCAGAATACACGGGGCCTTTGGACCAGTCACGATGGGATGTTTCTGCCACTCCTTCCCAGTCAGGCTCACCTCGGCTTCCACCAGCATCAACTCTTGTGATCCCCGTTACCCCAGCAATAGAAATGGGTTCTGCCCCAACATGTCCCGATGGCATTAGGATACACTGCGCACCTGTATCGACCAATGCTTCATATTTTTGTGGCTCTGATGTACCAGGCCATCGAATCCACACAGTCCAAAAGACACGGTTTTCCCATGCCTCTACCTGGCTAGAGGCAGGGCCCCTCTAGCCCTGGTTATCATTCCCTTCCTGAGCATACATTCCACCGTCAAGGGAATCTGACACATCATCTTCCCGTTTATTGTACTCAGCAGGTCGGCTAGGGGAAGCTGAAGCTACCTTCGCTCTGGAAGAACCTCCTCGGCTAGTGTTGCCCTCCTTAAGCTGACGCACCCGTTCTGCCAGGACAGAAGTGGGCTTCCCATCCCACCTTTTCATGTCTTCCCCATGGTCATGCAGAAAGAACCACAACTCAGCTCGTGGGGTGTACCCTCTCTCTCTCGCAGGGGGACATCGGGCTCTGGTGTTGGGGCCTGTGACTCTCACTGGTGCTACACTGTTTTTCTTCATCTCCTCCATCTCCTCCCTCATCTCCTTCCTCTCCTCCCTCATCTCCTTCCTCATCTCCTCCTTCAACTCCTCAACCACAGCAGAGACCTGAGCCTGCATTGGGCCATTGATCACACTTGCATAATGCCTGAGCTTGTCAGCTACAGACCCCACTGTCTCACGGTTGTCATCAGGATTAATCATTGCAATGTAGGTGACATATTGGGTTGGCCCTAGACTTGCCAGGTTCCACAACATTTGCCCTGTGCACCTGACCTTGTCAGGATCATTTTCGTGCTGTCTGTCCCTCCCAAAAAGCACCTCCTGTACTGCCACTTCTCTCAGCCATTGGATCGCTTCCTCAACGGTCTTCCAGGGCAATCTACGGTAGTTCTCTTGCATTCTGTCTTTGTGAACAAACCTCTCTCTAACACTCATTAAAAGCCTCTCCCAGAGAGAAATGGGTCCTGCCTCCCTCACGAACACCTTGTCAACACCCGCGTCCAGGGCCACAGATCTCAAATTCCTGGCCTCGCCACCATCCAGCTGTGTGCCTGGGCCCATGCGATTCCAAACCCGAAGTAACCAGGATGAGAAAGCCTCGCCCTTCCGCTGCACGATGTCATTGTGCAGAGTACGGATAGTGTCATATGACAGGGACTCGGTGATGATTATAGGCTCAGGTTCCCCTGCTGGTTATGAGGGCCCTGGTTCCCCATCATCATTAATTGGGCGTACCGATTTGGTTTTATACTTCCTCTGCTGCACAGGGGCAACTGCTGCTGGCTGTGACTGCCCTTGAGGTTCAGCTGGAACCTGGACGGTTGTAATGTCCGTGGATTCTGCTGCTGTACCATCCAACTCTTCCCCTGTGGGGCAAGGAGAGGGCTTCCCAGCAGCTGAGGAAGTATATTCCCTCAACACCTGATGCATCTTTTCCTCTATTACCTCCATCCAATTTGGTTGGTTCGTTTCTGGGGCAGGCTGTTGGACGGGGTCAGGCCGTGGGGCAGGATCAGGCTCAGGAACAGGGTCAGGTTTGGGGGTACTCTCAGGCTCTGGGACAGCCTCAGGCTCTGTAGCAGCATCCCTAGTCTCTATGGCAACATCCCTAGTCTCTATGGCAACATCCCTAGGCTCTGTGGCAACATCCCTAGTCTCCGTGGCAACATGCCTAGTCTCTGGGGCCACATTCCTACTCCCTGAGGCAGATGTTAGAGTGGTTACCCAGGGCAGTCTTCCCCTTTCTCGGAATGTAAAGAGGAATAGACCTATCAGCAACACCAACCACTGTACAACGTCATTAGCATTTAGAGAGTATATGAACCCTTTGAGCCCTGGCAGGCTAGGCCCAAAGAAAGGGGTGAAGGATTGAGAAAAACCTCCCCCTGGTGTCATCTCCTCACAAAAGGTACCATTACCAAACAGACTCCAAAAACATGTACTCACGGTGTTAAAGCCCTGTAACCAAGTGCCCGCTGTCCAAAGGACGTGAAAAATCCATAAATTCCTCACCTTATTGACCCATTGTGAGAACTGGATAACAACCACCACGACCTTAGTCATAGGACCCATGTTTAGACAGGGAGCTGCAAATGGGAAAAATGTGGCCACAAGCATGTGCCAGCCAAACCAAGGTATCTTAGACCACATGGTGCCGCGTAATGAGGTTTCTATGTTCAGCGCACTAAAAATAGGTCTCCCAGAAACTGTTATTCCTTTTGCACCTTTTTCTCTCAATGCCCTCGGGCCCCACATTGAGCGCCAAAATCTGTCTTCGTTTGATAGACAGGTGTCTGCTAAGGAAGGTGGGACCCTTCCTTAGAACAGAAAATGTGAACCCCCTTCCCTCCGAATTATTGTAACTTTGGAATCAAGGGCTCTCAGGCAAAGGTACGGGAAAAGGAATAAGAGTTTTTACTAGTATCTAGAATGAGGTAAACAATCAGTAACAAAAACAGTAAACAAGATTTAAAAAAAAACAATAACAAAACCACAAAAAAAACCTGAGTGGCAAATGTCTCTGGGCTGTCAGGCACTTTCCCGTTTGGTGCAGTCACGGTCGCGGCCAGCAGGGGCACTGTTGGGCTCCCAGACCCGCAGGGCAGGTGCGATGACTCCCGGGAAGCTGCAGATGGCGCTGTGGCGCGGTTGGATCTGTGCCACACGTGTAATGGCAGACGGGCTGGACCAGGGTGGAGCGCAGATGGACAGGGGCGCAGCAGAGAGCCCAGAGCCGGGAGATGGAGCAGCCGGGTCAGCCCACCGGGGCCAGCCAGCAGAGGAGGCGGCAGGAAACTCCGCAGTTGGGGCAGGCAGGTGCCCGGGGCAGCGGCAGGCAGGCCGTGGGGTGGTGGCAGGCAGGGGTCCCGCTCCGCTGCAGGGCAGCTGGCGGATGCACCCTCCCGGAGGGGACGAGTGGATCGGAGTCCCGTGCCCTTCCCCTCAAAGCAAGGACTCACCCAGCAGGCAGAGAAAAACTAGTGCAGAGCAAGGCTTTTCTTTTCCTGCGGTCCCAGCCAGAAACAGAGAGACGTCTCTTCCACTGTTCTCTCTCCCCCGAGAGCAGCGAGTGAGTGTGCTGTTATCAAATCTTGCAATCTCTTGTTCCCCTGCCTGGCAGCCAAAGGCTTTGTCTCCTTTGTGAGTGTAGATGGCTCTTAAGGACCGGTCATTAGTTGCTTAGCAACAGAATGGGAAAAATTCCACTTGCCCCCTGCTCCCCTCCCCAACCTTTCACATCTTGCCAATGGGTTTCTGTAACCCATTTTCTCCTTTGTTTCGGTTTTTTAATCTATTTTTGGCCTGGGATAAATTTTTATTTCAGACAGAAAAAGTAGGTTTCAAACTAGTCTTTGTTGTTATTTTCTTCTTTTGTTTGATGACCAGGATTTGCACAAACTTATTACTTTCATTCATAATGATAAGGGCTGCATTCCTTCATTATGTGCTAAAATATAATTGAAGAGCTATTCAAATTCAAATTAATGATTATGTATTAGATAATCTAAGTAGTTTATCTGCAGACAGTAGTCTTCCTTTTGACAACTCAAAAGATGAAGATTAATGAAAGTTCTGTGAAAGAAAAATACAGCATTTTAAAGCATATTAAGATGTGGAGATTTTTAGTTTTCATTCAGTGAACAAGAATGTTTAAGCTCAGAAGGGAAAATTGCTCTGTTTGTGTAATGAACTTATTTTGGGAACGACATTCAGTACTTTCATTTTATCCCCAGCCAGGCTGTTCTTAACAAAGAGACAGAAGCTTGTGTTCTAATGGCTGGGCATAAGACTTCTTTTCATCTTAATCCTACCACCAGGGAAATGATGACATGGATACTAAGGGAGTTGACTTAGATATTACTTTTCACATTCATTAACAAAGAATAAAATTTTTATTTCTCTTTTTTCATACCTTTCAGATAGTGCAGTTTTAGTCCAATACTGAAGAAAGTTTAAAATACTAGAAGTTTTTCGCTGTTTTAGTGTCTGACCTGACTTTTCTGATGGTAAAGAAAAGGTATCAAAATCTTCAGGTAGTGAATCATTTCTTTCTCATTTCTGGATCCAGACTGGTTGTCCCACTGCCAAATAAGATCCTTTTTCTCTCTCTTCTGTTGTGTAATCCTACATGGAATTTAATTTGGTGCAATTTTTAACTCTTTGCTGTTTACTCTCTTAGGATTAAAAATTTCTGTTTAACTTAAAGTTACATATATTTGATTGTTTATCATGAAGCTTGGTAAGGTAATTTTTTCCTTTGTCATGAGAGTAAACTCAGTTTTCAAACTCAAAGTAATTTCTTTCCGTAAATGTTATGGTTCCAAATAGATACATAAGATTTGTCATTGCTTTGCTGTTTAACAACAAGTTACAACACAAGTTATATCAAACTAATAATTTAAAATATTAATTTAACGTTCCAGTAAAAAATGGAGAAAAGCTTCTACTCTTCATGCTTTGATCATAAAATAGCTGTTTTTGTCAGTGGCATTTCTGCAATGTTTTCATCTACCTTCTTTATACTCGTATTTATTTTGTAGCTGTGTTTGGCACTCAATGCCAAAAGTTTCCTTCTCCTATTTAGTAAAGTACTAGTAACAATTGGCAACAATTCTATTAAATATTGTTTTATCTAGTAATAATTGTATCAGTAAAAATTTAGGACAAACAGTTAGTGCTAAGTGGTTTACCATAGATTTCTTCATAGGGTTTAAGACTAAAAGATTGCATCCTCTGTCTGCCTGAGTTTCATGGGCCATGCTTAAGCAAACCTGGTAGTAAAAACATCAGCTCACTCCGTGCTAGAATCATCTTTGTAATGAATTCACTCTACTTGCTTCCTGTAACACAAATTAGGGATACGATACTGGCTGTAAAGCCGTAATATCCATGCTAATAATGTCCAACAGGTGAGTGCCAAACCATAAAAATTTCTATGTGCTAGTAATATTTGCAGCTATCTAGCAGATAAATAATACATCTTCCTCAAGTTTCCTGCTAAGAAAGAGCAAAATGAGCAACTGTCTTTCTAAGCATCTTTGTTGTGGCTGAGTTAAACCATTAAGAGAAGTTTTTGGTAGCGTGATAGATTCTGCCATGGATCTTTGCAGCATAGCTCTAATGAAAAGAGACTTTTGACTATTTTTGAATAGGCATAAAACAGCAAATTACTGCTACTTTGAGGGATTCTTCCCTTTCAAGCAGTATTTCTGTGAACTGTTGCTTACAGTTTGCAAGTATGTATTCAGCTGTAAATATCAGATATTATGGGGAACTTGTGCTATCTCTGATTTCATTTTGATTTATTAAAAGTCACTTCTTGTTTTTCAGTACTGGAAGATGTTACTGTAACATAGCAATTCACCAGAGAAGTACAGTTTGTGCTGTGAAGTTAAACCAGTTTTCTATCCAAGTCAGTCTCAGCTAGATGAAACTTCCAATGAAGATTGAGTGTTTCTATTATCAAAGTAGAAGAACTGGATATTAAACCTTTCATTTATCCTTGTCATTGAGTGCAATCACTGTTCAGATAGAAGCTCTCCTTGTTATCTTTTAAGGACAAAAATATTATTAGATACTGTGGTTACTGTGCTTTAAAATATTATTCGCAAGACGGATCTTTGTAATGGTAGTAAACATTTCAGTCTGGCTCCTTACTTTTGGCCTTGAATGTGGAGCACTGTGGGGAAAAAAAGCAAACAATGCCATCAGTTGTACATCCTACTGATGTGGGTGGCTCAGTAACTGCAGTGTCTCTGCATTTTAAAATGCCCAACTGTTCAGCAAAGATTTCAAAGAGAGCCAGATAGAAGTCATGGTTCTTAGGTTAATCTTTTATTTGTCTAAAGGCTGAAGAAAGCTGTTTACCTGTGTGATATGAACTGCAATCATCTTTAAAATAATTGACAAATTAATCCCCTCACAGCACTGCAATTGTAAAAGTGTTGGGTTTAGCTGGGCTTGGCTGATTGCTTTGTGTTAGGAAGGATAAAGGTGCTAACTTTAATGTCTCAGATTTAAGAGGGACATCCCAGACCCAGCCATCTCGTATGTTTTAATTATTGATCCCTCCATTCCTGCCCACAAAACTCTTTCTGCAGTTATCCTCACAACAGAAGGCTAAAATAAAATCTTCTGCCCGTGATGTATGTGAAGACATGCAGGACTTTCAACTTTTGGAAAAAGGGACATACAGAAGTAATTGATCTATCTGCAACACAGAATAATTTGCAATTTTTCCCTATTTTTAGTCATGTTATCTGTTACTTTTCATTGCAAACCTGTTGATGGTAACCATAGAGCTCAAGGTCATTTCAGTGAAGTTAATTGTGGAGTTACTACTTAGTATTTATACATGTATCCATAACTGTGCCATACATTTATTAATACATTTAATCCATTTTCATTTTCCAAAGCCAAAAAATCCCCACATTTTCAAACATATGTCTGCTTGAGCAACTTTGAGTAAATAGCTTCTATTTCAAAGTAGAAATCTGTTATTTTGGGCATCACTTTGTTAAACCAGGATGGTGAAACTTCTCCCTTTCCAATGAAATCAAAGCCTGGGGTTTGATTTTTTTTTTCCAGTCTCTAACAGGACATTACATTCTGCATGTTTATTTTGTAATTAATGCACCCAAACCTGCAGTAACAGTGAGGAGCCCAATCCTGCAAGCCTGCCCAGGAGTCCAAAGTTTGTCCATTCATTTAGCTTGCCCTTTTCACTCACTTTTTGTGCATCACAGGCTCTGTTCTTTGCTTGCAGGTGAACGAGGCCACGGTGGAGCAGCTGGTGCAGCAATACCCACACATAACCTTCAGTACTGTGCTACAGGACTGCAAGAGAACACTGGAGAGGGCTTATCAAATGGGCTGGACACCCAACATGTCTTCTGGCTCCTAACCTTCTGTACCAACACTTTCCACTCTGCTGCATTCAGTAGATCTAATGGGGATTGCAGAAGGGTTTCTAAAAACCTTTCCTATGATGCAATATAGTTGTGAGTTTACAGAGGTTACAGTAAAATGGCAAAAGCTGTACACTGACTTTAACGTACTGTACAACTAAGTACAAATATTGAAGCAAAACTTTAGAAATGCATTGTGGTTTTGTTTGCATAAAAGTTATAAAAGCCTTTGGCAAATTTCTTGAAGTGGATTCCTACTAGTTCTCTGGATAGTTTGAGTTATAGATGTTAAGCTTGTTTTCCTCTGTTTACTTTGCCTTGGTCATGTGTGTTTCCTTTGATCTGTAAATGGTAACTCAGTGCTAGCACCAGTGCAGTTGATCAACAGAGGCCTGTGTTGAAACTGGGAACTAAACTTGATGCTTTTTATTTACTAAAGCTACCCCAGAGGTTTTGAGATAGAGTAATAAAAAAATCTACAGTGAATTACTGTTTTCTTTTCTTTAAACATAGGAAGCTGTAGCAATATTAAAATCTTTCACCTTGATACTTTAATAATGAGTAACAGTGCTTAGCCTAACAATAATAACCAGCTACTCTTCATGAAGACAAAGAATAGCTGAATACACCAACTATCAGAAATAAGTTAACAATGTTTATTTGTTTTGGCTGAAAAAAGTTACTGCCCATTTTAAGTGAACTTGTCTGCTCTGACTATGCTGTTCTGTTGATGAATTGGACAATTCAGATGCATGTGTATAAGTCAATAACAGGATTTCTCTCATTTCCTGTATGGTTGTTATTTTGGAATGGATCTTAAAATGCAAAGAGGGCTTACCTTGAGACGGCCATCTAAACATGAGTCCCACCACGGGTATCATTTTGTAGGATCAGATGCTTCTTAATACAGCTTGGGCAAGAAAATATCCAAATTAAATGCATAAAAAGTATTAATTTTCTTTGTGGGACTGTTACGGTTGAACCCCAAACAGCAACCAAGTACCATGCAGCCTCTCTCTCACTCTCTCTCACACATTGCATTCTAAAGAGTTAATTTGAGCAGGGAATTGTGAAAATACAGACATTGCAGCTTCTATCTGGAGTTGCCTTAACCTTTAGAATATTACCATTTGGTTAAGAATGTTGTCAGGTGTGTAACACTGGATATTTGTTTTTCAAAGGTTACAGCATTTTAATCCAAACTATGAAATGCTTAAGCTTCAGCTGAAAAGTTGCCATTATTGTCAAAATGTTTTGCTAATCCAGGAGGCCTAATGCAGCATAACATAGGAGCTTGTTTAGTATGGCTGTATAACTCTGTAAAGCTGTTTGTTGATTTCCATAGCATAATTTTTTACAACAGAAACATCAGCTCCCATTACTTACAGTGAGGATGTTGAATGTTTTCTTTTTAGACTTTTCAAAATGGGGATGAACTAATTTCTCTGGAAAAAAATATATCGTAAAGATTTTGTTTTAAATAAGTGGTAAATACTTGTGAACATGTGTAATGCTATGCTTTTTATTTACTCCAAAATGGCAACAATATTTTAAGAATAAAGCCAGTGAATTATATTGCAGATATAGGACAGAATCTTAGTCAATTTTCTTTTAATGGCTCTTTATGAGTGCATTAAAACTATTCACACAATTTGTAAGTTTCTATTTTTTTGTGAGACCTTTGATCTTGCAATAAATTTTAATAAAATAAGAAAGATGTGATGTTTTCTGTTTATCTGTGCTGCTAACTGTACTTAGACTATACTAACAGAGAGCCTGAAATCTCCATAATTGAAGAGCTCACTTGGACATGATTCTTAGCAAACTGGCCCTGCTGTGACTGACAGAGTTTAACTAGATGACATCCAGAGATCTTTTTCAGTCTAAAATACATTATAACTCTATGGATTTTTTAAGTATTATGGGTCTGGTTGGTTGTCTCTTTTCACATCCAATAGTTTTGTCTTTTACTGACTATTCATCTTTCAATTTTATGAACCTGCTAATCTTCATAGATCTCACCATGACTAATTAATTTTAGTTGTATGTGGTATAAGAACTCTAGATGGAAATATGTTTTTCTAATTGCAGTGTTGACACAGATAGCTCCTTAATTTCCTTATAATAAATCAGTTTCCAAAGTTGTTTTAGGGGAATAAATAATGCTGCATGCTCTTTCATCTTTGACATGTTGTGTCAGGGAAATACCATTCCAGGGGGAAAAGAAAAGCTACCGCCTCTTGTAAAAATAAAAATCACCATTTTCTCATATGCAAAACTTACAGTGAATTCAGAAACTCACAGGCAGCTTCTAGATTCCCTGGGTTCCAAAAGGCTTACTTTACTAGAAAAAAATATCCTTTTTTCATTCAAGTTCTTTATGGGAACCTGCTGTTAAGGTTGGGTAACCTGTGGCTCAGCACTTGTTTTACCAGAAACATTTCTAGGATGGCCTTGTTCAACCTGCAAGGAGGGCAAAGACAAACTCTTAAGTGCTTTCTTAATTAAGTGGTAGGTGGTCGTGGAAGAAAGGCAGATAATCTTCATTTCCAGTTATTCACTCTTTAAATGCAAGTGTAATTAAGGCTTAAATAGTTTACCTGGTGGTCAATCTGCCCGTCTCACCACCTAAAGGCTGTGTGGAGGGGAGTGTTCTCATGCGGATTGTGTCACCACGGGGAATTGGCTGCTGTGATGTTTCTCCAAATTCACTGTGCCCAGGCTCCCAGGTTAGTGGCAGGTTTAGTGAAATGCCGAATCCAAGCTGGTACCCCCCTTCTCAACAGGCGCTCTGTGTAGTACTAGGCATATTCTAGTTATCTTTGGACAGGAACAAAGTATATTTCTCTTAGAAATATCAAAGGTGCGTGGTTGAGCAAGTTATGCCCCATCAGATGGGATGAGTATCTTCAGACTTACGTGTGACTGTCCTGCTGCCTCCCCCAGGTGGGACTTTTACACCTGAGCCAGCTGTGCAAGGGAGGACATGGGCATGATAAAAAGTTTATCCCACCTCACAAGATCTGGTTCTTATCAGCTTTTTCCCTTTTGCCATCAATCACTCCTGATTGATGGAGTCATTAACCTTTAAAACTTCAGTCTCACACTCCCCAGCAAAGGACAGACACGGAGCTGTTGGAGCAAGTCCAGAGGAGGCCACCAGGATGATGAGAGGGATGGAGCACCTCCGCTTTGAGGGAAGGCTGAGAATTGGGATTGTTTAGCCTGGAAAAGAAGGCTTCAGGATGAGGTAGTTCTAGCCTTTCAGTACCTGAAGGCAGCCCACAAAAAACATGGAGAAGACCCTTTTACAAGGTCATGTAGTGACAGGTCAAGGGAAATAGTTTCAAACTGAAGGCACATAGGTTTAGATTAGATAGGAGAAAGAAATTCTTTGCTGTGAGGGTGGTGAGGCACTAGAATGGGTTGGCCAGAGCAGCTGTGGATGCCCCACCTGTGGAAATGTCCAAGGCCAGGTTGAATGGAGTTCTGAGCAAGTGGTCTAGTGAAAGCTGTCCCTAACACTGTCAGAGGGATTGGAACCAAATGATCTTGATGGTTCCTTTGATTCTATGAAGACAAGCTGTAATCCCTTTCAAATGAGGAAAAAGCCCTGCTAAGAATAATTAACAAACAGTTAATTTTTGAAGGCTCTCAGCTGTGTTCCACATGAGCTCATTGATGTCCACCCACATTCTCAAGATAAATATGGCCTTGCTGATGCTTCATAAACTCTGGTGTTGGCAGGAGCAAAATCAAGAAAGGCAGTGAGTCACATACACTGTGGTTATATGAAAACAAAAGCACAAAGCAAGCTTTCTTCAGGTGATGTTTTGAACAAGGAAAGGAAAAGGACTGTTACAACTGATGGATAGGGTAGGGTAGGGTAGGGTAGGGTAGGGTAGGGTAGGGTAGGGTAGGGTAGGGTAGGGTAGGGTAGGGTAGGGTAGGGTAGGATAGGATAGGATAGGATAGGATAGGATAGGATAGGATAGGATAGGATAGGATAGGATAGGATAGGATAGGATAGGATAGGATAGGATAGGATAGGATAGGATAGGATAGGATAGGATAGGATAGGATATTTCTGTTGGAAGGGACCTGCAGCAGCCATCTAGTCCAGCTCTCTGACAGGGCTGAGCAACAAAGGGCATCATCCAAATGCCTCTTGGACCCTGACAGGCTTGGGGCATTGATCATCTGTGCAGGAAGCCTGTTCCATATTTGATCACCCTCTTGGTAAAGAAATGCTTCGTAACAAAATAATGCATTGCGAAACAACAATGGTAAGAGCATGCATAAAGAGAATATGATGAGATCTGATCTTGTAAACATTCAGATTTGTATTTTAAAGCAGGTGAGGGTTTATGCTGCTTACTTATGAAACCCCATATTAACAGAGAGTCACTTTAAAGCAGATCCATTACAATAAAATTATTTAAAGCAATGTTAACTTGCCTCCTGTTACTGTTTTTCTTACAGCTTTCTCCCTGAGTGACCTGCGATATTGGCAGTATAGGTGACTGAGATTTTTATCTGAAGTTCTGGTACACTTAGAAGCAGAGTTGTGAAACTGTTTTTTCAAACCACAGACACCCGGGGAGATGCTCAGAGCTTGAGCATGTGGAATCTACTATAGATTGGCACCACTGGAAAACCAAATAATTCTTTGTGATAATAACTGTGCTTTGCCAATCTAAACAGGGTGGGTACACGGTCAAATTTTGTGACTCGTATTTTATGGGGGTCTTATATTTCCAAGTCTTGTTTTACAAAAAACTCCTTGGCTCCTTACATGTGCTTTCCACACAAGCAATCATTGTAGATTACCTGAGTAGCTGACAAACCATCAAATAGCTCAGCTCTTCCTCTGGACCTTTGTCTGCATTAGTCTCAGATTAACACAAATAAATTGTCTAAATCTCACCATTGCAGATGTGTTGCTTGACTGGAGATGCTTTCACAAGCTGGGGTAAGGTAGCATGGGAATGAACAGTAACAGCTACATCTTCACATCTGTTAAAAAGAAACTGAGGCAAAAATTCTTTCATTTATGTTTAGGGTTGGGGATTTTGTAAAGGACTGTATAAGGTAAACCCAAGTGTTTCAGCTTTATAAAGGTTCACGAATGGGTTATGTTTCAGATATATTTGGGGGCAAAAATCAACAAAAGCAGCAAGCTGAACTGTTCCCTCTTCAATGTTCGGGTAGGTCTTTCTATATATAGCTGATGGAAAGTGTTTGTGTATAAATAAACCTTAGAAGTCTTAAAATGAAAAATTTTACAATGAGGATTATTGGGCATTCACAGGCTGCTGTGAAGTTATAAAGGCTTCTGGACTGAAAATTTCATAATCTCATGCTTTCATCATGTACCCTATCGCAAACTGCTGCAGCCTTTGGTGTTTTCAAAATACCAACTCTTAGAGAAAACTGCAAGAATATTCTTAGCAACACTGACTCCCAGTGCACAGTTAACTTGTCCCAGGTGCCTTGCTTTGGCTTCTCCTTGAATCAAGATCAACATCTCAGTTCTTACTTTTGAAGGACTGAAAGGTTGTCTTTGTGCTGTTGTTTTAGTCTCTGGTCACCTCTCTGGACCACATTATGTGAGTCATGGTCTCTGAAGCAATATAAACTAAACTCTGCTGTAAGGGATGGGTATTTTTTTCTCTAAAATAGGCAGAAAAGTAATATTTATACACAAAGCAAAATGTTTCATATCCTTCTTTCCTTGGAGACAAATGAGAAACAACTGTAGTGAATGTTAATCACCTTGCTTGAGTCTTTCAAAGATGCTCAAATATCGAGGTCAATGAGAAAGCTAGAAAATAGAAAAAAAGTAATTTTCCTGAAGAGAAACTTCCTGAAGAGAAACAAAGCAACGATTTGCTTCCTGATTAGGGAGCAAATACACCTGGAAATCTTTAATAGCAACCAAAAAGGTTGTACCTAAAGCAAAACTACTTTTTAATGACCCTGCAGAAGTTTGGAAAGAAGTCCAAAGTTCAAATGCCTTCATGATCTCAGCAGTAACAGTGGAAGGGTTTGTTCCTTAAGAGTTGCCTTGACCAGGCGCTGTATTTTCCAGGACATGACTTTAGTTTCTGTGGCTGCACTTCAGGTGGCAAGAGCTGTGCCAGGAGCACTGCTGGGCTGTCAGGTCATTCTGGTGGTCACTGGAGGCTCCTGGCCTGTGACTTCTGGCTCTCCCCTAAACAAGTTTGGGACTAACAATGCCCAGTTGCCATCTCTGTAGGCTCACTGGACGCAGCTGGTGCTTCCTGAGGGCAGGAAGGTTTAATGGCACAGCCATGAATCGTCCTGTTCCTGTCAGCCTCAGCGTGAGAGCTGTCCTGGGCAAGTTCGATTTACTCTCACACACAGAGGCCCATGGCCCCAGACCAGACTTTTTCACCAATCCCCTCTATGGTCTGAATGAATCACGTTTTTTTAGCAGAATTTTCTGAACGCAGAACTGAAATTAAGGAGCATTTCTGCATTTAGTTCTTTCTGCAGCACTACAGATATTGAAGTTCTTTTGCTAGCATAAAGAGCAAACGACCTGTTGACCTTTCTGTTTGAATATATGCTGTATCCTTTATGTTCTCTTGTGTGTGGCTTCAGAAACAGTTAACAGCAGGAAGACTATTTGTATTGCATTAGCCAGAGATAGGAGAAAAACGCATTTATGGATCAGTGTAATCCAGTCATTGGTTTATGGATGCAAAGTCCTTCAGGGACTGTCACAAATTCCCAGCTGTCTGTGAGAGCTAGATTTTGCAATTGCATCTCGGAGCTATCTGCAAGGCATGTAAAATCATATATATCCAGGCAGCTCCCTGTGACTTTGCATCTGCAAAGGCTTGAGAACTATTCCAGCAAGGATGTGCAGTAAATTAAGCTCAAGAAATTTGCCTCTGAAAAAATTGCCTCTGAAAAATAAGTATTTTGGATAAATCTTCCATGGGTGGAAATCTCCTTAGCAGAGGTAGAGTTGAGCAAATGCAGACAGCTGTTAAATACTGAAATTATTACCAGCCCTCAGAAACTTATTTTTCTGACCTTTGTATGTTTGTGTCTGTACCCACCATTTTTTAGATTAAGTTTTGCTGATATTCTAGAAGACTGGAGAGAAATATCACATCTGAATCCATTTTTGAAACACACATACCAAAAAAAAAAAAAAAAGAAAAAAAAATAAACAGAACAAAATAAAACCCACCAAAGCTATCTAACTTTCTTAAATGTTCTACAGTTCAATGTATCATGGCATAAGGATAAGATCTGGTACTTGGCAGAAACAAAGATGCCTTGGATAGGATCTATGTAGGATCTTTGCCAAAGTGACAGAATATGTTTGGGAAGTGGCAACTGCAACACTAAAGGAAGAGAAATTTTCTGTAAGATCAGCACATCTCTTTGTTTTTAGTCTGGGAAATTGCCCAGTATGCCAAGGAAAGGATAAAATTGTATTGCCACAGTGTGAACATGTAAGAGAAATAGAGGAATTGGAAACAAACAACAAGCAAATAAACAAACCCACAAACAAACCCACAAACAAAAAAAAAAAACCCACCCCACACATAGATAGTGACTGGAAATGGTAACTTTTTGCAGCACCAGGGTGTAACACACAAGAATGACAGGTATTAGACAAAAGGTAAGAATTTCAAAAGCCGCTGCATGATTTAGATGATTGCCCTTGGGGCATATTGGAAACTTAACAGAAGATGGTCATGCACTGCTTTGATAAAGGCCACAGAAATTTCTCTCGTGTAAGTCAAGTTTGCATCAAGAAAAGCAAAAATAAAGACTTCCTTCTGCACGTACATCTGTCTGTCCTTCCCCCTCTTTGTTTGATGCTGTCTAATAAAGGGAAGAGTCTTTTCCCCTGACAGAAAGCACAAGTGAAATAAATGAGAAACAACTGATATGTAGCTTGTGCTTCCTTTTAGGATGTCTGCAAAGTAACCAGCCTAACTTGCTGGCAGCTACATTTCAAGGACTGTTTTCTAATGTATTGGCTTGCTTAAAGTCACCCCTGAAGTATTTTTTTAACCAAGACTTCAAGGCTCAGTTAAACTCACTTCTAAAGCCATTGATACTGCGGTAGCGTTTTTATATCAGGTAAAACATAGTATGGAGGCCACTTCATTGTCATTGTAATGATCTATGTTCTTACATATGCTTTAATGAGATTTATCGTATTAGTTACACCTTGTTCTTCGCCCCTTGCGTAGAAGATACTTAGTGTTAAGTACTAAATACTTGGCATTAACATTTGTACTAGTATGAGTAGTAGGGCTAATACTCAGTAATACTAAATCTCCTCTGTAGCTGGAGTCACGAAGCCAAAAGATAGAGCAAAAGTTTCCGAAAAAGAGTAGAACTCCCTCAATTACAGTCTTAAGACTGACCTCTGTACTCCCTAGGTCACAAATTGTTCCTCTAAGTGCAGATAGTCTGAGGTGAGGACCTACAGAGAGCATTAAAAATCCACAAACAGAGGTTGTCTACTGTTGAGTCTAACCTGAGTTACACCAATTTCTGCAGACTTTGAGGAGGCTGAAGTTTTTGAAGCCTGTGAAAAGTACAGCTTGTATAAAGTTCTAGGTGGTGAAAAGAGCAACAAGGTCTTTCTCAGGTCAGTCAGAAAGTGAGAAAAGAGTTAATACTACTTTTTAACAAGTTTCCAATGATTCTTAACAGTGGCTTATATAAAACAAAATATTTAGAAGTTATTTGCACTGCTAAAATTGAGCTATCTCTGATAGCAGTGCAGACACAGTAATAAAGTAGGTATTTAATGTAAATTACAGTTAACCTTTACCTTAAATGTTCAAACCAAGAACACAGTATTAATCAAGACAGAACTTTTTAAAGTGCTCTCTATTTGAGCAGTTGGTTGTATTTTGTTCTATCAAAAGCTGTCAACACTCTGACAATATTAACACTTCCAACAAAACTAACGAGACCTTCTGAATTCTATGCTTTTTGTATTTTAAGTGGTTACAGAAGTAAGCTTTCTTCCTCCAGTATGTTCTAACAAGAACAGCAGAAAATCACTTAATCCCTTCTGAATGAAAAAAAGCTGTTTTCTTTTACTCTCTTCCTTGATGCAATCTCTTCTCCATGTGCATTCTTCGAGGACTTTTGTTTTTTGTTTTTCACCAAAAAATTCACTATCATTCATCTTGCTATTTCATTCTTCATTCCTTACTATATGAAATGAATTTTTGTCTCTCACCTTCAAACTGTTCAATAGAAAAAAAAAATCGAACTATAAAACTGAAAACCAGCGAAGAACCTGATACAGAGCCTAATTCCACCGAAATCAACAAGACTTCAGCAGCAAGATGCATCACATGATCCACACCTACTCCAAATCAATAGCAGACAGACCACTGTGGCTGCTGTGATGTTCTCTGTGAGCTTGCTGGTTAACAGAATGCGTTTAGTGAGAATGAAGCTATTAAATAATATTTCTGGGCACTTGCGCTGCAACACCCATCAATCTCAATGAGTCTTGGCACTTGAGTTTAATTGATAGGCCACATTCCTGCTGCTCTTTCTGCTCAGAGTCCTTCACTTCAGACTTCAAATATAACAGATTTGGGGGAAAATTAATCTTTCGTTTCAACGCTGTGTTTAATAAAATAATGAAGATGGAAAAGCACAAATTCTGTTCTTTGGCCATCTGCAGTTCAATGTCTCCCTCTAAAAGTCTGCTCTACCTATCTTCAAAGTTAAATTTCTTTCATCCCTTGCACTATTTAGCATCTTCCCTTCCTATCCTATTCCCACTCCACTTCCCCAAGGATAAGAAAGACATTTAGGATCAATTCAGTACAGTAGTATATCTTCCATTTTGAATCCTTCTCTGTTTCACTTTGTGGCCTGTGGCTGTGAACAGTGGCACAGTTTCGTGTTCCTAATAGAATAAAAATTACGCTGTGCTGCTTTTTGCTACCATTTCTTGATCCCCTGGACCAGAAAAACAATAGACCTTTGCCTCAGAGAAATTATTGTGGAGATTAATTTGGTGACATGTAATGAAATGAGCATTTTCCTCTTTTTTAACCTCACAAACCTTCTCTACTTCCAATCGAAATTTTAAACTGATCTTTCTGTAGCATTTACACTGACAAGCAAGTGGGCTTTTAATAATTTACCCATATTGCTGCAAAGAGGCGGGGAAGGACTGCAAGTTTAAAACACGAAGGAGAAAAGTTAATTTAAAGTGATGTTTGGTAAAAAGTCCCCTTTGAGATCCTGTTGTGTAATTGAACAGATTAAGAGAACTGACAGTAACTTCACGGTATGCCTAAGTGGAGGTCTCTACGGGTCAACTCTCGGATCTTGTGCCGACACGTTAAACAAGTTTGTCAATTTTCCATCAGATTGATTTTTCTCACAGGTCTGGAAGCCTCGTCTCATTTCATCTTATTTCCACAGGGGTTCTTAACATTGCAAACTGCCATTTACTTTTGTCTCAAAGTGTGAGGAATGATTTTTATCTCCGAGTGGCAATCACGGCAGGCAGCTCCAGCACTGCTTATAATGTTGCACATTGTCCTCCCTCACCAACTGGGGTTTCTTTTGTGTTTTCCCCCTCTTTGGGAATGATGTGGATTTTTAGAATACATTCAAAATAATTATTAACAGAATGTACTTAGGGCAGATGTCTGTAGTCTCTGAAGTGAACAAAAAAAGCAACAGAAACCGTGGGGTTTTTTCTTTGCAGTTTTCAGCATAATGAGAGGTCAGCTTGAGAAAATATGATGTCTCTGGGAAGGTCACAGGGAAGAGTATTAACCTCTCTTTACATTTCCATGTCTATTATCCCCTCCTGTTAATGTCAAGGGAAGTTATGTGCACAAAATAGAGAGAGAGCATGCTTCTGAATAGGTGAATGCTGCTGAAGATTATAATGATATATATTTGAATTAATTGCACTAATGACAAGAATCTACTCTTACTCCACACCAAGTTAAATAAGAGCAAAATTTGTCTGAAAGCCTGTGGGACCTTATGGTATTCTCAGATGGGTTGTACAAACATACAGTCCCCTTGTGACACAAATTAAGCTGCTAGGAACTTAACCACTTGGTTGACCTAATGACCTCTTGATGAAAGAAGACTGCCATTTATATCAGTGGTATGAGGGTGAAATCACAGGACACCCCAAACCCCATGTTTTCTCTTGCCTGCAGCTCTGGTGGCCCTTTCCACTTGTGAAACCTGGCTGTAGTCAATCATTAAAACCATAATTACTGTTTGTAAGAATTTCTCACAAACATCAGCGTCTCAGATAGATACAAAGCAGTGAGCCCAGCTCTGACTTTCCTTGGTGCCAGTTACATCATCTTGCCAACAACATGGAATGATCCATCATCCCTTCTTTTGGAGTCTTGTACTATGTCCAAGTTTTAATACAGATGCAAATAATGTCCATTAATTTTTCTCCAAAATGTGATATACTCAACCTAATTAAGTCTTCAAAGAAAACGTGGAATGCTACCAAATCATTTGGTAATAAGCAATTCATCACTTGCTTTAAAGTATTTGCCACAATTTTTGAAAGTTACATAAAAAAATATGAAGAGAAAAAAAGGCAAAACAAAACCAACAAAACAGAATTTATAGCCATGATTTTTGCTGCTAGTGTGACCAGATAGGGTGGTCCATGGGGGACTTCCAACTCAGGAGGAACCACTGGATGCCAGCCTGGCACTGCGCACCCGGCACGGCAGACAGCAGCTCCTGATGGGGCAGGAGAGAGGGGGGAACCCAGGGGAGCCCCCAGGAGCTCCACAGCTGGAGCCACATCAGGCTGACTCCTGACCTCAGACTGCGAAGGGGTGATGCTGACCTGAGCACCACCTGTGAGGGGCACAGGGGGAGGATGGGGAGGTGGCCGCGGGGTCAGGTCTGTGGGGACTGGGGTGGGGAGGCCAGGGCAGAGGGGCTCAGGAGCCAGGGGCAGGTTGAGGAAGGGAGGGGCTGGGAAAGAGCTGGATATTGAGCATTTCTGCCCATCCTTCTGCCTTACCGTCTTCTTTGTTGAACTTTAGTGGACCAAAAAAGTGTGCTTTGACTAGGAGAGACAACAACCTGCACAGCCCCAGATGTCCTCATGGCATTGACTTGCCAGAGAGATCTGTTCAATGAATTAACCTTAAAACCCTGCACTGCATCTCACACATTGCAGAAAGAAAGGGATATCTAATGCTGATTTTTTAAAATTGATATTTCTGTCATTTCATTTTAGATTCCATGGTTACAGATGATAGGTAACCCCCCAAAAGGAGCTGAGCAAAATTCCTTCATTTCCACATTGCATCTGAATGAGTTCCTTGACCACAGTGAATAAGGGATGACTTTGCTGTGCCAATAGTTGCGTACATGACAGTTCAGTATGGTTTGCACAGGCGGGCTCAGCCCAACTAATTTTTTGGCAAGCCCTCTGGAGAGTCTCCTTGGTGAGCACTTCCTTTTTGTCGTGTTACAGCTTAATATGAAAACACACAGCAGCAGATTGTGTTGGTAGAAGGGCATGTAAACAAGTATTTACAGGCTTTTGATCATGGCAGAGATGCCCCAGACAACACTGCCTGAAACGGTAATCTGTCACAGAGGTGGTTTAACGAGATAAAGCGAGATAGTTAAATGAGATTTAAAATACAGAGCCAATTGTTTTCAGCTGTTATCAGTTTCTGTGTAAACACTTCCCCCAAGCTGAAACTTCACCACGTGAAAGAGGCACCACTTCCAGTGCCTCCAGGCTGGCAGAAGGACGTGGCTCATCACAGCAGCCCCAGCTCCACCAGCCCTCCCAGGAGTTTGGGTTCCCCAAGCCACCTTCCCTCTCCAGCCTACCTGGAAAAAACCCTTCCCCTGTGACCACCCAATGGCAGTAAGAAAACTCCATGCCCAGGCCCTGCTCTGGATTGTAAGAAGTAGAGAATTTTTTTTTGTGGACTCCATGTATATCCCCAAAAGAGAAAACCAGAGTCTTCTGGGTATTTAGGCATCTCAAACCTGGCACAAGTGTTTAAAAATCTTGTAAATTCACTGCAAAGTTATCATAATAGACACTTCTCACAATTAAATATTTTAGACATCTTACATTTTTCCCATAATTCCAACAATAATTAGATCACAATATGGATTAATTTCTTGTCACATCCAATTTTTTTGTTGCAAGATGTTTTGAAGGAGTGAAACACAAAAACAAGTTGCTGACATTTGTAAACTCTCCCTCTTGTTGTACACACAAACATAAAATAGTTGACATTTGGCTCTTTCATCCTTTCTCCCCTGCTTGTTCAGTGCAAATATTATCCAGACAGACGTGTTAAACAAATATCATAGTATCTACAAACAAGGATATATAAATCTCATTGTCCTGGTCAGCAGCTCAGGACTAAACTATCCTCCTAAGCCATTCTGATCTGCAAGTGACCTTGAGCTAATTGTTTCTCTACACTGTTATGTGAAGGTCACTGTACTTTCTAATCTCACCAACTTTGTTTATTTATAGGTAGCAATACTGTATCAATACCATAAAGGTAACCTTTAAATTGTATTTGTATCTTTTTATGGGGTGGAATTGCAGGATGATTTTTAAACAAAGGTGTGATTGCTGTTTTCTGGTTACTGTAATTGTATGAATGCAAAAAAAATATAATAAGATTTTGTGGGTTTTTTTTAAATAGAATGGGGTGCTGAAACAGACAATTTTCTGATCAATGACAGAACTACAACCTCTTTGAAAATTAGCAAGAGCTATGCCTGCTAAAACTCCATACTTCCTAGTACAAACGTACTCAGCAGTGCATTTCTTCAGAATTTGTGTCTTAGTGCTGTCATTTTTTAAATAATATTGCAAGAGAGTTGGCTAGTACTAGAGTGTGCCCGTCCTCTGCATTCGTTACTGAATACTAAATGCTCCAGTCCCTTAAGACCCCTTTAAATGATAATGCTGCTACATTTTTTGCTTTAAGATTTTTGTTGGCATGTGAAAATGTGGATAACTGGAAAAGCTTATGGTTTGCTTTAATGACAAGTTACCAGAAGGGGTGCAATGGCCTCCGTGCTGACTTCTCTAAGCACTGTCAATGCTCAGCATATCCCAGGATCAAACCCCTCATGAGAATGGACTGAATTGATTCACTGTTTCTGCTTTCTTATTGAATGCTTTTATATTCTTTCATAAACTAGTAAAGCTGCAATCATACAAAATTAAGAGGTCACGGTAAAATGACAGAAGTAGCTAATTAGAAGAGCCACTGCATACTTTAAGGCCCTGATTCAGGGACATCTATCAATACTGTGGATACTGCTTAATCATGAAATCGATACCTCAAATTAAGCACACGTGCTTACCACTTGGCCAGGAGCTGGTTTGCAATAGCATTTCCATAGTGTTTAAGAACACAATGTTGGCTTACTTTGAAACATTTTCTGACCATCTCAGTGTTCAAACCTCTAAGGAGTTGCTTTCCTCTGATGAGACTCAGAAAAAAATTTGAAGAGATTGTTACCAATTGTGACTTTGGATCGTGTGGATGAGGGAAACATTTTGCAAAATATTTAGCTGTGATCAAGTTTGCAAGCCTTGGCTTCCAGACTCATCCTCAGCAACCAGGCACTGATGACAATGGAGGGCAGAGACAGCAAAGCAGTCTGGAAGATTTTGAGCCTCTGCTGAAATCTTGCCTGCAAGTGCAAAAACTGACAGGCAAAAAAAACCCTACTAAAAATAGCTAAAATATGCCCCCCAACCCCAAACCTATGGGAACATAGTTTTGGATGCTGAGAATGACGTTTAGGGGTCCCAGGCTGGTCCATGTTGCACTGAGGCTTTCTTCTTACCTTGCCAGACTTTGGCAGCCTCCAATACCACACCTGCTGTTTATCCTGCAAGCTGGCGACCAAGCTGTTTGTGCCAACCCAATGCATTTGCTCCATCCTGGTCTGCCCTCCATGGTGATCAGGAATCCAAGGCAGAAAAGTTTCACTGCACAAAGGATAGGCAGACTGGAAACAAAAAATAAAAAATAATTTTGTACACTTATTCTGATTCTGAGCTTTGATATTGATGTGACAGAAAATTAACATATGATAAAATTTGATTGAAATTAATATGTGTAAATGTATAAGGGGATAAAGTTACACACCAAAGACAGGATGAATGACTGATGTCTGAAATATTGAACTACAATAGGTGAGGATAACAGCAGTGGTAAAAGAAATATTTAGACTACAGATGATGCTAGGAGAAAAACACTGTTCTTATATCTTATGTGTAAAACTGCCTCCTCTTAATAAATGAATCTTTCCTCAGACGCAGTTGTGCACAGAAACTCTGACATCATTTTCTTGGATGTCTGTAGGGCAGTTACTCTTTCCAAGCAGGACAGTTCATTTCAAATGACCACTGCAGAGCTCACTCACCATGCACACCGTGCCTGCAGGGTGCATGTAAGCATGCCTGCTCTCTGTACACGGGATCTACACCTCCTGAAACCCAGGCTGCTTCTTCACATTTGCTCCAAAATTAGCAAGTGATTCATTCTGGCGTGCTAGCAATGGCACCAGCCTGAGGACACCTGGAGGAGCATCTTCTGGAGATAAATGCACAACATGTATTAAACCCGAGTCATGATCTCACACCTCAGGTACTATTAATGAAGAAAAAAAATTAGGCTAAAGCCCATCCAGAAATACCAGTCTGTGAAAATCAGTCCCTTGCTCATTTCTATGGGCACAGGGCTGTGATGAAGCCTTTAGCATAGCCTGTGAAGATGTCATCTTTCTGGCAGCCTTCCCCAGCCACTCGTGGCCTCACCATTTGGAAGCAAGCCGTGAAGACCCCACGCAGAGATGCTATATCTGCTCGGTTATTATTAGTTGCCTGGTACTGCTACCGTTGTATTCCTGGTGTCTTTCCTCATGTTGCCACACATGGTCACATGCTGGAATTTCAGGAGCAGTGCGCCAAGAGAGAGCTCTGTGTGTGCAGGGATGGGGCAGCAGCTCTGGAACCACACACTGGGGTCAGGAGCCCTTGGGGCTCTGATGCTCTGACCTCTCCTGGCTACCAAGGGCCGACACCTCCTCCCTGAGAGGATGGTGGGACCCAGTCAGGTGGAAGAGTTGTGTGGATGGAGCCAAAGACAGGGAGATCAGTCACTAGCCATGGTCAGAAACACACCAGGTTCCACCGGGGGAAAGTGAGTTTAATTTTTTACCTATTAAAGTAAGTTTGGAAAGCAAACAAGAAAGACAAAAGCTAAAGCACCTTCCTCCCCTCTTCCATTCACCCAAGCTCATCATGCTTGCAGATTCCTCCACCACTTCCCTGCAGCCAGAGCAGGGGGAAGGGTAATGGATGCTGGGGTCAGTTGTGACAGCCCTTCTCCTTCCTCCTCAGGTAATTTTCACACCTTCTCCCTCATGCAAGACTGGCCCAGGATGAGTTTTCCAGCAGCCCAGCCGAGCACAGAAGGAGGAGGCTGTGTGATGGCCCTGCTGGGGAAAGCAGTGCATGCCTTGCGGACAAAGACTTAACAAGCGCCACTCCCAAGGCCCAACGGGAAACTAAAAGTGGATGTGTGCACAGTTCCTTCCCCTCTGGATTCTGCAGGGCTGTTTGCAAGCAGTTTGGAGAAGTGCGTTTTCCCAGTGGGGAACGGGCCTCTGGTTAGCAATCAATAAAGCAATCCTTTAATATTCCTCTGACTGGGCAAAAAAATAAAGGTGTGTACTATAAATTTATATGGAATGGAAGCTGCCCGCCCCCTCCTCTGAGGAAGGGCCTGCAATAGAGAAAGATGGATAAACAAATAATCCTCTGGTTTTAATGAACACATCCATTATATCAGCAATAGTTATGGCAACAGGAATTATGTACTTCGAGGCAGCATCTCTTGTGCCTTGTAAACACCTCAGCCTTCTGTCAGGGCCCCCGCTGGGGCTATTTACAGCTTCAATATTACAAGGTAGCTACTCTCTAATTATACACAACTGGATTGGTTTCCACCACTCAGGTCCTTGGTTAACCCTTAATAATAATTAATTTTTTACTGTTACACTGTATATCAACTTAAAACTTTCAAGATGCTAAGGTGTCCCAGTAGAGTAGAAAACCTATTAAGATATCAAGACATGCATGCTTTGCAACTTTTGTTTTCATTATTGGCAAAAGGCCCCGCAGAAAGAAAAAATAAAATAAAAAGGGAGCAGCACAAAGTAACTGAAACTGGGACTCAGAGCTTATACAACAACTCTTGCATTGCAAGAGGTCTGTTGTCCTCATTTACTTTCTTTTTCTTTTTTTTTACAAAGAAATAGCCTGGACTCAGGACTTGGTCCAACATATGAGTGTGTTAATCAGAGCTACGTTAGGCAGCCAGTATGTGACACGCAGACCTTGCTCAGTTGATTGAGTTTTCCTCAGTGCTAAGCTTGGAGAGATTTTATTTGTCGTGCCAGTGGGGGCTGCAGTCTTTATGTAGGCATTTATTTAAATCGTCTTGTAAACAGCAATGGCCTGCTTAGAGCAGATGAGGTGAAAGAAAGGGAATATCTGCTGCCAGCACAGCACAGTGCTTCGCAGTGATGCCCTTTGAACCAAACAGTCAAAATTACTGTAAGACCTTCTGCCCAGCCTGCACCCACAGGAAAAAAATAGAAAGGAAAAAGGGAAAGAGTAGAAAAACCCCCTCTGTTGATCTTTTTCTCCCAGCATTCCTCCCTTTCCTCCCATGGCATCTGATTTAAGCCATAGGCTGGGCTCTGCTGTCTTTGTCACAGGTTGCAATCAAGCGAATCAGGGAATATGCATTTCGCTCAGTCCAGGAAACATTCAGGGATACAGAAGAACAGCTGGTGAGAAGTGAATGTGGAGCCATTTGACAGGAAGGAAGATCTACCCCTGAGAGCAATTCCAGAGGAAATAAACATCAAAATGAATGACTTACAAGGCACTGTAACCTCATTTGTTGGCAAATTGAATACTCTTACCACACATAAATATTCTTGAGCAGAGATCTGATCTTGTGGGCTCCCAGCTATTAAAACAGCACAGTTTTAACAGCATGCAAGGAGAGGTTGAACAAACATCTTAGCTGTAAAACTCATTAATGAGCCATCATAAAACAGTAAATTTGAGAGTATAAATGCTAGAAAATCAAGTCAGGTCTCACTGTATTCACACATGGATGAACAGAGGAAACAGCAGGCAGAAGAGCACCTCAGATGGGGTTGAGTGACTCTGCTGGGTGAGCTGTGGAAGGACAGGATGCTCCTGCCTCACAGAACCAGTCACAGGTGCTCTTCAGCAGGAGGTGTGGGGACGATGCTTCACTCAAAGCTGAAGAGTTTGTAGGAATCACACAGGCATTTGGGGGTGATCTCCTCTGCAGGTTGGTAAGCTGAGAGTGCAACAGAGGGATAATGACCTTTATGTCCAGAGTGGGAAGCAGGTAAAAGCAGATGGAGTGGTGGATTCACAGTAGAACACCCAGAGTGGGGCTGTGGTAGAGACTGGAGTGAGGGACTGCTGAAACACGAGCAATCTCAGCTTCTCTTCCATGTGTCTTCAGGCTAAAGCTGACTGATTGTGTTTTCCTGTATCACCTAAAGGGAAAGGAATTAAGGGAAATACAGCCTATTTAGGTTATCTCCAGGAAGACAAATACGGATTAATAGTTGTCCTGCCACTGGATGGGTGCGATTTAAAGAACACAGACACCAACGGAAATAGTGGTTTTATTTACTATGAATATTAAGGCAACAAAAAAATAAAAGTGTACATCCAATAAAACTGTGCACTTGACTTTAACAAAAAGCAAAAATAAGCAAGATAATGCACCTAATCATTACTGTGCAA
Source organism: Acanthiza pusilla (assembly GCA_036630365.1). Classification (NCBI taxonomy): domain Eukaryota; kingdom Metazoa; phylum Chordata; class Aves; order Passeriformes; family Acanthizidae; genus Acanthiza; species Acanthiza pusilla. Next base: position 1,571,636 of record JAXCHO010000152.1, on the reverse strand, counting down.
GAGAAAGGATAGCGACTGAGAAAGATACATCACCAATTGCCTAAATACGTTACCATCATCCAGAGACTACAGTTACAGTGAGGACCTGGAGAATCTCCCTCTGGGAGTCATTTCTAGAACTCCATTTTAGCCAGGAAAATTATTACATTATTAAATAAACTTTTGGGTATTCATTCAAATTTGCTTTTCCTTCTTTACTTTTAAAGCTCCAGCAACTGTAACAAGTGCATGTAGAGACGTGTGTCAGTCCTGACAATGCAATTTACATGATGCTTTTGTTGCATCCTCTCTCTTTAAACCCAGGAGAGGTGGCTGTGATTTCTTTTATGATAAGGTTTCCTGCATTTTTCAGAATGACTAAAACAAGGGGGTTTTTTCCCTGTGGGCGTGAAAACACAGAAGGTTTATTGTCACATTTGCAAAAGGTGTACTTTTTACAGAGAATAGACTTTTCCACACACAGTTTCTATATTTCTGAGCCTAGATCATACATCGTTAATTGTATAGTTGCTCATTTGCCCATGCAAATGTGGCCACTGGAAGTTTGCACTTGTGGATGATTGTGAACGTACACAAATCAAAACCATTACAAATTCAGCCTGATGTACCTGAAAATACACAAGAAAGAACAGCTCTTATAACAGCTCTTTTCTACCAATATATTCTGTTTTTATTTCTTTCATTTGTTACAGGGAGATATTGCAAGGTTTATGAGCCTTTCTGAATTTGCTAATGGACTTATCTACTAAAGCAGGACCTTGAAATATGCATGTCTTTTCTGTGAACTAATATTCTTTGCCATTTTCTCCTTTGAGAAACTGCATACTGTTTAAATTTATTTAGCTAATTTCCAAAATAACTTTGTTTTGGTTTTAAGTTTTCATTTGTATATTGTGGGTCAGAGGCAACAAGAAATAATTTGGCTGTCCCTGGATATTACCTCACAAAATTTTGCACCAACATACTGAGCAAAAGGCAGGGTAGAGGGAGGACTGTGACAGAAATAGCAAAAAAGCAGCTCCAGAATGTCTGGCAGGGATACAGTGTGCAGCATTATAATGCCATCATACCCTCTCAGCATGCTGCTTTATATAAGTTGAAGATGGTTTTTTGCCTTGTCAATTGCAGCTTACAAAGAGAAAAGAATATATGGTAGAGTTCTGCTATCTAACGTTTAAATTCAAACTTTTTCTGTGGAACTCAGTTTTTGGAATTTCTTTTTCTTTTTTTTTTTTTTTTTTTTCTTTTTTTTTTTGGCAGAATAGCTTCAGATGTTGGCTTTTTAATTTTTTCGCTCCTTCTTCTGATTTTTCATTTTTTGCCTATGCCTAGGCAGGCTAGTTTTTAATATTTCCATTTTCACCTTCCTCTACCTTTCCATACTCCATATTTTTTATGCTTAGAAAGGTTACAGAGTGACAAAGGAATAGAGATGATGCAGAATTGCTGCTCTGCAACTCAAAAACACTGCAGAATATTCGACAACTGGGTGAGCAGAAAAGAATGAGAAGATGAAAACAAAAATGAAAAAATTTATTTTATTTTATTTTATTTTATTTTATTTTATTTTATTTTATTTTATTTTATTTTATTTTATTTTATTTTTTTCAGAGCAACAAATGGGAAAATATTAAATTAAAATAAATATTGACATATTTTAAAAATAATACAAAAATAATGATTCTGTTTCCAAATTTTTCCAAAGTCCTTAGGTAAAAAAGAGTTATGTCATTTATAAATCAAAGTAATCCATCTCTTTTAAAAAGTTCTAGCGTGAAGGGAACATTTAGTTGAAAAACCTTGATCCTTCCAACTAAACCCTCTTATTCCAGTCACTAATACCTAGATTTTCAATCATGCTTCTATTTCTGTGGTCCCACTGTAGCAGCTCATCAGAAGCTCAGTGGTCAGTTTAAACCACAACCTCTTTAGTATGTACTGGTATGATGATTGATAGTCCATCACCCATATTATAAGTGAATAAACTGAATTACCTCTAGGCAAAAAACAAAGAAAAGATTATTGTATCGTCTAATAAAGTGCCGAGTCATTAGTCCTTGAAATTTTCTATTGTTTTAAAAATTTATGTAGACAAAAATTTCTACAGGCAGCCACATAATAGTTATATCAGAGAGTTATCAATTCAGAAATTGTCCTGCAGTTTGAGACACGAGCTCAAGATTCAGAGTGCAATGTGTGTGTATGCCTCAGTTTTGTAGAGGGTTCATCCCTGCAGTTTGTGAACTTTGCTGGGCAATCTCTGTGTGGGGAAAGCAAAACTCAATTCAACAGCCCTCTAGGCTTGTCTTCAAGAATGTTTAGTAAAATAGAGGTTAAATAATTCCGTGCTCATTGGGAGACTGTTTGAAGCACAGTGCGCACATCCATGCAGGAGGCGCAGGGATGGCATTGCTCTGCTGGCAGCCCAAGTTCATGGTCAATTTGGCAGCCCTGCTTCTCTGAACCGTGAATGAAATCCTGGCCCCACAAAGGCAGTGGAAAAGCTCCCACCAGGGTGAGTAAGAAGGGGATTACGTTACATCTTCCACGACGAAAGGCCAAAGTTTGTACTCTTATTGTACTGCCTGAAGCTGCATGTGAGATTTTTGTCATTATGTCCTTGGCTTGGGTTTCATCTGTTTTGTTATTATAATCCATTTGTTTGTAAAATAGGTGTAAAATTTGCTGTTTCGCAAGGACCCTCACTGCTTTAAAACTATACTTTGTGATGAAAATGGCTCTGTGAATGCAAAGGAGTAAAAACCATGTGAAAATTTCAGATTCTACCTTCAGTGTTCATATTTATGTAGCAGCAGATTGAAAACATTACAAGATGAACCCAAAACACAGACCTCCAGAAGTAATTTTAAATCCCCAGCCAATGCACTCCCTAGCAATATACCCCTATTGTCCTGCTGGGTCTATCAAATGATGTGATAATAAAAGAGACACTGGAAATGGACCAACAGCAAATAAGTTACAATAAGTAGTAATGCTTATTAAAAAAAAACAAAAAAAACCCAAAAAGCAGCCACCACCACCACAACAACAAATAATCCAGAAAAAAAAAATCCCAGGAGTTCTTCATTGTCATAAAAAAAAATCCCCCAGTGTTTCAAATAAATTCTCATCTCCTTGAAGTGATCTTTCCATGAGAGGTATTAGTATATTTTAAAAAACAAGCTCTCTGCCACACTGCAAGTTACTTGTCGACTTATTTGGTGGCCCCTGAGAGAACATCAGGAGAGCTTTATTTGGAAGGACACTGGGGGTGAGCAGATTAAACAGGCTTCTGGCTGCATTCAATTTTCTCTAGTTTGGGGAGATTTTGCACCTTTCTTGAAGATTGTATCAGCTGGGATTAGCACATTCCATTTCCTGCACTCCTCATAAAGCTGAGAACTAAAGAAAATTAAAATAAAGGTCAGTGAACTTGGCTACGCTTTTCTCTCGCTAAGAATTTGTCCATATGTTTGCTTCCTTTTGCTTTGATCACATCTTGTTTTGGCAGGCTCTGTGTATGTGTGCATGTGTAGGGCTTTCATGGTTTCCCATTCCACGAGGCAACCGCTGCGTGAATTCATCAGAACTCAGCCCACTTCCGTTCGCTTCAGTTTATGGAAACAATTTGCGTGTAACATCGCTTTCAGTCTTTCTTCAAACAGTTCTTACTCGGTGACGGAGGGCAGCCCAAGGTGTCCCTTTCTGTGGCTTTGAGGGGCAGTGCTCCCTTGTCCCTCGGATCCTCCATGTCCCCTCCTGCTCGGCCTGACAGAGCCTCCCTGTCCTGCTGTGAAAATCATTTACAGCCTCTCCAGGATTCTCCTTTCCACCACCCTGCAGCGGGACTTTGGGAACACTTGTCCCTTTTGTTCCAGACCAGGGGCACTAAACCCATGTCACAGCCCATCAGTCGGTTGCTTGGTAGTTAATTTGGGTCATTTGAACAGACTGGATTTAAATCAGTAACCCGATTGTCACCACCGACCTCCTGAGCCAACTCCTAATCTTTGCGTATTTATACACCTGTTTTTTCTTATCGCAGCTCTGAAAAAATACACAAAGGACTTCGGTTTTTTATACATATATCTATGGAAAAAGCCACTCCTTGGAACAGGCCCGAGATCAGGCCTGACAGCTTTAACCTGCGCTTGCTGCCTGAGGCACAGGCCCAGCGCAGGCCCTGGGAGTGACGTGGCAAACTCATGGACGATTCCTACAGCCAAAGTTTCACCATTAAAAAGCCCCCAAGCTCCTGGGCAGTGCCCACACCAGCCAGAGGAGCGGGTGGACATTCGGGGTGGACATTCGGGGTGCCCTCACAGTCTTCCCTGGCCCCAGACCACGCTGGCTGTGCTCACCCGCTGCGCACCACCCTTGCCATTTCGTTGAGTGCTCGGAGGCTCTTTGCCAATTCCCCATTAGTCTATCGTAATGAGGTCCAGCTTCTGTTTGATTTCCATGATGAGTCAGAGTAGCAGGGCCCAGGAGAAGTCAAATAAGGGCAGGTACTTTATGTGACCAGATCTGAAGTGTGGCTGAGCTTGACTAAACCTACAAGGGACAGCAAAGGGTAAAACAGCTTATACAGGCCAGTCCTTAGTGCTTTTCTTCCTCCTGCCTCTAATTCCACATTCTAAGCATCTTGGGTTTGCAAAGAGCTTTACCGCATATGTCATTAGAGCTTCTTTTCATTTCCTTTTTTCTTTCTCACTAATATATTTCAAGTTAATTTTGACTTAAATCTCACAAACTCTGAGGCTGCCAGTACTCCTCTGTGCACTTGAAAAGACTTGCTCAAAAAGCTCACCCTCCAGTTTCCCTTTTTTATTTCACCTTCCCATTTCACAGCAAGTCCAGGTGAGTGAAAAATCATGTGAATGCTGTTCTCTGGGCTGTACCACAGTATCTGTAACTCATAACATGGTAAATCTTTGAGAAGTACAAAACATCTGGCTCCCATGGCTCGAGTTCTTGCTTCTTGCTTTATGTTCAAGTGAGCAAACTAATGCATGAATTTGCCATCTGTAATTCCTGCTTAGCTAAGAGATTAAAAAGGAAGATTAGGATCAGAGTGAGGGAGATTTGTAGGTATTATGGGCAGAGAAAATGTTAAATATTTGAGTAAGTAAAATACGTAAATGAATGTATTTAGAGTTTAGGACTTTCCTTAATTTAACATATGTCAGGAGTACATTCCGGTCAAAGTTCCCTTCACAAGTTCAGGGGTCCAGTGACAACTACTGAAAAACATACTTCAGTACTGCAGAGATTAGGAGCAGTTTGCAGACATTTTGTACTCAAGGTCTACTTAGCTGCTTCCATTCATGGAAAACCTGGCACCAGGCTGAGCACCATCTGTGAAGCTCTGCACGACAGAGATCTGGTGAGGCACTTGGGAAGATGTCTATTCCTCATCACACGTGTAATTTTTACTAGAAAACAGGCTGTGGAGAAACCTGCAAATCATCAAAACATATGCTATCAGAGGAAGGCAGGAATAAACACTGCCCACAATGGATAGCCACTCTCCAGCTGCAGGATGGAAAGAGGTGAATCATGAGGAAGTTGCTACAAAAAGAGCTATCTGAAGCACTAAATGCCACAAATATGAAAAATAAAGCATGCATAAAATGGAAATGGATTGTTACCAACACACTGTGCTGGGGCAGGACTGGTGGTGTCTATATATCAGTGATCAAGAATAAGCAACAATGCCAAGGCATTTTTGTTGCTATGGATGGCACTGTGAGACACTTTAAAGGGCATGACAAAGCTAAGGCAATTAACAAATGAAATTAGCTGGTGAAAAATATACACTGTGAGGAATTTTTGAAGCACTTGTGCTAATTGTTATGTTTTACAATAGCAACACACTGTATCAGTCACATTAGCTCATCAAAAAACTCATTTTGGTTATACAGCTGTGGAGAAAAAGTTAGAATTAGAATGCATAAAAAATGAAATAGAAACTAATATCTAAAACTTTGTCATGTCATTATACACAGTGACACTGAAGCATGTTCACTTGGTATTCTGTTCTGCTCATTTTCCTGTGCCAGTTATACTGCAGAAATTAATAAAGATTCAGAGTCTGGATATGAACTAATATGTAACTGTCCTGACACTTCTGAGTTCAAGGGACAGGCTCTCCTTTCGACTTCTTGGTGAACTGATAAATGTAACTATTAATGAAAAGAAAATGAAGCTGAGTGACAAAAGGGTAATGCCATCTTTCTCTTCCTGATCTATTGAAGAAATTATGTCTTCAATTACGTAAATTAAACTATGGCCACTTCTTTTCCCAGGTCAATGAACACCCACGTTACCTTCTTCTCCCCAGTCTTCCAAGTTAAGAAGGAACACAGCACTGAAAAAATCATGCACCATATGCTCCTACAGAAAAGACCCACTATAAAAAACTGTGTCAGAAAGCCACTGTTTTCCCTGTGGACTTATGTGGTGACCTGCAGGATATTCTTGGAATGGGTGGCAGACAGAACCTGAATAATTGGAAACTGTGATGTAGATGGTGGTGGTGGTGCTGCACCACAGTCACAGTGTGCTAAACCTGTGCCCTTTAGTCGTCACAGCTCTTGAAGAATTCAGCTAGGCAATCATATATATCAGGAGGCTTAGTGCAGCCAAGTGACAAATAAGGATAATTGGGTGCAGTTCAAATGGGCTTTCGTAGCGTCCATTCACAGGCATGGGCAGACAATGGCTTTCTAAGTAAGGAGATGGCAAGGCATGTGTGAAAAATGATCCCTTTGGCAATAATTCTGCTAGTGACAGATAATCAGAAATTTAAATGTTGTTCTCATCTTTGGAGAGCTCCTAAAATAAAGGAGGATGCATGAAACCATTTGTATTTGAAGGGAGAAGCTAAATAATTTAATATTACAGAGCAGGATGCACAGCACTGGACAGAAAAATGATGAAATCCCAGTGCAGTCTATCTTGTGCAGTTGCCACACTAATTACAGATCAATTACTTCTCAGTTGTTTGCAACCTTATCAAAGAATAGTAAATTTACTGAAAGCAAAATGTGATAAGATGTGTTTTCATTATTACGGTAGATTTGTTGAAACAGCTCTGACGTTGAGATTAATAAAAGCTTTCCCAGAGGTAATATGATCTGTATGTATATAGTCTGAATTTTAAAAGCTGAAAACTTGATCCTAGGCACTATCATAAAATTTTTTTCTTCTATTAATTGTTATCATGAAAACACCCTTCGTACAGAGGAGGTGGAGGAAAGAACAAAATGAGTCTGTTGATAAACTGAAAGCTTGTTATTAAAATATAAATACACATTTTGCCTTCCATAGATCAGATAATGAATGAGAGTGAAGTACAAAAACTGAGAAAATCTGGAACTCATGTTTTGAGTAGGGTGACAACAGTGAAAGAATGCAGGGGAACAAAGGATGAGTTTTAGAGAATATTAGCAAGGAAGGAAGAAAGCAGTGAACCTACAAAGTATTAAAAATAATGAAATACAGTTCTGTAGTTTTAGAAGAGGCACTACACAGCAAAATATGTTGATTTTTCCCCCCAACATTTGCCATGTCTTCATTTCTCCATCAGAATTTCCACTGACTTTCTACATAAATCCTGAGAGCTCTCTCTGCATAAACTGCATATCAACAAAATTAACTTTCACTTCCTAAACTTGTTCTGAAGGTAAGTATATGCACTTTTATTGATCTCAGCTTTTGAAATTATGGAGAATTATTGTGATTGCAGTGTCATTGTCTTTTAGGTCTTTTACAGCATTCTGGATGGGGTTTGGTTTTGGTTCTGCTTTTGTTTTGTTTCTTGTTTGTTTATTTGTTGGCTTTTGTTGTGTTTTGGGACTTTTCCCCCCTGCCAAAATTGGCCAGACTTGAGAAAAAATAGTGCCTAGCTTGTAGATATCTGACAGCAATAATTTAATGTTTTTGTTGTTGTTATGGTGACTGTTTAATATACCAAAATATTGCATTTTTCTGATCTACTCCTCTGGGACAGCCCAGTCTCTCCTGTAAGGAGTGGATCCTCCTACACCATCTATGACTCCAGGGCAGTCTGATCAACTGAGCTCAGACGAGACTGAAGCTCTGGTAATGTTCAGGACAAGTGACACAACTGGCCCTAACTGCTTTCCTTCAGGAAGTGGGGCAATTTTTGGGCTGCTCTTCAGTGGATAAACTTGGGAAATCTCCATGGCAGCACTTCAAGATTAAACATTTTGGGATGTAAAATTGCTGATGGTTCAATGGGTGCAGTTCAGGTAAGAGCAGATTTTTCCACGGTCCTCGATATTGTTTGGTTTTACCAGCTCAATAACTTGAGCTGACAAATAATTCTTCCAGTCATACAGTGGAGAAGTACAGGATCACTGATTTCTAGTGGAGCTGTATCAGGTCCTTCATTAAGAAGACCATTTCCATTAATTGGCCATAGAAATGACTTATATATTGAAACTATCCATACTGGATACTGTGACTCTGAATGTTCAGAAAATAACAATGGAGTGATTAAGATGTTTTTTGTTCCATGGCACTCTGCCATTTATGAAAGGGCAATAAAAATTAATTTGTTAATGCTGGTAAAGTATTTTAAAGAAAAAAAAATTAGATATGATGTACTGAGCAATGAATTTTTCTGAAGAAAATTAATTAGGGAATAAAATGAACTGTTATTTTAGTTAGCGTATACTCCAGAAAATAACAAAAGAATTAGGTTTAATTTAGCAGGTAATTTTTTTAAGTAAAAAATTGCAAACACAGCTTAATATACCATAAATTTATCAAGGAGCAATTTCATCTTTTCAATAAATACAGCTTCCCTCAAGTAAATTAAAAGAATTTGATCCAAAAATGCCAAGTGTCTAATTCACACGGCTTTGCCCATATTTTATCAGGATGTGTGGATCATGCTGGGAGACTGAAATACACCTCGGGATGAATCTGTAATGGATCCCTGAAATCTTCCTCATCATTTCCTGTTTCGCTTAAGCACATTTTTCTCAGAGTTTTATCTCAAATTGCTACATGCCCAATTCTTCTCCTGCATTTAATTCAAGCTTGCAAGTCAGGACTTAACCCAAGAAAGTACATAGGCTAAGGTTCTGAAAGACTGATTGTTGATATATGCCCCAGTCTCTTCTGTGGGTGTATCCTCCAAGGATCTCGTCATGTAACCTCATCAGGGTAACCTTAACCTGTGATTTCAGTGATGGGCCTTGAGTTGGAAATACCCTTCCTGTACCGTCGTGTCTGAGATGTGACTGCTAGGATTCTATAAAAATCACCTGTGTCACTGAAAGATGGAAATTGTATTATAAATATGACATCAGTGTACAGAGAAGGTCACTTTTCCACCTTTGCCCAGCTGTGGAGCATGTATCTTACTTCAGGTATTCTCAGAGGGACTAATCACCTTTTGGGAACTAGAGCTTGTGTAAGGTACTGGGACTGGGAGCTTGTTCCTACTCTGCTTAAGGGCCCTGAAGACTTACTTAATTTCAGAGACTTGAACAACCTCATGTGCTGTTCCAATTAATTTTTGAAGAGCAAGGGTAGCTATTTACAGTTTTCATGGCTTAGGAACACTCCTTGGTTAATTTTTTTTTTCCTTGCTTTATCTCCAACTTATCCTCTGGAAGCTGGGAGTTTTTGGAGGAAATGCACAGCTCTGACTCCAGAACTGACACCAGTGCTTATGGAACTGGTTAGAGCTGTGTTGCATCTGGCCCACAGATGTTAGTAAAACCTTGTACAGAAGAGAGCAATAGCAGGAATTGCATAAAACCTGAGACAGACAAAAAAGCCTGTTGGAGAGATGGTAAGACAAGAGAGGAAATTTCACAGGAAAAGATTGTTTAACTGTCATAAAGAAACATGCCGGTGAAAAACGTGAAGTTTTTCAAATAATTGCCAGGCATTTATGCAAATTATAGTAACACTGGCAACTCTTTTCTTTACCTTTGCCCCACAGCATGATAGATTACAAGGAGGTTCAAGTACACTCAGAACACAAACATGGAAATCATGATTCTCCTGGGGAACAGCCAGTCTATGGAGTTCACTGATGTGGCAGGTTCCCGAGTTAACAACTCTGGATATTCGAAAGATCTTTGTGAATTTATGACAGCTTACAATATTTATAGGTTTGCAAACTGAACAGCAATAACCATGGCATAGAAGGTCTGTGAGCCAGAAGACACCCTCTGGTGTGCTTATTGCACTCAGGGTGTCTCTGCTGTTTGCACATCGAAGCCTTGGAGGTCCTTCTGAACACCCTGGTGTGGGTTGTCGAGTCAGGAGGGAAACTGCTCTCAGCGGAACTCGTGCCATGATCCAGCATAGCAAATCCTGTGCTGTTAAATCAAGGCTTTAAAGCGATTTCTCAGTATTCAGAGAGGCCTTTCCTTTTTAGGAAACAATGGAAAATAATCTGGATAGACCCTGACCCTTAACCCACAACAGTGAATGTCTCAAGCATGGTACAACGGATCAGAGTTGTTCTTGGTGCCCTCTGCCCTTTAGTATGTCTGAAAGGCAAACTTCTCACAGAATCGGACATAATCACTCCTGAATGCTTAGCATCCCTGGGGTTTCAGCTTTAGGGCATGGGGGATGGAAAGATGACCTCCTGAGGACCCTCCAGTCCTTTTCCTTATAATTCTATGATTCAAACTGTCAACTAGAGGTATTCCAATGAATTTTGAGCTGAACACAGGATGAAAGTGACTTACATAGCAAAAATATTGCCTAAACATTATTCATTAGCATGTAACTTCTATTAGCAAGCCAAGACGCTTTCACTGATTGGTTTTGTCACTCGATACGCTGGAAGCATCTCACACTGAGCAGATGCTGATTCTGTGCGTGGCAGGGTCACTTCATACCTAGGGCACAGAAAATCTAAAGTTGTTCAGAATTCTCTGAAGTGTAAACAAAGTCTTTCATGATAAGCAGATGAATAATGGTGCAACAATCATAAATCTGATTAAGCTGTTTCACACATATTACCACATTGCATGCAATCACCTTGCCTCAGGGTTTGTCCAGCAGTTCTGGATTTTCCCAGGTTATGGGGAAGCCAGATGGAGAACTATTTAATATGGGTGGAGGCCAGTTGACTGCCAAATGCACTAAGATTGCTAAGCCCGCATTTCACCTCTCTCCTGCAGTTTTGGGCTTTGGGTTTTTGGTTTGTTTTTTTTTTTTTGTCACAGTGCTCTACAGGTCCTCAGTTTGGGGCATTTGAGGAACAACCTTCACAACTGAGATGCCCTTTTGTGGAAAAGGAAAGCTGCACAGAGGCAGCATGGATAAGCACAGACCTAGGGCCTAATGACCCAAGCCTCCAGAGGGCTGCTGTGCTAGTCGGCCTTCCTTCCCTGCTGGCTTGCGGCACATACTTGTGACTATAAAGTTTTTTTCCTTCACTCCTACAAAAATTGAAGGGCCTGACTTTTACAGTGCTTGATAGTGCAATTTGGCATGGCTCTAATATAGGAGGGAAGTTCTTCCCTTCCCTTCTTCCCTGCCCTGCTGTCAGGTACATGTCATGGCTGTGATTGCTTGCCCTGGAGTGAGTGGCGGCTGCTTCTGACAAGTCCTGTGTGTATACAAGGAAACTCCTTTGTAGTTCTTCATGCTTTCTTTTCCAGGTGAGCTTGCAGAGGGTACTGTCAAAAAGGGGAGAACAGCTCATTTCCTCCTCTTTTCACAGGCAAGTTAGAAGCCTATGTCTGTTTGGGTTTTTTTATGTGCCTGCACAAATATCCTTTTAGATAACAGCTGTACTGGTTTCTGTGTCCTATGTTAAAGAGGGCAGCTCCTGTAAAGCAAGTCCCTTCTAAATCTTTAAATTCTGCCTAGTTCCTTGTGAGAGACAATGTGAAGTACTAGGACCCTCTGATGGTCTCTAAGGAGTAATTCAGAGGACCTACAAAAAGCCCTGAGGGGAGGTTTTCCCTGTGATCACTGAGAGACGAATGGGATTTGAACTGTCCCGATAGGACAAAAGATTTGTAGGGCTTGCTGTCCTGGGATCTGTTGCTGTGAACTTTCTATCATCAATTTTTTTTACCAGAATGAAAATCATTACAGAATTAATGTAATGTAATTACAAAGTTGAATATCCCTCAGCTCTCTACGTTAGATGTATGTATTAAGTTACCTAAATGGACCAGTGTCCAGTCAGGACAGCATTTTCCGGACTCCTGACTCACTGGCGGTCTGGGGCTGAAGTGAGCTAAGTAATATTGTAATAATTCTTACAAATTATTTAACATATATTAAATTATTTTCTTGAAAGGCTTCTTCCGCCACTGCTGATTTGTATCATGGTGCCTGAAGTGCTCTGCTTCCATTTAAAGCTTTTTGTGCCTAAGCCTCTGCCTTCTGCTGCCCTACCTGTCTTGATCTTTTTGCAGCTGCCACTTCAGAATTTGAAGATAAGGGACCAGCTAACATAGCAGCGTTTTTTTTCACTTTCCATGGCCATTAACGTTTTTTTCCTTTTTAGTGCTTTTTTTTTTCCTTAAAAAGGTACCTTTGTCTATAGCTTCCTGCTACAACTTCAAGGAAGAGACATTTATCTATTACCTTACTGCTGCATTGTGAAAGTCATGAATTATGTTCGTCTACTCAGATAGACTTTCACCCTGCTTTCAGTAGGTCTCCATTAACCCGCATCTGCCAAATTAAACTGACAGGTTTAGAAAAACTTGACACAACAGATTCTAAAATTAGGCCTGCTACAAAAATCAGAGGGATTGAGACCGTGGTTTCCTCCCTCTGTGCAGCTTTAGTTGAATCAGAGTGACATGATAATACAAAGAGGTAAAAGAGAGAAACAATGTTTCAGTCCTCCTTTATAATAGGGTTTTGTTATTCTTGCTTTAAATTTCAGTGACAAAAGTAGTTCAGAAATCACTAACAAGAGTTTTCTGACATAGATGTGCCTTGTGTTCCTTTACTGGGTGCTTTTTTCTCCTTTTTTTTTTTTTTTTTTTGCCCTGACTATTCTGAGAACTTCCAAGGACAGTATGTGAAGGGATTGTTAGAAAAGAAGGGAACATCATTTTAAAAAGAAATTGCCAAGCTTAATTGGTCAAAAATGGACATGAGCTAAAGCTCCAAAAAATGAAATCCCTGCAGACAGTGTGTGTTCACTCTGAAGTGCTGTCAGTGAAATTGGGAATAATATTTTTAAAGGATTTTGGTCAGAGTTTCCAAAAAATCAGCTGTTTTAGCAGAAGCCTTGGCAGTGAATTCACCAACAGGCTTGAAAGCCTTCTCCATATTGAGAACTCTGTGGTGAGCTCATGCTCTCCTGCTGTATGGGGACCCAGGGCTGGAATAGCTCCCTGGGTCTGGTAGCATTTTATTGACTAAGAGTCACTGTCTTTGGAAAGTAAAGGAAACAGAGGAGATGGCAGAGCAAATCCAGGCTATCCCAAGATAACACACCATCTTCTCTGTATTGAACTTCCTCTCATAAAACTCCTGAAGGACTTGACTTACCAGAAACACTGGATTAGCAAACACATAATGCCAAATCTTGACCTTCCTTAGCATCTCTTACTCTTTGTCACACAGATCTTTATGGTGCTCCACTGCTGAGGAAGCCTCCAAAATCCTCAAGGAAATGCAAAAGATGAATAATTTTTCTGTTCTTAAAACTTGGCAAACAGTGAAACAGGAAGCACTGACTATCTAGAAATTAATATGTAATGCGCAACAGATGACTCTTCATTTTTGTTTCTGAAAGTGAAAATCAGAAGCAAAGGAGAAAAATTGTAAAGTTGCTATGTCACAACTCACAGTTTGAAACAGAATTTCTAAACAAATTATTTTTCATCAGGTAGAAGGATTCAAGCTCTACAACAACTGCTTCAGTTTGCAGAAGGCTGGGCCTGTTTGTTTTCTTGTTTCAAGAAAAGGACTACTGAGATTAATAAATCCAGGGGACCCAATTAAAGCCTCTCCCTTCTGATTGTTTTCTGGTGCTGCTGTTTTACGGTTTCTAGAGAGTTTGGGACCTGGTACACCTACTTAGAAAATTGGTTGGCAGGTTTAGTTTATGTGAAGGTAAAATCCGGCCATGCACAGAGGGTCAAACTGCACTTTGGAACTGGAAAAATACCTTTTTATTCTGTAACATCACTGCTTTCACTGAACAGCAGTCTTGCACTGTTCTTCACTTGAGGTTATCTTTAATGCAGTGAATGTCAATATTTTAGCATGTTTATGCTTTGTATTAGCTCACTGTCAATATTTAGTTAGTTTTACAGGATTTAATATTTTAGAGCAATGACAAGACCTCATTTTACCATGTGGTTTTCCTGCAGCTGGCAACGTTGATGCAAACATCTGCAAATGAACAAAACACATATAATTATAAGAGTTCTGTCAGAGTGATTTTAGGTAAATTTTATCCTAAACAAAATATAAACCTGAACTATCTGGGGGTTTCTTTGTCAGACTCCAAAAAAATAACAAATGAGCAGATGAGTTTTATGATGCAACACAGTCTCAACGGACTTATTGAGGGCTGGGGCCACCTAAGATTTTTACTTGTGTATTTCTAAATACTAATAAAATTGTTCAGAGTTCTTCCTCCCATCAAAGAACTTTGATGTAATTTAGTAATTTTGATTCTAAAGTCTAAACCGATAAATCTTCACTCAGCAGACTGGGGGATTTTTTGGTTGGATCTTTCAAGATTCTTTTCCTAAGATGAGTAAAGACTGTGTTGAAGATTTTATTTTGGACAGAGATCAGTGCCAAAGCCCTAGAAATTAATTATTATAATTTAATAAACATTTTAAGAGATAAGTATTCTATTTTTCTGAGTGGCCCGTCAAACACCACACTGTATTATAGCATGTGCAGATCTCAGTATGTGCACAGGTGTTCTTGTGAACATGCATCTTTGGTCTGCATAGATGTACATGATTTATCTACATCTCAGATGGGGTTGCATAGGACCAAAAGTATGTTTTTCACCAAGACTGTGTTAATAACCTCTAGAATAATTGAGATTCTGACCTGTTGAAGCCAGAATTCAGAGGGGGATCCTTTTTTTTTTTTTGGATGATACATATTTCTTTATTATTGTGTGATAAGAATGTCTTTCTATAGTACCTATCATGGTTTTTAATATTTTTTTTTACACAATCATATTCCCCATGGTAAAAGTTATAAAAACTGTATGCAATATGTTTATTTTACTATGCAGTTAATTTAAAACTCCTGTGTGCTAGTCCAATTTAAACAACTGTAGGAGATCAGGCTGAAACAAACAGAAAAAAATTACTTCCTCCGATGTTGACTTTCAAATTGGTTGAAGGACCCCAGAGATTAAACGATGGATGTTTGGTATCTCTCTGTTAGGATCATTTTTTACTTTTAATAGAAAAATTCTGACTGAGACAAAAAGGTCAAGCAAGTTAGTGCCTAGCAAAGTATTTCTCATGTGGATAAGGCAAGAGGAAAATAAAAAATCCCAAGCATCATACAGCACCTCAATCCCCTTACAGGAGCCAAGCATCTTTGAAGCTAGTAGTAATTCATCCATCTATGGATCTACATCTGTTAGCCTAATAGGTGACACAAGGCTGGATTTTAAATGAGTCTAACCCAACAACCAGACTTATGTAATAGGCTTTTCAGGAAGACAGAGAAGGAAGCCTTAATGTTAAGAAACCCTAGCTCAAAGTATCAGTTCCAGTAGCTCCAATGGCTAACATTAAACCTTTCTGTCTGTCTGTCAGTATAACTTTCCTTTGTGTTTGCTCCATTCTGGCTATCACATTAGCACTAAGGCTCCTTTTGCCCTCCCGTTAACCTGTGTGAATGCACAGGTGTGTGCATAATACATTAACAAAGAAATACTATTGTTTCAAAGAATTTATTTCTCATGGTTGTTGCTGCAAGAAAAAAAATGCACATTACATGCAATTTTTTTCTTAGTTACTCATGAAATGTTACTGATATTATGTGTCCTACTCTGTCAATCATGCTAAATTAAAAACCATGGTAAGACATAAGTTTCTGTAACTTGATTGTCTGTGATAAAGGTTGTATCTTGTTTTCTTTTACAGGGCTGATCAGGCAGAACATTTTTTCCTCTGTACTCTGGTCTAACTCCATTGACTTCCGAAGAATTCTCTTGGTTTATTCTGGTGAGAGATGGAGAGGCAGCTGATTTTCTACCTTAGATGAGTTGCTGACACAAAAGCAGAAATATTGTGTGTGTTAGGGGAAAAAAATAGGGTGTGCGCTAGCAAAATGTCCCACACAACTCAGTTAGTTTAGCTTAAGAAATGTTTTCTCTTAGAAAATACCAATAAACTAGAGTAACATTTTATTTAATGGTGTGGAAAAATTCCACATTATAGCCGTATGAGAAATGTATTTAATTTTCTTTTTTTAAGCCAGTCAGCAAGTAAGGCAGGAGTGCATATTGCTAAGTTCGCTAGTGCTGCCTAGAAGAGCATATTGAAAGATCCCCTGAAATGCACGACTGGATGCAATGCTGAGATGGAGAGCTTTGTGCAGCTGAAGAGCACTTTGATGAACTGACTGGCTTCAGATGCTGTGAATCTCCAGCCTTGCTATTGGCAGACATTAAAACAACAGTGTAAACCTTTTGTCTCTTTTTCTCTCCTGATTATACCGGACGTGGTGGCACAGAATAAAAATGGCAAGGCATCTTTGTGCTGGAGATGGTTTCAGCAATAAATACAGCCCTGGCATAGGGAGACACAACTCTTGTTGACCTCAGCCAGTGCTGTGCTGGATTACTCTCGGGATGGGTTTGATTCTCAGTGTCTTTTTAGTAATGAGTGCTCTGGCAAGAGCATTAAGCACTGCAAGCAGAGAATTAGCAGCTCCAGCATTATCCGTGTTGTCAACAGACATGGAGAAAAAGCAGGAGGCAGGAGGAAAATATTGTGTGTGCTTTACTGGTTTGCAAATGTACGCTGATTAAATCAGCAGCAACACGCTGCAAAATTAGGACTTTTTTCTGCTCCCTTGTAACTGTACATAAATAATACATGTTTAATACAGTTTAAGGCATTTATTGAGATACATTCACTGCAAGAAAAAGTAAGTGGTAAGATAGCAAGGACTGTAAGAGGACTAGATTCTGTCTTTGAGAGGTATTCACAGTGCTGCAAAACATTTCATACATAAAAGTTGCAAAGCAATATGTATCCTACCTTGAAAATAGATTGTCAGTATCTTAACATGAATAAGGAAGCTCATGTTGGCAGTACAAGAAGTCTGGGGATGTTTATGTATGTTCTTGTTAAAACTGCTGTCTTTAATTCCTGTCTGAGCTCCAAGTAAAGCCTTTCTGTTCAGTACAATTTTATTTCATGATAGGGCATGGAGGGCTACACTCTGAGAGAAAAGACTAAATTTTAATAACCTCCAAACAGGGGAAAAAAATATATTGAGACAGAAAGAAAAATAGAAAAGAAAAACAAGAGCCAACAGCAGGCATCAAATAAGACAGAAAGATGTAAAAAAGAAATTGACAGCCAGAGATAGGTGAGAAAAGAATAGTAACAGGCATATCAGGTTTTCAGAGACAGGTTCTCTCTCCCTGTCTTTCTCCACACTTAGCAACAGGACCACTTTCAGACAGCCCTCCCTTGCTACTGGTGCATCCCTCTAGCCTGGAATAGGAGAACTTGGACAAAACTGGGAACAGAGGGAGGCACAAATGACATGGTTGGAAAGGTGCTTGCCATGGCAAGCAGCTGTGGTTTGCCCATGGGTCTGTGAGAGTCTGTGCCCAGGAAATGAAAACCTGGGTGATGCCCTGGGTCAGTGCTCTCAGTGGGGGGAGCAGCATTTGTCCAGCCAGGCCTTACCTCCCACCGCTGCACTGAGCAAAGCTCAGCCACACAGAGATCTGGCGTTGAATTGTTCCTTTCTCTGTCCTCTGCTCTAGCTGGCTCTTTCTTTTTTTTTTCCCCTATATTTCCTAGAGCATAAGCCTGATTTTATCACCACATTTCTGGAGCACCAGACACTTCCTAGCATGCTGGGTAAACAGCAGTCTTCTGAAAAGTCCTTATGTCAAATGTGGAGGGTGGCTTAACTCTCTTTTTTTCCCCCTTTGGTGTTTATCACACATACTCTTTCTGAGCTTTGAGCTTAGATGACTATGAATAAAACCTGAAGAGTGCTGTTAAAAATCTGAAAAGTCTGTGTCCTAGCTAAGCCTGGATTTCCTATTGAAGTTAAGGAAATCATATACTGAAGACAAAAGACGATAAAAATTTTCAGACAGAGAGAACTGAAGCTCAAATTTTGTTAGATTATAACACCTAAGAAGAAAGGTGTTTCCAGCTAAATAAGGTTCAGTTCTGAGGCTGGATGAAACTATGCATGCTAAAACTATGCACCACTAAAGTATTTTCAGTATAACTGCACTGGGAAATTATTCCAGGTATGTCTGTGGACTTGGGTTTTGTGAGTTTATCTGTATAAATGGTTGATAGAAATAAATGTCACATTCACTGGTAAAATGAGAGATACATGGAGTTCCTATTGTGAATGATACAAGCTTAACACAGATAAAAGGACTGATGAATTATAGCTATAGTTTCCATATTTACTACTGCAAGCTCTGATTTTTTATCCTATGAACACGTAAACTGTGAAGGGATGGATTGATTTCTGATAAAACAAGAGCTGATAAAAGCCTTGGTGCAGAATGGAGAATATTTGGGTTGTTTATAGCATGCAATTAGTTTTTTCTTCCTAATCTCCTGACCTTTGCTGCTGCTACTAACTCAAGACTATCCTCTCAAATGAAGTGACACCGCAAAGCAAAGCACGTACTTTTTCCAAGAAAAGGTGATACAGGACAAAACAAGATGAAAATAGGTTTTACCCTGAGCTATAGGTCTTCTGTCAAGGTACAGAAGCATAATTCTCTTGCTACTCTTTCCCTTAAGCCACAAGAGATTTAAAAGAACACTCCGAGAGTAGCATTTGAGCCTCATCTAAACTCATCCATTTGTTGCAGTGGTAATCAAACAACATACAGTGTGAGAAGAAAATCATGTACTTAACCATGAGATAGTCATTGATTCAGAAAGTGTTTTTTTGAATTTTCCTCTGGAAGACATCTAGTTCACCTTCTCCCTGAAGCAAAATTATCACCAGCTGTAGATCAGGCAAAGCATTGCTTTCCCTAGTCAAGCTGCACTATTTCTCACTACTCCAGTGCTGCACTTACCATCTTTTCAAGGAAGCGTTTAATCTGAATGTCCCAGCTGCAGTAAGGGGTCATTGTTCCTTTTGGTGTTATTTTCTTCTAAAGGAAAGAGTTTGACTCCAACAAATCAAAAATCCCCCTCCAGCAGCCGTAGAATGCTATCAGATGACCTCCACATCACGCTGAACAAGCCTGTCTGTCTCAACTTCTCTTTGAAGGTCATGTGCTCCAGGATCCTACCGATCTTGGCAGCTCCCTCTTGACATTATTTCTATTACCCTTCTGGATCTGGAACCCAAAATTGGCTACTTTATTTCAGGTGCGGCCTCACAAGGGACGAGAAAGGTGTAGAGTCACTCCCCTTGACCTGCTGGGCAGGCTCCTCCAAATGGACAGTGTGCATTTCCCTTAATTTGTGATGCCACTGCAATCGTGGCTTGTCTTCTGCTTGATATTCACGGCCACTTCCAGGCATTGACATCATGGTTGCTGCTCAGCCAGTCAGTTCCAGCCTGCCTTTGTGCATGAATCAGTCTTTTATGTCCATGTGCAGAATTTACACTTGATCTCCATCAGATACCTGTTCACCAATCTTCACGTTTCATGATGTCTGTTAAGAATGAAGTTTAACCCTTCATCTTAATAATCTCTTCCCCTTATTTACTATCATTTACAAATTGATTTCTTAGCATTCAAATTACTGATTAAGTTATTGAAGCATATGGGACTCAACTCCATTTCTTCCTTGCTGCCAATTAGGTATCAAGCTACTTTTTATTGCTAATTAGTTTGTCTTTCTCATCTAACAAGAGGCCCATGTTTTCTCATACTGACATACTTACTAAAGTTACATTAGCCTCTAAGTCTAGGCCTGGATTTAGTCCCATCTGACCTTTGGCCTTTTCCATAAATGCTTCAGAAAAAAATCTGCTATTTTGCCCAATCACTATTGGTGGCTGAAGGCATACAGTATATTTCCTCTAAACTGTTTTCCCTGTTATTTCTCCAGGGTTTGTCAGTCTGGATCCAAAGAACACCAAAAGATTTCATCCCAGTGCTGTCTCATCAAGAAGCTCCTTTTTACAGGATGCAATCCCCCACTACTTGTTTCTCTACAGAAACCTGTGCTCATGGTGCTGTGCCACTCAGTCTCTGACTGTGCTCACACTGCAGCCCTGAAACCAGGCACGACCTTGCAATCCCTCCTGACGCTGGCTCTCCCTGACTCTTGCTACACACACCAACATTGAAACACCAGAGGCTGGTATCAGAATGCATTTGCCTCTGAGCACAGACTTGATTCACTGGCCAGCAGACTCTGTCACAGAAATACACTAGCTGCGAGAAGGCTAATCGAGAAGATGATCAAAGATCAGAAACCGAATAGAGAAACATAGTAAAAGATAAACAATCTGGTTTTGGTAGACAATGCTGATCTTTGAGAAAAAGTCACTGGCTCTGGGTAATGACCAGTCTTGATCCCACAGAGAAGACAAATTTTATGATGTAGACACCATTAGTATTACAGGCGGCTGAGGCATGGGACATTTTTTCTAAACTAATTTCCTTCCACAAGGACCAAAACTTGAAAGCAGACCAACTATCACTTGG
The DNA here is from genome assembly GCA_036630365.1 of Acanthiza pusilla. Taxonomy (NCBI): domain Eukaryota; kingdom Metazoa; phylum Chordata; class Aves; order Passeriformes; family Acanthizidae; genus Acanthiza; species Acanthiza pusilla. The sequence goes on along the minus strand of JAXCHO010000152.1, from coordinate 1,550,779 downwards.
ATAACCACAGAGTTATCATCAAGTCTCAGCATGAACCAGCCCTACTTTGTTTCTGGGTACCATTCTGTGACCCAACTCTGACAATGAATTCTACAAATAGAATATACTGAGTGTGAAAGAGTTGCTTCTTTTGCTCTGTGTCCTTATATTCGGCTTCCTCATTGCTCTATTATTTCCAAACGTTTCCTTTGGTACCTCGGATGGGTTTTATCTGAGCCGTATGATTTGCTGTTCCTGAGCTACAGGAGATGCTCCCTAGGATTCACTGTAGTTACAGGTCCATCACTGCTATTTGCATACTTGCCAAGGCCATTACTCCCCAAAAGCCATCAGAGTCCTTCTTTTCTCTCCTTAACTCTTTTGGCTGTCTGTCCCACTGACAGTGCTTCATTCCAGCACGCCACTGTAACCACAGGATCCCTCATAATTGCTTCTCTGTGTTGCCCTCCGGTTTATTCACAACAGCTTCTTGGATGGGTGAGGTTTGCTGCAGCCTACACTGCCTCTGACTCTCTAACAACTGTTTCATAATTATTAACTTATTCACTTCAGCCCAATACACCAAGCACATTGTAAAGAACAACCTCTACAAGCATTCCTCCTTCTCAGACAAATCGTTCAGAATATCTGCTTTTTAGCCCTATAGTCTCTAAATGTCACCATATTCAGGGTCTGGTGGTTTCCATGAAAATTTCCCTCACTAAACTGTTGCTGGCACATATTCCAAGGTGATCATCCATTGCAAGACTGGTGAAGACTTAGTAGAAACATGAACATTTATGCAAGCAAACAAATCCTTGAAGTAGTTTCTTCAAGAATTTTTGTCGTCATTGCTGTAACTTGCAGACTGGTTTCGCTGCTATTGACAGATTATTGATATTCCTCTCTGAACTGCATGAAGCTCTAAACACAGAAGCTTCCTCACCTTATTTTCATCAGTATTACTCAGATAAATTATTTATTTTTATTGGGAACTCTGAAAAAAGTACACAGACCTCATCTTCCTCTGGAGCCAATTCCTCTGCCTTAGGCTGAGAGGAAACCTTCAGCCTCTGTCACAATCTGTGGTGCATCACAGCATACCTCATAAACTCACACTATGTTTATAAGGAGTTTCCCCTATTGTCTGCTTTTGTTCACTGGCATAGACAAGACAGCATCCTAGATGGTTTAGCCTGGTCCAGTAGGATTAATTACATCTTATGTTCTTGCCATCATGACTCAAAGCAGAGCCTAAAAGGGTCCTGTCTGCTGCGTGCACTCTGTCTTACTGCAGGCAGCTGCTTGCAGCATCCCGGGCTGTGCTCTGTTTCCTAGGTAATCAGGTTGCTCTCTGTAGAATTATGACTTTATGAGGGGGAAAAAAAAAGTGTGAATGAGAAGCCAAATTTACTCCTGTCTGTGTTAAGTATGACAAAGGCCACAGTAGGAGAAAAGCTGCAGAGCAGCAGAGAGTGTCTGCAGTGACAGAAAATGGCAAACATTGTTCTTCTATCCACAGATATGGATGGAACCCGGGAACAGACTAAAAAGCAGCACTTTTTGGCAAAAGGGTGCTGTCACCGTGATCACTAGCTATAGTGACAACCCAGACTTCTGTGGACTGCTAGCAAAACCCACAAACTTTTTCCATTCAGATCAGCTCCTCTGGGATAGAAAACCTCTTAGGCTTGAAACATTCATTCTTAGTATTTTTCTGCACTTTTTGTGTTTAAAGAGTCAGCATCCCTTCTTATTTTTTGGTAGTAAGACTTTGGGATGAACTGATCAGGGGGCTATATTTGTGGTATAAAATATTGTATTCATATAAATTATTTTCCTTAATATTCAGATATATTTTGTTGGGAAAGCAGGACAACTTCTAAAACATAAAAATGCAAGCCAAACAGTTTCTTCCCTCACTAACTTGAGAGGTGTCCCTCAATGCTCAGGTTTTCTTATTTATTGCAACACTGATTTATTATTTTATAAAATCTTTATGTTCTGACCATCTTTCTCTTTGTGTCTCTCCAAGGCATATTGCGAAGTCTGCCTGGCTTTTGCACTGTGTTCAGGACTGTCCTTTTATAGCAGAAATACCAAGCAGTTATTGTGCAATGGAGCAGATCATGTTTTATGATGGTTTAAGGTAATGCAGAGGGAAAGTGGCCCTACTAATAAAAACACCCAGTTTATCTCTGCAAGGTGGTCTCTCACAGGTTGTGTTGCATTTTCAGCAGTGTTATTGTTTCATGCACTGAGCTGATTGTGCCAACCCGTTCTAGCAAAATGTTCAAAAAACCTACATAAAACCTGCTATATTTTTGTATCCTAACACCCTTCCGTACAACTACAAAATCTTAATACTCCTTACTACGTTTTCCCTTAAAGTACCTACAAAATGCTTACTGGATTTAAAAAATATTAGATCAACCACCCAATGACCCAAGTTTATCTGCTGAACTGAGCAGGAACAGCTACTCCACAGATACAGACATTATGAAAAGCTGAGCATGCCTCTTACAGGTGACTTGGAAAGACTGCACGAGTTGTCAGTGGTCTCCACGCACTTGCTTTTGTCTTGTCAACCTGGAGCAAGACCTCTGTGTCTGCAACAGAGCAGCGAACTTCAGCGGCTGAAGACTTACTTGGATTTGATGTGAGCTGGTGACTATTGCCCATGAGCATTCCCCTCTCTATTCTAGTGCAAGCTACAAGGCAAGACTCACCTGAGGTCAGTTTCAGAAAAGAAATAACATACACTTTCCCAAACGTGGATGTTCCTGAGGATTCACAGCATCGCTTTCTTCCTTCACTGCCTGACTGAAGAATATTAGTGGTTGGCTGTGGAGGGAATGTTTCCTACCTTTGTATTCCCCTGTAGATACATAAAGGGATCTCAGTTCCAATTGCCACCATCTTTAAACACAAAATCCTCAGGAAAAAAAGTACTTTTTCTTTCCTTTCTATTTTTTTTAACAAAGAAGCAGAAAGCTGACAGCTGATGAACACACAGCTGGCGAACAACTGGCTCAGCGTACTGAGACTCTTGCCATGGTAGTAGCATAGGTTTAGAATATGCAATGGCATTTCTATTCACTGTGGCTAGGAAGAAATGAATAAAAGTAACAGAAAGACTCATTTTTCTGCCTGGTAGGCTGGTATCTTTTTTGCTGCTGTCTATTATTGACTAGATCACATTGACTGTGATGCTTCAAACACTGTAATTCATCAGACAGATGCTGACTAGCTACTTGTTCATTGTTTATTTATGAGCAGGGAAAGATTTCCAAAGGTGTTCAGATAATTTAGACTACGGTAATCAATTTGTATATATTTTTTTAAGTTACAAAATAATAAGCCTAAGTCAAATTATATTTTGTTCTATGAGGTAGCAAAAAAATGAACCCTCAAGGGGCAAACAAACTGTTGTTACTGAAAGAATTACCCAGTCAGGATGGACTCAGCTGCCTAACTCCTCATTAACTATTTAGCAGTTCCTTAGAAGGAAAAATCTACTATACAGTGAATTCCTATCAATATTTAATATAGCAGTGCCTGGAGCAGTGGACTGAGTTCCTCACTTGTGCAGATGGCATAAGCAAAGTGTGTACTGCCACATCTCTTAATGGGGGAAATCTCAGATAAATCCCAAGGCTTCTTCCCTTTGTTCTGGTTTACTTTATATTCTTAGAATTGTTAATGACCTGTTGCTGAGCATTTCTGCAGGGTCCATGCCAGTCTTTTCCTTTCACACACACAACAAGTGCACTTATTGATCACCATGCAGTTTCATCTGAAAGCCAAAATTACACCATATTGACTTAATGCTACCATCTTCTGGTTTGGAAAGTACCTTTGCTAGCCCAGCTAGTTGATGTAAATTTATTTAATTTTTTTTTTAATAAGATAAAGCTCTCTGAGTTATTTTTGTCTTGACCTAGTTTTGGTACCTGATCACACACTATAAAAATAATTGGCCTGTCTTCATTAACATAATTTTCTTTTAGTTTTACAATCATCTGTCATAGTCAGAAAATTCCACCAAAAGCTTGCTAGCTCTCTTGCTATTTCTATACTGTCTGCCTCTCTGTCCTGTTCCTAATTATAGATATTCTGCCATCACAGTTAAATTTACAGCTGCCAGATTACAGCTAAATTGGTTTTCATCACTCTTTTAGCCAAGCCTCTGTACTCAAGCTCTTCCATTTTTCATTGTCCAGGCCCAGTTCCTGACCTAGTGTGACACTGCTGCAGGGACAAAGGAACCTATTAGTGCTTTACACTTAGAGTGTCATATCTGTCCAACCTCCCCTGAAACAGAAGTGTGGGAATTTGTTTTTCACCGTTCTGTGGCAGAGCACTGTCATGACACTAGTGAAGCAGGAGCTTCACAAAGTGAGAGGCTGCCAGCTGAAGGACACTAAATCATCTTGGTCTCAGCACCAACAGTTATCCCCTAGAAAAGTAGTGTTTTGGTTTTTTTTTAACCTCACAGCAGCCAAGCATGGATTGGCCCACAGGTGGGAGAGACAAAGAAAAATGTGAAATTTCTAAAGGACTAAAATATTAACTCAGACTAAAACTGTTTCAATGTTATCGAAATTATGTATTATTGTCTTATTTACTCCATCACCCTGTTCACTGCAACTTAATGACTCTGTTTCCAAATCTCTGCAAAAATACTGTGCTCTGAGATGAAGATAGCCAAAATATTTTTCTTCCCAACAGAGTTGTACACAGTAACCTATTCATTCCCACTTGGGCACGAAGTAATCTCCATTACCTAGCTGCCACAGCAGGCAATGAGGCAATAGACCTACAGGAAAAAAAAAAATACATTATTTGCTTGTTCTCAAAGCTATCTGTCATACACAATAATCTGCTAAAGCCTTAGCAGCCAGTGGTGATGTGATATGAATGTGGCCCTTTTGATCTGATTTCCCTTACAGACTCAAAATGTTTTGGCTTTAATTCTTTTTCTCTGGCTGCTCATACAGCTTCATGATGAACATACATTGTCTCCTTTCATTTTAGAGCCATTTGGGAACGCTGTGGCAACACGCCATGAAGATCGGGCTTATTCCACTTCATTCCACTTACTCAACTGTTCCACTTGATTCTTTAGTCTCCTCAAGATTTATTAGAAAGTTTTATCTCTTGTAGTGACCAGTCCTTCTGCCAGATGTACATGGAAGCTCTTAAAACTCAAAGCAATCTGTCAGAGGAGTTGCCAAAGACCTTTTTACAACATTTCTGACCTGTTAATCTAGAACTGTCACTCACAATGTAGAACTCATTGTATTTCTGGTTGGGGATTCCCCAAGAGGACAGGGTTTGACAAAAATGGCTACAATTAACCAACACATATAAAACGTTTAGGCTGCCATTAGAAATAATGGTATCTTACAAAATTTAGCAAAAGAAATTACGGTGTTTACCAATTCCTGTGATACATTTTCAGATGAGGAACCTGTCTCAGAAAGCCAGTAAAGCCTACATTGCCTTTTACAAATTTTTTCCCTGGGTACAATAGATTGCATATCCAACAGAATTTACAGAAATTCCATGTTCAAGAACACAGATTTTTAGCATTTATTTACTTAAATGTAGATACATAAATACGTGTATTGACATACCTTATGGTAACAAATTTGTAACCTTGCTGTGATAGCAACTGCTCCAAGCTGTGTTTCTGTACCACTGATTCACTCAGGCGCTACATGTCTACCCAGGTCTTCAAGTCAAATGTAATAACAGTATTATGTCAGAATTTAGTGGAATAATTCATTTAGCCTATTTATGCATTTGTAAAGCTATCAGAATAATTCAGAGTCAAGCATACTTCCCAGAGGAATACTGTGGTCTTAGATCAGTATTTACTTTGAGATCTTTGCTTGAAAGGAATTAAAATAAACCTTAGCTGCATTTTAAGCATATCAGTGTTGGTTTGTTCATCTCTTCTGTCTAAGGTAATCTGAGAAAATGGGCATAATCCATTTAAGGAACCTATTTATTTCAAAAGATTTTTGGATTAAAACACTTCTCAAGTTTGACTGATGCTAGTTAGTGACCCTGGTGATGTTCCTATTACATTAAGAATATCAGAACAGCTGCACCAGGTCAGACAAAAGGTTTGACATGTCCAGTGTGCTGCCATGAGAGTGTTGTCAGAGACAACTTAAGAAAAAAAGTGTCAGAACAGAATAAGCATAAAAACCATCCTGGATGGCAAATGCACTCTGACTTCACTGATAGAAGTACTTAGTCTAATGTATAGATCTCAACTGAATTTTTATTATGCTATCTGCTTCTTCAGAATGGTGTGATATGTGCATAACAGCCAGTGCCATCCCTGCTGTTTTCCTTCCTGATGACCTCACTGGTGCATTAGCTAAAGTGCATCTATCTTAACATAATTGTTTTCCTCTCTCTGTAGAAATAACTGCAAAATCACTAAGGGTCAGGTCACATCAAATGTAAGTGATCAATGAACCCCCACAATGGAAGAAGACTCAGAGAAGATGGGCACAGATGTGTTCCTGAGGCTCAGGAAGAGCACAGGGGGTGAACACAGCTGTTGCAAAGAAAGCAGAACTCACCCCAACACAAAGGGGCATGAGGTTGGCTTTTGCTTTAATCAATGGCTCTGAAAGTTAAGTGGATCAACTAGTTGCATAATGAAATGAAATGTGTAATGAAATTTGAAATGTCTTCTCGTTAAATTTAAACACATGCATTGCAAGATTTTAAGTCCTGTGAAGGAAGAGCAGTTGTTTATGGGTACAGCTAGCAAAGATGGCATAAGATTAAAGTGTGAGCAAATGTAGTTTAAACGTCAGTTCATGGTGAGATCTGCAACACTGTGGCATAGCTTCTGAAGAGAAAGTGAAGATTCAGCTCCTGGCATTTCTTCACTGACAAAATCACAAAGGCTGACACCAGAGAAAGTCTGTCCATCTCTCTTTGCTACATCTCTTAATTTATATGTACTGTACATGCTTATGATATTATGATATTGCTCCTTTCTAATTCTAAGAAGAGCCTTTGGTTTTCTTGTCACCGATGTGTTTAACATTACCTGACAAAGAGGACAAAATAAAGAATATGCTTTATTTTATTAAATGGGAAATACACATATTTTCAGGTGTGAAAAAAATCAAGCTATGGTGTTCTAACTAATGCAGAATAAAAAAACCTGAATGAAATGCAGTTAGCCATTGTTGAGATGAGTGTAAAGACTGAGGTTCCAAAGGAAGAAATCAAGCAGAAAGTGTTTTAAAATATTGTCCTGGACAGTTTGAAAGAGGAGATGAGAGTGAGGGCAGACCTCATTGCAGTTGCAACTTCCTCGTTGAGGGGAAGAGGAGGGGCAGGCACTGACCTCTTCTCTGTGGTGACAGCGACAGGACTTGATTAAATGGCCTGAAGTTGTGTCAGGGGAGGTTTAAGTTGGATATCGGAAAAGAGGGTCTTCTCCCTGAGAGTGTTTGGGCACTGGAACAGCTCCCCCAGGCAGTGGTCACAGCACCAGCCTGACAGAGTGCAAGAAGTGTTTGGACAATGCTCTCAGGCATTCTGTGACTCTTGGGGTGTCCTGGGCAGTGCTGGGAGTTGGACTCCATGATCCTGATGGGTCCCTTCCAACTCAGCATATTCTGTGATTCTGTAAAAATGCAAGAAAGAAACAAAGGGAAAAATATATGGGGAAGCAAAAAAAGGTTTATGCGAAAAAAAATTATTGAAAGATGCCATTATTGCCTGGGGATCACAGGAATTCTAAAGCATGTAAAACTACAAATGTATGGCACATAGAAAGGCTACTGCCTCATAACTTTAGACTCCCAAAAACTTTAAGTGTATCCCTGTAACAGGGGAACACAAAGATTTTTACATGTTATTCCTGTGAACACATGGTCCAATATTCCTATATAAGATGCTTGAGTGGATTAAAATGCAGCAAAGTGTTCATTCATGGTACTTTTATTTAACACAAAAGCAAGAGAATAGAGAAAACATTGGTCATTTTGGCAGACCAATAGATTAACAGGCTCCATTAAAAGCCAATGCTTTTCTCTTTAGGGTGAATAACCAAGTGCTTACAAACCTCTTTGTTTATTCGATTCACATTTATTCATAGCTATAGCTAAAAATGCTCAGAAGGGTAGGTAGAGAAATATTTACCTGTGAGAACCAAGAGGATCTTGTGGCTTGCTGTGTCCATTTGCATCCAGTTTTACCATCCACAGAATAAAAATGCCAAAAATTATGACATTTTTCTGTGAAGAACTATAGAAATTAATGGAAAACTGGAAAGCAGGTTATTACTGAATTCCCAGGATCACTCAGTTGCCAGTTTATCAAAGATTTTTCAGTAAGAGGGAAACATCAACTAAAAGAGAAGATACAGTATAACAAAACACTTATACATAGCAGACAAAAGCTAAGAGAATCAAATGGGATAAAAGCTGCAGCAGGGCAGATTTTATCCAGTTGTGTAACAACTAGTTTTACATTATCACCAGGTTACAGCTGTCCAGGGATATCAGATTGTTCATCCCTCAAATTTTCTTTAAATTCAAGATTGGACATTATTGAGAAGAGAGATGCTTCAGCCCTCACACAGTCAAATGAAGGGAATATACAGGAACTATAATATTTAAGATCAGATGAACTATAATAATAATAATTCTAGTATTTAAAATTCTGAGGTTTTTTTTTTTTTAATTTAGTGCCATTCATCCAAGGGATTTTAAGTGCTTAACAAACACTGATTAATTAATCCCCTCAACACTTGTGAAAAGTAGGCAATTATTACTAAATCTGCTTTTCAGATATGTAAGCTGTGATTCTGTGAGGTTAAGTGGTTTGTCAAAGGTTGTGGAACAAGCAAATATCAGATATGGACTGCTGGAAAAATCTAGGTTGTGAGTACTCATAACTATGACAACTGTATTATATTCTGGATAGAACAATGTTGATCTTCTAACTTCTTAGCAGTCAGGTGGTGTTAACTAAGAATTTGCAATGGCAAAGAAAGAGATCTGAACAGAGGAGGTGAGAGATTGGAGCACTGATCTGTGAAGCCGAGAGGACATTTAAAAAATACCAGGGAGAGGACAAAGTTTATTTAACAAAACCAAAAAATTATATTAATAAAGTTAGGGGCGCAGTGCTTTTTCTTTGCCCAAAAAAGATGCTGGAACACTTTTGTAATGATGTTAAAAGGCACTATTTGTTGAAGCTAACAGACACCACAGAGGGCTCTGAGTTTCCACTCCCCATCTGATTAAATGCAGCTTGGTGCTGCCTGGTATCAGCATGCAGGGTGTCCATAAATCCTGGCCTGGATTACATTACATTAAACTTGGCAAAATTCTGATTTCACTCTAGGCAGTAGTAAAATTCATCCAGACTTCAGTCTTAATCCTGGTGCAGCTCCTAACAGAAGAATATTTTGGATACTGCTGGAAAAGGCATTATTCCTCAGTTCTAGCTTTTCTTAAGCGGGTGGCTCGCACAGGAACTCGGATGCTGTTAGACAAGTCTTGCTGTTGAGTATTCAAGAAAAGCTGAGGAAAACATAAAAAAGGAACCATAGCTTTCAGAGCTGCAATATCATAGAGTTGTATTTGTGGGCAATAAACCAAGCTAGTAGGGATCTTCAATCCACGGCCAACCATAATTTCAGGGACTTACAGAAAAGTCTCATCTATTGATTCGAAGAAGATGCTTCTAGAAAAGTACTGAACCTAAATGCCTCAGGCCTCCCAGTAAAAAAGAAGACAAAACTCTTCTTCTCTTTGCAAAACACACTGAGATGCTGAGTATCTAAGCATGGCCTCAAATATTTTCCCTTGTTTGCAACCAACTCTATTTTCCATATGTTCTTCTGCATGCTCCTTCACTGAGCAAGGTACATCTTTATACCTGCAAAATGCAACAAATCAAAGAATTTTCTTTTACACTTTGGAGTGAAATTTGCAAGCTTCTGAAATACTTTTATTTTTTGGTGTTAGCTGCAAATAAAAGAAAATTATGCTAGGAGATCTGTCACAGCATTCTGAGATTTAATGCCTCTGTGTTGCATATTGCAGATATTCTGTTTGGTGCTGTGAGTGAAATCCAGATCTCACTGAAGTCCATGATGAATTTTGCCTCTATCTTCCCAAGCAGACCAAATAAAATACTCAAAATGTAAAAGGTCTAGGTCCATACACATGACTGAGAAGTTACTGGCAAGCAAGGCTGAATACTTTCAAACAATTGTTATGCATATGTAGCACAAACAATAGTATATTGTGTATGTGGAAACTTTGTGCAAGTCTGAGATCTTTACTGCTTCTGTGTCTTTTGATGTTAAACTGCCACTTCTTTTAAAATGCATGCTACCAAATTACAGCCAGCTCTTATAAATCAGTAACAAAAGCAAAGAGCAGCTAGAGAATATCAGAGTAATACGAGTGCAGCTATACCTGACAAATGTAACCTGACTCGCTTTTTAAATGCAGTTTCTTAAATGAGCATAAGGAAAAGAGATAAATACAGTAGATGAGGGAAAGGGGAAAGGACAATAGAAGTATTTTGGCAAAACAATACAACAAAGCATCTGTTTTTTTCAGTTCTCTAAAGAGCTGACATGCAGGGCACTGTTCTTTTCCAACCTTTTTTCTTTTTAAATGCTTCCACATAGCTTTAATATATTCCATCTACGCTTAAAGAAAATAATGAACTGACGAATAGATGATACTTTGAAGGGATTAACTGACTGCTGCGGAACAAACTAGACCGACTGAAAACTACCCCAAAAACTTAGTGAACTTATTATTTATAGGTCCTCTCCAACAGAAAAGCAATATAGTCAAAATTAAGTAGTCTTTCTTTGAAAATTGTAGTTATTTTGATAAACAGTGCTGTCAAAGCAACAAACATTAATGCCACAAACTCTAGATCATTCACTTTCATGTAAGGTTTACGAGGCTTCTTGTGAGAACACTTCATAGTTAAAGTATGTCTTCCCTTGGGGATCACACGAGCATTTAATTTTTGTTTTGGCATTGGGCCCATTGTGTTTATGGGGTTCTTTAGAGAAGTGGAATTGATGACCACAAAGGAAAAATTGAGAGTTACTTATTTTAAACTATGATTATAACCTTTCAAGGTTTTCAGGACAAAAAAAAAAAAAAAAAGTGCTCTCTTATAGCTATAGATACACCCATACAGGGACTTTACTGCAAAAATGCTTTAGAATTCCATATTTAGCCTAACAACATAAAAAAGTCATATCAGGCTTTTTACTATAGAGTTATTTATCATGCTATAATGATATCCTTTGCTGTTTTGCCAGTTACACTAAATAACATGTACCACACTTGTTTGATCTACAACGCACAGTATTTTTGTTGGCAAGAATAAGTTTGCAGGTAAAACTTCAAATCAATTCAATATTCTTTGATTTTTCACATAAGCTTCTCCATTACTAGTGAGAATTTTTCATTTATTTTTTTAATCTTGATTTATTGTCTATCACCTACGTGAATTTACACTACAGATATAAGAATCCCTTAAGTCTTAAAGCCTATGGAGTGGAGCATGATCTTGCAGGTAAAATCCATGCAAAAGAAATCGTGCTGTGTCAGATCTGCATGATACTGGCAAGACTGTGTTAAGTGTCTTACTGCAGATTTTCTCATAAGTGACTTGTAAACTACTCTTTATGACAATTTGCACAGATTCTTGGGACAAACATTTTTTAACAACACACTGATTTTCATTTATTTTAACACGCAGAAGGTTTAGCCACTCTAGGTCTAACGCTGTTGCATTAATTGCTGTACAATTCTACACATCCTTTACTGCACCAAAGATAAAGAGAAATGGATATGCTCCATGAGAAAAAGTCTCACTCAGCACCTTCCAGGAGCAGGAGGTTTCACTGAGCACTACGACACAGCAGTTGCAGCCTTAGTGGTACACTCTGATTGAATAAAGAACGTCCTCTCTGCAGCTAATTAGGTCATGCAGACAAACTCGGAATTTAACCTCAAGGATTTGTTAAATGGGAGTATGTGGCAATAAATTAAGTGGCAAATTCCTTCTGATAAAGTTTTGATATTCTATTACATGTCAAAGGAGGATCAAACTGATCAAGTCCTAGGTAACTTAGTAATAAAAAAACCCTGCTGTGACTAATGACCTCAGACCTCAGAGTGCCACATTCTGGTTTGATTTGCCTCAGGGCTTTTCCCCTGTTCCCTTTTTTCCCCCTCTCTGAAGTAAAGTTTAATAGTTTCACAAATTAATCATTACCCCTATTTCTTTGCTAAGGAAAGACACAGCAACACTTGCACAGCAGAAAACATCAATTTTTTACTCAAAATAAGAATCCTTTTTAATAGCGGATTTTTTTATTTCATTGACAGCCTTTAGAGAACATGATTTCCCATTCTGTTTCTGCCATATGCCTGTTGACAAAAGGATTTCTGAAGTATAAGACAATTACTGTTTGTTTTCTTTTGTTTATGCTGAAATGCTAAATGATCTAAGAATACACAGTGGGTTTTACAAGATATTAATAATCCCTCCTAATTAAGAAGTGTGCTTATGAATTCTTGTCAAGATCTTACTACTACCCTTTTAGGACTTATCACTAGTCCTTCAATTCTTGATTTTGGCATTTTCCTTCAACAGTTGTAAAATAATCCTACATTTCAGAACTGTTTTTAATTTATCTCTTAGCTGGATTCTACCATCTCCTGGTTTTTTTGCTTTGAAATGGGAGTTTGAAAAAATTAGTTTTGAGAACACCTTTCCAATGTCAAAGGTAAGATGCATGTCTTTGGAGGGTCTATGGCCAAGGTCCAAAATGAAGGACAGTAAAAGCAAATGATTGCCAAAAAGGTGTGAAATTAATTTCTTAACTGTACAAGTCTTCTGTAACTTCAATTTAAAGGAGTAATAATTTAAGGAATAATTTTCATTAAGCAGAGAAGTCTGTGCAAAAGCTCATCTGAGATGGAACTTGTAAAAAAAATTATAATGAAGGAAGAGGGATCATGAGTGCCAAAAGACTACTTTTTCTCATCTAAGTTTTTGATATTATGATCTGAGAAAATAAAATTCTCATATTTTCTCCTCTGACAGTACAATGCTCTAGAAGGCTATGGCAAGGAGAATAATACTCACTTAGAACTGGCACGAAAGCAAACAATGTGATTGAAACTTTTGCAGTGTTTTCACAAATTCTTTCTCCGCTACATCCACAGCGCTTTCACTGACACTGAGACTGCAACCAACATCTTGCTAAACAGTCCTAAAAAATTTTAACCTCATTGCTTTACTGCATCTGGCTTTCCATAAGGATTATCAGACTGGCATTTGCCAAGCCGATATCTGTTTTGTTGGCACAGATCACACAAGGCAGCTAATTCTGCTCTGTTCTTGTCTGGCTGAGTCTAATCTCCCGGAATTCAAGAGTCAGCCAAACTTGGTATACCATGCAGTGGAAAAGGCTGCCTTCAAAATCCACAACAGAAGTGTTTTATTAATGGGCCTCTCTGATTTAGGAATAAAGAGAGTTAAGAAAATGTCTTTTCTCTCGTGACCCTGTCTTGAAAGTTGTGGTTTGTTGTGCTCCTAAATGTTTTTGATAAGCCTTCTCTTTCTGTTTTGTGTTGGAATTCACACATATACAGGATTAAAAATAACAGGTACCCAGGCATGAATGTGATATTTTTTATTTAAAAAACACCTAGGTTTCACTCTTCAAACTCTATTCTGCAAACTGTTTAGAAATGTAGTTTCTAAAGGAAAGGGTGTATTTTCTCTTAGTCACATGACTCTAAGAATTAGCTTTTTAATCAAAAACATTGTTGAAGTCCAAACACTATAGCTAAAAACAGTGCAAGTGTCTTCCACACTGCCTACAGTAAATGAGTCGTCAGCATTTTATCACTGAAACTTCTGAGATTACTTTCTTCCAGCTAAAACCTTCCAAAGTGCATAGCTGCACACGGACTTCTTCAGAATTTGCTCGCTAATTAACTGCAATAATATATATCAGTCTTGTTTCTGTTTGTTCTTTTGCCCAGATTAGATTTTCTCCCCAGCACAAAGGACCTTGTTCCATGGCTGCAGTGCCAGCGGAGCTGCTGCTGTGCAAAGCAAACAGCGTGGGTGAGAAGCTGCACCAAACACCCATGGGGGAAACCTTTGTGCCATCAGATGTCTCGGAGACCACCACCTGCACGGGCCAGGTGTCACCCAGGGCACCCAACATCACCCTGCCAGCTCTGCTCCTTGGCCAGGAAAGCATCTCCTCGACAAACAGCTCTGTGACGCACGCTGAGCTTGCCTCAGCAGAGGAGCTCTGAATTTTCCTGAATGGAGAGGCTGCCTCGTGCCATTCAGCTACCTCAGCATGCAAACTCCTCAGAGCTGTCTTTAGACCATAAAATTCTGCTTATTGCTTGTGCAATGTATCAGGGCAAGCACCTCCAGTGCTAACACAGCGCAGAATTGTGGCATGATCTGGAGTAACCTACTCCACAGGTCTCTTGTTTGGGTTTTTTTTTTCCTAATGTTGATTCATTTTCACTAATGTGAGTAATGTTAGTTGATGGGTGGTGCTGTGTGATGAAGGAACGGAGTCAAAGTCTAAGGCTCTACTATGTACTGAGAGATATGTACAAGCAAGCACAGGGTTTTGCAACAATAGGAACTGTTTATGATTTTACAGCTTATGAGTCACATGGAAAATGAGCAGCAAGAATAATGGTTGCAGTTTCTCAAACTTAAATTGAAAATTATCCTGAAAGTTGATTAAATTCTGAAAATTACTAAAGGGTATCTGGGTTTTTTTTTTTAATTCTTGCAAAGTGTGCTATTAATAATAAAATTTAATAATCATGTTTACCACATAGGGCTTGAAGGCAATCAAGTACAGTGTTTCAATTATGTTTCCAGGTGATGACAGTAGTCCACCTGTGCCTTGACTTTCTAACTTATCTGGACACAGACAAAAAAATACCCAACCTAGCTCTCTATCCCAGGCAACAAGGCTTAAACAAGCAACAATGAAAGACAGCATGGCCCTGAGCAAGATCAATGATTTCTCCACTAATCAATGTATCACTGCAAAACCAAGAACCAAATATAGGTGCAGACACCTTTTTCTTGTTGTATTATTTTGAATTCAGTGTTCGGTTTTACATACATGTGTACCTCTTTCAGTCTTCTAGGGGTTTTGTTTTGTTTTTCTGCTGTTTTATTAATCTCCTTCTGTCTGTTTTGAAAAGACTGCTTAAAAACAGAGTTTCTAAGCAAACACTGATGCTCTAGACCACGATCTGCAGTTACTCAGTGCAGAGAAAGAATCCTGAAAAGCTAACTTTCATCATGAGGACTCTGGAAAAATGCAGTCTCAGCATGTGCATTTGAACATGCGAGCAACACAAAATATCATTTAAGAGTATCACAAGGTCAAACAGGATTAATATTTACCTTAGCCAGTTTCAGTCCTGCCATGTCATCATAGGAGATGCACAGATGCTGAAATGAGAGCCCGCTCAGGCAACATAATCTGTCTAACCTGTATAGCCTATTTGCTCAATATAGAGCCTTTTGCAGGAATAAACAGCAATCTTTGCAATAACTGTATTAATACTGTCCACTGTCTCTGACTGAGGTTATTTTTTGCATTACACTTTATTTTTACAGTACAGCGCTTAATCTTTCTTGCACCTACAAGCTTTATATACTTGTTCCTACAGTGGTAATACCAAAATTGGAGGTTTTGCAAGATCCTAGCTCTGTAATAAATTAAGATTGAGCAATTGCTTTCAAAAGTCTTTAAAAAAGATCTTTAAACTAATGTCTTTAGGAATTGAAGTGGATGGGAAAAGGAAAGCTCTATATTTATCCTAGGACCATGGATTCTCTTGCTTCGACTTTACTGATGAGCCATTTCAGTTATTCTTATTGGATCAATATTAATGACAATTCAGTGCAATGGGCTTTACATTTTGTAAAGTCAGAAACTGTACACAGCATCTTGAGTGGGTAGAAACAAATGCTTTTATTTGGCCTTTCAAATTGACAGTATTAAAAATACTTCAACTTCACAAATGCATACATTTTGAGCTCTTTAAAATGTGTCAACAAACAAATTCCTCATAATTAGATATTTAGCAAACATGAGCAAAAGTATTTATGAAGACAAACAAGCACAAACTTGAATGGCAACACACTGTATCTTAGTTATTAGCTATACATATATGGAGGGGACATTACATTTATCTTCACAGGGGATTTTTTTTTTCTATTGTGTAGGGGTAGACAAATAACCTGCTTCCATTTATGTTTTTTAAAATCTCAAACATTATAATTCTTTCCCTTGCAAGCTTTGGGGGAACAAAAATCATTAAATGGCTGTATGAATCTAGGGAATATTTTGTTTCCTTCTCAAAGTTTTCCTCAATGTATTAAACTTTGGAAGTTTCCAGACTAACATTCAAATAGTTACGTGCTGAAGAGGTCTTGCCAGTTAGTGAGATAAAGGTCTTTTGAGTGCTCAGCAAGACACACAGGATCTTTTTGAGCTGACAAACTGAAATGAGAGAAAAGTTGAAAACTAAATAATTTTCATTAAGAACAACAGCAAATTCTTGAGAACCACATGTAAAAAGGAACATGTATGATTCCTGGACAAAGTAACATGCCTGGAAATATTTCTGGATGACACTCTACTAAAAGGTGGCTAAGATTCAAATATTGTATTTTATGTTATGGCATTTTCCTTTTTTTTTTTTTTTTTTTTTTTTTTTTTTTTTTTTTTTTTTTTTTTTTTTTAATACAAGGGTCTCAAACTTGCTTCTCTGAACATCCAAAACCAAGAAGTTATTGAGCCTGAGTACAGTAAACATACAATCTATCCCTGGTTGGTAGACTGGAAAATGAGGGTTAGGGAAGCAAGGGAGTTGCCAGACAGTTTCAATAAAAAGAATATCAAGAATCTTCATTTAATTCCTCTATTCTAGCAAGTTGAAAATACTCACACACACACTGGTTCAGGTTCATCCGAAGCCATTTCCTTCTGTTCTTCTTCATAAGATTATTTCTTTCTCCTAGGGGGGAACAAAAGAAGGGCAAAAAAAATAGGGAGAACATACACAGTCTCTCACAGGTAAATGCATCTGAGAGGAAAAAATATCTTTAAGTTAGAAAAATCACCTAGAAAGAAAGCTCTTATCCTAGTTGAGAATATTTACAATCAAATTAGGAACACGCTTCTCTACAAAGAATTCAGTAATTCTCTCTAACAGTATTATTTATGCCTTTGGTACCTACTCCTCTCATATGGAAATTAGTCTTAGATTTTGTTCTGAATTACTCTTTGACAGCTTACAGTATCAGGGATTACTGTAAAAGATGAGAGAATTTGTGATGATTAACCATTCTGTTCAGTTCTCAATTTGCAAAACTTGAAGCTGAGATTGCTTCTAAATCATTTTTTGTCAACATGTTTATGCAATCAGAGAGTGATTAAAAATATCAGGAAGCATGATGCCTTCAGGTCCTGAAAAATACATGTCCAGGGATACCACTGATAAACAAATAAGCTGAAATTTTCTTCAGCCTTTTAACTATTGCAGATGATTTAAACACAGACCAATAATGGATTTTTTTTTTTTTTGCCTGGCTATGTTTAATAAAATTCTATGGAAATGTTAACATGTGATTTAAAAATGCACATTTCCACAAAATTTAGGGGAAAAAAAAGTTTTAAGATGCAGCTATATTTTTCACTAATTTGTTTTATGTATCCATTTTTCCAGAATGGGCTTTCCTTGATTCTCTGGGTTTTAACAAAAGGAAAAAGCCCATGATATTTGGTTGTTTGTCATTAAAGTCACTGAAGTTAATGTCCGGAAAAGGTGGATTGGGTCCCACCAGTTAGTTTTACTTCTGAAGCACTGCTAAAATTTATAGACGATAAAAATCATATATACAAGCTACAGGAATAATGCAGTGATGTATTTGCTATTTCATGTTTTCTGAGTGACAAAGTATCTCTGAATGGCAAAACCGAGTACTTAAATTATATTTTAACAATTCTACCTACATTGTAAGACTGTAAGTCATTTGTATCTGTTCAAGACACCAAGAATTGCTGGACAATGATACAAATAACATGTGCATTGCTAATGGGAATCAGCAGAGAAAGAAAATCTACAGATACATCACTTTTCCCTCAGACAGAGTCTGAGGCTGTGCTTAGTTTAATTATTTTGAGCTATGTGATCAATTAAGGTAGTGCCTGCAGCACAGCACATCAGCCCACAGGAATTCTGTGCAGCCACCGAGGAGGCTCAGGCTGCGCAGGGGATGGCAAAGGTTCGTCTGTGCTCTGGAGCTGCAGACCCAGGGACAGCTACACAGGCTTGGCACAGGCAGCTCCTCTGTGCACACAGACCAATTTTTCTAAACACTGTGCTCAAAACAGTTTCAGCGGTGCTGAATCACTTGTTAACAGTCCTTACCTTTCTGCCTAACGAATGCTAATGCCAGAGGGCATTGGTACACAGAAGCATTTTACAACTGTGCTATCAATAATTGTGTAATCACGTAATCATGAAAATGGAGAGTGGGCTAGAAGCTGGCACATTCCTGGGTACTGCATATTTGATGGGTTCTGTGAACTGATTATGATGTAAAAAAACCCCCAAAACCAACTCACTTTCTCTTTATTAAAGTATTTTCTTTACTTGTAGAATTAATTTACATGTTCAGTCCAAAGGATTTGTTTCTGTATTGTTTATATACTAAGATACAGCCACCTACAGCTTGTTTGCTAAGTAAAGCAGGGATAAGGATATCCTCCTGCTACTGTTAGTCTTTTTTGGATTTTTTTTCCCAATTATTAATAGTTTGCCTTCTTTTCACAGCTTTGTATATGTCAAAAAACCCCAAACCACTGCAGCCCTGGAAGAACATTTTATATACTAGATTAAGCTCTGACTCTGCTATTAAAATGTATTTTAAGTTGTACAAACTGACCCCTTGCTCCTTCCCTGTGATACTTCTCACAAGGAGAACAAAGAAGGGGAAAAAATGAGCTTTTCTTACAAATGTGGCTGAGCAGATTCTTCGGGGGAAAAAAAGTGTTATTTATTCTGCTTCCTACAATGGCAGTGATTTCCACGTCTATCTGTGCTGGAGAAAAAAGACTAAGGAAATATTGGATGTGCCCATGCCTATTAAAAGAACTCAGTTCAAAGACGGCAAAAAAAAAAAAAAAATCAGAATTGCTGGGCTTCTTTTAATGAAAAGGAATGTAGAGAGTTTGGGTTTATGGTGCCTGTTATACCTGGGTCATTTACTTGGCTTGGCTGATGTACTTTGTACCCTACTAACACTAATCTACAGATGTCAACATACTGTAAACAAGGCTGAAGGAAGACCATGGGGAGACAAGTTTTTAAGCTTTTAATAATAAAGCCTTGAAAACTGTAAAATACTTCGCTATAAGCAAAACAAACAAGCCAAACCCACATAGGCAAATAGAAAACATACCCCAAAAAATTTTTAAAAAACCCCAAACCCAAGGGGTTTGATTGTTTCTCTTTAACTCCAGCCCATGCTCCGTCGCTCCAGTAACTTCCGAGCGGAGGGCGAAGAGCAGAGACCGCGGGCATTTCGGGTGATGCGATCGGTGAAGATTAACCCGCGAAGTCCTTCCTTTCCGCGAGGAAAGCCGCGGGGACAGCAGCAGCCCGAGCAGCGGCAGCAGCGCCGAGCCCCGCGCAGGATGCGGCCGCGCTCCGCCCGCGCTGCGCCGCCGCGCCTTGCCGCTGGGGGGAGTCGGGGCGCTTCCGAACGCGCTGCGCCGCGCCGCCGGGCGGGCGGGACGGGGGCGGAACGCGGCCCCGGGGCCGGGCGGTGCGGGCGGGACGGGCACGGAGCGGGACAGGACGGGACGGCATGGATGGGATGGGACGGGACAGGACGGGAGGGACGCGGCGCTGGCCGCCGTCACCGCGGCAACGCGGGCGGGAGCGGCGGGAGGAGGCCCCAGCGCCGCCCCGCCCGCGGGAGCCGCTCACCTGCCCGCACCGCGCCGCCCCCTCCGCGGGCCCGGCGCCCACCGTGCCCCGCAGCTGCGGTCGGCGTGTCCGCGGCGGAGGCTGGCGGAGCGCAGCGCCCTCCGCGGCTGCGGAAGGTCCGCCCGCGCCCCGCCGGGTCCCGCAGCGCTGCGGTGTGCGGGAACGGCGCTGCCGCGCTTCGCCCGCGGCGTGCGAGCCGAGCCCCGCCGCGGGGGGAGCGCGGGGAAGGAGTTCGCTGTTTCGGTGGAATTTCTCGGCACACTGTTTTTCGTGGCAGGCGGAAACTCGTCCGCACGCCGGTCCCGCGCAATGCCTGTCGCAGCATCCGGCGTTGAAATGGTTACCTTTAGCAGTGAGGCTGCACAGGAACCACTCCGAGTTCTTAGTAATTCAATTAGTCAGGTTTCCAGAAGGTGGGGTTGGGTATTTTTTTGGCATGGAGGAGGAGAAGCCCGGGACGACGCCTCCCTTCTCGTGTTGCAAGCCAATCAGGTCGAGGTGTTAAAAAAAAAAAAAAAAAGGAAAAAAAAAAAGGAAAAGAAAAAGGAAAAAAAAAGGAAAAAAAAAGGGAGAAAAAAAAAAAAAAGGCAATCTGTAAGCAAACAGCAGGCTGTGTCCTGACTGGCTGCGCCGGCAAATTCCCCCCCTTTCCCAAGTAAACTGCATGCAAAAATCCCACATGATCAAGCAGCAGCGCCCGTGCTTCGAGCTGGCTGCCTACACCTCCTCCTCGTCTTCATCCCTCACGCACACCGACGCCAGATCCCGCCTCGGACCCTCGCGTGTGCATGTATGTATGTGTGTATGTGTGCGTGTGTGTGTGTGCGTATGTGTGTGTGCGTGCGTACCTCGCTATACCGCGTATATATCTCTGCGGCTGCCTGGCGCACACACGCATGCACAGAGACAGCTCAGCACGCCAGGCTTCTAGCTTTTCCAGGTTGCTGATGTCGGATTTACACGCAGTGAAGGGACCGGTCATTGTAAAAAGGGGGCGTGACTGTTTAAAGATTTTTTTCCTCCCATAAAGCAATTTTTTTTTTTTTTCCAAAACTGACTTTTGCCCCTCCAATCCTCGTCGCTCTTTACGATCCCTCCCTGCCTGCCGCTGCATTCAAGTTTATTTATTTGCCTGCTGGCGTGGTATATTTTTCCTTGCTGCTTTTGCTGCTGCTTCAGAGGGAAAAGGGGAGCAGCTGTTGGGCAAGACCGAGAAGATCTGGGGTGGTTGGTTTTTTTTTTCCCCGATCTCCTTATGTAGTCATCTGAGGGGTGGATTCTTTTTCTCTCACCCCCTCCTTGCTCTTTCAAACTGTTTTGTCCTTCCGCAGAAGTTGATGTTCACGGGACTGGACCCTGCTTTATCTCAGAGAGGCTCCGGGAGGCTGAAGCAGGAGATTTCCGCACCTCGCCGTATCGCTCCATTCGTTCCACGAGCAGGAGAGGCCAGCCAAGACCAGCATCATCAGAGGAGTTTGCAGGCTTGATTTTGCACTTCTCCGAGATTTTGCTTTTCTCCACGCCCTCTCATAAACAATTTTTTTTTCTTCCATCTCCTTGGTTTCCACGCCGCTATATTTCTTGGATTGGCCGTCCTTTTTTTTTTTTTCTGCCCCCCCTCCCCCCGCCCTTTTTACTTGCCTTTTTTTTTTTTTTTTTTTTGCCTTTTTTTTTTTTTTTTTTTTCGCCTTTGCTGTTGCTCAGTCCTTGGTGCATCCACCGCCCAGGAACAGGAAGGACAAGAAAACCACTCCACAAAGTCTCCTTCAAGACACTCCGTGCTGCAGAACAGGCTCCTCAACTCCATCAGCGCAGCAAGCAAACTCCTCAGGGCTTTTGCTTCTTCCCCCCTTCCCCTCCCCTCCCCCCGCTTTTTTTTTTCCCCTCCTGTTTTTGTTTGTTGCTCATTTGCGGGGAGCGGAGGGCCAGAAAGGAAGACACAAACTTTGTACTTTGAGATCCGCGGGTACTTCTCGTCCCGCTCCCAGCCGGCGGCCTTTAATATATAGCCAGGACCCCCCGTGGGCTGCCAGGGGAACGATCTCCTTCCCCTCCTCCTCCCCGCTCTTCTCCCGCTCGCTCGCTCCTTCCATCCCCGCGCACTCGGGCCGTCAGCGCCGCCGGGGCCGCTCGCAGGAGGCGGAGGAAGGGCTGCTCTCGCCGCCCGCCGGTGTATGTCGTGCCGTGGGCTCCGTGCGGGACTCCCGGTGAATGAGCACCGCCCGCCGCTTGCTGCCGCCACCCGCCTCGGGCCCCACCACCCTCTGCCGGGGTGAGGCTTCCTGAGGGGCCGCGGATCGCGCTCCCCGCCGGCTGCCCGTCTGCGGCGCCAGGCGCCCTCCGCTCGCTGCGGCGCGGCACGCCGCGGAGCCCAGCGCCTCTGCTCCTCGCTTTTTATTTATTCCCCCCACAACTCCCGCGCCTCGGCTCGGTTCCGCCTGCCTTCCTCCCCATTATTTTTTTCTTTTCTTTTTTTTTTTTTTCCCCCCCCTCCCTCCTTCCCCGTTTC
This sequence comes from Acanthiza pusilla, assembly GCA_036630365.1. Lineage (NCBI taxonomy): Eukaryota > Metazoa > Chordata > Aves > Passeriformes > Acanthizidae > Acanthiza > Acanthiza pusilla. The sequence goes on along the minus strand of JAXCHO010000152.1, from coordinate 1,528,189 downwards.
TTTATTTTTCCCGCATCCCGCCTCGCCGCGCCGCCGGCCGGGCGCGATGCCGCACGTGGAGATGCTGCTGCTGGCGGCCGCGGCGCTGTGGGTGTGCGTGCGCGGCCAGGAGCCCGGCGCCAAGGCGGTGGCCGACCGCTACGCCGTCTACTGGAACAGCTCCAACCCCAGGTACGCGGGGCGGCCGCGGGCGCGCACCGGGCGGGGGGTCGGCGGGCAGGCGGGCGCGCAGCGGCGCTCCGGCGCCGGAGACTCGTGTCGAGGGACAGGAGAGGAAAACTTTTATTTTACGAAGGCTCAGGGCTGCAGGCACCGACGGTGGGGCGGGTGGCGGGGGTGATTTTCTCCTCTCCCCTCTCTCCTGCCTCCAAGGCTTCCCCGGGATCGGCCGCCGCCGGCCCGCGGGTGCCGGAGGGATGCGCTCCCGGCAGGGCATGGGCGCCCCTCGCCGCGGGGCAGCCCGCGCCCGCTGCCAGCCCTGCTCCGGGAGGGATGAGGGGCGCAGGTAGCGGCCCCCGGTGGTGCCCCGGAGGGTTCCTGCGGTAGCGGGGAGTCGGCCCCGGGCAGGGCTCTGCCACCCCGGCGGGATCTCCGCTGCACCCCGGGTTTTCGGGCGGCTTTGCCCGGCCGTGCCCTGCGCTGCCCGCCCGGCGGGGGGCTCTCCCGGGCGGGCTGGAGGTGAGGAAGCGAGGTAGGTACGCAGTCCCGGGCCGGGGTCTGCCGGTGCCGCCGGACACAGGACGGCAGTCGCCCGCGTCCCCACCGTCGGGGCCGAGCGGGGCTGGCGCAGTCGCCCTGCTCCCCTCGCTCCGGAGGGCTCCTGGCACCAGGCTCTGCGTGCAGCTCAGCACTGGAAAGGGAGGTTTCATTTAAATTTTTTTTTTTTTCTGGAGTTTTCCCTCATATTTAGCACCGGAAAATTTCAGTCCTGCTCCAAATGGTGTCCATGTGTAAATTTTTGCCTTGTTAAAGTGCTCATGGCCTGACTTACTTTTTTTTTTTTTTTTTTTTTTTTTTTTTTTTTTTTTTTTGGGTAAACCTGTCAGGCTAGTCTAAGTAAATTTGGGGACGTTTTATCTTAGGTTATCTCTTTTTTATGCTTCTGATACTGCTGTTTGGCTTGAGATTAGCACATTGATTTTTGTCACAGGTCATGTTTTTTAATAGGTCTGTGTTGCCTGCAGAAAACTCTTCTACTCGGTATTCCAGAGCAGGTTCAAAATAGGTGATGCAGAAGTTAACGGGCAGAATTTTCAAGTGCCCAGGGTTGGCTAGTTTGTCCAGCGCTTTAATACTGTGCTCCTGGTCACAACGCCTCAGCGATAAACAGTTGGCACAAAAAGCTTCAGACAAAGAAACAGAAACAATCATGTTTGGGAATGATAAGCATCTATGATTTTAAATGCCTCTCTCTACATTTTCCTCCTTCTACATGTGTTACTTGAAAAAAACTGCTCAAGAGTAAATAAGATGAAAAGTTACACCTCACATCACCCATCAAAGAACATATGTCCCGAAAAAATTACTTGTCTCTAAAAACCAGAGATTTTTTTTCTGTTGTTAGGCAAAATGAAATGTAACTGCTAGAAACAAAAAATGAAGTAATATCCTCAAATCCCACTGGGCAAAAGGCGGATCATCAAAATAAATAGGTTTGACTAAATGCGCACATTGCTGGTATAACAGTTAAAATCCATAAAAAATAGCCTTAGATTCAAGATTTTTCACTTCTGCTGTCTTATGTGTGATGAGCTTACAAAATAACTATGTAGGTAAAGACAGTTGAAGGTACAAGCAGTGCTTACCTAGTCGGTAGGTATTATACATTGAACTGTATTTACAAGAAATCCAGTAAATTGAATCACACTTTATGTGATCTCATTATTAATGGAATGTCTTATTAATCCAACACGAAACATGAGCAGACTGCAAAGAAAACTTAGTTTGGTTATTCTTCCAAACAGTAGAGGAAGAGTTAATTTTAAGATGTTTCTAAACCTTCTGTTTTAAAAACAAACATTTCTCCTTGTCTTTAGATACTACTGCTCTCTCACAATGGATGTATCTACTAGGACATGTCATGTTTATTTGTGAGTTAAAAATATGAGAAAGAGCAGGGTGCAGATTCTCCTTTGTTTTATACAGTGTACTAGTTGGTGTGTGCTTTCCAAGTAACAGAAAAACAGGCAAACACCTGAATGGTAGGTGGAAGAGACCCAAAGAAAAGAAAGCACTTCTCTTTTGAATTCATTTTGGCAGAACCTAAGCTGAAGGCAAAATTGTCTTTGGATATCAGAATTTTTAGAACAGTTAACAATGTTGCAGGAATAACTCTGCAGTGTTTTATTTGCATCCAGAGGCACACTCAGGAGATGAACTCATGTAGAAGTAAGTAGAGATGCTTACTTGGTGATAACTATTTGAAATTAGAAGACAAAATATACTGTCATTCTTTAAACACAAATCCACCATTGTGATTTAGCTTACTTCTTTATTGTATTTATTCAGAATTAAAAAACTACCATAGAACTAATTAATTCCTTTTAAAGAAATGAAATATTGATCATCTTAATAAAGGCACTCTAAATTAAGGTTTCATTTAAACTTTGAAGAATTTAATAATGATTGCCTTTCCTTCAGATTTGATGGTTTAATTTTTATTGTTGTTAGACTCCAGCAACTTACTGAAATACGTAAAGATCTCATTCTTGTTGAAAGACATACTAGCAAATTGTTGAGTGGCCCAGTTGATAAGAGCTCCTGGTGTGAACAATGTTTGGTAAATAAAAAAATCGTGGGAGTCTATTAGCAAAATGCATATTACATTGCTTGGTTAGTTGCCAAAGTTCTGCTAAAACAATTAGAAAATGTTGTAGGGTCATTACTGACAGCATGTATGAGTAACAAAGTTGGGTATTCTTACAGAGTCAACGCAATTTCTCAGAAATGGTTAAAATACTGGGGTGCCTTACTTTTCTTCTGTGTTTAATTACCAGCATACACCTACCATAAATGCTGTAGTCCTGATTCCAAGTGAGGATATACTTAGGTGTCAAGATTTTGAACAATAAATAAAGTAACTTTTAAAAATATTTTTTCTTTTTTTTTTTTTTTTTTTTTTTTTGGATGGGAAAGGAATCCTCAACTCCAAAATGGGATTTCTTTTATTTGTTTATTTATGTAGGCTTAGAATTAAGTGTACATGAATTCTAACTGTCGCCTTAAAGTGCATTAGTCTTTCAGTACTGTTTGCGTGTATGTTCTTATATGGGACAGCAGACTATTATCATCAGGGAATATTATTCTGAATACAATGTTCAGTTTCAGAATGGAGCATATTAATTTAATCCTGATTAATAGTGTCCTTTTAATTAGAATTCAGACCGAACATTGTGTACCAGGGCCAAATTTTGAAGCGGTCTGCTTGCTTAGTTTGTGCTACTGTTTTTAATCTTGTCACAGTTCGAGCTGAACTACTTGTAATTATTGCTATGTTTTTCTGCTTGCCAGGAGTATGCTTTAAGATTGTGGTTTATATTTAGGTATTTCCCTCTAAGTTGTTTCAGTGTCAGGTTATGTAGCTTCATAAATTGTTAGTTAGTTTCAGGGTGGTTAAAGATACTTGCATTGCAAGTCTAGTTTCTGGTCATACATTGAGGCCATAGCTTGTAGCCTCATGAAAGCAAATATTTTTTATTTAGGACTATTATTAAGTTTGGCTGCATCTTATATAAGAAAATGGTACATAAAATCCATTAAAGAATTATAAAGACATAGGATGCTGATATATTTTCTCTTAGTGTATTTATGTGGATAGCAAAATCAAGAAATCAGATAATTAGAGAATTTAGGTACTGAAAAATTATTTCAACTTCAACTGGTGATTTCCCATAATTAAACTGAATACCAGAGTTTGGTCAGTATTGCTAGGGGTTGGTTTTCTAAAAGACAGATATTTGGGAGCACTGAACAGAAAAGTGAGTGGGTACTTCTGAAAATTCTATGCATAGACCAGAATTTCACAACCTGGATTTTTCAGCCTAAGTGGGTTTCGTAGCTGAGTATTTAGGCACTGTTTCAGAAAAGCATCTAACTTCTTTGAACTCAGTCCTTACACACCTAAGTTCTGCTGCAGTTGTGTGGGTGGACAGATGCGTGCTTAAGCGCCTCTCTGGGGCAGCCAAATTCACAGATTTAGTTTTGAGAAGCTCTGGACGTGGCAACTCAGGCACACCTGGCACTCCTCGGAGCACACTCACGAGCTGGAGGGATGTCTGAGTGTTCTGCCATCTGCGTGTATGTGTTTGTGGATTTCACCATGGCATGTTGGTTGTATGTGCTGAGGTCACGTGGCTGGTTTTTTGTTGGGTTTGTCTTGTTTGTGTTCTATATAGACGTGTGGAGTTGAGGGAAGCCGTGCAGAAATGGCTGGAATAGGAAGAAAGCAGTTACGCATGTTAAGAACAGTTAAGAAGTTGGGGATGAAGAAGGGTAAAGTCAAGGCATTTACTTTGATGTTGGTACTATGAGTAAGTTTCATATGTCAAGGGAAGCACAGGAGCATAAGTACTTGGGGTATACATACTCATACACATATATAAACCTATTTTGAAACAGCATAGCTTGCATTTTGGGAGCATTTTATCCAGCAGCTTGCTCTGGGAGCTGAAGAAATCTCTGACTGGTTCCTTGTAATTAAAAGATCAGTATTAGAGCCTTCAATTCTTTACACCTACTTTCTCTGCTTTTAACAGTTTCATTAAAACCTTGTGTCTCCAAAAGAACATTGGTGTTTATTTTAAAAGTGGGTGTTTGAAAGAGTTTGAAACCTTCTATGGAAAAACTGCACAAAGAACAATAGTTTCACTGGCTTCCACCTTTGTATGAAAGGCACCTTGTTAAGTGGTACATGATCTTCATGAAATGCTTCTTATTAAATCTTTTCCAAGTGCACGTAGTCGGGATGCTTCATTGCATTCTTTCTTCCAGCCCTATATGGTTTTTGAGAGGGACAGATAAAGATGAGCCTTCCTTTCTCTCCCCTGTTGCTATGATCCCAGCAATCTACCACTTCATGCTAGGCTGAGGAAATGAATGAATGCAATTCGTTTTTCAGGAGTCGTGGTCATTGTATTTGTATGGAGAGGCATATGTAATGTATATGGCATATATAATGAAAATATGTATGCATTTCAATGTTTGTATATCTGTATATACACATATATATACACGTATGTGTGTACATATGCATTGAAGTGTGTCATTAGGTGGTGATGTGGTATAGAGTATATCATGAATGTTGTGTGATGAAAAAAAATCTGAAAGTGAATTTTTTTAACTGATGAACTCTTAAGTGTTTAGAAAGTGAATGGAATTTCCATCAAGTTTCCAGGTCTAATCTTCCAGCTAAGGTATTTTGTGTTAAAGTTCAAAGTAGTAATAAAAGAATTATTTGCAGATTCTGTGTTTTAGTTCTTGGCTGTCTTCCCAGTTTGCTGTTTCTTCACACGCTGGTAGTTCCCGGGTCAGGAGGTGGGCAGGTAGATAAGCCAGCTCTCGGGCACACCGATCTGAAATGAAACAGACAAGATTACATGAGTGAGCCTTGAGAACTCTCTGGGCTTATTTGGAGTGCCTTGTGACTTCTTCTTCCAAAACCAGTCTGTTGCTGGGCAGAGGACTTGCAGCATTGTTGAAATAGCAGACTTCCAAGAAAACACGTAGAGAAAGTTGGTCGCTGGGAACAGCTCAGAGAAGATGCTAAAAAAGACACAATCTTTCCTGGAGAAACCATGAGTAGACCGTAGTTTGTCCACGCCTATGAGATGTGCCTCCTTTGCTTTGGCTTACTGTTTTTCAATTAATTTTTTTAAAAATGCAAATAGAAGTATTTTAGATGTGCGGTTTTCTTCCAATAATTACTCTTTGCTCTGCTACCCAGTTCTGAGCATTGTTTTTAAAAAACATCTTTAGTCTCATGATTAACCTAATATTCCAGTTTTCCTGAATGGTCTGATTCACTTTTGAGAATAAAGGGCCCTGTTTTGTTTAAGTTTTGTTGCACTTGTGCTTAAAATTTAGTCAGTCAGCAGCACACCAACATAATGAAATGAAAACATTTGGTTTGAAATAAACAGACACGTTATTGAAATTGCATTCTGGTAGTATTACAGTTATTATGAGTAAGCCATACTGTAAGGTACTTCAGCACAGCTGAATGGAAGAATAGAATCATTCACGCATTAGAAGTTTCCTTGCATTTTTGCACTTTCCCTATTCACTGTAGTCTCTCCAAGCTAGATTATGGTTGAGCTCATTTAAAATGGTGGGTATTATTTTATAGTGTGCAAACATGTATACATACCCGAAATCCTCTTTTTTTTAGGAAACTGAGCCCAGATTCTTACATTACAGAAGCACAAATTCCCATTCCTACACATTTTTAAAAATAATTTGTGTTAAAATGAAGTATTTGAAAATACGTGTAAAAGAAAAGCAGTTCTGGGAGATTTGAGATTGTATTTCTCCACCACAGAGCACCAGAATTTCCAGTAAAATTTCCAATATATTTATATTATATGTATATATTTAATCTGGGGAAGCATCCTTCATATTCTGCTATTGACAGGTTGATGACAATACATTGTTAGATCCTAGTTTTATGAAAAAAATGAGATTTTCCACCATGTAGAGACATAGTTTGGTGTCCATGTTCTGTTACCTGGTATGCAAAGAGCTTTATGGCCATTTTTCTGTTTAAATGCATGACCAGTAAAAATGGTGTCAAAAGAAAAATCAGCTAACGAGAAGATGCACAAGAGCCCTGTTAATTAGCAAGATCTGCTTGAATCGCTAGTACCAATTAAAGCAAATTATTCAGGTTCTGCAATTTTTACTTGAAAATTACAATGCTTATTGTCACTTGCATTATAATCTAGCGGAAGAGTTTACCTATCCATGCTGACATATTGCGTGGAAAAAAGGACCTTAGACTCACAAAACCTGTAAGTACAGTATTAGTTATTTTTCATGTTCATTTTCTTTTCCGTCATTGGATCAGCATGTTAAACTGCACTACAGCAGTATCTACAGTAAGAAATCCTAGTTCACATTTATCACTGAGTAACTGTTTTTTGTTTGTTTTCTGTTTGTTTTCATCACACTTTTGAAGAACCATCTCATTTGATAGGCACCATCTTTAGGTTTTGATTACAGTGATGAAAGGATGCAGAGTGTAGAGAAGAAGTGATTTGTTTGTGAATCAGCTGGTGAGGCAGAAAAAAAAAGGGGGTATGAGATATATTCACTTTGACGCTGGTCACCCTCTGCTAAAATGTATTTGTTTCATTCTGAAAGATAAAATTTGGACTCGTGACATTTAAAAGGATGCGTGTTTTGACAGAATATTTTTTGTGCCATAATTAATGTTTGCTGTGGAGCATTGACCTTCTTTATCCATTAAAATAATATAATACTTCCTCCCTTTCTCATGGTGTGAGTTGTTCATCAGTAGTGGTTGAGCTCTGCAGCCGTTCCCTGGTGGGTAGCAATGAAGCACTACCTTTTTGCTTCTGTGGACTTCAAAGCAGTATTTTTCATATTCATATTACAATTCAGGAGAATTTCCTTCTCTCTACAGACATTCAAATCACATTATCTTATCATACAGGGACTTGCTAAGAAATATATAAATATTTTTATTGTAATGCTATTACTGTACGTAGGATCTTTTGTTTCAATTTTTACTTTGAATTTGTTTCAAATTTGTAAATAAATTTGAGTATCTTTTCTCAGCCTGTGCCTTTGAAACTGGAGCTGATTACATTCTAAATAATTTAATCAAAACTAAATGAAAAAATCCCCCAAATCTCATAAAGTCTAGTATTTTGTTAGTTTTGTAGTGCTGTATAAATAAAATACAGATTTTCTTTTTCTTTTTTTTTTTTTTTTTGTGAGGAGATGTAAAAAAAGCAAGTATTTTATTTTACTTACTGCTAATTTTGATGATGATCTTTGTAGCATAGTTGTCAGTCTTCAATGCTAATTCATCAGCATTAGGTAAGGACTTCTAGCAGCTTTAATGATGTTGGGTCTCCTGCAATTGTTAAAAGTTGTTGCAAGAAAATTTACCAATTAATGCTGTTAATGAGCAGGAAAAACAGCTGCATTGGGTTTTTGTTTGGTGGTTGTGTTTTTTTTCCCCCCCCACTTTATTTGATGTCTAATCAGATTTTTCAAAAAATAGTTATGTATTCATACAGACAGGCAGGGCATTTGGTGAGCAGAAGTTAACAAAGTAGGAGCTATCAATCCTGCTCTCTTTCCTATTGTTTCCAGAAAAGAAGGAAATAAAGAGAGACTCTGGAATTTGAAAGTATTGACCTTCTGACATGCACACACAGCATGGTCATTGCACTGGCACACAAAGTGCCTTAAGCCACCATAATGGCAAACTGCATTTTTGAAGTCACTGATATGAGAGCCAGCTGGATGGGGGATGGACAGCCAACAGTGATTCTGCAGCTATTTGTAAGTTACCACTTTAGAGCCAGACAGCTTCACTTTTATATTCCCAAACTTACCACTTTGGAATAATGTTGCTTTGTTCAGCTTAGCCAGGGATTTGTGACTGCTACATAGACTTAGAACCGTTTGGTCCAGAATTGTGTGGTCATTCTTCATAGAAAATCTGCTTCACAGAGTAATTTCATTCATCTGGGCGTGGGGGAGGGATGAGAAACAGTGAAGGAACATTCAGATATAGCATTCTTCAAGGAAATTGCGCATCCACATTAGCTAGTCGCTTTTTAAAGCTTTTTAAAGATAAAGGCAGAGATTTGGATCAAGCAGTTAAAAGCCAATTCAGAGCAATGTCTTAAGTCTACGTGTGATCTCTTGGATAGGCTCTCTATGTATAGTCTGGAAAAGTTCTAATATTTTATGTACTGCAACAGCGCTTACCCCTGGCCCATGTATTTATTTATTTATTTATTATTTGTTTACAGTTATTGCTCCAATACACTTTTACATCTTTTTGCAGTTCACTTGGGACTTAGTTTATTAAAAATTAGTGATCCATCACTAAGTGGGGTACAGTACAAATACTGGTGCTCCCAAAAGGGAGTTTTTGTGCCAAACCAAAAGAAATAATAGGGATACAAAAGCTGCCAAAAAGCGTGTCTCCCAATTGCTAATTAATCAGGCGAAAAAGCACCTCAGCAACTACAGCTGAATGTGGAACAGTTTATTGTAAATACTGAATAAAGATATGTTAAGAGGGCATAGCATTTCTTTGTTTGTAACTATGTGTAATTAAAAAAAAAAAGTTGACTATGTGCTGGAGTCAGTGGGGATTTCTTTTATGTTGATGGCATTGTCAGTGGATAGACCTCTTTCAGAAAACTTCATGCTACTAACAAAAAACCATTTTGTTGATTTTTTTTGGTGTATTTCTGTCTGTTTGTGGTAATTAATAATAATATCTCTAAACAATAACCAAGGTTTTAGGAAAGATGTTTTAAAAAACTTCTATCTTCAGCAATCTGGATTACAAGGTATGATAGAAAAAGAGCCATTGCTGTGAATATCTGGTATCCAAAGCTGCCAATCACTTTTGGCACAGCTCCCATCATGGTCGCTGTGCCCATAATTAAATGCCTGTCATTAGTGTATTTTTCCATAACATTTACAATGGAAAAGGCAAGGGGTCCTTGCAGAGCTATGGCTGTCAGGGGAACAATAAAAACTAATTACACACTCCGCTGTCACCATTGTCAGCTCTGCTTTTGGGGGCAAAGAACATGGGAAGTGTGTGCCTAATAATTATATATATATTATATATATAGATACATAAAATTATATATATGTGTATATATACAATGGCCAATTGGGGAAATTCAGTCCTACTGAAGTCACATTTACTTGGAAGATTATTATCCTTTATTCAAAAGATTTTAATTCTAGGGTTATATTTGTCCCTTCACTTATGCCCAAGTTGCATACACTTTTCCTTCTCCTTTTGAGCCACATTTGCCTTTCTCTCATTCTGTCTTGCACACTTTCTGTTGAACTGAGCTTTCCAATAAAATTGCTGTGATCAAGGCCAGTATTTGTCTGCATTTATTAAATGGGTGGAAATCATCTTTTGTATGCTTTTGCTTGTGCCTTGCATAGTAAACTGGATTAGAAAAAAGCTGAATGAAAGCAGCTAGTTTGCGTGTCCACGTTTTTTTCAGTTTCCAGCCCATAGTGTGTGGGTTATCCTAAGCAAAATCAGGCTAAGATTTTGGTGTACTGCAATAGTGACTTCAGTGAAATGTGTGCGTGTTTCATTTATCCATGCACACACATTTCCAAATGTAAGCATAAGTGCATAATTGTGGTGTGAATTATCTTAAACGCTGTTCTTAAAGACACTGAAAGAGTGAAGTTGTGCCTTCAGAGTAATATTTACTAATTTTTTTTTGCAGCCTGTAAAATGAGCAATTTATTATTTTTAGGCATTTTTTTTGCCACTGATTTAAAAATAATATATCCTCAAAACCAGACTTTTGAATATATTTAGGTACCAAGAGTTATAGACAGCAGCCATATGGGATTTTTGAGACTGCCTGGTGCCTAACTGTCTTAGATTTTATTTCAGCTTTTTTGCACATGTAGTTTCTCAAATACCTTCCAAAAAAATGGTCCCTTAAAGTTGATTAAGGAAAATTGTTTAAATAAATACCCTAGTTTTTAAAAGCAGCGGGAGTCAGTAGGAGCTGATGGGTAGAAATGAGGAATGGAAGTCTATCTATTTATTTGTACTGTATGCCTTGACAAACATTGCAAGGTGTGATTTTAAAAATTTTTCTTTCAATACGCTGTCTATTGTTCGATTTTTATTGCGGTATTTTTGGAGGTATTTATGTCCAACTTATTAATGCAAAAAAGATTCTTGAACTACTTTGGATGGGAGTTGATTTAGGTACTGTATTGATGATTTTATGGTGTGGTGCTCCTGAGGATGAGTTTCAGTAGTTAGGCTTGCCAGTTTTTTTGTTTTTAGTGAGGGCATGCAATCTCATGCATGTGAATCGAGTCTAGTTGAGGGGACTGTAGAACCCTGGGGGTCTTTTTCTGGTTGGGTTCAAACAAGTTCTAGACTAAAATTTTTTTGAACGGTTTTTGCAGAGTTGGGATCTCGACCTTTGGGAAGAGAAGAGGGTAAAAGCAAATCTGGTTGAATGTGTAGTGTTGTGCTGTCAGCTTTTTCAAAAGTGAGAATTGTTTTATTGTATGTGATTAGCAGATAGGCATTAGTGAAACTCTTGAGGTGTTGAATGCCCTATATAGTGTAGCATGGTTTGGTAGGTTCCAAAACCAGAAAAAAAAAAAACCAGTTTAAGATCATGAAGGTAAAATGAATCAGATAGAGTAGTACACCACTGGGATACAGTATTGTGTTTTCCAAATCACTATATCCAATATACTGCTCTCTTCTTGGTGAGACACTCCTTAAAGACCAAGTGGGTTTTGTCGGTGCCCAAATAGGATGGAATGATTTCCTCACTGAAATAACTAAACCACTGTGTTCAGGAAAGAAGTCTCTGTTTTCTAGAAATTAGAATAATAGTCTTCTACGAAAGAGAAGTCCCTGGAGAATGCAACTTCTCCTTGTAAATGTAAAGTCTTTTAATATATAAACCACGTAATTTAGTACCTATTTACCAAAACGATGAGCAGTTATTCCTGTTGTGTGGTATGTCCCTGTAGTTTGGGATTGCTGAGAATGCAATTTTCATTTAACAGAGTATCAAGTATTACATTTTTCTTGGTTTCCAGTGGACTTGCTCTTGTCTAAGAGCCGTGAGACAGAACATGATGAGACGAAGACATACCTTTAAGGAAATGTGTCCCTTGTTAAATTTGAGAAAATGCATATTGATGAAATAAACTTCTTTTCCGTAAAATGGAGTCTTGCAAAAAATTCCAATTCTAATTTTTAAACTGTATGTTGTACATGTTTGAAATTTGATCGTGTTTTGTTGTCTCTGTGCTGGCAGATCCAGTTGTAAGACATGGGGTCCAGTTTAATATTACTTGCATGTATTTGTAGTGAGCTGTGTGCAAAGCTTCCGGAAATCTTGGAAAATATTTTGTGTTGATTTTTAAATTACATTTCAAAAGTGTCTTGTGAATGTTTAATAACTTTTTGTGTTAATTCACAATGGCTGTAAAGGAATGCATTTGAGGAGATAGTTTTTTTGAGGAGCTTACATCTTAAAAAGTCCTCAGACGAACTACCTTTAGAAACAATAGTAAGAACACTTTCTGCAGAGCATGATCATTTTGTAATACTCATAATAGCATAATCCTCACTTAAAAACATGACATATAAATCAGTCTCTAAAAATTTCTATTGTAGATGGGAACTTCATTAGCAGAAGGGTTGAGGGTTTTGAGAGTATAAGGAGATTCTTCATTGAAATAAAAACAAAATAAAAGGAATGTTGTTATTTGTAGTATCTTTAATCAAGGTGGTATGAAATTTCTCATTAAGGTTAAGATTCACATTATCATAACAAGTGACAGTGTGGGTGAAGAAGGAAAATTAATTACAGAGGTAGATCATACTTGCATCTCATTATATCATGGCTATTCACTGCATTCAAATTCCAAGCAAACCCTTTCTCTGTATCTCAATTATACAAAACTTGCAAAGAACACTTTATGAGGAGAATCTCCATATTTGCTGCTTCTACTCCAAAGCATGATAGTTAGCTTTTAAATAAAAGTTTTTTTAGTGATTTACAGCATCACTTTATTATTACTTTTTCAGATCCTGTGTCTGACTGAACTACATTTTATAGCTTACTGTAAAAAGAAATCTCCGTTTTCCATTTTCCATACTAGCTGTCTTGATTTAGTGCTCGTATAATGGCCTTCTTCAGAACAAAGCACTTGGAAGACTTTCCTAAGCACTTAATTTTAGGTGTGGAGTTTGGAGGTAATGTATTTTTACTGATGAAAGCAATTTTGCCTTTGTAACTTCTCTGAGTGAATCAGATCATTGCAATGCCCAATTAAGGTTTCTGCACTAGTTTTTTTTTTATGTATGACAGAGGAATAGTTGCTTCTTCTTTGTGTTTGCACGCTTATTTACTTCATAATGCTAGTATAGTGGATGCCCACAAGACTAAATTTTTAGATTAGGCTTAGTATCAGGTAGGTTTAATCCCGTCTTCCTGAGTTTACAGTTTTCTTTCAGATTCAATCCCATACTTAAGACAAAATGTTTTCTGCATTCCACAATGTAATGGATATGTCAGAGACAAACAGAGCCCTTGCAGTGTCTTAGTCCCAAAAGTATGTGGTGGACCCAGGTGAAAAGGTTCTGTGGTTTTCAGTTAAATGTGCTAGAGATTAGTACTGTTACTTGTGATTCCTGTTAGGGACAGATTTATTATTGGTTTTGGTCTGAGAAGCACTCCCATGTTTGAGAAGGAAGAGAAATACTAATTTTTTTATTTTTTTTAAGATGAATTCATAAGTTTTAAGAAGAACATTTCCTGCACTCTCAGCTACTGTAGTTGGCATCACTGCAGTAATGCTTTTATTTAAATAATGTATCAGAGGAAGGAATGTTGTTTACACAAATACTGCTTGCCAGTTGAGAAACTATCTCATTAATACAGCATATCCTGATTTATGATAAAATGGGATAACTAATTACCTGTTCTGCAGTGTTCCCTTAACAAGTGATTGGGAATAAACTCTTAAGTGGTATTCTGCCATATTTATCTAATGAACGTAAGGTAAAAGAAATGGCATGGAAGCATACTCTGACCAGATGCTGTGCTCTATTTGCATGAAATTCCCATTGAGTTTACTGAATCACGGCGGATGTTCTTGTATTTTTTTAAGTTGTAGTAATAAAGGAGAATGAAGTAAGTATGAACTCTTCAGTTCAATTCACTATGCCTCGTTCCCTTTGTTTTATTCCTCTCTAAATTTCAAAAACATTACTGGTAATTCTAAGATGTTTTGAAAAATGGAAATGATTAAATCTCTCTAAAAATTTTTACCTTGTGTTTTCATTTACCACTTCTGCAAAGCCCATTGATTTTGCCTCTTGTTTCGGTTGTTGTTTACTGAATGTTTACTCCTCATCAAAGCATCGATTTTGAGCATAGTTACATATTTATTTTGCAAAACTTATTTATCCATGTACTGATTAAAATTTTCACCCTGCATATGAGGTTAGGAGAAGGTTATATAAAAGATGGGTAAGAAGTTTGTTACAAATTGAACATGGTATAAAAGTGCCCTTACTTATTTGAGATTTGGAAGCCTCATACATTTATTATTCTGAATTCTGTTTTGTAAAGAAGGATTACTTAGTTACTTAGGAGTCTTGCCTCTTTTGTAGGTGTGTTTGTGATTTCCTTTAATCGTACTGTTTTTTTAAATATATTCTTGATGCGTATAAACTTTCCTGCATTTCCTTAAAGTGAGACGAGTGGAATTGGAAATTCCATCTGATGTTGACAAATTTTTAAAATCAAACAAATGCCATGATGATAATGCAGCATGCTCAAATGAAGCAGCTTGAACAATCAAAACTTCATGCATCTGAAAATTGAACATGCAAGGTGGAAAGATGCATCTGTTTTGCTGTTGATGTCCTTTAACCACAGGGCTGACATAAAATGGGTTTTTTCAAAAGATCCTGACACATCTGAAGCTAAAGCTGTAATTTTTCCTGTTTTAACAGTAGCTTGTCAGACTCTTTGACTCAAAACTTTCAGTGGAATCTAACATGAGAGAGCATGTTGAGACAGGACTCCAACCACTCTAAACAAAAAATCATATGGCTGCCTTTCAGTTTGAACAGGTAAATTATGATTGTCAGTCCAATTGTATTTTACTGCCAGAAATGTGATTTTTGGGAGGAGGATTTTTTTTTTTTGTATAATGTGGATTGTTGTGAAAAGAGAAGAAGCTAAAGAAGAAAGGTGGGGGGAGAGTCTCTAAATTGCAACCTCAGTTTTCCGCCAGGGCACGCCTTTGATTTTGTTGGTTTTGCTGCAGTTCTGCAGGCTTCTAGAAATGGGTGAATACTTCTACGGAAGTGTGGATGCAATGCAAAAAGAAAAATAATTCTGAAATTTTAGTGGGAAAAAAAAAAGTTTATTTAAAAACATTTAAGTGTGTCAATATGTGTGAAGCCATCAATTTTTTTGGATGTAAGTATTTGCATCTCACATGTGACTGTGATCCTTACTGTGAAAAAAGAGAGTTCTTAACCCTTTTTTCTGTCTTTGTTTGCTTGATAAGCCAAAAATATGTTTCTTATGGTTTTTAAACTTCAAGATGTTGTATCTGTGGAAAAGGATGCATTGCTATAATCTATGGTCACGCTGTAGTTTGTGGTCATGCTGTGACCCAGGTGTTTTAAAGAGAATAAGAGCTTTAGATAGCTGATGAGGTGGGGTTTCTTTGCAAACTTCATTTACTTGCATCAGTTTAAATAGATTTGCATGTAGTAGCTGTTTGATGTGTGGTTTTCAAACTTCGCTAATCAGCTTTAAAGGAAAAACTACTTTCCTAATTATAAGTGGCCAATTACTCTTCAAACATGAGGTTTTGTATTGTAGAGTGTCCTTTTATCTTTCCTGTTCCCCTTCCTTTTTTCTTTTCTTCTTTTTGTTCTGTGACCATGAGTATTTCCAAGAAAAAATATTTTTGTTTGTAATCTGTTTATCCTTTTAATTTAACCTTGTTAGAATAAAATCAGGGAAGGTCTAGGGGTTCCCAACGAGTGTGTTCTGCCTGGAAGGAGCCATGAGACTGTGGCTTGAAGCTGCAGTAAATATTGATTGGGTCCCAGAGCGGAGCCTTGCTCAAAGCTCACTCTGAAGACTTGAAAGGCGCCTATTGTTCCTTCTTAGTCAGTACTCCATAGCCAAGGCTAAAGTATGCAAGTGTTAGGAGAAGAAGAAAGGCAGTGGGGGAAATTAAACAGTGAACACAGCTGAAGGCGTCACTGCTCAGCGCTGAGGGAAGGGAAGCCTCCAGCAGAAAAGGGGCTAAGACTTGATGTGGCTTGCATAAAGCTTTGCAGAGGTGGAGCGTCCAAAACCATCCTCTTTCTGTGTAAGGTGCTGGATGAACACAGCTGTAATATCACTTAGGTGAGATGTGGAGAAGGGGGACAAACTTTTTGCTTTGAGGGATGGTGCCTCCCAAAAATTCTGCAATTCTTTGTGAAGGAGTAAGCAATAAAGGTGGATTATTGGGCAGCTCTTGCTGCCTCACAGTTTGAGGCTCTAATCAAAGCAGTGATGGATGAAATATTTTGGAGAGTTTAACCACTGCTGTTCTGTTCTGCGTAGCCACTGCTTGGCTGTGCAGAAGAAAAGCAAAATGCAGAGGATGTGGTCTAATTAGGCTACCACTTTTCATTAATTCATTTGGAAATGCAGCTTGGCAATAAAACACAGACTGCAGATTGTTGTACTTTCTTTGGCCAGTCCATCCTCCTTGGAGAAGCTTCTGCCAGCCACTGCCAGGTGGGTGACAGACCCCTTCTTTAAGGTGCTGTGGGGAGCTGTCTGATCTGTTTGTACTTTCCTGTCTCCTTTCTGTTTTCCTTAGAAGCATTTTTTTCCTAAGTTCCTTTAAAATTCTTGTTTGCCAGGATATTTCACCTCATTATTGGATGAGTACTTACGTTGAGTGGGCGGGTGGTGCAGCCTACTACATTACATTCACCTGAACTGAATCTCTGTATGCATATAGATCCCTGACTTGCTGTGATGAAAGTGGAATTCATCTCGCCAGGCTTCCTAGCTCTCTCCCTCCCTTCATGCCCAAGAAAAGCTTTCAAAGAAAAAATAGGATTAGCATTGTACCTGCTGCCAGTCTTTAAAAAAAAAAAAAAATCTATTCCTGCTGATTAATTTTTACTTCTAGATCGGTGCTCCTTAAATATGATGAAAGAGATGTCTCACGCATTTCACAATGGTCACCTGCCCTCCTCCCTTTCTATTTTGTCTCAGTTATGTTCTCCATTCCATCCTCTCCTTCAGTCTAGATGATGTAAGGAAACTTCAAAGGACCCATGACCTCCTTTTATTACAACTTGCAAGACAAAGCCTTGCCCTCTGCGTTTCAGACTACGGAAATGACAGTGTATCTATCTCATTATTGTAAAGCATATTGGGATATTTTGAATATGAAAGGAGCCATATAAAAGCAAATTCTGTTTACTTCACCTCAGATGGGAATAGGATTGTCTTGTTACTGCACTAGTCCTTTATCTGGGAAGAAGTGCTTGACAGTGTGCTAATAACAACGAGTCTGCACTGTGTTTTGCTTGCACCCTCTAGCAGCACTGTAACAAACCCAGTCTCCATGGGTGGGGTAGGAGAAATCGAGACAAGGATGATGGGAATTACCTAAAGTATAAAAATACTGTTGATGGGAAACTTGATGTTCAGTGCTTTAAACGTAGCAAAAGCATTGTTTTTCAAATTGATAGGGAGCAGTAGTATTTCAAAGTGAGAAAAGATGACTTTTGATAGTTAGGTGACACATTATTGTAAACTGCTGTGGAAAAATGTGACTGAAATTTTAGTTTACCTGAACTTTATCAGAGATTGGCTTACTTGGTGTCTTGAATGTTTGAAGGTATAAAATCTGTTTGGTTGAAGTACTGTGTCATCACCCCACCCACCATTTTTCTCCTTTTTTTCCCTAATGAGAAGCATACCCTATGTAAATATTATATGCTGATAGTCAGATCCTGTTTGGGGTCCTTTATCTGTTTCGAAGACAGAAATGTGGACTTGAGGCATATGTAGTTATGATACAAAAGAGGAAGGTTTATGATTATTTTTTATGCAGTGAATCTGTGTTCCCTCGAACCAGTATTTTAAACACTTAACAAATCTTGTTTTCCAGTTATAACCATTTCTTAGGTTTTATTCCGTCTCGGATTATAAAGCAACAGCTGAAAAAATATATGTTACTGAAAAGCACTGCATCACAAACACCAACTTGAAAAAGTAAAACATCATTAAAATGAATTTTTGTGTATGCCGCAAATGCAAAGTGACTTTCAGTACAGCCCGTATAAGGAAACAAGTAAGGCCCTTGTCTGGGCCACTTTTCTTTCCTTTTGTATTTTTTTTTTTTAAATACTGTTCTCATTCGGGTTTATGCCTCCCTTCCTCATCTACCACAAAAAATTTCAATACTGTGATCGATACTTTACAGACACAGAGAATTCTCTCTTTACAGAGAATTCAGAGTTACTGCCTCTGCAACAATCAGAACAATTCACTGTTCCATAAGCCACAAGATCTTTATTTAACCTTAAAGCATGTGTGTATGGCCGACTGTAAAAGTCTGTATTTTGGAATGGTTTATTGTTAACCTAGTAAAATTACATATTGTTTCTTTGTACTTGCCAAATTAACTATTCTAAATGACATTAATTTGTGAATTGACTGGCATTTACTAAAATAGAATGACCAATCAAAGTACTTACGTGATGGTTTTTTCTGTCTCACGCTGAAAGGAAAAATCAAAATGGTGTTCCCTCACTGCTCTAGCTGAAATTTCAACTGCTACCATGAGTTTTCTGGAAAGGTTATAAGTCTCACATTTTTGGTCTCTGCAACACTGTGTTTTCCTTACAGCTCCATAAAGCAGCTTTATTTTTTACACTAGCATTCTAACCAGCTGTTTGCCCATTTTAGTGGAAGTTGGTTTGAAAAACATGTAGTTATTGGTACTTACTATTGTACCCTGAGTTGCATTTGTTTTCTTTAAACTTTCTTGATTCTATTATTCTGTATTTATCCTAATTTCAGGTAAGTACAATAACTGTACCATATTAATGCAAAGTACTGTCTTTCATAAACAGTCATGCCCACTGTTTCTCTTAGAAGTTCTACATTTAACTTTTCTGTTTCATAATAACAAAATTTTATAATGGACAAACGTTGCTGCAAAATTGAATGGATTTATTGCAGTCTTTTAATTCAAGTTTTTAAAGAAATACCTAATTCTGTCAGGGTTTTCTTAAAAGAACCTCAGTTAAAATGCTGCAACGGCTGGGAGGAGTGCTGTTTCTCCAAAAATTTTCTCAAGAAGAGTGTTTTATTTTACAGTAGGAGTTTGCAAAGAGCAGAAATTCGTACAAAGACTTGTTAGGAGTGTCTCCATCTCCATGAGGACGGAAGCAATGGATGAGTTACATTGCCTCGTGCTCTGCTAACAGTTCACACCTTTCACATCGAAAAAGATCTGGCTGAGAACAAAGGAAGAAAACCCCTCTTCATCTGTGCAGGTGCTGATTTTCAGTTCAGCTTCACTGTAAGCAGTTCCCTGCGGTTTGGTTTTTTTTTGGTGCAGCCTGTTTCCTATGGCAGTTTGGCCTTTCAATGAATTAATTGAAATCACAAAAAATGGTAAATTGCTGTTTTCCCCGGGCCCAGGGTTTGTGCCCAGCGAGTTCCTTGCTTTGGATAGATGAATCAGGGGTGTACACAACCTCCTAACTGAGCACAGTTACTGTGTCTTTGCCCCCTGTGTTCCAGCTTTAGAAAGGAGTTGAATTTTGTGTTCTTCTATATTTGTTAACCAGATTCTCCATCAGCTTGTTCATTTTTGACTAATGAGAAATGTAGCGATGAGATTCAGACCAGCTAAGCTTAACTTAGCTTGATTAGTCAGAAACAATAGCAAACAAGGGTACTGTAAATGGGCAAAATAATTTTATTTCTTGACAGTGCAGTACTGGGTTTCCTTGCTGTATTTCAGAACAAGACATTCAGGACAATATACAGGTGTATATTCTTATTGTGATATATTTAAATTATTCTCAGGAAGGATTATTGGAATTGCTGCTTTCGACCACATTGATATGGATATATATCCTGAATGTATATTTAATCTTTTTATTAATTAAACCAATTAAATAAAAGCAGTTATTGCCAAGCTGTTATGTCTAAGTCAGTTTCCTTCTGGTTTTCCATACTCTTCACATTTGTGTGTACGCCTTGCTTCCCTGTTTCTCATTTAACATAACGGTTTCAATATTATGATTTGCATTTTAGAGCCAGAAAAACTTAGGATGCATCAGTGAAGGTTCTTTCGGTAGCATAAAAATTTGCTTCTCTAGAGTCCACAACATGCATGGGCATTTTCTTTTACACAATTACTTATCCTTTTGCAAAATATTAGAATGATTGTACCAAAAGGGCACAGTGAAGTATGAACCTAACAGGGTCGTGAAGGTCTCCATTGTAATTTATAATCTCTTATCTGAACTAAAAGTTCAAAACAACGTAGTTCTATGTAATTTTTTGTAAACGGAACATGAAAATGGCTGTTTTATCTCTGCGCATGTTATGTAAAAGCCTAAATCATGCTTAAAAAGCAAGTGCTGTAGCAGGGACAGGCACTGATTCGACATAAGGATTCCCTCTAAAAGCTGCAGTAACTCTGCCTCATGGAATATCAAAATTGGCACATGTTTTACAATGATCTGTGCAAGTTTCAGTAGATAAGATTCATGATATCTGGTCTATCACTCTGCCTTAGTGGAGAACAAATATCTGTACGCTTATGCACGATATTTCATCTAGTTGGTCACTTTTTCTTTAAAAATGTCACAAAATTCTGGTCTGATGTCTGTTAAAATACTTTGAACATGTCATTTAAGTGCCTGTCTGATCAGGCACCTCTCTAAAGTACGGTGACATTGCAGTGTTTAAAAACGTTATGAAGTTCTGAAGGGCTAGTTTTATAAGTATTTGTTAAGGTATATTGATCCTTGTGCATAAAATAGTTTAAAGAAATTTAAAATTTTTAATAGGCTCTGTCATGAATAGTCAGGAAACAGAACTGGTTTGATTCTTCAGCCTGATCTTTTACTTGAGCTGTCAACTGAGTCAATCTGAGATGCTTGGAAAAAATACTTACTTTCAGATATGGATTTTGCAAATAGAATGCCTCAAAATGCAAAATTTATAATTTTTTGCTAGCGAACAGATGTGTCATTTTATCCTTAGGGCTTTAGATGATGAATTACATTAATTCATAGGCTTTCACCTTTATTGATGCAGAATTTTAAAATTCTGGCCTCGAATATTTTTTAAAACCCTATTTAACTTATAGCAATTTTCTGTAGATATGCAAATTGCACATTCAACTACAGTTTTGAGTGCATTTTCTTACTAAAATATAGCAATTGGCCAGCTCATAGTCTTCATTTCCCACAGCCTTTCCTTTTGACATAGGTGTTCAAGAATGCCTTTTCAACAGCTTGTCTAAATAATTGCTGAAATGAGAGAAAGCTTTCACTTACTTGATGAATTGTAAAACACACACACAAAAATCCCTGCACTTTGGAAGGGTTAAAGCTTTTCATGAAGGTTAATAGAAAATAAAGAAGTGTAGCAACGTAGTGTTTGTTTGAAGAATTTGAGCCAAGGTGTCTATTTATCTCTAATGGAGGATGACAACGAAGGATTTAAGAAGTCACCCCACTTATTGTCTCAAACACAAAAACCTTCCGCCTGCATCTTTCAACTTGCTTCACCACTTCTGAGAAGCAATGGGCAAACTGCTGAATTTTTATTAATCAGCTTAACCTAATGAGATGAAAAGACCTTTTCAGAATTACGGGAGGAGAGGTAGGCACATACAAGAAAACCATTTTTGAATGCTTTCACATCTAGGAGTTTTCTTCATACCAGCTGGGAAAAGGCAAACCTCAGTTCTGCTTCTGGCTGCCTCACCTGCCTGCCTGCCTTCCTTCTTTTTCCTACCTCATTTTAGATCTTCTGTAAGCATATGTTCATGATGTGTTCCCCCCACACCCCGCCAGGAGCAAGTAAAAGGAAGACATAATGTGGGTTTGGATGGAGATACCTTTGGGAACTGAGGCAAGAAAGCCTAAGCTGATAAAACGTGACTCTTCTGATGGGGGCCCTGTTTGGATCGCTTGCCTCTTCTAAATTCTTCTTTTCCTTTCCCTCCCTCCCCCCAGCTCCCTCTCTTTTCTCTCTCTTGTCAAGCCCACTTCATAAATGGTAGCAGCTGGAGATCTTTTTAGTGGCATTCAGGGATTACTGCCCTTCAGGATTTTAATAAGCCCCACTGCCTGAAATGCCTGTGAGGGTGCTCTCTGAGACAATTACCATTCAGGGCTGGGATTGAGGGCTCTTCATGGCCCAGATGGCCAAGGGGCTGTGCATGGGCAGATAGCCTTCCCCAAACAACAGATCAGTGGAGCAAAGAGAGCGTGTGGGCCTTTTTCTCCCCCCTCCCTTTTTTTTTCCCCCGTTTTTTTTTCCCCCTTTTCTTTTCTCTCTTGGCTAGGTTGAGAAGTGGGGAGAAGGAGAAAAGGAAGTGAATAAGGGGGTTCGATCACTTTGCAGCTAATCAAAGCTAAGTTTGCTCATCCTCTTATACATAACTGGATTTAAACTGTGACCTCTTAAGAACTGCAATTTGAGGTTACATATCCCTACTCACTGTAAGGCAGCTGCTCTTTGTAATTTAAAAATACAATACCCCTGATTACGAGGAGTATTTCTTAGCTGCCCTCATAGGAAGAAATAACCTGGAAAGGGCTAGAACAAGGTCTCTTCTTATTTTAGTACTGGGAACAGAGGACAAAAATTGCATGCACATCAAATTGGTAGCTGTGGGTGTGTGGGGCAGTCTGGAAAAAACAGCTGGTTAACAGAAGGCAAATGTTTAGCTGAAAGGAATTGGTCATTTAGATTTGCTTTTACCTGCAGTATGGTATGGCTTCTGGATGAAGCGCATAGAAATTAATTGCTGGACTTCTGAAAAGACTTCTTCCTTGGATAAAATTTTGGCCACTGAAATAAGGAAAATGTATGGCTTAGGAGAGAAAGTTTGGAGTTGGTTTTTTTTTTTTTGCAAGGATGGCTCCTTAGTGACCTAGCGACTTGCAAAGCTAATTTCAATACAGCCACAGCTTTTGGGCCTTGCAGTCCTGTGCAAAAAGTGGAAAATGTGGCTTATTAGGTGAACAGCTGTTCCCTGTCTGGATGGACAGACATTAATTTTTTAATCTTTGGACCCCCTGATGTCAGAAAAACCAATTTGCGCCTCTTCACATTAAAGTTAATATTTGTGATACAGAGCTCAATTGCTGCCCATTTGCTTTTGACTAAATGAATACTTCATTCATTTAGATCATATTTAATAAGAAAATAAAATGCATCATGTAATAAAAGAGAGAAATTGCCTTAAATAAAAAGCATATAGCTAGACTGTCTTGTGGCTGAATAGTTTGGATGAATGGGACTAATTCTGTAGTTATTGATCCTGAGGATTCTTCTCCCATATCCCTGTAAGCTGAAGCAAGTTAATTTGTGGAACGGCTGAAACTGCAAATCAAACTTTAAAAAGAGTATTTGACTGGTCTTTCAGAAAAATAATAGATATGAATTGGTGGTAAAATTTTGCATGTGGGTAAAGTATAGATGAACAACTCTGCATCATAAATTGTTGATTTCAAAGAATTGCACCAAATTAAAGCAGGATGATGATGTCTAGAAAGTATGGTTATGGCTAGGGCACAGAGTCAGGTCCTCCTGTATGTTTTAACACTTCTCAATTCATCCTCCTTCTTCTGAATATTCAAGACACTTCTCAAGTAGAGTAGTTGTGTTGAGGGACACCTCTGCAGTTAAGAAATCATTTGTAACAGAAATAGTAATGCAGGATGACATTTCAGCTCATTGAAATAATTGGGTTGATCATGGAAGTCGATAAGGTGAGTAAAACTTGTGCAGTTTTAAGAAATAATAGCTTTTTACATATTATCTTTTTGGTCCTCAAATTCAATTTGCATGAGAGACAGCATTATAAATTAGAACAATTTATTTAACACTGACACTTGAGTCTTAGGCTCTGCTTGAACTGATAAGACTGGACAACCTCAGCCAAAGATTACTTGTGTATATATAAACAGTGCTTCAAAGAGTTTGGTGTATACAATCTGACACTTCTGAGATGTACTGCTCCATTTCAGCTATGGTTGCAGGGTGTGTAGGTTCATGCTGGAACATCTAGGCTCTTATTCTGATCATAAATGCATGTGCAGTGCTACAGATAGTTGAAAGTGTGCTCTTCAAGGGTATCAGTGTGATTCACTGGTTGTCGTAACATTGGGTGAATAGAAGAGTGGACTAAGAATGTCATGCTGAATCAGGCTAAAACTATTTAGATGAATCAGGCTGAAACTATATGAAGAACTATTTACAATAATGGTTCTGTGTTTCTGTGTGTAAATGTAATGTTATAGTTGCTTAATGTTTAGTTCCTAGTTTTAATTCTTATTTGAAGATAAATTCAAAACTTGGGAAAATTTTGAAATATTTCAAGTTATGCCAGGAATGGTGTATTTTCAGAAGGACTTTTGGTCTCCTGAGTGCCATGTGCATCTCGTCACCTCTGAGCATTGCTGCAACATCCAAATATTGATAAAAATAATATTTAATATTTAATAATATTTAAGCTCCTGTATAGTATTTCCTATACAAGATATATGATCACGTTCTCCAGATCATGCTCAGCATCCAGACTATTCAACAGCTTGTTGAATGGAAGTTGTTGAATGTTCAACAACTTCCCAACCTTCAAGGTTTTGCCAGATTTTTTTTTTTTTGTCTCTTCCCCCCCCCCCCCCCCCGCCCAGGGTAGTTCTAATTTTTAATGCCATTAAGAGATTAATTTCTCACCCACTATCTTCTATCAGGATTCTTAGTTAATAGCAAAAGCATACTAGAGATACATGCCCAGATAGGACCCAAAAAACAGATACCATAGTAGAAGGCCTATTTGTAGCATATAAAAAGCATAAAGCACTGGAATATTCTTGCTCCCTTTCTTCCACCTTCCAGCATGATTTGTCTGATTTTAGCCTTTTCACATTTTTTTTATTTTAGTGTCAGCAGACAATGTATGTGCAGTAATTTACCTGACAGTGTCTACTGCTGCCAGGTCTGATGGAGTCACAGAACAGCATTATAGTGCTTTTCTAAATGTCATGGGCATTTAGCTAAGGGCTCCTACAGTCTGAATGGATTCTCTCCAGTTTTTGTTTTAAAAAATGAGTAACCCTTAATTAGAATTTTTGTATTTTTCTAGTTAATAATATATGCTGTGAAATAATTCCTGGATCCTAGTATTATAAAGGCAGGTGTATAAAGAAAATTGTTTTCATTTGTCAGCATTTCCTGTTCTTCTGTGTGTTTTGTATTCTGGAATAGTTGCAGAAATAATTGTGAAAATACTTCTAATTAGCTTGGATTGGCTGGATAAAACAAAACCAGAAAAAATTTGGCCAATAGGCTATTACCATAATTTGTAGGTACTATATATATATTTAACTGGTGATTTTGAATCTCCTTCTAGTGGAAGCAGTAGTTTAACATTCAAATATAAATTATTTTATTAACACATATTTCCTTCAATTATTGTTCAGTTTAACTACAGGATCTTCGCATCCTGTAAGTTATAAAATATTAAATAATTTCACTTCAGAACTAACTTCTAAAGTTTTGGACTTCTATCTCATGTCTTTAATATTTTTTGTGTTTTCAGGTTTTTGTTAAGGGAGAAGGGTGTTGCTATCTAAATGTCTCCGTGAGCACATCCAGACCATGCTATTCAAAGTGCTGTCCTGCAACACAGTCTGATACACTAAAAATGGGCAGTATTTTTTTTAGATGTCTTTAGGAAATGAGATGATAGTGTTAGTCTCAGTATGTGGAAAAATTAAGGCAATCCTAAAAATACAGAAATATTTAGCAGTTAATAGGAATATTTTTTAAAGCATTCTATAGATACAGTTTGCCATTTGTTTGTTAGTGTGGATTTGTTAAATTAGCTTTTTTTTTTCATTTTATGAATTAAAGCCATTTTTTCATGTAAAAAATGAGGAAAGTAATTTTTAATGCCAAATGAAAAGGTAGGGGAGGAAATGTTTCAAATAATTACTCCAAATAAAATACTCTGGTAACCAGTTGGGTCCTTGATACTGCTCCTGGTTTTATGCATCAGTGAACAAAAGGCACTTAATTGGTGTTTATTCACTCCAAGTGTCTCAAACAGTAAACAGGAATAAAATTGTTCAGAAGTGTCTGCACGTCATTTCCTCACAACTTGCCATGACTCCCTGGCGCTTCTGGTTTTGTCGGATTATTAGTCTGTGAAGGAAGAGATAAAGCATTTCCTTGTATTGAATTTGAGCACGCTCTGTGCTTTGGGCAGAATGAAATATTAAAGGCTGTTTGCGATCTCACAGATGAGTAGGGCAGGCAAACTTTCGCACGCACATAGAAGTGGGGAACAGAGTGAGGTAGAGGCATCTGAAGGTTCCTGCATTTAGGAGGTTTGTTCATGGCTGTATTTCCCTCCCACATGCAGGGATGCTCCACCCACATGGTTTTGAATGGCTGCTTTAATTATTTCTCTAAGTGTCTCTGGAGCAAATGTCCTTGTTAATCCTTCTGTTGACTGTGGCTTCTTAAACTATTTCATAAACACAATAAACATCGTTAATTGTAATGAACTCTCCCAGTCTAGCATTCCTGAAACAGTGGAACCTGCAAGACGTGCTCCTGCAAATGACAGGGTGTGGAAGTACTGCTCTCGTTTTCATCAATAGATTAATTACACTTGGGAAGGACAGCAATAAATGATACAGCTTACTTGGGAAAGTAAAATACTTTGGGGTACTGTGGTTAAAATACAAGGGGTCAAGTGAATCATGCGTCTTTATTTCTCGTTTCTTTTTAACATATAAATGTTACGCAATGGTATACTGTCATTACATGTGTAGCGAGGTGGCCAGAGAAGGATTTCTAAAGTGTTGAGTAATGTTCTTAATACTGTATAATACTACACAACTGGTGATTGTCTTATAGAGGGACATTGTCCGTGGCAATCCTTCTTTATTAAAATTACCTTACATCTTGGCTCACTGCTGAGACCTTCCATCCCATGGATGGCTGGTTTTACAAGTTTGGCCTTATCTGTCAGCCTGCCTGTGTGGAACCAAACTGAAATGTATCTATATTACTTAATGAGAAACCTTGTCTTAAGTGTAGGGAAGTCTCCCACTATGAGGCTGTCAGCTACCTAAGCCCTAAAATCCATGATAATTACCGTTTCTGTAAAATGCCCCTCATTATGGCACATAAAATGCCTGGCTGAAAAGAACTGCTCTGTGAAGATTGTGTGCTGCATACCAGTCAGCATAAAATAAAACTCCTGGGTAAACAGTAAATAAATAGACATTATACTTGATACCATTCACACATTTTTGGATGAAGGAGATTTCCAAGTTGTCTGGCAGTGAGACAACAACAATTTCATGCATATAGTATTCACCACAGAGGAACTTAGCGGTTCTTCTGCAGTCTGGTGAGCCTTTCTCGCCTGTTACAAATGAACGTGCTGGCTCTTAGGAAAGGTGGTGCACAAGGAGTTAAACAGGCCTATTTGCTGTCGATCAATACTGGAAAAAATATGCAGTAAGAACCTAGTAACCTTCGAAAGAAATTGCTTTGAAATATTCATACAACAATAAAGGTGCAAATCCACCTCTTTATTTGAAGGGAACTTAGCAAAGATGCATCCAGCAGGAGGAAATATGAAAACACTTTTCCTCAATTACCAATCGTTAGCTCAAAGCAAGTAATGAAATTGTTTCAGAAAATAGCTGCATGATTATTTATTGACTTTGGCCACATTGATTTGCTAAATCATATGGATGCTATTAAAGTTTGCTGTTTTAAGCAACAACACCCTCTGCCCCCCTTCATCCCTTTCTTTCAATTGTCGTGGTCAAATCCCAGCACAGCTTTCAAACCGCAGTTTGAGAGATCGTGCATTTCAGTTATACTTGTAATAGTTTCATATTTCTTAATTTTGTCCCCTTGACTATCCCCACCCTTTGTATTTTGGAGCTTTTCTGTGTAGCATGGTCTGCAACTCAGATGTGAAACTATGAACTGTGTTATTGGATGTGTGCTTTTGGTTCAAAACTCATTTAACTGGAGTGTGGACTATATTTTTCAAGCTGAAATATTCCATGTATCCTACATTACAATGTCAAATTACTAGTGGATTTTCAAAGCAAACAAAAAAAAAGTAATTTAAAACAATGTCTCTCAACTGCAGGGTTTTTTTAACAGTTCCCTGGTTATTTTAAAATAGCATATGTTAGATCAGTCCCACATCTTATTACTGTGAAGGCTGGTGACAGAAATGCTGAATCATACAAAGGATATTATTGAAAACTTGGAATATACTTAAACTAATCCAGATATTGCAAAGTTGTTCCTTAGCCATTTTTATCTGAGGAGGGCCCTCTCTTGACCTTTACTTATGCATTTTGAAGAAAGTATCAGGTGCATGATCTTTGGCTGGTGTGAGATCACTCTGAGTCACATACTAGGAGCAAAATTAAACTCTTGGGAATAGAATTTGTACAATTTGGTATCAGTTGTCTAAGTGGCACCTCCAGTGCACTGAATGGCCGAGCAGAGGAAGATGAACTTTGTATATAGTACAAAACCAATTTTTCTAATATACTGTTCCTTAAAAAAGACAGGTTTCTCTTTCACCCTTAAGCAGCTGGAAGTGATTTTATAGCAGCCTTTTAAAAGGAACATTAACATTGCATTCTCCATCTGAAAACACATTTTTAGCCTTCCCTTTGAATAAGGTAGAGGGGAGGGTGTCTATGTTACCAGAGGCGTAAACAGAGTTTGCCAGTTTCTCTGGACCATAGGCTTTGAAACTTGCATCTTCTCGTGTATGTGACTCTCACTGCTGCTCTTTATAGCTAAAAACCTCTGCTTTTTAACTGTATTGTTAGGCCAAAAGCAGCACTGCAGCAGGCCCTCCCCATCATCTGAATGGGGGAGTTGTCAGTACATTAAAAGTCTGAGCATTCCCTACGAATGCATTGCATCCACCAGCCACATATCACTGCTAAAAGAAACATGGCACGCAGGTGTTTAAATTATTTACACTCATAATCGGCCTTTATGTTACATTGCTGAGCCAAGGCTCTGTTATTCTAGTGCATAATTGATGGTGCTCAGTAGTGGAAAAGTTAGAAAAGCGGAAGTAATGTGATGCGAAAGTTGAGCGAGGCAGCTCCAGCTGGCTCAGCTGCCTGGACCGAGCTGCCTGCACGGCCACCTGGAGAAGGCAGGGGAGCAGGCTGAGAACGCATCAGGAGCTTGGTCTGGCATTTGAGGGGGAAAGGATTTCTTCGGTTGAGCCATGTGAGGAGCTAGGAGGCTTTAGCAGTTTGTTGCAAGTCACGTCTTTAAATCTTTTGGAGGAATTACAATTCTGTATGCCCCAAAAAGGTGGTGTTTGTTGTGAATCCTGCATGGTTTTGGATGGTGTGATGGTGGGTGGCAAAAAGGCTGTAATGCCCCAGTCATTCTGGTTCAGACTAGAACTAGTTTATTCTAGAAGAAACAGTTCCATAGCCAGGAATATTTGATACAGGCTGCAGACCTTTAGAAATTCTGACCACTTCAGCATACACAGGAACCTATCACAAACAAAAAATGATCCAAATACTCCCCTATTTCATAATGACTTTAGTAATATTAAGGCTGTGTTGGACGCCAGTATGTTACCGGATACACCCAATTATTTGAAAACATCAATTACATCATATCCAGAAACTTCAGCTAATTTATAAATTAGCCTAATCTTTTTTTTTCATAGATTTCGAAATACTTTTTAAAGAATGTATGTGATTTACAAATATGAGCTCATTTTAAAGGCTTTTTCCTGTCCTCCCCTCCCTTGATTGAGCTTTTTCAATATTAAGTCAGTAATTTTATTTTTCTGATCCTTCAGCATGGTACATGTGTGTAGAGTATGATAGTGCACCATGATATGACAGAGGGGGAATGATTACTTCTCCAGTGTAAGAAGAAATAACCTGCTTATTAAACAATAATGATTGCTGATTTGTGCTTTGAACTGTATCTAATAACATCTGTAAAAGTTCAAATTATTTTGGAAGAGCAGCAGTTCGGTTGCTAATTTATCTAGATGAATGTCTTAATCACCAAACCCCTCAGCATTTCTTGGGTCATTATCTTAAGGTTATAAAAAAGGATATATCGCTGCAGAAAGAAGCAAGATGGTTGTAGTAAAAAAGTTGCTCGGCAAGTTGCTTTGGTTTATATTATTGATCACTATGTACACTGATTTGTATTTTTTTTTTGTAACACTATTTGTCTTTGAGGCAACTGGTGCTTAGCCACGTGGTGTAGTTGCAAGTAGACCTCTTGTGTAATTGGCAGTGAATAGTGCTAATGAGCAGGACTTTCTCCACTCTTGTGAAAACAAGGGCTGCAGCCTGTGTAAACAGTACTGGTGTAGCTGAAATGGACATATTGTGACAAGGGATGCATGGCTGAAATAATGAAACGTTTGTGCACCTCACTTGTATTTTGACAGAAATTGCTGCACTTCTAATAGCTGGAGCCCCTGACATAAACACAGTGTCTTTTTGCACTTGAACGGATTATGTATTTTTTTTTAATACTAAGTAAAACTTCATACTTTCTTGTGTGCATGTTGTAAGGGACCACTATTTAACCTCGGCTTGTATTACCTTGATACACAGGGGTAGTGCTAATGTTGGTATATGCAAGCAAAATGCTCACTCTGTGACAATTCTTTGGGTGATAAAGTGGCTAATATTTATATTATTTCTAAGTAGAAAAAATGAATTTTTCATCCCCACTTGCCGTTAAGAATAGTGCAGAGATCCCAAATTTTTTCATCTCTGAGCTTTAATAAGCTTGTCTCGTTAATATTTCTTACATTAGTTCTGCCAGAAAAACAAAAAAAAGTTGCAAAAACCAAACCAAACAAAAATCCCCAAAACAAAACAAAACAAAACAAAAAAAAAAAAACCAAACAAAACCCCCCAAAACAATAAAAAGCAAAAAAAAGTACACCCAAAAAACCAAACAAAAATGAACAAGAAAAAAACAAACCAAACAAAACCCCAAAAACCCAGATGCAAACAAAGAAACGCCCCAAAGCCAAAACCCCCAAAACCAAGAAAAAAGAACAAAATGTTGCAAGGACAATAAATAACATAATAAAAATAACAAAAAAATGTACAAAATTATATTTTATATAGGAAACACCACCTTGTAACATTTAATGAAGCAACACAAATCCTTATAGCTTCTTTGATGATGGTGCTAGAAAATACCCTAATACGCTATAATGAAGGGAACCTCTGTCCTGCTGAAAATAATGACTGTAGCAAAGTCCTGTGTCATAACATTAAGGGGGCAAAAACAGAGTGAAAAATAATTAGACACTGAGGGAGAAAATTCCTCAAGCAATGTTTTTGCTTGGCAGTGTGTTGAACAAGAGCTGTAAAGATACAATATTAAGAAGTACATTTTTTCGGTTAGGAAATATTTTGAAGAATTTTATTTCATTTCCCACTGGAAATTATTTTTGTGTCCCAGAATAAAATCAGTGTTTTCAGATTGTTACATACCATTTATATCTTTATTTCTTTTTGTATAGGTAAATTATTATTTGTTTGTGTGTACGTAATTGGTGTTCAAATTCACTTTTTTATATTCTTTCTGTGCTACAAATATATGAATATTTGTCTCTAAATCAAGACTCCAATCTACCTTTGGCTTTGAAAGAGAAAGTGGAAGAAAAGACTCTGTGGAATGCATAGGGGTCTGATTTTCCTTCGCTTCCATCCTTTAATTTTTATTCTAAACATCTTCTTGAGTTTGGGTCCTCTAGTTAAGGATTTAGTTAAGGATTTAACAGTGGCAGAAATTCATATCCCAGATGAAGAAGTGTCATGGCAATGGTGACAAACTGAGAATTAAAGGTTGTGCCAGGAAAGTTCCATGTGCCAGCGCTTTAAAATCCAGATATGTAGTCTGCTTTGTTAAGTGAAAATGTTACTAAGTGCAGTTACTCCTCTTAGGGAGTCAGTGAGTGTAAGTAGTTGCAATTTAAGAAGCTGGGTTTTCAGTTAAAAGTTTCTTAAATGCAATGTATCTATCTGTGAAATATCTTCAGATTTATGCTACTAGTATGTGTGAGTTTCTTAATGTATCATTTATTGTCCCAGGATTACAGCGCTTCAAGGTTTATTGTCTTGTTTTGGAGTTGATCTGTTTCTAAGACACTTTTTGTAGGATATCTGTATATTGTTCTTTAAATAAATTTGTACATATCTAATGTTTATTTTTAAGATAGCTATGTATTTAGTAGCTATAAATATGCAAGGATGTGAAATTTAAGAGTCTCCTTTCATTCTCCAGAAATGAAATGTGCTCTGTAATAACAAATTGGTCTAGCTATGTTCCTTGTTAGACTGTAAGAAGAAGGCTCCAATCCTTTAATACTTCACTGTAATTGTTAATTAACATTAACTTATAGAAAATCTGTCTTGTAGAACTACATATCTTATTGATCCAAAATTAAACTGTTAATTACAGAATTATAGAATCTACATGTCTTTTAAATTCCTCCAGGAGTGGTGACTCAGTTCTCTGGGCAGCCTGTTCCAGTGCTTGACAACCCTTTGATTGAAGAAATTTTTTTCTGAATGTCTAATCTAAACCTCCCCTGGTGCTACTTGAGGTCATTTCCTGTCATGCTGTCAGTTTTTGCCTGGGAGAAGAGCCTGACCCCCTCCTCACTAAACCCTCCTTCCAGGCAGTTGTAGAGAGTGATAAAGTCACCCCTGGGCCTCCTGTTCTCCAGGCTGAGATCCCTCAGCTGCTTCTCATCAGACCTGTGCTCCAGACCCTTCCCCAGTTCTGTTCCCTTCTCTGGACACACTCCAGGCCCTCAAGGTCCTTCCTGAACTGAGGGGCCGAGAGCTGGACGCAGAATTCGAGGTGTGGCCTCAGCAGTGTCCAGCATAGGACGATGGTCACTGCCCTGCTCCTGCTGCCAATTATTGCTGACACAGGCCTGGTGCCCTTGGCCTCCTTGGCCACCTGGGCACAGCTGGCTCATGTTCAGCTGCTGCTGACCAGCACCCTCAGGTCCTTTTCCACCGGGAGCTTTCCATCCTCTCTGCCCCAGCCTGGAGTGCAGCAGGGACTGGTGTGGCCTTGTTGAACCTCAGGCCATTGACCCTTGGCCCATGGATCCGGCCTGTCCAGAGGCCTCTGCAGAGTCTTATCACCCAGCCCAACTTGGTGCCATTTGGCTGTGGGTATATTTGATGCAGTTCTCCATGTAGCTGACAGACTGTATAAAGATATAAAACAGGCCTCAACGCTGTGTTCTGGGGAGCCCCAGTGGTGCCCAGTCACCGTTTGGGTGTAACTCCATTCACCACCACACTCTGGGCTTGTGCATCCAGTCAGTTTTCCACCCAGTGGCACTGCACCTGTCCACAGTTTCTCCAGGAGAATGCTGTGGAAAATGGTGTCAGAGGCTTTACTAAAGTTTAGTCAGCCAGCGTTCACAGCCACCCTCACCCACTGAGCTGGTCACTTTTTCATTGAGATAGACCAGGTCAGTCGAGCAGTTCCTATCTTTTGTAAACCTGTGCTGGCTGGGCCTGATCCTCTGGTTGTCCTGTCTGTGCTGCTTGATGACACTCAGGACAATCTGCTCCGTAACTCTTGCCGGCACTAACAGTCCTGCAGTTCCCTGGATCCTCCTGGAGATGTTTTCAGTTGGATGCTACATTTTCCAGTCTCAGGTGAACCGGGCCCTGCCCACCAGGATGGCTGATAAATGATGGAGTGTGGCTCAGTGAGTGCTTCCTGGGGCCCGTGGGTGGATCCCATCTGGCCACACACCACTCCTGTGTCACTGACCATGTTTACTACTTGATAAATAGAAGCCAATATTTACAAGTGGAGTTAATAGCGGGGTGTGTTGTGAAATCTGCCATTTTTGGTTTGGTCAGACAGGTGTCCTTTGGGCTGGCTGGCTGGAGTTGAGCTGTCAGAAGTGTGTGACAGCTGAATGCTGGATCTCGGGACAGTCCAGGCTGGAAGGGACTTCAAGAGGTGTCTAGTGCAGGGCATGTGCTGTGGCCATGATGGTCTCTGTGGCCTCCAGCAAACTCCCTCCAGACTATCCGGAGCAATATCACACAAGAAAATTAAACATACCATACTTAAAACACAAGACCTCACAGTGCTGTGCCCAGAGGGGTCTGTGCAGGGTGTCCAAACCACTCATCTATCGCAGGGAGTCAGGAGGGACCGAGGGTTGTGCTTCTAAGATGGTGTCTCCACCTCCCGACTGCCATTCCGGCTGCTCAGGCTCACTCAAGCATCAAATCCTTTCGTGAGCGCAGGGCTTGCCCTCTGCACGCTATCACTGCAGAGCGAGGGCCATGCTGGCACCCAAAAAAGAAATTAAGCCGGAATTGCCATGCCATTCCTGCAGTTAGATCACTGTGCAGGAGGCTGCAGAAAAGTACTTTGCTCTCATTAAGTAAATCTAAATGTACTTTTTAATTTTAGTCCTTGGGGTTACTTTGTTGTTTTGGATCTCTTTTATGAATTTTTCATATACTATCTCCCATGCTGCTTGGTGTAATCCACTCTCAGGTGTAAATCTCAAGACATCTTCATGGTAAAAGTTACTCTTTTTTTTTTTTTTTTTTGAAACTTTCTTGTCGTGCCTTCTAAGTTGAAAAAAAAAGAAGAAAAAAAAAAGAGACAGATGCTTCCAGAGAAAGGCTGATTTTTAAAAGCTGACAGTTTCCTTCTTGGCTACTTTAAAAATTATAGTAGTTATCTCCAAAACTTTTCTCTAAGATGTGCATTTGAATAGTTACCTTCACATGTAGTTTTTCTCGTTTACTTTCTTGGTACTTTCATTTTTTCTTTTTGTGTCCTGCAGTATAGTTCTGTGCTTGATTTCATAGAGAGCGATGTCTTTACGTGGATGACGTTTATTAAAGTGTGCAGACTGTTTCTAGGGAATTCCGTATCTGGATGGTCCGGATAGTTTCATGGCATTTACCTGAATTATTAGTGGCCTTATTTATGACTTGTGCTCATGGAAAGAACATAAATAGCTGGGGAGAAAAACATGCGGGGAACATTGTCCTGCAGATAAGGAGAGGTGGTGCATTATTTAGCTTATCGTTTTCCACTGGAGAAGGAAGAATTAGTGCATCCTTCACGGACATAAAAGATTTTTCTGCCAGAGTAGTTTATAGCTTGGACTAAGTATTTTTTGTAGCTGCCAACTGTCTTTTTAAAATGTTTTTGGACGTAATAAGGCAGGACTGCAACTATAAATTGTTGTAGTAGTAGGTGCTTACGGGCTTGCCCACTTACTCATACTTTTTTAAGGAAAGTTATGTTTAATTTCACTTAATGAATACTCAGGGCTGACTCCACTCAAATGCTTTGATGGGCTGTTAAATTTACAAATGTCCTGCAGTTGTAAATTACCAGTAAAGATTAGTAAAAGGAGTACACTGACATATATTTCACATGATTAACTTAATGTCAGTCTTCCTCCACCCACCACCAAACTGGAGCTTCACAAATGATGTGACAAGATATGTCCTCCATCCAGGATGATTCTTACTTCTGCATTAAGGTTAACTGCTTTTTAGTGTTTCGATTACCTTTTCTGTTTGTATTTCTCATAAGAAATGAGCATAAAGGTGTGTGTACATTTAATAACTCACAGACAACAAATGGGAATATGGGAATTGCTGTAATTAAAATATGACGTGGTAATTAAATCAGATAAAAATACCTTTTCACTTAGAGAAGGAAGTCAGATAATACTTTATTCTCAAATATTATATAGTGTTTTTTCTAAAAGAACATACTAAACAAGATTAATTAAAGTCTTGGCTATGAAAGTAATTTCTGTAATCAAGTAGCCATTATTCTTTGCCTTTACTAATCCTTTTTTAAGAGAGAAAGGAATATTTTCAGAAGCATATGCATTCTGGGGGCCCAAATTGTCATTTACTTTGTATGTATGACTGAGGGGCATTTTTGAAATGCTTTTTATTTTTATTTTTAATTTGTGAAAGCTTGGGCAGCAGATGAAATAATTCAATTTCTTTTCTTCTGATTATTTTCCAAATTTGTATAAAATAGCTGTCAAGCTCCAGGATGAATTGTTCTCCTTCTTATATTCTTGGATTTCAGTAAAGTTTTAGATAAAGAAATCTGGCTGCTTTGATTAATTTTTATCTTGAACATGTCATGTTGTCCTCCCTTCATCCCCTAAAAATAGTCTTTCATTGCACTTGCTTAATAAATGCAAAACCTGCGGGTAATAGATTAGAACTAAAAATGGTGCTGATGGTGCTGTGTATGAACAGCTCACTTAGGGAGTAATGAATTGCTTTCCTACATATATTTTAAATAAGCTAGTTTTTAAAAAATAATTTTGCTTATTATTTTTCTATAAAAACAAGTGGATTTTGAGGAGGCGGAAGACTGCTGTGGTTAAGGGCTTTTGAAAAGAGCCCTGTGCGCCTGTGAGGACTTTTAAAAATATTCCTATCCCTTTTGTAGGATAGTAGGAATTGGTGGGGAAATGTTATATGTTATAAAGTATGAGAGCTGGAGAATTATTAACGTAATATTTTTTATTGGATGATTATTAAAATTGTGGTGCTATTTCTAGATATAAGTTAAATTCATGCTAATGATCCTATCTATACCTCCTGTGAAGACAATAAAAATTGAAAACAGATGGAAAACTCCTATAAAGAAATCATAGTGGAGGTAAATGTTTCACTGAACATAGATTATGTGACAGAATTATTAGTGTAGTCTTACAACAGAAATTGGGTTATTAAAGTACACTAGTTACCTTTACATATATTCATAATTATATTCACATATTTTCTGACTCTTGTCCTCAGAAACATATTTAAAGCCATTGTAGCATTTATGCTAAACAAGAACATAGACTGCTTTCTTATTTTTTTTCACAAGAAAGGGGGATGGCCTCAGGGGAAAAAAGTAATGCAATTTACTATAAAAATCTTGAATGGAGCAATAGCCCATATATGGTCCTTCCTCTTTGAATTGATCTAGATTTTTTCAGTGCCATTTCTGATTTAAAGGACAGTTCTGAAAAGATGTTTGTAATTTTTCAGAACAGTTGCATGCTTTGTTTTCATTTTATAAGAGAAATGCAGCGCAATGCTGCACTTTTTCCTTTTAAGTAGTTTTTTAAACTAGGTGATAGGTAGTGGTGAATCATTTTTTTGTATCCAGTGCTCATCTAAAGTTTTGACACGGAGGTGTGAGATGTATTTCAGATAGATTTCAGAGTTTACAGTCTGAGATTTGCTTCCCAGGACTGTCGGCTTGAGACGATAGGCATGGCCACTGCTGACGCAGGATAGCAGGGAGGGCAGGGCTGCATGGCAAGTTTTCTTTGGAAACTGGAAAGGACACTTCACATGCACCAGAGGAAACCTCAGAAAGGACAATATTTAAAAGTATTTGTGGGTCGATATATTAGGATTGCTGGCAGGTTATTAACATCTTTGAGCCATGAGCACCTCCAGATGTGCTGATGAATAGCTGAGTGAACTATTGCGAGTCACTTGCACTTCTCTCAGCCAGGACTCTCAGCTGTGAAAACTGACATCGAAGCATGGATCTTCGCAACTCTTGCGCGCTGCTGCCCAATAATGGTTTTTAAATCCATGTTTGTGTTCTGGTGTTCGTAAAAGAGTGGGAAATAGTTGGTGAAGGAGATGGGTGAAGCCAGAGGGGCCTGTTAAGGTTGATCTGAACGGGGTAGATTTTTCTAAAGGTAGGTAATTCTTTGGAGGCTCTTGATACAAACCAGGTGGAGTAATACCTGAATATCTTGCTGGCTAGA
Organism: Acanthiza pusilla; assembly: GCA_036630365.1. Classification (NCBI taxonomy): domain Eukaryota; kingdom Metazoa; phylum Chordata; class Aves; order Passeriformes; family Acanthizidae; genus Acanthiza; species Acanthiza pusilla. Next base: position 1,490,257 of record JAXCHO010000152.1, on the reverse strand, counting down.
CACTGGAATTCGGCTCTTCATTTAGTTAAGTGGGAAAAAAAGACCATTTTTTGACCTTTTGTTTTGTAGGGAGAGAACCTAGAGAGAAGAACGAACTGCATTTTTTCCTTCTTAGAGACGCAATTTTCTGAAGTTCTGCTCTGCCATTTTTGATAGTTGTGTTTTACAGTGAGGAGTCTGCTCTGAAAGAGGATAACTGACAAGACACCAAGATATTTAATGCCATTAATACACATTTTTTTATTTCGCATCATTACTGGTAGTTGTTTAGTTGAAAACAAAAAAATTCTGCCTTGTGGATAGTTTCACCTTTTAAAAAGGTATCTCACAGTCTCCCCACATTTTTTGTTTCTGGTTGTGCCGGCTTCAACAATGGTGTTTAATAGGAGGTATCCAATGAAGGGAAGCCACACATGCATTAATTACCTTTAAGGAAATTGGGAATTTTAAATAACAAGTGCAGTGTTTAAGGTCCAAAAATCAGCTCCATTGAGGGATGTTTTAGTATCTTCTTTAGAGGTATGACAGTAGAGGTAGCAGTTTGCCACACTTGCACAATTTGGCAAAGATCTAATCTTTTGGAATTCATTGCTTGTGAGTTATTATTTCTAATCACACGCTTGATTGAACCCACCTAAATAACTTCGACTGAAAAGGCAGGGAGTTAAATCCAAAACTAAGTATGTATTTTAACTGAAAATAGGGATCATCATGGAACGTGTTCTCAATCAGCACTTGACATTCATCTGAATATATAGCTTAAAAGAAGAAAAAAAAAAGGGTAAGCACTGTTCTGTCCTTTGGCAGGAGCAGTGTGTGAAAAACTGTGCTTGAACTCTGAGGATGAAAATGGAAGCCCTGGATCACACAGAGAAATAATAAAACTGGGCCCTGATGGTGTTATGCTAAGTGCAGTTAATATTGTGAATGTGCTATGAGAGGGAAATCAAGTGATCCTTTGAAATCCTTCCAGAGATTGCCAAGTAATTTTGAAGTTTCAGAAAGCTTCCTATAAATGAAAGAACTGATTTTTAGAATAAAATGGGACCACGTGTAAACGTTATCAGTGTTTGGAAGATGCACAGTACAGTCTTGCCAGAACATTTCTCAGATGAGAAGACCTTAGATGAGTGATTCTTTTTCCATAATGACAGAAACTCCCAAGGAGGTGCTCTTCAGTTGGTCCTAAGTTGAAAGTAATTAGCGATCATGACACTGGAATAATCAAAATGTAAATTATTTTATTTTCAGGAGAAACTTGCAAAAGAGAATTGTGGCTGCGTTTATTTGGTTTTGGCTTGGGTTTGGCTTTTTTTAGACGGGAAAAGTAACACTACTTGCATATTCTCTTTTTACAGGTATTGGAGCTTTTTTTTTCTCTGTCCTTCAGACATTTCACAAGAAGTATCAAATGTTTTGATTTGGTTGCAGCATTTGGTTTTCTTACAGGTAGATGATGCTGGTAGAACATCTAACCACAACAAAATTGTTCTACATTTTCAGATATAAGATTTGCATTTGTTGGATGTCATAAATGAGAGTAAAATGTGGATCCATGTTGTGCATGTGATAGATGGGCTCAAATACTGGGAAGTGCACTTTGTGAAGGATAGTGACCACTGACAGGTGTTGGAGTGGCTGTAGGTTCCCCTGGGATCAGAAGGTTAGACAAACTGCCCCTAGGATTTAAACAGGGCAGTTGTTTCATGTCAGTTTAATTATCCCTATGTTTTGTGAGCCAGTCACTCAAGTGGTCTGGAAATATTAGGAAATTGGAGGCTTTAACACCTTTGAGGGCAAAGTTCTGATTGGGTTTGTTTGGTATTCATACACTTTGTGATAGTCTTAATGCAAGTGATGGGCTGTTTAGAACCACGAGGCATGCTTAGTGCCAGCACAAGATTTAATCGAGACACTATCTTTCAGCGGGAAATGCCTTTCTGTCCAATTTTATTTATATGAATTTACACCGCAACTCAGTTATCTCTGCTTGGGGTCATTACTTTGATTTTAACTTAGCAATTTAACTCCTGAAGTGCTTCAAGTAAAAATATCCTTGAAGGAGTAATAAGTTTAAATAGCTCTGAATCAGTTGAAAATAGTTTTTTAATTTAGTTCAGGCTGGGAGCACAAACTGGCAGGAAAACAAATAAATGGATGAGGAAGAAAGAGATTAAACATAAATACTCACACAGTGCCATACAGTAAAAGAACTAAGAGATGGGACAAAAAGGTTAAATATACCCCATTGTAGCATCCTGTTATTAATAAATATCTAGTGACAATAAATAAAAAGTAATCAGCCCAATAATATTTACTTTAGTACTTGGGGTTTTTGTTTATTTGGCTGTGATTATTTCGATGACATTACTGATACAGGAGATATAAAAATGTAACTACCACTTCTTAAATTAACAATTTAGTTACTAAATGAAGAGAAAACATCTTAACATAAATAAAATACAAATCTCTAGTCATTGCAGGCAACCCCATTTCTTTTATAAAGCACTTGAGATTTTATTTTCATTAGCACTGAGAAGCACTTTGAAATGAGTAACTAGCAAATAAGCAAACCAAGATAATTCAAGTTTATATTGTTGAGTTAATAAAACTAATAAAATCTCCACATTTCCCAAGGTTTTCCATTATTACTATTTAATTTTTTATACTGCAGAGGAAAATTGTTAGGGTTATATAGTCTTAGGCATCATGGAAATTTTCTTTACCAGTTTTATGTTCTTTTATGACTTGATGCAGAAAATGAGGTTTGTTTTGTAGCTTGTGAACAAGGAGAAGGCATCTTTTTAGTGGTTTAATCTGGGTTATTGTTTGGTTCCTCATGTCTTTTGTCTGATGTGCGCTTGAAGGTTCATTTCTTTAGCAGCTCTCTCTCTTAGAGGATTCTGGCAGCGTAGTGTACATTTTACAGGATAGTAAATAGAAAGTTTTTTAGGAGCTCCTTTCCTTTGGCAGTTACTCTGTTTTATTAATACCATGACGAGTATAAACATCAGGAGTTGCAGTTCCACATAAGGTGCCCCAGTCACTGAAGTTCTGCACAGTATTCTGCTTTGCCGTATAGTTGGCAGTTTTTATCTCATGTGGTGCCATAAAATTTTGAATTTTAATTCTAATCATTATTTCTATTCCCTGTCTTTTCCCTACATTCTTTTTGTGTTTGTGATGGTTTCCCATCTTCTCTTCTCTTCTCTTCTCTTCTCTTCTCTTCTCTTCTCTTCTCTTCTCTTCTCTTCTCTTCTCTTCTCTTCTCTTCTCTTCTCTTCTCTTCTCTTCTCTTCTCTTCTCTTCTCTTCTCTTCTCTTCTCTTCTCTTCTCTTCTCTTCTCTTTTCTCTTCTCTTCTCTTCTCTTCTCTTCTCTTCTCTTCTCTTCTCTTCTCTTCTCTTCTCTTCTCTTCTCTTCTCTTCTCTTCTCTTCTCTTCTCTTTTCTCCTTTTTCTGTCTTTTTCTTTTTCTTCATCCTTTTAATTTTTCTTCTCTTTTTTCTTTTTCTCACTAAGGAAGGGAAATGTCTGTGTTAGTTAGAAATATGGAAGCCTGAAGTTAGAAATATGGAAGCCTGATTTAAAAGACTGTTGATCTAATGGAAATTTTAAAAAGCATTTTTTACCTTATTATATGCTTTTCTTGTGTGCATTTGGATCACTACCTGTAATATACACCTTATAGTAATAAGAAACCTTCTTTTAACCATGAACAGTCTCAGAATTGACCAATATAATGGACCAAATAGCTTGGAAAGGCGATGTAAAGATTGTTCAGTAAGGTGTGGTACTAAAGATATATAATACTTTTGTTTTATGAGAGGATATTTTGCATTATGTCAGGTGGCTTTTTGTCCAAATTTTTTAGTTATATTGTAATTTGTATTCATTATCTTTTATTAACCATGTGACACTTAAATCTCAGTAAATATCAAATAAGAAGACAACATGAAGGTAAGCAGAGCAAAAATGCATACAAAAATAGCTTAGCAAAATTTCAATAATCTGAAAATATGAATACACAAAAGAATATTTGACTGGGTTTTTAATTAGATCATGTATTTTCTTTAATTTTATAAATAAATATCTATCTAACTTATTTGCTTTTTTGACTTCATGGTTAGTCAAGTTTTAGGATCTCTACATTGTATACCTAAGTAGGTATGTGTTTATGTCTGTCTGAGTGTGTGTGTTTGCATCTTAACATCTGTGTGAATATGTATATATTCTTTTTAAAAAAAAAAAAAAATTTTCCTAATAATGCAATGATATTGACTTTAAATAAATGTGATTTGTAAGTATACAAATAATCTTTAAAACATGACCAATAATTTCACTGCTTATATGGAAGCGTATGAGAGGAAGTAGAAGAGCTGAAACCACACTCTGCTTAGTATTCTTTATTTTGGTTTTCTTCCACTTCTCTTTGTAGCCAAAATGCAGACAGAACACTTTGTGCAGAAGAGGGAAGAAAAGCACTTCTTGATTGAGTAGATGTTTTGCTTTTTATCACTTTGCCTTTGTGGTAGCAATGTGGTGTCCTGAGCAAAGGCACGCCTTGGAATGGGTGAGCCATCGAGTGAAAATGATTTCTGTGTATAACTGAAGAAGATATAATTTTTTCCCCCACACTTTTATTCTGTGCAGTTCAATTCCGGTGTTTCCATCCCACAGTGGTTTGTGAGTCTGATTTATGGCTCACGGCCCATTGTCAGCCCCCTCTTCTTCTCCTTTTATTTTTGGCTTTGTTTGAACATCACATGAGTCAGTAAGGAGTTAATTTCCAATGAATACTGGCTAGGAGCTTCTCTGCAGTGTTTCGTGCAAGGTTTTGGTGTTTCGTGCCTGTCACTGCCCCTCTTTCACGCCTCTGTGGGTATGGAAATGTTTGGAGACAGAGTTGGGAGCGGGCTGTGGGCTCGGTGCTGCAGCCCCCTGACCGCCTGGTGCATCACCCACCGCCAGCGCCTTCCTCATGTGCGTGGCATGCAATGCTCCGGGGAGTGCGGCACAGACAGCGCGTCCCAGATCCGCCCTTCCAGAAATTTCTCTCCAAAGCCAAACCCTCCTCCATCCCTGGGTGGGGGAACGCCGGCAGCGCTGGGGCCGCTGTAAAAGTGCCAGCCAGAACGCTGATAAAATGTGGGTGATGGCAGCGGTCGGTCATAGAATTGTGTTTTGTTGCCGTTGGTTCTCCGGAGTCTTGGATTCGATGCCTGAAATCTGTGTGCTGCATTGAAAATGGCAGCCAGCCCTTTTCGTGGCACTCTTGCTAAGGAGCGTAGCTCTCTGATAGCTGTATGTGTTTTTCATCCTTTGTGCAACTCTCAGCAAAGTAAAATCCAAAACACTGGGAAAGAAGCACCCATGAAGCAATGAGGAAAGGGAGTGGTTCGACGTTTTTACGCGATAAGATGTAAAAGTTAATAGCTCAGCAGTTTAAGGGGTTGTTTTGCTTTCTACCTAGATTTGTCAGTATGACTTCGTTACAAAGACTCACTTTGAATATGAAGCCAGTTCATGTGTTTGCTGCACTGCTTAGGCTTTCAAAGCCTGATTTATTGGAAAATATGGAAATACCAATGATGCAGTATTTACTAGTCTGTCTGAAATGGGTATTGTAACCTCTGAACCTGAAAGAAAAAATATGTCATACTTCCTAAGATTATTCTGCTCGGCAGATTTTCTCTGAGCATTGTATTTTCTTTGTATGTTCAGAAACGGAAGGATCTACAGCATTGCAATGAAACCAAAAAACCCCTCTTAAAATCAGCACTGTTGGCACAAAGTGCTATAATTTTTTTCTCCAAATGAAAATTGTTGAAGCATGTTGTTTCCTTCTATAAAAATATTACAGTTTCGTGTGGTGTTTCATACATTATCAGTCTATCTCAGCCTGGAAATAAAAGAGTATAATTGAAGCCTATGTCTTGAACAGATTTTTTTTCTTACATGTGGTCATCTTTTTGGGTGTTAGCTGTCCTTTACTCTCATTGACCTTATTGGACACTTTGTTATTTCCCTTTAATTTATTTTTACTTTATTTTATCTTTTGTCAAAACAATTTGTATTTTTTACTGTAATCTTCTGAGTTGTTCAACTTGATAATGTTTATTTTTTTAATTAGCTAGAGTGGAAATAACAGAAAAGCAGAATACAGACTAATTTCATATGAAAATATTTTGTTGTCTAGAAAGTTGTGTGCAAAAGGAATAACTCCCCCTTTAATTACCTTTTTTTATTATTCTTTTAAGCCCCTCTGCATTATTCTTTACAAAGAATGTTTGTTGTGATTGTTCTTGTAGCTGTGTTTGACTGTATGCTGACAGAAAGCTGTTTCGCCAGTGATTCAGCAGGATGCTGACTCTCCCAACTACCCTTTTTTTTGGAAATTTTTTGGAGTGGTAACTACAAAAATTGTTATTTATTATCACTGTTATTTTTTCTTAACAGTTAGGCTAGCATCTCGGCTGCTTGCCAGTTTCAGTTTCATTCCACTCAGGAATTATTTGCTTCATTCCTACTTGAACCTGCCACTCCTGCAGCTCATGTTTGTAATAGAGATGGACAGATCAAAGGAGTCAGAGCCCCAGGAAGGGGGAAGTAGGGCAGTCCTCATTGGCACAACGGGCAATTAATTTTAATTGTTAGAATTATTATTTCTTTAATCTACAGGAGAGCTTTAGTAATGGAAATTGTGTGAATTAAGTAAGTATTCTCAGTGATAAGTCGTGACTGCTTAAGAATAATAGTTTTTTGTATGGTGGAGGTGTGGAGCCCTGTCCCAGTCCTGAAAACAGTCTGAGCTAGGCTGCTGGCATCCCACCAGGGGAACAGGAGGACTCTGAGCAGGAGGTGCCATGCTGAACACGATGAGTTGTTGTCGCAGGAAGAACCGAAGAGGCAGGCCTGCCTGTAATGCACGTACCAAGTGCTTGAATATCTGCTGTGAAGGAGCAACGGTTCTAGCTAAAACTGTTTTAATAACTGCTTTAGATTAACACCAAACAAAGAAAGGTGCTTGTTTTTGCAGTGATTTGTCCCAGATGCCATTGTGCATAGGTCTGAAGTTTGCCTTTCAGTGAAATGAATGTTTTGGTCAGAGCCAAAACCAGAAACGGACGGTAAGGAGGAAGAGCTGCATGCTTTGGAACAAGATGGGGATCCTTGCCTTTAATTAGCAGGCTTAATCTCTTCTTTCCAGTAAGTGGTACGATCAATTGCCTTTTTCAATTGTGTCTTTGTTGTTCGAGTGGTAGTAAAAGTAGTCCATTCCTTGCCCTTCTCCAGTCATTCTGCATCCCAAGGTGGGTTGCAGTTGTGCTGCTTCTCTTTACTGCCACGCTGTGGAAAAAGAAGCCTGGCTTGGATGCTGTACTGTATTTTCCACAGCATGGCAGTAAAGCAAAACATTGCAGCTTTATTTCACTCACAAGCAGGGTTGGCTCTTCTTTTTCCCCCCTCTTCTTCCCACTCATACTAAACAGCAGTAGATGCATCCTTACAGTTTTTGTCTCGTGTAGGGATTGATGTGCCGCTCTCTCCCATACTGTGTCAATGCGTTGACTGAAAAAATCACTATGGAAAGAAATGGATTTTAAATAATGTGCTTCTGATTTAAGCATGTGGATGTGAATTTAAACATCAGCACCATATTGGGAATCCGTATGGGTAAGAGTGGCGGTGAGAGTCACATTTCAGAGCCTGGGACTGAAAGGCATCACATGGCAGGAGGTGCATGCTGAGGAATGAGAGCCTGATGCTGTGCAGCACTCGGGCTGGCTTGAAAATATTCCTTGAGAGGAGAAGTCTGTTTGGGGGGGAGCAAATGTGCTTCAACACAGTCTGCATGGAACAAGTAATTTTTGATTTTTGAGCCTTGGACTCGTGCCAGATTAGCTTTTTGTGACTAGCTGAACAGATTTACTGAATGACACTTAGGTAATAAAAAACTGAGTGTTAGCAGTTTAATTTTAAGTGTCTGATCCACTAACTCCATACTGTAGATGTAACTTACAAAAAAATGTGCTGTGTTTGCCAACCACCGTGGTAAACATGCTGGTATTTTGTTCAATGAAGAAAGATAGTGCTAAAGTCTGCTTTGTCTGCTCTCTTCTGCACTGTTTTTGGAGTTACTTATTTATGGATTTTTGTCTTATTCCTGTCTACGTTTCTCTCATGCCTTCAAGCCAGTGAAGGAATACAGGAGTAAGCACTGGGGGAACTCACGGCCCTCCCATTCACTCTGCTTTGGTCCTTTTCAGGACAAAAAGCAGTGCAGGAAATATTAGGGAGTCAGTCCTGCTCTAAGACACTGCCAATTAAAGGCCATTCAAAAGCCCATGAAACATTTTTGTTTTTCTCAAGTGTTGCACCTTCCTTAAGTGACACTAGCTAATATTTCTTCCATTCTGATTAGTCTTATTCATATAAGGAATAATTGGTGCTTTAATGTAACAACAAATGGGCATAGCTGTCTAGAAATATTTAAATTTGCTTTGTCACAAGACAAAATCTTTTCAAGTTTCAGCCTGTACAGCCTCTGCTGCCTGTGAACAGCTGGGAGAATAAATACATGTGACAACAATGCTATGACAGCTGTGGGGTTTTTATTGTTCTGTTTTGCTGTGTGAGGGTTTGTTGGGTTTTCTTCCTTTCTTTTATGTGTTTGGTTTGGGGTTTTTTTTCCCCTTAAGGGTGACAGGGGTAGTTTAGTGGCTTAGCTTTCATCCTTGTTTTTTGGACTCAGTCAATTCTTAATTAAATTTGTGGCAGAGAGCATTGTTGAATATTGCACCATGTGATGGTGAATGGGTTTGTGTAATACTAGTAGTATATGAATAGTATATAGTACTGAAATAGACTGAGACTGCATGGTGTTTTCCAGTATGAGTATGTAGAAAAGTGCTGCTACCTCTTCCCAGAGGTTATTAGGTGTCAACTTAGAGTCATAGTTCAAAAATCAGATATTTTAGAATTAGTCCTGCATCACAAAAATGACACCAGGAATGGTAGTTACTTCTCGAAGAACTTGTGTATTGGTGGGATTGCAATGGTCGGAAAACCAGTCTTTTTCGTTGTATTCTTTGCAAGGAGAAATACCTTTCCTGCCTAAAGTCATTAGGGGTGTTACAGTGAGATTGAGAGTCAGGTAACTTTCTTAAGAAATTGGAAGCTAGGTGAAAAAAATGCAATCATTAGCTCTGAGTGTATTTTCTGGTGTTTATTACAAAGAACATAAAAGCAGAACATTCAGGAAAAAATCATTGTAACCTTCCTTTTTCTTAATGTTTGTCCTCAGGGTTTTTTTTAAACTTAAATATTCTCTTTTTAAGGACTGAAATGAAAGAGATGATGAATTGTTTCCAAAGAGCTGAGAATATATTTAATCAAAAACAGTAACAGACAGGGTAGAGCAGCCTCTGACTGGGGTCTCAGGTACCTTGCTGTTTGGAATATTGGATTTAGAACTTTGTGCCAGTGACACTGGAGGACAGGGTTTTTTTGTGCATATGACTGTGAACATGCTCGGAGCAGGCTGAGAACCTGCTTTTATGTGACTCTTAGACTGCAGAAGGGCATCTAGTTACACTATTGTTTTTGCTCGCATCACCTGTTGAGGCGCTTAATGCAATAATAATCTGGCAAACTATAGGACCAAAGCACATAATTACACAGAAAAGCTGGACTGTGAAAAGCACATGCCTGCTACTAAAATGTCTCTGATTCATTCTCCCAGCAGGGAAAGTCAAACCATTTGAACAGTTAAAGGAAAGCCAGTCTTGATTGCATCTGTCTGCTTTGACCAGGCACTTGTGTTTTGTTTTTCTGTGATTGCACTTAAAACTTTTTATCCTGTTTTGTGTCTAAATGTGTTGGTCACCCATGGAGTCAGATTCACTTTTCTGATGCGTTCCTTTTTAAGAGGAATGTTCAACTTTTGTTTAATTTGGTTTCTAAGCAGTTCTGATTTGTCTGGAAGGTTGAAGTCCATGTATTTGCCTTTTCACTTGTGGCTATATAGGTGAAATAAGCATGGAGGGAGAGACAAGAGGCAGGGAAGAGGTGAGTAATGAAAATGGGAAGAGGCAGAGCTATCTTTGGAGGGACTGGAGATCATCAGCTCTTTCTTCAGTGGTTTGGAACAGCCTGTGCTGTGTTTCATTCACTAATTCATTCTGTTTCCTCTTCCATTACCTGTGACTTTGGTGTTCATCCCACCCTAAAATGCCCTGAGCTGATCTGACGGTGAAGATGGAGGTGAAGATGATGGTAAGGGATGGGAGGCTGTTATGCCCGGGAGTACTGACTTAGCTATTAGTTAACAATAGCTGTTGAACTTGTTCTCCTTGAAGTGGAGTATTACAGTAGTAAGTTGGGAGATGGTCCTGAAAAGACATGAAAGGGAAGAATTCCTCCAGGGAATGAAATTTTTTTAATCTTCTGGGTTCTTAGTACCATGCATGTATTACTTACTGTATGGTAGATTTAAATCTCAGACCATGGAGGTTTTTGTTTGTTTTTCTTTTTTTTTCTGAATAGGCAACACTTTTGTACATGGTGATGTACTTTGTTAACAGTTGTTGTTTTGGTCTTTAGAGGGGACAATGGAATGCAAGGAGAGTTTGATCCAGCAACAGAACTGTTATTCTCAAAACTATAGAGGAGCATTTCACCTCCAGTTCCAGTTTGTAGCTCACTTAATAATTAAAACTGGTATTCTAAGATTGCCATTTCACAGCATGGTATAATACTTGGAAAAGGAAAAAAGTTAATTTTTGGCTTAAATACATTGTTCTACCAGTTGTTTTTATTTCTATGACTGAGTTATCTCTCTTGTACATTCTACATTATATTCTTATGTGGGCTGTGTGGAGAGCAGGAATCAGTGTTCACTTGCTCTTGCTTGTGCATATACACATACACGTGCTTACTTTCCCTTATAATTTAGGGGGTTAAGGGAGGGAAGGAGAAGAATATAAACAGAAAAACCACATCCTGACAGCTGCCTCCAGTTAGTCCTGTTTTTCCCCCAGACTTTTAAATCTGACGGTGGCTCCTAATTTGTCCCACATGAGTCTTTTCCCAGTGGGGCTGTTTTCCGTTTCCTTTTTGCTTTCATTTGATCCAAAGTAAACAGTTAACAAAGAATAAACCAATTCAGGCAGCTGTCAATGGACCATCAGCTTTCAGGTGTCTCAAACAGGAAGAAGAGGGCATATTATTTTGAAGGTAAGAGGGGAAAATGGTACTGAAACCTGATGCGTATGTGGACTGGAAAAGTATTTCCAGGTCAAATCTGTTTAAAACAATATGGTCCTAGTATGTCTAGGAGATAAATTTTGGGATGTCTGTTAGTGTTTTGTTAGCATGTGTACAAGCCTCTTAATGTAAAAAGACTTTTAGATTAAAAATACATTAGGTGCCTGACTCAAGAAGAAAAATCACAACACTCGTAACGCATGAGATCAAAACACACTTTCCAAAGAGATCTGCTGGTGTATGCAAATGTTGACACTGCCAAATATGGTGATGTTACACTTCTTTTGCTGATTTCTAAGCTGTGGTTCCCTTCAAAGTCTGAACATATCTTATTCTATGTAAAGGAGTGTCTAGCAGCAGGATAGGTAACCCACCTTTCTCTTAGAGATGTATAGAGCATGTCAGAGCAGCTTTCTCCTGCCTGTCCAGTTAGGTTATTCTCTTCTAAGGACAAACTACTTCGTGCCTGTAAGACTCAACAAAGTAATTTATCATGTCACTTGAAAACTTCTCTGGTCTATGTTTAGGAAGGATCTAAAGGACTCCCTTGGCATTTCCTCCAAAAAAACCCCAAACCAAAACAAGAAATGATGCCAAAATAATGCATTTTGGGTTGAGGTCTCTAAAATGAATAGCATTGCAGCTAGTTGCCTGTTGGTCAGTATTGGCTCTGCCTACCAGTCTTAGAGTAAAACCTCTCTCGCCAGCTATCTACAGCTGTGCAAAAATCTCTCACTCTATTACTAATGCACTGCTTCCACTGAAATTAGGAACTCTGCTACATAGACACTCTGCCTGTCATTACCTGGCTTTGGTGGCTTGTTTGGATATTTTTTCCCCTGTCATCTTGTCTGCAGTTTCTGTAAAAATGGTTTTCAGAGAGATGGTTCTTGCTACAATGATATGTGATACATTTTTGTAATGGAGCTCTTGGGGCCTAGTGCAGTGTTATGCGGGTTCTCCCATTTCTCAGAGAAAGTGATACATTGGAAGAAAGTGAGCTGTGTCTTAATTTTTACTTTCATCAATTTCTATTATGTGGAAATAACTAATAGTAAAGTAATTTTGTGTTGATAAAGAATAATGCAATTGGCTCTGAGCACCTACTTTTTTCCTCAAGCAAATAGTCCTGTTGTTCAGTCACGTGAATTTTAGGGCGAAGCGGGATCTAGGGGAGACTTAGGCTCCTAAAGGGTAGAATAAACTCCAATCCTCACAGTAGTGCTGTAGAAAAGCAAGACAGCGAGGGCTAGCTGGGGCTTGGAAGTGTTTGCCAGGAAAAGTTAGTTCTACTGAAAGTGAAGAGAGCAATGTAGGGCAGAAAGAGACCCTGATATCCTCCAGGTCTTGCGAGAGGGAACAGGCAGGTTAGAGGAAGCTTGGGGTCAGGGAACCTCTGGGAAAACTTTCGCAGAGAGGGTTGGGAACAGGCAGACTGAGGCAAGCTTAAATAAACACTGAGTTTCAGAGAAAGCAAGCAGTAGAGCCTGTAGGTGGCATAAGGTGCCTCGTGTGTTTTTTTTATGAAATTGCAGGGCTGCCCAGTGAAATGTCAGAGAAGCACAGGGATCTGTGCCTGTGACGAGTGCTGCAGGGATGCTATGAGAGGCTGAGCTTAGGGGTGAATACATGTGTCTTCTGGGGTGGGGGCAGCTGAGGTATTGAACTATAGTTCAGTATAGACAGTAGGTGTGCTACCTGTATGCTATGCACTTAGCAGTACAATTTTTTAATTTTATTCTACTTTTTTAACAAGAAATCTGTTTGTTTGTTTGTCTTTCTATTTGGAGTGCCTGATAAAGCTAACACATGTCACAGCAGTTGCTGTGTTTCTGTTAACGTGGCATCTGGCTAAGTGGAAATACCCCAAATTTCTCTCTGCCCTCACAGTATTTTGCAATTATATCAGTATTTGTTTTGGTCAAAGAAGTGGGATTTTGGTAAAGTACAGCAACTAACCAGGCACATGGTGTTATTCTTGGGATTGTTCTGTGCAGGGCCAGCAGTTTTCCTCAGTGATCCTTGTAGAGTCCCTTCCAGCTCAGGATGTTCTGCTATTCTCTGATTTCTGTTGGGTGTTTATGTCTACGTGAACAAGTTATGTTGTGAGCTATATGCTAATTTCCCTACTTATGCTAATGGACTAAAGGAAGTGTAAGTGAGAGGGAGGGGGGCAGAACTGATTAGAGGGCTGGGAAGAGAAGTTCTTTGCTGGAGCTGGGAGCTGTAGCATTAAGAAGGCACACGAAATCAAATGTGTTGTTCCAGAGAGAAAACAGTGCATGCACCACATGCACACACAATGTGTGTACACAAATGTGTATATTTATGCCACTGTGAAGGGGTGGTTTATATTTATGCTACTATCACAGGGGTAGGTGTTGAAATAAGTATCAACGATGCACAGTTTATGGGCTTTGTATCACTGTTTGCCCAACTGGGTATAGTAACGCATGCCTGTCTCCTTCAAAACATTCCTTTCATCTCCAGCTAATGCTGCTTAATGGGCCTGGATAAGGACTGAGTAAACAGAAGCAGAAGTTGCGTGGTATGTGTGTGTGTGTGTATGTGTATGTATTTAGCTTCACTGTTTTTAGTCTCCCCCTGCCAGCTTGGTGAAATGGCAATTACAAAAACGTTGCCTGGAACGGAGGGAGGGCCTTGAGTGGCTGTCATCTCTCACCTGTTTTTACATGCTTTTACTTCAGCTGAATCATTACCTTCTCTGGAGTTGCCTTAGAAGTAAACTCGGCACTGCTAGAATAAGAGGAATAAATCAGTTGTGTCTCTATGTATTTACTGATTTCTATGCTAAAGCATGAGAAAAGGGAAGAGGTACAGATAATGCCAGCTGATTTTGGAGAAGATTAATATGTGGCATCTAGTTGGGAATCTTTTGCTCTTGTTTTTATATCCCTCGTCCCCCTTGAATTATCTTAAGATTTTTACAAATGAAACATAGTATGAGTTTCATTCTTGACATGGCAGAGATTAATAAGAGAATAGAATATTTGCTGAGATCTTTGCTTTGGACCTCTTCTTCAGATTTTTCTAAGATTGTATTTATGCCTCTCATATGCTTCTCCCCATTCCCAGTCCTTTCTTCCAGCAGGAAGAACAGAAATGCTTCTGTCTCCTGCCTCCTACTCCATCTTGTACCCTGAGCAATATGAGGGGGACATGCAGACACTTGATTACTGCCTTGCATTATTTGTTAGAAGAGCAGAGTAATGCAAGTTTTTCAGGGATTTTCATGAAGGTGAAGTTAGGTAGCTGAAGCAGCTTGAAAGAAATACAGTTTTCTGCCCATTTTTTCTGTTTAAGCTAAAGCTGGGGATGCAGTCAGACCACAGCAGTCACATATGGTGAAAGAAACTTCCACTGGTCGTTGTTACTCTTGTTTCTTGTCTATTCAGTGTCTTAAGCTGCAAGTAACAGATCTTGGACTCCAGTGCAGGGTGTAGCTGTTTCCCAATGAGGTCTACTTGGTTGTTTCTGCATTTATTAAATGACTCAGAGGACCTCCCTTTGCAAAGAGTTTTTGCCTTTCCCATTCCTTATGAAGATGAATTAATAATTTTTCTCTCTTAATTAGGTTCCATCTGCTGTTACTGTCTGGAATTCTAAAGGTTATAGTTATTACCATATTCATAAAATCACCCAACTGTGTAAGAGAACTCTAACAACAATTTTAAAGCCAAGTTCCTCTATTATGCCTCATTCAGTGTACGTTTTGCCATCAGTGATAGGCAGGCTGATCATGTGGGGCAAGTTCTGCCAGTGCTTTTCTGTTGTCTTACAGCAAGAAACATACAATCCTGCCAAGAGAAGTATGTCTGTATTTCAATAAAACTCATACAGACTAGAGCTTCCAAACACAAAATTCCCAGATATCCACAGCTTCTGGATGAAAGTCTTTTTAATATTCTGGCTTCCTCTAAATCTGTAGTGCTTAGAATCATGTTGCTTGGTATTATAAACTGAATGCCTAAGAATATATAGTGGCGTTTAGTGGAGAGTGGATTTGGCATGAATAGGCGGCCTTGGCCTTCTGTCTCAAGAAATCTGAAAAGAAAGCCTGAATAGACCAAGATGAATACTATGTGAGGTTTGAGTGATGATTTATATTCCCATGAAGGGCAAAGATCACTGGAGATCTGATCTTTATGTCCGTGTCACTTTAGGTACAAGACCTGCAGGTACAAGATAATCACATTGCAGTCTTTGGCACAAGGTTAAATTTTCCTTCTCTCTCACCCTACATGTACATACTCTTACCTTTCTCTGCTTTTCTCCCTTGTGTTCTCACTTAGTCCATAGCAACTATTTGAAGGCAAAGCGTATTTCATCTGCTTCCCAGTCATCCATTTCTTCTGGTTGTCTTTTAAATGACAGTGTGTTTGCAAGAAGGAGGAATATAAAGACATCTGTAGATTGCTTGCTGGACACAATCCCTTTCTTTTTAGAAATACCTCTTTATTCCACTGATACGTAGAAAATACCTGTCGGAAATCAGTTTTTAGGAGATGGCTGTGTGTGTTGCATTGTGGGTGATTCCTCACATCATCCAGTGGGGTTGTCTTTGTTTCTGCCCCAGATTCTCTTTCCCCTCACACTCTGCAGTCCTGTGCAATATACTTCGCTTCTGGTTTGATCTGAATGAATGTGCAGTATGACAGATGATTTTTGGCATAAGTATCAGGCAGTTCCTGCAAATTAGAGACTTGGGGGTCTGAGAGTTGCAGTATAACAATTCTTCTCTGGTTGATGTTAATAGCTTATTTCCCCTGGCAACCTGCTTCACCCCTTCACTCAAAATTATTGCCTGTTCAGTGTTGTTGTATTTATCCCTGTGCCAGAGGTTACCAGCTTTGTACCTAAGTGCTAAAACGTAACACGTGCCTCTTCTCCCTTTAAAAGTCAGTGCATTAGCCTGAGTTGCTGAGGAGCGCGAGTACACTGAAGACTCTGGATGAAGATGGCTGAGAGGTTGCTCAGTAATGGAGGAGCAGGCTGGCAGCTGGTATTCAGCTGTCCCAGCATGGTTTGCCAGAGACATCTGTCAGTGCCCTCAGTCCTTTGTTATCAAGGTGGTAATTTTTTGCCTGCCTGCAGTGGTGAATTACAGTGCTCAACCCCTGCCTGTGTTCTTGTTTGGATCTTTTTCAGAGGTTTTATCTTCATGTTATTTGATAATGGCCAGGGAGCTCTGGAGCAAAGTGGGTTAAATGTTTGTTAATTACTGTTAATACCCTTTTTGCAGTTGAAACTGATGCACACTTATTCCTCTCTACCTTACATCTCACTTGGTTCCCTACCATGCTGCCTGCCATGCTCTCGACAGAGACAGCCAGCAATATACTCATCACTGCTGTCTGTGACTGAAAACCAGTAAGAAGTGTGTGTTTGTGGAGTGCAGACTGAGTTGATTTGTATACTTGAAGTGCCAGTCCATTCAAATATTGAGGTACTGGAAGAATAATCTTAGCTGTTGTTGCCATTTAATTAACTCTTGATGTAGCTGAGAAAGTGTGCACAACTGTGTAATTTACATGCTGACATCTATTTCTGAAAGTGGCAATTTATTCTGGGAGCTAAAAATGAGACCACATTTAATTTCAGCTTTCGGTAATATGGTTTTTTTTCAATCCATTGCCAATGGTAGAGGAGCTGTGAGGCATCTCCTCAGCAGATTTGTTTGTGTAGCATGAATTGTACACACACTTGCAAAGAGAGCCCTGGGATGTAGATATTTGACACTAAGCAGTACATTTTCTTTATCTAACAGGCCTCAGTTAACAGAGTATATTTGGTTCCCATTTACAGATTAGTCAAAAGTATTTGTTGCGGACCTTTTGTCAAGTTGCTGCTTTTATCCCTATCTCCATTGTCTTTTGCTGGACCTCTTGGAATTTTGGTAATTTTAGGAAATACCTCTGGGGGGGGGGAGGGGCAGGAGTAAGTAGAAAGTGCCTCAACCTCTCTACATTATCTTAATTGCAGTTATTCTCAGGATTTGAACTTTGCTGTGTGTCTTCTTCCATCTTTAGGATGTGGTTATTCTTGAATTTGGTGAGAATCTGCCGTAGATTTGCCCATTCTGTTGAACTGAGAAAGTACTGCCTGGACAGGAGTGCAGTGCATGTAGGCAACTGATGGTTTGTTTATCTTGTGAAATCAAGATGCTGCTCTAGCAACTACTGTTTTTTTTTTTCTGGCATAGAACTACTGGGATTTTTTTTGGCTCCATAGCTTAGAAGGCTGAAAAGCTGCTGAACTCATAAAGGAATAGTTTTTGGGTTTTTTTTAGGTACTTTTTATTTGCAATTGAAAATTACAGCAATTTAGGTCTAATTTGAAATGTAGAATACCAGAAGGCACAGATTAACGCTCTCTTGTGTGACTGGTGTCTTTCCTTTTTTTGTGTAAGATGAATGGGTGGGAAGCAAACCAGTAACACTTCTTTTTTTTTTTTCTGACTTAGCTCATAGGTGTAGAAAATTGATAGTTAGCATCTGGGAAAGACTAATATAATTTTTGGCCTAGTTGCTGGAGAAGTTGTGGTGGGGATTGCCCCCAACAAAAGTGACTTCTGGCATTTGGAATTAAATGCTGCTTTTAGGGGGATTAGTAGCAATTGCTGAAGCGATGAATAAACAAGGATTTAAAGGTTAGTCATTTTAGAATGTTTTAAATGATAATGAGGAAACAACAGCAAAGGATTTACCTCCTTGCCCACCAAATGCAAGAAGTGCCCCCTCCTTCCATCCACTGGAGCTCTTGCAAAGCGAGAAGATGTTATCTAAACCCTAGGAGGAAAAGTGTGTTTGTCTTGCACTGAAGTGTGCTTATATAAAATTCATCATGGAGCAGATAATCTTAAGTGCCATCACATGGCACATGCAGGACAACCAGGGGATCAGGCCCAGCCAGCTCAGATTTGTGAAAGGCAGGTGCTGCATGGCCAGCCTGGTTTTCTTTTGTGACAGTGAGACCAGCTTGGTGGGTGAGGGAAAGGACCAGCTTGGGAGGGAAAGGCTGTGGGTGTTGCCTGCCTGCAATTCAGTACAGCTCTTGACACCATTTCTCACAGCATTCTCCTGCCAAAATTGGCTGGTCATGGCTCAGACAGGTTCAGTGTTCACTGAATAAAAAACTGCCTGGTGTTCAAGCCCAGAGAGTGGTGCTGAATAGTGTTTACTTCCAGCTGGTGGCTGGGTACCACTGGGGTACCCAGCATCAGGGCCAACCCTATTTTGTATTTTTATCGTGATCTGGATGAGGTGATTGAGTGCGCCCTCAGTCAGTTTGCAAGTGACAGCAAGTTGGGTGGGAGTGTTGATCTGCTGGAGGGCAGGAAATCTCTGCACAGGGATCTGGACAGGCTGGATCCATGTGCCAAGGAGAATGGAATGAGGTTCAGCAAGGCCGAGTGCTGGGTCCAGCCCTTTTCCCAAGTAACAGGTGACTAAATGGCCTCAAGTTGCATCAAGGGAGGTTTAGATGGGATATGAGGGAAAAATTCTTCACTGAAAGGCTGGCCAGATGTTTGAACAGGCTGCCCAAGGATGTGGTGAAATTGCTGTCCGTGGGAGTGCTCAGAAATCCTGTGGATGTGGCACTTGGGGATATGGTTTAGTGGTGAACATGGCAGTGCTGGATTTTTGGCTAGATTCGATCTTAGAGGTCTTTTGCAATGTTAATGAGTCTATGGTCCTCTGTTCTCTGCCATGAAATAAGCTAGCAGGTTTGGGTAGTGTGATCTTGGGGCCTCATGTGAAGCTGCAGATGTTACTTATAGGAGAAATTTTTTTTTTCCTCTTCTCCCTCAAACAAAAGGGAATTCTGATGCAGAGACAGACAGTGAAACACCGCCTGTGCCATAAAAGCCAGAATGGTGTATGCATTAGTGCTTCACAAGAGTGATCAGTGAAATTACTAGATGTAATTGATGTTTGTGCAAAACAGGGAGCATTTGTTTTTTTTCCTACTTGTGGTTAATGTTCAGTGTGATAATACAAATGAGTCCTCCACACTGCTCCCTACTCTGCCGTGTCACATGTACTTTTTATCTTTTCTCTTTTGTCTTGTGGGTACTAGCAGTTGGTAAATGGCTTTTATGGAGGATAATATATTTAGAAAGCAATTTCCATTTGAGATTTTTACTGCTACCTCTCCCTCTCTGTGACCTAGGGAGTGGAAGGCTGATATAATACAGTTATCTTTCCAAGTTGAGTCACTCTAAAGCATGTGCTTGTAATATACAGTTTTTAATAATCTCTCCTGCCACAGAGCAGAAACTGGTCTCTGAATGAGGACAACCAGATGAAACTTGCTTCCGTGTAAACATGGCTTGGGCAGAATCAGCCAATTTCAAGGCGGATTAGTGTCAGTGCAGTGAAAACAGGATAAGGAAAGTATGAATATAGGGAGAACTTGAGTGTCACTTGTGGAAAAAAGAAAAATCTGCATGGGATTGTTTCCCTCCCTCTGTCTCCCCAGTTCCAAAATCTTGTCCTGTCTCCCGAGCCTTTTGTGCTTTTAGGGTAGGGCAACACAACAGGACAAAAGTGAAGGGAGAGCTGGCCTCCTGTGCAGTCGAGCAGAGCTTAACACTAGCTGCTCTTTGTATCTGCAAGAATGCAAGTCCAAATCAACAGGTTTCTGCTCCTGGTGCTGTTCCCAGGTGCTGCTCTGTTTGCTGTCCTGTTTTTGACCAACCTGGGGTTTGTGTTTGAAGCATGGTTGGTTGGTGATCAGGCTGAGGATGATACATTTTGAGGAAAAAAAGCCTTACATGGTGACGTATTTTGAGAGAATTGTACCAGTTGCATTATCAGGGAGTTTTTAAGCTTAGGATATCAGGGCATCTGCAGAGACCTTTTTTCTTCAGAGTCCATCCTGTAACCTTTTTCTGGGAATGCTGTGTTTGGGATGCAAGTGTGCCTTTTTGGCTCATAGGAGAGGTCCCAGGAGCTGTGACTCAGCTTGCAGCAGTGAGTTGGATAAAAAATTGTACGTACTGCAAATTTACCCTCAAGAACCTGACTAAACAGCCTGGGGCTCATGTCATCTCTAACTTGTCTTACCCTTTGCACCTATATAATGATAGCCCAGAACCTGATGTGTGATTGAATGGGTTTCTGCTGCAGGTTTGATGTGTGAAGCTGGTTCACAATTTTTATTCTGTCAAGTATACAGTATATCTGAATATTTTCATCTTCCAAATAATCTTTACCCATGAAAACAGTAAAAGGTGCAATTTGTCTTGGAAATCTTATTTCATGGCATTTACAAACAGCTTACTCATTCTTGTGCTTTCTCAGATGTGAATTTTTTTTAATGGCCTTCTAAAATTATCTGAGAATGAAGTTTATAAAAAACTGAAGGCTTGAACATTTGAAATGGTGAAGAAAAAGCAACCCACAGAAATTTCATTATGATTTCCATGTTGGGAGTGATAGCTGGGGTTTTGCCTTTGGGAACAAAAGATTAGCAAGAGGCAAAGCTTTTTGTAGGATTTCTGAAGTAATGATGTGTTTGTGCCAACTTGCAGCAGCTCATTGAAAAGCGTAGAATATATTACTGGATCAGCTTGCTCCTTAACTGTGTAATTTAGGATAGCATAAATGTGTTTCATATTAAGCAGGGTCGTACGTTGATTTATTACCTGATTAATGTCATCCTTCCTATTGAAAGTGGTGTGTTTCCAGATTCCATTTCCTAGTGATTGTTAGTACATAAGTTCTCCAGGGCTGTACTGTGGAAGGAGTTTCTCTTGGGATGAAATGTTTCTGGAAGAAGGCTTCTTTTTGCTGAGGTGCTGCATTTTGATTGGCAGTGTTTTCTAAGCAGGTTCAGCCAGCAGCATTCACATAATTCACAGAGATTTCTGTGAAAGATCAGTTCTTTTTAGCAGTTGCTTTCAGTCCCCCCAGTTTACATTTTGACCCTTTTTGCAAATGTAAATCATCCCAAGAAGTTTCTTTCATTTCCCTCCTCCTCTAAAAATGGATGCAGACCAAGAAATGGGGCATTTCTGCTGTAATATTTTGGATAAGCTTCCAGCTTTACTAACCCTATTTTATTTTAATCTTCTGGCACAGACTGTAGATCTTGGCAAGCTGAAAAGCTGTGGTTCAGCTGTTGTTTCCATTTTATTTTCTAAAGATGTGAATATGTTTACCCAAATAATGAAGAGCTGTGAAAAGAACATGATAAATACATTCTGCACCTCTTTTTCTCCACTGAAGTATTTCAGGGTTATATTAAATACAGAATAATTGGCCTGCACCTCAGAAAGTACCCAACTACTTCCTTATAGTAAGGTAAATATAACTTGGGTACTCCTTTTATTCTCTGAAACCATAAAAGGAATCCTGACTGTAAGTTCCTTTAACTGGTAGTCCTAAAAGCCAGAATTCTTGCTGTATGCTTTCTAAAATGACTGAATGGCTGTTTATGAGCTTTGTTTTGTTTTGTTTCATTTCTCTCATACTTTTTTAATACAGCAAACAGTGGCTGTAATGTAATTCTCTGTTGTAATATGGAAGCAAAGACGCAATGATTTTACTGAGGTTACTTTTTCCAGAGCAGAATCTCTCAAGCAGTTAAGCTTGCTGTTGTTTTAGAATTGAGTGCATGCACCATAAGCAATAAAATTTCCAATTCAATGGGTAGCAGTGTCTTTGAACTGAGCTGGGGAGCAAGTTGTCTAATTTAAGTCCTGAGCATGGCTGTTGGTAAAGGTAGAAAAACATGGTGCTGGAAGGGTTATTTTCAAATTGCTTGATATCACTGAGGTCTTTGAAAGGAGCTCAGAAGAGCCTTGTTCTGTTCTAGCTATTGTAGTGTTGTGCAAAATTGGTAACAACAGCTTGCTCTCTTCTGTTGCTAATTTTGGTTTGTACTTATGCACCTGGCATTACTGCAATTGCTTTGCAAGTTTTATAAACTTGCAAGGCAGGAGTCATTAAGCATCTGTTTGTAACTATGGAAGAAACGCTGTCGATACTTTCACAGAAAATCAGTTTTTTATTCTGTTTTGTTTTTGCTTTGGGTGTGCACAGATTAGTTTGGATAATAAGAGCAGCAGTATTGGCTCTGTCTTGCACAGAATCAGATCTTTAATTCTGGTAATAACAATATTGAAGGCTTCTAAGAAAGTTCAGAAAAATGTTGCAAATAGAAATCCATGTGCTTCCTTGGTGTGCTAGCCTGGTTTTTGGCAGTTAGCAACTTAGATTAAAAGGGAATACTTGAGGTGGAGATTCAGTTAAAATGTTGGTTAAGAATAAGATTTGGAAGCATTTAACTTCCTTTGATTTTTTAACAGACACTATATTTCCTCTCTGTGTGGGAATACTTCTATAAACACTTCAATATTTTACAATTTCAATCTTTTAGATGTAAGGAGTTAAAAGAGCAGAAGGAGAAACTTCTGGGGCTCTTGTGAAAAGTTTGACTAGTCTTACTATGTGCTTTGCTGTGTATATGCAAAACAAAATGTGTTCTGAACTCAGAAATGCTATTACACTGTACAAAGACACCTCCATCCTAAAGTAATTCAGTAGACAGATACCAATATTTTGGTGACATTGGAATTTCTGAAACTAAAGATCTTTACACCACTTGAAACGTAGGTAAGAAAGAATAACTAGAAGCAGATACTGAAAATTTTATTTTTATGAGTGTAATTTTGAAATTTAATCATCTGGGGAACAGAACTTCAGTACAGAGTTGACATAAAGATTAATACATTCGAAAGGTGTTTATATGGGTAAACTTCTATTTTTGCTTTTTAAATTCATTGGTCTTCAGCAGTAGGCATTACTTTGGCTGCTGTGTGTCTGTCAGAAACTTTTGAGCATTCTATATATACTTTCTTGCAGCTTCTGAACTGTGATTTTGTCGTCTTTATGACAGAACTTAAGATATTGCTGAACTCCTTGCCAGAGCACATAAGATGTTTTTATGTTCCATCTAGTCAATGATATTCTTTAAATGCCTCTCTGAGCATTTAAAAACTAAAGATTTATTAACAAAAACATGCTTTCTCTCACAAGTTACAGTTGCTGAAAGCAGGAAAGAGTGAAACAAACCACCACATAAAATTATTAAACAAAGCAGCAACAGAATTACAGTTTAATACAGTCCTAAATGTGATGCAAGAGACCACATCTATCTCTTAAAACAGATAGGTAGAGTACAGCTGGTGCTCCACTAGCCTCCTGGGGTTTGCTGTTGCTCCTTTTCAATTTCCCCTCATCCTGAGTTCCCAGTTTTAGTCTGGTGAGGATTTGAAGGACTTTTGCAGCTCACTGCAGGGATCTTTCAAAGATATGCATGGGAGCAGCTGAGCCATTTGAGCACAGAGAAAGCTTGAAAATGAACTGACCTTGAACAAAACATTTTGCTTTGGTTATCGCTGAAGGTGGAAGGGCTGCCTGTTACTTTCTGCCAGACAGCTCACCCACTGAAGTGAGAACCTTGACTTCCCCTCGGATTAGCTGGCTACTAAGCACTTTGCTCCAGGGTGTGTGCAGGCTTGTGCAAAATCAGTTTGTTTGCCTCTTCCAAGTTAGAGGATTGGCTTTTGCCTGACCAAAGTTTTACAAAGCATTTAGTACAGATGTCTGCTAAACAGGATGGAGTAGTGCCGTGCATTTTTTTCCCTTTAAAACCAGAATGTTTGTATGTACAAAGAGAAAATGCTGTTCTAATCAAAGGCATATCTAAAATCTGCACTTAAAAGTTGGTGTCCCCACCCTCTTCACCAGTCAAATCCCAATTGAAAGGCATAGCCATCAAGTTTGAAATGAGGCCCTTGGGTTGTTTTAAATTCCAGCATGCTGAGATTTTTCTCAGCTGTTGGATGGTAAACAAGATCTGTGATTTCCATCGATGATATAATTTAACTTTTGGCAAGGTATTGAGCTTTGTTCGAAAAGGAGGGATGAACTCTGTGATTGAAGCTACTGAGGGGCACCTTTAAACATTTAAACAACTAATCTCTCCTTTTAGGTACCTACAAAAGCAGCTCTTTATGGTGCTTGGCAATTTAAAATAAAATTGCCTTTCTAAAGCTTGGCAAAACACTGTGCTCAGATTTCTTCTAAGTAGGGAGAGGCCAAGCTGATACCACTTTATATTTTGTAATGATATTCTTTCTCTCTCTGTGTAGGACAAGTGTATTTTGGATGCAGTCCATCTGGAATGTTAGGTGCATAGTAGAAAAGTCCTGCTGTTGTGAAGGGCTGCTCTAATTTCCAAGTGCTACTAAACAAATTGCAGCTCTGGTTCTGTCAACATTATCTCTTGAGGTTTTAATAGATAGGAGTCACTATCCTTGAGACAAAGACAGATGTGCTTTTTTCCCTCCTTACTGGAAACACTTCTGGTAAACAGCGTCCATGTACAAATACACAGATCCTTTGCCAGAATTCCAGAGGGGTACTTAATGTTCATATACATGTGATTCATTTGTTCAAGAAAACAATAACCAAATATGAATGACTGCTTCAGATGAACTTTGAAGGAGACAGGAAACGAGGATGCTGTTTACTGCCTTGAAAGTGAGGATCTTGGCTTAGGTTTTGTGACCTGAAAAGAAGTGCTGGCAATGAAAGGTGAAAACCTGTTTGATTGGCCTGTGGTCCTTTTGATCTGTGGACACAATTTAGCATACCATCTGGGGAAAATGTCGTCTACTGGCATAGAGAAGTAGGAAAACCAAGAACGGTGTCCAAATGTACTTTAATTTCTGTTGCTCTTGTATCTGTTCAGTCTCATTTTGATTGAAGGACAAGAATTCTGCATCTGCAGGGTACACTGCCTAGCTATCTGAGCCACTGGATACGAAATTGCAGAGATGTATTTAATGATATTCCTGTTACATTCTGTTACCAGGACTGTAAAGATAGTTCCCTTTGCCTCACCTTCAGCTCCCCCACTCTGAAGGAACAATGGAAACTTAGTTTAGGTACTTGTAAAGCAATTTTTATTACAAGGAGCACCACAAGCTACCAAAGAAAAATTGAGGTTTGCTAGTTTTAATACAACTTACTTTTAGTTAGTTGTTACTGATAATGTGTGCACCGCTATCTAGATTGCATAGGACTTGCATTTGAATCATGGATCACAGAGTGCATTACCAATCACATTGATAAACTATCAATGTTATCATGTTATCAATGTTATTAAAGTTATCATATTTCCTTTGTTAGATTAGATGACTAGACTAGACTAGATTAGACTAGACTATACTAGCACTGTTCTTTGTAGAAATTAAGTTTGTGGGTTGTTCTTGTTTATTTGTTGTTTTTGTTTTGTTTTGTTTTGTTTTGACAAACAAATCTACAGCTCTTCCTGTTAAAATAGAACCTTCTCATTTATTTCTAAAAAAGACTAGCTTTTTGCAACTGAAAAGCAAAATACATGTAAGGAAGTCCCAGCTGTCCTACTCATCTGTAGAACCTAGTACTCCTTCAGTAGTAGTCAAATACCAGATCTTTCCTCCCTGTAAAATTCCTAATAGACATGGAGTAATTCAGCCTCTGGATTTGCAGTTCTCTGCTGAGTATGTCTGGAAAGTGTGAAATAAACAGTTACAAATTAGAGAGCAGAGTGAAAATGCAGTACAGTGTAACTAAAGAAAAAACAAAACTGTATATATGTAGAAACTGAGGGAGACATGAGAAGGAAAAGGGGAAGAACTTAAAGCACACTATTTATAGAGAGCCAAGTCTTCATAAGAATCTGAAGAAATTGTCTTCTCAAAGACATCAGAAATATTGGGCAGATAATACATTACTGAAAGCAGAAGAAGAAGCTGCTGACATAAGTTGAACATTAGAAAGCAGTTAGATCTTCATGGCTTTCTTCCATCCTCAGCTGTGCTGAATTAACCTTCTTCTAAATTTTCCTTGTTTGTTAACCAAATCAAATCCTCTCTGAGAATTTTGGAAATATCAGAAGCTTCAAGATGTATTTTTAGCGAAAGCTTAGCAAGCTGAAGGGATTGCTTCCCCAGTTGCTTTCCTGTATTTTGATACTCTTACAGAAGGTTCTGCTGCCTTCAGCTACAGGTACAGGTAATGAGTTTTTAGAATAAATGATCATGCTTTGGTTCCAGTAATCTGAGTTTAAAGCAAAATGCTGCCTGTAAAGGTGTACAAACCTGCCCTGGCTTACTAGGGAGATACCAGTGTGTGTTGAGGAAGCAGAGGAGGTGTCATAGGTGCAGTGAAAGTAGCAGAGTGGCTGTCACCTGGAGCAGCAGCATGGGCAAAGAGCAAGTTTATTTCTGATTCATCATGAAACTGATTTACTCACTTGGTGCAGAGCAGCTCTCTGCTTGTGAGAATGTGGGGAGAAGTCTTCGAGAGGATTAACTGTCCCCTCCTGCTGCAGTGTAGCCTGAGGCTCGCCCAGTGTGGGACTGAAAAGAAATGTTATTTAGGAATGTGTCAGACCCCTCATTTATCTAATTTGATAATCGCAGAAGATTTCAGATCTGGTGCAAAATGGTAAAACACCTTGGCTAAAAAATACCCTGTTGTCTTGAAGAGAACACTTCATGGCAGATAATTTTACATCCCTGAGCACTAATAATAATTCTAGTATTTGACCTTTCCTCAAAATATTTTACAAACAAAACTGTAGCATTTACTTCTTCCAGGGGAAACCTATAAAGTGATTATTGGGTATATTATCCAATTGTTTTCCCCTAGACCACTGAGGAAAACATGGTACTATGATGTAATCTCCTTAGCTCATTTCCTTAAAAAACATTCTAAAGTTATATGATTGCTGGACTTTTCTAGTCTGTGAATCTGAGTGACACAATTGTAATGTGGAAAGTACTATAAATTTAACTTTACCAGTTTAAATGTTTGGAAATGAAAGATGATCATGTGTAAAATGACTTAGTAATGGTGGGAGGCAAGAGGGGGTTAGTTAAGGAAACAATGTCTTGGTAATAACTGCTCTGTTTCTACACATGTTGGACTGGGCCAAAATGTTGATCACTTTAAAATCTGGATTGTGTAGAGCACTTGTTAAACTTAGATTTGGAGGTGATCCTTCAATGGTTGAGGTTCGGTGTGTGTTCAACACTTGCATTTACTGTGAGTCTTCAGAGACGAGTCAATTTATAAGGCACAAAGATATGAGGTGTTGAAGGCATGTGCTGGAGGGGGGTTGGCCTTTGGGGAATATTTCTTGCAGGGGAAAGGTTACTATGGTGATGCCAGTAAAGCAAAAAATTAGGTAATACTTTGTGATGGTTGAAGGGAGGAGTGAACAACTCTCACAGATGACTTTTTTGATACCTTGGGCACTGAAAAATATGTTTTGATTTTTTTTTAAATGTTTAGTCTGATTGATCGGTTACGAATTTCTGTCGGCAGAAGTTACATTTCACACAATATATTTTCACCTTATGGACCACTTTGATTAATCATCCATGTCTTCCCCTGGATGAGAGGCAGTGAAAGACTCCAGTTTCCCTCTTTGCTGTATTTCAGGGATTAATGGAAAATAGTGTCATGCTTTGTCAAGGGATGATTTTTCATATTAACGTTTGCAAAGGAGAGACAATGCCCTCTGCTGTGGCTCTTTACCATATTAAACAGGAATGTCCTTCAAAGTCTTTGTCAATGGTGGTATAAATCAAAGTGAGAAAAACGGTGCATACTGAATTTAACAAAACTGCATTTTTTAATATGTAAGTAGGCTTAACTTTTTCCCTGTTTTAAGTCCATCAAGATCAAACTCAAGTAGGCATTCACATCCACAATTGAAAATTGCCAACCTTTTCCTTTAAGTTAATGATAGTCCAAACTCTCCCCCACAGCTTTTGTCAATATATCTTTTAAAGGCAAGCATTAAACTTAGGTTTGCCTTAGTCCTTTTTTTCTTAATTCTTTTTTATTCTCTTTCTTCTTCACAACTTCAGACCCAAAGACTTCTTTTAATAGACATTAGTTAAGGCCTGGAATTGAGTAGACATTTGTGAAGGAGACTTGAAATTTGGAACAGAATTGTCCTCTATAGTTTTTCCATGGAGGAAAAAAATCTTCTTATGAGAATAAAGACTTTAGCCTAATCTCTTGCCATCTGGAAAATGTAGAAGCCAGAGGTTGTTGGCACTAGGTCACATCCCTTATGTAAACTGTCAAATTCTTTTCATATTAATGGCATATCAAGTTAAACCCATGAGGTTTGTCATTGGCCAGACTAATTTATTGATTTCTTTCTCCTTTTTTTTCCTCCTTTTATTTTTTTTTTTGTTAATTTTGATTCTGCCCTGTTAGTACTTGATAGTGTTGACTGATTTGTGGTAAACATTGATCATCTCAATTTAGTGCAGCATTTCTTAGTCTTTCCACGTTCCTCAGTTCTGTAACAGGGGATGATGTTTTTTAGAGCCCTTAATGTGAAATCCCCATGAAGGGGAGAATTTTCTCAAGTGACTTTTGCAGCTAATTAGCTTGAAATGAAGCTGGAGACAACTGTTAGGTGCAGTGAAATGGCCTGACACATGCCACCATATATAATTCTAGCGCCTCAAATTCCTGGATGCATGCCAGGATCCAGTGTGGTAGTTATGTATGGATGACTCCTGCACAGCCTTAAGCAAAATCAATCAATCAAATTAAGGTTTTCTTTTTCCCCCTCATCAGAAGGATTTAGTGTGGTGTTTGTTGTTGCTTTTTGTTTGTTTGCTTTATCAGGAGGCAGGCTGGGGGGGAGTGATTTTGCCATCATATCACACTCCCCTTCTTTGTGCTCACAACGTGCACATAAAAGTGATAGCTTGACTCTGCTCATTACCACAGGAATACACAGAGTGTGGGGATGGGGCAGAAACAAAGGATGTTTATAATCATTAATTTTTAGTCCAGGAAGGTAACTGCCTTGAAATTGGCCCTTAAGCTCTTAGCTATATTGACAGCTTTATTCAAAGAAGGTACACTTGCCAACAGCTGCTGCTACCAAAGTTGATATGTATTGATTTTTTTTTTCAGAAATTTTTCACAGCTTTTCTCCTGTCCTTAAAAAAAAAAAGAGAAACCATGAGCTCTGTTTTAAGCCTTTTGATAGTCTAGAACATTTCACCAGTGAAACCCTCAAATGCCTCTTATTACAGAAAGCAGACTTTAATGCTACATGCTAGAATAATGGCCAGTCGGAGGAAACCATAATGTTTGTGCCTGAACGTAAGTGTAAGCAAGAGAACAGCATACTTGCTTTCACTTTCCTCTTCCCTTTTCCCCTCCCCGCATGATTAGTACCTTATCTAAAGCCGAGCAATTAACCAAGGGCAGCAAAACTAAAGGTTGTTATGATTTCTTGTTTGCTTTAGTCATTATGACTCCGCTCACTTTTAGATTCCGCGTTCTCTTTGACACATTTTTTGTTGGGGAGACGATAGGGCAAAGGTTCCCAGAGCAACCAGCACTTCCTTATCCTGGGACATGTTCTCCCACAGGGCATAGACAGGAGGCTTCCCCTAAACCCCTGGTACCCTGTGTGGCCCATTTGAAGTAGTGTAGTTAAGAGAGGGGAAACTTTGAGGGCTGGCAGTGGCAGCTCTCAGGAGTAAGTTGCCTGGTGCTTGTTTCCAGCAGCAGCGTTGCTGTCGGAGTGGGTCGAGCCAAGTGGAACATACTGGTGGATTTCCTTAAGTAAGCGTTTCCAATTGATGATGGTGGGAATGTGCTGGCGGACAAGCTCACTGCCTGCGTTACATAGGATTTTCTGTCAAAACCCTGAGGTAGTACAGAGGCATTTATAAAAGGGGCCCCACTCTGGTGCTGCACAAAACTGTTGCTACAAAATACCTTTGTCAAACCCCAAGTCACGAAACAATGTGAAAAGGGAGGATTGAATTAAGTGTGAAGGTGGAATGATGAATAGAAGTGTGATGGAAGGGACAGTAAGATACAAAACTCTTACATTCAAAGTGCTTGAGTTCTTAGTTTGTATTACAAAAACTCCAAATAATGTGCTCTTGAGTTGTCTAGCAGGATGTAAAATTATTTCGTGGCTGCGCCTCATAAATATTTGCCCATAAAACTTAAGCATTTGTTCATAGCTTTCAGTTAAAGAAATGTGTATTTCTCTCAGTTCTGTGGCTCTGCTCCCCTGTGGGGCTGCAGCCACTTGCTGCTGCCAGCTTGGGTTGCACTTCGCAGGGAACTGGGGCTGGAACAGTATTGAGGCTTAAGGTTTGTTATTTTACTGAGCCATTTTCTTTTCTTCTATCTCTTGGTAAGATCTTGTAGTGGTACAGTTGATCAGGATACAGCCGATCAGGTTAAGGATTTCTTGGCAAGGCAGAGAGGCAGTGTTGGGGAAGACAGCAGGAGGTGCCCTGGGCAATTAAAGACAGATGTGGGAAGGGTACCAGATCAGCAGAGGGAGGAGGAGTTCACACAATCCATTTAAATTTCTGTCCTTTTACTAAATTAGTCTGCACTGAAGCAACTCTAGATTTTCCCCCCCATATTTCTTACATCTTTTCCCTCCACTCCACCCCTCCCCAACCCCACCACTACTCCTCCCCGTCCCCAAAAACACTGTTATGCTCCTGACTGAAGCCAGGGAATTGTACTTTCTTTATAACATGTAGTACTCCATGTCTGTTCAAAATGCATTTCCTCAGCTAGGTTTTCTATGGTACTGCTCTCGCGGAGATTTTGCTGGGCTGTAGGGAAATTGCTGTGTATGAATAATAAATACCATCTTTAGGGAACAACCATTACTTTTCAGACAGTAATATTCCCAAGTTGTGTTATGTAGTTGCTAAAATATGTCAAGCCTTTCATTTCTCGGGAGTAAAGGAAGCTTGTACCTCTGCTGTGTATTCCTCCACGCACAAGGGTGTATGTACACTCCCTTGTCAGTATGAGAATCATTGACTGCCCTTTATTTTGAAACATGCTAGAAATTCTATCAGGAGAATCCCCCCTTTTTTTTTTCTTGTGGAGTGGAGGGGAATGTGGAGTATCAACTGGGGTATGATTTTACTCACAAAGCAAAGTGCTGGCATACATTTATTTGCTCTTACGATTTAATTGGCTGTTTGTAAGGTGGGTGGCATAATTTAACATCACCCCTCCAAAACAATAACAATAATAAATAATAACAATATATAAACAATAACATACTGCATATGAAATAAAATGAAACAAAATGAAATAAAATAAAGATCTCTTTTGCTGGCTTTAGGTGCGTGATGCTGTACCCAGACAACAAGCCATCTGCACAGTGAAAAGTTCACTGCCGGTGCGCTTCAAGCTTGTAACCACAATGTGTTGCTTTATCTCTGAGTGCCTTGGCTTGAATGACCGACCCTGTGGGTTTCCGTGCGCTATCCCCATGTCGGATTTTGCGCATCCCTCATGCTGGAGCGCTTCCCATTCTGACTGAGGCGAACCAGAGGAACAGAAGCCACACAGCAGGTCGCACAGCTTTTGACGAAGCTTTTTTGCACAGACCACTTTCTCTTTAACTGGGAATGATCCCCAATAACAGCTGCTACCAGTTCTGCCATTAGTCACTCAGTTTCACTTACAGACAAATCGAATCCAAGAAGTTAATGTTAGCAAATGGACATTCTACTGAAGCAGTTGAAATTACACACTTCAGACAATTAGCTACTCTTACAGTGGTTTGAGTTTTTTTGTACGTTTTTATGTATATCCTTGGAAATTTATTTTGTTTAAGTTTTAATTGTTTCTCTTTAGAAACAGTCTTGTGAATACTCTTTAGTTTAGGTAAGGGTCACAGCTTCTGCCTTTTAATGTGCACACAATTAATGAAAATGTGCATACTGTATGTAAACTCACCTGTTAAAATTCCCTAATACATGAGGCCTTATTGTTCACAAATTAATGTCTTGAATTCATTTGGACGTCAACCAGGAACTTGTTGTAATTTCTTACACATAAATAAAATCTTTCCTTGTGTTTTAATTAGTTGATGAAAGGGATTAATATGATTACATGGACGGCAGCACAGTTTCTCTCTTAATAAATCAGGCAGTGTGGGTGCCAAGTCATCCCTCAATCTCATTTGGGCAGAGTGCTTTGATAAAGACACCAATCAGAACACTAAGGCTTCCTGTGGCACCAGCAGTGTAGATCATTCGGGTTTGCTGATACCGTTGATGTGCAATGTGGGATATTAATCAGGACTAATTATATGCATTGGCTATGAAACAAATTCAAGGCCACTACAGGGCATGCTTCTGTATGTAATTGCTGACTTTAAGGTACTGGGTTAATTGATAGAAATTAAGAGGACCTTTCATTTACTGACATTGCATTTCTGAATACACCAGCTCCTTCTTTGCAATTTGGTCCATTTAGTTTTAAACACATCCCGGTGTATGGTTAAGTAGACATCCATTACTCTTTGCCTATTTTTCACTTTCCTGTTCTGTACCATTCAATTTTCTCTTAAACCTTTCCAGAGAGGCAGCAAACAATGAAATACTTCTAATAATGATAGGCAGCATGCTCTGAGACCACTGTGTGCAATGTCCTTAGCTTATGTTAGACATTCAGACAAAGTGAAAAATGGTGCTTAATGAATAACACTGAGGCCTGCATTTTTTGGTGCAGGTTAGAATCTGTGCATGTCTACCCTGTGCATCTGATAATGCACTCCAGGTGTTTTGTTAGGCCAGCAAATGTGTATATATAGGAGATAAAATCTCAGTCTAGTGCACTCTCATATCTATGTATCTGTGTATGAATTTGACTCAGCGCTGTCTTTCTGATGTATGGTACAAGTGAGCTGATTTGGGAGGGCTGAGAGGTGATCTTCAACACTTGTCTGTACAGAAGGTAAACTGGAGTAAGGAAAGTTTAAGTATTCTTTGACAGAGATGAATTGCAGGTGCTTGTGAGTTCTTACTGTCTTAGTCCATCAAAGGTAAGCCCTGAGATTGATTACAGAACTGCACAGGACTGTCATTGAGAGCTTTAGCTAGAATAATATGCCAAGAGGAGAGGATTCAACAAATATTCCTCATGCTGTTTTAGTATGTGCTTCTGCAACTGTAATTGTAAATGGACGGGGGAGATATGAATATCTGGGTTAAAACTATTTTTATTCATGTTTCCTGTCCCTGCTTTCGTAGTGTGTAGTGTTTGCTGGATGAACCAAAGAAAATCTATGAATCGGGTTTTGCTTTTTTTAATGGGTTTTGTTGTCATCTGTGCAGCAGTGAGAAAAATGCTCTTCTGTCTCTATCAGGTCTGTTTTAATAATAATTGGTGCTATTGGTAATAGAGCTACCTTCTTTCTTTTTGCAGAAATACTTGATTGTGTTTCACTCAGCACCATCCATAACAAGCAGGAAACTTGCTACTGTCAAAGCCTTTTTTCTTTAAGTCTGAACTTCTGTGGCATAAATTGCTTGTAGATGGGGTGTGAGCCAGTCCATTCCCATTGTCTGAGCAGAACTAGCCACGTGAATGCCACAAATTAATCACATCTAGCGTGAGAATAGAAAGCTCTCACCCACTAACACGTTTGTGAAAGCACTTTGAATCCGAGGGAAAGAACCTCTCAAATGAACATGAAAAATGTTGGGCTTTTGAAGGCCGGGAATTGTGCAGCCTGACCGGACCTGTCTGCTGCCATGTGGGGGGAGTGAGGGATGGGAAGGCTACCAGCCTGGGAGGTTTTCTGCTAAATGATCTGCTTTGACTGACTGATGCTGGGGTCGTAAATGAGTTGCT
The DNA here is from genome assembly GCA_036630365.1 of Acanthiza pusilla. Lineage (NCBI taxonomy): Eukaryota > Metazoa > Chordata > Aves > Passeriformes > Acanthizidae > Acanthiza > Acanthiza pusilla. Next base: position 1,456,236 of record JAXCHO010000152.1, on the reverse strand, counting down.
GGCTACAGCCGTGCTGGCGCTCAGAGCGCAGTGCCAGCTGTCTGCCTTGCTGGGGAACAATAGCAGTACCCTTTGGTGTGTGAGAAAGGGACATTCAGGCATAATGTTTTATTAGACTTTGGGATAACCTTTTCTTTTGCAAACCTCAGGATTCTTAGATAGGAATTGTACAGTGTCATTTATAATTAACCTTTTTTCTCCATACCTATTTGTGCATAAAATTTCCTTAGAAGTTGTCCATGAATGGCCAACATTATGCATTCTGGTATTGTCTTTCCTTTCCTCTTTTATTTTTCCTATCTGAAAACTGATGTAATTTTGAAACATTCTCTTTTTATAATTTAGGAAGGGGGAAGGAAAAGCCAAAACACCGAACAACCAAGTCTGGAATACTGGCAAGAATAATTACTACATTTCCGTGCTTGTAATGCTGAGCCTGAAGAGAAGGGTATTGATGTCCTTTTCCTCCATTCTCCTAAAGACCCTTAGACATAAAGGGATGATAGATGGAGAACTTCTGAGCTCCTTTGTTTCTTGAGTTTTTTGGAGTACAAATTCTTTGGAGCAGAAGCAGTTTCTATTTAGGTGCATGCATGAAAGCAGACACATACCAACCAGTCAGAACATAGACGTAATTTTTGTATTTATAGTTCATGATAACAGTGAACATAAACTGAAACGGTAGCGAAAAGACATTTTAAAGGGCGTGTTAAAAATGTAGTGTTTGCCTCATCAAAATACTGCAATTGAATGGTGTTTTCCCTAATCTTTTGTTTAAACATTTACCCTGAGATGCTAAAAAATCTTGTCTAATGGAAAAATTGTACTTTTGACAAACACAGACTTCACTGTGGAAGGCCAGAAATTGTATTAGCAAAGAAAATTAATGATACCATGACATTTACATAAAGATTATAATAAATACAAAGCATCAAGTGTGCATACTTTTTTTCTGGTTTTGTCTGATCACCAGAACATCCTAGCTAAATTGAAAGTCATTTCTAGTGTGCAGCCTGAGTTCTTGAGCTGCAGGCTTTGTATTATTTTCTTTCTTAAATCCTCATAATCTTTTTTTTTGCATCACATGTCCTTTTCTCCCTTCTCTCCTTTTCTGTGCATAGAAAGCACACAGAGCCTGCGGCATAAGGTGGGGGCTGAGGGGGCCACACATCTGCCCTGCAGCATCATGGACTTTCTTCATGGCTTTGCCTTGGAACTCCTCTCACACCACTGCTGCCCTTCAGATCTGCTGCAGCATCTGTACTTTTCCAACCTCGAGCCTCAAGTCATTCTGAAGGTCATATTACAGCTAACCCCAGAGAGCAAAACACGAAGTAAAGGGTATACAGTTTCTCAGAGAGATGACCCTTCTGCACTTGGCCTCTGGAAAGCTCTGGTATAATGACAGAGCTTAACAGCTTGTGCAAGCACTAGTGGCTTGGGGTTAGCCCTGTTAAACAAATGGCTGTCTCACATTACTTGCTGTCCCTATCATATTCATAATTTGATATTCAAGAAGCACCCTTTAGGAAGTCATGAAAAAGGAGGAAGTAGATAAAAGAATTGCAGAGACTTAGTGCTTTGTTACTCACAGATGTCATTTAGAGTTTTTTTCTTTGTGTCCTTTTTTTCATCTCTGTCTGAAAATAACTTGTGGATGGTCCTGTATGGCCAAGTGACATCCCTGTTGTCTGAAATGCTGAAAATGCTAGAGAATCATGCCTTGCAGTTACTCCAGAACTAACTGAAAGATGTGAATATCTGAAACTATGCCAGCCCTGAATCACCACCTGTGTAGGTACAGATTTTTTTGGTCCCAAATTCAAATCTAGTATCAGATTTATGGAGAAATATATGGGTTGAAGAGGGGAAAGACTGATTTTGTCACTGACCGAGGTGGTCAGTATGATAACAACCACTATTAGATACTTCCGTCAGCAGAACAAGTTCTTGACTGCACTCATCCTTAAGGCTGTTGACAGCTGCTTCTTGTTTTCTATCCATGTATTATTTTGGACCACTCATATTATCACAAGCTCTTACTAGTCTCCTTATCACTTCCTGTGAAATCAGAATTCAGAAAACCGTGTGGAAATCCTGATGGTGCTCTAAAGGCATAAAGTACTAATCTTGATCACTGATGAACTGTAATTCATGTAGCCTAAATGGAATAATAAAAAAATAAGGAAAACTGATACGAATTCCATCTGTAGCGTGATGTTGTTACTGCAAAAGGCTGTCTGCTCTTCCCTCATATTCTCCCTTTGCATTACCTCTTCTTTGTGTCAGCAGAAACATCTGTTTGCAGCAGTGTGGATCTTTGCCAGTTCAAAGGGATTGTGAACCTATTTCATAAGTCAAGTGTTCTTTGTAGTAAAGGTATAAATAGCTACTAAAATAGTCCAGCACGGTCTCAAGTGCAGGAAAGGAGAATGTTTATTTTTTCAAACCCCTTTGTTTAAACATAAGAATTTGGTCCACTTACTCTGAAAGGTTTGTTTACTTTTTTGTTGTTGTTGCTTGGTGTTTTGTTTTTTGTTTTTTGTGTTGGTTTTTTGTGGGTTTTTTTGTTTTGTTGTTGTTGTTTGTTTGATTTTGGTTTTTTTTTCTTTTTTGTTTTGGGTTTTTTGTTTCTTTTTTGGCTTTATTTTTTCGGTATGGTTAGGGAAAAATGTATCAGATATATAATCATGTGACAGGTATCAGAGGACAAATAACTTTTTTGTAGCATGAGGGGTGACTTATTCTGTGATTCTCGGTTTGTGTTTTTGCAGTAATTAAAACTGAACTGCCCTTTTACAGTGACTTGCATTTGTACGGTGATATTTATTTGTATATTACGTTTTTGTTACCTGCCAATGATTCTAGTCTCTGCTAAAGTATATCTGCCTCTTTTAGATCCTGAGATAGTACAGATATTCACAGGTATGCTCTCCAAGTCAGAGGAATGCTGTTCAGCAGTAAGAATTCTCTGTGCTGCTGTATTAAAGCAGGTTGGTATCATAGGAATCAATGCAGAGTATGAGCTGAGTACTCTATTCTCTCCTGTTGCCCATTATGCAAATATTTTTTACAACATAATAGATTTCGTATGAGTAGATAGATTTGTACTGTAATTTGTTTCATAATGTGAGAAATTTAAAAAAAAAATTAAGTTCAGGGAACTTAAACCTTAGTGGTAGCTATCTGTGGAATTCAAAGTAAATTTTACATAGCATCTTTCAGATTTTTTTTTTTTTTTTTTTGTTTTCTCAAACTACTTCATGGTAATTGGTTAGTGACTAGAACCAATCTGAATATATTATATCAAAAGCTAGTCTACTTATCTTGTCAATTTCAAAATATATGTTGAGGTAAGCTATATATATATGCATTTCAGTTTAAAGCATTCTGGATTTTTCTATTTTGAAGTTTAAAATTTAAATAAGTTTCTTTTGTAAAGGATAATGGGCTTTCCAGATGTATCAGCAGCTATCTTTGCTTTTCATGTTTGAGCTAAAATACGACTGACATTCTCTCTCAGTAATTCCACTCATTATACTGCAGAGATCACTACAGAAACCTCCCTCTTCAGCAAAGGGCTGTTTTAAAAAAACTTCTTTTCAATAATTTATTTGCTCTGCTGTGAGAGAAAATATTCTTTCTGTTCTTTATGTTATTTAACTCAATGTCCATGCTGATGAAATCCTTGAGAGACAGTTACTCTGTGTTTAGTCGTAGACGGATCAGCAGTACCACAGATTACTACTAGGTTTTGGACTAAGGGGTCTCAAGAATTCACTGTGTATATATTTTCTGAAAAGTGCAAGAGATACTGGACCCAAGTTTCTACCCTTCTTTTTAAATATACTTTAAGCAATGCTTGTAAGTACCTAATCATATTTGGTTTCATAAATAGTTGGAAAACAAACACATTGATGCTCCTTATTACCACTCTGTGGAGCATCACCCCCACACAGCTACATTTGACCTTCTCATAACCTCTTTCCTATTGAAAGCAATGTTGCTGTATTGTTTCAGTTGTTTAATAAAACATGGGAGTTGTTGGAGGGGAGCTATTCTCTGGCTAATATAATTTTAATAATAATTGTTTTAATCCCAGACTCAAAACGACTGTCATACATGTGATTTGTGTGCTATTTTTCTGCATATTTGATGGACTACTGTCTTAGCTGGCAAACTCTTAAAGATCTTTTTTTATCTTTGTAGCTAAAAACTACTCAGTATGGCATATAGCATGGGTGGATGCCTAGATAGCTGTGTTTACTTTATGTATTTGTTGTCGAAAGTGCTCAGTATTAACATTAATGCTGTGCTTGTGTTTCTTCAAGAAACATGCAGATGTGAAACTCAGAGCTGAGGAGAAAGTAGAAATGAGTGGCAGTTACAGCCTATTTCTTATCCTAGTCCCAGAGTTTTGGGGTTTAGGATTTTTCTTGTCTTCTACCATCATTCCTCAAAATCTTTTCAAGTGAGGTGTCCCCATGCCCTCAGTCGGGATTCCTGTAAGATTCCTCAGTGCCCCAGGCAGAACACTTTCAAAAGAGAAGTTACTGAGATGCTTTCTATTGCCTTTGAGGTGTATCCTCTGCCAGGGTAATGTGTATTGAAAGTCCTGCAAAAGACAGCACTCATCCATTTTGGTATGTAAAAAGTTGAGCAGATAGGAGGATTTTACCCTGGCAATCTCAGCCTGGGTCCCATTGAGCAAAAATTATGCAGCTATTATTTTCTGAGTCCTGATAGAGGCAGAGGAGTATTCACATAGGAATAATCAGGATAAAACAGAATATGGTGCTTTTATTTCCTTCCTTTTTGAAAAAAAAAAAGGAAGGTGAGAGAATGCCTTAACTTGATTAGTGTCAAGGGCACGCATGATCTTAATCTCTGCAGGTTACAGAGTGAGGACAAGCTTTTCTAACCATTAGTCTTAGCTGGGATCTAGTAACATTTTGTCTGCAATTCAAAGACCAAGGTACCTTCACTTCATTGCTGTCAAGAGAGAAATATGTTCATATTTCATATCCATTTCTCAACAATGCTCTACACACACCAGTTCCCCAGCAGGCAAAAACTATAGCTTGGTTCCTTTTATTTTAAACAGTACTGTGTACTGAAGCCACAATGTCTAATGATGATTGAGCCTGATAATATAAGGTAGAAAGCATTAAAGCTATTGATACTCACTTTAAGTGCTAGGTTACAATAATGCCCTAAGCAGCACCTTTGTTTTTCTGTCAAATATGTCAATGGTAACCCACTGCAGCTCTGCAGGCTGGAGTTCAGTGTATCCTGGGTGGGAGAAGCAAAGTCACAATGAAACCAGCTATAAAGCTAAGAGAGAATAGCCCTCCGCTCCTGGGACCACACAGATCTGCTTGCTGGATGTCCTGCCAGACGTTTCGGGAGGATAGCTGGCTGAAGGTTTTGCAGGTTTTATCAGAGCAGCGTAATGGAATTGACTGTCTGGCAGACAATCTGATTTGGGAATTCCAGCCAGCCGCACACCCCTGTGTTGACTAATAAGTCACTGGCTCACTAAGCCTTGTCGTTACCTAATATGTTTTTGTTTAACAACTTGCGGCCTTGCAGGAGAGCCCCGTTTACATTTTAGTCTTTCCCTGTTTTATTATTTTTCCCCTGCTTGAGAGCACTGCTGGGTTCATAAGCTCCTGGGTGAAGGCTTTCGGCAGGAGATGTGCCTGCATTTCTGGTCTGCTTGCGATACGGTTGTTCGATGCTGTTACTGAGTAAAGAGCCCTGAACTTCTGACATCATAGAAGTTAATTACCTGTCTTGAAAGTGGAGGCAATATTGTGACCAATATCACCACTTTGAGTCTTCGTAATTACCAAGCCAGTATAATTGCTTGATTTGTGTTGCTGAACAAAATAGCTGTTGGCATTAATTTCTATTAAGTATGAATTATTTTAAAAGGTTTATAAAAGATGTTTCTTACAGAATTTGAAACTTTGATTTAGGTTTCTTGGTATGACATACTGTGAATATGCATAAATCGTCCAGTATTTCTTCAAATCTGCTTTTGTGGCTTAACTTTGGCATTTGCAAGCAAGTAAGTTGCTGCATAGTTTTTCATAGTGGTTTTTGTGCTTTGATATACCAGTACTTTGACATCTAAATACTTTTTTGCATGCCTGAGCCTGATGGTTTTAGTACTACGTGTCACTGAATCATTACAAAAAGAACATTGTGAGAGCAGATATTTATGCTTGCAAAATTTAAGGCCTGGTCAAGTGCTGGGTGAAGTTCAGACATTTAGTTCTTCGTGTGTTTGCTCTCTTTCTGAACTCATTCTCCATTCCATAGGAAATAATTGTTCATATCCCAGCCAAAAACTTAAAATAGTGTTCCCTCCCAGTAAGGCTTATTTTTCCTTTTATGTGAATTTTTTCCTACCAAAGAGCAAGGTAGCCAACAGAGGGAGCACACACATCTTGCATGCTGGTAACAGCCTGGCTGTGAGGACAGACAACCAGGAGCCATGTCTCCTAATAGATGTGGCACAGAGAGCAGTGTTAAAATACTGCATCACTGCAATGATATTTGAGTACGTACAAAATGTCGTTGTTTTTCATTGGTAAAAATCTATCTTGATTTTTGCTTTTTTTTGTGGGGGGATGAATCATCCTTGGGAAATGAAGTATTACTAAAGGAAATAACACTTGAAAAAAGTATTTATGGAGGTTAAACCAGCACACATATTCAGTTTTGTGTTCTATTGCCTTCTTTAGGTGTATCTGAGTGAATACAACACTGCTACTGTAATGAATACATTATTTATTAATTATTTGTTTTCAAGATTCATGAGGACAGGGCAAAAGGGTAGCATCTGTGCATAATTTGAATACATGAGTATGGGCCATAATCTCCTTGGAAAAAAAACGAGACTGTAACCCTTACATTAAAAGGTGATAGGAACAAATACCTACAGCACACAGGTGCTGTCTCTGATCAATATGATTTGCTGTTATTGTGATGTTCTGAAATTAGAAAGTACTGCATTAGTGTAGTTGTTATTGTTATTGTTGCTACAGTACTTAGTAAACAATTTTTCTTTGAGACTGTAAGGTTTTCCTTTCAGCTTTATATACAGTTGCATGCAGCGTTGTGCACTTGAGTTTTAAATTATTATTTTGACAGTCTGCTTCACATTTAGTCATTTTAGCCTAATCATGCAAATGTCTGAGCACGTGTATGATTGAACCCATATGAGTGGTTTCTCTGAAGTAAGTCAATAGGACTGCTTGAACAGGCAAAGGTTTGGATATGCATAACTTAAGCAACAGAACTACAATATGTTTTACAGAGACAAGGAAGACAGGTTTATTAACTTGAATTTAAAATATGCATTTCCCTATAGGTGGGTTTTTAACCTCTGAATTTATAGGATGCTGAGATGAGGTTGTAATGCAGAGCTGGAACAGAGGCTTGCCAAACTCATCTCTCATGTATTTACAGAGACTGCTAAGTATAGAAACGGCTGAATTGGGCTGGTTTCAAACTGGGGAAATCCACAGATGTTAAAGTCTTTGTAGCTTGCTAGCAATGCTCTGAGACACCCAGCCACCCAGTGAGTACTAGTGTTAAACCTTTGAGAATGGAGTCTGCTTTCTTGGCAGGGAATTTATTAAATCAAACACTGACCTTTTTAAAGCCAGTAAAGGCAAGTGTTTCCTCTATCTGGGTATACAAACGAAATCTCCAGCATTACAGTCTTGCAAGCACACGGGCACAACCTCCTGCCCTACCCTTTTGTGAAGCAGGCGCCACATGGTGATGACATAAATGGTGTCGAAATCCTGTAATGGTCTCCCAAAGGCCTTCCTATCCCAAGTGTGCTATTAATTTGTACTGAAGGAGCAACTTTTGGCTGCACAATAAAAAGAGGAAAACATTGCTGGTAACAATAAGGGTTCCTGTGAGTTGTAGTGAAAATGGATGGCTGTATTGTCTGCCAGGAACTTGAGGGTCTCCATGTGTGAGCAGCATGGTTTAAGCTGCAGATTTATAGGTTAGTTTGGTGTGTTTATTCTGAAAGGTAGTGGGCACTGGTCTTGGTCTTGTCCTTCAGGAACATGTGGATCTGTTTTCAGTTCTCCCTGAATGAAATTGATGCAATATATTAGTTTCCCTTATTGTGAAAGAAATGTCATTTCTTGCCTCCTGGACAGCTGTGAAAATTTTGTCCCTAAAAAAGGAATATTGAACTGCGCAGTGGTTTTCACATTGCCCAGTAGAGGAGATGAAAACAGAGCTATTGGGCTGCAAAGGAGGCAAGAAAATTGTGCTGTAAATGTATGGAGCGGAGATGCGAGTATTTTTACCTCAATCCTTTAACCATTACAACATTTTCCTTTAACTTATTTATCTGGAAAGCAAAGAGGAAGAAGCTCTTTGCATTGCTGTAGCATGTAGAAAATGAGTATGTTCTGTACTCCTAACTGAATTGGCTTATTACGGTCAAACTTTACTGTTTGGACTTGTGTGAGCAATGATGCTAAACTCGGGGAAACCACTGTGCTTAAATTTGACACAGTTGTATTTAAGTACTTTGTTATATTTATAGGCTTTGGAAAACGATGCAAATAATTAGTAGCAAGTGCTATGGAAGTAAAATGGACTATGGGTAATGCAGGCTGCAAGGGTAGCTAAGGTTTAGAAACAAGTGACAGTTTTGCCTTTAAGTTAAGTTTATAAGGAGGGCATTTTATATTTCATCCTCTTTCAATGCTTGGATTATTTATTTCCCCTTGAGCAATATGAGACTGTAATGTGAAAAGGTTCTGGCCCTTCTTCCCCATTCATATTAGTGATTAACAGAGTGAGTAATGACTTCAGGCGCCTTTGTGGCACAGTGATCATGGGAGCAGAATCCCACCATAGTGAAATGTGGTAACAAATGCAGTGAAGAAAGAGAAGGGCAAAATAAGTGTATTTTACTTTCTGTATGTGTTTTAAGCACAGCCAAAGCCTAAGTAATAGGCATTGTCCTGTTGTTGTTCTTCACTAAAGGGAGTAACATTTCCTTGAATCTGTCTTTAAAATAAAAACCAAAACAACCTTGAACTTCCCTGTTTTAGAAAAGAAATAAAACCAGTTTATGTTCTTCCTGGAATTCTTAAATATTTTATTATTGAATTGTTCTGTAGAAGTCTTATTTTCCACTCACAGTATTTTTTTTAGTTTTGAGAAATTTATTCGTGTGCAGGAAGTTCTTGGAGGAAAATCCGTATTAACCTCATGCAAGGAAAGAACCAAAACAACCTTGAAACCATTTTATTTGAGGACTAAGAATAGACAGGACATAGGGGCGGGAAGAAAAGCTAAGTAACAATGCCATCTTAGCATCACATCATCTGTGTAATGGGAATTTCAGTTGTAATTTTAATTAGAGAGAACTCTGTAACTATGCAGCACTATACACCTCTGTTTTAATAACTTTGAATTCACTTCAGTAAGTCATGTTCAAGTTGCTGTGGAAGAACACTGAACTATGTGGTTGGCAGTAATCAATGCTAAAATATACCGGCAGACTGTGAAGAATATCATAGTTTCCTTGTGTGCTAAACTCTTTTTAAATGCATCTAATTGCTCTGGCATCTAAGCCCCAGTTCTGTTAGGATTTTGAAACTCAATAATATAAAACTGTATGCCCAACTTGCAGCTGTGACTTCTGTCACAATGGGAAAAACTGGTTTACTATTTGCATGCCTATGTATATTGCGTGTACAGCCACGTTTGTTAAAAGTTAACCAACTGTTGACATGTTTCTAGAAGTACCTCTGAAGTGGGTTGATGGGTTTAGATGAAGCTGCAAGAGACATTCTTGAGTTCTACTTTATATTCACAGACAACATTTGGCCCAAATACTGAAACAAAAGGTTCAGCTCCCTGAACAGCTTTCCTGTCTGGCTTCTAAAGCACTTACTTGGATCAGGGAAGTGGTAGCTAAGCTTATTCATGGCTTGACTTCTTTGCAGAAGACTATGAGCAGTACGTAAGATTATTTAAAAAGTGATGGTAGTTTAACACCAGGTGGTGGTGGGGTGAGATTAGGTCTCTACGTGTTCCGAAAGTGTCTCTATTGCTCAGAGAGACTCTGGCCGATGCAGCCAACAGCGTGCCAGCAGAGCCTTTCTCTCACCCGTGCCACTGGATGGCACAATGACACACACACACCCCAGAGCTTTGATAGCTCGTGCCTTACCAGAGACAACCAGAGGGCTCAGTCACGCAGAGTTCTGAGGAGAGCTTATTCTCGAAGGTGTCCAACAGCGAAAGAGAAAGAATGGCTGTGAGTGGCCATGGTTATAGGGGTCCAGGGCCAATAGGGCTGGGGAGAAGGCAGGGAGGTAAAAGAACAACCAATGGGAAGAAGGGAGGGGTGGAGTGTGTGATACAAAAACCAATGGGAAGAAGGGGAGGGCGGAGTCAGTGATACAACAACAACCAATCAACATTGGAGGATTAGCATAACTAGAGAGAGAGCACCCAACCAACACTCAGAGGTTGTTTCACACCTCAGATTTGTCTCACCATCGTGCTGCTGCTCTGGGAACCTCTCGGCTGCTCTGAGATGGTTTCAGCCACTGCAGCAGTAGCTCCTGTGGATTGGTACGTGTCTGCATGGATGAAGGCCACCAACTTAGTTCTTGTAGTTACTCAGGTATGTCAGCTGATAGGAGACCTTATGTGTTTTGTCACTGTGCTTGAGGACCTCTTGATGTAATTTTATGTTGCCTCTAACCATTTCTGTATCACTTCTGAACCGCAACAGCAGCTAAGAAGTTTGAATTTTCCATAGTCCTGCATCTCAAGAAATGTCAGGGCTCATACCATTACTGTAGAGAAACTTACTTCAGTGAAGACACAAAAAGAAGTACAGTTCTTGATACCAGTGACACAAAATTTGCGTCTTCTGCTCCTCCATGCTGGCTGCATGTGTTTGAGAGATCATGCCTTGGAAGGCATTTCTGACCACAGCAGAAACTTGCCCATCCAGCATGAACAAAGTGGTGCTTGCAAGATTTTATCCTCTGTGAGGCAGAGACACCGGATCAAGGCAGATCACTGCCTCTCAGAGACTGCCTGCCTGCTACACAGCATCACCAGTCTGCTGAGCCGTGATCTCTCTGCTCCCACAGAATCAGAGAATGGTTTGGATTGCAAGGGACCTTCAAAGGTCATCTACTGCAAGTGCCCTGTAATGATCAGGGACATTTTCAACTAGATCAGGTTGCTCAGAGCCCCGTCTGACCTGACCTTGAATGTTTCCAGGGATGTGGCATCTACAGCCGCTCTGGGCAACCTCTGCCAGTGTTTCACCACCCTCTTTGTAAATAATTTCCTCCTATATCTAGTCTGAATCTGCCTTTTTTTTCCTTAGTTTAAAACCACTGTCCTATCAGTACAGGCTCTACTAAGAAGTCTTTCCCCATCTTTCTTATAAAATTCCTTTAAGAACTGAAAGGTTGCAATAAGGTCTCCCCAGAGCATTTTATTCTCCAGGCTGAACAATTCTCTCAGCTTTTTTTCACAGCAGGGGGGCTTTGCCCTTCTGATTGTTTTGGGAGTCCATCTCTGGACTTGCTTCATCAGGTCCATGTCTTTCCTGTGCTGTCTTATCTGTCCAGCATAGGACACAGTACTGGTGGTAGAATCTCACCAGAGCACAGCAGAGCAGAGCAGAGTGGCAGAATTGCCTCCCTCTGCCCACACTGCTGGTGATGCAGCCCAGGTTGACTTTCTGAGCTTCTGGTGCACCTTGCTGACTGGCTCATGTTCAGTCTTTTTATCCACCACCACCCCCAAGAACTTCTCTGCAGGGCTGCTCTCATTCTCTTCCTCCGTCATCTTGTGTTTATACCAGAGGTTGCCCTGACACATGTGTGGGACCTGTCATGGAGTTCATATGGGTCCACTCCTCAAGGCTCTCCAGGTCCATCCTAATGGCTTGTTGAACTCATCTCTAAGCCTGTCTGCCTGAATCCCTGTTAGAATTAGATGGATGCATGCTCTTAGTGGACTGTGCAATCCATCTTGCAAGAAACAGCTAATTGGATCTTACAAATATTCTTGTTAAATTAATGAAAACTTGCATATCTGATAATTACTTTCTATTATCCATGATCTGTGAGTAAATATTATGGTGTGGAATATGTATGGTGTGGGCACTAGATGGTAGGATATAAGTCATCCAGCTACTTCACAGGAGATAAATATTACTTTGCACTTGCAAACTAATGAATCTGTGTGCACTCCAGCATCTTTGTTGACTTCACAAATCATAAGTCGTAAGTCAGGGTTTAAACTGCCTGTGTTGAAAGAGTCTTTTTCTTTGTGTGTCAGAGTGTGAGGGGTGATTGTTTGTACTATTTTCAATGTGTTAACCATTTTCAGACAGAGAAATGCAGTGCAATATTTCCCATGCTCTGTGTTTGCAATCAGAGGACAGAACTAGAAGAATAATACAGAGCTGCTTTTTTCACAGTTTGATTAAAGCAATCCTGCTTATATCTGCTAGATTTTTCAGCTCAGGCTGGTCTCCAGCTCTTCCTACTTCATTTTTACCATTCATCATTCCTGAGAGAACAGGAGGAGGAATAGATGTGGTCTTCTGTGCTTGCTTAGGCCATGGCAAATAACAATTCATCAACATCCTACCTTTAAAAAAGACCATTCTTTGGCTTGGAAGAGCATTGCAATTTACCTAGTGTCCCCGGTGTCAAGAAAATCACCTGATCAGATCTAAATCAAAGAGAATCCTGCAGTATATTCTTGGAGTTATTAACTAAAACAACTGCTGTGTTTAAGAGAAAGTGCATGAAAGTCTTTGTTGGGTGACCTTGATTTTGTGGATATTTCTTAGAGAAAAATTTTCAATACAATATTACTCCTACTCCAAAGCAAGAGTGAAAAAATCAAACCCCACAAAATATTGCTGAAATGTTTTTGTTTCATAGTGGCTCTTTTAATATTGTTATTGTTTCAGAGCTGTTGTTACACGGGGGAAGAGTAATGTAATCAAACCAATCGGCTGCTGGAGATATTTTTTAATGCAGTGCTTTGGACACAGTACATATGCTCTGCAAATAAATACAGAATTAGTGTTCCTGTTGGAAGCACTTAGTGAGAATGAGTGATTTGTCTTCGTTATGAAAGGTGCATATATTTCTTCTGTTAGCTGTTTATCAGACTGCTGTTTTTCTGCTTACGGATTCTGAGACAGGATTCATCATTTGTCAGCTTGTGAGCAGATGTTCCAGAGACAACCAAATTGATCACAAGGATGAATTGAACAGCAGTACCAATGTTGGAGGGCAGCTTTTACAAACTATATCTCTCTCCTGTTCTGGCTCCTCCATTCTCCTCTAATTTCGAGTCATTAACTGTCCTCCAGAAAGTTACAGGAGGAAAGGGAAACCTGGTTCCCTCTGTGGGTGTGTAGGCAAGTTTGTTTTTATTTGGAGAAACACTATTCATTACAAGACAAAAAGACGTCAAAGACTGAGGCTGTAGTGAAATGTCTCTGCTGCAAACCTGTCTATAATGCCATAAGGGAAGGAACATTTAGTATTGCTGGTAATTTTTTTTTTTAACAAAACAAAATCCCTAGAATGCAGAATTACAATTCTTTAGGAAGTATTGCTTGCTGTTTTATCAAGCTGATGCTATGATTATTTACTTTGTTGTTTATTTTGTGTGCATATCAATGTTTCAGCAAGTTAATGGCAGGCTAGAGATAACATGTTACTTGTCGAAATTGACTTTCAAAAGTTTGATTTGTTCTTAGCAGACACAGAAGAGGACTTCTGGAGCTGTGTTGATTACACAGCTATTAAGGCCCTTTCTTGCCAAAAACCCCTCCTTTTGTGTGCTGTTGAAAATTGTGGGCTGCTGCCAGAGGATTGAAGAGCAAAACACATGCTCCAGAAGAGCCACATGTGGCTTTCAAACCACAGGTTTCTGACCCCAGCCTTAAGTAATTAACAGTGGCCTTTGGAATGATGCTGTACTCAGTAAGAATTGCTGAGATAAAATACCTGTCCTTCTTCAAAAAAATGGCAGGGTTTGAAAGCAGACATTCTTTTTTATTGAGAGCTAAGAGCAGAAATTTAGTTCTTTGTAACCTCTGTAAATGGATTGGGGAGGGGGTAAGAGAGGTTGTTGTGAAATGTCCTGGTCAGAATGGGAGAGGGGGGAGCGCATTGTGTTCAGTGCTCTACAAACAAGACTGGTCTAAGAAACGTGCTTAGAAAAAGTTGTGTGTTTTTCCTTTAGAAACCAGAAATCCCGTACATAGCTGTTCATTTAATGCAGGCCTGAGTATTTTCTGCAGCATGGGTCTTTTATTCCATAATGGTTTTCTTCTTTACGCCAAAAAAGAAGGATGACCTGCTTAACCTCTTTGATACCAGTTATATTTCATGTTCTGCTGAAGGTACACAAAGATGAGGCTTTTGATACAGTGTCTGATGGAGTAAATATACATGGCCAGCAGCTGAGATCACAAAAGGCACGCACTGTTTGGCATGCCAAGGCCTGATGCCTTGACAGATGGGTGATGTTTGTGGAAGATGCGTTTTTAATGCAGAAAGAAATGTGACAGGTTCAATGCATGGTTCTTACTTCCCAGTTTACTGGGAAGTGAAGAAAGGGTTTAGATGACAGGGAAGAACACGTGTTCCAATCCTGGCATTCAGCTTGGGGCTGCTGCACACTCTTTGCTACCTGTGCATTGAAGAGCATTCATTACAAATGGTAAATATCATAGGTAAGCTTGTGTGACACCACAGTTTAAGAATTAAGAGAAAATGTTCACTTTCTGGGTGTGACTTTTAGAAATTGTGTGTCCATAGAAAAACAGACTCTTTCAAAACCTTTAAAAGGTTTCTTTTTGCTGTCTTCATCTGAAGCCCAGTTTTCTGGAGGTTAAAAGGAATTACTTTTGAAATTCCCAAAAACTCCAGTATTTGCTGTCTTCCAAACACTTATTTTGCCTTCTTTAAAACTTGGAGTTCTGCAAGTAATCACAAGAATCTCTGAGGAGTATATTTTTTTCATGTGTTGAGAGGGCTGGATGTGGTTTGGTACCCACAGAGGTTGCAGAGGAGGAAGCTCATCTGTGGTCTGACCAGCAGTGGGGACTCCAGGAGGCTGCTGTGGATGCCAGATTTCGAGACCTGTGTACTCCTTATTGCTGTGCTCCAGAGGTAGAAAGGCTTCTTGTATTTACAAGCCTTGTGGTTTTCCTCCTTGCCTGCATTTCTAGCTCAACAAATGCCAGATTCAGCCTTCACTGGATGAACTGTGCTAACTGGCCATGACTTAGCCTTCCTCATTTCTCCCCGGACCTCCTCCTCTCTTCTTTATATTGTTTTAGTTGCCTAGCACAGGTGCTTCATTCAGAGACTCTTTCAATGCTAGCTGCCTTTCCTTAAATGAATGAATATTAAATTCAGTTTTAAATTATTATCAGGCCCAGCTCTGCCTCAAACTTGTATGTATTAATAGCAATCTCTTTAAAAAATGTTTATAAATTCCAGTGTTTTTCTGTGTTTATCACAGTGATAACTTGTGATATTTTCAGATACTTTTCTCTCTGTTGCCTTCTTTATGTCTGGTGCTGGCTTTCTCAGGAGTTGAGGGTCCTCAGAACATCTTATGTTCTCTTCTTCCATATCTCAAGTTGGGCACTCCAGACTGACACACCGAATTAATGGACATTTTGAAAATACAGCTTTTAATCTCTGTGCCCTAGTTTCTTCTTGTAAAATACAGGTTTATAATACTTGACTGCATCAGATGGGAATATGGGGTTGTGAGGATTAATTAGTTAATTTTTAAAAGTAGTTTACATGTCTGAAGTGCCATATATATGCTGATAGGAGTTCTTGCTGTTGCTGTTTTTTTCCCTTATGTCTTCTGCGTTTTGTTAGTTAGTTTGACCTGATTAAGGAGAAAAGAAATTAGTCATCTAACCAAATTCTCTCTGTGTTCTTTCCTATATATCTTAGCTAACCCTATATATCTTAGCTGTCGTTTGCCTTTTTTACTGTTCTTCTTCACCTCACTATCTAAGGACTTTTCACAAAGATTAATAGTCATGGTCAAGTGCATGGGGTTATCTGAAGGATTCTTGGGTCCTTCTCTTTGGAAGTAAAAATGCTGCTTTGGTTAGAAATTTTGCTGTTGAGTGGTTTATTATTTTATTGATTTCCTTTAAAAAGCAGAATTATTTGCAGGAGCATCCTCTTGGACAGCAAGTGGTACAGTGATAAGCTATATTATCTCCAGAGCCCAGTTTTCAGGATGCAATGGGCATGGGAAGAATATGATTTATTGAGTGAAGTAAACTTTTTCAAAAGTTTCCATGTGGTTTTAGGCAAATGGCTTAACTTAGATATTACACAGATGACTGCCAACTGCTTATTCCTGATTTGCTGGGTGGCTTGAGTTGAAATTACAGGATCTG
Organism: Acanthiza pusilla; assembly: GCA_036630365.1. NCBI lineage: Eukaryota > Metazoa > Chordata > Aves > Passeriformes > Acanthizidae > Acanthiza > Acanthiza pusilla. The sequence goes on along the minus strand of JAXCHO010000152.1, from coordinate 1,439,741 downwards.
CTCTGCAAAAGTACTGAATTCTCACAGGTGCAATTGTAGTCAATGGGAACTATGCCTTGAACATGACTGACAAAGTGCCAAACACCCTGAACCACTGCAAATCAGGAGGCCCAAACTGTTGGTCAGTCTTGCATTAACCTTTTTCTGCTTCAATTTCTGTACCGTATAGTTAATAAAACCCTTCAGCTGACAGAAGTGTTAAATATAGGGTTTGTCAATATTTCCAACCTAAGTAAGTTCTTGAGTAAGAGGCAATGAAAAGGTCCTTACATTTTTTGTTGCAAGACTTTTTTATATGGGAAAAACATCTTCAGATCTCTTAATTGAAATATTTTCTCCTGAAAAAAAATTAACTGTTCTTTGACCAGACACTTCTCATTCTGAGTTAATGATGCAGGGGTCCCCTAGAACGAATATGATGCATGACCACATTATTATGGACTGTATTGTAGTAGATGGAGATTGACACCAAGGTAAATGGCAACTTTTCAACATTTCATAACTTCGAAAATTTGACTTTGCAACCCAACAAATATTTTTAGCACTCTTTTGAAGTGTTCACATGCATCTTCTTTCATAATAAATTGAAGTGTCAGGGATCATTGGGAATGCTGACATTTGTAGTTCACCTCATAATTCTCTGCTATTTCAGCTAACAGAATAAATGGTAACAGCAGCAGGTTGTCATCTTTTGCATGGTAACACTACGCAGGGAGGGATTTGCTGATGGGCTTTGATACCTTCTGACAGCAGAGTAGTGGTGGGAGTCAGGAGTCTCCATGCCAGGCTCTATAGGGAAGCATTTTCTTATGGGCACAGGTTCTGCTATCCTTCCTTCTGCCTTCCCATCTGTACTGTCGTGTGTCAGGATTTTATCCTGTTTAAAACACCCAACAGAAATGTTCCAGTTGTGGCAAGTCAGACAAATAAGAATGGTATGAAAAATTGGGTTTTATAGATGGGAAATACTGTAATATCTTCATAGATGTTGCCTTCAGTGTTACTTTTAGTGTGAATGTCTTTGCTGAAAGATCTGATGTATTCCTCAGTTTTGGTAGTTAGTTCTATGTGTTAATCAGTTCTGGTGCCAGGATTGTAGCAATAATGAGGAACAAATGAATAAAGAAACAACTGGAAATCCCAGATACTGTGATTCCATTTGCCGAAGAGTAGCTGACCTCCCATTATGGAAGTAGATGAATCCCCCATACTATTTGGCTTATTGTTTTGTGGCTTAAGTTACTGAGGAGGCCATGTTCAAATGTCTTTGGTCCTAAATTTGAAAAAATAGACAGAATCCAGAGCAATTCATATAACTGAATACCATGTGTAATTTCCTAATTAAATCCACAAAATCGCTGTTTAAAATCTCCTTCTTTCCCCTCACTATTTAGATGCAGAGATAAGGTGGAGAATAGCACTATGTGGACACATTAAAATAAATCATAGAGTTGCTGATGCTTTTTGAAAGAGATTTGAGATTAGGAGTGATTGTTTTTTCTCCAGTTTTCTATTTTTATATGTGCAAGTTAGTTTTGTACTCAGGAAGGTGAGAGACAAAGAACACCTGTGTTGAAGAGACACCTTTGCCAGTGCACGCTGATTCTGCTCTTCAGAGCCCCAGCTATTTTCATCTTGGACCTCTCCTGAGAAGAAATTGCCAGATGTCAGCTTGCTTTAAATTTTCTCTTTTTTTTTTTTTTTCTTTTTTTTCTTTCTTCTTGGTTTTTTTTTTCCCCCTTTCTTTTCTTTCATTTAAATTTGGCATGAGGTACACCAATGAAAAATTGAATTCGCCCATTGATACCCCTTCTAATTTTTTTAACCCTTGGTCCCTCTGGAATCTCTGCGTCAGCTTGATTGATGTTTTCTGAATGAGTTCCATGGAAGTTTGTTACATGAACAAACTTGAAAAACTCAGCCTTTTCGTGGTGGGATGTGAGTGAGTGAGACAGAATGGAGGAGGAAAGTCAATTTGGATTCAGGTCTTCAGTCCCAAATATTGCCATGTAAAGAATGCTATCTTGCCCCTCCTAGGAGGAAATGGTACCTGCTTGAAGTACATTTAAATAAACCCCACCCATTCATGATGTGAATTTGAGATACCTTAGGTATTTTCTGATCTGCTGCGCTGAGTTTCTGAGTCTTGCTGCATTAATATGTTAAGTGTTTTTGAATCATGCTCTCCGGTAATTGAGAGAACATTGGCTTGGATTCTTGTTTTCTTCATTGAAAACAAATAAAGCTGTTTGCTACTAGTAGAGAAGGTATGTCTTTTTCTATCTGCCTTCAAGATGCAGGCTTTTTATATACATGTGAATTTACCATTCCTAGCTTCACTTGGCCAGGTCCTGTAATCTGCATCTTCCCTTCTTTTTTGCCAGCCCCTTTGGACATGGAGGCTTCTGGTCCTCTGCACAGCAAGCTCAGGATGTGCTTTAAAAACTACATAAAAAAGAGTGTTTTATGTTCAGTTTTCTCTGTCAGTACCATGACGTTATTTTGTCGAAGTATTTTTTACTTCCTGAGAGCCTTTGTTTTTGGTTCCTACTTACATGTCTCCAGTCATAAAACAAAATCATAGACAAAGCTGCACTTTCAGAAGAAAATCATTAAGAAAATAGAAGAATTAATATATAAAGTACACTCTCTTACCATTTTTCTTCTTTCATTCTTTCAGTGATGAGTTGTAGTATAGTGCCTCTGACTAATACCTAGTTGAGGCAAAAACTTGTGAAGATACTGACAGAAGTGTCTGTGTGGGGAGAGCAAGAAGGATTGTTAAAAACAGTGGAAATTTTAACTATGTTGAAATCTCATTAACTTGTACTTTAATATCTACTTACTGAACATCATTTGCACAGTCTTCACATGTCCAGTATTGTACTGAGATTCATGTAATGTAAGCCTAAAAGAACAGTGCTAAGACTTAGCCTTGAGCTGGGATGTGCAACAATGTTTTCTACAAACTTAGGAATATAATAATAATAATAATAATAATAATAATAAATTAATGGATCCTCAAGAAGAACTGGAGTCTCTTAAGTAAGTCTTCTCTTCGAAGGTGTGGCTTGAGATTTATTGTCTCCATCTACTTACAAGAGCTCTGAATGTAGGGGTTGTAATTGCAAAGAGTAGTTCATTGATAGTGTGTGATTGTAGTTCTGCTTATACCCACATGCACAGGAATTGTATTCCATCCTAGGCAATAATCTGTAGTACAAGATGTGGCTAAAATTATATTGTTCTTTGAAATTCCCTTGTTCCTGTTGTTTCATCTCAGTCTGTGAGGCCATCTGTCTCAGTGCACAGAAATTCCTTGCCTTCCTAAAATAGGGTGGAACAACTAGTCATGCCCCTAAGATAGCTAATGAGTCTTCTAGTCTGAAATTCCCTGTGGCTGCTACCTGCTCTAAGTGTACTAAGTGACTAAACCTACAGACTAATTTTTTTTAGAAGGTTATTTTGAACGTTGATGGCATGAAGGTGTTCGAATAACAAAACGACAGTAGCACAAATACTGCCTGTAGGAATATATCTGTAATTGGTGTGGGTTAGTCTAATTATTTAGGGTATAAATGGTCCAACTCCTCTCAAGATATTTGTAAACCCCAGGGAGATTTTCTTTAAATACCTTTTGTGTATGGCATAGTTTCTTTGCAAGACAGTGATTATGAATTAAGGACACTACCAAGAAATGAAACTGATGTTCACTGCTGCCTCTTGCAGCTCTGCCATTAGCTCTTGAGAGACAGGCATAATCCCTTGCACATGCAGTGCAACCTATAGCCCCTTGCATTTTCTCGGTAAAACCTTCAGCTCTCCTAAAAACATAAATTAAATTAGCATGTGTGCACCCTTAAACAGTCCAGACATGTAAAGCATAATTCTCTTGCTAAGAAAATGATCACCACAACATTGAAAGAGCCCAGTGTCTCCCAGCAATCTCCCAAGGACATCTCAATGTGGCATGACCTTTTCAGGATAAATGGGATTTTAAATTCAGCCTTTTCATTAGTGTCCTCTCTGTGTATTATGCCTTGCAAGTTGGAGAGAGCTTTGAAGCTGTGAGTGTTGTGACAGTGGCTATTGTTTCTGTATGTGCATTGTTAATTGTAATAGCAGGAAATGTGCAAGCCATATCAAAACAAGTGAGAAGAGGGCAGAAAGGGGAGAAGTGTGAAGGGGGGAAACTTCAAAGTGAAAGTGAGCAGTAAAGGTGCAAAACCTGCAGTAATTGTTACAGAGGAGTAAAACTGACAAACTGAGTTGTGTCCTCCCCATAAGAGAGTAATATGGAAGCATTAGCAGCCAAACTATCTTCATTCCTGAAACCCATTTTGATCTGAAGGGAGTATTTAATTCTCTCAGAAGAGGCGAAGAAGAGCAAGCCATTGATCTCAATAAGATGCCGAGCAATGGCCTGAATGCTGAAAAGAGGTACTACGCATATCTGAAATATTGTGTTGCTCACAGAGTTGCACTGCATATATTTGGTACCAGCCATATTTTTATAGTTAAGTAAGCAAAATCAGCATCATGAAGTAAGTAGCTGGAATAGGTCACTAAGAATTTCTGCTTGCCATATTTTTGAGAAAAAAAGGTAGTGATCCAAAAATACTTGACTAATTCAAATGAAGCACACCAGACGATCGAAACAGAATAAAAGAGCTAAATGTGGCAATTCAGGAATTGTGCCACTACAGACAGGAATAATGCTATTATTTTGATTAAGATAAAAGGAGGTGCTTAGGGAAAAGCAGATATTTTTACAAGTGGCCTAAAAAATACCTGAAAGCATTTTAAGTCAACTATACTAAGTAGTAAAATTGTAGCTCAAATGTGACATGAATTTATGAATTACAGAGTTATAGTTTTGTTAAGTTTTTCTTCATTTCTCCTCTGAGTTTTGATTTCTCTGAGCTCAATGAAAATGCTGATATTGAAAGGGCACAGTGCTTCTTGAAGTCTAAAAATAAGTAAGAAGAGATGACTGGTAGCTTTAAGCAATGTCATCAGTTTTTAGAAACATTCTCATTTAAATTTAAGGCCAATTATAACATGCTCCTTTTCCCCTTCTTTTTTCTTCCTTTTTGTTTTCTGGGTGAGTTATGCTCACAAAGTAAGTAACAGGGAGGTATAATATGAAGGCTGCAGCAGATGTCCATATGGGACATATGGGTAGGCTTGGGCAAACAAAATCTTTAGTTATAAAAAACAGAGAAGTTTGTGGGGGCAGGGGGGAAGTGTTTTATTTAGGTATTTAGGTTAAGGGCTTGTGAATTCTTGCTTTCTAATGGGAGCAAGGTTCATCTGAAATTGACTGAAATGGTGTATTAAAGACTGTCTACATTATGTCACTTGGACAATCACTTCTCAAGGTTTTAATAACATTATTAAATGGTTAATACCATCACAGAAATGCAGTAATAAAAAAGGGAAATAATCAGACAGCCAAAAAAAAATGGGAGTCAGGACTCTGTTCTACTTTACATTCTGGTAGTTAGTCCACTTTTATACGGAGTTCTCACAGTTAAATAGAGATTAGTAGCACAACAAAAATGATGGATGGATGAATTTTAAAGTATTTATTTTACCATTTGTATTACTGTTTACTGAATACTTTTTCTAGTGACTTACAAATGTCTAAATGAATTTTGAGAGAAAGCGGGTGGGGAGGGGAAGATGTTCTAAACAGCACTATGTTGCCTGTTTGTAGGTTTCAACCTGTCTTTGGCTAAAGCTGAGATTTTATTTCTTATTGTCCATGATTCATTTAACTAGATTCTCCTTATTAACACTAGTTTCCAGCAGTCAATTATGGTTTTGCCCTGTGGGATCCATTAGTTAGATTTGATATTAACCCTCCCATTTTTCCTCTCTTCTTGTGCTTCTGCCTTTTTCTGCCAAATGAACGAAATTGTATATGCTTACTAAGAAATTCTTTTTCATTGTCCCTTTTAAGTGCAACATCTTTTCTGTATTTCTTAGTTGTTGAGTATGTAAAAATTTAAAGCTTACAGCCTTATCGGGGGTTTTGGCAGCAACAATAAGAGATAAATCATGAAGTAGATTAGAGTATGAACAATACCAGACAGAGATGCCAGCAGAATTGCAGGAATGGAAAGAAGAAGTTGCTCAGATGCAAGGCAAAAGAAAAATACATGCCCTGCAGTTGTATTGGAATATTCATGCTGGTGGCTGAAGCTGTAAACATCTTCCTAAATTTAAAATGAACCTGTGTGTGCTCCTGGTATCAACATTTGCAATCCAGCAACGTTTATAGAATTACTAATAGCAACTGTGTTTAGTCCTGAATATGCTGTGTTTTCCCTGACTCAAACTGTGCTATTCCCAGCTACGTGCATGCTTCCTTCCAATGCAGAAGGAGGAAAGATCCTAAGCTATGTTCTTAATGTGGCAGAGAGCACATTGCGTCTTGCCACTTGTGTGTGTTAAACTGTTTTTATGGTGAAAAACAGGATCTTGATATGTTCACCGTTCCCCATTTTAATTGGTTTGATCTGCTGCTATCATAACAGTCTTATCTCTGCAGACAGTTGCATGGATAATATTTGGAGATCAGAATTTAAGCTCAGACACCCAGTGTCATCCAGCAATTAAGGGTTATTTGATAGTCCTGTCTGTGGCTCAGGTGCCAGGGAGCTCTCATCTCTGGTTGACAGTCTTTATAGCATCATAAAACATTTCTCAGGGGAAATCTGTATATGGAAGGCTTTCCGAATGGAAATGGGTTGAAAAGCCTGGGCAAAGTGCAGTTTGAGCTCGAGTGGAGGTTCAAATCATTGACTGTTTGCTAATGACTATGCAGTTCAGGTCTGGAAGATGTTTAATTATTTCTGTTACTGTGTTCGGTGAAGGAATAAAAAAAGCTTCTGTCTCCGTGATATGGGTGCTTATGTGTACTATGAAGGAGAATATTAAATGTTTCAGTGTTGCTTTTGTCATGTCTACTCTATTCTTTCATATGAGAACTATGTAACAAACACACTGTATGCATTGGAATAGTGGGTGACTGTAGTCTAACTGCATAAATCAAATTAAACACAGTTGCATCTCTGCAGGTGAGATGCAACTGCATGGTTTATGAGGTAAGGTAGTCACTTTTATTTTGTTGGGGTTTTGGCTTTTTTTCCCCACTATGTGTGGAGAGAAACAAAAACATTTTACAAAGAAGCTATGAAAGGAACATGACACTTTACATAAACAGAGTTTGTAGTGACGGTAGCATTTCTTTATCTTCTCTTTCATACCAAGACTGCTTCTCAGTTCTCCCTGTCTGTCATATGGAAAGATGAGGTAGATATACCAAGGGTTCTATGCCTTAGGTGCTTTAATCACTTATTTTGCTTAATAAGTGGATTAACTATTTTAAAGCCTGATTATTCCCTTCTTTTTATCCAGTGTAGATGAGGGCAGAGACAAAAAAATGACAAATGGCATTGCTAAGTGGAGCACTGATCAATAGAGAGTGCTGTCCATTTGGGTAATGGACATCTCTGTCATATCAGCTGTTAAAGAATTCAGTTGAGATTGGTCCCCATAGATCTGCAAACCATACACCATCCAATACAACAGCCATTACCCCTGATACATAGAGGTGAATCTCAGGAGCTCTGTCTTTGAGATGCTAGCTTCTCTCATTTGCTAAATTTACTATGTTTCTGCTTTTTACTTTGAACCACCTTTTGCTTGGAGGCAGCACTTCTTTCTCCAAAGAAAAGATACTCTTGCTTGTTGTGTTTAATGGAATTGAGAGCTCTTCAGTTTTCTTGTAGGCGAAGAAAGTAACAGATTTATCCTCTCAGAGCATTTGTGAGTAATTAGTATGACAGAGTCCAGTGACTGTTCAGGAGTCCACTTGTGTCTGAAGGTAGCTACACCTACCAAGCTTTTGCAGCTGGAAATCCACAGTCACCTTTGGTGAAGTATACAAGGAAGTGATGTAGAGATTGCCTCTCAAATGAATCCTTCCTGATGTTCATTATGGGAATCCTTCCGTGTTCATAAATGGTGAGATTTTTTGGAATGGCTCTCTTCACGGCCCCTTTGCACTGCACAAGGCCAGGCAGAAGGCTGAATAACATAGTTCTATCCTGATGCTCCCCATCTTGCAGGATTTTCTAAAAGGCCATGCTTTAATGCAATTAGGTCAGCTCCTGAAGATCTCCCTTGCATATTTCCCTTGCAGAAAACTGAAGACTTCTGAGATGAGAAAACATCTTTGTATCTTCTCATCCCGTAGGTGAATAATTGTAGTATCCTTGAACCTTAAACAGTTTATATAGTTTGATGACAGCATAATGCCAAAAAGATGTGGTTAGCGTTTTTTGTCTTAATTGTAATACAGTGTTTTCATTTCCCTCATGCTTTTTGATACATTTTGATGTAGAACATCCAATTTTCTGTGTACTCCATCAATGATATGCCATAAAGGCCTCTGGATTGTTCTTTACAAATTAGCTGGTGTGTGTCAGTGTATGAAGAGCTGAACATCATATGCGCTTTTCTTTGTTCTGCACTGAGGAGTTGAGTCTGAAAGAGCTTTCATGAGCTTTATACTTGTTTTTCTGTCCAAATCCTTTCATCTTCTGCTTTACAAATTATGGAGTTCTGAGGATGTAATTTTTCTTTCTTTCACTTTAATAGTTTCTAAGCAAAATTAGTTATTCTCAAACAGTCTACAGTAACTGACACCTGCTAGATCCATTCTCAAATGTAAACATTGTTGTGAAGAGTAGATTTTGACTGGGCAGTCAGATGCAGGTCATTAATTTCCAGCACTGCTGTTTGACTGTTAATGAGGTCGTGACCCAAACGGCAAGAGTGACTTTACCTGTCAAATGTCCTGCATATCCCAACAGGCTGCTCACTGTCAGACAGGTGTCCTCACCAGTAATTGTCCCCTGTAGGGTTCACACTCTGTTGCTATGTTTTTTAAGTTTACCCTCTAAACACCAGCCAATTCCTTATGCTCATTTCTACAATAATTTCTCTGATCCGGGACCCATAAAACACATCTGTCCCCATGCTCCATTAACCCCCTGTCCTAAGCCTATTCGATATACTAAGGGTATACTAAGGATGCCTAAGGACTCCCTGTTTGCCATCACTACATTTCTTAGCTGTGCCTCAGGTTGAGGAGCCTCACTCGTCCTTGTTACTCACCTTATACTGATGTGGCTGACACACTTAAAAAGGGATAAAGATTATATGAACAAAAAATGGCCTCCTAGCATAACAAATTTAGGTTATATATGGATTTTTGACACCTTACAGAACTCCGGGAGATCCGTCCTCTGGAATGCTTTTAAGGTCCAGGGATTGTGTCAAAGCACATTCTGAAAAGACAACCTTGTGATTTTTCTCTTGCTGACTGTAGTCTCTGTCCCTTCTGCTGCAGCATGCAGTTTTGTACATTTGATATGCATGGTGCGTAATACCCTCTCATTTTTAAAACTGTTTATACTCAAAAGGGAGCAGAAGGATGGTGTTGTGGGTCCTTTGGCTAGAATAATGTTGAAAATAATTTATTTTACTTCTCACTCTGTAGCAGACTTCATGCATAAGCTTGGACAAGCCACTTATTTTTCTGTTCCTCAATTTTCTGCCTGGTAAAATGGAAATTACACTAATTTATTCTTTCCCCCACCAGTAGGATGGGACAGTTTATAGATACTTGTGTTAGTTGAATGCTAAATATGACACTGGAGCTATCCAGATACCCAGATGATCTTAAATATGAGATACTGAAGAGACAGTCCCAGCAAAAAAGCACTACTTTCCCACAGCAGTAAGTAGTATTCTGCAGTATTGAACCAGTGCTTTTGAATTTTAAATTATGAAATGTCTTCATTTAAAACAAAAACCCAAACAAATAAACATCCCTCCATCCCTCTCTGTGCCCCACCGCCTGAGACACTCCTACCCCCAAAACCCATAACCAGGTAACTCAGACCTGGCTAGTAAAATCCAAACACTTCCTCTTGTAAAAAAATATGGAGAAAGTAAGATTTAGCCTAATTTGTCTTGGAGTTAGACCCCTGCCATGATTTTATACTGAAGAGAGGAATGATTCTAAAGACACACTATAACACTTACACTGAATTTTCTCATGAAAAACATGATATCCAGTAAAACTGCCTTTCCTTATGGTTTAGCATGTGGATTCAGTGGAGTATAAAGGAGTAATAAAAGTGAGATATTTGTGTATGTGGTTTTGGCCTGTTTTTCAGCTGAACTGGAGTGTATTTTTCAGCTGAGTGCAATGTTGTTTTCCAGGTAATATGCATCTACTTCTGCAGGGCCACTCTTATAAGTAAGCCTAATAAGAGTTTGCACATTAAAAAAATGGATTTCAGCATTGTAATCTGGAAAATAAAGAAGCATGCAAGTAATAAATCCAGGTATGAAACCAGGATTTTACGTGTCAACATTATATCTCTAAGTTTAAACGACTGTGTGCAATGCTGTCTTGGGTGCTATTTTAAGCATACGTGAAGGGTGTTTCTTTTAGTAATAATATATGTGGCAAATATTAGGCTTTTTTTTATATTACCATGGGAACTATTACTGATCCCTATATATATTACAGAATTTATTTTCTAAAAGACAATTAACAAGTTTAAATGCAATCCCACTTCTGTGATTAGGACCTATTCATATTGGCAAAACCAAATTTATGGCAGAAGAGCAAATAAAAATATGACTATTAAAAGCAGAAAATATCCATACTGGGAATTCAGACTTGCGTTTTCATTGTGAATCTCGAAAGGAATCCTAAATACAAGTATTTAAAAATTCAATTTAGATTTATTTGCCTGCATTCCACCTTACCTTAGCTCAGCTACAAAATAAAATCATTATTGTAGTTTTATTACAGCTAAGCATTTTGGAGGCATTTGTGTGATGTTCTTCTGCAAGTGCACTTAGAAGAGGCTGCAGATAAATTCACTTAATGATGACTGCAGTGCAAAATCAAAAAGTTTTTTTGTTTACCTTGCAGAGCACACTTGCTCCATGCAGCATATAGCATGAAAATTACGACATGTCAGTATTTTTTGCTTTGCTGCGCTGTTCAATACATTCCTATAATTTATGGAATGCTGCAGTTATGTGGTTTTTTTTGTTTATCAGTAGCTTCCCATAGCAAGGAAAGATCTATTTAAAATTCAGGACTTTATTGTGAGAGACCTCGTGTTACCCTTTTCCAAAGCAGTCTCCCTGTAGTGATGATTTGACATTATATTGGGTGACACTAGCAGATTTGGGTCAACCAGTTTTATTTGCTTATAAGAATATTTTCCAAAATAGAATAAAGTAACTCTGATCATGATCCTTGGGAACATACACCTTTCCCAGGTTAATAAATACTTCAAGAAATCCTGTTTTGATTCCAGTATTTTTATTCTGTTCATGCTTTCCCTTTTCAGTTCTGTTCTCCTGAGAAATAGTGTTGTTCCATTTACCTTATTTGGACTTTCAATTGTCATTTTTAGTCTTAAAAAAATTTAAAATGGAAAGGACTGTCCACCCTTATTTGTGATAACGTGCTGTTTTATGGAATCAAATTTTGATAAGAGTAGGAATAAGAAAAAAACCGGGAAAAATCACTCATAAAATTATACTGGAGGTGTCATCAGTCTCAACTTTTGGGTACTTTTTAGGGAACTTAATTGCACTAGTGACTGTGAAGCCTAGACTGTTCTGATGGCATCAGAGGTCACTTGCTGGAGTAGAATATTTTTGCTGGTTTTGGAAAGATGATACTCTTGTTGATGGAAGTGAGCAGGGTTTCCTCCAAAATCTGATAAGTGTTTATTTTATCTGTTGTGTGCAGGACATGCTTAATGATTAATGACACTTACAAGTGTTGTTTTTAGGAGCTCCATTTCAATGTATGTGACCTACCAGTTGCATGTGCCAACTTTGGAGTTCAGCTTCCATGTCAAGTGCTACTGACTCTTTATCTTCTGAGTGCATAGGACAGCACTGTGGAAGAAATAAAAGCAGTAGGAAATCTTTAGTCTTCAATGTGTTAGAGCTGACAGCACTGTTCCACAAAGGGAGGTGACAAAAGCTCCAATGCTCTGAGAGCACAGGTATCTACAGAAAAATGTCCAGAGAATTTAAGACTTGCTGTTTCTGTGGTAAGGGATGGTAAACTGAGGAAAAATGGGTCCAAGAATTTTAGATGTCTCCAGGTTTGTAAAAACAGAAAACCTGGCTGTTGCCATTTGTAACCCTAGCACCAAGTGAGGAATAAATACTGCTTTTGCCAGTACTTACTGAGCTTGTGGAAATTTCAGCCTCTGTGGCTTTTTTCGGTGGGGGGAATGGGTTGAATTTATTGAGTTTCTTTTCTTAATATGTCTGTTAACATACTTTCCTTAACTTCATGAGGTTTATTTTAAACTGGGCTAAAGCATAGCGGATTCTGAGGGTCTCAGCTTCTGGCAGCCTGTGTTTGCATTCACCCCTCATGACTGTGAAAGAAGGTTTGCCTGAGTATTAGTCTCAATGCAGTGGTGTTTGCTGAAGTCTGTGGCTGCGTTGTGAACTGCCCCCTTCATCTCAGTTATGATACAATTAAATTGTAAGATCTGCTGTGTGGAGGAAGAAGGCACTGTTAGAGGAGCAAGCCTGTCAATTCTGAAGATTTTTTTTTCAAATCTTTGCAATACACACTATGAACTTTTGCCTTTTAAGATGAGAAAGAGACTCCCAAGCACTGCATTTGCAGCTTTCAGGGAGGTTAGAATGCTTGTGATATTTCAGGGGGCCAGAAAGTGTTCCTTGATTCACTGTGGAGCAAAAGCATTCCTGTGCCCTTCCACCACCCCTGCTGGGAGGCTGGGAGTTCAGGCTGCGCTGCCTTTACAGCTTCGGTCACATCCTTCCACCCTCCAGAAAGTTTGCTGTACTGAGAAATTTCATCTGAGTTCAGATTTAAAATACATGTTACCAATTTGTGTCACAGTTCAGAGTCTGTTAATATTCACAGCGAAAATCTATTATATAGCAGTACGGGCTTGATTGCTTTCATGTCTGAGCTCTTAGAAACTAAAATTCTAGGACAGCCCCAAATATCACATTCTAATGAGATGTTTCCAGTCTAGGAGCATATAATTGCCTTTTAAAACACACTCTTTAGTATAAAAAATTATCTGCTACTTTAAAACTAATGGCTATGGGTTTAATTCACCTTCCCTATACAGTCTAGGTTTGATTGAAGACAATGAGTCAAATTCTCACACGAGTTACTAAATCTATGCATTAGAATACTGTAATTTGGGTGATTCACAGTAATGCGCCTTTCATATCACCATACCGATTGTAAATGCTGAAAAATAAGCAATTTAATTTAAAAAATAATTAGAAAAAAATTGCAATGCCTCAATGTCTGATTTGAGTAGTGGTAACAAAATTAATTCCTGAAGCAGATTCAGTGATATTTTGTCCAGTGTTTGGTTTTTTTAAGAGACATAAATTTTACTGGACTGGAACAGTATTTTGTTCTGGTGAATATGGCTATGAATATTTTTGCAGTATCAGCCATTTCATTCTAGAGAGAATGTTTTTTATGTTTCTTGCAAGATGAAGAGATTGCTGTGGAGAAGGGGGCACCTGTTGCACATTTCTATCAAACCACTGATGCCAAGGGCAACCGTATGGTACTTGCATATGCTATGACTTCTGATGATCTCAGCTTATGACAAGCATCTAGCCTCTGTAATTTATTTCTGATAATGATCAGTATGCTAGGAAAAACGTTTGCATTTTTTCAAAGTTTTTCAGCTGTGCTGGCTGTTAGATAATTATGCATATGAGTATTTTCATCAAATCATAATTTTTGATCATAGAGGGAAGTGATCACTAGTGGATTTCTCTAAACCCTTACCAGATGCAGTGTGCTCAATATTCAAACAGTGTAATTGTATCTGTAAGTGCAGATATCAAAGTAGAGAACATAAAATATGACTGACTATAACTTTTATCAGGAATCACAAGTGTATGGAGGGAAGGAAATACATAAATGCATTAAACTCTACATAGCATATATGAAAGGCAGGTTAGATGTGCTGTTCGAACTGCACCTGACTGAGGTTAAAGGGGTTATTTTATCTAATTGTGGTGTTGGCATTTCTGCATGTGTGGCTACACTCCAACCTGCTTCTCTCTGTTTTTTAAAATGCTACTAAGTGCACGAACTAACGCAGGTGATACTGAGGCATTGGTGGCTGTGCACGGGTTTAGGCTGGAAGGCTGGAGAATTTTTTTCTGTGCTAGAGAGCTGGAAGTGGAGACTGACTGAAATGTCTTCTTTATCTGACTTAGCTTCAACTTCATCATTCCCATTGTCTATTCACCACAATTGGCATTCACCAATTCACCACCATTTGGCAATATTGCCAAAATAATTAGCCAGCTCCAATTTAGTCATAGGGAAGAAGACCATATACAGGCAGGAATAAAGTTATTTGCTGTCATGTTATTTAAAGTCAACCCTTTTAATTGTGATTTTCAGGTAGGAAGAAATGTACAGAACTCTTTGGTGTTTCAGCAACACAATTCTAGTTCCTCTTCTTGCTTATTGTTTTAGTACTTTTCTTTATACTGGTTGAATTTGTGGATTGTGTTCCTAAGATTTTAAATGCTATTCTGTACATTTTTAGAGGAAATATACAGACACTGTGGCCCATTATTGAATCAGCTTGTATCTTTTATATTTAGACTATTGATGTTAAGGTAACAAATCCCTTTTTCTTTTTACATAGTCTCTTAGCGAACAAATAACAGCATGGCGTTTTAAGGATTAAATTTATTTTGTTTAAATGTTTTACTGGAATACACAAAAGGGTATCTTAAAGCTGAATTCAAGTGCTTATTTTTTGTAGATAGGTAGATCCTGGTTTCAGTGACACTGATGTATGTAAAGTGGACAGCAGTTTCCTTTGGAAATAAATCCTTTGTCCTTGTTTCTCCTGTCCAGTTTTGTTCTTCAGAAACTGGCTTATTCTTGACTGCAAAGGTGTAAGATGCTTGCATCAGTCAGCTCTCACAACTCTTGTTAATCAACAGTCTTGCAAGTAAAAATAAAAAAGCCTGAAATTATATATAAAGTGAAATTTCTTCCAACTGTGACATGAAAGAAGAAAAAATATTAAATATTTTTAGTGCTTATGAACTGCAGGGAGGAAGGTTGGTACACAGGCAGTGCACTGAAGAACAGTTTAGGAAGTCTACTAAGAAAGCATGGAGAATAAACTAAAAGTCATATATTTTTATTTCCTATAAATATGACAATAAATCAGAATGCTGTCATAGGAAAAGAAAGGAACGGAAAGAAATTCCAGAAGACAAACTTGGGTTGATAATCTGCATAAGTCTTTATATTAATACTTAATAAATACTCAAGAGAAGGAAAGTCAACCCGTGTTTATCTCTCAAGTTTGTTTATGCTTTTCTTAATTACGGTCCTTTTGAAGTTACTTAATTCTGAGCATGCATACACTATGCAAGAGTGATTTACTAATTTTGAATTGTTGGTGTGCAAAACATTAGGGCTTTTAAATTGCAGATGAAACTTGTGTAATTTGTTTCAAAGTGGACAGTTCAGCATTTTGGAACTAATTCTTTATTATCTTTACACTTGTGAATGTCCTCTTTGTCTTCAAGCCCCACATGACAGAAATCACAGATGTAGTCAAGGCCTCTGTGCCCTTGCCAAATGAAATCTCAGCCTATTTCTGTAGCTTAAAAAATACTTTAAAAATATTCCAGGTTTTTTTTTTTAACTTTCTAATTTCTATGCTTACTGAAAAAAAAAAAAAAATCTAAATTGCCATCTAAGGAATATGTAAATACATTCAGGAAATCCCTTTATCTTTATTAAACTTTTGCTCATCTCCTTCTTCCTTTTAGTTCTAATAGCTACAATGAACATCTGTACTGGCCTTTTGAGCCAATTTTTAAAAGCATTCCTATGCTGCTGAACTGTAGGATATCCTGAACCCTGTATGTGACTTACACCTTTTACAGCCCATGGCAGGCTGGAATTGGCAGTGTTCAAATAATTGGAAACCACTCTCCTTATTCCGTGTTTCTGTCCACTCTGAGTCCAGGAATATGTTCTTGAAAATCACTCATTTATAAATAATTAAAATAAAACCGCAATCCCCAAAATGATGTAGAAAGCTGTAGCTTTAAGTAACTGTGCATTGGAATTACTCTCTTACAGTAAGAAGGGTTAAAGAACTTAGTGGGGGAAGAGGAGAAACAGGGAGATACATTTAGTTAATTTTGTCTGTAATCCCTAAACAGTCCATGCTACCTGTACGGATTGTCATTCGCCAGCCAGATGTAAAAGCAGCTCTGTCCTTCCTCATCTGCATACAGGCTAAGTAGCAAGTCTCCTTTGTTATTACAAAGGGATTTATTTCAATGAAGAAATGAAGCAGGGGGTTGGCAGATAAGGGCACTTAAGCCCTTGGTGCATTACAGCAAGCTTGTAGAATATGGGCACTGAGCATGATAAGCTCTGCCTTCTTTGTTACCGATAGAGCCTTGGTAAGAAAATACAACATAGCCTGGCCTGTGGTCTCCTTTCATGCTTCTCTGGAAGCATCGATCCTTGCCGAAAGCCTGGTCTGCAGGTGCACTACCAAGATTTCCTTCTGCTTACCTTTGAAAACAAGGACATACTGCTTCCAGTGACATAATCTGCAGCATATGTTTTGCATTCATGCATATACATGCAAGCATCTGCCTTTTTTTTTCTTTCCTTTTTTTTTCTCTCTTTTTTTTTTTTTTCTTTTTTAATGTTGCATCTTGTTTTGGGACTTGGAGGGGATTTCTTCATTGCAAAGCTCTCTGTGTGGTAGGCAAATTTACGTGACTGATAAAAACATCTGATGGCTTGATCCTTATGAAAAAAGGAAATTAATGCAACTGCCTTTTGACTTTCCATAGGAGTCTCAGAAATGTTGTAGCTGATTAAAGTCACTTCCTCTATGGTGCCAAAATCAGACATGCTGCAACTGACCTGTGCAATGAGCCTTTACTGTCACTCATGTGGTTGTGGTAGGATGAGCATATTTCTAAAAATTTAAATTTCACGCTCAAAGAAAAATTTAAAATACCAAGCTTCTTGTCTTTGCATCTCCCCTATATAGAAAGCAATTTTCTATTTCTAATTGTGGAAGGGAACAAAAAGCCCAACATTGCATTTGTGTAGGGGCAACTGGATTTAGCATTTTGTTTTTGTAGAATTGATGAATCTTCTGAGGGTATATGCTTGGGTAGTGGCAGTATGGAATATAGTACTAAGCGTATTGGTAAATAAGTTAACCAAAGGGTCTAAAAAACGGAAGGACTGGCATGAGTTTTACAAAAATATGATCAATAGAAGTGTATTACACAAGCTTAGGGTTATTACAAAGTTAATTCAGACATTTAAGACATTACCTGGAATTATATGTGTTCTGTTGTGTTAACAGTATTTGTTCTGAAATGTTTGAAAATTATTATGGCTACTGTCAGTTGCTGTTATTTTTAGGTTTAGACCGACATTTTTTAAGTGAGCACATTTTTGGAGCACATTTTTATAACTGATTATGTATCTTTGCAGTCTTTCAAAGAGCACTTGTAAATCACCTTCATAGATGATATGTTTGTATTCTACTTCAGCTGGTCCACCACCTGCTTTAAATACCCAATAAAATGCATGTGCAAATGTTGCTAAGTGTAGAAACAGGATAAAAAATATCTAAAACCACTTTGTACATCAAGGCATGAGTCATTGGTAATGTCAGAAGAATGTGAGACATTAATATCTAATTCAGTTTGCATAATTTGCCCTTTAATGTATCTTTGTTTTTTTAATTTTAAACAGGTATGAAAATTAAGTAGAAAATAAATTAATTATACATATGTCCTGTAAATATTTTTGTCATGTCTACCAACCGCTCTGCTACGAGGATTAGATAATGTGGCTATGGGAATCTTCAGATAATGGATAAAGTCGTGTAGTTTTTAGTTACATGAGAGAAATTTGACATAATTTTAGAAGTTTTCATGGTTTCTCATGAGCTTACTGTAATTGGATTTGGGATAACTGAAATAAATAATAATAATAAAATCTCCCTTATCTTTAAATTATCAACGGATTAGGAATCCTTGATGTTTTTGCTGCACCATGGGAATGTCTAACTGCAAAGGGTTACAAGAAATCAGACTTCAAATCTGTTACTTTTGCACAACAAAGTTAGGCTGGGTTCAACAGTAGAGAAATGTGGAATGGATTTTTTTTTCATATTTGTAAAAAAGATAAATTTCTCTGGTGGTTTTAAGCTATTCAAAGACTTGAAATGTAGGAAAAGATACAAGGGCTGGAATTAATGAACAGGTCAGAAAAGAAGTACTCAGAAATGAATGGTGAGTCCAATTAACTGCACCCACATGACCACCATGTATGTAAATAAACAACCAAGACTTGGAGAACAACAGAAGTATAGAAATAGATATAGAAGCATAGAAGTATAGAAATAAATAAACTAGAAAATGCAATTTGCAGAAATGGATCAAAGTTTTGTGGGGTTTTTTTTGAGGACTTTGTCTCAAAATAGTTGTGTCATTTGTTGCTGCAATGTGGGAAGGATTTTGGAAAGGTTTCTTTTTCATCTCAATTCTTCTTCTCTGTTTCCTCAGTATGTCTAGGTAAGTTTTCCTTATAAACAACGATTTTTAGACCAGGTTACCAGCTAAATGTAATTAAATAGTTTGAAGTGTGTGTTATGCTGTGGATCAGAGACTTGGGAGGTGGGGAAACCAAGGTCTTACTAGAAATTTTAAAGCATTATGATTGCCTGTATAAATAACCTGCTGTAAATCATGATTACTCATGCTACAGAGCTGGAATAAAAGTGAATTTTTTGGAGAAGTATCACGAGCTCCACCCATTGTTTATCACTGTCAAACTCGACTGGGTGAAATCAGATTGAAAAAAAAAAGTGCTTTAAATCCCTTAAAAATTAACAGTCAGGTGGCAACCTTGGCAGGAATGCTCCTGGTAGCGCAGTAGGGCAGGTCCACGACAGTCACTGTGGTGTGGAGAACGCAGATTAAACAGGCCTTTGTACCTTCTTGAGGAAAGGTCTTGTGATTTGGGCCATTATCTTGAACCTGGTAATCGGGGCCGGTAATACCTCATGTGGTCTGTGTCTCTGAAAGCTGTCTGTAACAGAGCATATCAAGAACTGAGGAACAATCTCTTGGTTTATTCCATTTATAGTAGTTAGTGACAAGCCAGCTGTGGAATTTGCAAGCTATATCAACTAGCCTATACAGAGAGGGATAACCCAGAGTACGTTCCAAGAGAGCAGTTATTGTTGTAATACAGTGACACTGTGATTTATGAAACATCTGACAAACATGCCACTGAAGAAGTCTGTTCTTTGTATCTGTCTTTTGTGCTTACTTGTGTTGTCCTGGTGACATCCTGTCCCTCTACCTCCTGAAATACTTCTGTGCCATGTTGGAAATGAATGGAAGGCACCCCTTTCTTTCCAAGAAGGAAAAAACAAGCTATGAATGAGAAATAGGGAGAGATTGGGTAAGTGAGTCACTGTGCTTTGTCACAGTTACACTCATTTTATCACACCTGACACAGGCTGAGCAGTGCTTCAGAGTTCAAAGGAGAAAACCAGTCCTTATTCTGGTATCATTTAGTTTCAGTTCCAGAGCTGCTATAATATTATAATGCTTCTCAGGCATGCCCTTTTTTTGTTTGTTTTTGCTTTCAAAGAAAATATCCAAATGGTTCTGTTTAAGCAAGACGCTGTTTTTCTTTAACCCCAAGCATTTTTAGCAAGTCTGTGAAATAACCATGGCACTTACTTAAGATCTTAATTTCACTTTTAAGAGGTACACTCATATTTTATTCTTTTTTTTGTTTGTTTCATGTTACATGCTTTTCCAGGAATGCCTGTGTTTTGCCAAAAAATAATTACCTGGCCAAGTTTTCTTACATTTTTTTTTTTTTAAAGCGTATTAAAAAAATTGACTTTGCTGTCTGTGGCATGAATTTTCTCATAGTATCAAACGTGTGCTTTCTTTTGTGGAACTTTGTTGCTGCACTTTCCTCTCCTTTGTTTCTGTCTCACACCTGAACTGCACACAAGGCTTTCACAACAGTAGGTGAAATTAAATAGATGAAGGACTCAGAGAGTCCAGTCACACAACAGTGGTGCTCCCATTGTCTCCAATAGTGAAGCAAGACTTAGACCCTTGCTGGACTGAAAAGGCCAGCTGTTGGTGAATGGGAAGAAGATGAGGTAGGTCTTTGAAAGATAACCATGCCAAAGCTCTGTGATTTTAGTAGGTTTTTTTTCTCAATTTGTCACAAAAGCTCTTGAAACTTGCATGAAAAAAAGAACAGAATTTCTTTGTGCAGTAATGATACCCTATATGTAAATGGTGATGCCACTTCCTTTGCAAAATACTCTTGTGGTATACTAGTGAAAGTGTTAAGTTCAAAGTATTATTTTTGTTACAATTATTGTGCCTAAGGTGACTTCAGTAAAACAGAATAACGCTGATTCCTTTTTCCTTGCAACCTACCGTTGTTGAAACTTTAATCACATTTATATTATTATTCCTGTAGCCTGTGCAGCGATTCAGTAAGGCTTGAAAAGCATAGTCAATATTACTGGTCAATAGTTCTGTTAGTTGAAGGTATACATTTAAACACTGAACAGGGCTGTTTTTCCTTTGCTAAACAGATACAGCTGTCTTTAAAATGGTAGCTGAAGTTAGATGCAACTTGAGGTGTAACCTAATGAGTTACACCATGCCTTCAAAACTGCAAGGAAAAGTTAAAACAGCTGCAGAAGTAGATGGGCACATATACAGGAGATCAAATCCATGGAGTCACATTATAAACCATTGTTACAGGCTTGCCTGTGGAAGCAGTTTGCCGTCTTTAACCGTACATGGAACAAACCCACTGACTCCACAAGACATGGTTTAGAAAGAGCTAGAGAAAGGGAAAATCATGTGCTTCCTCAGCTGTATTTCTCCTCCTTCCCACTGCCCAAGTGGGACTAGGGACGGAATGGGGAGCTGCTGGTCTTCCAGCAATGCGCTGGGCTGTGTTTCTGCAAGGCTGCAGTGAGCATGCAGGATGGGATCCACTTGGAAGGAGCCTTGTCTGGCTTGAGGCTATGGTTTCCTGTCTCTGTCACACCTTATGAAACCCCAGTTTTAGCACTTAGGTTATGGAAGGATTTAGAAACTCAGTCCTGTGTACCCTTGCTCAGTTTGGTTTTCTCAACAACTTTATTGCTCTGGTAACACGTACAGCAAATTCCCACATGGGAGCCCAGGCATGTGTGTGCAGCAGTAAGGTGCATGCTAAGAACTGGCAACAAAACTAGCTTTATGAAAGTGCCTTGGAACTGGGGGGAGATCTTTATTTGCATGATATATCTTACCCTCCTGCTTTCTAATTGGTACTAATTGATGGAGAATGTAATTTGCAATCTCTCAGCCGCCCTTTAGTTCATGAGGGTTTGCTTGTTATATTGTTCAGCCTACTGGCTGCCCTGCTCTTATTAGGCATGGTCAGTTCTCAGAGCTTGCCTCTCGAGTGATGTGTATGCACTAGCAGCTCTCCTACAGGCACCAAAGGCTTGTCAATCACTGTGACCTCCACAGCCCTCTAACAGGCCCAGCAAACAAGGCATTGAGGTCTGCAGTGGGTCTTTTTTTTAACTTATTTTTCAGTTAGGCTTTCTGAAGGGAGTTTCTCTAATTATTTGAAAGTGTATGCAAACACTGAAGGAGAATTAGGAGCATCAAGTGGGGCCTCTACTTTTATTAGAAGACTCTTGCTTTTCTAAATAGATGTCAAACATATTCTTTACTCTTTAGACAGTTAACCTTTCATCTCTCCTGTAG
This sequence comes from Acanthiza pusilla, assembly GCA_036630365.1. Classification (NCBI taxonomy): domain Eukaryota; kingdom Metazoa; phylum Chordata; class Aves; order Passeriformes; family Acanthizidae; genus Acanthiza; species Acanthiza pusilla. The sequence goes on along the minus strand of JAXCHO010000152.1, from coordinate 1,417,763 downwards.
CAGAAATTCCACTCTGAGATATGCTAATTTGCTATTTGCAGCATTCTAAAGTAGAGGGAAAATGTCATTTGCAGTGCCCTCATTAAAAATTCTTTTATCCAGATTGTATACATTTTTGGCATTCTGGTTAGTTACATTTTTTTACTATATAAAGCCACCCATCTAGAACCCTTCTCTCAAAAAAACCCAAACAAAAACCACCCACAAAAAAACCTATACGGCAAATCTAGCCACAGATGACTCTTTCCCAGGCTTAAATTCAGCATGAAGTGTTCCCTGGCTTCATTTACTAAGACGTATGATGCAAAAGTCCCCCACCATCTCCAGTCTTCCTTCAACCCTTACTCCGCTCTTGAGCTTAAAAAGCCTTTTCCCACAGCTCTGTTACTGCTATTAAATAAAAGTCTTTTATGCAAGACAGGATGTTATAAGGGAAGTAAGAGGCACAACAGGGCAAGGCTTGTCTGAAGAAATGTAGGTTCTGTTGCCTCTGTTTCCAAAGCGACCTTTCCTCTTTTCCCCCTTGGTTGGTCTCTGGGATACAGCAAGATGTTTGAGCCAGCTCTGGCTGCAGAAAAGAAGAGATCCTTGTCCACATGGATTGGTCTGCTCAGACATACTGCACTGTTTGAACTTGTGCAGGTTTCTCTGTATGATACTTTGCCACCAGCAGTAGTGGTGTCATGTTGTCACTGCAGTATGTTATCAGTGCCTGATTTCTTACAGCATGAGGAAAGCTATGCTGCCTTGCTTTTGATTTTAGCTGATTCAAGAAAGGAAGGTGAAAGGAGAGTGAAAATGTACTCTCTGATCAAAACTGGGCAAATATCAAATTAGCTAATGTGTGGCTGCCTCCACCACACATATTCTTGCATGTGTATACAAGTTTACAGCTGCTGTAGGAAGAGGGGAGCTGTTTGAAGAACCTGCCATGTGCTTTGACGGTGCTGTAGTTACAGGTTGTGATCAGGCTGACGGTGAGAAGGAGACTCGCACCAAGCTGGGGAGATGGACTCTTCAAAGCATGCTATTGTTTGTGGAGGAGATGTGCCTGCAGGATAACAGTAGCCCTTGCTGCTTCTCTGAGTTTATCAATCGAGACATATATGCAGCAGGATTTGTTAATTTTTTATGCTCTTTCCCTGACATTTTCCATAAAAAGACTCATGTTCAGAGCAACTGTGAGCTATTCCAAGTTGTTCAGTGCCCAGGATTTAATCTCGAGAGAGAAAATGATATCAGCTCCCCGAAAGCACTAGGTAATTTGAATAACTCTTGCTTTCAGTCTCCTCCCACGACATAGTTGTTTTATCCCTAGTACTTCCTTCAATTGTTTTTGGGTTGTTTTGTTTGTAAGTAATGTACAAATTTTTCTACCAGCTTCTGTTGGAAAGCTAAGACAGATTTGTGTTTTTCAAGCACTCTTTTGTGGGATTCCTTTCATTCTGTCGCAAGAGTTTCTTTATGGCTTTTCTTCTTTTTAATATGTAATTTTAATACTTATTTGTGGATTTTGTGATTTTCCTAACTGAGGTAATTTTTTTCATTTACATTAGATAGTTAGGAAAGGCAGTAGCAACCATATGAGAGGAAAAGTTACAGAAAGTCAAAATTTTAAGCCAGCATATTTAAAAAAAAAAAGTTCTCAACATTAAAAGGCGGTCAGTCACTTAGAATACATTAGATTCAATAGACAGGCCTGAAGAATTTTTAAGATATGTAATTTTTTATTTCATTTCTTTGAGCAAGGAGTTTGTTATCCTGTCAAGGTAAGAGAATAATTTGTGTTACTTCTCTAAGCGCTGAAGGCACTCATGTTCTTGGGCAAATTAATTTAGGTCTTCACATGTGAATGGTCATTCCTCAGAAGTTTTGCTTTGTACACAGCTAAGTGAAAAATTAAAGCTTTGTAAATTAATTCAGTTTGCAGTACTGGTATGCGCTTCCCTCTGCTTACCCTGGGAATAGCAAGGATGAAAGAGGGAGGAGAAATAATTATGGGCAAAACAGTAACCTTTTCTTCTTCTTCCAGACATTCTCATAGGCAAAGAAAAACACACAAATTACTCCTTGCCTATCACGTACATGGACATTTTGTTAAGATGGATCTTTGTGGATTCCTAGGAGGGGACTCCAATTTGTATTTAGTCTAAAGCACTCGGCGGCGGCGGCGGGGGGCTGGGGAGGGGCATGCCAGAAGCCCTGTGCAATGGTCCTCCTTTGTTTAGGTCTGGAAGACTGGCTCTGTTAAGGTCTCAACAGGGGGATGTTTTCAAACAGTTTCAGGGAAAGCAGAAGGATTATTATTTTCTTCAATGATGTGGCAAAACATAGCTTAAACTAGGAAATTAGGAACAGAGCGTCCAGTGAATGCGATGGTGACAGAAAAAAAACTTCTGTTTTTTCTTTTTTCTTGTTGTGTTGATTGGTTTGATCCATGCAACGTGAGCTGTGTTATTTTTTTTTCCTCCCTCCTTGGTACTGGCAGTTGTTTTTTATGTTTGCTGCAGATGTTCAGGAAACTAATTCCTAAGCTTGCACCTGTGTGACACTGACCTAGGTGTACCTTGCCACATCCTGCTTTTATTCTGCTGCACAGATCAATTTGCAGTTTATTCTTCATCCCTCTCTCCTTTGTCCACAAAACCATCCATCAGCCCCCTCCTGCCTCCCCACACGTCCTGCGAGGGGGAGGGACAGCTCTGTGTCTCCGTGTCTCAAGGCTGCCTTGGCAGGGGAGCCGAGGCCAAACTCCTGTCAGGTCAAGGTGCCCATCTATTAAAAGAGTGTTCACATTTTCATTATGAGACCCTATTTGAGGGATTTATAACTCGGCTGCACAGACTTGCTGCAAAACCTGAACTTGTCATACTTAAGTTTCATCTGGGGTGGTAGTTACTCTTCTCTCCCACATTATCGGCCAAACCTCATGCATAGGCTCTGCTTCCTCCCCACACACCCCCACCAGGAGATGGAGGTGGTTGCTTTGCTAGAGAGCCTTTTTGGTTGTGTTTTTTGTTTTTAGGTATCTGGGCGGGGGGGGGGGGGGGAAGCAGGGGGGAGGCCTCAGATGTGCTAATGCCTTCAGCTAAGATTGTGTTTTGGCAGGCTCTCACAGGCTTTCTGAAGCCTGAAGTCAGGCTGCTGCTGCCAGCGCCCTCCTTCTGTTTTTATATTGCTTATAACCTGGGCCTAAATTAGCTTTATTTTACATTGACGTCAGGACAATAAAGAACAAGAAGTAAAGCCTGTGCTCGATGGTCGCAGCGCGGAGCTGTGGCGCAAGGCCCTCACTCGCGGCCGGGCCCGCAGAGCCTCCGCGGGAGCGGGCCAAGGAAGGAAGGGCTCCCTCAGCGCAGGGCCCCGAGCTGACATCTGTCCCCACCCAGGGACAGAGGTGTCCTTTAGACCCCGCAGACTCTTCACACGCTGCATTTTGATACGGAGCAGCCTGGGTTTGTGCCGCGCAAAGGACGGGGGCCAGCCTTGGGGACGGCAGCAGGGCGGGAGAGGGGAGCAGGAGGACCTCTGCTCTGCTTCGGCTCCCAAATTTGGGTTCTGTCCCTGTGAGACCTCAGGGAATGCAAGGAAGCTGAGATTGGCATTGCTGAGAAAGGCTTCCCACAACTAAGGAAACAAAAGAAGATTGGGGTCTCGTTAGGCAATTCCTTATCTGCCTAAATGCCGGCTATCTCGCTGACTTAAGGACAAACAAAGGGAAACCTCTGCACCCTTAACATGGGAATGTCCTTTTGAACTTGCCAGAGGCTGCAGTGTGTTGCTGGCAGACCCGCCTACCAGGACCTTAATACAAGCCTGGTGATAATTCTTTTAGATTGGAACATTTTCTATTATCAGCTACTCAGTGTAGCACCTCAGGTTAAGCAGTCTGCTTATCCAAGGCTGTGAAGCCAAGCCATACTTCCCGGAGAAAAGGCCAGTTTGTTTAATCACTTTCTCAAATGGAAGGCTTTTGAATAAGTCACTTGGTGCAATTTTTTGGCTTCTGTATATTGGCACATGCTTTAGTCAAAGAATAAAAATTATTTTTAATGGTTACATTGGCTTGCTAACCTTACAGATTTACAAAGTTGAAAGAGGGAAAATTAGTCAATGCCAAATTTAGTAAATACCACAAAGCACTCTTGTATTGCCTTTTTTGACTTGGGAACAGAAAAATGACACAAGTTATGGAAAAATCCACCTAGGAGTCACTTTTGAAATAGCTTTATCATCTAGATTTTGTAATCAGGTGGATGGATGGTAGGTTTTGCATTTACAAATTACACTTTCCCTAGGTGGATTTAGTACATGAGCTGCAATTTATATGCAATACATCTCAGGCTTCCCTTCTGTACAGTCTTGAGGTTTATAACCTTTTTTTTCAAGTAAGTGGCAAGACTTAGAGTGTGGTCTTTTTACTTTGCTCCATTAAATTTATATGATAATGCTCGTGGTACAGAGACAGTTATCAGCTTGCTAAGTCTTCTCCAAATGTAGGTATTCACCAGTTCTGTCCATATAAAATGAATTTTGCTCTAAAACCCGAACATTAATATTAATTAAAAATACATATGATAGATACAGAAAAGCTTATGCAGTAATGAATATGGTTCCAAATCTGAAACGTAAATCTCTCAGGAAAGAAGTATTTCTCAGCTTTATTTTCTATTATTCTAGAATATATCTGTTCTATTTTGAAAAGCATTACTGTAGCATTCCTACAGTGTCTGTTACCTGGGTCCTTGTCTTTCACTTGGGCTGTCTTTGTCACTGGCTATTAACATCGTGGTAACTCTTAATAATTTTTTTGAAATGCATAGAAAACTTTTTGCTTTCACACAGAGGCTTGTGTTACCCAAAGCTGCAGCTGTCTTTGACCATGCATTTTTTGTGGCAGACATGCAGGGTAACACATCTTTAGCCACCAGTGAAGCTGTGGGGTGAGGGACGACAGTAGTTGCTGCCCATCTGGGAGCTCCTCCTGGAAGCATCTCCTTTTCTGTAGCTCACTAGGAGGTACCAGGTGTTCCTCTGGCGTTCATGAAGGACCACAGGCTCTGTGAGGGATTTGGCATGCAACTCACCTTTTCTGCCACAGTACTTAAGCATTTCCCAGACTTTAAGTTGATAAACATTTGCCATCAGATGTGTCATAGCACTTAGATCTCAACTGTTTTTAAATATCTGTAGCTACTTTTTTTTTTTTTAAATTTTTTTTTTTTAGCAAAAGCTTACAAGATAAAAAGAAGTCTGGTACTAGGTACCTCTTCTGTTTTGATTTTAGGAGTATTTTTGAAATATTTAGATCAAAGCCAATATTTATTATATAACTAAACTCAAGAAGAATACAGCTATGATCTTTGCAACAATTAAAAATCTTGTGTAGGTTGCTTTAGAAAAAAAGCCATAGTTGTAGTGATTTGCAGTGCAAGTATGTGTAGCAACTATAGGTAGTAGATTGTAATTCTGCAGGAGTTTCTGGTCTGTAGAGGCAGAAGTTCTGACCTAAGGCTTTACATACAGGAATGGTAACTGAGAAGGAGCTTTTCATGGCAATCACTCTGTGCTAAAAAGGAGTTAAGCAGGTGAGTGCACAAATGGTGATGTGAACTTTAAGGCTGTGATGTAGGACCCAGCCTAGTTCTTCCCTAAACCACAGCTCCATGGTGTGAAGGGTTTTGGCACATCCTCTGGTTTTAGTCCGACTTTCTTCCTTCTTGGCTGACTGCTGAGATCTCCCTGTAGTTAAGCATTTGTCTTTCTCAGTTGTGATGACAGGTTGGATACTCTGAAATGGATCAAGGGGTTGATCAAAGTCAAAACCAACTCTGCTATGGGCCACCTGCTGTTTCTTTAACCAAATCACTACACGTGTCAGGATCCATCTCAGAGCCCCAAAAGCGTTTATTTTGGTACAATTAGGGGGCAGTACACTGCCCTGAGTCAGAAGTATAGGGACCCCTTTAGTTAAAAAGTCCTGAAAGACTTGTGTTGCTGAAGAACCTCCCAACCATGGGAGGTTGTTTTCATTAATTTTGTAAATGGCCTGAATTTTACAAGGTAAGAAAAAGGTGATTAGTTTTTTCAAAGCTATTTTGAAGAAATTAGCTTTTATTATACTTTCTCTGTTAAGTTGTATTTTGCCATCTCTGTTTGTTGTATTTTGAAGGCAGTGGGATAATATAAATTGAAGCAATTCTTCATTTCATATGTATAGTTTTTAACCTCGGAGCAGCACTGGTATGTCATTTTCAGCAATGACACTCAGTAACTTTCACATGCCACGTTTTTTGTCACCTAGACAAGAAAGTGATCAAATTGGTGCCTAGGATTTTAATTAGTTTTGCTACAAATGAATTTGACAAACAAATGTACATTAGTTTGCATGCAATCACCATAGGAAATCTTTCGCTGGGGTTAGATCCACAGTTCTACTACTGCAACCTGCTAGGATGCTTGGTGTTACTTTATGTGTGTATGCCAGTCTGTGGAATATAATTGATTTTTCTCTGGTGCAATTGAAAAAAAATTGTTTAAAAATAAATTACTTGTTTTCTACACAGTAACTGTAAATTAAAATACTAAATCTTGATACAGAACTTGCATTTGAAATTAATCTTTTTTTTCCTTTCCTCCTGCTTGGATTGCTATTAGTAGATTGTAACAGGGCATGATTCCAAACTTAAATGTTGCATTCAACAAAACAACAAATAACTTAGGGGTAATAGTGCTTTCAAGACATATACACATCCAATTCTATGTTATAACATAGTTTTTTTTCTTGGTAAAGACTTGTTCAATTTTAATAGTAGTTTTTATTTTCTTAATGGAGTAAAAAGTCGACATATGAAATACTCAAGAGTTGAAGGTGATGCAAGTGTAGATTTTGCATTAAAACATTTTCAGCAGCATATATCCTGAGGGGAAAAGAAGACTGTAGGAGGTAAATGACTTAATTAGGATGCAGCTAAAAATTCTCTCAAAATAAGCATCTATTGTATAAGCTGAGGCACTAAGCAGCATGAGTATAAATATGCAACTTCAGGGCAGAGCTGATTTTCACTGACAACTTTAGATCAGCGTTTTGGGATGTACTCACATTAACACTCTCTGTACCACCCAAGTTCCCAAATCAGTTCAGATTCTACAAAAGCCTGTAATTCTATTTGTTTGGGGTAAATTTAGCAAGCTGCTCCTGATTACACCTTAGCCTGGGACCATCTGTTGATGGTGAGCCTCTCAATGGAGTCGTTCCTGCAGGCAATGAATGCGAAAAGGAGTGGAGCACCAATGCTGTTACTAAGCAGATGCATGCTATCAGTGAACGTCCTTCCCGCCTTTCAAGCTGCCAGCTCTCGGTATTGATGGAGTGTCATATGCCTGCAAGCCATTGGAGCCGAAGGCAAGGAGAAGTGCTCTCTCGGGGCCCATTCATCACGTCTTTCTGCTGGGGTCTGATAGAGACAGAGTTCTGAAGGCACAGTTTTGTATGTGAACAGAATAAAAGCCCTGATTCTTCTGTGCTGCTACCCAAATTGCACAAGACCGTATGTGTGCTTTGCAGCGGTGGGCTGTCAAAAGACTCCCATCACAAATAAGAGGATACAGCTGCTCTTTATGACAAAATGAGTAAACCCCAAAGTGTCAAGGTTATGTTATTTTAATTCCATTTCTAATACTGAGGTTCCTGGTAGTTAATTTACTTAAGATGCCAGAAGAAATACTCCGTTTTAGGAGATCATGTTTAGGAAGTCTGTCCTTGACATGCTGGAGTATTTGTAACAGCTTGTTGTTGGTAACACTGCTAAATGTGCTGTAAGTGTGCTGCTGTGTTGCTTTTTTGGTTTTATTTTAGGGTTTTTTTCAGTCCACTGTGAACTTCAGCCTCCTGTGAGCAGAAAACAGGTTGTGTAAGATAGCCTGAGTTGCTTCATCCTGTGTCTTGAAACAATTGGAGGAGAGAGGTGGACAGGCAGTGTGATGGACTGGATAATGAGTTGTCTGTTAAACTCTAGGAAGCCTGAACAAGATCAGTGAAGTGAAATGACTGGTTTACAGTTTGATTGTAAGTGGTGTACAGCTCACTTCAGACAACCAGCAGTGTGTTGCTCATTAGAGTTAGCAGCTTCATTTGAATCTCCTTTCTGAGTCAGCAAGGGTGGAAGGAGAATTTACCAGTCGGGTGTTAGTCCTGCACAGGTAACAGAATATGCTGTGGTGGCTCTGCTTGATCTACAGTTTCTGTTGATGAGCCATGTAGTCTGGTCACTTCCATTAGCTCTCTGCTTTTGTGAAGCAGGAAAGGCAGGAGAAGGACACAAAGAAGAAATTGAATATCCATCAAAACCTTTCTGTACCGTGCCCACTGCATACATTTAGGAGCCATGTATCCTTGTTTCAGGAAGAAGTAAGTGATGGGAGTCACTAATTCTTATGCTGCTACCAGAGGTTCCTGATACCCTGAGTTAAAAAAATTAATGAATGTATGTTTGATTTCGGTTTATGATAAAAATGTTATGATTGCATATTTAATATAAAATGGGTGACTAGAGGGTTAAATTTGCTGATCTGTATTCAGTATCATCTGTCAGTAGTCCAGTATTGAGTATTTTCACTTCTTGAAGGTAATAAGAAGTGAAAGTACTTGGTGTTTCTGAATAGGCTAAGACAGTTCTGTTTCTAATGCTGGAATTTTAAAAATGCAAGATTTAATCTTCAGTGATGATTGCCATAGTCCAGTAAATGAGCACAATTTCTGATACAACAGCACTCTGCAAGAGGTAATTCCATGCAGGAACTGCTCAAGTGTACAGTGTCCAAAACAGAAGTGAGTTAAGAGTTAAATGTGTTGGTTGGAGCTGTTTTTTTGATAGCTTTTTTTTTTGTTGTTTTTTGAATGAAATAAAATCTTACATTTAGTTATGGTAGCCAGTAATGTTTAAAAAAAGTCTACCCCCACAAATTTTAAGAATTCTTTGTTTAACAATATCCTTTGATATCATAAGATGGATTAATTTATGGCTAGTGTGCAGCATTAAACTGAGAGCTGGGCAATGTGCAGGAGAGGCACAAGACATTGGGTGAGGAAAACAGAGCATGTCAGCCAGGGTCATAGAGCACGTTACGGATCTAACTGGGATTTGAAAAGAAATTACTATACTGAATCTAGAATCTACTTTGCTAGATTATGTGACTTTCCTATCAGGTTGTACTTCAAGCAAATAGAGAAATAATCAAAATCTCTGTAAAAGTTCTTTTCAACTTACTCATTTTGGGTACTAGACTTTGACTGTGTTCACTGACTCCACAACAAGGCATTTGTGGATGTGACTCTTTGGTTTGTATTTCCCCTTAATCCCACTCTGCTTTCACTGATGTCAACATAAAAATTGTCTGATTTTCGAATAGAGTTGGTTGAGCTCTTTGTAGATTTACTGGTGGTATTTCAGGTCAGTTCTAGCTAATGATCCTCATGAAATGATGCTCCTAGAAGGTCTCCATAGGCAATAGCCTAAATCAGAAAGCCATCTGAATAAATCTGTGCACCTGGCCATGCTTGAAATGTCTCTCAGCCGCATCAAAAGGAATTGTTTTTTTCCAGGTCATGGCAGCTGGCTGTTCAAGAGAGATGTTCAGTAGTACTTTGTTCTTCTGCCGTATCTCTTCTGGTGATAGAGAACTACAGTTCAATCTTCATTTCTGATACCATGGTGTCAAGGTTGCATGGTGCAGCATGGCACTTACTTTGACATATTTAAAGATCATGGATGTAGCACAGGACTGCCTCTCAAATTCTTGACTGTTAAGACCATGTAAAACAGTAAACAAACAATGCATATGTCATTGACCTTAAACATGAGTAAAGGTCTAGCATATTATAGGTCAGCTTTTATGCCTGGCAGTATGATATGGAAAAGAAAGATACTTTAGAAATATAAGGAGACAACAGCAGCACAAACCCATTGTTTCTGTACATTTCTTAAGATGGTTTGTTGACTGAAATGACAACATCGAAGAAAATATAAGTGCATTTGGTCCGGTTGGAAAATACAGGCATATAAAATAATGGCATCCTGATTTTTTCAGCATAATGGAAACACGATAGAAGTGTCAACATGCATTCTCTACCAAGTTATAAATCATAATCTTTCTTTCATCCCACTATTCCCCTATGTAGCCTTTTTTTCAAAGAACCCAACGAAAACAAAGCTCAAAAAGCAGACTACTTGTTTATGATAAGCTGTTAACAATCAGGAGGAGATAATGTCAACATCTGCTGATGGGACCTTGTAGCCTGGGTCATATTGCAGAAGTATGCCATCTGAATTAAGAAAAGAAGAAAGGCTGTAGTCAATAGACTGTCACAGAGCCAACTCACAGCTGCCTTGGAGCTATTGATCAGTATGATTTCACCAAATTATCTCTACCAGAATGGCTGTGGAGCACCACAGAACTGAGTCACTGACCTGTTTTTGTTTATTTAGCTTTCTCCAGATATTTTTTGTGGTTTACCTCCTTTGTGATCTGTGTGTCATTCCGTGCTTGAAGATTGATCCATCTGTGTTGGTAATACTTGCACCTTAGGGCATTCATATCTTTTCTCCTGTGTTGAAATAAAGCATTACAAAAAAATGGCTTACACTGACAGGGAAGGAGTGAGTGTGGAAGAAATAAACTCTCCATTATGGAAGCTTTAATTAAAAACAGAAAACTCCCTGTTTTTCCTGGTGTGTTCATTAGTCGGTACCTCTAAATTTAGCATAAATTTGAGCTAAAACTTTTGCCAGGCATTTACTTAAAGTGTAAGGGTTTATGGGCTTTTTTGTCATTGTCTGTGCCTGTTAGTTTCAAAAGATGATGATCACAGCTTCAGGGTGAAAATATGTCAGGATTTTTATCCCACAAAAGATATAAAGTATGGGTGATGTGAACATGTGAAGAAAATGCCTCAGAAAAGAGAAGTACAAACAAGTACTGATAGAAAATAAGCAAAGAGGATTATGTTTCCTTGCTATATTTAAACTTCTGGTTTCAGATATACCACGTCTTTTTTTCTATGAATTAACCTGGATACTGTTAAGTGCTCCCTGATAACATCCTGCTTGACCCTGTAAGTGAATAGTAGATGGTGAATGAGAAAAAAAATCCTTCAGCACCAACAGCATGTGATTTTTGTCGTGGGATTTAGAGAATGACTGTTTACCACCTAGGGTCAGCAGGTATTCTGAAGAATAACCTGTACAGTTCTTTATTTAAAGTAGATTCAGGCATTAGACTGCTACTAAAGAGCCTGCAGTCTGAAGTCATAGCCTGGAGAAAATGTTAAAAAACTAAAATGTCTGTTACATTTTTTCTGTGGAGCAGCTTGCAAGCCTGAACATTAGGTCTGAACATTAGGTCTGCTATGTGTGGTTTTTACAGTGGTAACATAATTCATATATGCCAGCAGAAAAAAAAAAAAGTAAAGTTTTTTTCTCCTCCAAACAGAGCATCCTGAAGAATAGAGGGACAAATAATACACCATTAGAAAAATGCCATATTTCTATTGTAATTGTCAGTGGTTTTAGGTCTGTTCTGTGAGACCAAAACTAGAAGTGATATTTTAGTCCCCATGCTGATATTTTGGCATGTATTTGGAAGTGTCTTCCATTGGCTACTTTACCTTGATTACAGCAGTCTGAGTTGTCCTGGACTTCAGAAAAGGCAGAGTTTAACACCCCTTGAGGCTTCTTGCTGGGGGCACTCAAAGAGGTGGACGTGAATAATCTTGCACTTTAAAGCCTTATTGAGTGTGGAATGCTCTTAGACTGCAGTGACTGTGTCCTGTGGGTGGCTTGTTTTGGAGCAACTATTGCACCTCACATTCATAGCCTGTCATATTTGGGAATAATTTTTCCGTGTAGACAGGACTCAAGGAAGAGAGAAACAGCTGCTCAGTTTACCCATGCGATTAGGAAGGTATTTCTTTGATTGCAGTATTCTTCATGCAGGACAGACACTTTACAAGTATTGATCCAGGTGCAGACTAGAGAACCCCTTGTAAGCTCCGAATGTAATAATCTGAAACAGCTCTTTAAGAACCAGGGGGTTCTTCTCTTCCCCACCATATCTCCCTCATTAAACAAACTGTGATAGGTAACATGTACACAGTTCTTGTACAGAGGAATTCAGTGAGAATTTTATCTGAAGATTATGGAGTAGCTTTCAGGTCTGGTTTGCACCTGTGAAAAAGTGGAAACTTGATTGGGGTTGTTTTAAAATTAAATATGTATCAAATCAGTACTACAGCCTGCAAAATATTAACAGTTTTACAGTTGGTCCTCTTTACATTTTTTGTGCAAAATAAGATGCACCTTAAGCATCTCATACAAAGTTTTAACAAAAGAGGTGTTGTGGAAGATTCTCAGTAGTTGTGAGATAAGCCCCTCTTTTATTCAGAATACATATCAGTTTTACATAGAGAAAGATCAATTGACATTGCTAGGTTTTGTTTGTGCAAGGAATTTTACTGATATACAATGCACCAGATTCAGGCCTTTCAAGAAAAATTAGCTGACTTTGCAGGAGGAGAAGTCACACTTTCCATTCTGTTGGCTCAGCTGCGAGAGTGTCGACCAGGTTTTAGCTCACCAATATACATTCTTACTACAGAATAAAACAGATTAATTTAATTTCTCTGTTCATGTTGTCCTGGAGGCAGTATAAGCCACACCAAAAAAACCAAATCCCAAAATATTAATGCTCTTCTGAAGTTCTTTGTACAGGAGTTTCTTGTGATATAGCCATAGTTCTCTCGTTATTCTGGTGTAGTGGCACAATTTGATTCATACAGATAAATATGACTGCCATGTTTTTTTCTGGAGAAATAACTCCTTTTATAACAGTGGCTACCTTGACAGAGAGATGCTTTTTAAGAGGTTGCCTTTAGGTGCTTACCCCTGAGTTGGCACAAAGCAAATCTGGGCTTTTGAGGGAACTGCTGTGTTTCAGAAGGTTTTGATAAACCTATGAAGGAATGAAACAGTGAAATAAGAGAAAATTATGCCCTTGCATATGTAGTGTGGGTTTTTCTAGCAGGTGGCTTAGGTTTTTTTGTTTCACTTGGGTTTTTTTTGTTATTGTTGTGTTTTTGGATTTTTAAAATTTTATTACTATTCCTTCTTTTGTCCAGCAGTAATTTCCAGCCTCAGACATGATTGATATTCTGAGTGGGTTGGTTTAGGTAAGAGACAGAGGAGATTTAGCAAAGAGACAAAGAGGTGTGGGAGCTGCGGTCCAATTACTTAACACATTGTGCTGCTGAGCCCTTTAATTTTTCTTATCAGTTATTCACTTAAGATAAGAATTCTGTAGATAAAGTTGATCTTCAAGGAGAGGAATGGAGGAGGAACAGAAGTTTTATTGGCCCTTAGCAGCTTACTCTAAAGAACATTTTGCTGTAGCCAGTATTTTAAAACACCCAAAACGAAATACTTGTACTAAATAAACGAATGTCACAAGTGAGAGCAAATACAGACAGAAATGTCTGGTTTTTGGTCTCTGGCCCTATTCTTGCTTTGCTTCTGACACTGTGCTTAATTTCTAGCAGCTCAGTGAAGAGCTACTCAAGGTTCACCCATTTTTCCAGCTCAGGGAAAGACCTTAGTACCTACCTTGGTCTTGCTGTCTTTTGTTTTCACTTAATTTTGTTCACAACTCTACTCTCAGATCAGTGCTTTGTCTTGGGAGAAGCGCACAGGAGAGAATCATTAAGCAAAGCTAAGAGGTTCCTGTTTTGGACCTGCAATTATGACAATACTTAAGTAGTTGAGGAGAAATTGCAATGCTACATAAAGATTATTTATGATTCTCTGCACATTGATGGCTTCAAATAAGAGTACTTACCTAGCTTTTTTTGTCATTGTTGTTGGAAAATAATGATTATAGTGATCATGTAATCTTCCTTTTTCACACGATGAGATGATGCTTGTGATAGTGCAGGGGTACTTAGGATGATGAGTGGGGAAGGATGTAATTAACAAGCAGTTAGGTAATTTATTAATTTACCACATAGAGAACTCTGTACCTCTCATGAAGACTTGAGATTTTTTTTTTCTTTTGCAGAGCTGTTGGAATAGTTAGATTCTAGAAAGGGTACAGATTCATAAGTGTAAGCCAGCCAGCTGGCCCTTTTCACCTACTGTTTTGGATGTGATGTGATGGCTGCATCTTCACCCTTTTTTTGTCTTTCTTGTTGCCTCCTTCTGTAGTTTTATAGTTGTGCAGCTGCATTTAGAAAGAAAAGCATGTCTTTGGTATTGCACTCCACGTAAGTGCATCTGCTCTCCCAACCTTTATTTTTGCAAACACAGGTAGGGCCAGAGAAGAGCTGATTTTCTGTCAGTTTTCAAGGGTAATAAGGTTTCAAAATTTATTTCACAACTGATTTCTGCTGTCACAAGCACCTGTGCATTGACAGTAAAAACACACAAGCGCTTCTATGGCTAAATTTCCATCCATCCAACTGTTCCTTACTACTGATGATGGCTGTGGTATAAGGATCAACTCTTCCTTTCTAAATACAGGGCTCTCTTTTGGAAGAAATACCTTCTTAGTATGCATGCTGCTCAGGCTTTCTCTGAAAGCCATTGAAACACATACAAAAAGGCAAAATAGTATTTTTTTATAGTTATCTTAGAGCTGACTCACTACTAAGCCAAATATTTTTTCGGTATAATTTGAATGTCTTTTGAGTGAGATGGTCCAGATAATTCAAAAGGTAACTTGGAAATTAAATTGCCTTGTAAATGTTCTAACTTATTCTTAGCATAACATGCTTATTTGGTATTTTCAAAAGATTAAATTCTTTTTCAGCTGTCTATCATATGCATGAGATACGGTTCAGATTCAATCATATGAAATATCACAGACAGAACACTGGAGTCAAACTGAATCCTTCCAATTCATGTTGTGACATAAAGAAGTGAAAGATTAGAATATTTCATTAAATCAAAAGGGTCTATAGTAACCAGGAAACAGCATGTTCATATGCTGATACATTTTTTTTCTTTTTCAAATATTCTCAAGAAGGAGAAAATAGGAGAGCAAAGTCTATAGTTGATACAGTCAACATACTTCAAAATAAATTTGTAGAATTACTACTTCAGAATTTTTCTGATCAAATATTTATACACTGAATTAACAACTCATAGGGTGCCTGCTGTCATGAAACAGGTCACTATATTCTAATTTGATTCACAAAATAGGTTTTGCTTTTTTTTCTAAACAATAAAATGAGAGGGTTTGTTACAATCAAACACTAAAAATGCATACATATCTAAATATATTGGATTATTATATTACATTTCACTGGTTGTTAAGGTGGAAATACTATTTTTGATCATTGTTATCATTGTCTGAAGCCACAGGTAATGGCTACTGGAAATACAGTTGTTCTTGTGGCTTGCTCACTGGCACAATAAGGAATTATGTCATATTTTTACTGCACTAGGCTCATTACATTCATGTTGTCAAGCATTTCAAGTAAAGAAGATGCCTATTTATTGTCTGTTTCCATTCATACAGTTTTAAAATACTTTAAAGACTATTCTTATTCACAATCATACAAAGAAATGTAAGGTGTTTGACATATAATTTCTTAGGGTTTTTTTTTTAGATAAATCTTCTTTATGTCTCTTAGTATTTTTAGCTTATGATCCCTTTACTGCTGAGACCTACAATAGCTTTTTAGCTACAGTCATTACTACATGAGCTGGTAAAAGCAGTCAGGTTCACGCAATAAGTACATTAGCCACCACTGATACTGTGACCTAACAGTTTTCACCAAGGTAGGAAAAATACCAGCAACCACTTTTCTGGAATAGTTTGAAAAAGAGCATCAACTCAATCAGAAACACAATTCACAGCAGCAACTTCGATTTAATTTATTATATTTTGGGCTCTAAGTTCTGATGAGAAGTTGTTCACATCTGAATAAGTCCTGGTCTTTTTCTCTATGATAATGGTTTTCAACAGAGGGACTTTATGGAAAAGCAAAGATGATGTGTTGCTTTTAGATTTCATAATGTTTCTAAAGATCAAAATACAGCTTTGAGAAGCAAGACTTACTGCATAACTGCTGTAAAAAAAGCAAATACTTTTTGGATACGAAGTGAAAAGCTGAAATGAAGCTGTACTGATTGGTAACGAACAGCAGTAGATGGGAATTTTGTGTGATCAAATTAAGTAAATTTGTTTAAACACATCTTGCAACACTTTTTGCTTCCATAATCCTTTGGGGAAAGTATATGACATCTATTTTTTTGGTAGGTAAAACTATAATAAGCTAAAGATAGTTATGAGTGTGAGATTTTTATTGGTGTTCAACAAGCACCTTTGGCTAATAGTTGTGAACCATCCTGATTACTAATTAACAATCTGATCCCCACAAACACAGAGTGCAAACCCCAGTGGTGTTGCTTTGTGATAAAGCTGCGTCAGGCGAGGACAAGTTCCTTGCAGTCTTTCTCAATTATTTCTCAATTACATTTTTTATATCTCTGTATTTTTTTTTAAATAATGCACCTGAGGAGCTGCATTTACTTTCCCGTGCCACTAGTGACCAGGGATTTACTGATGTGTGGGTAAAACTTGAGTTGTGTAGGAAACCATTCAGAGGTGAAATTGGCAGCAGAAGCCTCACCTGCTGACGATGTGCAGAGTGCAAGAGTCCCGCAGTGCCGGGGGGAAGATCTCCTCCAGTGAGGGGCAAGCAGAGCTTGTAGTATTTGCCCTTTCAGGCAGAGGTGTGTATGTGTATGAGTGTGAAAAGAAAGTGAGAATTCCTCTGGGAAAGTGCAGCTATAGCACAGCATCTGTAATGCAGATCTGTGTAAAGGACTTCGTAGGGAAAAAATTGTGGGTTTTTTCCAAATGTAATCTGGGTTGAAATCCTTCCTGACAGTAAATTGTGCTCTACACCATCCAGTTTATGTTGTATTTAACTCTCCATTGGATCAGATACAATAGCTGTGGGTGGATACATCTTTTATACTAACGACTCACTTCAGAATACAATTTCTTGGCTTAATCTGTATTTGTAGGTCTCTCAGTAATTCTTACTGTTTTACTGGAATGAGTCTTGAAGCAGACCACCATTGGTCAAGTGAGAAGGTGTTAGCAGTGGCTGTTGCTGGATTGGGAGAGTCCCAGTTGTAGTGTATTCACTATAATTTCAACTGTGACGGCCGGTGCAGTCAGAACAAGATGTCATCTGATATAAACCACAAAAAAACCCCCCCCAAAAAACAAAAAACAAACAAACAAACAAACAAACAAAAAACCACAAACAAACAAACAAAACCCTCAAAAACCAAACAAAACAAACAAAAACAAACAAACAAAAAAAAACAAACCAAAGGAAAAAAAGGAAAGAGAAAACCCTTCCAACTTCAAGGAAAGGCAGTGGAATATCACTCACAAAGAATCTAGCCACATTTTAGATAGAGACTTAAAACCAAACAAAAACCCCACTGAAGCTCCACAAAAATATGGAAGTGAGCCAGATATTGATTAAATGGTACTTTTGGTTAATCACAAAGTAGACAGGTTGAGGGGTTGATTTTAGTAAGAACAGTGTTTGGTAGATTTGTGTCACATGGCCATTTAATGAGAAGTCTCTTCTAGACTTGAACGAAGAGGAGGCGCTCTTGTAGATATGCATAGATGTTTTCTAGCCACAGTAAATCATGTAGCCATTTACTCTTAATTCATCAACAATGTGATGGAATGAAGATGAGAAATAAAAGCATGAAGTGTTGTACAAGAATTTATTATCCTCTTAAATACATTTAATATGATGCCTTAGTCTTTTATGAATCATGATAATAGGTTCAGAAAAATCAGAAAAAACAAGCTAAAGACTCACATGTGAAGATGACCCTATTGACTTTTCTAATATAGCATGTATTTCCTACTGACCAGAAAAAAAATTGCCAAACTGGTTTTATCCAGTCTTAGGCGATGCAGTTAATTCTCTTAAGTAGCATTGCAAACATCAAAATTTTGCCTGTTTCATCAGCTTCCATGAGTCACAAAGACTTTTTTGCTAGGAAAAATACTCTTCTCTGTCCTTGTGAACTAACACTTGAAACTTTTTAGAGGATATTGGGATACGGTGATGGATATGAATCGTTATGAGTAATGTCAGGTCTGCATCATGTATTGCTAAGTATTAGATGTAAATTGATAAAGTAAATGCATTAAATGAGAGGGAAGAAGTGGGAACAATTAGATGTCTTTCATCCCTGTTCATTCGTCATTAACTTAGTTCAAATCTAGACCATAAAATAAGGAGAGAAATTAAGAAGCTTACAAAATCTTCCTGTAAATAAAGGGTTAAAAATTTCTGTGCTTCATGCAACTTCATAATTTTTCATCTTTCGTTACTCCCAGCCACAGTCTGTATTGATTGGAAAAGTCTGCATATATTTAACATTAGACAGTTCTGGGATTGAACATGTTCTTAAAGAGAAAATTTTTAAGCAAAACTTCAACCTATAAAGTCTTAATCCAGTAATTTAGGATCAAAATTGAAGGTTAATGGAAATTAATGCAGCATTAATATTTTTCATGCCTTTCATTCATTTAGAAAGTTTGTTCCTGTAACATTTCAGGCATTCAGAAATAATGCAAGCGGTCTGCAGTCCCCACTAAATCCCTGAGAAGCTGGGAGATTTTGGGTATCTTCAGTTAAGCTGGCAGCTCCCAGAGGAATCGCAGGCATTAACCTTGAGGGAGAAGGGAGGAGTTCCTCGAGCACAACAGAATAGAGCTCTCGACAGTGTTCGTGTGCTCGTGAAGCTGCAGCAATGTCACCTCTCTGTACTAATTAAGAGTTGCCGGGAATCTGGCAAGTAAAGATACCATGAATCAACTTTAATGTGGATAACCATGGGAGGACAGCAGATAGTTCTAAAGCAGGCAAAAATCAGAAAGGAAAACAATGTTGACCACGTGGACTTCAGCAATCTGCATGAAATAAATGTCCAAGTAGAGGATTTGATCACTCACAAATGACACCTCCTTGTGAGAGAGCAATATCAAAGAAAAGGTTTAGGCGCTAAAATACCAGCTAAACACTGAAGTATCTGACATGTTGCTTAGAGATAAAAGCTTTAAAAGTACAGAAGAATATATTTTCTCTCTCGTCTTGTGGCTGAAGTATCAGTTTCTTCTTTCCAGAACGGCTTGTGCATTTTAAATGCCTTTGTATAAAACCAGAAATAATACCAGAGAAATTATTCCAGTAATATATATGTTAGTGGTAGAACATGCCTTTAAATTCCTGGATAAAAGGCATGTACCCAGCCTCCCTTTCCATATTTTAAAAAGACAGTGGCTATGACTGTTTGTTGCAAACAGTCCAATCTTGTCTGCATATGTTGGACATAAAAGCCGATCCTCCCGTGCCCATGGTTTAAGTAATTAAAAAAGCTGTTGTCCCCAGCTGTCCATTAATACACTTGGGCATATGTTTGACTTGAACATATATGAAAATATAACTAGCTAAGAAAATGTAATATGGATTTACTTAACCCACGTTCAATATTGGTTGAAGTTAGCATCACTGCCTTGATGCACATACAGTTCAGTGTGCACCTGGCTGGCTTCTGCTGATAATGACAAGAAGAAGAATGACCAGTTGGGGACAGAAATGTCTTGTCTCCTGCAGGTTTCACACTGTTTCCCTACTGGGTCAAACATTTCAAAGGGCTTGCTCACATCTTTTGGGCCCCAGTGTGACATAGGGAGAGTGATAGTCCACACTACTGTGTTCTGATTTGGCTTCAGACACGCAGTCCTGGACATCAGCAAAGGCACTTTTAAGGACTGTCTGTGTCCTAACACAGACATGCTTCCAGGCTCATGAATAGGGCTTATTTATTCAGTTGTATGTTTTCTTCTAATTCAAGCCAATCACTGCTGATGAAAGTAAAGGATGGACCTGTTTCAGATTTAAACGTTTGTTTGGTTTGTTTTTAACTGATTACTATCCAGTACTTTTTAAACCAAGTTCTAGAAAGATTGCAAACCATGGACACTGTGATTACTTAGACCCATGAGGGAGAAGAACAGTCATATGATTTTCAGAGGAAGGGAAACACAGCTATTTTCTGAGGGATAGCTGAAAATGAGGAATTAAATGAATTGGGTAAGATTAAAAAAAACCCAAGCAAATACCTAGCATAATCTTGAAGGTCTTTGAAAAACAATAGGTGCTGTTTATGTTGTTCTGTCCAAAAAGAAAAAAAACATAAGAGAGGGTAGGATAGCTTGAGGTCTAAATGAAGTAATCTCTAGAACAGAAAAAGATCATATGTTAAACTGTATAAGAAAAAAATCAGAAGTAATATGGCTTTGTTCGCAGTATTACATAAAGGAGATTAAAGACGGGAAACAAGCTGCTTAAACACTGTAAACTAATTAGTTCAACGAATTGTTTTCCCGAGGTTCATGAGATATAAAATATTGGCACCAGTGCGTGAAATACACCCTGCCTCAGTGCTCTTTTCAATTTATTTTTCTGTTAGTGTCATATGTGAATATAAAAAAAGAGCAGTCAAAAAGAAAGAGGTTACGGAGAGAGACCAAAGCCTGTCAGATGATTGAAGCTGACATTTTGTCATCTTAAGCCTGATATGGGAGGGCCCCCTTCTTTAATGCTGTGTATAAATACCAGCTTCATTTTCTGCTATCATAGGCTCCGCTGCCGAAATGATGTCGTGACGAGGCCCAGAGGGATTCCTGTTGTTGCCCTGTGCCCAGCTCCATGCTAAGCTATGCACAAGCGAGCTGACAAGTTGCTAATTAGTTCAGCCAGCATCGGGGTGAGAGGGAGGCGGGCAAATGGGGACACTGCACGGGCTGTGACTGTGTGCGTGGCAGGAGGTTGGCTGGACAGGGGAATAGCAATGACAGGTGTTAGGCATGGTAAGTGTTTCAGCAGATCTGGATTTCTGTCTTTGTCACTTGATACATGAATTGGGTAACAGGCCAAATTGTAAAAGTGTTTCAGATACTCTTTAGAACTCACATTTGCCTTTGTGCTGAAGTGGCTTTACATTAGGATGCTAGAAGCTTTAAAAAGAGTGATTATTTATCATTGTAATTCAATCAATGTAACATGATTTATCATATTTAGTTTGTTATATTTTTCTGCTGTTCACCATACCTAAACACTTAATCAGAGGTGTCCGGTATTGTCATGTTTATAAGAAAATACTTCTACTTCTTGATACTAAGCAAACTACCCAGGATTTTGTCACCCTATAGAAATACAGCAATGTAGATTCCCCTTTTTAGAGGAATATAGGATTATGTGGGATATGACCATATGGAAACCTACAAAAACTTTCATATCAGATGAGAATTTCAGAGAGTAGTGCTTGGGGGTGCCTGCACAAGTATAAGAATAGTTTTGCATAGAGAAAATGAGGAGGAAGAAATCCCATTGTAATTTTAGGTTGTATTTTTTAATAGTACTGAAATACTGAGGACAATGAACATTTCAATTTAGACAATAGCCCAAGGGCTTTTAAGTAATATCTGAGGGGCACTGGATATATAGCAGAGATAACATAATAAGGACATAGTGGCTACATCATTTAGGTGAGGCTACATCATCTGGAGATGAAGGGAGGAGGAGATTTGACTCTTTCCTGTGGGTTTTGTAATGATTTTTGTGTTCCATAGGGCACATGTGACATTCTGTTGTATGTAACCAGCGCAGGATTTGGAAGCTGTTAATATTTACATTATTACTTACAAAAAGAAGTCTTGTCTAACTAGCTCTTTTTTTTTATTATTTTCTTTTTTTCCCCTGTAACATTTTTAATGAATAAAAGCTTCATGGAAATTCTATGTTTTTGGTGGCAATCACCTGATCTGCTTGAGACAGAATTTCTTAAGTATGCTTCAATGGAACAGGGGTTTGTAGCTTGAAAAACACAGCAATGGGTTTTGAAAGGGAAAAAAGGGGAACCAGGGAAAGGAAGGGAGGAGGGAGAGACACTCAAAATCAATTACTGTGTCATGTCCTACTTTCTAAAGCTCCCTGGTAATGTCCTGTTTGGCATCAGAGGTACCTAGCAAGGTCTGCAGTGGCATCTGCAGCAAAGAAGCATGTCACTTGAACACAGTTCACATCTTGGCAAAGTGACAGAGAGCAGGGGTATGTTTATGTTTCAGACCTCTTATTCCCACTCGCTCCTTTGTTTTTCAGCTGTTGAGGTCAGTGCATTAGTTCCCAAAAAGTAAAACAAGCCTGGGAATCTTGGTAGCATGAGTTCTGCTCAATTATGGCTTTTAAATAGGCAAATCAGATTCTAATTAGCACCACGGTCAGAACAAAGTGCTATTTTTTATTACCCGCTACAATGCCTTTCCTTACATATATACCCTGCAGTTACAGATGTGTTACACATTATTTGTTTTTGTTGGTCAGAAAGGTACCTTCTGTTACTTATGATTTCTGACATTACCAACCCGAGCAATGTTATAAAGTCATTGTTTACAAAAACATGGACAAGCAGCACTTGCCAGTTTTATGTTAGACCCAATGAACTAAGTATCTGCCTAGTGAGGAGCATAATTGCCTCCCTGTAAAGGTGACAATATAACCCCATCTTTTCCCTGGAAAGGTGATAGAAAAGATGTATTTGTAGTTGGCAGTAAAGAAGAAATACAGAAGTGAAAGCTCTTGGTCTTAATCTGACATTTTCTTCAAAATCTGGAGCTACTATATGGCCCAATGCTATGACTGATTTTGTTGTGTACTTCTAAGAAACACATTTTGTGTTCCTTCCATTAGGATGTAGTGTTTAATATTGCTTAGTAATACTCCCTTGGAAGAACATATGGTACATAGTATTCTATCATGTCAATAAGAAACAAACCATAGCTTCTTAAAAGGAATATATTTCAGTTTAAAATGGTATCTGATGAAGAATGGGCTAATCTACTGAGGAATAGAAGGGAATAAAACCTCAGGCTTTTTTTCAGATATAATTAGATACTTAGGGACCTTTATGGGTTCCAGAAGTAAACCTGTGTGACCCTGTCCTATTTATTAAGACTGATGAACCCTTGTTAGTGTGTTTACCATTTCCCTCTTGCATTACCACTGTTTTACAAGCTGTCTAAAAGTTTGCAATTTTTGTGCTATATATTTTTTCCCATCTGACTTCATGACTCTTTCCACAAGATGTATTTGTTGTGGAATCCTCAGAAATTCTAAACTACTTGATGGTTCTGGCTTTTTATAGTCTTTTTATTATCTTTTTTTTCTTTCTTTTTTATTGTTTTCCATACAGCTGTGTAGATACATTCTGAAATTTAAAAAACCTTTTTGACTAATCTCATAGTCTAACCTGCACACTGAAATTGTACCAGTGTTTGTTGCTGCTCATTATTCTGGGTAAACCTCTGAGAATCAGACCATTCCTTAATGGCTTTGGAAAAGCAACTAAAAATTTAGTTCCCTCTCAAGAATATTACTTCATCTTTGTAACTCCAGTTTGGGGTAAAACGTGTGTTCGGCATTGAGGTAGTGTCCACAAAACTGCTAGTTTAATTTTGTTCTTTGTTAATTTGAAGGAGGAAGAAGGAAAGAGAGAAGGGACTGTATTTGGCACTGCAGTGTAACAAAACCAGCTGTGTAATGTGGTGCAAGTGGGTTATTAGATATGACATAATGTGTAGTATTTCTATCATGGCATTATATATCTGTCAGGCATTTGGCAGTCAATTTTTTCTGAGCTTGAAATCCTTCTCATGTATTTTCAGTGAGTATCAGTTAAAATGTCCAGAAATCCCTCTGCAACCAATCACTTTTGCTTCCTCTAAATATCTGCCTTTAATTGATGGCTTGTTAAACTGAGTTAGGAAGCCATGGGGAACTCAGCCTACACTGTATGGACACAGCTGTAACTTGACACAAAGAGAATTGATTTGGAAATGTTTAGGCAGCATGGCTACATCTAGATAATTTTTTTTTTTTTTGCAATTACAAATTTGTGTAATTGAACACATGACGAAATTTTGATTCCTGTTTTGGTTATGAATGCACCCCGTAGTGCATGTTTTGAAAATGTTATATATTCCTATTTTCTAATTTCTGTCAAAGAAGAAACACATTAACAGTGGTTCTTTTTTTTGACAATAATTGCACAGATAAAGGTTTTGAAAGCAGTTGAAACATGCAGCAGACTCAGGTGGCGTGGGAGAAATTTTCCTTCTATAGGGAGCATGTTTTTTGCCGAAAGGAACCTCTCTAGCTGTCCCCCCAACCCCGATATTCCAAACACAAACAAAACTGCAAAACAACAAACCCCTTAAAAATTTGCTGCTGCTTTTGCATATCCTTGCTTTCAATAGCCTATGTATCAGCAAGTGTCTTGTTTAGATACCCTATTAAGTCACACACTGATATCTTTGCTGGTTTAAGTATTTCTGCAGTGGTATATGATACAGACATTTCAGATCAGCAAAAATGATCTGGAAAAAGAAAGCTTTATGCCATTTCAGCACAGGCTATTGGATTCCTTCCACGATGTACCTTGCCTGTAATAGAATATAAAAGAAATGTCTGAATAGTAAGGTCCTTTTTGACTTCCTGCCAGAGATTTTAGGGCCACAGACTCCCAAGTTTGAATAAACTAGTGAGGTTTTACCCATAGAAAAGTGCTGATGCCATTTTTTGGATGAAAATGAAACACTGAAAGCCATAATCTTTGCATTCTATTCAGCCACTCTGCAGTTTCTTGTTGCTGCAGGCTGTGCTACAGAATTGAGTAACACTCACACTTGAACTTATCGGTAACCAAAGCAGGTAAACCTTTGCAGTCCTGAGTTATTAGCTCCCCAGCTTTACCAAGCACTAACGTGGTTACTTCCAGCTGTTATTTCATGCAACTCTGTATACTGCTCTTAAATGCAGAGAGCTTTACTTTTATTAAAAACAAACAAACAAACAAAAAGCTCTTTTTTGTTTGAAGGATAGACATGTTAAAATCCAGTAATTGGTCGTTTAAGTACCATGACTATAAATTGTTCCTTGACAATGTGGTAATACAAACCTTCTGAGTTTCCAAGAGCTGAAAACAAGAAATTAGGATTGAAAGAAAAAAAAGAGCCGTTGAAAGTGTAAGTACAAGTGGACCTTAGAAGACGTGGAACTTCATTGGCATTGAAACAGAAGACTCTCTGAAGTGGGACTGCTGGGCACAAGAGGGAGTGAGGAGGGCTATTGTCTTTCAGGGAAATCAGTATTTCTAGCAAATTGCCTTCAGCAAAAGTAGCTTTGAGGATTTGAGGTGTTGCTGTGCAGAGCTGGCTGTCACACCTTGCTGCCAGCCCTGGTGCAGCAGTGGGGGTGAGCAGAAGCTGCCCATACACTGGGCACCTTTTGCTTACTTCATTAGGCAGCCCCTGTGATCTGCCTGATTTCCGAAGTTTGGAGCTCTGGCTCATGGGGAAGTGATTCCATGTGCCACCACTTGCGCCGTAACAGGAAGTTTGTGAGGGTGAGGCATTTTGGGGCATAAACAACTCCAACTTTTGCTTCGGGAAGATTTGCTGGGGACGCAAGGATCAGCATAGTATTGAATTAAATGTAAAGAGAGCACAAGTGCTTCAGAAAATGCCTGCCAGAAATTGTTTACAGATTTATAGTTCAATCATGTGGTTTGCTTATGCAAATCTTCATGCACATATTGAAGATTCTGCAACCACATTTTCTTGAATCATGTGTCCAACAGATTAAACAAAATTAATGATTTTTTTCCCCCCCACTTTGTTTTCTCTGACAAGTTTTGGTGTGCCCAGGCATGGAAATACTATGTAGTTGAAAAGAGGAGGCATCAGCCTAAATATGTGCAGCTATCCTGTACTAATTTATTAAAAGCTCTTGATTTCTAATGGGGAAGTAGAAGGATGGAACTTTAGGAATGCAGAGATCTCTGAGTTGTATTTGTGCACATGCAGAGCTCTTCCAAGTTCACTTCCAGCCATAAATTTATTTTACCATTTGAATTTCTTGGATTCTGTTTGATGTGTAATATGCCTTCTTACTGCCCCAAATTGTAGTACAGTATCATAGACCGAAAAAGCTGTGATTAGGGAATGGAAAAAACAAAAAATTGTAGTTTCACCTTTAACAGAATTTTTCCAAAGTACATCTCATTTTGGGAGGAGGAGGGAATCATAGTTAAAAGGACTTGCTTGCCATTAACTGCAGCATGAACTCTGATTAAGCAAATTGCCATTTTTAGCTTTTCATATGGTCCTTAGCAAAAATATAAGGTGAAGGTAATATAGTTCATTTTTCAGAGGAACATGTGGAGCAGACACATAATGGCTGAACAGATAAATGGTGCTTTGCCTGTCAGTGGAAACTTCACTGTGAAGATTCCAGTAAGTCAGTTTGCCAATGTTGCAGTTAAGGCTTTTCATCAGTCTTGCCTTTGCATTACTTGGGTAGTTTTATTTCAGAAGTGCATATATCTCAGATAACCGATCAGGTTCATGTAACTGATCTGTATCTGTTTGTGATTCCACGTTCTTTACCTCCCACATGAGTTGTACCTTTCTTGTGCAAATAAGCTACCGCCACTGCCTCTGCTTGATCTCTATACTACAGATGTTTCTAATTAACTCCTGTGACAGGCCAGGAGGATATAGTTACAGAGGTTGACAGGTCCCAGGGTCCTTGGAGGCACTGGTGTGTCACCTGATGCATTCCGTGTGCTAACATCTTTTTGGCAAGCTTTCCTAATTATTACAGCCAACCAGTACCTCTATGTTTAATATGGAGAGTGTGGAGTGATAGCATATAAAAGTCAGCAAAGAATGCTTATGAGAATAGAAGGGTTTCAGTATCTGTTTTGTGGTTAGAGGCATTGATGATGCCATTATGCTCAATTTAATTTTTTTCCTGCATTGTTTTGCTTTGCACAGAAAACACTCTTAGGCTTGCTTTGGTGTTTGAATATCAGAAATAAGATTATAAGATTTCTTGCCTTTCTCTCCCTGCAGTAATTTATCAAAGCATCATTATCCCACAGAAAGGACTGTGACATTCTTTGTTTCTTGGAAGATCTAGATTGAAAAGATCACTGACAACCAAACATTAGCATTCAAGTTACTATGGGCCAACTTCTTTGTACTGCAGATTTTAAGTGGTGAGTGTGCTATGTCATGCACCTTTTCTCACTTAAGGTTTTTTCTCTCCGTCAAGTGGCGAGTTAATTGCATACACATGGGAAATCTCTTTTGCTATATGAGCATGACTGATCCTTGATTCTGGGTGAACTTTGCATTTAGCAGCACCTGGAAGAGGTGAACAGTATTGATGAGGAGGATATTGCACCTGGAGATGGCTGGATATCCTGAAAATGTCTTCAGCTTGCTGCTTGATATTATCAGACAGAAGTGAAGATGCATGCACACATCAGTAATGAAAGATAGGAGATACCTTCCCAATAAAGAAAGACTGATTCTTTCTTACACTTGGAAATGAGAAGTGCCCGTCTAATGAATTAAAGATTGGGAATCTCATTCTCTTAGATCTATCACTTGAGAATAAGAGTCATTATTTCTTATTGCTCTTCATGGAATACAGTTATAATTGCCTTAATGTAACAATGTTCACATTAACACTTAATTGTTAATGTCCTCCTAATTTGAGGAAATCATCACCTCTTTATATTTCATCACTAGAGAACATTCTTACATTGAAATAGCATTTAAAATCACTGTATAAGGGAAGAACTACATACGACATCTTTTGCTGGGAATGTATAATTTAGGTGTTATGCTTCTTTTTCTCCTTGAAGTTTGTTTCTACTGCATTTTAGTTAGTCAGACTATTTTCAGAGGCTAAATTGCACAGACAAAATTGTTTATTGTGTGGAAGTATATAATGGTGTCCACTGGCAGAGAAGGGATGTGGCTTTCTTTGTCTTATTTGTGCATTCTGTCTTGTGCTGGAAGACACATGAGTAAGGGTGGAAAAATTACACAGGGGAAAGGTTAAACTGACAGTTGTGGTCTGCAGTTTTCCCTTTCTGGATTACTTGATTGCACCTTGTTCTGTTGTACCAGACTCAAGTTCTCTATGAAAACAAACAACCCTTAGTCTTGGATTTGACTGTCCGCTGGAGCACCAATATTTACACATTCATATGTGTTGTAGGAACATAGAATAGTCACAATGTCTCTTCACTTTATCAAAGCAAGCAAATACTTGCCTTGAATATTTGAAGGATTTGTATCTTCATTAAAACAGTTAAAAGTAGTAAGATCATCTGATCAACCTTAGCCATGACCACATGGATGGTTTGAGTGCCATTTTGTCTGATGAGTCTGAGCAAATGAGGAAAATGTCTGTAAGTCTAAGTAGGGGCACAGCAAAGCAACACACATTTAACACTACCTAAATACAGTAGAGAGAATATTCGTGAAGACGATGGTGGAGGAGCGTAGTCCTCATGTTTTTGTGCCAGTCTGTGGACAGTGCATTGCTATTGTTCAGACCAACTAATGCGGAAGTTTTGTGCCAAACTAATACTAATGAGTGACAACTCACTGGTGTTTCCCTCTTCTATTCAAAAGAAAATCTATCAAAACTAAAGTTTGAGTCTTTCTCTCCAGCCTGACAGAGTGCCATGGGGAGGCTGGAAAGGTAAGTGGAAAGAAAGACAGATTTCTTTACTGGAAAAACTCTTTTGTTCTGCTTCAAGTTGTTGGGTGGCTTCTTATTTCCTTCACTAGAAGGCTCTCCCATAACTGTCTGAGATGGGGAAACTGCAAAAGGAGCAGAGCTTTCCAGGACAGGGCAGAACAAGAAAGAAAGAGACAAACAGAGAGGGGAAAACTATCCTTGTCTTACTTGCTTCTATTCACTTCCTTCCATTGCCAGCGGGAGATTAGCAGACATTGTATTTTAAGTATATTAACATCAATAATATAGTTTTGTCCACTAGCTTTCTAGAGCTCATGCTCTGCAATGCAGTGCATACTAGTATTTAGTTTTATGTCAACCATGCTCTTTAGGCCCATTTTCACTAAATCACTAAGGTACACTGCATCTGTGTTCCGTTCTGTTGGAACACAAATGGTTAATCTTAGCTTGTAGCATATTATTTCAGTTCTTAGATCTGTCAGAGCAGCTGATTCGGAGTTGGTTCCAAAAAACAAAATACATGTGTGTGCAAAAGGAAGGAGGAGGTGGAGGAGGGGTTTTATTGTAGGACCCCAGGGAACTCCTTGTAATGTAGGAGTGTGATAGTTGAATACTGGAGTATTTCAAAAACACCTTTGGAACGTGAGCCCACTCCTCCAAATTATGTTGATTGGCATGATTATGATTCTGGAATGTCTGTGAAGGGATTGCTTCTAGCATGAGCTGAAATCTTACGAAGTAATTTGCTGACAAGTGAGAAACTATAGAATTTATTTTCTTCTGCTCTCCTTACAATACCACCATTAGTTTGTTTTCTCAAAAACATCTTCTTTCATCTTTTTCCTGAAAGTATATGAAGTACGTGTCAAAAATACTGTCATTAAAAGCAATTTTTTCCTTCTCTAAGGAAGATTGTTTAAAATGAAACTTTTATTATTTTTTTTAATCTTATGTGTCTTGCCTGTTTAAATCTTTGTTATAATCCCATTTTATTTGGTGATAACTGGTTTTCATCTTTCAGGCTTTGGGAAAAAACATTTTCAAGAGTTCTCCTGCTTAAATAAATAAGCAACTGTGTTTTAATGTTCCTTTAAATATCATTCAGGACAGATTTTATGTAGATATATTTGTTCCATCTAATCTATGCTAGCTGTGCACCTGACATGCATATTAGTTTTCTGTTTCAAGGCAAACATAACTGCAATTCTGCAGAGACCAGAGGAGAAATAGTGAAACACATCCTTCTAATCATAAAGCCGGGCAAAGCAAATAATCCTGTATCAACAACCTAGCAAACCTGTTTCTTACAAAATACACGTATGAAAAGCTGAGAAGTAGATGCTAACCATGTGAGGAGTGAAATGAGAATTTAAGTAATGGGCACCATAAATTCTTCCAGCTTTAGTCCTTTAGTAAGTGCTTGTCTGCTCTGCAGTCTGGAAAAAAAATAAAAACCTATATCTGTAAAACAAGCATTAATTTCTTTTTCCTCTTAATTTTTTATTATTTGTGCTGTACTGTTGCATCTGCTGAAACACTCTCTTCCAACATCCATGCAAATTATAATTTATGCTGGTTTCAGGATTGTGCAGGTGATTGTCACAGCAAGTCCTAGAAGAATGTCCTCTGTGTGCCTGTGTGTGTGTCGGTGCAACATGTCCTAATGAAGAAAAAAGATACATAATCGCTGCTAAGAAACGTTCAAAAATAATTACCAGTGCAAGCACATTTTGACTTTCCTGATTTGAATTAACACATCTAAGTGGGATGTTGAGTTTTACCTCGGCTGTGCTTAGGCTTGTTCAAAGGCCCTGACTAGATACCTGTGAACTTCTTAACAGCAATGTGAGTCTGAGATTCCCTACCATAGCATCTATGCCTATACATGTGGTTGTTCATTCATTCCTTCTCAATTTCTTTTTCTGGGCCCCAGTTACAATTTTGGAACTGTTATTGTAGTCACAAGATACATGGTGTGGTCTGTGTGACTTTGTCCTGCAGACCGTGTAGGAGGTAGGGAGTGTAAAGAGCATGGCTGTGCATTCCCTTCCCTGGAATCTGGGAGGACTGTTTTGCCGTGACCTTGCTCTGGTTTTTCTCTACATTCTTCGCTGTCCCCAAGCTGTGAGGCTGATGTGTTTGGACAAAATAATTTCGTTAAGTGGAAGTCCCCTTAGAAAAACAGAAATAAAAAATGATGGGAACTCTGCATGATTAAGTGTTCAGTGAATTTTTTCTGAACCTATGATGAATTTACTTAGGAGCAAATTCTGATAAGTATTTTGATTATCTGCTTCATGTGCTTTCAACTGGAGTGGCTTGAATTCTCTCTGTATTTACTATGACATGAGAACAGTCTGGGCTTGGCCAACATGTTAAGCCATGTTTGCAGAAAGAATACATCAATGAATTTTCTTTGCCCAAGGTTTTGTTTTCAGTTTTAAATAGCTATTGTAAGAAATTCTTAAATCAGTTGCATTTCGTTCTCTCTTTCTAAAGAGGAGAAAGAAGCTGAAGAAGTTTTCAAGGGAATAGGAAGCAGGATAGAGAGAAGTGCCGCTTCATTTCTGAGTATTTCTTTAGTCAGTTTAAGACTATGCTAAACAATAGAAGGAATGCAAGCAGAAAAAGAGCTGTATTTTTAAAAATCAACAGATTCAACAACATTTGTTTGTTTAGAACAGGATACATGTAGTCACCTGCTTGTCTTGTGAAAATACCAGCTGGTGGAAAAAGCGAAAATGTGTATTATAATGTGGTCACTGAAGAAAACATGGGTTGCTTATGTTTGGGTCACAGGTATAAACCTTTTGGTGCTGTTTTCCCCACACCTCCATGAATTGACATCAAAGACAAAATAAAAAGAGTTTTACAGATACCATCCCTCAGTTAGGGGGACGCAGGCAGCCATGAAATACCACTCATTCCTTAAACAAAAGAGCTTGGAATGAGAAGCAGTAAATTGTTCTCCAGATGTTTATCTCTCTAATTTACACTTCTTTTGTGTATGAGACAACTACCTGCCTTGTACAGTATTTGATTTAATCCCAGGTTCCGTTGAAAAATGTAATAATTGAGATACTAAAGGAAGTTTATTTCAGCTGAAGTTTGTTTCAGTTTGGTTGAGGAGATGCAATTTGCAGCAATTTTTCTTTCCATATTCAGGACAGTTTTGAGTGTGGTGGACACCTGAATTGTATCACTCTGTTGTCTCCGTCAAGAAGTGAAATTACATGCCAGGCAGGGACTGGAAAGCGGTAGCATTTTATTGGCAAAGCCAGGGCCAAAATACTTTGCGGTAACTTGCTCCAGAGCAAGAGTGCCTCTTATTTGTCTCCCAGTGAAATTGCGTGTAATAAATTTCCTCCCAATGCTGTATCAGCAAGTAATTGCTTCTACTGTATCTTAAAAGCTTTTCATACTTAAAGTTCTTCGGTACTCTTTAAATTTTATGTATTGCTTTGAGTAACTTTCCTTTACACTTAAACCCCCTCCTGCTTTGCAGCTTTACTGAAAGTGAGCCCTGCATAATAAAATTTCTGCTGTGCTTAGAAGAGGTTTGCCAGATAAACACTTCATTCCCAGATATATAGCTTAATAACTGCATCTTTATACCTTTAAAACAGATCATGAGTCATGCACAATTGTAGCATTTTCAGATTAGAGTCTCTCACTCCCTTTTTCTCTCCATGTTGCTTCCCTCCCCCTTCCTCAAAAGGAAGGAGAAAATGGGATGTGGAGGTTTTTTGAATTTATATAAAACTATGTAAAGCATATTCTTGAGCTGTGGTGTGGGAAAACCTATCCAGCTATATCATGCTTAGATCAATTCTGCTAGGAGTTTTCTCGGCCATATTCTCTAGATCTCGTCATTCCACTGGTTGTAGTTCCATTTTATATCAATATTACATTCTTACATTGTCTGCAGTGTTATGCCCTAGTGATTTTATTTCTGAATGCTTTTTTAGAAAACATATTTTTAGCTTAATCTATTTTCTTGCTTACATGGTGATTTTAAGAAGTATTTGATCCATTTCTGAAATTTTTGGCTGGGAGGAGACTTTTGGGATTGTTCAGAAAAAGTGCATACAGTTAAAAGGAACATTAAGTCTTAAACGTAAAGATAGGGGACCACGCCTTAAGGGAAGCAATTCAATGTTAATACTTCCTTTTATTTGTTTAAGAAAACCAGTTCTTTTCAGCTGGACACAGTGTTAGTGTCCAGCTGCTTTGAATGAACTTCTTAGGTTATATTGGTTTTCTGTTTTCCTTTTCTTGAAGCTGTCATAGTAGAAAGACAAGTTTTCTGTTGTAAACAGAAGTTTTTGTTTTGTAAGGTGACCACAGACTACTCTAAACCTGAAAAAGAAAGAGGTTTAAAAGCACATGTGAGACTCATCAGAAAAATCACAACTGAAAGTCTAGCTACTTGGCTGCTGGTTTAAAAAAAAAAAATTATTTCTTAATCTGCACAGCCAAGAAGCAAGAGGTTTTGTGAAATCTAGTTTAATATAGTGATAGAATTCCCAGTGATATTAATGGAAACTGGTTCAGACCTTCTATATTAAATTTTTTCTTATGCAGCATTGTGGATGGCATACTTGGAACAAAGTTTGCATTTGAATTTACAGCTCTAACACCAACTCATCAGTGGAGCAGATGCTTTGTTTTTTGATTATTTGCTTATTTGCTTCATTCTTCAGTGCAAGACTTAGTGTTTCAGCCAAAAGCTTCTTACATGCATCTAAAATGTTTCTGTCTTTGGCTTGACAAGTAACTATATGCAGTTACAGTCTTCAGCATGAAGTACATTTACTGTAGTTTCATTGATCACCTGATATATGCAAGGTATATCAAGGCAAACCTAAAAAAGAATGTTTTGAAAAATAAATAATTGCAGGAAATAGTTGATCAAGAAGTTACTGTATGTAGGACACACTGGAATTTGTGTAGCCTGAAGCAGAAAATTCCTTCTTAATTTCTAGGTTTTTTTCAAACATCTACGTATTTAGTGAGAAATTCAGAACTCAGTTTAACTTTCTACAATACCATGTTGCAGGAGCCATTGAATAAGTTAGATGGTTATTTAAAGGTACTGCCTGTATTAGATAATTGACTTTTTTACAAATCAGCTTGATTAAATCAGTTAATCAGCTTATTGCTGTACTTGTTTAATGTCTGTTGTGCTTCAAATTGATTGTTACTGTTGTCTTCTTCCTAAGAAGGCAGCCTGGTTTCTGTTGTCACTACACTTGTCAGCCGCACGATGAGTGAGGTGTCGATGAGGGATTGCCTGGATGCAGGCACAGCCACAAGAAGCTGGTGTGGTCCTGGGGTGTCCCCCTTTTCTGGGAAACTCTGAGAGGTGCAGAAGTTCTCCTGGTGTTGAAGCTGGGGGGTCACAGTCAAGTCAGTTACCAGTGCCAGACCATGAGCCGTGCGTGGCAGTGGGAGATCTGTGCTGGGCTGCAGGGGAGGACAGCTGGTCAGGAGCTCTGCCACCCTGGGCCATCGTCACTCATTGGGTTGGGGATTTTCTGCTGGAGTGCAGAGGGAGAAAGGCTAGGCAGTATTCTGAACCTATGAACTACAAAGGGGCTAAAAGTGGGAAAAAAGACACTTGTCGTGCCTTCAGGTTCATCTAACGTGTCTAAGACCTGAGAGATTGATGCTGAGTGCCTCTGGAGCCTGTGTAGGGCTGACAAAGCTGTGCTAATGCATACCTAGTGGGGTTTTATGAACCCAAGTGAATATATTGAAGTAAAATATCCAGTGGTGTGTTAGTCAGGCTCTTCTATTACCCGTGGTATTTACTTGCCTCTTACCTTAGGTAATTCAGGGATTACAGTAGTCACTCAATTCTACTGAACAGCTTGAATGGTTAGTCAGAGGGAAATACTACCCATGACTATGGATAAGGCTACATTCTTGACTGAGAATAAATTGGAGTCCATTGTGCACAGCCCGTGAATTATTCAGAATGATACAATATTGCTTACCATTTTCATTTTGAGTAATGACTTGTCTGAGTTTCAAAATAGCTGTGGAGGATCTAGATAAACTGGAAATTTAAAAATTGAATATATTTGGATGGATATGCTGCTTTTTCTGGAGAGTTTTGTACCAACAAACAATCTCTTTTTAGAAGGACTTTGACTTAACTGGTAAAAAAGATTATGTGGGCAAGATGCTCCCAGTTTTTCATTTGAAGTGATCAGAGTTAATTGTAAGGGGAATATGATTCAATGCAACTTCAATTACTGTTTTCCCCAGCAAATAATGTATTAAAAATGCAAAGGAATGTTATATCAAGCGTAGATGTTCTCTTTTGTATTTTTCCTTTGCTGAATTATATGTTACTCAGTCAACTTTTCAAAAAATCAGTTACGCTGATATGCTTTCTGTGTTACAGACTGCAACTGAACCTCATTATTCATACAACATATCTATGTGATGTTACCAAATCTATTTGTGCTGGATCCATTTTGCACTTAGGGATAGTTTGCACATTCTTAATAGCAAAAATAGTCCGTTTGCAGTAGTAGAAGGCAAAGCAAAAAATGGATGGAGTCCACAACCTCTTTCTTTCTGACAGTGGGGCTTTCTTTCATCTGCTTTCAGGTTTTTCCTTGTCTCATCAATATGTACTAAGCAGGTGCTAAGTCAAAAAGCAGACAGATACTCTTGAGTTCTTTATTAATCACTCCTTTTGCCTTTTAACAGGCAAAAAGTTAAATGAGGGTTGGAAAAGGTCCCTGTCTTGTCTGATTGGCAGAAAAGGGCCATGCCTAGCTGTAATTGCTTATTGGATGTAATTTGGTTCAAAGCCATTGACTTGGCAAGCCAGTCTTGCCAGACCCCAGGCTCCAGTGTATTTCTTGTGTTGTTGAGATGCAGTTTATAGCATGAATGAAGGAGCAGTGTATCATTACAAGCTTAGTAAAAACAGAGAAGGAAATCTTGAAGGTGTCACTTGCTGGTGTATTACATGTGTTTAGGAATTGGGGAATGCATGCTCTGTGATAATTTCATATTCTTAATGTCCATCTCTGTTTCCTGAATGGTCTCTTGGAACATTTTTTCACAAGCTGGAACTAAAACGGCAACTTGAAAGGTCAGGATATGAAATCAATCAGAAAAGGATGTCAGAATGACTTCTGCAGTTATGTGAGTGCTGTTGGATGCAGGGCTGTTCCTTTCTGCGTTGTCCCATTTGCTTTCGTTGTAAAGCAACACAGGTGCACTCATTGACCTTTGGCAGCTGATGCTATAGATGTATACACTGAGGGCAAATTCCGGTATATTCCTTCACTGCCAGTTGTCACCCATTTCTCTGATGCATTTCTTCTCTGGCATGGGCTTCGCTGTCCCTTCTTGTTTTTTTTTTTTTTCCTCCTCACAACCTGATGAAACTTGCTCTCTGAAACTTTGATTTTATTTCTAATTCTCAATTGTGCTAAATGCACTGGGAATTAAATTACAAAGCCAATGTTACCTCATGTACTGCAAACTAGCTCCCTGAGGCATTTCATCACTGTGCACACTTGAGACTTTACAGTGTGGCAGCAGGGCTGTAAAGTGCCTAAACAAAACATTATGCAGTTATTAAAAACAAAATAAAGTAATAGTAATAAAATAGGTTAAAGGGGAAAGAAACTCTTCCAGACAGGTTTCTAGGCAGAACTGCCAAGTGCTACATATTTGGCAAGCATGTCCTTGAGACCTGATTCAGTCTGCAGGGAGGCAGCAAGGATTCCCCTGTCATTCATCCTGCCCACCAAGCAGTGCCGTTCTCCCGGCTGGATCCCAGACATTGAGCTAAAGCCACAGCCGGAGGTGCAGAGGAAGAGAAACATGGAAGAGAGGGCTGCTGCCCTCTGGAGGGGTCCCCAGCCGTGAAGCAGGAAGGCAGCTGGGGCAGAGGTGAGCCCCAGGTATCACTTCTGGGGTGAAACACAGTGCAGAAGCAGGCGTGGAGGAAGAGGTGGAGGGGGAGGAGGAGGATGCTTTGGAATCCTTTTGACCTCTGAGCCCTTGCCCAGCTGAAACCAATCTCTGTGACAGCAAGTTCTAGTCCTTTGTTAACATGATCTACTGCTCCACCTTCTCAGTGCTCCCTTTATGTATTATGTTCACACACTAATATATATCCCAAACACGAGTTTGTTGTTTTTTGTATTATATTTTGTATATTATTCTTATATTCTCACCCATTCTCCATTTGTATGAGGGAACTACTGCCTCTTGTGAAAGGAGCTGATTTCTATTATGTTTGCTCCTGAAATGTGTGTTTAGAATTTGTTGAGAGAGGAAGAAAATCAGATTGTTTCACAGAGTTCTATTTTTCAGTTGTTTTTCTTAGCATGAAAATCATGATTAAAACTCAGACTCAGGTGGACTAAAGGTATCTATAAAATCGTGTTTAATTCATTGAGTGGTTTTAGGGAAAACAGTTGCAAAATGTGAAACAGTCATTTCAGCATATAAAAAGAAAACTTAAATTTTAAAAAATATTAATTAAATTTTAAGAGTTAAATGTTTCTCTTGTCCCAAACCTAAAAGTTACTTGCACAACAATAATGTTTACACATTTGTTCATCCTGCACGCTACAGCTAGTTGTTTCCAGCTGATGCCTGTGGTGACTGCTTCAGCAAGGAAATGGTCTTGTGTGAGAGCCTCTATATCTTCTGACTTTATGGGAGATTTGGGTGAAGTTCAGGTGGCAGCAACTACTCCTGATGTTGGCAAGCCTCCTGTCTGTGCAGCTGTTCAAATTGCCTTGCAGAAAACAAAACTGAGTGTTGAAATTGTAGGAATAGCAGATAAATCTGAAAGTTGGATGTACTGCTCCTCTCATCTTCCTAATTGGATATTTATGTGTCCTGATAGTATCCAAATGGCTCAGTCATCTGTGGTTATTTTCCCACAGCAGTGATATACTGCTGTTTTTACCAGAGAAAACCCGGAGCAGGACTGCACAAAGGAAGTTTGTTACGTGGCCAACACTGGACCATGTTTGTTCAGGTCCCTTCTCTACTGCTCGATGCCGTGTCTTCTCTCATGGACCCTGTCTACCTGCCTTTTTGTTGTCAGCCATAATGGACGGGGAAATAAGGTGGATAACCAAAGCAGGGTCTAACTTGATGTATTTATTAATGCATTCTGCTTTTTCAGTGTCTCGAAACAGCTTGATGAGCTTCTCCTTCTTTATGGCTTGTGCATAAATTAGCACTGTGCAGAAATCAGTTTCTTTGCAGAAGAAGGCAGAGCAACAGGGAGTCCCTGTGGTAACAATCTCATTGTGCTGTGACACTTTGGTGCTCATCACCTGATGGGTCTCACTCGGAGTAATACCTAGTCAGGTACGACGACGTGGCTCTGGATATTCAGGATCCTGCTGAGAAGTCTGTAGGTGTGGGGAAAGGCTTCAATGCACTTTCCCAGTTGGTAAGTTAGAGGGGTGAAGCCTTAAAAGCTGTCTGCTGTTGCTTACCTTTCCTGCTGTGGGAGCTGTGTTTAAGTCAAATGAGGCCTGCTCTGGAGAATGTCATCTGGATGGAAAATAACAGACTTGATTTGTCAGAGATTTAGACCAAAACAGAGGAGAGTGTAGAACTATTGTCTCTATCCTAAGATTAGGATACAGCCCTTAGCTGCAAATAGTGAAACAGTAGAACTCAGTGCAGTCATTCTGCTGTCAATGAATATGTTTGATGTTGATCTGCAAAATCCATCAGAGCAGGCTGTAAACAAAAATGTGAGAGTTTTGTAGATACTGGATGTAACCCAGCCAGCCCTATCCAGATTGTCTCTGCTGAACATTTATTGGTGATGTAAATCTTAGCCTTACTGACAGGGGGGATTTAAAGTGCAAAAACCTAAGTTGTTTCCTGAAGCTGTAATAAGTCAGTGAGTAAGGCAACTCTTCTGCGCTGACCCCTGCATGAGACTACTTGTGGGTCATCAGTGGTTTGGTTAAGCTCATAGGAACATTTGTTTACACTGAGACTTTTACTATTTGTACCAAGAGGATGTTTAAATTTTCTGCAGCCTTAATGGGTACTGAAAGGTCTGGGATGTGTCTTTCAGCTGAAACAGACACTGAATGTTACAAACCTTGAAAGTAGTGTGGCTTCATGCTCTACTTTTTCAGGAGAACCTTCCCTGGCTATGTGGCAGCTCTCAGAGGCCCTGGCTCTTCTGCTGTCTGTAGTGTTGTTGTGCACTCCCATTACAGCACACTGTTTTGGGGGGCTGGAGAAAGCCTTTAGCCCAGAGACCAATTTTTGGATTTGAGGAGAGGGCTACAAACAGTTTTGCATCAGAGGTCCACCAGCATCTCTCTGGAGACTGGGAACCACATGATAGAGGAGCAAGATCTGGCTCTGCAAGGCTGGCTCAGATTGTGGCCAGGCTTTGTAGGAACACAGACAATGCCCTTGACTTCGGCTATCACTCACATCAATGTAAACCGGCAGGCATCAACAGGGTTAATAAAGTAATGCAATCAAAAGTTGATTTAATTAGCTATTAGTTCTAATTACAGTATTGTTGAATGGCTTACTGGATGTTATATGAGAAGAGTACTTGGAGTTATTTTTATATATATATATGTGTATATATACCTATATATGTGTGTGTGTGTGTGTGTATATATATATATGTATATATATGTATTTGTTTACCCCAAGGGAAGGTGTAGGTGGTACGTGTGTGTATACATGCATTAAAAATGGACTGAAAACCCTGCTAGCACAACAAAATTATGCAGGTGAAACCTACACACTGAAGAGTCAAAACCGGAGGTTCTGCTCCAGTAAGTCAGTGCTGTCATACATTATGGGAGCGGGAATGCCAATGTTAACTGAACCAAAATGTTGGTTTTACAGTTCATTAGCAATCTTGGTGAAATGAGCAGCTCACACTGAGCCATCTGAAAAAGTTTCTGTTTCTAGAATAGTTTGAGCCCCGACTACAATGCTGAGGAGAGACAGCTGGAGGGAGCTGGGATTGGGAAAAAAGTGTTTTCTTCTTCGGTACATGCGCAGAATTCTGAGATCTGGGGACAGTTACGGTTTCAAGAAAATTTCTATTTGGCAAAGACATATGGTCTCCTGACACATTGAGGATCTATAAACTAGGCCTGCAGTAAGCTCTTTCACACATTTACTCATTCCTTCTTTGGTTAAATGATTTCCGGCAGCACACTTGACAGCTGTAAATGTAAGGGTTCTGCACATCTCCCCCCGGACCGGACCCGTGAGCCGTGCGAGCGGGTCTGGGCGCTGATACGCACAGCTAGCTAATTCTTGTTTATCCTGACAAGAAGAATGTAAAAAATGTACTGGCTTTCAAGGGTCAGAGGCTAAAATATGGATGTGTTTATTGCATATTTTGGTTGTCCTTTTAATAGACAGTTTGACACATTCTTTCGGTGAACTTTCTGGAAGACAGATAGCTCAAAATGGGCACAGGAGAAATCGCTCCTGTCAGGATTCCCATACATGTAATTACCTTCAGGTGTCAAATGTACTTAGTGGCTGTTGATTTTAATTTTTTTTGCTGTTCAGACATTTATGCCTTGTTGTCAGTGGGGTATTTAATTTTATTAATGTGGACGTTCTTAAAGGGAGGACGTGAAAGATCAGTTGTTTCAGACTTTGCTTTCCCTTATGAAATGGCTGGTATTACATTGTAGATAATTGTTTTGAAGACATGCTTTTGGTCTGCTTTTTCAGTCAGCTCTGTGGAGGGATGCCTAGATCTTCTTGCACAACTAAAGCACCGAAAGCCGCTCTTAAGGCTTCCTTCTCTGTTATAGCTAGATCATTATGAAAAGCTGTTTTGAGCTCCTTTGTTCCTTTACTTTTAAGCTCTTTGTGTGTGATATGCTTAACTGTCTTGGAAGTTATTAAATCAGCTAATTTACCAGGGTGCAAAAATGGTGGCAAAATATGCATCTTAAAATTACTAGCCTGGGAATGTAATTGTCAATACATATTACTTTGCATTCAAATGAATACTAACATTTTTTTTACAGCAGCAACTAATGCAAGGGTGAAATTATTGTAGTCAGAAACTAAAAGTCCCATAATACAGAAGAGAGCAGTATTGAGAAAACATAATATGAAATCTGTTTTGAATATGTCTGGCTTTAAGTTTTCCTGATGACTGGGAATGTAAGTCATGTACTGAAAAATTGGTAGAGATGATGTGGTCAATTAGAGAAAGTGGATGTTTTATTGTGGATGGACATATTTAGATAAAATCAGTCAAAACAACAGTAAAAAAGAATTCAAATTATTTTTTGTGTCATATGCAGCCAACTCTTAATAATTTAATTAAACCTTAGATAACCTTTTTCTGGTCTAGGGACTGCTGGAATTGTACAGCTCATGTTTTTCAGTCATAAAGTGTGACTAGATCTCTATATCCAAGAAAAACTGGAGGTCAGCATTTTTTTAGTCTATATGAATGCAGTCTCAACATGACAGAAGGAGAATGTTCAAGCTAATTACAACGGGAATTATTGGTTTTGTTCATATAGGAACCCCTTTAATATTTGGAAGAGTGGTTTAATGATGTGATCTGGCATTCATTCTGCAGTGCACCATCATCAGACAGGAAAAAAAAAGAGCCCTCAGTTGGCATTTTTGCCTAAGGGCTGCTGAGAGCTGATTATTCTTCTAATCAGAACCATCACAATCAAGGCAGACAATTAGCTAGGTTAGGTCTCTGCTGATTTCTCCTGTGGCCCTAAGCATCAGATGGCCTTGAGCACTCTTGAATCCTATCAACAAGTATTTGAGTAATACCTGTTTTGCTCCACCTGTTGTCATTAAGACTCTATTTTCTTCTATTGAAGTACTAGGTTGTGTTCATGCTTATTTTTATTACTCTGATATTCTGGAAGGCATGGGCTCTTGTTCAAAAGAGAAAGCTTACTAGCCTAGGCAATAAATAGAGTTTTAGTTCCTAGTATGTAGCATGAAATTGTAGACATTATTTTGGTTTACCATGCATGTGTTTGTGAATGTGTAACTCATTCTGTATTTTTATCAGTAA
This sequence comes from Acanthiza pusilla, assembly GCA_036630365.1. Lineage (NCBI taxonomy): Eukaryota > Metazoa > Chordata > Aves > Passeriformes > Acanthizidae > Acanthiza > Acanthiza pusilla. The sequence continues at coordinate 1,375,974 of JAXCHO010000152.1, read as the reverse complement.
CTTTTATTTTCATACATAAACACATATATTTAAACAGTCAACTGTATAATCAAATATGCAACTTGGGGGTGTCATGGGGTGGGTGTTTGTGTTTGTAAGTGGCAATGTGCTCGTTCTACCTGCAGCCTGCTTCAGTCATTAATTCTGGTTTTCCTGTATTATTTTTGCCCACAGCTGATGCTGTTCTCCTTACCTGGAGTTTATCTGCCCAAGTGGTCTGCTTGATATCTAAATTATTACTAATAATGTAAATTTCTTAATATTTCTATAGCATAAAAATTAGTACAGGAAAAAAGGGCTTAAGATTTATTTTTTCAGAATACAGAGTCTTTTCATTGCTAATGAATATAAGAATTCATTCTTGAGACAGTCTGGAAGTTTTACACCAAATTTAATCTATTGTTAAAAGTAATTAGTCATGTCAAGATGATTCTTTTTCTGTGCTTGTTGATGGAAGAACTCAGCTTGCTAAGTGGCTGTTTTGTAGCTATGTGATCTTTCTACTGCTGAAATTTAATAAATTTTTTGAAATAGGCTATTTTTCTAGTGTTAGACAGCAGAAGGAATATTCTTGAGTTTTATATATTTTGAAGAATTTAAATAGCAATGTTCAGGAGATAAAAAAATCTAATTTTAAGAGTATAGAAATGAGAAAACAATGTTTAGCCAATCAACCCCAACATATTAGGAAGTCATCTTTGTTGTGCTGCACTGGAAAATGATCTCTATGTTTCAGGTTGAGAAGTTTAAAATAATTGATTTTGAAAGGAAGAACAGGTTTCAATTAGCCTTTACACAAGTTTACTCATTTGTAGTGCATTAAGGAGAGTGGATATTCCATACCCCATGTGTTACCAGCATTTGAACAGGCTGTGTTTCTACACAGCACACACACACACACACAGCTGATACTAACCAGTGGAGCTCAGAGTGTTTTTAGTCCTTTCCTGTCTGGATATTTAATCAAGAGCATCGGCTCAGCACATAAAAGCGAGAAAATTACATGGGTGAAGTGAATTAAGCTTTAATGTTTGAACACATAGGAATTATGTGCTGCCACCTACATTCAGATTACTGGTAAGATCAATGATAGTGTATTGATAAAGTCTCAGGTCGTTTGTTATCTTGCTTAGTGTGGAGATAGTGGTGGTAATGTCATGACCTTCTAATGGACCAAAGAACCGTATTTAAAATGTTAATCCCAGTAAAAACTTTTTTTTTTTGGTGCTATAAAAGGTGTCCACTCATTAAAGTAAAAGCTTTTTAACCCTTTTCCTCTGTGGAATAAGAGTCAGGTATTGACCACTAAGATATCTGTAGTTCAGTTTCCCGGACATAGAGTAATTAAATGAAGGCATAAGAGGAATTACTGTAATAATGTTGGTAATAAATGATTCTCAGTATGAAGTTCTTCGTTATCATGTTTCATATCATAAAATGCTGTGTTCACACATTCTTCTTTGGCTGAGGTAGTTTTCCTCTGACATCAGCATAATAATGAATGATTTTACATTTAGTCCATGCAGATTCATTGCTTTGTTCAGTGCTTTCTGCACAGTTAGGCCTCATTTCAGGCAAGTATTTAACCATTTACCTAAATCCTTTGGCTTTGTGTGTGCTTAATTCTAAAGCATCAGCTTAATTGCTGTCTTGAACAGGGCTGCTTATTAGAATAGAGGACCTTAATAGTCACGTCTGTAACCTTTCAGGAACTTTGGAGCTACTGTGTTAGGATGTATTTTTTACATCAGTCATAGCTACGATTTAAATGAAGAATAAATTTTAATGCGTTGTTACTCAAACCATTCTGCAACCTAACAAAAGATCTCTTAGCATATATTTAAGGCCATTTAAATGCCAGAGGTAAAAAATGCCAAGGTGTGAATAAGGGGGAAAATGCAGTAAAAAGCTCAGAATGCTTGATCATTAACAGAACTAGTTTATAAGCAAAGGCAAAATGACTCAAATGAAATGGCAAAAAAACCAGCTAAACAACTTGTTTCAACAACTCATCAAACACAGTATAATAGTTTACCAAAAGGCAGTATTTTTTTTTGTTGACTTATTTCTTTCTTTAATTCGAGGAACAGTTAACCCTTTGGAAGGTTCAGGCTGCTTTGTTTCTTTGATGTAAAAGCTAATGCAGATAGATGCATTACTATAATTAGAGTATTAATAAATTAAAACTTATTTATATTGTATTTAAACTCATTTTTATTTAATTTGACATATTTAATGTACAAAATAATTAGTCTTTTTCCCCACTTAATCTAGGAAGGGAAAAGTTAGGAAACAAAAGCAAAGGACCCCCATCTAGAGCATGTTGTTTTCAAGTTTGACGAACTCCAAAGCTTTAAATTGCCTTTCACTCCTGGGACCTTGGGAGGAATAATTTAGAAGATTTTTTATTTGAGGGAAGAAATTGGGGTTCTCTACAAATGTTTCCTGCCATGTAGTGGAAACAGCAGGTGTAAACCACGTTTGGTTATATTTGCTTCACTGTAAATATTCTTGCAACACACCTTTGGGCACAGATAAACCTCTCAGCAACCTTAGAGAGAAAGCTTGAACAAAAGAGGAGTGTTCCTAAAGAAACGCATTATGAAGTATGCATCCTTGAAAGCACAGGACAACTTGGACAATATGAAAGCCTAAGATGTCTTTGAAATGCGATACAGGATTTTTCAGTTGCATTATTTTTGTTGTGAGTCAGAATGTACAAGATGAAAGGACAGATCTTGAGGTCTGAATTCAGTTTCAGTCAATCCTTTGCAATTTATATTGCAGACAGTAGAAAACTAGACAGCCTTCATTTGTCTAGGACTTTTTTTTAAGGTGGATGACTCCTTGGAGACCTGGGGAGATGCATTTAAGCAGAGATTTTAATATATTCTTTTACATAAAGTGTTTATTTTGATAAAATTGTGATCTGGATGACTTGAGATAACAGAAACCAAGATTTGCATTTTGTCTAATGAGTAAATTTCTCTTGAAAAACGAATATTGTCTCTGAGGGGTTGAGGAGGCAAACTCCTGTGTCTGTTGCAGGTAGCAAAGGTGAAAATGTTCAAATGTTAACCATTTGAGCAATCATTATCAATTACTCTTCAAGAATGCATCATCACAGATTACAGATTATTCTCTTTGCTGTGAAAATTATGGTACAATTTGAATGTCTCATAGAAATTGTCAGGTCTTAGGCCCAGAAATGCACAGGAGCAAGTACTTTTCTGTTTGGCAGCCAAGCTGTGTCATTGAAGTATTCACAGACTGTAGTTTACAAGACTTCAAAAGATGATCTGAACAACTGATGAAGAAAAATCCATTAGTCTCATTAAGCTCAAAGAGCCCAAACCTCTGACTGTGCAAAAGATGGGTGGCTGTTGTGAGACTATGCTGGGGAGGTACGTCTTATTTAATGTAGTCTTGATACCTCCTGTTGGCCAGTGTTGGGAATATTTTGTTGGTCTTGATGTGAGTTTCTCTGGCCCAGGATGACGGCTCTCCAGCTTTTCATGTTGATGTGCTGTATCTGGGATTTTGCCCACCAAAGTGGTCTAAGTTCTGTGTGCTGTGTAGCATCAGATTATGTGTTTATGCCCCAACTATCAGCTTGAGCTATGAACACTTAATTCTTGAGTCTTGGGGTTTGTTTTCTTCCTTTACTGCTGAACTAGTATTTTAGAGTAAGAATGAAAGGAAGAAATAGTTTGCATGCTCAGAAATTAATTTTTAACATCTAAGGATGAACATAAAGGCTTCCCAATAGACAAGAATGGGTTTTGCCATACCTGTAGACTCCCTTACTCACACCTGTTTTCTGATGCCTTTATGAGAAATAGGAAGGGGGGGCAGGAGAAGAAACCTTCAGTTTAATTTTTCTGTGATACTTTCTGCTTCTTATCCTAAACCTTAGTGTCTGTGCTTTGAAAAATAGCTACTATGTTTCAGGCAGAGAAGATCATAATTCAGTTGTGAATGAGGTGATTTCACTACAGGTTGAAGATTAGAATTCGTTTAAGATTAATTTAGAAACACTTTTAAGAAAAATGCAACAGGGAAATTAAGAAAATAGCTTCAGTTTTACCTCTGAAATGTCTGATTGATCTGAGAGTAGTGCATTTTTTCTTTTTTCTCCTATGTGAATAACTTACACATATATATGTAATACTAAATGAGCAGTTTTGCTCTTTTTATCAGTTCAAGCTTTACTTATACATATTGAAAGACTGTTTCTGTCACTGTTGAAGGAATAAGAATTCCAAAACTCCGTAATAGGAACCGTGTTATGGGGGCTTTGTTATTTGAAAATGAATGGGAGAAATAATATAAAGTCTGCATTGAATTCCATGGATTGTCAGTCTTACTCAGTTTTTAAAAAGATGTTGCCCATCAGATCATAATTTTTATAATTTCTTGGGTGTTTTTAAAGACCAGTTTGCATTGTATAGTGCTAAGTTTTCAGATCAACTTGTAAACAGAGAAACTGATTCAGATCAGAACCTTTCTTGTTCATATGCTATACAAAGACAAACATCTCTAGATGTAAAATTGTTTTAAGTTGTATTGTTCAGAGACAGTATATATCAAGAATAAACCTGATGGAAAATTCTATAGACCATGTGTTGTCTTTAGAAGAAATTATAGGGAAAATTTCTACCATTAATAATAATTGTGTTACTTGGTATTCCTGAAGTCTGTAATTTGAACCTCCGGTTGTTCCTTTGCTAGTTTGCTCAGCGTAAGAGAGAGACGAATATGGAAGGGTAAAAGGAACAAGGTTAAATTATTATATTTCTCCATAGAACTTCCTCTAAAATGCTGTTTCCAGGTCAGGAAAAAATATACTTTTCCTATGGGTCTCTTAAATACACACAAGACAATTATATAGCAAGAAATAAGTTCATTGACTGAAGCCCACTTTCTGGATAACAAATTTTCTGCTAATAAATTTATGTACTCCTTAGCTATTCTAACTTGGTATTTACATTAATAACTTTAAATTACTTTTGATAATGTGTTTGAATGTGTAGTTTATTCATATTAATAGCAGGTTGTGCCTTCATACTGAAATTTCTTATGTTCCTGGATCTATTTGTGTGGGTCTGTGATGTTTCAGGGGTTCAGGCTATCTTATATTATGTCTGGATTCATTCACTTTAGCTGAAGGATGTGGATTATGACCAGAGCTTGTTAAAATATATGCAGTTTATTAAACATAAAAATATTGTGAAACATCTCAAGGGTTAGTTTTATTTTACACTCTTGCATATTGGGAAATTAAGTTGTAGATTTTACCAGTTACAAGTTATTAGGGTGTATATCTCTATATTAAACTCTCCAAATTCTAATTTTATACAAAATATTTTTAAATTAATTTTGTTTACAGATTGTGAGATTAATAATAAACAGCTATAACTTTATGTCAAAGAAATGCATTTCTGTACTACAGCAAGTGTAGGTATAAGGAACTGATAAACAATTTTATTAAAATGCATATTTTTCCTTAAGTGCTGCCCATATATATTGAGTGGTGCAAATAGAAGCAGGTTGTTTTCTTTTTCCTGGGAGTATGGAAGAGATGGAGATTTCAGTTTATATGACTTAACCATCACTCTGCTTTTTACATATTAGAGAGAAAGAAAATTTCTGAAGCTCACTTGCACTACGTACACTTCCTTGTGGAAACTGACTGCCATTTATCTCAATTATTCAGTGTGCAGGTCAACATGCTTGTTGGGCAAATGTTCTTTTCTTTCATTTTGTGAGTGTGAGAAGCAAGACCTTTCTGCAGATAGGGCATTGTTCTCCATATCCATTAACAGATGTCAGCACATGCCTCAGGCAGGGTTAGCAAATACCACTCACAGAATCACATTCCATCAAGGCTGATAGACTGTGTCTTCTGGGTTAGACACATGGTCAACACATGTTGCTAGAGTCCAGTTTAGACACTTCCGCAGTACTCCTACCTGTGGGGGTTTTCTGTTTTTAATTTTATTTTGGTTTTAAAGAATTTAAACTCTTAAAAGGCTATTTTCTCCCAAATGTGACCGATAGTAAAGTATGTGTCAGTACAGCAGGGCTCAGATAAAACTTGTTTGCTTTTTTAAGAAAGGTATGTAAGCTAATGAATCAGCAAACTGCATTTTTTCTGGTATAGGCAAGAGGTGGCTGAGGTATGTTTTGTATTTTCAAGTAAAATCATGGAATAAAAGATAAAGATGACATCTTCTGTGTTGTTAGTGCCTAGAGCAGACAAATGTAGAGTCATGTGTGCAGGATATTGATGACCACATTTAAAAATATGTGAGCAGTAATTACCAGATCGCCTCATTCCACCTCAGATAAAGTGGGATAAATGTTGCTGGGGAACTCCAGAGTAGTCCTAATGTGAACACAAGTAATGAGCTTGTGTCCATAAATCAGTTTAACAAAGAGACTGCCTTCAACCCAGATATTTTGGATTCAAAGTGTGGTTAGGAGGCTCCAAACACAAATCTCGGGCTGCCTTTAGTATCTGGTTGGGTGTGGTATCTTTTAGATAATGTTACTAGGCTTCAACACTGCAGTTTGTCCTGTAGATCTGAGTGATGCCTTTGACAAAACAGTAGCTCTTTTACCTTCTCCTCCCTTCTCTCTTCATTCATCTCTGGAAGTTAAATGCTCACAGCAGTAGAAAATAAATAGTCAGGTAGAGACTGTAGCCAGGGATTTAAAGCTATCAGAGCTGGGACAGCTGGGAAATGAGAGCTTGACCTCATCAGGAACAGTGCTGTGACATATTGCACCCCTTTATAACCCTCATCATCAACAACATGACTGTTGTTGCCCCCCAGATGCAACAAGTTCTTCACTTCACAAGTTGCAGCAGAAGAGAAATTCTCAGAGATCAGGTGAAAGTCATGTGTGCCAGCTTTGAAGGAATTTTACAAAAGCAGGGTCTGAGGAAATGATTTTAATAAACAGCTTGAAGAATGTCCAGCTTATCGATTAGGAGGTGCAGAATGATGTGAAGTTAAGTGGGTGAGGGTACTGCAGACTTGAGAATCTCTGGAGTACTCAGAGTTACAGGTGGGAAATAAATGTTGATTTGTTAATTCCCTTCCTCATACCTACTCATGGAAGAGCAACTATTTTCAATTTTTTAATGTTTGCATTATCACTGAACATATATCTTTCTGCAGTGCTAGCTATAAAAAGTCAATACAGAACCCAGCTCTACAAACAAACATAGTTGAGTGTAAGGGTGAAATTATTAACCATGAGTGGAGTAAACAAGTTTCTGTAGAATTTTTTTCTTAAAGAGCCTTTAAATAATGAAAATAAATAAAATATGTGTCTACACTTTAAATTAATTATCACTCTTAACCATTAGGATGCCACTGAAATTTTTGTTAAGCAATAGAACCAGAAAAAAAGGTATTTCAGGTCTCTGAGGTTAATGGAATTAACACAAGGTATGGCATTCAAAGAACTTGTACATTTTAAATAGGGCATTTCCCTTTCCCATTAAAACCTACTCCTTCCCTCCTGTGTTTTGCAGTCTTTTTTGCCATGATTATAATAGAAGACTCCTTCTGGAAGTAGGCTTTGATTTGCAAACGACATGTTTTAGCCAAGGCACTTTAGGAGGTTTTCAACAATCAAGCCTTTATTAAACAGAAAAAAAAGAAAATAAAATTTGAATTTTTTTCTTCCTCCAGAAGCCTAAAGACTTTTATCAGACTGGTTTTGAGGAGGTTTCTTGGTTCTGGAAATCAAGAGAATGAAAAGTTTTTTAAGTGGTCACCTGCAGCTGTAAGCTTCAATAGTATGTGGAAAAATGAGGTTTGAGAAAGTGAAGCTTGATCAGTTATTTTACCAGTGTTGTAAACTTTGGCGTGGCCAGTCTAAGAAGTTTCCAGATCAATTGCTGATGTGGAAGTACAACTTCTGACATTTCAAAAGGTCTGTTTTTTTAATCAGCGCAGAATAAAAATAATTTTTATGTATTTAGTATTTTTTGTTGATTTTTTTTAGTTCTGGCCAAACATTCTATGACTCTTCTGAGCTACTCAGTGCTTAATGAGTTCTTTTATTTAAAAACCTGAATGCTAGGTCAGACTAATTTGTTCCATAGTTTTTTTCTCATGTTCTAGCCCCCACAGTAAATCACTTGTTTTTCTCCTTTAAATAGGCAGTATGAAGTACCAGGTACAATAGCAGCTGATGAGAACCCTGTTCTTTAATAAGGAAAAACCCCAGCCTTACAAACAGGAAGGCACAATGTCTCTCTTGTACTGTTGGCTGGTAAGGAGGGGTGAAGGCTGGAGATTCTGTAGGGAGAGAAGCAACATAAACCTGATGCTTTTTCTCATGAAGTCCATCTTAATGCAGCTCCCTTCTTTCTGTTTTTTGCTTTTGAACCCATCCAAGTAATGTGAAAAATCTCCCAGATAAGAGGGACATGGCAAGATTAAAAGGGGAGGGTGGATCTCCCACAGATGCCTGTGAAGTGAAATGCAGGGAGATCACTCGGCTCTTTCAAGAAATGTGATAGGCGCTTGCAGCCGGTTGTGAAACAGTAATTTGAAGTCTGATGAACTCTTTCAAGTGCAGGAGCCTGATTCTGCTCAGCTGTGTAATTATGATGGAAGGGAGCCAGACAAATGCAGAGACCTGGGCGCAACCTTTTGGGAGGCTTGTTCCGGCAGAGTGGGTGGGAGAGTAGAAGGAAGGTTACAAATAATAAGTTTCTCTGGCTGATTGATAATGAACTAGTAATAAGTGGCCTTATTATAGTAATAAGTTTCCCATGGAAGCTTGATGATTGCAGAGAAGCTTTAGCTGAGTGCGTGTGACCACATCTTATTTTGATCAGCTGTAGCACAGCAAAGCTGTGTAATTATCATAATCTAACAATTAGCCTGGCATCCTTTCCCAGTGTTTAATTACTCCAATAAATGCTAATTGAATAGAGGACTTAATGACAGGAGAATAAGTTTCTTTCTGCATTGTGTGTTTAGCTTGCAGTCTTTTCTAGGCATAATTTGAATACTCTTTTTTTGAACAACAGTCTTGATTTTGCGTCCTACATAGTGTTTTTTCATGGTGTCTTGAACTTGTTTTAACTTGTGAAACTGTAACCTGAGGACTGAAAGGTCATGGACTGCTTCTTTATATTAGAGGGTTTTTTTTGTTTGCTTGCTCAGGGTAGCAATATCCTGCTAGAGATCTAAAATGTCACTGGCTTGCTACTGTTAGCAAACACACTTCTCTTAGCATCTGGAAAATGTTGAATTTTCTTTTGGTTTGAATAGAGCTAAAATTAAAATAGCTCTTTGATTGCTTCATTGTTTGTGCATCAGAATCATTGTTGATGTCAGCAGAGCTATGGGAACAGAGTTTATGAAATGTTGTGACAAAAGCCAGTAAAAAGAGCAGAAAAGCATTAAAGAGGTTATTTTTCCATAGCACAGAAATAGCATCTTTAAAATTATCTGCAGTAAAATGGTACACGTAATCCCACAACGCCTCGGATAATTAACAACCACAAGATTTCCCCATCACACTTAACAGCTTTAAGTTGGTTGAAATGAGGGGGCTTGAAGTGTGTGAAAGAATAACAAGGCACAAATTATGCTGCTATGTTCCAGTCACAGCATATGAGTAGAGCTTGGAATGGTCCTAGCGCACTACCCTTGCCACCTAAACAGAGACGAAAGCTATGGGCAAGCTCAGTGCTGTGGAATGGTAAATAACTACATCATCACATCCTAAGAGCAGCTAAAATGTTGTCCTTTTAAATGACATGAACAGTTTCCAGAAAATGGTTGGGTTTTGTGTATTGTGTGCACAAATAACTACCTATACTCGTATCTCTGTCAATAATAATTTAGGTAAATAGTTTCATAACTAGTTGACACAAAATTTGCAATCTATTTCAATCTATTTTTCCAGTTCAAGTTTTCCTGTGCCTAGAGCATTTGTAAGAGGCGTTTCTGTTGTCTAATAATGTTTAAACTACTGGAGATTCAGCCTTTGTTTGGGTGCTTAAGGGATCTTCTCACCTGGCCTGTTTTTTTCGTGGTATTTGTAGGAATGGAATTCTCTCTGAAACCTCATTGTCTCCATTGAATTTCATTAAAAAGTAGTTGAGTCTCCATGCAAGTGAAAAAGCAGGAGTTGAGTGACGAGCAATTGTAGGGGTATGCACGTCTTGCTCACAGAAGCTTTTTTTTCCTTAGGAAACAGAACAAGTAACTGTGTTTTGCTGTGCTGTTCTGAAGATCTGTGGGTAGAGCTGCAGTTTTTATTTACCCTAAGAATAAATCAGTTCAGTGAATTTTGTTGATGTTGTTTTACATTTCAGATTATCATTCGAGTGAAAGGGGAATGGGGCAAGGCATTTGGCAGTGGTAGTGTCCTGTGCACAGTGGTGTTAACAGGCTGGGCAGGCTCCAGGCATCAGAATAGGGACCATTTGCATCTGATTGCTTCTGATACCTGACTGAAGACCAGAGTTTCATAATTCATTGTCCAAGCAGTTATTTGAAGTCTTTTCTGGTTCACAGTGAAGCCTTTCTGCATTCATTTGACAGAACAGATTCCAAATAAAGAAAGGTTGACATAGTAAAAGGCAAATTTTCCAGTACACTTATCTTGAAGTAGAGCATCTGGTACGTCAATTTTACAGGCAGGGCAACAGAATATAACTAATAGGATTTGTAGGGGAAGCAACAAGCAGAAGCTATTGAAATTTTTTATCTATCTAAATGGGCAATTAGTGTTATTTGTGCTGTTCTTAAACTGGATTTTTGTAGTGTTTATTCCAAGAAAAAAAGGAAGAAAAAGACAAACCAAACAAAATTGTTATTGCATTTTGAATATCTGCTTAAATAAATAGTCACTTTTTTCAGTGACCAGCAAAGTTACTAAGTTCAAGATGAGCCACTTAGGCTTCAGAATTTAAGATTATGAAGAAAAACATGCACACAGGCCATGCACTTTAACTTTTGTTAACAGATAAGCAGAATACACAAGGCACCACTTACTAAAAAAAATGTTTTGGTAGTCTTTTTATTCTGTGGTTAAAATAACTGTGAAGTTCTGTCTCTGCATCCTGAGTACCTGGATATTTCATTAGTGCCACTAGTACAGAAATATTCCTCTGACAGACTGCTGGAAGCAGTGTTCAAGTTTGGCGTTGCAAGCTGATGTTTGTTGGTTATGGAAATATTTACGTTTAGAAGCTACTTAACTATCTGTCTCTGTCTTCAAAATGGCTTTTATAATGTTACTGCCTAATAGCTAGCTTTGTACCATGCAACTTCCCAAGACACTGTTTGAATGCCACCTGAAAAACCAAAGGTTAATTATGTTTGAGGAATAGCTGTGTTTTGCTGTGTGTAAGCTAGAGTGCATGGAGACAAATGACATTATTTGCAAAAAGGTGGGTAGGTCCTGTCAGATTTTTGGAGAAGGCTTTTTGGTTTGTTTCTACCACAACACAATGTTCTGTTATGCAAAGTCTAAATTGAATTGGTTTATTCCTTGCATTGGGATTTGTATAGGGATCGTGTTAACCACATGGTTCCAGAGGGCATGGGAGTCTGGATGAGGACCTGCCAGAACAGGATGAAGACCTAACTGGGAAAAGTAGCATTACTAGCAAGCTTTCTGTTTGGAATGGGACTGGATAAAGGGACAGGAGATCTGCTATTGCTGTCATGTCTGAAAATATGTCTGTTAATGGGCTCCACCTTCCCTTTAGACGTTTCACTCTTCAACGTCTGTGGACAGCTAAATGTTTTTTCAGTGCTTTAATTAGAAATGGAACTTTTGTTTCACTCTAATACCTGACATTATGCTACTAAGTAAGAGGTTTTTAGCCTGTAAATGTTAAGTGTTTTCCTCTCAAATGTGGTTTAAAGTTCTTGGAAGTGTGTTTGTGAAGTGTTTCCTTTAATAGCCTTGAGGACTCTAGCTGATGAATTTTTTTGTGAGTTACTCATGGCCATCCCTTTCTTTTCTGTTCAGACAGAAGGCTTTACCTTTCCGTTTTGAGGAGGTAAATACAGCGTGCTGCTTGCAGATGAAGAAACAGGAATGGTCTCAGTTTACTTCAACAGTAAAGTTGGAGATGTAGCCTCTTTTGGAAACATAAAATTAGTTCTACATCTCTTCAACATACCTGCTGAGTTTTGGATTACTGACTTCTTTAGGATATTGCAAGACAGGAAATAAATACCTGCTCTGTGATTCTTAGTTGGCTAATAACCTGAAGTACACAGACTTCACTCAGAGTTGCTTGATAAAATACCTTGGTACATATTTTCCCTGGAGGGGGTTCACTCCTGTGCCAGTAATATTGGCTGAGGGCCAGTTTAGATCACTTAAAATATGCACAATTGCCTTCCCTGTTTAGGCACGTAAATGTAAATACTTCCTGGCTATGGCAGATGACTGAGGAATGAAACTATTGAGAGAACAGGGGAATGGGAAGGAAAAGACAGTGGGACAAAAATGCCTTAGCTCTGTGCTTCATCCTTAGACCCGCTTTGCAGGCAGCAGTTACTAGGCTGAGGTGTGCTGGAACAAATGAAGACGCTCAACTGCTGGAAAAAAGAAATAAGAAGGAATCTACTAAAATACCAGTGATCAAAGAGGATGGTTACCTTGTGGTTTTATTTAAGAGGAATACAAAAGGGAACTTTGCCAAAAGGGAGTCAGACGAGGTTTGATTTTTATTTTTTTGCACCATCTCACTGGTGCAGATTACAAGTATGATTTCATTGCTAAGTTGGAGTTAAGGTGTGATCACACATTTGGTTGTCTGTCTCTTTGTACTTGCCATCTCTATTATCATGGGCTGTGCAGTTGGGTTCTTCCCTTCAAATTCAGCTATTTACAGTACAGACGGTGTCTGGGAAGCATCTCTCTAGACTCTGCTTTTGGTTAAAGGAGAGAATTAGCTGCTTCTGAAAGTGTGATCCATCAGAGGTTGGATGAATTGGACTTCAGAAGTTCCTATTGCTCTCCATTGACTTCTAGGATGAAGTGGAAAAGCAGTTCACATAAGGTTATTTGTACTGTAAAAGTCTAATGTTAGAGAGGGTCAGTCTGATCTTGAATGTATTGCATAAGTATAATTCTGGAAGCATATAGTTAGTGTCACAGAACTGTAACTAGGCATTATGGTGAAGGCGCAGGCTGATAAAAGAGGTAACCTTGAGAATCCCTTGAGAAAACTGTTTATCACCTACATGGTTAAAAAAAATAGTGTCCACACACAAACACACTTATATCTAAGTATATATCAATTTTTATTTACTAAAACTACATTTGAAAAAAATAAATAGAGATATCATTGCCTGAATGTGGCTTTTCTATTTGTGTCTTACACTCTTTTTCATTACCTGTAAGAAATGGCATAGTGTTAACTGATTCAGAGAACAGACACCAATTTGAAAACTATACATTTTTGCAAATGTGCTAAGACAGTATCTGTTCAGGTGACAGATTCTGAAAGCACTGGAGTACAAAAATATATGTATTAACTAACAGTTTTGATAAATGTAAATTCTCCTGGAAGAACTGTGGTTCAGAAGGGCTTTTCCATGTTACAGAGTGGAATGTGAGGCTGTGCACTGGTGGAAATTATACAGATATATCATTCTTTGATGCGTATTCAGTTTTTCTCCTTTAAAAAGCTATTTTATTGAAGTTAAATTATTGTAGGGATATGAAAAGGTGCAGTTTGCTCTGAATTTATCCTTGGAGGGCCAGCAGATCGTTGCTTTTTCTCTGAAATTAGATAGAAGGATCCAGATGGCAGATTTCAAGCCCATCAGGTGTTTAAAATATGCCCCTCAGCTAAAAAGAAGTATTATAGTTAAATCTGTCATGGCCTTTTTATTGCTCTGTGGTACACTTGACAACTGCAGCCGTGAAAGAGAGAAGCTACAAGTAGCCCAGTCAGCCTGAAGTGGAGTAGGTCAGTGGCTGGTTTCTTTAGCTGCCCCAGGGAGTTTAATGAATGCACAGACCTGGTTTATGGAATCGTTAAATCCATCATGGTATAAGCTCCCATGAAGGCAGTGAATTTGTTCCCGTAGTTTCTTCCAGCCACTATGGCAGGCATTAGAAAAATAATATAAGTGAAACATGCAGGGGAGAAAGAAGGAAACCCTCCCCACCCCCAACAAACAAGAGTGCCATATCTCTAAGGAGTAGTCAGTAATAATAACAGCAATAATAAAATGCATCTGGGCTGGTGCCTTGCACTGCATTTCTCAGCTGGCACTCATTCAGATCTGTCGCATTAGGCTGAGTGCTGATAATTCGTATCCCAGAATCCTTTTATCTAAACAGAGCAACGTCTCCAATGTGTACTTTTGGCAAAGGAAGCGCTGCTTTTCAAATCTCTTTAAAAAGCAATACAGACTTTTCTTTGCATCTTGACAAACGGCTGCTAATTATGAAGAAAGAGTAACCTGTTTGTATTCTTGTAGTAACTATAAGTACTTGCAGTCAAATCAGCTTTCAGTGCAAGGGTGATTACTGCCTGATTCGGAGAAAAGGATATGTTTGGGTTATTTATTTGCAGGCATATGCAGATGTTTATATAGACACTCATTTGGGAAAGCTTGATACAGTTTGGGTTTCTTTGCTGCTTCTTGCTTCTTTCTTCAACTAAAAAAGCCCCAATCAAATAAGACAGACACTTTCTTTGTTTATTATTCAATAAACTGTTGGGAAAGATAGCTATAACTTGGTGGGTGATAGCAACAGACTCATTTCATAACAGAATAGAGCAAAACCTTTATCCAAAAGGTTGTATGATCATATTGCTGCATAATCAGTATCTGATAGCTCTGGTGAATTGTAAGGGTCATTTTTGAGAGGGAATGTGCATGGCTGGAGTGAAATGAAGTGCCATTAGTGATGCCCTTTTTATGAGAATGTCACCCTACAACAAGGTCATCCTGAGACAACTGTGCTTATGTTTGAACTCTTCCTGTGATTTCAGATTCCAGCGAGGAGACTACCACATCGATGTCTGCATCAATGACTACCTGGATGTGTTCTGCCCTCACTATGAAGACTCAGTGCCAGAAGATAAGACCGAACGCTATGTTCTGTACATGGTGAACTTTGATGGCTACAGCTCCTGTGATCACACTTCCAAAGGGTTCAAGAGGTGGGAGTGTAATCGGCCGCATTCCCCAAATGGACCATTGAAGTTCTCGGAAAAGTTCCAACTCTTTACACCCTTCTCACTGGGATTTGAGTTCAGGCCAGGCCGGGAGTATTTCTACATCTGTGAGTATAGATTTTCCATTTGTTGCACAGCAGGTATAAGAAACCCAGCTAATTTTTCACCTATACTCTGTGAAAATACAGAGGGGCAAACGCTATATAATGCTGATGTCTTACAGTGAATGCAGGCTTAAACTATCCCCAGATACATTAGCTAGGAATCTAGCTAGTGAAAATGAGATTAAATCATAGCTTCTTTTCTCACATGAAATAGGATTTCAGCCCGTTCACTGAACCGCAGCTAACTTAAAGCAAAATGCACCATTACATTTATTTCAGCACTCTGAGGTGTAGAGTTGGGCAAGATGGGTAGGGTGGAAACTGTCCCCAAATATGAAGAAAAATAATTAATCCTTTGCATGTGAAATACCTGGATTTGCTTACTTGCTTAGAGGAAATATTCTTGTCTCTATAGTATTTATTTATCACCCAAGGGAAGTGAGGTCTGTGTAATTCTTAAGTGGTGTTATGTTGCTGATGTCAGTAGTCCAGCGGTATTTAAAGCTGTAATTTCTTAGCCTAATAATCCTGGTATGTAGACAAGTGGTTCCTTTTTTCTGCCTTTCTTTCCCACCCTGACTTTTCATGGGTGAGCTGTTTCTGTCAACATGGGGATGGGAGTGCTCTGGGAGCAGGAGGCAGGCAGGGGAGGAGACCCAAATCAGGGCTGCTCTGGGCACGCAGAGGAGATGCAGGAGATAGAACGTGGGTCTAAGGAAGTGAAAACACCAGGAGGCTAAAACCCAGTGGGTTAAGCAAACTGATTCCCTGACTCCACTCTGCAGCTTATACCATTTCAGCTATTTCATGTGTTTAGTATTCCGAACAAAGTTTTTATTTCATCAACTTGTTTTATACCTGTAGCTTTTGCTTCTAACGAGTTTTGACTGCTCCAACTCTATTTTTTTTTCCGTTTTTTGTGTTAGACTAGAGAGTTGAAAGCTTTAGACAGCCTGTAGATCCCAATAAATATTGCTTTCATATGTGTAGCTGGCCTTTCTACTGTGAAACAGTCATTCCACCTCATTTCACCAGAGAAACTGAGTATGTATGATCCCTGTTTTCAGCCTCATTTCTCCAACATTGAGATTTTTGTTTTCCCTTCCATAATCTATGGGGAAATAACAGTCCTAGTGGAAAGTTTCCCATTAATTTCTTTTTTTCCATCAAGTAAAAATCTCTAGTGACTGGTGCTTTGTCATCAGAAAAAATGTGCCTTGTTCTTGTGTTGAAGCACAATAATAAAAATAATACTAAAAATAATATTTTAAATAATGTTATTTAAAACTGGGTTTTGATATGAGAAATAGTACAAAGAGATCAGAATTAAGTAGATAATGTTCACGGTTAAACAAATCAGTATTGTGTAGGCCCAGTCCTACTTGTGTCACTTCAGTAAGAGTTCTGTGTTATACAAAATTCTGGTATCAGTCTCCATTGGAACAGTGGAATTTTTCATGGATTTTTGTTTTGTTTTGTTGGGCTTTTAAAATTCAGTTCCAGAGCATCATCAGTCAAATAAATAGGAATAGTTAAGCTAAGGAATACAGTCTGTCATCACAAGGTTGCAATAAAATTGTAGCACAGGAATGGCATAAGCAGCTGCAAGCCTGAAAAAAAAATTGGTTTTCTAAATTTTTGAGTTAAATTTTTGTGTTTAAAGGTGAAAACCAAACGTGAAAGTGAAGGAAAAAAATATGAGAAATCTCAGCTTGGGCTGTCTAGCTAATAGCTTCATTGTTAGAACATACAAAATAAATTGAACTCTCAAGCATGACATTACTATTTAAATACACCCAGGTTGCTTATGCCTGGTTTTTCTCATTTGTGCTCAAATTCAATATGTCACTAAAAATCATATAACTTTCATTTAAAAATCTATAATACTCATTTAACTGAGTCATTTAACTGTCAAGGGCTCCCTTCAAAACAATTGTTCCAAAGCACTTTAAAATTTGAAGAGCTTTATGATATTCAGCTGCATTCATATGGAAGTATTTTTTTAAATGAAAGGTAAAATTAAAAAAAATTGCAAAGAGATGTCAAGTATTAGTTTAAGCTAAGCTTAGCTGAAATTAAATTTTTAGATGTTTTAGTGACACAAAAGCATTTTTTTCTTCTTTTCTGTAGCTTAAATTTTTTTTCCTTCATCCCTTGCTCTGCTGAGGACATGAACAAGGCTGCCATTGCAGAAATTTCAAGGAAGCTCTCCACAATAAGTTAACAATAATATGCAGATCTTCTCAGGACACAGTTGCTCATCCTGGAATGTTTTTCTCTTAGTCTGTGGTGAAGAAACAAGATGGTGAAATGTAATTCCTTGTTTCCTCATCAAAATTGTATGCAGGTGCTGTTCAGGCTGTGGAGACCATTTTTGCTACCTTTCTGCATCTGCATGTTAAAAAAATGATTGCTTTGCCATGAAAGGTTTCCTTTGCTCAGCAGACCTGAAACCTTTGCCCTCTCTGCAGGAGAGAGGGAAAGCTGACTATATACTATCAGTCTGGCATGTTCTATTAAAGGGTTACAAAATATGTTGTGTAGTCTAGACCTCTGAAAAGACAGAAATAGGAATTGGCTGGTTAGCTTAATTACTGCCTGGTGCTTTGTCAAAAATCTTCACAGTTTACCGTTTAAGGATGTGGCTTGCCTCTCTTGCTTCCATTATTTTCAGAAAATGAAATCATTTGTGAACAATCACTGTCTCTTTGTCTGAACTGTTCATTTGGAAAATGCCACTATTCTTTGTTATGCCATTGTCTTCATATATTGCTCAGATGTACTTGGATTTTCCTTCTTTGCATGTTCATTCTAGGATAATGCAAGAAAAAAATCTTACCTGTCCGATATAAAATTTATGTTGAGTAAGTGAATTCAACATTACAGTCATGCCATCAAAAAGTACTGATTGAGTTTGCTTTTGAAAGAAGAAAATGTTATTAAATATTTACAGAGAAATTAACTTTTATTTAGTAAGGGTGTGCATAGTGTGGGGCTGGGGAAAGTGAATAATAGAGCATGACCTGAAGTCTCAATTTTTACTTAGTTCTTATCAGGTGCTCATCTCAGTTTAGTGTAAGCTAGCCTGAAAACAAACAAAATAGTATTACTACCAAAACAGAAGCAAATGAAATATAGAGAAGGCAGAAACAAAAAAATGTAATTACGGTGATTTTAATGTCCTTTGGAAGGGAATATAAGTTTCAGTATTCAGGTTAAGGTGAAGTACTGTGCAAGGTGAGATGAACTCAAAAGCATGGATGGGAAAAAATCATAAAATGTATAATGTTACATAATCATATATTTTAAAATGAGCATATACTTTTCATTGTTTAACATAATTGCAGATTTTTTTTTTTTAAATCAATGTGCTAAGTAAAAATATCAGTGACTATTTGGCAAGTCTAGATTAGGGCTGTTGAAATTAAAAAAAGGAAGATGTGGCTAGAAGCAGGCTGGTACAGATTACTGCACAATCCTGATCTCAGTTTCCACACCAAGCTGTTCTGTTGATTTAAGCTTGGAGCACATTGTTCTTTTCTTGAAAGCAATGATGTAGTGCCAAAAGTTTTACTAATATTAAAGAGTAGCATATGCTTTTCTCTCAGTCATCAGTCCAGCTGTTTCAGAGAAAGACTCAGTGATTTATCCCTATCTATGGATAAAATGGCTATGGTATTTTCATGATTCTCCAAGATTTTATGTGTATTGTTTATTTAGTAATTTGATCACTGTGAATATTATCATTTATATATGTTTATGCCTGTATCCTAGAAAGACAGAATAGGTTTGCTCTTATTCACAGTTCTCTTGCTGCTGTCCTGTTCTCCACAAGAGTCTGAAGATTTTTGCTAGCAGTTATCAGGCTTGGCTTTTTATATATCTAAACATGTGGCTTTTTTTCTCCGTTCTTCTTGAGAAAAGAGCTCCTTTCATCTTTTAAAAATCTGGTTGTTTTACCTGTGATTTATTTTTATAACCTTTTTTCTGCTGCTGTTTCTTTCTAGTTTTATCTCTTGCATGTGGCTTTCTTGTTTTATTTCAAAATGCTTGTGCTGTTTGTTTGTGTCATGTTTAATGTGTCGTTATCACTGCGCCTTTGCTTACCACCATTTATTTGCATGAAGCTTTTGATTGTCAGTTGGGAAAGCTTTGGTGAAATTGTATGGCTTGTGACCACATCAGGATAGTGTGCTGTTATGATTTGAATTTAATTATGGTTATAAATAATATTTTTTAATAGTCCATGACTAAATCAAGAAACAGTTTGTAAAGTTGTACTTTCAGTTGTATGTAGACTTCTTAATAACATGTACCCATCCCTTTTTCTCATAGAATATATACCTTTCTCATAGAATGTACACCTTTTTCTCATAGAATATATTTCCAAGAAACCTGCTGTTAGCTGGTCCCTTGATTTTTTTTGGTGTTTGTATTTGTTCCGCATCATCCTTGTTTCTCTGACCTAATTCCTTCTTTCTGTGAGATTTCTGATTCTGAGGGGTTTTATTCAAATGACATTCCACCCTGACGGTCTTAGCTGCTGCTTCAATAGGAAAACCTGTGATTTGCATTATTTCTGATATAAAATTGTCTCTCTTCTGTTCACGGGTTTCATCTTTGTGTCTGGAAGTTGTCCTCACCATGTTCCAAAGACTCTGGAACTGTTTGAATCCTGCTGCCATTTTTCTCTAACAGCTGCCAGGTAGTTGTACCATCTCTCTGCACACCTCTGGAGGCTTCTCTGATTGTAAGAATCTTAAGGAAAAAACAGTAGCAGAAAAAGTGTTTTAATACTTCCACCTCTTAGTTCTGCCTGTTAATTAAGTAGTTGGCTTATTGTATTAATAAGGACACTAGCTGAGCTCTTGTTGAGCCCGTCGCAGCCCCTGGTGACAGTTAAGCTAAATTTACTCTCTTTTTCCCTGTCTACCGTTTTTTGTGATTGGTTAAGGGTTGAGTGTTTGTTTGTGCTATTCTTCACAGTCTCTGCTTCAATTTCTCTGTCCTGTGCAATTCCATGTTTCCTGATCAGGTTGATTTTTGGGAGGGTTTCTATCTTTGTATCTCAAAGCTGTAAGCATATTTCAAATCGTTATTGTCGACTTGCCCTGTGCCTGTTCACTACTTTCCTCCTGAAATGTTTGTGGTAGGACCTGTACTGAAATGTTTGCTCCAGGTGTCTTAGCCACTGAATTTCTGGGGATGGGACAGGACACAGAACTACCACTGCTTGCTGCTGGTGGTGGTTCTGGATTTTTGATTTTTAATGAAGAATTATTGGCAGAATTTAGAAGTCTTAACTCACAGGGAAGAACTGTACATATCCATATATAAATCAGCAGTTAGCATAGGAAGTGTAGTGTTAATTTTTCCTGGAAATTAACACACACCTAACAATATGACTAAGACTCTGGAAGCTTCCAGATTGCCAACTTCGCTATTATTCTTTTCGGGTTCAGTATAGCAAAAATTAAGAAAGGTGACTTTGCAGAGGCAAGGTTGAATACCTACCATACTATATGGGAGAAAAGTACTGAGAAATCATAACACTGTAATTGATTAACAGTTACTTTTGCAGATATTTTTCTTGTGCTCGAAGAAGAATGATATTAAACAGCTGCATAGATCTCATTGCTCTTGCTCGAGCACCAGCTTAATATTAGCGGATATCAATGTTTTGCATGAACAGGCACAACTCACTGTAAGATGGTTATTTGATTTAGGTATCTCCATGTTTGCTGGAGGCTTAGTTTGATGTAGTGGGAGCAGGAACAGAAAGACTGTGAACTGCAGTTTTGTCTTATCAGAAAAGGTAAATGTGAGCCCCCCCCAAAAAACTACACTTCTCCTTTTTTATCATCCTTCTATAAATCTGGAAGTCTTGCTTTATCAGAACCAGTTGGTGTCATCAGCACAGCAGCTTATGCTGCTTACTGTAGGTCTGTTGGTAGGAGGTGCTGTCTGAGGGCATAAGTACACTGTTTCTCAGATTTTGAGCCTGACTTACCTGAGGAAATTCCTGCTGGAAAAGGAGATAATGTAAAGAAAACAGTGTGACTATTCAAGTGCATCCTGAAGAGTATGAGAATCAATCAAAGGTTGCTATAGACAGTTTGGCTAATGGTTTGGTTAGATGACTTAGAATACTTTTTTTAGAGGAAGTCAGTCTGTTTTTGTTGTCATATCCTGGCTGGGGTAGTGTTGCTTTTTTAGCCTAGAAATGAAACTTGGGATAATTTTACTATAGGAGGTAATATAAAAGTGGATCTTTATTGGATCTTCAGGGGCAGTTATGGAAGAATATTTACGAATATTCACGCCCCACAGGGGTGGATACAGTTTTATAGGTTTTAGGAAGTTAGCATAGTTGATAAAAAGTACTAATTAGGAGGGCAAGTAGTGATGCAATTTCCTCCAGGTCAGGTTTCTTCTTTGGAGCCCTTCACCCTTGGTACTACTTGTACTTGTTTATGAAAATGCGTTTCAAAGACTTTGGTTCCTAGGAAAGACTGAGGTAAGATAGAAGATTTGTACCCCCCAGGGCTTAGAGCTCTGGAATGTGTTTGGTCTTTCTAGCTGGGGAAAAGAATAGGGAACAGTACTAGGAAAGTTACAAATATTTAAAAAAAAAAAAAAAAAAGAAAAGCGAAAATCACTCTAGCATCAGTAGCCCAGTAATATTTAACTGGTATTACTCTAGAAATTACTTTTATTTTTTAAAATAATCCAGCACTTAGAATATATAGTTTCTTAATAAGCAGTCGACTTTTACTGAGCAGCTGTACGAAAAAATCTTTCAGAAAACCCCTCTTAGGGTGTTTTTGTCCTCTTACACCAATGACTTACATTCTGTAAATGGCCTGGTTTGGATGTTTTTCCATGTTGAATCGGTAAATACTGGGATTCAAAATCAAATATTTGACTTGGGACAAAGTTTAGCTTTAGTGAGTTTTGTGATCTTTAGAGAAATGAGTCAAGCAGATTGATGGTAAGTCTTGTAATATCATACTTAGCTTATGCTAGGGATAGTGAAGTCACTTTATTTACTCATAGGCTAAACTTTTATTAAAAATTGTTTCTAGCTGTCAAAATGGTTGACCTAAGTAGCATATGTTTTTCTTTGAAAGTGAAGATGAGATCTGTCTTTCAGCAAGTGAAAAAAGGCAGACTGTCTTCAATTCAACAGGTGCTAATTAAGTACTGCTGGTGTTTACATTTCCTCATTGTTTTTTGAAAACACAGAGAACAATTTTGGAACTTGTCTTTGGATATCCTGGTTTGCACCAAAATCTGAAAAATGAAGGTTAACTAAAGAACATTATTAAAGGATGCTGAGGGAATTACAAACATTTTTAGCATTTTAATTGCACTTCTCTTTTGGGTAAACGTTGTTTATTGCCAGGTTCCTCATTAACCTTTCAATCTAGACCTGATCAACATAAACACTGATGCTGCTTTGACAGCAATGGGATCAGACATGCCACTCTACTATGAATCCTGCTTTGATAGCTGGTTTACTAGAATCACTTGAGATGTTCTGAATGAAATCAAAGCAATTGAAAGGGTTTGATAAATGTGTACTTTAAAAATATTTTTTGTGATAACATTAGACAGACAAGGAAGGTGACCTTTAAAGGGGATTCATGCTTAGCCTAGTGTGTAGATTAAAGGACCGGTTTCTTTTAGAAAGCATCAGAAAGATTAAGTGCTGGTCCTGCTTAAAAGAAAGCAGAAATAATCACCAGTGTGTAATAGATTTTGACGTTGGTTGTGTTCTTCGAATCCTCAAAGGGAACATTAAAAGCTGTTGAATAATTTGGGACTTGAGAGAAATCCATATAAGAAAATGAAGAGAGAGCCCATTGCCTGAGTTTTTCAAAGGGAATGAATGTCTTTCAGAAAGCCTGCTTAAAGAAGAAGGTTTGGATTCACATGCTTCAAAAATTGAAGTGCCATTAAGATCCTGATAGCAACAGAAAAATAAAAGAGGGGAGGTTATACTCCCCTTGCATCTCTGAACATGATCTATAGCATATTTTATAAGGTCTTCACCCCTCAGTAAAGATCAGTGACATATGTTGCTTTCTACTGAAGTACTGATATTGGACATTAGAAGGGTGAAGGAGTGACGACAGAAAGCAAGAACAGTGTTTTCTCTTTTTTTCTTATCTAAGCTGCTTTACAAAGGCCAGTTCGTTTTGTAGAAAAAAAAGCATACATTGAATGTTGTTATCTGATCATCAAATCACAGGCATTAAAAAGATAGATTGGTTAGACCTTGGATAAAAAGACCTTTAGGGAACGTTAGAAACTTGATGAATCCGTATTTGAGGCACCTGCCTTAAGAGAAATGGTGACTAAATGTTCGCTACTGGTGACTGTACTTTTTTACATTTGTGATTCTTGTAAAAATCCCATTGCAATTTTCTTAAAAGTAAGTGTTTAAATTTCAGTGTTCTGCTGGAAGTACAATTGAATGAATTGCTCACAGCTCTTTAAATCCTGATGGACCATTCATCATTCCTTCCTTTAAATCAGTTTTGATGTTCAACAGCTACAACTTAACATCTCAGAGGTGACTGCACTTAGTTGGTGGGTGAGACTCATTTCAATGCTACTTCACTGGGATGTTATGAGATTAATAAGCTGAAGCACACGGATTCTGTGGATGAAAGGATTCACAGAAGTGGAGAGTAATATTAATAATTATTTGAGGACTTATAACTCTGTAACACTGTTCTAATTTGATTTCTGAGCAAACTGAAACCTGTTTAATGAGCTGTTGTATTGGAAGTATGCATTCTGTAACATGGAGCAGATGCCAACAGAAATGAAAATAGCATAGCAGTGACATTTGGAATAACAGTGTTGTACTTCACTGCCTCCATGTCATCAGCATGTTAAGCCTCCCTGTTCCTCAGACTAAATCACCAAGACAGCACTTTCTGGGGTGATACTGTATGTGTCATGATACAAACTTGATTATATATGCATGCCTGCAACCACTAGACCAAAACCAAACTCCCTCAATGAAAAAATGCTTCCACATGCTGAGCAATTGGCTGATGATCTTGTTTCATAAGTTAATATTCAACATTCACCTCCATATTTTCTTATATACTTGAATTTAAAAGAAGCAAATTTGTTTCTAATCTACCTAACCCTCTGTATTAGAGGAGGCTGTGAAATAGGAAAATGTTACAGAATTCTCAATAACTTTCTTATTTCCAAAAATGTGTACTCAGACAAGATGGCCAGGACTCTGGGCTCAAAGCAGTGCATGCAGCTAATACATCCATCTCCAAGACTCTTGGCAAGTCAGTATAAATCATGTAGAATAAGATTTTTTTTCACAAGAGTATTCAGAAGTACATAGAAATGCTTTATTCTGAAAAATTACAGAAAAATCTTTTCAGCCTTTCAAATGTATTCACTTTCCCTCAGAAAAGCAGTAGGTCATCCACATTATTGGCCCAATGAGATTTTTTTACTGCCTCTAAAATCTCCCTGGCTTTCCTTTTACATCATGGATATTTAATATTTAAAGTATCAAGTGGTATAGCCAGCTAGATACAGCACCGCTTTAGGGAATTAAGAATGGCTTGAAGGTGTATCAAAATCTCACTCGTACCATACCTCTACGCACAAATGTAACCAGGCTCCTTCTGATGGAGATGGGGAATAACATTGCTGTTGCTGATCTTCTGGGGGTGAAATGATGTTAATTATTTGAAGGATAATCATAATGGAGGTATATTAATCAATTTGAAGAGCCCTGACAATTCAGTTATAGTGGTATTCAAAATGTGTTCAGGCAAAAATAAACCAGAACATCTTAACTCACGTACATTATGTCTTAAGAGGTGTAGGTGAGGATGTTGTGAAGATACGATCTTCTTTTTAAGTGTGGGTTTGTTTTTTTTTTTTTTAACACATCTGCTTTTGGTAATACTGGGTCATCTTCCTTTATCTCAATACCTATAATTGCATGTAGACTACTTTCTAATACTTTGAGGTTTTGCAGAAGATGTTCAGGTGTGAGGCATTGAAAACTGCACTGTTACCCTGCAGCACAGAGCCCCACGTTGAGACTGAAGTCAGAATCTTTAACAGCAGCTGCTTCAGGACTTGCTGTCTGCCTTAAATGTAGTGCCTTTCTTCAGGATCTTTGGGACTGTAAAAGAATGCAGCCTGTCCTCTTGACGAGGGCTTTGTAATAACACCTCTTTGCTTCTGGCTGGTGATGAATAGATAAGCCATGAGTTTGTTTTTCCCCATGGGCATGAAGTTGATTATTCATGGAGCTGGGATCTGACTTCCTTAGGTCCTATCTGCAAACAACATCAGAAAATAGAGGGGAAGAATGGCATAATCGGAAGTCCATAGGCAGATTAGCAAGGTACAAAATGTTTGTCTTTCTCAAAGAGGTGCAGAAGCAAAGCATATGTTTCTTCAGAAATAAAGGTGTGTTCCAGTGAGGATGATGATGACAGTATCGTGTAGTTCATACATGAGCAACTGATATGGATAGGTTTCTGTTTAGTTACATTTTTAATAAAATTTTCTTGTATTTCACAAGAGTTTAAAGTTATTTTTTTAGTAGTTCAATATAAGCTTATTATTATGCTACTGCAGTTTTAAATTAATGACTGTGTAAGAATGCATTTTACATACATTTATAACAAGACAAAGATATTAATTGTTGAACCAGTTTTCTGTGGTGTTAAAATATGGATATTATTTATTTTTCACCAGTGGCAGTGTGAAACCTCTCCCACCTGGTTCTCCCTTGAATGATGTGTGCAAGGCTGCCTCTGAGGAAGGAAGTGTCTCCTTGACAGCTCTTCAGTGGTGTGCTTAAAAGTACCCAGGTTTCAGCTCACACGCTTTGTTGCAGTGCTGAGTTTCAAAATTAAATTGGGAGGAGTTTAGCAGTCTCTCACTGCAGCACTAAAAAGCACTGACTAGATAGCAAAACCAGCAGCCCCCTCTCAGTTTGTTTTAACTGACTTCTACATCTGTACAAAATGTGCCACTCCCAGCTTATAGCAGGGGAGCGTTGGGTATGTTTCACTGGTGCTTTCTCCCCATCCCAAGCAGAACAATCAGCCAATGTGATCAGAAGTTATTGCCAGAGATAGTGCTCCTCATCTGTAGAACCTGCACCTGTGGTAGCTGTGCTTTGAAACAAACACCAGTGCAACAGCATTTTTTTTGTTAGCAGTCCCACTTGAAATACTCAGTGGCAGCTCAAGCAAAACTGTGTAAATTAGTCACTGTCACGTTTAGGCATTAAAAGAGGAATTAGTAATTTATATTAATCACAAATGTTTCTCCAGGTTTTATTAACAAGCAGCTTGGCTGCCAGAATGATTTTTGGAAGACACTTTTTTTCTCCCAGCTGCCACAGAGAACAAAACAGTTATTATGGGCATTTAGATAAAGATTAGCGGTTTCGGCAATTCATTTGAGGAAAATTGTTTTTTACTGTGCATTCCACTTCAGCGTGGACCGTCACTTCCAGCGTGATTTGTCACCTCCTTGATAAAATTATACAGTGGAGACACAAGATGGTGTAATTCATTTTAAGAACAGAAACAGGTTAATCAACAAAGCAGAATGAGGTTAAAAAACCAGACCCACATTTCTTAATTGCTTGGCAAGTCCAGATTTCCAATACAAGAAGCGAGATGTCTGTCTGCCTCCTGTTTTAGCACATTTTGGTTCATTTTGTCTCCATGCTTTCTTATTTCTTTGCCCATATCATGCCTTTTTCTCCCTTAAGTTGGCTTCACGAGTCCTGTGTGGTCTCCAGGAAAAAGAAGTATGGGTGACCTTTTCATATTCTGCAGCTAGTTCTGTGAAACACTGTAGGAGCAGTCCATGAACTTGGTACAGGGTGCAAAGAAATTACTACAATGATAAGGTAGAGGTAAAAATTAATACTGTGGGGTTTAACAGCAAGGTAGAGTGCATTGCCACCATGATCTTCAGATTTTCGGGTGTTTTGGACAGACAAGATAAATTTCCTAGCATTCTACTCTTTGAGCTTATCATGTTCCAAGGTATTGAAAGAGAGATGTTATATTTTATTGTCTTGGGTGTCTCCACTTTTGCTTCCACTTTTGCAATTTAGGATGGTATAAAATTAAGAAAATCAAAACATAAATGAAAAATCTTATGTTTGCTACAAAGGAGACAAACAAGGGTTGAAGGAGGAAAAAACTCATTACAAAGAGATTAGAAAATTAATTGGTTGGTGGCTCTGACAGCTCCCATTGGATGTCTAAGGATCCTGTGAAAAGAAGGTACAGTCTCAAACATAACATTTCTTCCTATTATTTCTTTCTTTCGTGTAGAGACTCCTCTGAAGCATCATTAGGTTCCAATTATTTTCAGTGAAATATTTCACAAGAAAAGGGCATGATAAAATCAGTAGAGGTAGTGTTATTCCCCTGAGAAGCTTCCTATGGCTAATAGTCAAATGTAATAGGGAAGACTTCTGTTCAGCATTAAAGAGATTTCTGCAGAGGTGATTCTGATCCGTGGAGGGTTTTGAAACCTTGTGTCATGGCTATAATGTGCCCTCTCTTTCTCCAAAATCAGTATGGGGCAGCTGATGAATACAGTGGGTCTGAGAACTTGATTATATTCCTGGCTTAATTTAAACACAGGATCAATTACTAGATCTTTTCCTAAGGATGAATGTTGTCCTAGCAATGCTGTTCTTCCAAAAAGACAAAATATTTGTAACAATGTTTTCTTCTCAACTGAGTGTCCTTTTTCCCTGTATTTACCATGTATTTAGCACGTATATGTGTATGTTGATAAATGCATATGTGTATATATACACATGTATATTTATAATAATATGAAACAGTCTTGTATTACAGAACCACAGAATCACAGAAAGGGTAAGGTCAGAAGGAACCACCGTGGTTCATCTGGTCCATCCTGCCTCCTCTGCAGAATCATCCTAGAGCACATGGCGCAGGGCGGAGTCCAATTTGTTCTTGAATATCTCCAGTGAAGGAGACGCCACAAATTCTCTGGGAAATATTGGTTAGATCTCTGACAAAAAATAATCTTTGTGTGTTAAAGGTTTTAGGTGTAGTGATTATAAAAATGCTAATTGTCACAAACTGAGATGTTTTAACAAAGGCAAGATATTTGTAGTATTAAATGCCAGTGAAGATTATTGTAGATTATCATTCTCCTCTATGCGCTAATCTGACCAGCTATTTTTTCTTGTCCTTGATGTGGCATAACCATGTGTTATCACTACATTTTTTCACAAAATGAAAGTGAGATTAAAGATAAACTTAGCCCTAGTTTAGGTAGGAGATTGTGACTTCTTGGGGTAGCTCTGTGTCCGTCTTCTCTTTAATATTACTTCCTCTCTGTGCTTAGCTTCCTTTCCCTTCTTGGTAACAATTGTGGTCACAAATGTGGACATGCATTAGAGAGAGACATTCCCACTGAGATATGTGCTGTTGAAGAAGATGGCAGAAGGAGCCATTCTCTGCAAAATGTGCTCCAGCTTCCTTAAGGAAATATGAAAACTTCTCAGAAAGTTTGCTACCCGGATCCTTGGGATACAAAGTATAAAATGTTCATTTTCCGTAGAGTTTTCCCAACTACCTGTCATGCCATGCTATTGTTGCTTTCTTAATTGAGGGAAAAAGTGAATGTTCCAGTAGCTTTGCAGTTACCTGCTGTGATTTGAGGGTCCCAGACCCTTGAGCCAGCCCCTGCTCAGGAATACCAGCTGCTGTTCTTATCAGAGACAATGGCATTGCTTCTAACCAAGCTATGGATTAATTTGAAAATATGTACATGAAGAGTTAGCTTTGGAAAAACTCTTATAGAGAACTACCTAGGGAGAATAGTTCTTAATATGGTAATCTAGCTGAGAAGAGATATTTCTGCCTAGGACTTTCTCATTTTACTGAACTATAGAATATTTTGTGTGAAATATAAACTTAATCCAAAAATTAATCTTTTGGGAAACCTGTGCCCCATTTAAGTTGTGGGAAGAAAAGGAAGGGAGAGTTTTTGAAACTGTATTGACTAGGAGAATGAGAAACATTGTGCTTTAGGAATGTAAATTGAAGTTACACTGTTAGTAGTTGTGTGAATACAGCTGGATTTTCACAAAGATGTATGCCTTTCCACAGAGTGCTTGTGAACAGCATATGGTATCCTGTGTACTAATATATACATGTAAATTTGCACTCCACTCTTACAAATGTGAGGTGAAATTGTAAGCACCTGCACAGTCTTAAAAAAACCCAGCAACAAAAACAACCAAAAAACAACCGTAAATAAAACAGCAACAGAAAGTCCCATGAAATTTCCTTAGCTCTTAAGCAAATGTATTTTAGGCTGAATAAAGAAGACTCTTAAATAATAACTTTCTGTGAGAGAATGGGGGAAAAAGACTAAAAAAGTGGATTTTTTTTTCTGTGCGCTTTCATGAACAAACAGCTTTTTTCATTTTTAGGCATAAATGCCCCCTGATAGTTTTACTTCAGATTTGAAAATATCCAATGTGTATATTGGATGCAAAAAAAAAGAATATTTTTACTTCCTTTAACTGGACTTCTGAAAAAAAAATTTCTGCCAACTGGGTATACAGATTATTTGATTTGCATGAGCTTTTTTGACTTGAGCCTCAGAAAATGACATTGGTTTTGGTGCATCTATATTTAAGTGGACTCCATCTAGACTTTAGGACACTGATCTGAATGTACCTGAATGCACAATTAAAAGGGAACAACAGCAAAAAAATAAACCAAAGCAAAACAAAGAAAAAAAATTCCAAACCATCAAAACCCACCACCTAAACCCAGGGTAAATGCAGTTTCTGTAATTTTTTTTTGTATAAATTGCACATATGTGTCCCCAACTCTATTATTCCTTGATCCTAGTCCAAAGTAGGTAAAGTAAATAGATTTCATTACAGGCCATATGTCAGAAGTGTTTAGCATTGCCAATTTGAGTCATAATTTTAGAAGTACTTAGCTGTCACTTAGATATCTAAATAGTTGGCCAGGTTTCTAAAATGCTTTACACATGAAGCACAGAGTTCTTCTGAAAATGTAATCCCTGTTGTGGATTGTAAACATCTTGAAAGCTTGTCAGTAGGGTCTTTTGAATTGTATATTTGTATTTTTACCAGGTTTTTTGTGTGTCTTAAATACAAATATTGTGTGTGTTTGTGTGTTTTAAGTACAAATACTATCATCAACTTGAGCCCCATTTCTGCTTTGCCATAATCAAGGACTAAGATTGTCTTGCATTGTTAGCTGTTCCTTCATTTTAACACAAAGTGCATCTCTTAGCTTAGGAACACATGAAAGAGTCATTGTAATGTTGATGTGGATGGAAACTGACTTGAAAGTAAAAGGTTTCTTTTAAGAAGAAAAAAAGTCTTAAAACTAGAGTTTTAAACATCTATCTCTCAAGAGTAAGAGTCTCTAGACAGGCAGTGCTTTAATCAGATGGAAACATTTAGATGGAGGGATCAGTAATAGGGAGAGCTGGAACATTGCCCTGACTTGGCCTTTTGCTCAAGGGCGAGCTCCACAGAGGTGGTGGTGGCAGGGCTTGTACCCTCTCCTGGCGTGGACGTACCCCACTGCTTTAACAACAGGATTTCCTGTAGGTTTTCTCTTGTAAATTGTTTGGCAGAACCCTGAATCAGGCATTCAGCTGTTGGGATTTACTTTCTTTTTTTGTGAGGGTGTAGGGTGGATATTTTTTCAGCATGTGTCTTAAGTGCCAAAATTTTTAAGAAAAGTAATTTGAAAACTCCACTTTTTTGGTGAGCCACTAATGACCATGATCTGTGGCACAGCCGTATTGAACCTCCTTCTCCCCCAAGCAAGCGCACACGATTTCCATAATTGGGCCTGATGGAAACTTGTCTTTACAAGCACCATCACCTTTCTCTGGATGGCCCGTGTGTCACAGCTAAGGCTTGGGCTGAAAAGCAGAGCTAATGAAGGAGTTTTCCAGCCCTTGGTGCATCTGTGGCGCTTGCTCTCACTGCTGTGCTGTGTAGCGCTCTGGCTGCTTGTTGGCAACTTCATATTTCACGCTGCAGGGAATTGAAATGACTGAACAGACAGGAGAAGAGTTTTATTTGCAGTAGCCTGTGTATCCCTAGACTCTGATTTGGCATAAAACATCTGCTTCATGATCTGTTTCAAGGCCAGTTCCCTTCCGCCAACAAAGGTTATGACTTCAGGCAAGCTGTGCCTTTGCTGGCGGGGGGGAGATTTGCCTGAAGACTTGATTTAGTCAGAATCAAAGCATCCTGCCACAGAAATCCTTATTTCAATTATTCTGAAAAAGCAACCAAATGGTAAATGTATTAACATATTAAACTGTGTGTAAAAGAGGCCTCTGACTTTCATTGTATGGGGTTTTATGAGAAGTTGATGTAAACAATATCTAAGTGTATGTGTGGCTAGGAATAAGCATTTGTTATTGTTCTGATGGTAAGAGAAGTGACAGATACTCTACATGCACTTGCTTAATGAGCAGAGTCAGTAAATAAATCTATTCATTTCAGCGACTGTTTGTGCATATTTTCAGTTTTCAAAGTTAGTTGTAAAATTGATGTGCTTTCTATTAAATTCTTGGGAAGTAGGTCCTGCATTATGCAATATTTGGAGATAAATTGATGCATTAAATCTTTTTTGTATTCATGGGGACCTAATTTCAGGGCTTTTGTCTCCTACCAAAAAAGGTCAATTTTTGAAAGACTGATAACAGATTTCTTCACAGAAGTGTCATCTTGATCCACAGTTACATATCTACAAAAAGAATCCATGTTATTTCTTACAATAAAATAGATAGATTCAACCTTTATTAGAGTGAGTAGCCTGTTACATTCTGTGTGCTTCACTGCCATTGATGCACAATCTTTGCAACATATGGCTGGCTTTACTCCTCAGAAAAAATCCTTTTTGCAGCTTTAAAAAAATAGTAATTGAATATTTGCATATCTCCAAGGAGCCACGCGGGTTAAACACTGCATTCATCTTCTACTGTTCTTAGGCTGCTTTTGGTTTAGGAGTAAGAACTATTGCTTTTATGAAGCGCCTTTTTCTATAAAGTCAAAACCTCACAGCAGTGCACAGAAAGCCAGTGCTATAAAGGAGCTAAGTAGAGTCTTTAATAGAGAGAGCTAGGTTGTAAGTGTTTTTGTTCCTATGGAGCAGATAGATTTGGTTCCATCTGTTCCATATTCATAACAAAGGAGCTTACTTGCAGGAGGACTGACTTCCCGGGACTAGCATGGTAATGATCTTTTCACCACAGATTGAAAGGATCTGAAAATGGTCACTTCAGCTCAGCAGAAAGCAGCTAGCACTGATAGCGCTTCAGACCTGCTATTTTTCTCTAGCTCTGTTTCAAGGGCTCTGATGTTCAGGTGGAGACCAGGGGCAAGCAGCGTTCCTTGGGACTCGGTGCTGGGACTGAGGTTGTGTAACGTCTTTGTCAGTGACATGGAGAGCGGGATCAGAGCACCCTTAGCAAGTGTGCAGATGTCAGCTGCAGTTGACAGGCTTGAGGGAAGGGATGCCATCCAGAGGGACCTTGACAGGACTAGAGGGTGCCTTGTGTGAATCTTACCAGGTTCAACAAGCCCTGCACCTGGGTCAGGATGATTTCCAGCACAAATACAGGCATGAATTTGAGAGCATCCCTGAGGAGAAGGACTTGGTAGTGTTGGTTGATAAGAAGCATGACCCAGCAATGACCAAGATGACCCAGCAATGTATGCTTGAGGCCCAGAAAGTTAATTGTTTCCTGAGTTCACCACGAGAAGCATGGCCAGCACATTTAGGAAAGTGATTCTCTTCCTGTTCTCCAGGCTGGTAAGATCCCATGTTGTGTACTGTGTCCAGCTCTGGGTCCTGCAACATGAGAAGGATGAAGTATTTTCAGAAGAGGCCACAAAGATGATCAGGAGGCTGGAACACCTCACCTGTGAGATAGCTGGGGTTGTTTAGCCTGGAGAAGGCTCAAGGGAGCCCTTGCAGCATTCACCCAGTACCTAGAGAGGGCCAGCAGCAAAGGGGAGAGGAACTTCTTGCAAGGGCATGTAGAGATAAGACAAGGGGGAACTATTTTAAATTAAAGAGAGTGAGTTTAGATTAATGTTGGGAGGGAACTCTTTACTTGGAGAGAGTGGTGAGGCACTGAAGAAATTTGGCCAGAGAAGTTGTGGATACCCCATGGGAGGAGGTTATCAAGGCCAGGTTGGTTGGGGCTTTGAGCAGCCTGGTCTAGTGAAAGATACCCCTACCCATGGAGGGGTGGTGGTGGGAGTGGAACCAGATGATCTTTAAAGGTCCCTTCCAACCTAAAGCATTCTATGATTTTATGAAGATGCGTGTTTTTTCTGAGCAAAACAAAACAAACCATAAGCCCTCCTGCCTTCCATGTTCATTTCCCCCTCTTACCCCATGTCAGTTCTACGTCTGAGGAGTTCAGGATGTTTTCTTGAATAAACGTGTTACAAATACAGGATCAATTTTTCTTAATTTGACCATGGTATTAAGGGTGGAAATGAAAAATTGTTTACTGCCAGTCTGGGTTCCATCTCCTGAACTTTTCTCATGATCTCTTCTTTCTCAGCAAGAATGTTCTGTGAACAAGAAATCTGAAGTCCACAAAATGCGTGTGAAAGTTCCTTGCTGGGTTTCATAATTAGGATGCTCCAGTGCCAGCTTTGATTACACACCTCGTGGGCTTTCAGGAAAAAAAAATCCATCTTGATCCAAGAAAAAAATATTCTTGTCTCTGCAGGATATTTCACAAGGGCAGAGGAGAAAAATGCAGGAGTATACCACAAGCACTTTTACTTGGCTAAAGAACAAGTATTCAGTGACCCCTAAAAGGTGAACTGGAAGTTTATAGAAATCTTAAAAATTATCTAGGAACAGAGAACAAGAAGAATTCATGTGTGCTGTTGGTTCTGGGCATGCAGTCTCTGGAAGAGGCCTTGAGGTTTACCATTGTCCTGTCTGGGTGTCGTGCTGGGCTGTGCTGGGTTCTGCTCCTCTCCGTGCTCCAGGATGCCTGGTGCCGGTGAGAGGTGCCTGAGGCAGCTGTGAGAGTGGGATGGGAAAGCAGCAGGCATTCCTGGCCTGCCTTAGCTGGTACTGCACCCTCCGTGTGGGCTTCCTCAGGGGCGTGCCTTCAAGCCAACAATACTGCATGGTATAATTCATAGACATGTATGAAAGCATAAGCTGTCCTTGCAATTGAAGACTTCAGATCAGATGGTACACGTATATTTGCAGATATGATGCTTCCCCACACCCCAAAGTGGGAGATGTGGTCACAGACTTGGATTTTTTTGTTTGGTTGGTTGTTAGTTTCTGAGTGCGGCAAGTTTTGCTGCAGTTGATGCCTAATTTTTTTGTCTTTTTATATCCATTTTATGCATTTTTATACCCCTTTCCTCTCCTCGTACCCTTTACAAACACTCTTTGTGCCTTAGCCCCACATGTTTATAACTCTGGTAGTCTGATATTTAGCTTAGTCTGGGGTCTTGAAAAGCAAAGAAGACCAAACATTTTTACTCTCTCAGAACTAGGGGCTCCAACCTTGGATGGAGCCTTCTCTCTGGAACATATTTTTGTGAACTAAGCTGTAGTCTTGTTGGGGGGAGGGGGGAGGGGGGGCAGTAATTAGAACAGGAGGACAATTACTTCATTTATTAAGTTTCTTATTGGGGGATTTTAGGTAGATATGCTGATTTGCGAGGTCCATAAAAGTAGTGTACGCATTGTACGGGATGTGCTTCTCGGCATGTTTCCACCCTTGACGAGTGTGCACCTAGGATCCTATTAAAACCAAAGTAATATTCCCTTTTCCCTTTACTGCTGTGTCTGCTTCATATTTCTACCAGACGAAAAGGCAGCACAGGAACTCAGGGAGAAAATCCATGAATTTCAATGACTCTTTTCCTAACTAAGGTAAATTACAGTGTATCCAGGTTTCTTTGAAGAAACTCAGTGCACAGAGCCTTCTTCTAAATGTGAGAGGAAAGAAGCACCTGGTGCACACTGTCATGAAACTGCCGAGCTACCAGAACTATATTCAGTGCAAATGTTTGTTGATGTAGATTAGCCAGGAGCTGAGACAAATATAAGTGGATCTTCATGATCACGGAAAGTGGGATAGGGACTGGCAGGGCTACTCCTGTAGGACAAGGCTTGAGATCTCTGCACTCTGAGGAGTGGAGACACTGCAGTAAATTTGAGGCACTGAAATTGAACAGTGGTGGACATTTGTGTGGTTGAGAGAAGTTAATCTGGCAGAATTTTTGTCCATCTCTTTTGAAGTGAAATAAGTGTCAGTAAGGTTTTCCAGTAAGCTGTTTTGTGGTGTTCTGTATTGTTTTCCATATGTATAATCTTAGCTACATATGAAAGATATCATTAGAAGCTGCTCAGAGCTTGGTTACGTTGGTTCCTTAACTGGTTAACATGTAAAGAATAGAGAAAATAAGCTTTCAGTGCAGAGTTCCTTGCTTAGATCAGGAAGTAACAGAGAGAAAAACAGAGATAAAAATTTCCCTATCTGCTTGACTGTTAGTGTGAAACAGAGCCTTTTCTGGTAGATGGGTAGAGTTCTCTCTTCACAGAGAGAACAGTTGTTACAGCATTCAGGAAGAGAAAAGCTCTAGAGGAACCCGTGTATTTCAAGTCTGATGCAGTATTCATTGCTTTTAAAATTGTTTCCTAACCACCAGGGCTCTTAAGTCCCAGTTATGGAAAAGTATACACATATATGTCTAATTTTGAGTTCATCTGGGAATGATCACTGGGAATAGGGCTAAACATCCTGTGGTATACATTATTCTTTAAAAAAACCAAAAACATAGGCACAGAAGGAAATAATTTGTGGCAGAATAAAATGAAAGGTTAGCTCCCCCATGGGTGTCTTAGACTTTCCCACAGTCACAGTTACAACAGGCTACAGTCCTTTTCTGGCATAGGTGGGACATGTCAAATTCCTGACAAGTTCTCCTTGATGAGCCTATGGCTATTGCCACATAGGTTGGCTTTTTGAAATACGGATTTCAAAACATGAGTAAGACTTGTGGCATTGAACACAGGCTAGACAAGTGAAAGGCAGAAGTAAGGATGTAGAAGTTTGAATAAAAGTGCTATTGCCTCATATGTTGGACAAATTTTGACTAAAGAGAAGGCTTCAGCTTGATGCGTTCCTGAGTTTCTCATGGTAAAGGTCACAAATTGAAGGGTTATATTCATTTTAAGTGCTGGATATAAATTCCTGGCTTGTCTGAATGTTCAGTAGTCATGCCCTCGGCAGGACTTGAGCAGACTGGGAATTCACATGATAAAGATGTACTGGTATTAAAACAGTGCTGGCATCTCTTTTTCTGTCTGTACTCAGCTGTTGCCTGGGACTCCACCATGGTAGGTATAATGAAGTAGTTGGTCTCTACCCTGAGAATCTTGGTGTGCCAGAATAAGAGTTACAATGGACTACCATGTGTCTTCCACACTTTATCTTCTCTAATTCATATCTGGTTTCCATCCTTCACAAATTTGGGTTTATCTGTGTAAAGGCTGTGCCAAGGTGCTATTAGAACTTTGCCAAGAGAAAAAGCCCTTCCAAAATATTTTGAGCAAAGGGATTATCTCTAAGTGGTGTGTTTGCAAGCTTTTGGGCCTACATGTGCCTTCAGACACGTTCAAAATTGTATTATTCTTGCTGTGTGATTTAACTTTAAATGACAACAAAATACAACCCCCATTTTGCGCTTTTTTTTCCTAAATTTTCCCTGAAACTTCTTGAATATCTCTTCCTATCTTTACATCTTCTCCCTCCTCAACAAGACATAAACACACTTAATTGCCTTGCATAGGTGAATAGCAAAAGTAACTTTTCATGTCTGTGTAGGTGTTCACAACCCTAGAAAAACACATTTGTAATTTTTTTTGTTTGTTTTTATAAACAGAATTTACAAGTATAGCGTGGAAAGACAGAGCACTTTCTAAATATTTTAAAAGAGTGGCAAGCCCATGAAGATGGACTGGAATGGAATGCTTGCCTCTGCTTTAATTATAGCGTCAGCAGTGGTAAAACTAGTCATGGATAATATGAAGTCCATTAAAGTATATGAGTTTAGTAACATGATACAATACCCACAAATTCCATGTGGGTGAACATGTTGCTTTAAAGATCAAAAAGAAAAAGTCATTACTAACAAGACTATAATGTCTTTTCAAAGGATTTACTTATGTCTAGTTCTTAGAGATGGAAATTAGCAAAATGGATAGCCTGCTTGAAGAAAACCATTTTATTTCTAGTGATACCAAGGGAAAATCAAAGTACAAAAGAGCTTATGAAAAGTAAGAGGAGGATATATTTTTCTCTAAGTGCTTTATTTGATAGTATTAACTTGTTTTATTAGCAATTTGCTCTAATACAGTCTTAATGTTGTACAATAACTGTATTTGGTTTTGTTAATGCCACTGGAAACAGTAATGAGATCTGAGGTTTTTATTTCATTCTAGTTAATAAGTGTTGGTTTGTTGCAATAGAAAATATGACATCAGTCATTTATATTGGGCTAGTGCAGAAATGTTAGCACTAATTTTCAAGTATGTAATGCAGTTTGCATTTGTGAAAGAGGAACCATCTTATATGAGAGAAATGCCTGCAAGTATTTCATGTGGAAGCACCTATATGGTCTATTTTTCATTCCTACCTCCTTATATTTCACAGGAACTTATATGCAACTAAAAGTCCATTCAAAGTAAGATATGCCTTTCATTTATTTCCAGCAGAGCTTTGTTTGTTTTTTAATGAGAAGAAACACCACGGTAGCAAAACTGATTCTCTGAGAAGCTCATGCTGCAGTAAGATGACAGCTTCGCCCTAAACATAAATGTTCTTAGCTTTTATGAAAAGAAACAAAAGTCTTTGCAAAAAACTTTGAGCTTTGTTTTCTTACTGGTTTGAGGCTTGATTCACATGAAAAATGCAGGCAGAGTTGGATTTTCCAGCATCTGAAATGTCTGTTTTGGTGATTGTTGAAGGTACAGGCTGCCCTGCACTGAGGTTTTCCTGAACTCAACTGGACTCAGTGACTTGGGAGAACAGATGATGAAAGTGTGACTATAAAAAGCCTTTGTACTTGATTCAAAGAATCAAGAAGAGCCCTCAGCTGCTCTTCACCTCTGGTGGTGTCCAGCGCTGAAGAACTGTGCTTTGGGCTGCTTTGATGCTCGGCCCCAAAAAAATCCTGACTCCTGTCCACCAGCCAGGCCAGCAACAGACAAGGCTTGTCATTAAATCCCCCCTTAGAGAAGAAAAAGAACCTTCCTGAGAAAGATACAGGACCAGAGCATGCAAAGAGGAAATACTAAACAAATGGCTTAATAAAATTGGAAGTCCATGGTTTGAGTCTCTTAACATACATGGCTTGATTTTTTTGTATGACTTTGATATGAAATATATTTTCAGTCTCTACAGCCTTCAACCAGATATATAAGCTGCAATGGATTAGAAAATGAAAGAGAAATTATGTTTTTCCTGGCCAAGCAGTTGCAATGGGACAGTTAATTCAGCATTAAGTGCAGAAACAGTAACTCTGTATTGCTTTCTTCCAAGAACTCTCACTAAAATAGCATTTGTCTGGCAACTCATTTCCATTTACTAGGTTATTTTTAGGAGGTCTGAGAAATATAGTCACTTGTGAGATAGGCCATAATAATCCAGTGTGTTTATACAGTGCAATGCCAGTGCAAATTATGTATAAGACATTAGGAAATAAATGTAGCATTTCACAATCTGTTTGTTGTGGACTTGGCTTTTATCAAGTCTTTTTCTCCGTGTTGTGCACTTTGTCATTTATATTTTAAATGAAATGCAGAAATTTAAGTCTCTGTGTATGTATGTAGGCATGTACCTATACACATACAGAGATCAGTGCAAAAATGCAATTTTTGTGCTTTGCAAAAATGAAAAACTTTTACCTTTACCTCATAAGATACAGTTGTACATGGAAGAGTAGTGCAAAATATGCATTTGTACTATGTATCCTATTAATACTGTGGGTTTTAAAATATGCAGTTGGAAGTTTTAGTATCTACAGTACTTCTGCTTGTATTAAGACATGGGGAGTATTTGCTGTCGCCTTTCATGTTTGTTTGTTCGCTTATTTATTTAGTTTCCATTTTAAGTAATCTTTTTTGGTTTGTTTTGCTTTGGGTTTTTTTGTTTGTTTTTTTCCTGTTTGTTTTTTGGGGGGGTTTGTTGTTGTTGGTTGGTTGGTTTTTTGGTTGCTTTGTTTTGTTTCATTTTGTTTGCTGTTTTTGGGAGTCCTGGGTCAAGGGTTTTTTCGGTTTAGACTGTCTCTCTGTTGGCTTGAGATTTCTGAATCTTCAAGTCGCTCAGTAATTTTTTTTTTTTTTTTGTGTTCTCATCTTGGTTATTACTAAATACAGAGAGATGGTAGACTTGGCTATAACAAAGCTATCAGTAAGTTTAGTCATGATCTATCGAGGAATTGTGCTTAATTATTAGGTCTGAAGAATGACTATGTCATGGTTATTCAATATTCTAATTTTCTCAGAATGGAGTCATGTGTGTGCTACCAGAACAAAGGTTTTGCTGATAGGTTGGAATGAAAAAGCAGGCATGCAAAGACTTTTAAATTAAACTCAAGTATTGGTGAAAGCAATGGTTTCCATAGGACCAGCATTTATCTATTTTAATTTTTTTTTCATTTTAAAATATACAGGAGAAAATTATCTATAAATCCATTCAAGTAACTTCTTTCTTGATTAATAATTTTGAAAAACCCTTTATTGTTCTTAGATACGGGTCTTACTTGATGTATGCACACAGACGAGTGCTTTATTGATTGATTTAATTCTAGCTGACTTTTTCAGTTGTACCATTTATGCAAATTTGTAACTTTTTTTCAGTCTAAACTGTGAGAGGAATATTAATAACTAATTCTGCATTTACCTGGCTAATTTGCATACATTTGTGTTGTATGGTAAATCACATGAAAACCTACAGGGGAAAGGCTGAGCTCTTCTAACAACTAATAGGCTATTTTTTTCTTCTGACTTGCACAAATTGAGAAATATTGCCTGTGGCAAACATAATGGAAAACTGCATTTTTAATGCTCTCACACATACTCATTTCTGTACAAAGAAAGAAGCAGATGACTCTTCTTAAAAATAAAACTTTCTAAAGCTCTGTAGCTGACACAGGATATTGGATGTTAAAATACTTCAGGTTGGCGGAATTACGATTTGCAGGTTGTGTAAGGTTGCCTGGATATTGGATTTGACTAATGGGAGTGCTATTGTGCCTGAAAGGGCTAGAGGCAAATCACAGCTATAAATATTTTCTCCTGAAGAGATTGTCCGTAACTTACAGGTCTAAGAGAGTGCAAGGACTGAGTAAACATGAGTTTCTGTTCTTCAACTTCCAGCATCTTGTGTGTGGGTTTGCTACAGGTTCTCTTTGTGGTGTTTCTCCAGGTGATTACAGAAGTTATATGTGCAATCCTTTTGACTGGGCAGCAAGCCTTAGGTGTTTGCTCAAGCTGTATGCATGTGGCATCTTGATTAATTGTGCTAGGGAGAAGTTCAGAGTTAATCTTCTGTTGGCTTCCCAGTCTGAAACAATACTTCTGTTCGGTGGTTGAGGTTGGGATGCACTTACCAGTGCCAGAGCTTCTGTAGCAAAGGGTGCTGGTAGTAGTACATCTGCAGTGAACTGAGGTGAGATCTTGGCGTGATTTCACAGCTCCACAAGGAGATCCTGTTTGCTGGACTTCCTAGCAGTGAGCACAAGAAAACATTCATCACAGTTTGCAAAAATGCAATGAGAACAGAGTGATCTCCTCTGTTTCATGAGCAGTGCTGTATAATCCTTCAGAGAATACTGCAAGTGAACTGGCAATAGAAATTGAAATATTAAATAGTAAGAGAACTACCATCTGCAGAGTATCTGCAGAGGCACAGTGAGCATGTTGGGTTTCTGCATAAGGAAGGGATGCTTCTTTAGCAGTGTCCCCTCATTCTAAACAAAGGTGCTGCCGGAGTGCCGTAGTCAAACAGAGTGCTATTTCCAACTGAACCAGTTTCTCTGTCTAACCAGGCCCACAGTGGCTTGTGCCATGAATGTTAAATGTCGTTGTAGTGCTAAAGGAGGATTTGAACCGCATTTGTGAGTCCTTTTTTTCCTCTATATCAGGGCTTGCATTTTAGGGAAAGGTGCAATCCTGTAATTAAAAAGTTAAGAATGAGTGAGGAGGCAAGCAGCGGTAACGATTGATAACATGTGAATATCAGTAAATAGGATGGTTGAGACACTTTAAACGTGGCATCCTGATTACTTGCTTTTAGGTGAGAAACTTTGCCTCAGGTATTTGCCAGCCAAACTGCTGCCTGTCTTAGGAAAGGAAATAATTACAGCCATTGTCACATCAATAGCAGGTCTTGATAATCAAGTGACTTTTGAAATTTTAATTTTTTTTTTTTTTTTGCATTTACTTTTTAATTAGCTTATTTTGTATGCTGGTTGGTCTGAATCCTGGTGACTCCTTTAATGAGTTTTTGGGATTTATCATAGTAAATTGAACTGCATAACTGTTTTCTGTGAATTTTACTTTTTTGTTCTCTATCTGCAGCTTTCTGCGGTCATTGAATAACTCTGCTAAGTGTTACCAGGCTGAGGAAGGACCTAACCTGTTATTTATATCTAATATATTAATAATGTACCATGTGTTTTCTAGCTGAGAAATACTTAGGAGTGAGATGAGGGAGCTGTGTAATTTTTTTTATATTTAAATATAGCCAGCAAATACTGAAATATTTATGGTTTGGCTCTAGATGAGGAGAGAATAATTTTCATCACTCTCTTTCCTTTCCTTACAGGGTATAAAAATGGTAACCAGAAGTGGTTCAGAGACGAGAAATTTTCCCATCTAATTTGTCTTTATAGACCATTTTTGGATCCTGTAGCTTGGACCTTGTCCTGTGTGCAGTAGTTCATTGTATGCTTTTCCCTAGTTCAACTAATGGAGATGGAATTCTCATCTGAAGAATACAGAGCTCGTGACTTAAATTTCTTCTCAATTCTGGAATTTTCCTATTTAAAAAAAATAGTGAGGAGATCAAACCGGTTATTTTTGTAATCATTGTGTTGTTTTCATGTATCTTGGGATTTCAGAGGGATTTTATTCTTCACTCTGTTCTAACCACAACTCTTTGTGTTCACTGTTTTTTAACCCCAAGTCTTTGTGTAACCATGAAGTCTAAAACATTTTCTTTAAGAGAGAGACCCACGAGATTGTCATGAAGTTGCTGGTAAAGGTGAGGTAAGGCAGGGGAGGAGGGAAGTATCATAGGAATTGTACTGACACGTAGGAACTAGCAACACTTCAGAGTCCCTCTTCTGTTTTCAATTGTGATTCTTCCTGACGCAAACTAAACCCGTCAGATCTTTTCTAGTCTAATACAATTCATGGGGAAAAAAGAGGATATAACCTCTTTTGCTCCTTATAAGGGAGTTTTTTCAGAGGTTGCTTTTTGTTGTGCAGCAAGGATTCAATCGCTTTTTTTTTTCCTTGGGAATTCTGGCTTTTGAAATGGAAAGTGTTGCTTGGGACAGGTTCCATTAACATCAGAGGCTTCCTGCTATCAGAACTGGCCTCTATTTTATAGCTAATACCACCTTTAAAATGGGCAAAATAGAAAGCCCTTATAGCAAAGTCTTTAGGGGCTAACCTGATTTTGTGCAGGAAGGAGAGTGAAATTTCTCTTTGTACCACCTAGAAAGGACATCTTTTCTTATACTGTAGCTAATTTCAGTGGAATGTATCAACAGCAATGGTTTACCTGAGAAGCAGCTTTAACAGATCCCAGATGACAAGGAGCAATTATCTTTCTCCTTTCCTGACTCTTTCCTGTGGGTGATACATCTGGTCTTAAGACAAAAACTGCCATTGGTGTATGTTTTTTGTTTTAAGATGAAAGGGAGAAAGGAAAAGGTGGGGGAGGGTTGGAGTAAAAGAAAGGAAGAAAAAAAATTGATTGAAGTCATGCATCTTGGCAAACAGCTCTTAATTTCTCAGGAAGGCCAAAGAAGTTGCATTGTATGCCTTCACCACCTTGGTCTTGGTTGTTAAGGAAGATGGAAGTGCTGAAAAATGCTACTTTATTTTTTTTCCTTTTTTCCTTTTTTGGTAATTATTTTATTCCTGCTGAAGGTGTAAAACACTGATTAAAGAGAAATCTTTTTGAGTTTATGGCAAACATTGACATATGTAATTCCTCTGGAAAGAAGAAAAGCACTTTTTCATACTACTTGCTAAAACTGTGTCAGTTTCTGGAATGATAGTTTAAGTGCAACTGCTATGGTTGCAATAGGACTGTAGTTCATTATATACTCCATAGTTGCAAACCGGTGTAAAGACTGGTGGAAAAGATTTCAACAGTGAATAGATTTTAATATTTTTCTTCCAAAGACTATGGCAAATCACTAGCTGTTATTTGCTTCTACGTGTGTGTAAATGTTATGCGCACATATTAACTTCAATGTACCAAACATTAATTTTATGTTTTTCCAGAAAGAATAAATTCTGTTTCCAGATGGATTATTATTAGCTCCTAGCTATCCTGGTCAGACAGTGGTTTCCTAGTTAGTCACTGACTAACAGAGTATTCTAATAAACCACAGTTTTAAATAAGTTTAAATAATAAAACCTGCTTATTTTATGGACATAAGCAACAGCATGTAAGCAAAAACTTGCCTTTAAGTAAGTATGTGTCATAAAGCACTTCTGAAATAATTTCTGAGCAGAAAAAGTCTGTCAGTGATAAATTTACTGTAGGGATTCTGTTTTGTCTAATGTTGCAAATGTGATTTTCACCCCTATGCTAGTAATTTGGTAATGACTGTAGGATTCTTATCTTTTGAGAAATCTACAAGTGCCTGTTTAGTCTTAACAAAGCATTTAGCCAGTTGCATATATTCCATGAGGGCCATAGAAAGGACACAATTTCCTGAAGATAGCCACAGAGTGTAAATATTGTGCCCTAAATAACACACCAGTTACTGTAAATGTTAATAGAGGGAAATTTTCTGACTTTGATTTAGTGAGATATTATAGTCAAAACCAGCTGTTAAGTCTTAACTGCTTGGCATTGCGGGGGGAGAGCATCATTCTTGCACGCTTTTGTCTTTTGACTGAAAGAGAGGAACAGTTTGTCAAGAACTTTCAAGATGCAGAACCAGAACATGAGCTGTATTAGATCCGTTGCTGCTTTTTTTGTGTTTGTACTGAATTTGGTAATTCTTCTTGGTAAATTATAGGAAAAATCCGATGCCCATCCTGTAAGCATGTCCTCAAAGACTTAGGGAATTTATTTTAAATTAGTTGAGGAGCCCTTCAGGTATGAACTTAGC
Source organism: Acanthiza pusilla (assembly GCA_036630365.1). NCBI lineage: Eukaryota > Metazoa > Chordata > Aves > Passeriformes > Acanthizidae > Acanthiza > Acanthiza pusilla. The sequence goes on along the minus strand of JAXCHO010000152.1, from coordinate 1,331,174 downwards.
ATGAAGACAAAGTGTGCATTCGCAAGTCTACGTATGAATCATTTTAGTTATTTGTCACACACAGGGACAGAATCTATAAAAATGGATGAAACAAGGGTACACAGAGGAAACTAGCATCTTGTCAGCCCAAGCATCTTTTCCAGTAGTGGCCATTTAATGCAAAATGCTACTCTTTCTGCCCTAATACACAGATTTTGAATGCAATGAAACAAAAGTTACTCTGCAGTGCTTCAGGTAACACTTCTTAGCAATAGCTTTTGAGGGGTTTGTGAAAGAAAAAGACGTGAATGGTCCTTCACAAGTAAAAATCTTCATGCCCAAGTCATGTTGCTTGGTTGTGCATGTTGAATTGTGGGCCAATGCACAATTTCAAAATTGCAGATATTGAGGAAATTTACCGGCTTGTAAAGATTGGCAGACAGTGCTCGAGTGAGTCCAATCTGTGGTGGCAGGCAGGCATATTCCCCTATTATTCTGTATTTTGGGGCAAGAACAGTTCTAGAAAGAAAGTTTTCACAACAGCATTTTTTTCCTGGGAAATAAGTAGGTGCTGCCACTGGACCTTTGTGGGTGATGTTTTGCATTAGGCCTAGACATGCTTCCACTTACTCTTTTTCTCCTACTAAGTATTCCTAAATAGTAAGTATTCTTAAATACTTTGAATGGGAATGAGGGAGGGCAGAAAGGAGGAGTAAACTGATTTTGGTTTGTTAGTTGTATAACATGGGGAGTCATGTTTTGACTGAAGCAAGATAAATATTTTCTCAACAAAGACAGATGCATGTGGAGACTGGATTTGCTGTAAAATTTAATGGTGTGTATTTCTACTTTTCTGGAACTATATGCATAGTTCTATTTTTACCATCATTCTTCTTTTGGTGTAATTTTGTTTACACATTCCTTTTTGGGTTTTTGAAGCTGATGGCCTAGTGTTTCAAGGCTAGCTTTTCTCTGAGTATTTTATATTCTGAAGTGTTATTTTATCAGTGTGGACACATGCATTACAGCAAAAACCATATTAAACAAGCTTTCAAGAAAAAGGTGTGGAAAGGTGAAAGGAGATAATGAAACACTGAAAACAGTGTGTACTTTGCTTTTTCCATGTAAAATAATAAAGAAATTAATTTGAAAAAAATCTGAAGTTATTACATGCTTTTGGATGATCAAGCCTCTTTGTGCACTTGAAGTCCTTACACTCAGGGTCTGAACTGTGTCCAGCCCTTCAGATGAAGGGAAGATAAAGAATATTTTATTTAAGCACAAAAGATACTCTGGATTTTCACTTTCTTACTCTTCTGCTTGTTCTTCTTTTTCTTCATTTTACAGCTTCTGCGATCCCGGATAACGGAAGGAGATCCTGCCTAAAGCTTAAGGTCTTTGTGCGACCAGCAAGTAAGTTTTTCAGATTCAGCTTTTGAGGGTGGCTTTCTAGCGCATGCTTTACTGTGTGGTCTAGTAAACAGCAGTAAATCTATTTTCTTTTTTTTTTTTACTGTTAAATCTTGTATCTGTTCTGTACATACAACAATGTTTGTGTTACGATTTTCATCGTATTTTCTTACCATTTTTCATAAAGCATTGTTTTAATTACTTGGCAGTTGCTAACTTGTTGTTTCTTGGACTGTGTACAAATGGAAGACTTATACTGGCATTTGGACAAATGCCACAGACTTTAAAATATGAATATGCTTAATTATATGTAGTAAATAGAGAGAAAAAAAGAGAGGAAAAAAGGAAAGTGGGGAGTGTAAGGGTGTTTCACTAACATATTTGGCTGTTATCTCTATTTTCGTTATAGACAGCTGTATGAAAACTATAGGTGTTCATGATCGTGTTTTCGATGTTAACGACAAAGTAGAAAATTCATTAGAACCAGCAGGTTAGTATGCTTAGAGAATCTCTTTTAACAAATGCGTGTATCCCTCTGGTGCTTCAGTACTTTTTTTCCTCTTCTCTCTGCATGCTTTGCATGGTACAACTTCTCTGCTTTTGCACATTTCTAGCAGTGCTAATAAAGCTTATGGTATATTTCCTGTATCCTTGTTTAATGCAGGGGAGGAAAAATGTTGCTTTATTTGTTCTTTTGGGGTGACATGGTTTAGTGAAATATGGTGTGTGCCAGTGTGAAATTTCCACCAGTATCATGAATCCACTGGTCCATCCAAGCCAAACACTCATGTTGGCAACACACTCTATTTATTAACTGGGCCCAAAGTTTTAGAAATAAAGTCAATGGGCACACTTCATTTATTATGTGGTTTCAAAAGACTTTCAGAAAAACAGAACCACTTCTTGTTTAATGCCGGTGTGTGACACAGGCATGCAAATAACTGAGTTAGTGTTTAAAAAGAAACTAGTCCTTTAAAATTATATATAGTTGTGTGTATGCTTCTTTAGGAAAAGTATCATTTCACATATGTGCATGTACACACACTCACACACACTGATACACAGATAAATATATAAATACGAATTTCTCTCCTACTTTTATTGAAGCAAACTGAAGTTTTAGGGGGCTTTTCTTGCCAAACACTGCCTTAGAAATAAGAATACCCCTCATCTTCCCAGGACAAAGTTACATTAACCTCCACCATCAATCAAGCTGATGTGTCTCAGTGTGGAAAGTGCATGCAAATTGTTTTTGTGGTTCAAGTTTGTGATAGAGAAGTATATTTAATTCTAGGGGTATGAGTAATCTGAACAGCTTAAATGATGTTAAAAGTAGGTAGATATGTAGGAAAAGTATTTGCAGTCATGGTATACCTGTTTGTTTTATATGTACCCACACACTACTCACAAATTTTTGTATTAAAGGCTCAATCATTAAAATAAATAGTTAAATAAACAAATTATGTCAAAGTTTTATACACATATCATTTAGTACATACCCTAAAGAACATATTACCAAGACTTTTTTTCTCTTAAGCTATTTGAATATGAAGCAACATATTAATTTTTTTCTCTTTGTTATTTTCAGATACTTTAATTAAAATGCATTAGTTATTCATAAGTATAATAAGACTTCTAAAATTTAGCTGATTTGAATGATTTACCTATGGATAAACAAGAGAATTTATTATTTTTCTTCAAAATAATTTTCAGTTCTTTTCTAAAAATTTAGGGATTGTGAATCAAAGATTTTCTCTAAGTAAATTTAAATGCAAGGGTAGTGCACTTACGTTGGCTATATTTATACATTCATTATCAGTACCCTTCTACAGAAGGCACTACGATGTTCTCTCACTGTCTATTTTACCTATGAATCTTGAAACCCAGTGCACTTTTTTACATTTTGTGATTTGATGAACATGGTCTAATTAGTAGGTCTGATACTGCTTGCAGAAGAGATCATCTGAGTAATACATGCCTGATTTTAGTAAACTTGCTGAATTTTTGTTTCAGCAGTGCTGCTCACATTCCACTGAAAGGCTATAACTAGCTAGCATCATCACAAAATCACATCATTAGAAAGCAGCAGGCAAACCAGGGAACCAAAATCAAACAAAGAGCATCCTGCAGTTTGAGATGAAATACTGTTTGTGTTACCAGGAGGAAATAATAGCTTTAATGAGAAGGTTTGGTACCAAAAAATTCCCACTCCTGACATCAGTGTCAATTTGTATTATTAATTGGGCCAGTCACCATTAGATAATCAGTCACTCCAAGATGTGCCAACTGCTGTCACACTTCTCTGTTGTTGGCCTGTTAGGGTTGCCGCTGCCTTGGTGGATCTCGTTGCATGGGTTCTGTGTCGTGTACTAATTCACATGTCTCTGATGAGCATCTTCTGTTTCTGTGCTCTCCCCTAGCCTGCCACTGTCTTCTTCCACAGTAGACAGAAGAATTGGGAGGCAGGAGGGTCATGTTCAGCAGATTACTCATGGTCACCTTTCTTGTAAAAATCACCATTTGTGTGATTTTTGGACCCTTGTAATTTCACTGGTTTTGTTCAGAAATTTGTAGGAAGCTAGGGTACCGTGATGGCACTTCTTTCAGAAATGGCAGAAGTAATTGACTCTATTCCTATTCCTCCCCCTGTCTTCCTCCTTAATAATAAAAAAAACAAAAAGTCCCTAAACAAAAATTGCAGCTGTGCATATCTGAAAGTTATACCTGAAGCCATATGATGTAAGTCTGTGTGATCTGAAAAATTCATAGCTGTCAAAATAATTTTTTCTATATTGTTGGTATTCCCAGTGTTTAGCAGTGACCTTCTGGATTTTACTCAGGAATCTTTTCCTCTTCATCACTTGCCTTCAATGTTTCAAATGAAGCAGACCCTTTCCCCCAAGCCTTAAAAATTGTGCAGTTATGACTCTGCACCTCCAAGGAAAATCATGTTTGTAAAGTGATTTTCATAACTGCAGATGAGTCATGTGTTCTAATATATGAGTACAGAAACCTTGCGACAGCATTGAGAGAAAACCCAGATGATTCTCAAAAGCAATCCCTTAAAGTCACATGGAAATTAATTCTTCTGTGAAGAATGGCTTTATAAAAATGGCATCATAGAATATCTCCATACTTTTCATTTAAGAGAAGTAATCTTTTATCTTAGTGCTTTTTCATTGAGCTTTTTAGCAGTAGCCACTGTTCCAGTTGTGGCAGTATCTGATAGTCAAAGAGAATGAGGATTTATTACTGCTATACGCTAGTTCTGCCCTATTGTGTTTTAGTGCTGACTCACTGATGTAATTAGGCCAAAATTGTTGACATTCAGTGTTGCAAATTCAGACTTAATTGCAATTCTAGAAGTAGAAGGTAATAGACATCATTCTCCTCTGTAGTTTTAGTTCATCAGCAGTGTGTAAATGTTTCTAAATTGGGAAGAGCTAACTCTAAATATATGAAAAGAGGTAGAACTGAGAGTTAAAACAGGGGTATTTTTTCCCTGTAATTTCTTAGAATTTTAGTTTTGATTGAGAAGCCAGCTTTTTTAAAGTATTCTCATTGCAGTGTCACCAAAGTACAAGATTGCAACTCAGAAGTGAAATGTGAAACAGCTTTTGGTATCGACAACCACTGAAGCTAGCACTTTTCAGAAGCCATTCACTGATATTTTTAGATTCCTTTGGAATAATTCTGGAGGAAAAATACCAGGGCCTCCTTCAGGCCCGGTGTGCCTGGGAGGGTCTCCTTGCCATACATAGTGCAGAGCTGCAACTTAATTCATTCCAGCCAGTCTTTCCCACTGATACCACAGAGCCACAGAATGGGTAAGGTTGGAAGGGACCACTGGAGGTCATCTAATCCAACCTCCATGCCCATGTGGTTTCCCTAGAGCACGCTACTAAGGATTATGTCCAGATATTTTTTGACTGTCCCCAATGGGGGAGACTTCGCACCCTCTCTGGACAATCTGTTCCAGTGCATGGTCACCCACGCTGTAAAGTTCCTTCTCTTCAGGTGAAACTCTTTGTACATCTGTTTCCGCCCTTTGCCTCTTACTCCATTGCTTGGCACCACCAAGAAGAGTTGTCCCTTTCTTACAAACATGAATGTACTTACAGCTAATCAGTGCTTGCTTTTCATACTTTCGCCTTGAGCAGCACTGAAACCTGTTGATAAGCCATATGTGATTATAGCATCAATTAGTGCTGGAGAAAGTACATGTGATAAGTTGCTAATTCAGTTTACTGTGCATCTTGCTGTGTAACTGAGCTGGGGCTGAAGAGCCTATTAACCCAAATTATGCTAAGTGCTCTACCTGATTTTGTGCTAGGTGTCAAGGGTATGAAAGGGAGGGAGCTTGCCTGTAGCTAGAGCCAAAAAACATGAAAGGCTCCATGGCAAAGCAGCATGGTGATCCCAGTGTCCTGATTCCTGCTTCCCTCAATGCCTCCAGCTGGAACTGCGCAGCTCTCACCCAGTGTAATGCTGGCAGTGCAGTTTTTTGAGACGAGAACGGTGAGACAGAAACATCATAGGAACATTGACTTCTCTTATAAAATGGGGGAGCTCATTTCAGTGAGTAGGTGAGATACTATTGATTTTGCTGGAAACTTAGGTAAAACTCTAAAATAAACCTATACATTTTGAGGCCACTTCACACTTCCTAAAAAGGCTTGGCTTTTTTCTTTCATTTAGCAATGAAAAACAAGAGCTGACTTTTTATGGCAATCCTCAGACTGATTGCTTTTTGACTAGCTAAATTAGATAGCTTTGGATATAGAGGGCTTTGCAGAGAAAAATACCACTGCTATAACAAGACTGAAGTTGATTTTGATTCTGACTTTGCCTACCTTTTCTGTTGTACAAGCTGTGGCTTTTAGGCTGATCTTTGGTTTATGAAAACTAAATGGAGCTTTATTATATATCATATATTTAATATTTGCTACTGTGTTTTCTTCTGCCGCTAATGCATAAGCATGTTTTCCTAACTCAGCTGGTTCTTTTTTCATTAGTTTTAGCAGCATATGTGTAAATCTCTATTTTGTGCATTATAAAAGGTAGTGAGATTTTCCAGATTGAATATGTAGTCTATAAAATTGGTGATTGTCATGTGTAAGCCTTTGAAATTTTGTTTCAAAAAAGAGGAAATGATCTTACATCTCCTGCTCATCCCCAGATGTGGTATACATCAGTGGAAATTTTGTGCATGGAAGCGGGGTATATGCTTGGGCTTACGGGCTGTCATTTCAAATTCAGGAGCCAAAATCTGTAACCGAGTAAGGGGATTAACTGCAAAATTAATTCTGAGTGTGTGCAACACTTTTGAAAATCAGGTGTTTTTATTTAGCTGCCTCCCAACTGATGTTGCTGTCTAATGAGACATCCAAAACCAGAGCCACACTGTTTTACTGGAAGAGGAATCTTTCATTTCTCAATCTGCTGAAATCAGACTTACTTTCTGCTCCTCTGGTCTTCAGTGGGAGTTTTGCCAGTAAGAAATGCAGGACTTGGCCCCAAGTTGGTTACATAATGAGGTATTACACGCTTGTGAAAGTCAATGGCAGCGCAAGGTTCATTGCCCTATTTCATAAAGGCACTGAAATCTACTTACAGTTGTCGGCTCAGTGAGAGTTTATTAAGGATGCAAAATCTCACTGGAATGTATGCTTTCTGTTTGAACAGATGATACCGTACATGAGTCAGCCGAGCCATCCCGTGGCGAGAACGCGGCACAGACACCAAGGATACCCAGCCGGCTTTTGGCAACTCTGTTGTTCCTCCTGGCAATGCTTTTGATATTATAGCACAGTATGCTCCGGCAACCTGTTGCAGAAAATATCAGGGTCTTGGAACATCAAAGATCCACCTAACTGCTCATCCCAGGAAAGGGACTTTATTGTTTTTGCAGATGTCAAATTGTTATTTTTCCCTTTTCTTCTCCCTTTTAGCCTGAACTCAGCAAAAATTTGAAGGGGATAACTAGCTTCAGCACCCACCCCTACCTACCCTGTGACTTTCTTAACCCCTCCATATAAATAAAAGGACTCCAAATGAAAATGCCAAACTATGATAGTGACACTAGTGATTCTTATTTTCCTCTGCATTCTCCTTTAAGAAGTCACCTCTGTTAGCTCACTGTGTCATCCGTATGTGGACAAGAAAGTGTAGTGGCAGATGCAGTCAGTGAGGGATTAGGAAAGTGAGTGAAAACCTGGGAGAGTCTTTCTCTGTGATACGATATTTATGCCTTCTCGTTCAGCACTGTAAGATGGTCATGCAAGGCATTGTGTCACCATGTCAGGACTGGAGGGGAGTTATTAAGAATAGACATAATATAACACCATTTCCTCCAGGAGTTTCTAAGTGAATAGGCTTCTGAAAGGGGAGGATGATGTTTCTTATGGGACTGTCTTGAAACATCTTTGACAGTGAAATTTGGGTTCACAAGTAGAAATGCTGTCTTTGGTGAGAGGAAAAAGTTAGTATTTAGGAATGTTAGCACACAGCAGGCAAGGTCAGATTTAGGAAACTTCACTGGGGGTGTGAGTGCCTCTGTTATTTCGTTTTAAGGGGATAATGCACACCGGATTATTTTATTTTAAAACAAATCACCGTGGTGCTAAAATTTTTTTCTTGAAATGCAGAGGCACTTTTGAGAATAAAGTGACCTTCCCCAGCGCTGACTTAGTAGCTGATAGCCTTGGATGCTGCTCCGGGTGTTAATTCATGCTAAAAGAGGACATCAGTGGCCAGAGGAAACAAGTTTGGTACACAGGATTTCCAGTGTGCTCTCGATTTGTCTCTCCTGCAAGTTCCTCAGTCATGGGAATAAATCACATGTAGAAGAAGCCAGGGCAGTCTAATAGCATTGTTTGGTGGGGGGAAAGAAAAGAAGTGTGGAATATGAATTCAATGTTGATTTTTTATCTTTTCCCCTTCCAGCACAGTTTGAAGAGTAGAGGAAACGTGTTTATCAGCCGGAGATAAACTAGATGGGCTCCCAAAGACTTAACAAAATATTTTTTTAAAAATCCGCTAGATTAGAAAATACATTATTTAGATATACTTTATGCTGAGAGTGAGTATATATGCTTGTCCTATTTAAACATACGAGAGAAGTGGTAACCCTTGATGCAATTAGGAAATGGGACTGTCTTGTTTTATGGAATTAGGAGTGACCCTGTTTAAGGAATCTGAGCCTTGGCTAACAAAACTTTAAAAAGTAATTTGCCAGGAAGTGCAAGCCTTGGGGTATTTTTTGACTAGGCTGCCATGAAATTTGGACTGCTGAGCATAATCAGTGAAATTTCAGACCCAGACTGAAACAGAGCTTTTTTGACAAAAAGTGGTAATTACGTTAAATGTGAAACAAAACATGGAGCATATTCAGCAAAACAAGATTTTTCTGTATTAATTATGAAGAAAAAGTCTGCCATAACAAAATGGAGTGATGCCATTAGTGGATAGCACTTCACAGGCTTTTTATTTTTAAATGAAGAAAAGCCTTCCAGAAGTTGAGGCAGGAGAGGGGAAAATAAATTTGAGATGTAAAGGGAGGTTTTATGCATGCTGAGCTATGACCTGGGCTTGCCTGATACCATGCATTTCCATGAATGCAGGACCAGTACTTACAGGAGGAATAGAGGAAATTTGCTCTAGTGTGAAGTGCACAGAATAAAGATAGTCCAAACAGTGAGGGGAGTCATCATCTCATTACAGGCTGTCTGGTACTTTGCTCTCTTTAATGTGTATATACTTGATACACACACTAATACTTCCTGTATGTAGGAATTAAAAAGCTTTGGATGAGGTGAGCTTAATCAGAATGCACCTTATCAAATGGATTATTAGCCAGAGTACAGATAATATTGCATGATGTGTAACCGTATTAAAATGATTTATAGCAATTGCAGGCAGTCACACCAGTAGTGCAAATTCGACGTAGAATTGGTGACTTCATTTGTCATCCTTTTGTCTCTGAATGATGTTGGAGTTGAAGACGTACATTTACCCACAGCAAAGATTGTCACTAGTGTTACTCCTGGTGAAACTCACCCCTTCATGTTGTCCCCGAGCCTTGCTGGGTAGGTGAGGGACAACGCAAGCGATGATCCCTGGGCTGCCCCGCGTGGCTGGAGCAGCGTTCTAGGCACTGCCAGTTCGATACTTGATGGCATTAGGCAATCCCAGTCATACCAAGTACATAAATGTTGGTGGGCTTCGTGTTGCCTTGCGAATCTATGGATGCTTTAAATGCAGATGTTGCTGCAAATTAAGGAGTTTTTTGCTCTCTCACCCTTCATCTACCCTGGCTCAAGTCTGAGGTACTGATTCTCCCCAGCCTAGGTGAGTTACTTACACCCATGACCTGCACTCCTGGCTGCCAAGGGCATTGCAATGTGAAGCAGGCAAAATAGGGATCAGTCAGTTTAGTGGATACTGTGTATCCTTCAATAGACAAGGTAACATTTCGTGTTAGTTTAGAATATTGTTTTGTACTGTACTTACCTGGATGGCGAAGGAAAGACAAGTAAAACTTAAAGCTATGTTCTTTAAATTCTGTATTATTAGCAACCTCTGTTGTATATAGTGTTTGATAATAAAGTATTAATTTGATTCTTATGTCTTTTGTAAGTGAGAACAATAGACTTTCAGGATATTAAAATCACATGTTGATTACAAGACAGAGCTTTGAAGCATCAAGTGTGATCATGGCTGAGAACTGAGAGACAAGTGGCCATGACACTGCAGCATACAGGACTCATCTTTGAAAATCGTTCATCTGTTGCAAGACTTCACAATGTCAAGACCTGGAACAACATGACTTTTGATGATCAATGTTTTGTCCTCAGTGTTTAAAGGTCTTATGTTGGAGCCCTGTGGTTTCTGTGTTAGTTTTTCGTTCTTTTGTATCATGTTTGTTTCTAAAAAGGCTTTGGGGATATAACAACTTTTCTGTTATTTTGTTTGTTTCTTTATTTTTTCTTTGTATTTTTTTTCCTCCTGTTTTCCTTCTGGATTTGTTCCCATGAATAGTTTTTTTCCAGAAAGGATCTTGCCAGTGTCATGTGTGATATATGTATGTACTTGGTTCCAAAAGAACTAGAAACAAATTTGGGAAGTACTGAGAGTAGTTGAGTAGATTGTTTCCTTTCCTCTATAATTGTGGAAGGAAACTGGTTGTATTTGTACCTGTTGATTCCCACCCCTAGCCCTCAAAACTGAGTTTAATCCATTGCCTTATGAGTGCAGTGGTTCAGTCACTTTCAGAGGTTTAGAGTGTTAACTCTTCCCCTCTTTTCATTACACTCAGATTTTGCAATCACCAGTTTTAATGTACAACCCTCCACACTTCTCTTCCCTCTTCCTGCCCTGCCTCCTCTCCCAGCCTCCTCCTTTTTTAATTTGGAGCTGTGAATGGGCAGATCTGTTTCTGGTCTGGCATCACTGAGTTTTTCCCATGCATTTGCCCTCGAGCTTCTCTGATGTGAGACAAATCTCCCTACAATAGGCTTGCTGCCATTGTCTGTACAGTTTAATAGATGCTGGCATGTTGGAGGTTACCCATGAGTCTGCGAAATCCGCTTACCATGCTTACTCTTGACACCCCATTGAAGACACTCATTGTGTATGCATCTGGGTATGAAAGTCCAGCTCAGTGTGGTCCTGTGCTTGTACTGCCCTGCTTTGCAGTTTCTTTGCACTTATTCATTGAGTGCTGGTTTTGAAATGCTTACATTATATAAACTTAAAAGAAAATGTTAAAAAAAAAACCACCCAAACCCCCTGCCCCATAAGATCTGTATTTGTATATACACGTGTCCGTACAATTATACTTAAATAAAATTAAAGATTTTCATCATTTTAATTTGTTCTTTTAGACTACATTTTTGTTTAAATTACTGCATTTTCATTTTGTGGGCTATTTGTACCTATCTTACCCAGAATCATAGAGTGGTTGGGGTTGGAAGGGACCTTTAAATGTCATCTAGTCCAATGTCCCTGCAATGAGCAGGTACATCTTTCACTAGACCAGGTTCTTCAGAGCCCTATCCAACCTGACCTTGAAGGTTTCCAGGGACAGGACACGCAATGAGATGAGTATGAGTGGCAAAGAGTGAAAAATGTGCACCATGGGCACAATGACTGAGTATCTAGAGCTGTAACTACCCCTGTCCTGGCAGATCTCTGCTCTTCACCCTTTCTAATGTGTTCAAAGCTCTTCCAAATACTTAGGAGAGTAAGGAGCTCTGTTAGCCAAGTGCTGGAGCATAGCATGGTTTCCATCATCACTTTGCCCTGCTCTTGGTCTCTGAAGCAGTCTTCCTCCCCTGAGTGGTGATAAGGAAGAGCAGAGTCATCCCCAGAGCTGTGCCAGCAGGGCAGCTGCAGTCCATGTCCCTCTCCCCAGGATGTCTCTCAGACCAACAAAGAGATGAGGTTGGAAGTGGCTTTGCAATATCAGCCATATCTTTCCTTAAAAAAAGGCTCAGAAGAGCTGAGCTTAATGAATGGGAGAATTTGGCCAAGGGTGCCTCCTGAAGGGAAAGGGAAGAAAAGTGGACACAAGGAACAGGCTGGCATTCTCCTCCTCCCTGCCACCACAGGCTGATGTAGTAGTGCCTCTAAAAAAAGTGCAGGTCTGCAGTGGTGTTGACTTGTGTTTAGGTCTGAAATTGTTGTCTTTGGCAGTCCCTGCTCGTATGATAGGTTGAACCTGAGAATTTAGGTCATAAAAGGTGGGGAGCACATACCAAAACCTGTAGTACATGCACTGTGCATTCAAAACTGCTGTAATTACACTGTGTTCGCATTAAACTCACAGAAAGCTTTTTATTATATTTAATTAGTTGACAGGGCAGCAAGTACTAATTATAACTTACTCTAACCTTCTTTGAAAATGAGAAGTGACAGCTTGGTGAGAAGAAAAGTGTATGTGAGTATTTGATACAAAGAATTGATGCACCCGATTTTTTTTCCTCTGGAGCTGTGATGTTACGACCAGGGCAGGGTTATAAGTGACACATGTTCAGTATGTTTTAACATAATAGCCGTGTCCAGAAAATATCCTGCAGTCTGACACACTTAATAGCCTTTGCTCAGAAGACACTCTGCTTTAGCTGAGAATGGTATTTGATTTCATTTTTCTGCATTAGTGTGCACAATGGGCCTTTGTACTCCCTCATCTTCCCTTCTGCAGAATATTTCTGCTCACAGAGTACCTCTGAGGGCATTCTTAGGAATATTCAGGCATGCATCATACTGCTATAATATGGTTGTGTGCCAAAGTGGTTTTATTCATTTAAAACAAAGCTTTGATTTATACAGGTTAGAGATGTGGTAACCAACTGGGATGGTTAAATTTTTTACAGGCTTTAACAGCACAGGAATGAAAATTGCCTCCTTCTTTATAACTCTTATTTTTGTTAGCATTTGCCCTTACTTAAAACATGATTCAACTTTATATATTACACATATATGCATAAGAGCCCAAACCAAGACTCAGTCTTCACTGTAAAGGCTGCAGTGCAGACAGCTCTTATACATAGATATATGTGTTTGCTTTCAGCACATTTGAAAGCTGAAATATCACCAATTTGAATTTTTGTTAAAATTTTCACTTGGACCACAGAGAAGCTTTTAAAGAAAAATCTTTGCAAAATGAAAAAGTAAGCTCTACGGAAAATTCGAAAGAGAGAGATATTGAAAAAAATGTTGTGGTAAGATTTTCTGTTGGTTCCCTCCCCCCAGATAAATCTGTTAGCTGATTAATACTGCCAGTCATATTTCATTTGGAAGAATTCAAACCACAAGATAACTCTTGCAGCCACCAGCACATCTTGAAACACTCATTTTCCCTATGATAGTTCTTCAAGCAAGTTTTCATGTCATTTGATTACACAAGGAGGAGTATAAATATGAGAAATTGCAGGGTGGCAAGCTAGATGTGTGCTTGGAGGGAAGGAAGAAGAATTTTCTGTTTTGCCTAGCACTTTATGAAAGCATAAAGTGCATTCAAGATCAAGAGTGTAGTGATTTCTAGATGCCTCTCCACCTTCTAATGTATCCATGAAGTCAAGGAAGGATGGACGGTACCTCCTGCTGTATCTACAATCTCAAATGTCGCATTTCTTGGACACAGCCAATTTCTCAGTTCTTATGTTCAAAGCATGCTCTGCCTAAGTGCTATTTTGTGGGACTTGCCCGCTTAGCAATATATACTTTCCAGTACTAATTTTAACATTTAAACACATTTATCTGTCCACAGTCAAGGCACTGTTGGCAATACTGAAGTTTTTGTCTGGATGGTATTTGTAAAAGGAAAGGTCAAGTAAATCGATAGGGTACAGAAGGTGAAAGTATCCCCCTGATCCTTGTTGCTTCGAGAACAGATTGTGCCTTTTGTTCTCATGTACTGTAAGTTAGGCTGTCTCAACTAATTGCTTGACTAATCACTGAACACTTGTCCAAGAAGTTCATGAGGCTTTGTTCTTTTCTTTCCTCACTGCTGCTTTACCTATACCTGAACAAAGGAATAAGTCTAGAAACTGAACACAGCAGAAGCAAAGCATCTTCAGGCCTAATGTGGCAATCCTGATGTGATCCCAAAGTCCCAATCCATTTATACTTCGGTATTGGGAATAAATGGAGTGTTACATATTGCAAATGACAAGCTGAGGTCCTGCAGCAACTATCCTTGCCTGAGGAGGGTCAGAGGAATCAAGCCCTTGGCTGGGTGTGAATGCTTCAGTGGAAACTTGGCGTGCTGTGCGTTACACAGCCCTGCGTGTATCCCTGTGCTCCTGTTCCCTACAAGGAGGGTGGGGAAGGGGTGGGGAAGAAAGAGCTCGCTCAGTCACAGATGGCTGAGCAGCAGTGGGAAGTGTACAGCAGACTTTAATCCCAGAAAGTGGTTACTGGTGTAAACTGCCTGGGAGTAGAAGACTTGCTTATTTGTAGACGTTCGTAAAAACATGAAATAGATAACAGGGAAAGTGCCTGATTATGTTCTCTAGAAGTAGTTCTCTGGTTTGTGCTTGCAGAAATCAAGGAAGGATTTACCACTGAATCAGTCCAACATTTCTCAGTTTTGAAAACTCACTAGCATTTAAAAATACACACCTCACCTTGCTATTCTAGAACAGGAATAACTTGGAAGTCTTCCACTCTGCAAGGCTTCTCCCAGAGCTGCTCCTTGTGGAGCTGGCAGCTCAGGATTTTGATGAACCAGGCCCTCATGAGAGGTCTCCCCCAGCTGCTGAGTACTCTGTGTAGCAAATGCTTTAATGGTAGTTTTTAAACTTTGTTTTGGGAGTAACTTCCGGTTTTATCTCTACCATCAGAAAGATCTTGAAGCCAGAGCAGGAGTGAAGAGTGTAGATGTAATGACTTTCACAGGGCAGGATGCAGCTACGTTTTGATTTAGCACAGCTGCAGAGAGAAGAAGGGCAGTTCTACCTTAAAAAAGAATTGAACAAGAGTGTGGACCATGCACAATGTTAATGGTTAGACATTAAACGTGAGACAAAGCTGGATAAACCCATGCAGTGATGCTTATCATGCTTTCTACTTTAGTTTTACAATATCCTGGTTCTTGCACATAATTGCATTACAAAAGGCCTTGCATTCCCCTTGACACAGAAGCCAAAGCAAGTGTGCATATCATCCTTCCTGGTGAATGCGTGCCCCTTTTGTGGTTGTTTATTTGATTAGTTATTCTGCATTTATTTGCAGGTAAAAAGAAAGGAAACCTCATGCATACTTCCTGTGCTCTGGTCTCATTAGCCAGATTTCCTCAAAACTCTTGTACTCCAGAGAAGTTTTGCCAAGCAGCTAAATGAAATGCACATGATATGAATATTTATGCTGCTTTAATGATTGGATTTTTGCATCCATGAATAATAGAGGTTTTAACAAGAACAGATAACAAGATTGGCACAAAATAGTGAAGTGGCTAATATAGCAACCTCTCTGTTGCAGGATTCCCCTGAGAGCAGCAGACTGTGCAATATGCTTCCCCTTCCTCTTCCTCTGGCACCAAAATTAGCCTGATGGGACATGCAGATCCTCTGGATAGCTTTACAGAGAGCAGGTGTTTTATCTACGACTGGTTCTATAGCCACCTCTTGCATGCTTGCTTTGAGGAAGTTCAAGGTTTTTGACTAAAAAAGGACCTTCAACTTTTGAATACGATTTTTATGTCAGATACTCTCCAGCAGCATTTGCATTTGAATCTGAAGCTGCCACTTTGCCTGGTCTTTTCAGTAGCAACTGGCTGACGAGTGTTTATGCAATTCACAATTTTGGGGGCTGCAAGTCAAAGCAGCACGGTTTTCATGAGCTGAGGTGGGGAAGGGTTATCCCCTCAGCTCCCTGTGCCAGCTGAAGGGCAATGCTTTAAGGTCTGTCTTTGGTGAGGAACAGGGAAGCTGCAAGGTCCTGAAGACCACAGCACTCATTTTACTCACCTGTATCCACAGATTGCCTGATCTCTTCGGTGTCGAAGTGAGATGCTTGAAATTCATGATAACGTCGTGCTTGGAGGAGACACTGAGCATTTTACCCTCCTCTGATGCTTTCTAGAGCAAGGGTTTATTGCCTGTTTACTACAGCCCGCTGTGCTGGACCTGTGGGAGCAGGTGTCAGGCAATGCATGTGCAGATAAGGAACGTCAAACCAGCAAACAAACACCCAGTCAGAGGCTTTGCTCACCCTTTCCCTCTCCTCAGCAGCTCCCTGTGCTGTCCTGTTGACAGTCTGCCCTGCTGCCACCCCAGCTCAGCGCAGGTGTTGGTTGGGATCCAGGGTAAATACTCTGCATTCCGTGTTTTTGCCACTGGAAGATACCTAAATCCATTTGCCTGAGCTTTGGCCGACTCTGTCCTTCAAGGCTGATATTGAGGGTTGGTAGTCAAGGTTCCGTGCCACATTTTACTACACATCTTGTGAAGGTCAGGCCTCCAAATGGGCCGCTGATGGCAGACTTTCTCTCAGAGCAGCAGCTAAAAGATGCTTCAGGTAAGAGCTGGCCTGGAAAAGTTGCCTAGGACTAGGTACTACAGCCTAGATGAGTCAGGGAGATGATACCACAGATATTTGAGGGAAAAGAAAGGAATTTATTACAATAAATAGCTTTTTTAAAAAGAAAAGGAAAGGGAATAAAATTTAAAGCAAAACAGTGACTTGAAAGAAGTCACAGATGAGTGCTTTCAAAAAGATTTATTTTATTTTATTTTTTTAATGGATGAAAAATCAGGGAAATAAAGGAAGATTTTAATCTTAAGTGCAGATTAAAATAAATAACCACAGACCTTGTCCTACTTTCTTGTCATCTTCTGCATATGCAGGTTTATTTGTTGTTGCATCCAGCACTGTTGAGAAGAAAAAAATCCTTCCGATTTTAAACAACTAAACAGTTTTTAAAGTATTTTTAAAACTTCCATCAAGGGGCAATAAGCTTGCTCTGAAACAAGCAAATCCTTTTTTCCTGTGTGTTTATACATAACACACAACCAGTATCATGGAGTAAATTATCCCTGACAGTATTATCTGGACGTTTTGTCACTGTTCTTGTCAACTGTTTGCTCTTTTTGCATCCTTTCAGTGAAAACTTGTCCCAGAAGCCACCATGAAAGCTATTTACTCTATTTCAAACATAATTAAAACAAGAAATTTGCAAAGGAGTAAATTAAAGATCTCAGGCGCTACCCTAGTTTCAGCTCTCTTAGACAACAGATAACTGTCTTAAATGTGCGGCTTAATACACTGAAGAATAATAAACCACTTCTATTTTGAAATGTAGTGCAGTTTGCTACCTGCCTCTGCTTCAGAAGGCTGAGTACTTTACCAGATCTCTGTGTTTGCCCTCTTCTCCTGAATCAAATGTGAAGTCTGAAGAAGTTGCTGTGGGCAAAATTAGAGTGAAAATACACATTTCTGCCATGTGAAGCACCTGTTGTATTTGCAGTTGCAGGGACATACATAACCCAGGACAAGTCCTCATAATATATACTCCAGCACTCCAACACAATTTGTGATTGAGGAATTGGAAAACAATGATTTTGGTAATGGAAAAAGAAAATACATGCAGACTGGCAGTGAAATTGGGAGGGGTAGGGGTGGAGGAGAGGGGAAGCAAAAGAATGTCCTAATTGGATGTCCTACAGAGAAATGAGAAAAGAAAACTCTTCTTGTGGTTGAGCGTCAGGGTGTGGAGGTTCCCAAGAAGAATCATCTGAAGGAGGAAGAAAACACGCAGTGACTCACTGGGCAAGTAGTTTCCATTTGGAAAAATTAGGCAAGAAACATTAGCACACTAGATTTGGGAGCTTGTTTACATCAACACAATCCACCGCTTATTGCATATACAGAGTGAGTGATACCAAGTCTGGAAACTATCAAGCCTCATCTAACCTCAGAGCATTCACTGTTAGACAAAAAGGGCTAGAGAAAAATAATGTAAGTATTTGAAATCTAGCAATAAACAGAGAGGAACTTTCTGAACAGGTCACCTGGTGCTGTGCTGTGGTCCCTGGCTTTTAACTTCTAATGTGTCTTCAGCTAAATTAGGAGAGAAGGTAGTGTATTCAGTAGCAATTCTGTCTGTAGGGCATGCTGGAAAGAATCAGATTTAAGCACTGTATCATCAAACAAAGTGTGTCTTGTAAACAGTCCTAGTCCAGCAACTAACAAATACACTCACACACCACCGTGCTCTGTGTACCCAGCTCTGTAATTTGCCTGCCTGTCTATTTTCAGGGAATTGCCAATTCTACCATAAGATGTAAAATGAAAATTTAAGGGCAGAATTTGAATATTTTGAAACATAGTTGTTGAATGGACTGGGAGCAAGCGTGGGTAGGAAACTGCAGCAGAATAAAGGAAATACATTTGTTATTCCTTGTGAGCCAGTGTAGTCTCTCCCTTTTGCCCAGCTCCAGGAACCAATCCCTTCTGGTAAACAAGCTCGAGAGAATTCCTGTCAGTAACAGGAATTATGCTCCAGGAGAGGTGGCCAGAAGAGATCCTGTGACAAACTTGTTTGGGCAGGGCATGAGGTGTGGATACAAACATGTGGCTGAAAAGCCTTTGCACAAGCAAGGCTCGCATGAGAGACTGTTTTTAACACAGGAAGGTGACCATGGTTGTGGCAAAGTACATATTTATCAGGAGCAGTGCTCCAGGCTCTAAGGAACACTGTAAACAGACAGTGCCAAGCCTGGCTATTGAACAGAGGAAAGAGAGCTCATTTTGCCCAGAAGAAGTTGACTGCAGCAGGATGTGGGTCCACTGGGGACGTGCAGGTGAAGACAGAGGCAATAGTCACTCCATGGACTGCCAAGTTTCCAGTTCATCCCAAACTGAGATTTTCCCATATGAATTCGGCCTGGCGCTCCACACAGAAACAGGGAGACAGGAAAACCCCCTGAGACAAACATATTTTAGCTTTGTGTTCAGAGGTTGGCATTGCTCCCTGGCTGGTTCCCAAAAAGTTTTTTAATACTGTATTTTCCTGCTCCTTCCCCTCTCCCCCTCTCCCCACCCAGCCCTGTTTCTTTGAAACTCTTGATAAATCATAGTTAACTTTGCCTTGGCCACACTTTTGTGGTGGTGAAGGGAAGGATGGAGCATTTTGTCTAACAGGTAGATATCCCCCAAATCAGAAAACTCTCCTTGTAAGATGTAAGATGTATGTGAGTAGAGGACAGTCACAGCCAGAAAAGGACAGTGACAAACAGTGTGGTCTCTTTAAAATGCTCCTAGGGATTGTCTATTGCCAGTCCAAAGATCTGCATTTTTTTCTTAACCAGAATTCATTGACCTCTCACTGAATGTGTTTGCTCAGTGTGATTTCCATCAGATGGACAGCGACCTTGTTTTCTTCTTCAAACCTTTTCTTTAAGTGTTGTTTCAAACTTAATTCTGTGCTGTCACATCCCATGCAGCTTTTGCCAGCCCCATATGCTGAGAAACACAGCTGGGAGGCTAAAACCACTTGTGATGCCTCGCACGCAAAAAACACTCCTAACAAACTTCTCTAAAATATCCTGCCAAATGGCATCTTCGTAAATCTCTCTGTCTAGCATCACAGAAGGGAGCAGACACCAGAAGCTCAGGGTGCAGAAGAAGGAGCAATCACTAGTTACCCACCTGAAGCAAACAAGAAAAATTCTGTAACTCAGAGTGCTTTGCAGATCTGCCCACTTCTTTTTTTACACAGCAATATAAATCCTTTTCGATGGCTGTTAGAACTTAGTACTTGGAGTAATAGGAATGGCTGGAAGGCGTAAAAAATTAACTAAGAGTTTCAACAACGCTATATAATTCTGCACTCTGTAGGCAGTCAGATTCAGCTATTTTAAAATTAGCTGCAATTTGCATAACATATTTTACTGTTATAATTCAATGTCTGTATTTATATCCATGTCATAACAATGTAAGGTTTTCTTTTTATTTTTCCCTTTGGCTGGAGTTTATGATGTGTATGAAAACTGAGTCTAAGTCATGCACTGTTTGTTCCAAAAGCATGAACCAGATGAAGAGATGTTGGGTTGTCCCAAGTTTAGAACACTGTTTGATATGATAATTCCAGCCTCCAAGAATTAGCCTCACCAGCTCTTTTTTGTTGGTGGTTTTTTTTTTTTTTTTTTTTTTTTTTTTTTTTGTTTTTTTTTTTTTTTTTTTTTGTTTTTTTTTTTTTTTTTGCCTCAACGAAACAAAGCAAACCTTTTGGAGTTGACTGATGGTTTGAAATAGCCAACTATGTGCACACACTCCAGTTCTAAATTAAGGCTGGCCAGAAATCTGTTCAAACAACATGACACTTTTGTTTTTACATATTCATGCAGAAACAAAGAAGGCAGTGAATGCCAATGTCCTGCAGAAATAGTCAGCTACAAGGCCTGAAAATCACTACATGAACACACTGCTGCAACAGAACAAACATGAAAAGGTCATTTCACTGCACTTTTATTTTGGGAGGATTTAAGCTCTCCCAGCACAGATACATCTTTCCTTTCTGGTAGAATTGTCGCTTTGCAACACTTCTGAACCTCACATCAGCAGAGATGGCTGGACAGGAGTTGCTGGAACAAAATTCTCAGAGGCCACATGTGTGACGGCTTTAAACTCCAAAAGCTGTGCTGGGGAGACATCTCAGTCTGCCAGGATGGGAAGCATAAGCATGTTGTGGTGTGACAGATGAAAATAATTTCTGATTAATTTGTGTGAAACGTCTTCTGTGTCCAGCATGATTCCAGCTATAAATATATTTCAAACAAATATATTTTTTAGCAACTTGATAGCTTGCTATTCTTCAGCACTCTTCTGTCTGCAAAAAACCCAAACCAACGAGGAAAAAACCAAAAAACAACCCCCAAAAAACCCAACCAACCAACCAAACAAGTTACTAAGATGTTTCTAACAAATATTTGGTGTGTGTCTTCTCCATTTTTCTGAGAAGTTGAGAAAATGTTAGTGACACAAGTGTGAATCTGGCAGGTTGATCTGCCCAATTGCAAGAGTGGGTGTCAAGGTTCCTTCCTATGAAATAAACATTTAAGAGCAGCAATTCTTTCAGATAAACACAGACCTTGGGTCTCTCATCCTTCTTTGTTCACTGTTTGAATTTCAGACCAATTAACATTGATTCCTTGGATATATTCATGTGGTAGGATCCTGGGCTCTGTGCCACCTGACTGACTGGGATAATGGCAGTGCTGCTGTCCTAGGACAGAAAAAATAACAACAAACCCAAGACCTGAGCAAACCTTCCCAGCGTCTTGGGAGCCAAGTGTGTCAGACATGCTGCTGTGTCCACACAGACACACCAGTGCCTGGAACTGTCCTTTTCACAGCTACACCCCTATGCTGTGTCCATACGAAGGCATGCTCTTTGCTTTCTGCAGTCTTCTGCAATTGGAATAAGCCAGTATTCTGTCCTGGCAGAAAAGGCTTTGGAGATGAGATGAATGAGGTTGGCTGCAGGTTGATGTTAGATGATCATTTACATGTACTAAGGTATGTACATTTTTGTGGAAATCATCAAGGAGAGGAGACAATAGCCACCTCTAATTCCTGTTTCAGTGCTATTTTCTTAGCTAATGAGGCATGTGGGGTGAGAAATTACGTAATTTCTAGTGTGCAATTCAGATATTGAGCCAAAGTCCTTCCTTCCTTCCTTCCTTCCTTCCTTCCTTCCTTCCTTCCTTCCTTCCTTCCTTCCTTCCTTCCTTCCTTCCTTCCGCACCATTCCTTCCTTCCTTCCGCACCATTCCTTCCTTCCTTCTGCACCATTCCGTCCTTCCTTCCTTCCTTCCTTCCTTCTTTCCGCACCAGTCCTTCCGCACCATTCCTTCCTTCCGCACCATTCCTTCCTTCCGCACCATTCCTTCCTTCCTTCCTTCTGCACCATTCCTTCCTTCCTTCCTTCCTTCCTTCCTTCCTTCCTTCCTTCCTTCCTTCCTTCCTTCCTTCCGCACCATTCCTTCCTTCCGCACCATTCCTTCCTTCCTTCCTTCTGCACCATTCCTTCCTTCCTTCCTTCCTTCCTTCCTTCCTTCCTTCCTTCCTTCCTTCCTTCCTTCCTTCCTTCCTTCCTTCCTTCCTTCCTTCCTTCCTTCCTTCCGCACCATTCCTTCCTTCCTTCCTTCCTGAAACCCAAACAAATAAAAGAAACAAAACAAAACAAGCTCCTTACATAACAAGACCCTTACATACCATGACGTGATTGGGCAAAATTTAAAAAGAAAACCAACTATGCAGCACCCTGCCAAGTTTGAGAAAGCCCAGCTGGGGATTAGCCAATGGAACACACTGCAGCAGGCACCAGAGACCAGGGACCTGGTGTCTCCTATGATCTCATTAACTTGCCCTGAACTTCCTCGGGGTGGTGTGACCAGCCGTGGTGCTTTGGCCCTGTGTGAATGCCAAGTGCCCACCAAAGCCATTCTGTCAATGCCCTTCTCACCTGGACAGGGAGAGAAAAATACAACAAAAGGATCATGGGTTGAGGTCAGGTCAGTCACCAATTGCCATCACAAACAAAACAGGCTCAGTGAAAGTAACTGAATTAGTTGCCAAACAAATCAGAGTAAAATAATAAGAAATAAAAACAAATCTTAAAACACCTTCCCTCACCCTTCCCTTCTTCCTCAGTTGACCTTAGCTCCCAAACCCTTTGCCTCCTGCCCACCAGTGGCACAGGGAGATGGAAATGAGGATTACAGTCAGTTCTCCAAACATCGCTGCTCCTTCCCCCTCACACTATCCCTCTGCCCCAGCATGTGGTCTCTCCCATGGCAGACATTTCTCCATGAATTTCAATGTGGGCTCTTCCCACAGGCTGCAGTTCTTCATGAACTGCTCCAATGTGGGTTCCTTCCACAGGGTGCCGTCCTTCAGGAGCAGCCTGCTCCAGCCTGGCACCCCCACAGGGTCACAAATCCTACCATGAAACCTTCTCCAGTGTGGGTTCCTCTCTTCACCTGCTCTCTCCTGCCAGGAGCCTGCTCCAGCATGGGCTCCTTCAGGGGCTACAGCCTCCTTTGGGCATTCCTCTGCTCCAGCAGGGGCTCCTCCATGGGCTGCAGGTGGATCTCTGCATCCCCATGGTCCTCCATGGGCTGCAGGTGGATCTCTGCACCCCCATGGTCCTCCATGGGCTGCAGGACACAGCTGCCTCACCATGGGCTGCACCAGGGGCTGAGGGGAACCTCAGCTCTCGCACCTGGAGCACCTCCTGCCTCTCCTTCTCACTGACCTTGGGGTCTGCAGAGCTGTTTTTCTCACGTTTTCTCCATTGGCTTCTCATCTTGGCTCTCCCAGATGCTTCTGAGCAGTAACTTTTCCTCCTTCTTGAATTCGTATCCCAGAGGTGCTGCTACCACCACTGATGGCCTCGGCCATGGCCAGCAGTGGATCCATCCTGGTGCCAGCTGGAATTGGTGCCAGCTAGAATTGGTGTCAGTGGATGCCAGTTAGTGGTGTCAGAATCTTTTGTGGCAGCTTCTCACAAAAGACATTTCTGTAGGCGCCTTCTCCCCTGCTTTGCCACACAAACTGAATCCATCCTCCACCACTGCAAGGGAAGAGTATGGGTATTTCAGTGAATACTGTGGAAGGGTACTGAGAACTGTTTGCTGTCCACAGATTCGGCCTAAGGTTCCTAACAGATGTTCCTGTCTGACCCTTGGCAATATGGCATTGCTTGTGATAAAAATTACAGTTTGAAAGTTTAAGGAACTTCCTGTGCCAAACTGCTGAATGCAGTCTGGTTCCTCTTCCTTGCCTTCCTCTCACCCAGGATTGTGTGATTTTTTATTGTGTGCGTGCTGAACTCTGAATGGATTCTTGTTATTTTCTGAAACCTCCTCTATGGCACCGACTGCAATGTCTTTTGTTTGCCTTGAAGCTGTTTTAGGTGAGGAATAGATGTAAGGGAAAGAAAAGTACATTTTTATTCAGCTCACGTTTGAAAAAGTTGTCCTATAACGTATGTATGTGCCCAGTGTCAGCTGGCGTAAAAAATCCAAATATGAATGGTAATCTAAGAGCTGCAGCTCGGTGTAAATCTATGCACCAATGGAGTTCCGTCAATTTGCCTTGAAAAATATAGGCAATTCTTCTATTTTGTGTCTTCTGCTAGCGCCATAACTCTTTGATAGTCTGAGTGACCTTGGTGTTGTGGGAGGACAGCTATGGAGGATAAAATTCCTCTGAGGTACCAGAAAAACCTAAGATTTTTTTTTTTTTAAATCTCTGAGAGACAATCGCACTTGGGGTGACTTCCAGCCATCAGTGTATCTGAGGTAACCCAGGATGAAGCCCTCCAATGCATCTCAGTGCTTGTAAAATTCAGTTCAGCTATAAGGGATGGAACCCTCTGTGAAATACAGCACCAGGGGCACCTAAACTGCTAACACTGATCAGTCTTGCAGATAAGAATTTTGGTTCCATCTCATGACTCCTGAGAAGCCAACAGGCGACATTAAGCCATTAATGTCACAACAGGTGACATTAAGTGAAATATGTCCAACACTTCATAGTTTTGGATAGCAAACATACTTACTGGGTAAGTATTCCGAAATTGGGGGTGGTTGGGAGTAGAAACTTGAATACAATGTGTCAATTCTGCATTGTTATGTGGGACACACTAAGAGATCTAAGGAGGTCATGTTTAAAAATAGAGTAATAAAATTAGTACAGTGCTGTCTACCCTGCGGGGCTGACATGACCTGACTTGATGAAGCTGCACATACAGAATGGCTTTTATTTTTAGGGCACTCTATCTGGGATAACAATGACTCTGCTGATAGTGAAGCAGTGGGTATAGTTTGTCTTGATGGCTGGCACTTATTCTTGAAAAGAACAGAGCAGCATATTTAAGCTGTCAGGCCTTAATTGTTTCATTAGGTGGTGGTACCTTTTGCACAAAAGGAGCAAGGGAGCTGCTGAAAGAAAGAATGATGAGCAGCAATTCGAGAAGGGCACAAAGGTGCTGCAGGAGTTACTTCTCTTCCTTTGTTTCTTCCCAGTTCATCTCTGACACAAGGAGAAGTTTCATTTTTTAACATAATGACTGTTATTAAAACCAGCTTGAACAATTTCATGAGCGCTGGGGTGTATATCTCCCATATTTTTAGATATAAATGAAACGAAAAAATTTTCATGCTTCTGAATCTGGCTTTTGTGTTTCAACATCTAATTTATTGATGACAAAGATGACTTGCATTTCTAAATACATATTTTGTCCCGTTGGATGCCTATGTCTTTTTAGAGACAAAACATATATGTATGAATCACTTCACCTACCCTGTGAAGTTTAGCCACCACTGGGGTGTAAACTTTTTGGCTGTGCAAAGCAACACAAGAAAACATCTTGAGCTAGAAAGTAAAGAACATTAATCATATTCAAATGAAATTATTACAGAGCACCCACACATCTGAGCACCCTAATAACACAGCCACTAATTGGGTAGTGGCACCAGTGCTGACCATCAAAGGTCTGAATTTACATACTGTCTGAAAGGACAGCTTTGGAGTATACTTATGCTGCAAGAAGTCTGTACAGGATGTCTCAGGATACCTTCCATACCTTGCTGGAAGGTATCCTGAGACAGAGAGATTTGATGGAAATCTCTCCCATTGTAAAATAGAGAAACACAGCTAACTTCCAACACTTGCACAGACTCAGGAATTCAGAACCTCTCCAAAAAAGAGCTGGTTATATTTCATTGCGAAATCTGATCCCAAAGGTAGGTGGTTTTTCTCAGTCATATTATTCACACCACAGGATTTTTTTCCTCAGATACAAAGGGTAGAATGTGATTAATGTCTACTCAACTCCCGCGCTTGGCTACTCTGGAGAAACTGAAGGGAGGACTTTTCACAGATGTCCTCCTTTATCCTCTGGAGAGGGGATGGCAGTAGCTTGGCTCTTTCTCCTGCGTGGGCTGCACTTCTCTGCCTTTTAAGATGAGTTAGCTGATTTATTTTGCATTCCATTTTTTAATCAGCTCTTTTTAAGTAGGGAGGCATTTTCTTAGTCCACTTTCATTCTTGTCTGCATGCATGCAGACATACCCACAGCTGAGTTATACAAGACTGAGAGACCCTGGTTCTGATTCTCATCTGTAATGAAGATTTGAATACATTGTTTTGACAGTGTAAATTGGTTAGAAACATCCCTAACATTCATCCTGCGCATGCCAGAGTACTGGAAAAGGCCTGCTTGTAGACAAGAGTTTGGCTTTCTGGTACTTGAAGAAAAATTTTAAAGTCAGCTGTGTTTCTTCTGGGTGGTATGGTGTGTCTCCAGCCTGGTTTCAGTAATAGGTCTCCCAACAGACACAGTTAGGGGAAGAAAAGTTTGTTCTTCATCTGCTTTGGAGGGTAAGTAGAAGAGCTGAGTGCAAGAGAGACGGATGAATCCTGCAGCTTTCCACCAAATGCCCACTTCTCACAGACTCAGACTCGGGGCATCTATTGACTTTAGTTCAGTTCCTCAGAATTTAAAATCATGAGAGGACTGAACAGAGCACAGAGAAGAGGGATATCCTAAAGGAGGTTGGTCAAATGACATGGAAATTCTTTTGAAACATTCCTCTGGGACTGCTGTGCCTGAAAACAGGAATTTTTAGAAAGCTACTGCAGAGAGCAAAGTAAGTAAAAAGGGGAAAGAGTTGCAGAGAGAGAAAATGTGTTCATATATCACAGTGGTATTACCTGTTGCATTTGCATTTACAGTGAAAGAGAGCACAGGAAAAGAAGGTGAGTTGCAAGAAGAGTCTTTAAATTAGTAATACAAGATACTGGGCAGGGTTAGCTTTCTCTAATGAGCTTGCTACATACAAAAGCTGATGTTAGTGTTTTACAGCTCACTCCACCCAGAGGTCCAAGCCACTAATTTTTGCTTTGAAGTTGAGTTGCAGTTTCTGCCGGGTGATTCACAATGATTCATTATGTTGCCTAGACCAGTGTGATGCTTACTTGGTGATTTAAAATCTTCGCAGTTCTTTAGATCTACATTTTAAATGCTTAAAGTGTTGCACCTTATTAAGATCTTAGGTTTCTGTCTAAATAGGTGTGAGCATTATTTGGTAGTCAGATTACTCTTAGTTATCAAAATGGTTCATGTTGTGCCATGATTAGGAAATGCTATTGTTACATATCCTACATAGTTGGTGTCTGAATCAATCTATAGGTAGTCCTAAGAAGTTGATAAATATGCAAATTTGTCGAAGTTCACGTACTAGAAAAGGTAGAGAACATGGTAAGGTAAGAACTTGATGTATATCAGATTATGCCTTTTTTGTTCTTGTGTTCTCTCATTTTCTGGAACAGAGCAGAACATGTTCCATTCTGTTTACTTTGTCAGTTTTGAATACTTATGACTTTTGGCTTGAAAATTATTCATTTGATCTTGGACTGACTTTAATTCTGTTCTGGGCTCTGAATTCTCAAGGATTAATTTTAGACATTTCTGACTTGGTTCCTGTGCATTAGCTTCTACTGTCCTTGTGTCCTTTTTTTTAGGATACATAGCATGGGATTAATGTCCAGATTAAAATATCAGAGTTTAGCTGTTAGCAATAGCTTTTGAATAATACAGTAAAGTCCATGTGATTTCCTAGACTCTCTTGACCAGGTTCTCATTTACTATAATGGGATTTTGGTCAATGAGCCTTCTGCATAGCTGTGACTCACAGCATTTAGCACTTTGTACCTTGTGTCTTTGGGCTAAATTTCTTTCCTGGGTGAATGAAGTTGAAGGTTTGGGGATTGATTGTGTTGCATTGCACAAATATTTAGATGCCCTGAAGTACCTAAGACATCTGCCTGGAGCGGTGGATGCAGCACATGAGGAGGGCTGCAGCCTTCTGGAGGGACAGATGGAGGCCAAGTGGGAGACAGCATCACATCTGACGTGGCACCAGACGTCTAAGGGATGGCAACTGAGTCAGGGCCTTGGAGCCCATTCAAATAGCATCACCCAGCTGGCATTCCTCCTGGAGATAAATGCCCTTGGTCTTCACATTTACACCTGTTATTTTTAATTAATCCAATGGTTGCTATAAGGACGATGTTATTATTGTTGTTATTATTATTTTTAAAACCTTTATTCTAAGACTAAGAGTGGTCGGGATGGAGAAGGACTTTGCTGAGGACATGGCACAGACCACACTTCTTGAACCGAAGTCCAGCACTTGGATGTTGGCAATTCCTGAGCAGAGCATAACTCACAGCTGAATCGCCCAATGGAGCCTGTCAAAATTCGATGGCAAAAGACTGTAAACAGACAGGTAATGAGCAATCACCCTTGAGGCCTACCTAGAGACACAGGCCATGGAAAGAATTTACTATTGCGCAAAGAGAAATCACAGAAACATGTGAGCTACTCACTTCAGGTAAGACCTTTTTCTTGTAACTTAATAATAATGGTTTTCTTGGTGTACTCTCTCTCACACACATGTAAAATATACATGGACGAGAGCAAATGGGGTTTGGTCACTCTCCACCCAAGTCACTTGTGAGGCACGTGACACCATTCCATGTGATGCAATGGCTCCTTCTTTCTTACATCTGATCCCAACGAGTTTAAATAAAACTATGACCAAGTGGCCTAACAAGATATGGCTGTTGTCAGAGGCAGAGAATACCCTCTGCAAGGTGGGCTAAGGCTTAGTTTGGGGTTGCCAGCCTGTCCTGGGAGCTGGGACTTCTCCCCTCATGAAACTGTTCTGTAGCCAGCTTCAGTTTTCTCTTCTCTTGTTAAGTGACTAGCTCCTAATTTACAGCTCCTTGTATGTTGCTCTTAAGCAACCATCATCTTCATTTATTTCCTCACTTTTAATTTATCATAACTTTTCTTTCCTGTGTAGTCCATTAGTGTTTTTCTCACTCTAACTACTTCAACACAGACATGCTGCAGCAGAAAAAAGTACTACAGAAATTCTGCATGTTCCAAAGCCTCTATTTTCTCTGAGTTCCTTACGTCTCAAATATTTGTAAAGCATCATCTCTTGGGCTTCATAGAAACGAAATTTGACTCAAATTTTTGTAACCTTGATAAACATGCATTGTTTATGTTTTTATTGTATTATGTGTACTTAATGTTGTCTTTCCTTTCACAGCTTCATTCTATTTTTAAAGCAAATTTCAAAACAGCAGGAGGACATAAAAATTCAAAATTAACCACAAAGACCGATAAGAACTCAGTATTTTAAATGTATGAAGACACATCCACGAAGTTGGAAAGTAAAAACTGGCAAATATGAAGGAAAACTTTGAGTGACAGTTACAGGAGCACTGTGATTTTCAGAAACAACAAATAACCGCTACACTTAAATGTGATAAAGCTAATTACATTATGGAGATTATCTGATACCTCAGCAACTGTTTATATATGCAGAAGAGAATTGCTGTTCACCTCTCCTTTCCTTCTTTAAAGTCAGCAGAAGATAACAGTTGAAAGCAAAGAAAGAAAGAAAGAGAAGGAAAGTAAAAGAAAGAAAGCAAAAGAAAGAAAGAAAGTAAGAGAGAAAAAAACTGTTTTGAGCTTCTTAAAAGTTTGGATGAGACAGTATGTTGCAATACAATTTTTTTTCTTGTGGTTGCTTATGATGAGTCTGTATATGCATAATAGATACATACTTTTCTAATCACACAGTGTGCCGCAGTCGTACAATATTAAATTGCAAATGGTTAGAGTTGAACAAAACAAAGACTGTTCCTTAACTATAGATATAAATTACTGTGCTCAATGCACTTTTTAAAGTCCTCTCACACAATTGCTGATTTGATAAATTTTATGAAGGGTGATTTGGACTAGAACTTCCAAGGGAATTTAGAAGTAAACAACCAGACAACTTAGTACAGGATTCTAGAGGTGTTAGAAACCTATGATTTTTTGTCAATGGATTTACTTGATCCTCTAAATTTTTGTCTTTTTTCTGCTTCTGTGGTGTAACTGCTGATTAGTAGAGGTAGAGTTTTTCATTTTGTAAAAGAAAAATGAAGGAAAATGTTGTATTTCCTCTAGGTCTGGGCTACTGGGAAATGACCGGCAGGGGACACAGTTTATGGCAGAGAAATCCAAGACAGAAAATGGATTCTGGGATAATTTATATGCTCCATCTCTGCCTCACATGGCAGTGAATGCTTGCCTTTCCCAGCCATTGTGGTGTCACTGTCTCCCTCGAAGCATCCAGCAGGATTCCAAGACTGAATAACTGAAGTTAATGGTTGTGTCTTTTTGTATTAGCTTAAGATGGACTTGCCAAAGCTAATAGCCAGATTCATTTTTCCCCCCTCTTTTTGGTCATAGTTTTCTACAGCTCTTCATTTAATATTTTCTGTGGGCAAGATACTCGTGGTTTACAGGACACTTTGACTCCAGAAGAATAAAAAATTTATAATAGCTTAGTGGTGGAACATTTATGAACAAAGACTTCTCAGCCAGTATATGCTGTGCACTGCTCTTTTGTTTTAGTCCAGATTTCCTACCATCTCTCCTGTCAGATCAAACTATTCTGCAAATAACTGGATGATATCAAGATTCATTGCATTTCCCATCTGTAAGGGTTTGGCTAAAGGACTGAAACCACAACATGCCAGATTGAAACCCTTCCCTAGGTCTTGAGCAAATAAAATTCCTCGCTACCTGAGTAGATTTTTTTCTTAATGAGAGTCACATCAAGATCTCAAGATTTGGCTCTGCCTCAATACAGAGAATTACAGGTACCATTAATGAAGTTCCTGGCTGTCTGAGTTTAATTAATTTGTGACATTCAGTTGCCTCTGTCTCCCAATGACTCAAAAGGGAAAAGAATAACCTGCTCTCCCAATATAAAATACTGCAAATGTAAGTTAATTTCCTGTAAGATATATTTTCAATTGTGAAGAAAAATGCTAACTTGAAAATTTAAATGCAGCTAGCAGCAGAGCTGTTGAAACACACCCACAAAATAAGGGCTAAGGAAGTAAACTGGAATAACAAAAGTAACATTACTGAAGAAACATTTATATTAATTCCTGTAGTAGTGCTTCCTTAAGTAGCAAACTCAATAGCAACATTTTATTTTCTTCTCTGTTCATAAATGCTTTTTTAGCCTTAGCTTCCTAGCAGTAAATGAAAACTGAAAAACATGCTTGAAAGATTTCCTGTCTGCGTGCACTGTCATACTCAGCAAGGTACCAACCAAACTATGGAAACATTCAGCTGTGGGACACCCCCCCAGGAACCTGTCACAGCTTGGATGAGCCTGACATTTTTTTTTCCCTGGTTCTTAAAATTAAAGAAATTAGGCTGAAATAAAACCCCCCAAAACACAGCAAAAAACCAACAGCAAACAGTCCAAAGCACTTTAGCAGCTTTTATCCTTTGTGTTCATGCAAGTGCTTCTCAAATATATTGAACAAGGAAAATCCAGCATTATCTCTTCAGAAGGAAAGGCAAGCACATAGCTCCAAAAGGTGCTGTTTGATTGGCTTCTTCCATACTGTCTTGCTGATGTGTACTTTTAGGGTATTGTTGCTAAAACTGTCTTAAAATTGCAGATAAGGTTTGGGGTGGGGGAAGCGTGTAGTCCCCAAACAGAATTCCACACAGAAAAAAACCCAAGAAAACCCAAACCTATCAAAATTTGATCTGTTCCAGGTTTCATTCAAGGCCCTGGGGTGAGCGCATAGTTGATGGTGTGGTCCTGATTTCTGGAACAGTCCAATGTCTAGCCTCAGGCAGACCCTGGTTTTCTTCCCTTCCTGTTCACTCATGCACCCTGAAATTCTTTAGTATTCTAGTATCATCTCTCCTCCTGAAAGCTTCTTGTGGCTGAATGTTTAAGTGCACTAAGAGCTGAAAGGTATTTAAATGTTATAATGATTCCTCATAATTAGATTTACTCTTTTTAATCAAGGATGCAAAACAGTATTTCTAGCTCTCAATGAAGCTTCTGTCGAGACAAGAAGAGTGCAAAACCAGCTGAATCTGCTTTTGCACATCAGAATAGTTCTTACTATTTCCTAATGTCCTTCTTGGAGAACAATTACTTTTAGGGATGGTTACATACCTGCATACATATGTACAAATATATACTTTTGTGCACAAATGTCTCCTAACAGAAGTTTCAGCTGAGAAGGATGTCATCCTGGCAGAAATTCTGCTGTGCACCATGAAGAGAAGGATCTCTGAGCAGGCCAAGGCAGTGAGGAGAATACTGGCAACGAGAACAGGAGAGACTTGGAGCTTCTGAGAAACTTGGAGCTGCTTCCAGCCATTGCATTTGCAAGATTCAGCACCTGTCACAGGGGAGCCAACTAAAGCAGGATATTAGAATTCAAAATTCTTGTTTCTTTTAGAGCTGCCATTGACTCAGTAAAGATCTTTTTCCTAAAACATTCATTTTATCTAAAATGAATTTGTCAGTTTCAGAAACCGGTTTCCAGCTAGCTCCAGATGAAAAATAATCTTGTTTTGATTTATGCATTTAATATTTCACACTGAAAATGTAAAACTACAGCAGTTATTTTATAGTGACTGAGATCAGAAAATATAAGGGTAATTTATTATATTTATTATTTAGCTTTATAAAACAATAAATCAACGTTATTGAAAATTAAATGTACGTTAGACTGTGAGGAACTTTTGACGTATAATAATGTTTTACATATGACCTTTGAAGATATGATGTTAATCTGAATTATTCATGGGAACCTTGGATTTTCCTTTGACTTAATCAAATTAATAAAAGAGTTTCATTTCTAAAACCTATTAATGTGCTGCGGGAGGAAAGCAACAGTAATGAATTTATCTTCAGTGGGGTTTTTTTGGGTTTTGTTTTTATAGGACTGGAAGCAAACAAAGGAAAATACAGTAATCCTAGGGTTTCTGTACTTCTCTTTGTAGTAGAACCTGATCACAGGGCTACTGTTTTGGATCTGAGACTGGTCTTGTTATGAGCTCTATACTTCAGGAATTATTTCAGCTGTAAAAATTGATCTGTACAGAAACTGCAACAGAGGTGTCAGACCAAGAGCAATTTTTAAAGTCAATTATTAAAAAACCCATATTCATTTACAAATGCCAATACCTATTTACCAAAGTAGCTTGGTTGTTTTAAGTGTTCTGTTTTCTTTCTTTTTCTTAATTTTTTTTCTTAATATTTAAGTTGTGGGAATGTTTTACTGTCTTAGTAAAGGAGTGATGTGAGCTACAAAACCCTGGGCTACCCTAGATCTAGGTACAATATTGCCAAAATGTTTTCAAATCCATCCTGTAACACTTGAGCTGTTCCAGTGATAAGTTTCGTATACTTGCACACTCTGACATGTTATTTTTCTTACCTTTACACCCTACACTGGAGTCAGATCAAATTTGCAACTCCCTAAAATGAACCTCTATAGGACTCTGCAGATGCAGTCTTGCTGCAACACATTCTAATCTGTATCATGTGTTATCCTGAAAAAAAAAAAAAAAAAAAAAAAAAAACCGACCAAAAAGCCATGCCCAGGAGTACAGCACATTACTTTTTTGCTCTATTTTCATGTCCAAAAGATGGTCTGCATTTGAGTATTTTGTATTTTTAAAACAACTAATATAAAGTGTATGATTAGAGGCAAGATATCTAAAAATATGGGTCTGCTGTTAAATTTCAAAATTTACATTAGGATCCATGTTTACCTAAATATGAGAGCTATTAGGGATTTAAATACTTATTAAAGCAGACTATTTAGATGCTTGAATATAGATTTAAGATAAAATCCTGGGACTGAGAAAATCAATGGGAATTTGTCACAGATTTAAACAGATCTGGGATTTTAGTCTTGGTCCTTAAGAACCAGAATTTAAAGGTACTTAGCAGCTAAAAATGCAGGATTTTCTGCTGCTTATATCCATGTGGTATCAAGGGGAACTGAATTCCCATGTGCATTTGAAAATCTCACCCCACCTCTATCTACAATATAAAAAATCTCAATGTTTTGAATATGTCTGCCCAGCTAAATGTCTTATTGATAAAATGATTATAGAAATTTAAGTAGTAGCCACTCATTAAAAAAAATTAAATTGCTTAGAATATGAAATATGTCATCCCAAGCAGGGTTTCTCCCATTACTCGTGGGCTCTTCCGGGTGAGCAGATGAGCAGCTCTGAGCAGTGCAGTTTGCACTGAATGGTGCTCTGGGAGCTGTGCCTTTGCTCTCACAATGGATTCAGAATTTGAGCTGTTTTCCATTAGGGCATGGGGGAAACCCCTTCTGCATCTTGGCTAGGATGCAGTTTGATACAGTTTTCTTGTGATTTGAGCTTTCTGTTTAAGTCAGGCTTGGGCACATTGTTTTTTTCTGGGATTTTATGGGCAAATGCCCTTTAATGGTCTGTCTTCCTGGCTGCTGTGTGGTTTCTTCCCTCCAAAGGCAGTAGCACCTCTCTGTGCGAGGCAATTAAGCCTAAAACCATTCCTGGCACTCCCAGAAGTGATGTACCAGAGTCCAAAAGAGACCAATGTTCCCCACCTTCCGAGCCAGGTCTGCAGTTTTTGGGTTTCAAAAATACAGTGTGGGCTCGGTTTTGTGTCTCCATGAAGAAAACTGCACTGAGCAAGGCATAGATTTCTCCAGATGCTTCCCTATGCCCTAACTGGCTTCAGTGGAGGAGAAGTTGTTCCTCAGAGGTGATTTGTCAGCTGTCCCTCATCACATCATCATCTGCACTCGAATGGAAGGTTCCTTTTGGCACAGGCTCCCTACTGCAATCTCTTAGCTGATAATTAAAGTTGCATTTCCAAAAAGTTTCCACTGGTTGCAGCACGTTTTGTAGTTTTAAATGACTTATTTCAACTTATGATTTTGGCATGGCTGCTGGAAAACATAAGGAAGTGGATGATTCTCTACAATCTTCCCAGTAATTTAGAAACGTTGCTGAACATTAGCTCAAATTGTAGGGAGTACTGGCAGAAGCATAATATATTGAATATATTAAATATATGCCGCTTTCAATGCAAATTAGAAAAATACTAAATCTTTTAGGCTAGCCATTGCATTTCTTTTTATATAAATCATGTTTCTAATACTTGAAAGAGTTTTTATAAGAGAAGGTTGTGTGAAGACCTCATAGCAACCTTCCACAGTATCTGAAAGGGTGCCTACAGGGAAACTGGGAGAGAGAAACCAGGGAACAGGGAAAGGAGGAAACAGAGAAGAGAACTCTTCATCAGGAGCCCTAGTGAAGGAATAGTGGGTACAAATTGAAAGAGGGGAAAAGCATACTGACTATTAGGAAGAAATATTTTGCTTTGCAGGTGGTGAGGCGCTGGCACAAGTTTCCCAGGGAGGCTGTGGATGCCCCAACCCTGGCAATGCTCAGAGCCAGGCTGGATAAAGCCTTGAGCAGCCTGGTCTGGTGGGAGGTGTTGAGACTAGAAGGTATTTAAGGTCCATTTCAACCCCCTAACATTCTACCATTTCTGTGGGGTGGAGAAAAATCAATGATATTAATATGTTTAGACCAGACTGCATCATCCATCTGTACAACTCTCATATCAAGTCTTGAAATGGGAACAGTGACAAGGAGAATTTACTGTAGGGTTGGTGGGAAATGGGCAAAACTGAGTGCTGAAAAGGTAGTGTGTGAGGGTGAGTCTCTGCTGAGGGAAAACATGGTGGGGGTCAAACCATCTGACTTTGTCTCTTCTGATTTTTTCCTTCCAGTTATAGATGGTGCCCTGCATGCTGACTCAAGTAGAGTTGTCCCTGAGGGGCAACTCTCTCATTTCCTCTTGTTCCCACCTCCTCTGTCAGCCACAAGGTGAAGGAAAAAGTCTAGCAGAGCTATCACCCCTTTCCTGGCAATGTGCTTCTTAAATAACTTGTTTTTCCTTCACTTTTGCTGTGTTTCCACCTTCATTGTTTAGTGTCATCTTAGCTGTGTTGTCTTTGAACTACTTCTGATGCAGTAAGTAGCAAGTTACTCCTGTTTTTCTTTCTTACATCTCACTAGGCTCCTGAGTATTAGCCATGCTGCTAAGTCTCTCATTTGGTTCAGACTGAAATATTTGGGCAAAATGAGTGTGGAAATAGCCAAGTTTGAAAGGGATGGAAAAAATTACGAGACCAAGATACCACTCCCCAAAAGTGTTCCCTAAAGATGGCAAATTCAACACAGAAAAAGAATCTTTTTCCCCTCCATCTTGCAGTTAGTTCTCATTAGCAGGGGATATTGTTGACACCTAGAAATCACAGACAGTTTGGGATTAAACAACTAAATTGGCATGGCTATCAACCCCAATTCAAAACTTAGGGACTTTTATATTAACAGAAAATCTTACACTTCAGTGTTTTTCTTTGGGTATTAAGGGCAGAATAAAGCCTTAATTGCTGGGAGAGGGTGAAGTAGATATTCTGTCATGAGCACAGGTATTCAAAGGCTGCCTATCTCAGAAGTTTCTGATGCTGGCAGCTGGAGACAGAACACTGGGCTAGGTGGACTGCATTTCTGTATTTTGTATGAAAGTTCCAAGGTTATTGTGATATGATAGATGAAAATTTGATTAAATGCAGCTGTATCTAAATAGCTAAATCTTCAGCATAAAAGAAACATTCGCTTTCATGCAGTTCTTCGAACAACGTATTTTTTCCTTTTTGTTCCTCCAGATACAATGAGATAAATAGAGCCATTTGGCTCACCATTACGAGTAGTCACTGTTACACTGAGAGAATTATGTGTTAGTGCCATGCCCTGCAGTAAGATCATGGGTGGAGTCCCCTCTGCCCACTGTAATCCTGGTATTATCATGGTAGCAATGTCATAGAATATTACCCTATCAAACAGTTGCTGACAAATTTTCTGCATGTTTCAGAACTGATCCTTTGCCCTTTTTTCTCAAAACCATGTGATTGGATGACTTTCGTGAATGGCTTCTGGAATTAGTCAGCATTTTTTTTAGCAAGAGCATTTCACACTTCCATTCTGCAGGGAAAAAAAACCCAAAACCTCTAAATTCTTTTAAAGTGCTTGATGAAGCAACAAAGTGAGGAAACTCCTAATTGCCTCTCTCAGCTAGTCCAAGCATGCTTTGTTATTTCAGCATGCAGATTGCATTAAGCACGGTTCCAGGAGTTCAGAAGACACAGAGGGAGTCTCAGGCTCTTTGTGTGTACATGTGCTTTACAAGCAAATACCGAGCACCTTTGTTGTGGTTTCATGCCCTCATACAGCAAGGAAAATATTTTCAAGTACACATTGAAATAGAGTGGCTAGTTGTAAAAACTACCAGTGGCTTGTTTTTATCATTTTGCCCACAGAATAATCTTAGTCTAGCTCCTTTGTTTTTAAAGAAAGTGAGGGAGAAACAGGGTTTGCATCATTGTGCTGCATTAGGAGTCGCAGAAGAAGAAATTCCAAGCAGGTTGTGGAGGCTGGGGCTGTTCTGTGGGCCTTGTTCACTCAGGCTCCTGGAACATTGCTTCTGGGTAGAGTTCTGGTGGCTGTGTCCTGCAGTCACAGCGCTGCTGTCCCCCTGACTGGAGCTCTCCCTGCTGTGTGCTGACCTGTGCCAGCCACCCAAATATGCAATGCAAATGAGTGGAGAATGTCATTCCTGATCTCAGGCTTTGCCCCATGTTTTGGAGTTCACATGAGACAGACAGCATCCTACTGACTTTCTGCACCAGCTAATTTTAACTCATTAAGTGCCTGAAGAGGAAAATTCACACAAATTTTTTTCTCAAAAAACAGGCTGTGCTTTTTGACTGAAACTGTAAACTACTAGTGATGGAAATGGCACTGAGAGAGCAATATGAGGCAGGTAAATCTAACTGCATCCTAGGTGAGACATGCAGGGACTAAAGACATCACCCAGCCAATAACCTTATGCTTGTATTATCAATTGCTCCATTTATTTTTTCTTTATTTATATTACATGCCAAGTCCCGTGGCAGTGGGATAATGAAATCCCTATATTGGATTGACTGGTGCAAGGGAAGCATGAAAGAGCATCTAAAAATGCTCTTAACCAGAGCCTCATGACAGAAAACAGAGACTCCTACTGCTCCCCTGCAGACTCCCTGTTGGCAGAACATTAGGAGGAAATCTTTTCACCAGAATGTGTCTGGTGCAGAGCAGTGCCTCTTACCACACATTAGATGGATTTTGCTGAATTTAGCCTGCTGCATCAATGTAATTATCCTTCTGGCTTTGTATGAACCGCATAGATATAGTTTAGCAGGTCTGGAACACCTCCCTCCCCCTCAGAGATATTTAAGGAAAATTATAAAGCATGAAGAAATTTATCTTGAACTGTGACCGCCAATGTTCTATCACAAACCAATACCATGAAGAAAAGTGTGATAGATCAACTATCATGTAAAATACTGGAAAATGACTTCTTTCAAGCTAATCTGACTCTCCATTTTCTGTTCATGTTGTGGTGCTGAACTTTTGGGACTGATCTTCAGCTGTCAGGGTCACGAGGCACTGGCACAACTTACCTAGGGAAGTGGATGTCCCATCCCTGGAAGTGGAATTGCATAGGGCTTGGAGAAACCTGCTCTAGTAGAAGGTGTCCTTGTCCATGGTGGGGCACTGGAATGAGACGATTTTTCAGGTCCCTTTCAACCCAGACCATGCTATGATTCTGTGATTCA
The DNA here is from genome assembly GCA_036630365.1 of Acanthiza pusilla. NCBI lineage: Eukaryota > Metazoa > Chordata > Aves > Passeriformes > Acanthizidae > Acanthiza > Acanthiza pusilla. The sequence continues at coordinate 1,292,642 of JAXCHO010000152.1, read as the reverse complement.
ATTGCCTCTCGTCACAGTCAGCCTGTGGTGATTTAAGCCAGAGCATCAGGTCATGGTCTGTGTCATTTAGGCAGCAAACAGCCAATACCTAACCATCTTTCCCAAGAAATCAATGGATTTAGAAAAGGGCAGAGTAGACTGGCAGCTCTTAGAAAAGTGTTTCTGAGACAGGCAGGGATGGTTTGCTAACATATAGCTTCAGTAAAGAAACGTGCAGTGTTATTGATTAAAATCCCAGTATTATATACTTGACTAGAGCTTTTGTAAATTTCACTACTCTTTTGTTTCACTATCACCTTAGGAGGCTATACACAAAATGCTACTTTTAAAGACACTGTTTGTTCCTTAAAGGAACAAAGAGGAAGTTTTATACTTCTACCTGATGCTAAGTTTCCAGAGGGATATACTGTTATCTAAGATGCCAGATTAAATTACTGATAATCCATTAATATTATTAAATAAGTAAACAAATATCCCACATAAAAATCTTGATTGTGCTTATTGCCTCCAGAGCTCAGTAAGCCAGGTTTGTTTATATCATGTACAAAAATATTTGGTCAATAAGTAAACTCTACGAAATAATTACTTAGGAACAAGTAACATCTTGAGTTGTTTGTTGTTCAAAGCCATGGTCTTTTACTTACTTACACAATTAGTGCCAAGAAAGACAGGCAGAGCAGGAGAATGGGTGCCTGTCACTAGCTGTAACAAAGATGCTGCCAGAAAAGATTCACATTTGTCAAACCTGTACTTATTTGCGTAGGGCAAAGTGCTGGTTTTCTGTCTGCTGATGCATATTTTTCTTTTTCCTTTGTTCTCTTGAAATTCTCTTTTTGCCCTCACTTTCTTTTTTTTTTTTTTTAAATAAATTTGAGCCTTACAGATGGCTGCGGTGGACTGGCACGGCAGATACCTTCATGCTGTAAGGCTCGGCATTGCTGCAGAAGGAGAAGGAGTAGGGAGGAGCCCTTCTGTTTTTCTTCCATTTAGATTCGTTGCATGTTTACCAAGGTGAAAGGATTAGTGCCTTGGAGATCATTTGCTTTCATAAGCTTTAAACTAGAGTAGAAAAAGTTCCATGTCTTGATTCTTTTCCAGCAGCTCTCTCTCTTCTCAGCAAGGCACATAGGAGCAAGCTGAGACATATTGATTGCCAGCAGACTCTTCCAACAAAATTGCCCTGTCTGAATCAGTTAAACTGGGTGGGAAGAGATAACTTCTGCCAGTTTTCTACCATCATCTCTCCTAGCATGTGGTGAAACACCCAGGGCATTCCTCAGGGTTTTATAATCAAGACGAAATGCTCCAGATTTTTCTATTCAAATAATGTCAAAACTCTAGCCCAAATGTAGCCATACTTTGCATAGCTTGTAGCCTTTTTGTGTTTTATATAGACTTGCTGTGAAATATTGATTCTCTTCATGTTTCATGGAGGGGAAAAAACGGGTTTTAAAACAGCTGGGAAATAAGAGGTTTTAGATTCATATTGTCCTTATTTAAATCTAATGTGAAGGGTAAGTAGTGACATCTAAATCTTTGCAGTCCTGAAATATACTCCTGGAGGGATGTGTGTCTGGTAGCAAAAAACTACAACAAACACAAATAATTAAAAAATATCTGATTCACACAAAACTAATTCCATCCAGAATGCACTGAATCCCAGAGCAGCAAACTTGAAACTAGCTGAATTTAACCAGACTGCTTTCTCTGACCAGCATTTTCAGAAAATTACCAGAATTATTTTCATGATGACTGTTTTTAAAGTAACAGTCAGTAATGAAGATTTCTGTACTGCTTTGGAACAAAATATTGTGGAGGTACTTAAGGAACAAAAAGAGGAACCTCCTGGTTTACTAGGGAGTAATCAAATTTCTAATTCCCTGGCTTAACAACCAGTGTGAAGGTCGGATATTTTGCCAAAGCAAGGTTACCTGATCACTCCTGAGGAAATTAGAGCTGCCTTTCTGCTTTTGGCACTGTGTAATAGGTCAAGTTCTTCTTATTGAAAGTAAAATTAAGATTTCTTTCAACCAGCTTGTCCTCTGCATTTTAAATGCTCAACGATAAAACAAATTTGTTTTTTGCTCTACTGTGGCAGAGAGAAAACCTGAAAACAAGGGATCTGGAGCAAGGAACAGCCTTATAAAAGCAAACCAATGTGGAGTGCACTTCGTTAGGCTGTTTGGTCTTGGCAGCAGGGATATTTTTAGGAGTTTCCAGGTCCTGATTACAATTTCACCACTGACTTGCTGGGTGCCCTGGGCAAATCCTTGCCTGTCTGCTGCTCCTTGTGTCTCTCTAGAATAGCAATAACAATGCCTAACTGTCCCCCAATAGTGTTAAACAGATTAATTAAATGCCTTATTAATCTGTTGCCATAACTCAATCTGAGCAGCTCTTTCCTATATCAACATTCCCAGCTCACTACCTGATTCAATCCTGGAGCAATGCACTGAAAAATCATTGATCTCTATGATCTGTTATAAACCATCTGCTGGCTTCTCATGGGGATGTAGGATATCTGCCTCCTGCTTTCTAGAGGCAAAAAAGGGAAAGACAGTGTTGTAGAAATTAATGAAAATTATTTCTTAGCTTCTATAGTAATGATGAAGCATCTTTTCCTATGAGGAAATTAATGAGCCACACATGGCTCAAAGCCAGAATTTGAGTGGTGTGCTTTTTCCGTTTTGTTCCTTATTTGCTTTTTAGCGTGTTCTGGTTTAAATGTGATCATGGGAGGACTTCCACAGCTTACCAGGTCAAAGAGTGTTGACTTTATTTTTGTCTGGTATGTAGTTTAGCTTCTCTGTTACTGCAGAAATCCCAGAATTAGCCTAGTGTAGAAAGACTGTTCCGAAATCCCATGTAAATTACATTTCTGCTGAGTAAGACCAATATAGCTGAGCCAGGACAATGCACATTACTGTAGACACAATATGGTTTTATTTACAATTACTCATTGTGACGAACGCTCCCCACCCCACACACTTAATTCTAACTAGATTTCGTGTATTAGTGCTGCATTCTGGAAAGAGAAATACAATAGGGATTACATTATTGTTTTATGTATAAGAATAAATATCAGAGTCAGCAGATATTTAAGCCCAGGGAGATGTTATCTCTGCAGAGAAGTTAGGTGCTTCACATATTTATTTTCTCTAAGAAGATGTTAAATGGAAACTTCATGCTGACAATTATTTGCATCATAGTGCAAACTGAGCTAGACTCATTAGTGGTTTAAATGTCATTACCCCATTACTAAGGTGACAGCGTCTCTCCAGGTGTTGAAATTTCAGGTTAGTTGATTATCCAGAGTTATTCAGCAAATATTGAAGCATAGTCCTGTATTTAAATCTCCATATTTTTTCCTCCAATGCCTGCGAAGGTATTCTTTACTCTGCAAATCAATATGCTGCGGTTTTGTTGGTTCCACAGTAAGGAGACTGAAACAAAAGGTGTGAAGTTACCCCATTCATCTTAATGGGGTGTTAATGACTTCAAAGGCTGGTTGTGACCATTTAAATGTGAATGCCATTAATCAGCGGGAAAAAGCACAAACACCCATCTTGAGTCGTAGAAATGTAATTACATAGGGCAGAGGGGTCCAATTTTGGTTTCTGAATGAAGATGCATGCTTAGAAACAGAAAAAAGGGACTGGAAATCCCTTCTTCTCTGCTTTGACAAAATTAAGGGAAAAATAACCCCTAGATCATGCTTCAGTGTGGCTCTAGAAATGTATTGCAACCACAATCACAAATTAGATAGTCTGCAGGAAATGAGTAACTCTCAGCAGTGCTGTCATTTTGATTATTGCTACAAGACAGCAACTTACAAAATTAAATTTCCTTCCAAACAGTTCTCCTGTGTACTTTGGTAGCAAAGTTCAATTTAATAGCTGACTCCTCCACAGCCCCATTTTGGGATTGGTGGGGAAGGTTTTGCTAGCAATTTTTTTGTGTGGTAATTTTTTGGTGCCATGCAGGTTCAGTCACTCCAACCTGTCTTACGTTTGCAACATCATATGATTTGGGGAGGGGAGATGGATGATGCTGACATTGTTTCTTCGTGATTTTGGATAACCAGGGTGTACCAGAGCTTACTTTTCAAGAGTATCAACTTTTAAAAGGTTTTGAGGAAGGCAGTAGGATTCAACAACTGTGCTTGTTGCTTGGTGCATTTATTGTGACGATACCACACTATTTTCACAGAATCACAGAAAAATTTGGGTTGGAAGGGACCTCTGGAGGTCATCTAATCCAAACCCCTCCATTTTGTTATTCTCTTACCTGGTGCTCTTTCTTGGGCTGTCTGTGCTGGAAAAGGGCCCATTCCTCTGTGGTTTGCTGGCACAGGGAGGAGGGAATTGACAGGTCACTCTGAATTCCACACCTGTGTCACCGGTAAAAACAACTATATATTTCACTTTTTTTCCTGTCTTCTCCTCTTTTTCTGTATAATCTTGGTTGAATCATTTAACTTCAGTGGGTGTCCTCTTTGTCACACTCTGTCCCTTTGTCCTGGCTTCTCAGCCTCTGGATGAAGTTTCCAGCATCAGAACTTCCATTCTGACATGCCTCTTGTTCCTCTTGCTGATGTACCTACCATTCCTGAATAAACACTTGGTATTATCTTTGGGCTGGAGCCAGGTGTATTGCATAAAGAATTTTCCTGAGGACTCTGGTGTCATCTTCCTCTTGCCAGGTTTCCATCACTGTCAATACTTCTCTCTAACAACGTGGAGGTCTAAAATCTGTTAGTATGCTTTTTTTTCCCTTTTCTCTAAGCTAAATCTCAGTTTCAATCTCATAAAATATACTAATCTGTCCATTTTCCATCAATGCTTTCTACATAGTTGTATTGATCTGCGTGAAATTGGCAGGGAATCCTTCCTTTAAATGATCTGAAGGGTCCATTAGGTGTTTCTGCAGGGTGTGCTGGACATAGGCAGCACGGCTGTCAATCCATAGCAGGGTAACTAGGGGAGAGATGCTATAAATTCAAGTTCAGGGGTTATGTGTAAGCAATTTTTGACTGACCTTAGGAAGCAGGAGAGGTTATAAGAAAATGATCTCTTTTGTAAAACAGCAATAGCAATAACAACCAAATGGAAAAATGGCTGAGTGAACTCAGAACTTATCCGTGTAAATAAACCCCTGCAGTTCTTTAATGGGAAGGCAAAATAATCCACAGTTCAGCCCCAGAATTCATCTAGGTTCTGAACTCCTGCTTTTGGGGTATTCAGCAGAACAATTTCCAGGATCTTCTTTGGCTTTAACTCTTATTAAGGTCTGCCAGCCTTAAACAGAGTTCCACTGCAGAAAGGTCTTAAAAGATGAGCACTATGGCACTAAGGGCATTCATGTTGCCAGATTTTATCAGGCTGGTAAAGCTAAAATGCTCATGAGACCCTGCTGTCCTTCCAGCCTCTCCTCATCCAGGTACTCCCTCCTGTCTCCTTTTCCTCCCCCTCTCACATCCCCGGAGCATTTTTGAAAGAGTGGAGTGAGAATATGGTCGCCTGTTCTACTTGAGCTCATCCCTGCTCGGGCTGTGGAGCGGGAGACTGTCTTGACATTCCAGGGAGATTAATCAGCCCAGCCTCAAAGCCTTTGAACTGAAGCTCCTCTACATGTTATTTCTGAATTTGGCCTCATGGTATTGTCAGGTAGCCTTAAGGTAAAGGACAGTCAAGCTGGTACAAGCTCTTGCTGAATTATAATCAGATGGAATTTATTATTACTGTGTTTTTGGCATTGCTGACACATCGGCTTTGCACAACTTAAAAACATCAAAGCTGACAAATGGGCAAGAAGCAGCAGTGCCGACAGCACCACGGAAAGGAACAGGAAAAGGCCAAATTAAAGAAATCATGAAGGAACTGGTACCAGCAAGCGAGTCAGCAAAACCCATTGTATATGACAGATTTCCTGCTTCAGCATTGTCCTGGAGAGCTTCCTGCTTTTTGCCAGGCAGGGAATAAGGCAATTTAATGATCCTACACACTCCCGTCTCGCCCATCTCTCCCATGGTTCATTGTTACCACCTTGCTGCTGGGCAGCCTACAGAAGTCAATGAGACTTTCCACTGTAGATTAGAAGAGACATATTTTCAAGGGGAAACATGGAAGGAATTTCTAAATATTTTTATCCATTATTTTGAAGTGATGTGCTAGCAGTTCAGGTAGAAGAAGAGCATGTCAAAAAGTAGCTCAGCAGTTTTATTGAGGGCCCAAACAACAGGAAAAAAGTAATGTGTAGTAAGAAGAGTGATAAAATAAATAAGGAAGGCATAAATTGGAAATACATGTCCCCAGGTGGAACTGTTTCTTTTATTTTACAGGTAAGTTATAGAACAACAATTTTTAATTTCCATGTCAGTCAGGCAGATGATGAAATATTGTAGCAGAGGTTGAACAATGAGTCACTTTAGTGACCAGTCTTGTGAGAGTTGCCATAAATAGAGCTAAGACCATCAATCAGTATTATAAAATACCATCTATACGTCACGCACATTTATTAGAGCAGATAAAATGAAACAGGACATTGAAGCTACAGATGCTCACCAAAGTGCACAGGCGTAGACATTAGACCCTGGCCTGCTTGGCAGAAACACCTGAGAGCTCGGAATCTGGACTTTAGACAGCCATATGAGATAAGAATGCTTCTAATATTCAAGATATCAGTATTTTAAGGTGGATGTTGGCAATATTTTAAGTGATGAAAATGTTTATGGTTGTTGGAGGCTAGGAAGCTGTACGTAGCTGGTCCACAAAATGTCCTGTGTTTTAGAGAAAGAGGACAACCTGTGTAGAAGACATCAGTCATCTCTGAGCTAAAAGCTGACCTTCTTTAAAGAGTCCTGTGCAGAGTCCTGGGTTTATAAGCCATGAGCTCATTGTGCCTCACCGTGTCTGACTCAGTGGTTGGCAGCAGCAGAGAATCTGTGCCCAGAGCCTCAGCTGGCATCTCCTGGAGTCTGCTGTGTGACTCTAAACCACCTGCAGCTCCAGCCTGGGCTGATTTACTGAGCTGTGAGCCACAGCTGCTGAGAATTTGGCTCATAACTGCTTCTGGTGATTCCAGCAGAGGAGCAGGACAAGCAGCTGGAGTGGAGTGCTTCGTAAATCCAGATCCTATGGAAAGATTTGCCTGTCAGTCTCCTCAGATGTGAAAGAGGGAAAAGAAAATATTAATACCTGTCTTTTTCCTGTTTGTTGGTAGAAAAATAACCAATTAACTAAAAGCGTTGAACAAATGGTGTCTGGATTGAAAATAAAATGGAAACTAAATTATAAAGCTCCAAGGAGTTAAACAAGACTCAGTGGCAGTCACTAGATTTTTTTCTTCCTCTTTCTCAGTCTTATAACCCTGTTTTCACATTATAGCTGAAAGTGCAAAATTAATGAATGGATGTATTTAATAAATTGATTATGAAATCATAAGTATATTGGATCAAACTCAAGGTCCCATGATTAATCTCCAGGACCAGCGATGAACACGACTCAAAATTTCCCCGAGAGGACCTCTCCCTCTGTATTTCTGACATCCTTTGGCAACCATGTCCCTTCAGGAATGATGAGCTTGTCAGCCTCAAGGGTGAAGCTTGTGGGAGCTGGAGACAGGGCTTCCTTGGCACCATGGCAAGTGGTTTGGATCTCATTATCAGAGGAAATAAGGAAGACCACAAATCTCACTGCCTTCAGAACAATGTCTAAGGCTCACTTTTTCAACTTCAGTTTTCCAAATCTGCTGCTAAAAATACCCAGGAGGAAAGGACAAAGGCAAAAGAAGAAAGGAAAAAGAAGAAATATAAAGGAAGAGAAGAGAAAACAATATGATTGTGTCGCCAGGCGCCTGTGGAGAGTAGGAGGAGAATTACATGCCTGTTGCTGTTTACTGTGAATTTAGTGATAATATGTAATGAGCTGTTTTAACAGTTGGCATGGACAATTTTATAACAGGAAATTGTATATAGAACCATAGTGATTTTTCTCTTGCTTTCAGTCCCAGTGTTCAACACCCTAATCACCCAGGCATTCAGAAGAGTGACTGGCAGATTAACTACCCGAGAAACTAGAATTTATATCTTTATCAATGTAGACTGATCAATGGCACCTTTCATTGCTGGATGCTTCATAATTTTTCAGTGTACTGACATATTTCTGTAATGCTGCTACCATAACCGTGGCATGAGCATGGTAAACCATAAGATGAATTCCTGAGCTCTGTTAGTATTATCATTCTGTCTCACTGTAGTATTTTTTTAAGTATTCCAAAGGATTGGCTTTGGTTGCTGTTTTAGAGACATAATTCAGCTTTCATCTCCCAGACTGAGAAGTTAGTTTAGCTCTTGATCATACCCAGCTCAATATCCACTGGCCTTGGTAACAAAGCACCTGTAGCTGCCTGGAACATATTCGTATTTCACAGTGGAGCCTGGTCAGTCACACCCAAGATAACATGATTAAACGAGGAGTGCATCCCAAAGCGGTGCAGACCCCCATCAGGATCAGGGTGCTGATGGTAATTAAAACTTCTCCGCAGCAGAAATGATGAGTTTGGGCATGGTACCGCTCACTTTGTGCAGATTCACGCCCTCAGTGGGTGTCTCTGCCAGGCCACGTGCCTGCAGGTGTCTGCTGACATCTCCAGAAACGTGGGCATCCTCCCATCCAGCCCAACAGGTTCTTGAACTCCTTTAGGTGTAACTTTCTACCTGTTGTTGTGTGGGCATGAGAAACAGCCATGTCTCAGGTCCTTATCTTTGCTTGCTCAGTGATCGCCTCTCCTCATGGCATTTCCTTCTGCTCAGGAAGAGATGATTCAGCTTTCAGACCTCTGCGAGCCTCACTCATCTGGATTAGACTCAAAGAGTAAAGAGTCCCCAGGCGGGAAGATGGTTACAAAAATGATAGCACAATTTGCAAATTGATCTAGTCCATCATGGTGATAAGTTTTCATTCTTTTTGGACATCGTAGACTTTTTCTGCAACAAATACAAAACCAGAACTAGCTGGGCCAGATTTAATTTTAGACATATATGTGTGCTCCCTTGAGTTCATAACTTTGAATACAGCTTTTAGACCTTGCTGTATGTGAATACAAAATAATGATTATAGTTAATAGTTATTGGCTTCTATGCTACTCTTCTCCTGTGAGGAAAGGCTGAGAGAGTTCATCCTGCAGAAGAGAAGGCTCAGGGGATCTCATCAGTGTGTACAAACACAGGGAGTGAGGGTGAGAAGGGGATTGGGTCCCAGACCAGAGGTGATGGGCACACACTGAAACACAGGAGGTTAGCTTTGAATATCAGCAAACACCTTCCCTGTGAGAGTGACTGAGCACAGGTTACCCAGGGAGGTGAAGGGCTCTCCATCCCTGAAATGTTGAAGAGCTGTCTGGATGTGATCCTGGGTGACTGACTCTAGCTGACCCTGCCTGAGCTGGGGGTTTGTAGGTGACCTCCAGAGGACCTTTCCAACCTCAAACGCTCTTTGTGTGTACATGTGAATCTCACATTAAAATCAGTCAATGAATTTCCCAATGGCTCACAGGGAAATGAACTAAAGAAAACTTCTCAAGGACTATCTGAGTGGAAAAAATGGTGTGGTTTGCCTTGGAAGAGCAAGGTGTTTGTCAAGATTTTGGCACCTTTTACTGTCTTTAACCTACTTTCTCTGAACATAACCAACGAGTATTTCTGCATTTGTAACCTGATTCCTCTAAATGGATAGTTGTTTCTGCCAAGAATCAAGCCTTTTATGCAAAAATTTGTAGCCTTTGGAAATATGGCGTTGGTTCTGATATAAATTGCAACAGTAAGATGCAGATAAATATATGATGAAACCGAGGTATCTTGCCATAACCTGATTTTGTCTGATATTGCTGTAAACTGCTTAGACCAATATCTCTTATTTGCAACCAAGCTTAGGAAAGGTATATTATTTTTACTGCAGTGAATTTCAGGAAGTTTATCTAGATGCTTTTAAAAGCTTCAGTCCTAGAATTGTTTACCTGGTGTTTAAAAAAATATCATTTCACAGTCTTCGTCTTAAACAGAAACCTTTGGCTCCTTGTGAACCAACCTGTCATATTTCCTCTTGAGAAGGAGCCATTAGCAGAGCAGGGATGTGTTGTTATGCGTCTATCGCTGCCTCTGACTCAGAAAAATGGGTGGGTCTGACAGAGATGGGATGGATCCATGCACGATTCCTTTTGGGAATGCTACCCAGCAGGCAGGGAGGTGATCAGTGAGCTGTTTTCTCAAAACAAAGAACTGAGCTGCCACCTCGTGCTGAGGTGGTTGGCTCTAGGAGCTCAACTAAGTTTCAGTAACAAAATATTGCAGTCTAAATTGCCTACAAACACAGCACTGACAGTAAACTCGGTATTAATGTTCATCTGATCCAACACAAAGAATGTCCTCCCACCTTTAAATAAAAATGTGTTCCAACATGGCAAATATTTCTGTTATCTTAACACAGACCAGTAAATAAATTCTTTCTTCATTATTAGGTGTTTTGTATGTAGAAATTCTCTTCTGAGGTAATAACAACACTAGTACTGCATTAATGAAGACATAAAATGCAATGCCACACTAAATATGTCATTCTAGATGCAGGGACACTAGCTGGAAATTGTCTCAAAACACCTAAATTCTTTCTACAGCTGCAGAAATAGAAAAACCACATTGCTAAGGCTGCCTCTATTAATGAGATTTATAAGAGCACTAATAGGTAAATCTAAAGCTGTCAGTGACAATGCAAATTAATACAACTCCAACTCTTCACAATTCAGGATTATAAATATTCACAAATGCCCTGTATTCTCATAGGTATGAGTATTTCTGAACATATTTATATATTCAAAACTTCTACCCCTATGGAAAGGTAAAATAAGTCAAAATACGCATCTGTATCATACCATTTAAGGAGGCATAACATCTGCTTAGTGTGCAGAGATTAAGTCATATCAGTTATTGATAAACTTTCAACCTTATATATATAAAAATAAAATGTACTTATACCCCAAAGTTGTATTTATGTTGTTAAAACCTTATTTCACTTGCTATACACAGCATTATGACATTTGTTGTCTGCTTTTCTTTTTTACTGTTCTTAAAGAAACTTAGAAATCAAAACAGTATTAGGAAGGCAAAATATTTAGCGGTTTCATGTCTTAATAATACCATAGATTAATGAAAATTGTATGTTGATAATATCAATTCCTTTAGCTTTACATTCATAATATGTTGTAGTGCTATACAAATTGAAAGTAATATAGTTTATAAATACCAGTTGAATATCTGTGGTATTAAAATCAGCATAATTGATCTATCTTTAAACATACTATCTCAAACTAAAATGAGTGCTTACTTAACAGCTATTTCAGA